>HG992027.1:11481652-12847902 GCA_905220475.3 Ennomos fuscantarius
TCGACAGCGCTGTAAATATACGGGTAACGTTGCACTAGTATACCGAAACATGCGAGTTCCTAGTTTACGACTGCCACTGTTTGAATAAATTGTTTGTACTTGGTATGTCTAAGCAAAGGTGCCCGCGACGCAAGTCTCAACAGTTACGCTCGGGACCTCGTATAGGTAGAGAGTTAATATAATGTGAACCTGCTCGCGCCGCAACGTTCTAACGAGAGCAATATCACCTAACTACGCTCAGCAGAAGCACCCCTTCTGTCTCAAACTAGAATCCATTTCACGACTACAAACTCCACAAATGTGCATTTTCTCGAGCAGAGCGCTCCACCGCAAAGTTAAGTTTTACCACTTGCCATAATTACCAATAAAACGTGTTGGCGCTGATGGCACGTCAACTAGGACCACGCTGTCGGCCGCATCAAAATTATGAACTTGCTCGCCTCCATGACACCGCGTTATTGCTAACGTTTCAGCCTGATTATCTTTAATTAAAAAGTTGTTTTAGGCTTTCAAAACGCGAAGTTATTAAAAGAAATTGCTGAGACTGCGAAGTGGTAACTCAGTGAATCGTCATAATTAGATTAGGAGCGACCCGAGTCTACCAGGGTTTTGAATAGGGATTTGAAATTTTACACTTTTTGAAATTACTAGGATTGTTTCATTTTCTTTTATTCCATTGAGGGGATTTAAACGCATGTTGTGCACGAAGAATATTGACAGTTATGATCACTTCTCGATTGGAGCACCGCCAACAATGTCTAGATTTTCTGTACGATTTGTAACTTGATACAGCCCTGGCTTCCGTTTAGAATAGATGTGCCATTTTGGTGTTGCGTCTCTCTCGTATTCGACATGCGTATCTGAAATATTTACGACGTTATGCACTTCAAGCTTTTACGTGATCTATAACTGCATAGGAAATCACATGTAAGAGTTATTGTATGCGATTATTTATGTGTCAAGTTTAAATGTTTTTAATATAGGTAATTGGTCTCAGATGTTATGAATATGATATTTCTGATCTGGATTCGGCTATAGATATAGGAATAACATTATATCGGTTTCAGATACAGTTGTGGATATGTAATTTATTCTTGTATATATGTTGTAGTATATGTGTTATTTCGGATTATTCGTTAGTTTCGGATAGTTCCAGTCACGGATATTAGATTGAAGTAAAATATAAACACAAATAGTATATGATAATTCGGTTTTATTTATAGGTTTTCTCTAGTCTAGGTTATCATTTGGTATTGTAAATTATAATCAGGCACATAGGTAAGTAATTATTATATACCTCCTGAATTTTAAGTTCAATGAACGATGTTTTTATTTCGGTTATCCGATAGTTTTGATAACGGTTACGGAGCTCCATAACATCCTGTAATTGGTAGAAATAATACACAGTTTATTTTGAATTAATGAAGATGTGATGAATTGAATATTTTCCGGGAGGAAGTGATGTGAGACAAACTGGAACGTACAAAGAGTATTATATAATAGGCTTAATTATTAATATAAAAAATAATCTAACAAAAAGCAAGGAACCAGGTGTCTGTGGAAATGAAATATAAAACAAAAAGAGTATAATATCTCTCATCGTATGACTTATTTTATTTATTTTAATCAAATGTACAGTTGTTTTGATGCGGCGAGGTTCGCAGTCGTAACATTCGTTCGTTCCACGCTCGCCCATGTATTCCGGTACGAAACTGCAAATAGATGAATGCTTTAACATTTTCCATATCCGATGAATGAATTCGTTGTTGCTGACGGTTTTACATTTTATTTAGTTAGTCTTATATATACGTTTTAAGTGTACTTTGCTTAAAGCAAGAGTGATACGGGGAATTATTTCACTTTTCAAATTAGACTTTTTAATAGGCATGGTTATAGTTAATAAATTCTTATTAATTTTCCGTTGCGTAATTGCATATTTTATTTAACTTTATAGTTTGAGATATATTAATTATATTATTAGTGTGAAACTAATATACTAATTATAAAGGCGAAAGTTTGTATGTGTGTTTGTGTGTATGGGTGTATGTTTGTTACTTCTTCACACTCAAACGGCTTAATGGATTTTCGATGAAATTCGGTACCAAGATAGCTTATACACTGGATTAACATACAGGCTACATTTTATCCCGGAAAAGTGAAATATTCCCGAGGGATGAGCAAACAATTAAAATACTTATTATTCGCGGGTGAAACCGCGGGGTGCAACTAGTATATTAATAATAATAACGCCTAAAGCGGTTTTTTATTGCACAAATACTTGTCCTGTCATAGGAATCGAACCCACTGCCTCCGGGTTATGAGCCAACCTACTCAACCACCACACCACAGAGGCTGTCAAGTGATGTACTAGTATAAAATATAATATATGTATGTATATAAGTATGAAGTACGTAGTAGACAGTAGAGTCATAAACAGTCTCAACTTAACCAATTTTTGTATAAAACACATGCATACAAGTACTTGAAAGGCAACTGAGGCACGTTTTTGGATTACTTAGTGAAACTTTGCGTCTCATTCTATGTTCGCATAGCTCTCTTTCTCCTCATGGCTACTTGTGTGCGTTGCACCTATTTTAAGCAGACCTGTTTTTAGAAGGCTTATTTTTAATTACAATACAAAATGTACTTTATTTGAACCTTAATAAATAACAATTCACCTTACATGGAGCTTTTAGACTATTTTCCTTCTTTTATATTTATATCTATATTAGACGTATGTGTCATTGGACGCACAAAAACGAATATATGACGCTATTCACTCCATTATATCTTTCATTAGTTGAAATCCAATCACAGCACGTTATTAAGCCCCGTTGAACAAAAAATCCCATCCACTCTGCAGCAGATAATGAAAATCTTCGATTTCTTTTTTGTAATTGGCTCACATTTCTTTGTAATAGGGTTGTGCGTGCGGCGAACTGCGGTTCAATTGCAGATAAAAACAATCGATGGTTATGAGTCGAGGCAGATGCACCCCTGGTGGGTAGAGGGGGACAGTAATCATTTAAAAATGGTGCGCATTCACTGTGAAACGCATCTCGGCGATTGCCGCTTACGTTCTACAATCTGATAGTGGTACCTCTCTCTCATATCGACTTTTTCCACTTCGTTTGTTGCGCCTGGTTTGGGAATAGTTTTTGTTTCAACCGGACTAATCAACGCCTGTACATGGCCAGCCGAGTGAGTTTTTCCATTTATATTTTACTGTACAAAATTTATTCTACTCAGTTTTTTCTACAATCGATCGTAATAATAGCTTTGTATCTCAACCGGAATGTTTATGAACAGGGCAAATTTTTAGAAAACTAGTATAGATTTTTAATGCATCAATTTCATTTCATTACGTATACAAATAATAATAATAATAATAATAATAATGACGATGATGACTTTACGATGAGATACATACCCTAGACCTTAAGGATTCCTTGTATCTAGGGACTCAGGAACTAAGAAGGCTATGGTCCCACAACACTCACACACAGACGAGTATTTACGCTTTTTTTCTACTAACAAATACTTGTCCTGTCTTGGGAATCGAACCCGTCACCTCCGGATTATGGAGTCAACCTGCTCCCACCACACCACAGAGACAATCACATTAACACCAAAGTCTGATCCCTCAAATTGGAGTAACATTGTACCCAAACTCGATTTGTGTAGTTCCAAAATTTTGGTTATCCCTACAAACGATTTCGCAACAGTAATTGTGGTTATGCGGTGCAAATATCGATTTACATGCCACTGTATAATTCAAGGGTTGAATAATGTATTACCTTTCATTAGCACATTGGCCAGTCCCGGGGCGTATTTGCACATAAATTCGCTTACCCACACCCCGAAGGAAGCCTTAGACGTGTGAACGATTATCCTTTGAAGCGAAAGCGCCGGCACAGAAACCCCTCCTGTTTTTTTTTATCGTAATGCGCTTTTTATTGAGAGCATTTATCACTTCATTTCGAACTGCGCATTTTACTTCCTTTAAATTTTTTTCCAGGCCATTTTTTGAATAAGTTCTTCCATGAAAGTTGAATATATAGAACTAAAGGTATAGAACAAAGTACAAAATAAATTAAATTTTTGCGCAATCGTCAAAATTTGGCAACGCCACTAGATACATTTGTTTTGTAAAAAGAAATGAGGCTATAAAGAACACACTTTTATGTCTCTACGTATTAAAGGTTACAAAAGGTAATAACAACATTAGAAAACTAACGCTATAAGCAATCTTAAAAAGTGCTCTACTTATTTGCATAAGTTGTTTGACCTTTAAAAGTAGGCACTCCAGGTCAAGTCAATTTATGGATTAGTCGCTCTAACGATGAAAAAGAGGCTGGGCGCCAAGTTTTGCATATATTTTAATAAAATACGCGAACCAAATTCTTTCTCCGTATACTAAAACGAAAAATATACCGAGGATGGGATATTCAATTTATTAAAACGATGCCTTGTCCGTATTTTCAAAGAAAGCCGTAGAAATGTTAGGTCCATGGGTTTCCATAAAATATTCGTGGAGGGATTTTCCAAATCATCTATAAAAATATCCAAAACGGGTTTGCTTTTCCTTGCTACTTAAACCCTGGCGCAAAAAGGGTACTCTATGTTTGGAACTTGCCTCTATTTGTCTTTTAGTTGACATCGTAAAAACGATTACAAAGTTCAATCGTTTCACGATATTATGTGTCATGGCTTTTACGGTTATGCATAATAAGATTCAAAATCCAATACTTAATTTAACAGTCTTCATCCGTTAGAATTAGAAAATACAGATAATTCTTGAATCTCTTTTAAAGTATATATTGCGTTTTATTTTTACTTAAATTTTTCAGGTTCTACATGTTACGTCAATTGTTAAAATATTAATCCAGCGATAAAGGTCAAAGTTCATTTCCTTTATTCATTCTAGTCACGTGCTTTACAATACCAAGGGATAGCTCTCTCTTCGGTATATGTAACAGGTAATTGACTAGAGTCATTGCTTGATGTATCTAAATTGACACTTCAAAACCAAATTTAAGCCGTAACTTACACATCAAATTCGTATCTCTAGTCGGTAGTAGCAATCAAAAATATAGATACGCAATAATTAAGAAGTCTAAATACACATTACTAAGGATAACTCAAAAAGTGTCTAGCAAATCTTGATCATATGGACTAATATGGGAGTACACGAAAGGCACTAGCTTTCAAATAAAAAAAGAATGATCAAAATCATGATGTGAATGATGTTTCTGATTACTGATAACAAACTTAAATAAATAAATTAAAATACAGTCGAACTAAGAACCTCCTCCTCTTTGAAGTCAGTTGGAAAAGAGTGTTAACCTTCGATCGTTTCAATTTCACACTAAAAACTTTGATATTGTAATTCATGCTTTATCCATTCATTTCGATTTAAAAACCAAACAACGGAACTGACTTTTATAAAATTATAAGGGACTAATTTGAAAGTTTAACCATTTAAATAAAGGATTTTCGAAACTGGTTTATAGAGGTAAATGTCGGCTTAGTGGAAACGGTGGCTAAATACTCTGAGCTTAGTGGCAGCTCATGCAAGATTACTTCATTTTCGAAAAAAAAAAAACAATCTTTTCTATCTAAAATCTTTTCAATACTTCGAGATTTGTTAGTTGTAATTTTTAAATTATTTATTTGTTTATAAATATACAAACAGATAAGACCGTCTATAAACTAAAAATTTTCTATTGATTTTAGTAAAACTGCCAATATTTCAAGGAATGAATGCTTAGTTATTGCACACAGTTCCTCGACTTTACCTCAACTAAAACTTTGAAAAATATGAGGCCGATACTAATGAACTCCGATAATTGCAAGCTTAGCGGGGCACGCGTGCTATTACCGCAGAAACGGCCCACCTCAATCATTTTAATGCTCGTTTAATTATTATTCATTGCGCAGCCTGTGGCCGTCTGGAGTTCGTTCTCCGATACCCATCTCCATTCGCGATCGTTCCACCGCAAAAACCAGTAAGCCTGATTAACGCGAATGGATGTTTGCATTCATTAGGCGGATCGATGTATTTACACAGCCGTTTTAGTTTTAATTAAGCTACATCGTTAAGCTGTTCCGCGCACTAAAACGCAACGCGTCGCGTGCGATTCTCTGCGTTAATAAGCCCGTGCGAATTTATCTCTCGCCCGTAAATGAGAATCGCCAATAAATCGGGCATTATAATAAACATTAACGTTATTGTTTCCCGTTAAACACCCCTCCTCACCCCGTGCCCGCCGCAGGTGCGGCTGCAACAATCCGGTCGGAATTTCAACGACTTCAATTATTGAGTGCCTACGAAAACCGAACCCTTTGGGTTCCTCAAGGGGCCGGACTGTCCATTTCACTGGACGATAATTCCGCAAGGCACGCACCCACGTTAAATAAGCCGTTTATCCGTTCACCTTTTTTATTTGTTCTCTTCGTAAAAGATTTATATAATGTCACTGAAATTGTAAACACGACCTCTTCATAATTACTGTTTCTAAAACCAAACGGCAATCATTGGAATTGATCTCAAGGAATTCCGTTTTAAAATAAGCATGCCCCTCGCCAAATTTAGTTTTCCATCAAATCTCTTGTGTTGGTTTAGTTATAAATAGATATAACTTTTTATATTCGAATGTGTCTAGCGTTGTCATCTGTTAGAATATGAATATAGAATGTCCAAAGAGACCGGATACGCTTGAATACAATTAAATGCTCTGCATAATTTGCGTCAATGCATCCGACATTAGCTTAGCGTTAGCGGAATTCCTCGGAGATTTGTGAGGATACTGCATTATGTGGATTGCATGAATCTTGGAGAACTTTGAATAAACTTAACCTGTACCATTCACAGACAGCAAACTCCTTTATAATGTATTCGTATGAAATTGTTTTGTACGGTAAGTACAATAGCATATAAAATACAGAAAACCATAAACAGGAAACCTACTCATACATTCAAAAAGTAATGGTTCTTTTTCTATTATTAGAACAAATTACAGTAATTATACTTTAGCTATCTTACCCTAAACATTAATGTAAGTCAGAAGCAATCCTAATCATTTATTACTAATGTATTCAATACATTAACCAGAAAAGGAAACAACTGGGTGCGGTTAGGGCATTATCGAAACTAAATTAGGGTGCTTACATACACGCGTCACGTTGTCACTGATCTCGACTCTTAGCGCAATCTCTGGCCATTCCGACGGGAAAACAATACGGCCACCTTTCACGGGAACAAAGGGGAAACAACAAAAGAATGGAGTCGACGAATCGCTGTACGGCGCATTATCGGGCTAGACTATACGAACACGTGAGCTCGCCGCTGATCGCCTTTTAAAACGAACGATGGCAACGACACAAAGAAAAATATCTGTATTCCATTCAACCTAGATTGTTATAAAAAATATGTACAAAACTACGCCTCATGTGGGATCGGTTTGATATTTGCTTTTCTATCAAACATTTAGAGTTTACAATTTGACCGCTTTGTGTAACTTTAGTCGCAGTACCAAGCTTTGTGTTAAAAGGTTTGCACGTCCAGTTCTACTCTAAATAGGGAGTAAGCCGCTGGAATTTCACCCGGACATTTTTTTTTTTATGATTGACAGCACACGAGCCGTGTTCGGTCGCGCGTTCCGTGACCAGCGGGCCGCACAGTGGTCCCATTTTGAAAAAAGGTGGACTTAGGACCGAAAGTCGGAATTTCGGGCTGTTTTTTTTTTATAGAATAGGTCTTAACTATCCTAACAACATCTATTCTATAAAGAAAATCCGTAGGATGCATAGTTTTCGAGAAAAAAAATAATCTTTTTTTTCTTGTATGGAGAAAAACATACTTTATTATTTTTCTCAAGTTGGGTGAAATAGTGACGGCTTTTGTTGATATTTTATGAAAGCCCTAGTGGTATTGTATCCAGAAAAAAATAAAACCAATGCGGTCACCTGCGGCCGCGGGAATAATCAGATGTCAAAAATTGATTAATTTTTTTTGCGTATTTTGCAAACATTGTTCGTTTCTGGCCAATTATTTATGTATTTTAGGTTAGCGCTCCATACTTTAATTCGAACTATTATATAACATTTCAAAAAAATTAATCAAAATCGAGTTTTTTTTTTATAATTGCTGTTTCATTCATGAAAATGCACGCATACATGGTTAATTCAAAATGCAAATCCTATATTACTCAGTATAATGTACAAAATAAACATGCACGTACCTAAAACGTAAAAAAAAAAAAAAAAAATATTTTAGTTTTTCGTTTATGCTTACTAAAAGTCACCGGTAATGGTTACCGACATTACTTACCTACCACTGGCGGGCATTATCTGCATAATCGATTTGTTGCTTTGTATTTTCAAAACTGGTTTTGCGACAGCATTTTCACAACCGCGGTTGTTGAATGCGAGGCAGGATATAAACAAACGAGTCACATCTGATACTAGCTATGACTGGTCGCTAGCTGGTCGCTTTGTTCCTGACAAATCCTGACAACAGGATAACTCGTATATGCATGCAAGTAACTACCCCCTAAACATAAAAGTGATATAGCTCATCAATAATAATTGGCGTATGTTATACACCAATAATGTTTGTTATTGGTGTGTGTTTTAATCTTATGTAGTTGTGTACGTATGATTTTCTACCAGAAACATAAGATAAATGTGTAGCCTTGAAAAGGGCTGTTTTATATGTAGTTTTTTAAAGGATAAAATAAATAAAAAATTATAGCATTGGATCTGGTATATTTTCATTTTCTACTCTTCTTCCACGTATACGCACTCCGAGTCTATTTCGAGCAACTGAATTGCCTCAGGAAGCATCTCTAGATGATTAGGCTTTGAAAATTTTGGTCTAAGCCATGATATGTGGGGGTCTGAACTTATTAAAAGCCCGTGTAGTATGTCCTCGTTTGTTTGGATCCTTCCTGTCTTTCTCGTGTTCTTCTCTCTTACGTTCCGGAAGTCTTTATTACGAGCCTCGGAAGCTTCCTCCGACAAGGACCCTAAAAATAATAAAAAATATGCTATAATTATACGTTGAAGTTGACATTGAAACTATTATTTTAGTGTTTATAGATTTACAGTTAGTTAACTGCTTTATATTTCATTTGTCTTGATCTATTATTACTTACCAATAGGCAGAACTGAAAAATGACTGCAAATATCTGCTCCGTGCATCAGAAGTTTGTGCACGTGCAGGCATGTAGTACCACGGATAGAGATGCACATACAGTTCTGCTGTTTCTTTGCAATAACGTCTGAAGTTCGCAATATTGACGTTCTTTCCTGAAGATATAACTTGCAGAATGACAGAAAATCGGAGTAACAAATCTTCATCAACTCCAGTGATTCTCGATGATCTTTTATAATCTCGGAAAAAACGTCTTGCAGTGTTTCCATCGTTAGTTGTTCCAAAGCCCTGCAAAGAAGAAATTAAGTTAGTAGGGCATACAAAAACAGACGAGTATATAATATAAAGGAAGCAAATTAAAGGAAAAATTACCTGTTTTACAATATCGATGAGTATTCCAGTCTGTTCCCGAAACTCTTGTTGTGTGGCATTTTTCTTTGCTTGCTTCAATTCCTTGTGATCGCCACGAGCACTCCAGCGCTGGAAGTCCATATTATAAGATATATGAAGTAGACACTCCATACATCTTATCTTCATATGTAACGATGAAATTCCATATTGGTACAAATCCTGTCGAAGCGGTCTCGTGGCCAAAAGCTCCAAGTTATTCATTTCACTTGGTTTCGCCAAGCAAATGGGGCACGTTGCTGATGAAGGTACATCTGCAATAATATTCGCCACTTTCCCATCGATCATAGTCATGTGCAGTTCGTGGGCTATCTCCACATCACCACAATTTGTTGGTACCAATTTTGTAATTTCGCGCTGCATTTCTAAGTGTTCCCCTTTTATGAACTCCGCAGTCTCTGAAGTAAACGTGAATTTCACTGGCCGACAGTAATGTGGTGAGCAAGGATTTGGGTTTTCCCAAATAATCATTTCTCCCCCATCAACTAGTCGGAGTGGGACGATGCTGATCAATACAACAGAGGAATCGTCAAACTCAGGAGCTGAGACTTGTTTGTAATTACTCTGTGACGATGCTCCGTCAAGGCCCCATTTCCATATCAACTTCAGTCCTTCTTTGGTTGAACTTGTGATTGGTCTTAAGTCTAGCAAAATTCTTTCCACTGTGTGGTTAAGAAGTCCTTGCAACCTGAAAAATAAAATAAATTAATAAAAGTAAGCTAATGAAGCTTAAAAATTTTAAAACAACATATAGTATAATTTTATAAATACCTTATGCGAGCTCCCATTTCCGTTACTTCCACGTGTTCTTCAGATGGGTAACATCTCTTTTTAGCGTCAAGTAACTTGTGATAAGACGGAAAGGCAGCTGAACAATTTTCATCCTTCAGAAACATTCTCAAGGATAAGTATTGCCATTTGGATAGGCTAAGGGCTGTGTACAAAGCCAAAGATGTATCCTCTGCTATACTGACTACTTTTTCTTCCTTGAAAAGGAGTTTTGTTACATCTGATACAACTTCGGGAGTCTCGCACAGATATTCCACAATCTTCGCTAAAGCATATTTTCCATTTTCTTTTAACTTGGAAATAAAATAATACTGTAGTTCTTCTTCAGAGTTATCGTTAACAAAGACACTGGAACGTCTTTTCTTTTGTTTGTTGCCCAAATCGGCAAAGGGCACTCTAACTTCTTTTACAGTAGAGGTACCTGCTTCCGCAGTGCAGACAGATGGAATAGCAACCGGCAGTAATTCCGGCTCTTCAACTAAGTCCTCTGGCATTCTCATTGTAGTAACAAGATCAACCGTATTGCAAGTAGGCCAATTAATATTGGTCTCTAACCACTTGCGGTTGTTTTCCCGATTCATAAATGTCTTCAAGTTTCTGCTTGCATCTTTCCACTTCTTAGTTACAAGATTGGTGAATAGCCGACAAAACTCCTTAATTGTTTGATGGTCATCTTCAGATATTTCACATGGTATTTTGGAAACTATAAATTCACACAATTTATTGTAATCCTTAAGATTTCCACTATCTTTAAGAATCAAGAACATATCAAAATATGTGCCTAAGCCAGCCATTGCAAATTCAAAATAGTAATTTTTAGTACTTCACAGTTAGCGATGAATCAATTTAAATTAACATTGCTCTGTATTTAATACGCCATAACAGATAGGTCATTAGTCACTATGTGCAAGAGCAAGGTAATAGTAAACGACCAATCACAGCCATTTATCAAAAATGACTCATTTGTTTGTATAGATAAAGTCCGCCAATGGGAGCTAAGTAACGTGTAATAAGTAATCAGGAATCTGCACAAACAAATGAGTCATTTTTTCTGGTAGAAAATCATACGTATACAGATGACAGAAAGATTAAAACACACCAATAACAAACATTATTGGTGTATAACATACGCCAATTATTATTGATGTAGCTATATCACTTTTATTTTTAGGGGGTAGTTACTTGCATGCATATACGAGTTATCCTGTTGTCAGGATTTGTCAGGAACAAAGCGACCAGCTAGCGACCAGTCACAGCTAGTATCAGATGTGACTCGTTTGTTTATATCCTGCCTCGCATTCAACAACCGCGGTTGTGAAAATGCTGTCGCAAAACCAGTTTTGAAAATACAAAGCAAGAAATCGATTATGCAGATAATGCCCGCCAGTGGTAGGTAAGTAATGTCGGTAACCATTACCGGTGACTTTTAGTAAGCATAAACGAAAAACTAAAATATTTTTTTTTTTTTTTTTTACGTTTTAGGTACGTGCATGTTTATTTTGTACATTATACTGAGTAATATAGGATTTGCATTTTGAACTAACCATGTATGCGTGCAATTTCATGAGTAAAACAGCAATTATAAAAAAAAATTACTCGATTTTGATTAACTTTTTTGAAATGTTATATAATAGTTCGAATTAAAGTATGGAGCGCTAACCTAAAATACATAAATAATTGGCCAGAAACGAACAATGTTTGCAAAATACGCAAAAAAAATTAATCAATTTTTGACATCTGATTATTCCCGCGGCCGCAGGTGACCGCATTGGTTTTATTTTTTTCTGGATACAATACCACTAGGGCTTTCATAAAATATCAACAAAAGCCGTCACTATTTCACCCAACTTGAGAAAAATAATAAAGTATGTTTTTCTCCATACAAGAAAAAAAAGATTATTTTTTTTCTCGAAAACTATGCATCCTACGGATTTTCTTTATAGAATAGATGTTGTTAGGATAGTTAAGACCTATTCTATAAAAAAAAAACAGCCCGAAATTCCGACTTTCGGTCCTAAGTCCACCTTTTTTCAAAATGGGACCACTGTGGGCCGTGATCTGCTGCTAAGAGACTACCTGCTACTATCTGTCCTGTGGTCGACCGTCAGCCTAGCGCCCACATTGTCACACGTTGCATAATACAAAAGCTTTCTGAATATGTTTGTTACATCCAGCGCCAAACCATCGAACCATTCACAAGGTCATCCTTGCAAAAGCGTCGGGCAAAATTCAAAAATAGTAACCCTCACGTGTAATTAAGGAAGCAAAATTGCGAGTATTCAATGTGTGCTTTCTAAAATGTGTTCATCTCGTTAAGACTTTCGCTTGAAATTATAAAATTCAATTTCCGAATGAGCATAAAAATCTTCTACCTCGTTTTTCGCACTCATTTTGCATCAACCGACGTAGAATCCTAATTATCTTTCCCAGTTAAGCTTAAGTGAATTATTCCAGCCGCCCACAGTGGAGTACAAACAAAACAGCATGGAGTGCGCAACCTCAGTCGAAAATACTAAAACATTAAAGAGCATTCGAGGCATGTGTAATGTGTATAATATCCGCTAAGTAGTTAGTACACGCGGTGCATAAGCCGTGGCTATCTTGGCGAGGTAACTGCGCTTTAGCCAGCTCAACTTTTAATAAGCTCGCAAAATCATCTAATTAATCTGATTACGGACGGACCCGCACGCCGACGCAACGCTCAGTACTAATGCTTACTTCTGAGCATTAAACAAACTTATTTGTCCCATGTAGTGGCCCTGGGATTAGTCAGGCGAGCCCTCTCTGGTAGATTACCGCGCGCCGACCGAAGTCCCGAATAAATAACACGGACCATCACTCTCCGTCCAAATTAGAGTCTTATCTCCCAAAAATCTGATTAGGCCTTGCTTCCTGACGGTTATTTGATGAGAAAAGCTCTGAACTTTAAAGTATTTTTTCCGTAATGTGGACTAGTTTAAAAGGTAATTAAGCAATTTTTTATCAAATATTTTTTCTTGATGTTTTCACTATCAACAAAGTTGTTTCAAAATTATTATTTCTGTATTGGGTAGGTATACAAAAGCTGACTTTTTGGTTTATGAGTAATCATCAAAGTAAGTCAAAATATTAGTTTCAGGATAAACACGAGCATATTGTGTATGCCGCGGTCATTATCCTCCTTCGAGATATCACATTTCACCAGTTCTGTTTGTATGGCCTGTACAAGTTGGCCGAGCTTTACGGACACGATGAATGAGATCTGCGACTAATGGAGATTTTATCTTTCCTCCAAGATGGAGTAAGGTGGCCGTCCTTAACAGTATAAACTTTGCTGTGTACAATACCGGGACTTATCTCCAGCCAAACAGGACAACCCAGTCCAGGTCATAAATAAGAGCTCGGCTTTGATTTCTGAAGGTGACCCTCTACGTTCTTTGGGGTCGGAGTTGGTGAGATCCCTTTTAATAGTTTCCAAGGAAATCTTACTTAATTCGCATAATGATTACGTAATCTCTAATACTAATCGAGACCCCAATAAATTATGTAGGTTCTAAACTTCGCCTAATATATTAATGCTGTCCCGTTTATGTTTTTGCCCTGTGATTATATAAGGGAGTCAAGAATATTGAGTCTGTGGAATCTATTACTCGTTAATCCGTGTTCTTCTCAAATTAAACATTTAGGGAGGCGTTTTGTGGTGCTTCCGTTTTTCACCGCCGCTGTACAAAGAACAGAAGACGGTTAAAGTAATTTTCAAAATTATATTGTTACTTCGCCTTTAAATCTCCCAATAATTATCTCTGTTCTGATTTAACGAGCATTTAATTTGAGTAGGAAATTAAATCTTGCTCTACATTAAAATCTTATTGATAAATCAAACGTTACCAGTCTGTCAGTCAGTTGTTATAAGTTGAATACCGTCTAATCCAGCACATCTAAATCTGTGAATTAACAATACGAAACGCTCAGACGCCGCCACTTGTGTGCAGAATATGATATGGAAATCAATAGAGCCTCTATTCATGAAAGTCTTTCAAAAAAGAGCTCAGTGATTTCGATAAAAGGTAAAGCCTATTGGCAGAGTGAAATCGAGGGGCAGAATACAGAAGGAGGCTGCCTGCGGAGCCGAGAGCAGATAGGCAGCCGGAGCGACGCGAGTGCGACATTTCAATTTGAGCATATATTATTCATGGTAATGCGTTAAAAGCGCCGGCACACAACTCGCTCACTGCTAGCGGGAGGCGAGTAATCGCTGCGCACGTGCGAACACCAGATACCTACATAATACGACATTTTTCAATGTTGTGCTTTAAAATTGTCGTTTCGCGCCATTTGCAGTTGCCGTGCCCGGCCCGATGTGCCTCGCCTATAAGTAACTTTACGAAATGTGGCGCTCTTTTTTATTTTATCACGCTTTTTACCTATCAATGCACATATAAACTGAAAATAATGCCTGAATGCTGCTTCTCGTAGTGGAACCATTTCAGTTACGACGTTGCGCATGATTTACGTTTAGTTAGTTTGGCATAATGAAATAGCTGGAGGCGGCAGCGCCAATAGGTACAAACAAGATAATAGGTGTATTGAATGGTACATCCATAAATCTCCCGCCGCTGTAGAGTGAATCCAATGGTCCTACAACATTACCGGCGCATAAATGTACAATAATTCCAATGCAGGCACACCCAAATGTATTCTAAAGCTGTAATTTATGCGACAATAGGATCCTTTTTTCAATATAAATTATATCATTAAACGGATAACATTTAGTGGAATATACGCCTCTTTGAACGTAACAAAAAATGAATTTACTTTTGTATTGCATAGCTATCCAAATATAACTTAGTAATCATAGTCATCGATCTGAAACGCCAACACGTGGATCCGTTCCATATATCATTTTTCATTTTCTTTTTTATTTAGTCAACTTTTCAGTCCAAAATTAGCAATCAGAGTACGGCTACGAAATTTTAAAAAATGCGGTTATGTCGTTTTTGGACTCTCCATTAAAAGTATGAAGTAACCCGCCATTTCTACTCGTTGACCCTAAGAGTTATTTTGCGAATTTCCTCATTTCGATAATATCACGTAAACGGGCTAACCACCAGAGGTTTTTCTTCAAATATTGAAGAAAAACTGAACCTTTAGACAGTCAAACAATGTTGCTATAGTATATACGTTTTCGATTTAACCCTTCGGATCCTAAAACAAGTGAACCGTTAAAACACCATTTCATTATCCAATGCAAAAAAATCTTTATCGTGTATTAAGTTTTTACATACGCAAGCAAAACACAATCAACCCACAAGCCTTGTCATGGTTCGCCGAAATGTACTTAGGCAGCAAAACGGTAAACTAAAGTCACGTTATATAAACAGTAAGTACAGTACCTTCATATAACTGGGTGTAAAACTGGAGAAACTAAGAAATTCTGGCTAAAAATATTTTACATTACATAACATTTAAATGTTGTAGTTTATTATATCACTGATAGGTATGTAGGAAGCCAAATACCTAGAAAATTGTTGAGCTGTTAGTTTTGTCACTAAACATAGGTACTGCAGACTTACTCATAAAAAAGACTTGAGTAACCGGCTCTTGCGTTTCAATTCCTAGATTCCTCAACCGAGGTCAAAGATAATATTTTATTTTAAAAATTTCTCCTAAAATAACTTAATAAATGAAAAAAAAATTCAAACTTTCTACTCAATTCAATTGATTTTATTTACAGTTTAAATTGACCACTATTCATTTTTATTTTCTACATTATCTTAACTATACCTAATACTATCTAATACTATCTAAAACATTTGCACATATTTGTCGGATTCATGAATTAGAGCGGTTAAAGAAAATAATGGCAATAAAAATGTCAGGAAAAACTGTTCTATTTTATACTGTCCTTACTGCTGATATTGCACTCAAGTCACTCCATCTATTATTTATCTACGAAGACGCGGGAACGAAATTTGTGTAAGTGCGTTGTGATCTGGCCAATCTCGCCATCTTTATTTCATTCACTATAAATGGATTACGTGTTCACAAATCTTCTTAGGCCGTCTTTTTTTATTTACGACGTTGTGTGGTTGATCTTTACGATTGGCATATTGATTATAAATACTTTATTAGACGATACTTGATATAAACTACTTAATGTTGAATGGTATTTATGAATGATCGTGTAACAAATTTACTTTTAATTACTAAATTGATTTGAAAGAAGCATTAACCAGTGAACGTCGCAACGCCGAAATAAAGACTAAAAAACAATGCAATTCCCTCCTTTTTTTTCCAGACCCGTGCTTTTTTACAGTTACTTAATATGGGTTAAGTAACTGTACGAATCAAAATAAGAACGTTTGATCCATGATATAGATATAAGGCATATATGTACATATAGGCGTAAATAAGGCGTATAAGGCGTAAAACGAATTTTCTATATATCGATCCTGTAAATATGCAAAGCAATTGCATACATCTTCAGAACCTTGACAGCATCAAACAAAATTCAATACCCGAACGCCAGAGGAATGTAAATGTGCCCCAAATTCTAAAATGGAATCACTAAATCGCCGATGGGTAATACGGGTCATCAATAAAACGGTCCAGCCAAACGTTAATACGGCAGAAGGCAAAGATTCCGGAGCGATCCCTCAAACCGCGGCGTGTTTGCGAGCGCGTGCGTACGCATGCAGCAGCTTTGTGATGGATGAACGCTCTACATCTGACGCTACACGCCTAATATGTAAACAGTATGGGATACCGCTAGATGGTCACATTGTCTGAATCTTATTTCTATTTTACTCTGCGATCAATCCGATTCTGGCAAATGGAGTTCACTACTTTACTGTACCAGTGAGTGTTGAACAGATAAATTTACACGTATGTCCTTACTGTTTTTATGTTATGTATGTGCTTGCCCCTTGAAATATCTCAGGAATTAAACAGACTTATTCTCAACCTTCTGTTATATGGTGAACCTCTTAATTTTGCTTACAAAAGACCAACACGAAATTGACGACGTCGCATTTTTCCCCTTATCTGATTTAATTTTCAGTTCATTATAAACGAAACGAAATATTCATATAACCCGCAACGCTTAATGGGCATAATGAATTCGCGGAATTTGGTTTGCGCCCGTTTTAAATGAGTAGCGTTTTGTATCGCAGTTTTTACTGGAATTTCTAGGGCGTATCATGAACACATTAATAACTTATTTAGGTTAAAAGTGGATGCATTTATCACAACCGTGAGTTTGTAACGACCGATGTAAGCACTTAAATGGCATCTGCAAAGTCGCCTGGAAAAAAATTGAGAAATTCCACAGCGAGTCACCTGTGACCCTCCCTTGCCATCGTTTTATCGGTACCCCGGGACATAAATTACAAGTAAAAGTAATCGTTGAAACTTTCCTGTAGCAGACCGGAGGGCCAGAAGCCTGGAATTTGTGCCGAATTACCTGCCACTGGTTTTAAGACTTGTAATTTATCAGCGCAGGCCCCACGTCTCGATCGACCGCGGGCCGCCGAATGGCCACCCGCCCGGAAAATAGCCGATGTCGTTATTTTAAGGATCTCCCGGAAAGTATTAGTTTCCGACACCGCCTTTACAGCCAAATATCTTGTTACGATAGCAATAAGCATTTAGATGCCTACTTAGCACATAACAAATCTGCGGGGCAAAAAATAAAGACATTAGCCTAAGTGGTGGTTGTATGCGTACTGCGTACATTACGGTATCTCGGAAAAAGGCGGGTTTTGATTGACGCCGGCAATCGGCTTAATGTAACCTCGAGGCAAGTTTTGCGCGGCGCACAAACGACTGGTTAAATTCGGAGGTCGGCGCAAAGCGGCCCAATCTCTCACACGTCACATGGAAGGAGCTTTCCATATAATTCATTACCTTATTCATATTTGTCTTAGGAGTTGACTTGAGTACCGACGCGATGTATGAATACCAAAAATATCGTAAGGTTAAAGATGTGAGATGAATTTATCAGTAGTTGGAGAATTGGGACAAGAAAAATCATTGACTGAAAATGTTTTTGAAAAATTAGCTATATAAGGTACTAGTTGCGCCCCGTGTATACATTGGATTAACATATATGCTAGCTAGATAGCTTATAAGCTATCTTGGTACCAAATTTCCCCTAAATCCATTCAGCCGTTTGAGCGTGAAAGACTAACAAACATACCCACAAACACACATACAAACTTTCACCTTTATAACATTAGTGTGATTACTTATACGTTCGTGAAATTTTCTGATAGATACATTTTACACATAGATTTAACTTCAATATTTTATTTGATTTGATTTGATACATATCATGATTTTACATTCATTATTTGCCAACATCAACGCACTTGAATGTTTTTAGAAATCTTAAATTATTTACACTTTTAAAATAATACAAAAATATTTAATTAACATGGATAAACCAAAAAATTAACCAATTCAGAATACAATCTTTGACGAAATAAAGATCACCAGTGGCCAACCAACCAGAAAGGATATCAGACGATTTCCGACCCATGAGGAACAACCTGTCAGATGGTGGCATGCTTTCAACGGTCGATGAACTCCAGACACTCTCCCCAAAAAAAATCTTACGCAAACTTGTCCTATAGCCGTATGGTTTATATTCGTCGTTCAAGCTTACGTGACTGGAAATAGTAAAATCGGATGATGATGTTGATAATGTAGGTCGTAATGGGCCATTGCCAATAAAACCTTATAGGTAAACGATGGATTAAAAGGAATTGGGTCAGGGCAAGGCCCGTAGCTTATGAAAATAACGCGATTCCGCAGGCTGCTCCCGTATACTAAAACGAAGGAAGTACCCATTGCGTTATCTATCCCATTTCTATATCGGAATGTAACGTAAACAATACGTAAACGCAAAACGGGGCGCTCGTACATAAGTTACGACTCTAATATGCCCAATTGTATCGTAAAAATGACGTAGTGACTTTACCTTTACGGTTTGATTAAAATTGATTCCGTCACGTAAACTCGCAATAACAAAAAAGTGGTTGTGATTTTTTATGTTAGTAATTCTACCGAGTAAAAACTTATTTTTATGACCAAGATAGGTATAAGCCGTAAAGTAGCACAATTACAAAGTTAATAAATAACATACAAGAAATTAATATTATATCAAATGTTTAGCTATTCAAATAATTTCAAATTCTAGCTTTTCAAACATTAATGTATTTTCTATTATCTGTTATTTGCATCTATAAAATAAAATAAATAAATGAACTGCGATAAAATTATAAATTCTGTTTGTGATAAAAATGCGAGTCTATTTCCTCTGTTTTTGTTACCACTTGGGTAAAATATACGAGTACTGTCGACTGAAACTGGACAACCAATCACGCTAAGTTTGCATTACTTTGTGCTAGTGCTGGGTCTAAAAGGAAAGTTACATGCACTCATTAGAAGAAACCTCTTAAAAAGTTTTCTATCGAAAACATCAATAGCAAAACACCTCACAACTTTACAATATCGTCCGCTTGTCTCGGCAAAATAAATAATTACTATTGAGAATTCTTATTTTAAGGCTTATTAGAAAGTTTTAAAAGGGTCATGCTTTTATTTAATGAAACAGATTCACATTTCTTATTATATCAAGACTGAAATTGGAAATGAAATTACATTGATTCTGTGTAACAGCCTGATGAAGTGTACGTAATCAATCACACTAATATTATAAAGGCAAAAGTTTGTATGTGTGTATGTTTGTTACTCCTTCACGCTCAAACGGCTAATTGGATTTGGATAAAATTCGGTACCAAGATAGCTTATACACTGGATTAACATATAGGCTACATTTTCTCCCGGAAAAGTGAAATGATCCCGTGGGATGAGCGAATAACAACTAGTCTGATAATATTTATAGATTACAATTATAGATAGATAGATGAACTCTTTATTGTACACACCAAATAATGACAATTACAAAGAAAAAATGATTAATTATATAAATTGTAACAATGGGCGACCTTATCGCTAAAAGCAATCTCTTCCAGGTAACCTTTGGATGGAGAGAATTTGACGAAGTGGTAAATGACGGGGTGCACATAACTATATAACACACATAACATATAGTTCTTTTCATTAATCAAATCCTAGTAGTGTTATATTTTTACGATACGGCGTATTTATTACATGTAGCGAATGTGCTTATTTTATTAGTTATTGGTCAACATGTGGAAGGCGGGTAGAGGAGGGACACATGGAGCGGACGGCGCGTGGTTATGTTTTGTACGCAGCTCGTTTAAACCCATCGTTACCAACAGGCGTCGCCACACAAACTACGATCTCTTCGTTTCCACGCTCTACTTTACGCATAATAAAAGTCAAAGTTCATTTTTATCCTCCCCGTATTTTTACCCAACAATTAATACGCACGTCCGTAACTACAGGATATTTCCTTAACAACAAATATTTACCACGTATTTTCTGCCCCATTGTTACTTACCGGCTTCGATCTCTCGACAGATACGGCCCTAAGTCAATACCGTAACTTTCGTTCGCAAACTTGGTGACCGCAGTGGTCGGCCGAAATTTTCATGTGGCAGATAATTTACATAATAGAAGACTGGTTGGTTCATCCACTATCGGGGTCATCCAAACTTCTGTGGATTAGAGCTTTCACGGGCAAGGCTTATCGGATTTTGAACGAATTTCGGGTTGCTTGCGGTGGCGACGTCATTATCGATATCCGATTTATATGCAGATTGGGAGAGAAGTGTGGCGTGGGCGCGGCGTGTGACGTCACGGTAGCGACGCCGGCTGCGAGCACTTGCGCCACCCAGTCTGTGTAATACCCACTGTACCCACCGTCCACATAAATAATCCTACTCACCAACCGCTATCTCCAACTTTGTCTTATTTGAAGATTATACAATTAATCCCTTCCTTTACATTCCCGTCGGAACTGAGATCCTTGTTCAACTTTTGCTCACTCGACCCGACCAAGACAGAACCTCCATTGTAAGGATTTAACAATTTCTCCCGCCTCGTTGCATTTTGCAGAGTAATAATAAAATATCACAATGGATGTCAACTCTATTCAAGATGAGTATCTGAAACGGATAGCGTCTGTGGCATAATTCACAAATCAGATACGATGAAAGAATAATTTTCTTTGGAAGAGGGCTTTTCAGGTTTTATTATTATTATATTATGTATTCAATAAATTTTTATTTAAATATTATAGATATGCTTGCGTTGGATCACATTTAAGGGTTATTTCGGAGATATTTTATTGTTTCGTCATACTTTTAGGGCAGTAGCTTGATAATGTTATTTTTTTTTAAATTACCTCGACCGATTGACGCACACATTATTAAACGCAATTATAATGTAAGTCAGGTGAGTTACTTTTTTTGTTTTTTGTTTTGCTCTACACATTAGTGTATTTAGACAGTGTCGAGTAATTGATCTCAAAAAAATTAATGATATATGTGTGTCGAGTCAAGTCACAATCCAATTCATCAAGCTAAGTCATACTCCTAGTAAAGTGGTGGCAACTTTACCAGAAGCTTTTATAGAGTTTTGGAAATAGCACGAAATGAAACGTTTCACCATCATTATACCACTTTACCACACTCATGCCTGTAATTCAGCACTTAACGAATAAAATGCCACCAATTTTATGCACTAATACTGAAAATAACACAAGTTTTGGAAAATAATACAATGCGGCGACGTGACCTTTTTCTTTTTCCCGCCAAAACTCTCAAACTTACATTATAATTGCGTTTAATAATATAAAAACGGTTTTCAATTTAAGAATGAACAGGTATCTTCTAGGCAAGTATGCACCAATAATAAAAAAATATATATTTTTCCAAATTCGACGTAACCATATTATTGGAGGTCATCCTCTGCTAAAGAGCAAATCGTCTCAAGTCAATCAAGAGTACCACTTTTTGTCAGGTGCTAATAGATTTTCAATTCAGTTTTTGTGATTGTTTAAATTCATCTTTTCATTCGTATTTTGTGTTTATTTTTCATTTAATTTTTAAATAATTCTTTCTATAGCTTTATTTTCTAAAACGAACCCTATGTAATGTCAACGGACATAGCAAATCAGTTAAGTGGACATGCAAGTTTCGGTTCCAGTTAATTTGTATACTTATATTAAGCATTAGCTCATAGCTAACGGCACCGGTAATGTACGCCTGAATAAATAAGCACTACATTAAACCTTAACATTTGAATATTGTTGAAATTCTCGGAAAATTGGAGCAATAACCAAATTCTGGTTGGCATTTTCAATAGTCACAATTATTCGGGGAAATCCTAATATTACTAATAATAAATACAACCAATTATTGTGTTCAATTTCGTTTTCCTAAATTATAAAGTAATTGTAATGACAGACCACACCCGATCGCATAGATCTTGTGGATAATAAAAACAAAGAAGAAATTACACATACAAAAATCTATACATATATAAGCAGAACGGGTTGTGTTTAGGTTGCAACCTATAGGCCTTCAGCGTGCGCTCCGGGTCGTGTCCGGAGCAAGAATGATCCGTAGTACACCGAGCGGTCCCTTTTTATAGCTAGATGGGTAGGGAAGCGATGACAAATGCCAGTGTTGCCACTGTAATAAATTTAAATGCTGCCACAGAGTAAATTACGGTACAGCCCGCTGCGCATAGAGTTTATAACTGCACGTTGCCGCCGACACATATAAAAGAAAGTCGTGTTAGTAACACTATTTGTAACTTCAGAAAGGCTGAACTGATTTGGCAGAAAATTGGTAGGGAGGTAGCTTAGAACCAGGCGCCGGACATAGGATACTTTTTATCCCGTTCGACTGCGTTTTACTAATTCACCCGTGCAAAGCCGGGGTGGGTCAACTAGTTATACATATAATCAGCTACTTATCGACACAGCTTTGGTATGGTAATAAGTCTATTCTGATAAAAATTGAGCTCACATTTAATTACTTGCATAAAAAATTCTACCAAAAGGTAAGGTATTTTTTTTTTTTTCAAAATAACATATTTAACTCTCACCCAAACTGTCTATTATGAGTTGCAGTTTTTAAAAGTTGGTAATTAACACGGCCCGCGGTCCGACCAGGTCTAACTTCTGAAGTGTTCATAAAGTTTGAAAAATGCCCCAATAATTAAAAGTCCCTCGGCTAGGATCATGACTTTTTTGTTCACTTTGCATGATTAGACGAGTCACGTAATTAAAAGAGAAAGGATTTTAAGCAGTCCAGTTTGGTTTCTTTTTTGCGTTGGTCACAACTTTGAGAATGAAGTACAACCTAATGCGTACATATATACTAGATGGTAGAAATTTTCTGCAAAGTTGCCTTTTATTCTGCCGCCAAGCAGTAGTACGCTGGCACTACTGTGTTCAAGTTTGAAAGGCACTGTAGTTAGTAAAATTACTGGGCAAATAAGACTTAATCTCCCTAATATCACAGTCTAGTAATCGTTTACTAGACAGTGCTGATATCTCAGAATGACGTAAACCCTACTGCATTGTAGGCAGTGCAGTACACTCACGATGGTTTATTATCAGAGTAGTTATTGGCTATTTATTCATGCTTATTTATTTATTCATTTTATTTTATTTTTATTACTATTTTAATGATAGCATTATCGAGACAACAAGGACTTAATAATTGACTTTCAGTAATAAAGAAAAGCGATGTTATTATAAAAAGTAGAGACTTCTTTCCACAAAGCCCAGCTCCTTTGATGTCGGCGACATCTATTCAGGTCCACAGATAACAATAGTGAAATCTTTTGAAGTGTTTCCAATCTTATTCGAAGAGATTTCCAATCGACTTAGGACCAAATAATTACGACTCTGAAATAACCGTTTCTATTTTTGTATCGTTTTCTTTGTACCTAAGAATTCTGACATTGTTTTTGAAATTTCAAACAAGAACTCAATTGCGTACAATTCATTATAATGGACAAAAACTGAATATACTGCCTCAAATTTTACGTATAAAACACCGTATGGTATAATAACCTTGAATTCAGGCGTAGCTCACATCATCATAATAATCAGCTGAAAGATGTTTACTAATGGACTCCTTAAAACGCCACTTTGAATTCTAACCACACAGTTGATCATAATTACAACGCCATGGCAGGCATCTTAGTGATCGCAGAATATTTAAATGCACCGAAGAGAATGATGTTGCCCATTCCTGGATAATATTTCCTTAGCATCTTTTACGGCACCAACTGAAAGAGAGTTGTAATGTACAAGAAATGGGATGGTACTATTATCATTCTGGAACTACACGGCAGAAGTAACCCATCTGCCAGATTAGATGCCTATTACGTATCTGATCAATAAAAAGAAGCAAAAGGTAGATTGTAATAATTATATAAGGTACATACATTCTGTAGAATTTCATATTTGTCTCGTTTTAAGGTCCAGATTAATAAGTAATGAAGTGAATTCATCCGAGTTTTGTTTGTTAAAGTGATTATTCAAATACAGAAAACGTTTCGGGTTTGCTTGAACTTCTCTCATATTTTATTCACTGATTTTTTCACGGTTGAAGAAATGCGTAATTGTTTGTAAGTTTTCTTCTTTACGACATTATTGTCATACACACGTGTAACATGTTTTTGAAAGTAGGGCTGAGCTTATTTCATTGTAAGCCTTTATTTTGTTTTTGATATAACTAAGAATAATAAAGCAAAAATTACGCGGCCGGCAGTTCTGTGTTAGCTACCCACTGATCGATCGTGCAGTTGGCTCCTCTGATGTAAGTACGTACACGCTAAATATATTAGAAAATTGATGTGCGATGCTTGAAATGCATGAAATGTCCGTTAAACGTTCAAGACGGCACTTTAATTGTATGATATTATTGTATTTTCTCTCTAAGTGATTTGATATTATTTGAGAAAATAAATTCGTAAATCGTAAGATTAATTTATCTAAGGTACTTGTTTAATTTTTCCGTTTATGAAACATGAAAATTTAAAAATTCATTGTTGGTTTGCTATTCTATAACTATTAATTAACACATACTTATTTAACAAGTTTATGAATTTGTGTACATCGAATAAGTTATATATTTAAATTTTAATTGGAAAATCCTTCTCTTAAGTAAATACACGTGTATATGTGTGGACGGCGATATTGATAAAATTGTGTGATGTAGGTATTAAAAATACACTTAATATTTTGATAAGCGATATAGATAACATATAGAAAAAAAATTACACGCTAAAAATATTAACTTGACGTATAAAACATAATGGTTAGTGAAATAATTCGAAACGTCTGTGGCAAAGGGGCTAAATTAGAAAGTTTCAAAAATCATTCCAAAAGACGTAAAACACTATAAACTCGTGCATTTACCCTCAAAGCTTATAAACCCTTTACAAAGAAAAATTGTAAAAATTATGACCACGATATGTCTTTGAACAAACCAATTCCATTTATAATATCTCAAAAGAAACAACATACCCATTTTTCGGAGCTTAGACTATCATAATAACATTATTTATATTGGATGGACCAAGTGTAGCATAATCTAGTAAGTATATATAACAAGAAGCTTTTCTTGCCACATAATAAAAAAAAACTAAGCTAGGGTTTGTCTGATGTTGCTGACATTTGTTTTTTCACTAGCCTAGTTCCTTTTTAGGACTTTTATGCTTTTGTGGGGCGGCTCATTTTAATATATTTTTATGTTAGGATCGCGAGATATGAAAGCGAATATCTTAAAAAGTGTTTCGCAGAGACCTCAAAGCTTTAAAACCAAGTCCTTTTTTCATATTATGATAATTAAAATAGAAACAATATTTAAAAGTAATTCAACAGCGAAATTTCTTTAAATTTTTTTCTAAAAATACTAAGGACTCCCTATAGTGTCACCTGCAATTTGCCCATTTCAAACAAATACTTTTATATTTTCTGTGATAATATTAGATATCCTATTATAATTACGAGATTAGTACCTCACGTAATTTACATACAAAATTACATTCAAACCAGTTTTGTACTTTTGATTTAAAAAGAAATAAAAAGATAAACTTATTTATTTCGCAATAAGAACTAGTTTTCAGTAAAGCAGTAGTAAAAAACCTTTTAATGGATAAAAATAAGTATACAATATCATAAACTTCTTTGAAAATAATCAATATCCCCAGTAACTGGTATAAAACAATTTAGTATCATCTATCAAGAAAGCGCTTCACTGATACAATCACCGACAGCTCTCGATATTTAATTACACTTGCCCTATAAAGTATTCTTGGGGGGTATGTTAATAAGGAAACGGCCAAGTTCTGCCCGGGCAAGAAAACTTTAGTAAGAAAACTAATCCAATCCCGAGATTATTTCCAGGGGCCTCCAATCAATTCGCCTATAAAAACACGGCGGGGGTAAAACAGAAATAAACAGAGACAGAATGCTTTACGTGTTACGTGAGTTTGCCGTTTGGTAGGAATAAGGAATACTTGTCTTCTCGAATTGCGATTGCTGTGTGTGTTTGTTTTCTTATTTACTAAAACACCTTATCCATTTTGTATGAATGTAGGTAATCAATTGAATTTTATTTTATTGCAGCTAGCGTTCTGGACACTCGCCTTTCTTCTTCTTTTATTGACATTACATAAAATATTTTTACCGTTAATGTTCTTAATCTTCAATAATTTTTATAGATTTATCAATAAGATGCCTTCTTGCCTTTTGCATCCATTGACTTCCAGCGGTATGACCAGCTAGGAGATCATATAATTTGATTGCAACGGACAGAAACACAAAATTGTATGGATATCCATACATTCTGTAGGCACCTATAGATAGCATGTCTACACCAGTTAGACGATGATTTGACTTAATTGCAAGTATGAGAAACATAAAACTGTACGAATTTGACAGTTTCAATACGCAATTTATGTGCATAGTTAGTGTGGAAATTTTCAAATTAGGAATTAAATATCTTCTGTTGCAATGCAATCAATGTTTTGTGATCACCCCACAGGTCATTTTTTCAATAAATAGGTTGGTTATTTGAATGACAGAAATTAATTCATTAGATATAACAGAGTTACATTAGAAAATTCTGCATCGTTTTTTATTTATTTGTAATCTATGATTAAATTATGATGATGTGCGCCAAAATAGCTTGCAAAGCCGAATATATTCTTTATGATATTGTTGTACCGCGTATGATATTTTATTTTATAATACAACATTAATTTAGGGATAGAGTAGATCAGTATTAGATGTCTTATAAAAGATGCCAGAAATCCGGAGCATAACATAAAGTTGACAAAATTGTGCGCGTTGGAAAGGGTTTATTAACGGGGGCAAAAGCCTGAGTGTATCCAAGGGCTCTATTAACTCCACTAATATTTTCTTCTTCTAATTGTTATGTTGCCTTAAAGAGCAGGTGGTTTGTCTCATTACCCGGTCTCGGGACAAAGCTAATGTTCCGACACAAAACTGTAAAACCGCCGAGGGAAATATTTAAACAAATTAAAACTTTTTCTTTGGTCCCATTTCCTTGAGAATAACCTTATTGTGTTTTGGTTCATTGAGTTTCTTGCCAGTTTCGATTAACTATTGCATATACTGTGTAACAAGTGTGTATGCGTGTGACAAGGGAATGTTTATAAAGTTTCTGTCTACTCATATAACTTGACCTCTTGATCTTGTCGATCTACACATATGATGAAATGTATGTTACATTTCATCTTCACCATGTTATAATTTTATTCCAATTTTTAAATAAAATTTTATTTTATTTATTTATAGTTAAACCCTATTAAATAAACGCACATAGTTATCCGCCGTTAGTCAAAATAATGTTTTCATAATTTTTGTACGCGAATAGACCCGTTTTATCTTTACAATATTTCTAAAATGTTCGTAAATTGTTCTCGTACTATTTAGATATCATACGTCGCAATTTCATAGTTCAGTATTACAGTCATAAAAACAGTATACATTGTCAATAATCTGTTGAACTCCTAAATACAATTAGTAAACCATAACATTATCTGCAAGTCCAGCTAAGTTAGTTAAATAGTTAGCTAGTTGATTACTTGACGGGCTTGAAACCATCTTAAAGTCTTGACAGACCAAGTGTCGGAGTAACACTGTTGGTGTCTTGATTGACGTGTGGCTGACCGTTCACTGACCATTGTTGTACGACTGTTGAGACGCTGTATTACATTTGCAGTACACGAAGTTGTAAAAATTGATGAAACACAATTCCGCAATAAAGATGTCATTTTCATGGTAAATGAGATTTTACGCCAATAAGGTAGGCTTGCGATTTTATATCACTCGAATAAAAATATTAATGCTTTTTATTTTTGATCATCAAATTTTCAAGTCGATTAACGCTCTCGTTCAGTCACGCACAAGGCAGTGTTGCCAACCAAAAAATCATTATCCCAACTTATTTTAGAAAAATAGGAACAAATCAACCGACATAGATTATACATCATCAGAAGATATTATGGTAATAGCATGGTTTAGGTGAATAAAAAAAATTGTATAACTTAAGTTTTTTTTAAGTATGTAGAACCGACAAAAATAGTATTTTTACGTTTAATTTTTTTATATTGAAATGTTGTCTATTTGTTCGGATTTTACGATGAAACGGCTGAACCGATTAAACATAACCGAAATCAACATCCTTAAAATCCATTTTCTATTTTATTTTGGAAAATTGTCAGTTTCCGTAGTAAAGGCTAGGTTACAATGAACCTATGCTTCCATAGACAATAAAATCGTGAGGCGTTCCCAAGGCAAGTTTCCCCGACTTATCATAACCAACTCAGAAAGTATGAAGTAGTATCATCTCTTGAATCTAATAATTTATTTGAATCCCTATCACTGTCTTACACTACGCCATTGTTGTTGAACTGTTAAGTGACCGCCGGATTCTGAACAAACAAGAGTGGCATAGTTTGCGAATTCCTTAGAAGTTACAATTTGGGAATATTAGTTTCGGGATGACTGATGACCGTTGCTTAGATTAGGAGTTTGTTTGCTTTTCCACTGATATTCTAGTTGGGGCTTATTATTCAGAAGTAGCCAAGGCCTCTCAATATCAGTTACAGAGTAATCATAATTGCTTTCCTCTTTGGGACTTGTGACGCTGGTGGATTTTTTCTTTTTCTTTTACATTTGTTTTACTTGGTTTGTCCAGTATATCAGATATTTGCGTTGTTTATCCTCATTTTGTTACCGTAAGCAGGTGTCTATTTATTAAAATGTGACTTTATAGTCATAAAAATTTTATTTAGACATTTATATTTGTGACGATCTTCTGCCTGCAGCTTCGCCCGCGGCGTGGCCTATGGGAAAATAATTCAACCACCCATTTCACCCTCTTAAGGGTGGAATTTCGAAAAATCCTTTCTTTGCGGATACCTACGTCATAACATCTACCTGCATGCCAAATTTCAGCCCGATCCGTCCAGTGGTTTGGGCTGTGCATTGATAGATCACTATGTCAGTCAGTCAGTCAGTCAGTCACCTTTGAGTTACATATTTAGAATAATATACAATATTACTTTGGTTTTAGTAAGCAGCAATTCGACTGGCCCGACAGCTCAGTTGGTAGTAGCCCTGCCTTCTGAACTGCGGGTTGTGGGTTCGATTCTCACTCAGGACAAACATTTGTGTGATGAACATAGGTGTTTGTTCTGTGTCTGGGTGTCATATTGTATTCTATGTATGTATTTACAAACAAAACGTATCTAAGTATTGTATTAGTTATCTGGTTCCCATAGCACAAGCTTTGTTTAGTTTGGGGCTAGGTGGCGCTGTGTGAGATGTCCACACATATGATTATTGTTATTAATTACTATAGAAACACATGAAATCAAAATTATTAAATCGACGCGATAAACTTTATTTAAAAAACTTTCATTAATAATAATTTATAAAGCACCATCAACAAACAATAAAATAATATAATATATCCTTTTATCGTGAAAGAAAGCCTTAACGGAAATCAAAAAGATCACACCGTCACGCATCGAACGTAATAACGTAATCCATAAAAAGACCCTCAAGGATCACATATAAGCTGCTATTCCCCGCGACGATATCAATAAACTCTCACTTGTAACAAAGGGTACAATTTTCTCTAATGTCTGTTACGTTTGTACTAAGCTACCAGCTCTATTATTAAGTATTTCATTTAAGGGGGGGACCCCACCATCCCGGGGGACACCTGTCGCAGTAATTTGCTACGTGTACGTTTCGCTCAAGAGCATCCACTTAATTTTTTTCTCCCTTTGTTATTTAAGATTTAGTGGGGACATTATACCGGATTTGAGGTAAACACTACATTATTAAATTACGGAGTGTTGGCGGTTTTCCGGCGCTGCGTTGGCGGAATAGAAGGACGTTTCAACTGAAAAGGCATGAAAGGGCGAATTGGAAGCAGGTTTTTTGTCGTTTTCGGTCACCGCTGCAGTTTGTACCTGATAGCCTTGGAATCGGAAACCGCTCATTGAAAGCGAGTTGAAAAAGTTCGACTCTGACACATGACTGTATAAGAATTAAAAGGAGCTGTAGCTCTATAGCGTTAATTTTCGTTACAATATTCAACTCAAAACATAGAACTCATACAGTAACAGACATGCAACACGAAATAACATTATTACAGTAAGAAAATGCTTCAAAACGGCCACGGCGTATTACATTCGCCGGTGCAATCCATCAAATCGGGCATGCTATATCGCGATCACAACTAGCTACAACCAACATTTACCGTTGGAACTAATATCTGAACAATCGGCTCGCTATTTGCACGAGTGTGCATCGCACTTGTTTGCGTGCTCGTCTGCTCTGACGTCACGTTAACACTGTGATTTCTAAACATTGAATGTTTGTTCGTCATAGATTTATACGCGTACGGAAATTAAATTTAGGTTACGTACGTGTTTGGATAGACCTATCGTATCTGGTAAAACTACTCTACATGAAAGGTTTTAGTTTCATCGTTTTCTGTAAACATAAAGTTTTAATTGTAATTTATGAATGTTACAAAATGTAAAGTAGGTATATAAAAGTATATAAATTGCTTATACAAATCTATGATCCTTTTTCACTAATCATCAATAACCCGAGGACGTCCGAACATCACCCCCACAGAGCGACATTTTGAGCGGCTGCTTGCCTCCTGCAGGAATCGGCTTTCTACGGCTTAGACCAGCTGATGGGCGATTACGTAATTCGATTGCAACCAGTAAAAAAGACAAATTTGTAGGGATTTGATAGTTTCAATACGCAGTTTATGTTCATACTTAGTATGGAAATTTCTCATGTTGCATTGCAATCAAAGTTTCGTGATCATCCCCCAGATCATCGGTCTACTTAGTGGCGTACGCTGCATCTTCCGATTCGTGGTCGCCATTCGAGCATCAAAAACAAATAGAACTTACCTAGTTAACTATTACACAAATACAAAAGATTTAACACTTTTGAAGTCTTATTTCCATACCATGCCATTAAAATTTAGCAATGATGGTTCTAGTTTTATCTTTATCTTTTTTACCATAAATGTAGTTTCCGTATAGCTGAAACATAGACCAGTATACTAAAAATCACTTCACAAGTCTTTTTCCACATTATGCCAGTTTTCCGCGATGTTTTCACCAACAAATTAAATTAGGTACATGTACCGTTACAAAATTTAAAATCTTTGATAGTAACAAGCCTATCTTATTTTCCTTTATTTTCTAAAACCACGTACGTGCCAACACTATAAAAATTCCAAGCGTCTACACTGGACATCGTCTCCAATTCCACTCTTAGCCGTTGTGAAAAATATTTCAGCGGGACTTGAATTAGGAAAGTTCTAGAGAACAACGCGCAGGGTCGGGATACATTCTCCGAATATTAAAAGGCGAATTAGACTGGTCAAGTGGTCACGTGTCGATCTGTCCATAAATGCTCTTATTAGCCACAACTTGTTACGAACACTTACGTGACCTTTGTGGGTTCTAAATTTGCTTTTTTACTGCTGTTATATTATTAGACAGCCCTAACGTCTGGAACATAACAATTCTGTGTCAATAAGTTAGGGATCTGAGTAGCTTGTGCGTAAAAGTCACGATATTTGTTTTTCTTGTCGTACCGCTCTGTATTCAACCTACATTTAGATAAATTCTGACATCAAAGAAAATAGGGCTGGTACGTGCTTTTACAACTGCATAAATTATAAGATCAGATCGATAGATAATCACACATGAACATTAACTCAAAAGACACCTCAGGGGTTCAACATTGATCACTGAGCCAAAGTTCGGTTTCACGGTAACGTCGCCCAAGAGAGTTACCCCGAACAGTAATGTTCCGTCCTTGTCACACGCACTCTACCACCGATACAAAAGAAAGTAACGACGTGATATAGGCCCCACAAATTGTCCGTAACAATACCGCATTAGGTCACAATCTATGTCACAAGAATACGGCAATCTATTTTTTCGGTAAAATCTTTATTGATTCGGTCATTCGACGACGGGCGAGCCTTATTATGATGAAATATATTGCGATCTGTCTATATTTTCTGTCTTTGTGACTGAGCAATAAATCCGGTCATTATCGAAGCTAATAGATATTTATTTCTTGTTATTTCGTATTACAGTCAGGTTTTTCGTAATGTAATTGAATTAAAGAAATATCACTTTGTCCTTAGAGACCAGCTAGTTAAATAGATTGCCTACTGTGTGTTTTTGTAAAGTTTCTCCACCAAAGACCGCATCATCATTTTCCATCAAGACAGATGTTGAGCAAACTCAAACAAAAATTAGTATACACGACAAAAAGTATGACCCCAATCCGTATTTTAGCTCCGATAATTAGGTACGTGCGGTTCAATTTGTATTGGTTCAAGTATCACCACCATCATCCCTAATCACCACCCATTCAAAGCGTAAGTTAACCTATATTTGCGTACCAAACACCTACGTGGTAGGGACAGAGCAGACGCCAAAGATAAATCAACGTTTTCAGTGAATTAGGGCTTATTTTTTATTCACCACAAAGAGGGCTTCACGCGCCCAACAAACGCGAAGCAATTCCCGCTCAAACAAATCACCACTAAGCAAACGTTTCTACAGGTAGAAATAATTCAGGAAAAGGTCACCTGTTACGGGTATTCGACATCGATCATCGGGAGTCCGTTGCGCCGACCTTCTCGCGTAATGTCGCCCTGGGGAGAGGCCGTCGCCGGCGACTCAGACGCCGAGACAAAACCCACGGGCTTCCTCTGTCAAACCTAACTTGTCCGTTACGCACGAACATTTTAAAAAGCACTCGTTTCGCTTTGCTTACATCCGACACACGTGTGAAAACTTTATAAGGAATTTATAATTAAGTCATACGTACACATGCGTCACGCGTCGGCATCAACATGAATATTTACGATGCAATTTCGTTTTATTTCAGATTTATCACTGTTTTGTAAACGGGGAATTTTAAAAACACTCCTTGGTGGCCGAATTTAGGTGCTCGCACGGGGCGAGTCGAGTTAGGCGGTGACAGCGCATCTGCTGGCGTGTATTGTTCGTGTCCTAGCCGCCGACTTTCCATTTATTTCTCTATGAATACGTTATTACCTGCTCGCCCGCGCTTATCAAAGTTTATTTGCAGCGTGTGGTTTACTCTGTACCGGTGCTTACTCGTTATTACTACGCTGGAGTGTTTTATTGCCGGGGCGGGGCACAAATCGCACACGACGCCCTTGTTTTTCGCTATTTTTCCTCATAGGGTTTCAGGATTTGAAGTTTAATGTATCTCTTTTTCTTGTTTGTTGCAGATCGAGGATGCCATGTTAATGTTCGATAAACAAACCAATAGGCACAGAGGTAAGTGTACAATTTTTTTATCAAAATAAAAATTTGTGTAGGTAATAGGTGTCAGTTGTGCATTATTATATTTGTACGACATACTCATGAAAAATCTCTAAATATCGCTAAAGCAAGCTAACAAAATTTATTGTTAAAAGTAACCGTGGACTTTACAAGGATTCTAAGGCTATACTTAAATACTAGGTTAAATTCTAAACAAAAAATAAAAACCTTGAAATATTTTTATTCAGAAACTATGTAACGATTTTGAAATAGAATAAAAAGTAAAGTAAATTCGAAGCGTAATACCATACATTACACGGTAGACGGTAACTTAGCAGGGGAAAGCACGCACGGTTGCTGGCGTGTCACCTTGTTTTTGCGGCTGCCCAAAAACAACGGAACTTAGAACCTTGCATGTGACATAAATACAAATGTATAGATCATTTTTGTACGTCTCGCTTCATTTCGCTAGCCGTCTTTGCCACAAAGTCGATGCTAGTTAACTAGCGACGTATAAATACACGATTCGACCCTCGATGAAAGTCAACCGCCATAGGCTGACACTTCATCTTCCGTAGAATTCTCCTCGCACTATCTACCACTATAAATGACATCAGAGAAGGGGGGGTTCAAGTAACATTGGTCCAGGGTACTGATTTGAAGCAAAACGAAACGTAGGTTGGAGGTGGCATCGTCACTAAGCAGGCACACCATTTTCGGTATTGTGCTCCCTCCCCATGTTACGACTATTCCCGGCTAATAAATAACAAATCGACGCCCGGATAAAATATACGGCTTCCTCGGTGGAGATTTTGTATTATTGTGCGAGTGAAAGCAGAGTTTCCCTTGAAATCTGCCTTTTTCAATTTCGGTGGTCCCGTTGTTTCATCTTTTTGGGACAATGTTTGTGTCCGACGCCCGTTCACGAAGCGACGGGAATCAAAGGGGTCGGTCCGTATGGTGCAAATCAATTCAATCGGAACGTGAAACAAAAAACCTTGAATGGGAAGCTTCTGTTGCGTGCAGTATAAACAAAAAGAACTGGACCTAACCATCGAGACAGGGGTCATATAATCAGTTTCATTATACCCGCGAGCGCGTAAGATTTTAATTAAAATGCACGATCAAGGCGGGCTATCTTTTGTTGCCAACGAAGGTTCCCTTGCAGCAGTTACAGCAAATACAACGTTAAATTTGCTTTTGTAATCCCCATTACACAAAAACAGGTTGACCCAAATGTTCAGGCTTGGTGAAATATCGTTGCGTCGTCATTTATGCAAGTTTGCAAAAACGAATCCTGTCCCATTTATGCACGAAGGAAAAACGACTCTTTCCTGTTGTCTTAAGACGTAGAATGAATTATCCGTGTTTTTTTCACTTCCAACTTTTGTGCCCTTTTGCGTGTCATTTAGATGATATTTCGCTATCCCCAAGACTGTAATTAGATAAACAAAGTAATGAAACAACACATTATACGAATTAATGAGGCGCCTACGAGGCTCCCCTCCTTGACTCTAAACCTTTTTAATTACACCTAAATGTATGTTTCTATTGTAAATCCAAGAAATTATTCATAGTAATGGGAGTGGGAATAGCTCATACGATAATCTAATATAAATATTCCTTAGGCCTCCCCTAATACGAGTGGAGGGTTATTATCCGGGAACGTAATCAGTTGGGTCGGGTTATCCTGGCAAGAAATGTAAAAATATCCGCTGTTTATTTGTATCAAACTCGGGCAAGAGGCAACCCGAACGTGTATTCAAACTGAATATGAATGCAAACTGCCCGGCGAACGGGCGGAATGGCGAAAATCAAATTAGGTATGGCGTGAATACTTCACGGCGACGTCGGGCAAAAAAAATTGAAATCAAATATTCATTGACTTTGAACTGGATAAGCCGGCCCACAGCCATTTCAATACATTTTATTATCTATTTTGCGTTATGCGTAGGACCAAGTAACGCCCAGCAAGCTCGGTTTCTTGTTCAAATTATCATTTCTAGTGGAAATATTTTATTACGTATGATCTTTACGGCAAGATGGATTACGTTTCACATTGGCTGGAATACGTAAAAGCAAAAATAATATATAATATCCTAGCGACAAAATTGACGATGTTTTTTACATGTTTAATATAGAGTCGGGTTTAGGCCTAGATTTTATAACACGCGTGTTGAATGGAGAGTTATTCAAATGAAGATTTTTAAACGTAAAGCTGTTGAAACAAAAAATGCCTTTTGGCTTTTTCAGTACATTAAATATGCGAGAATAATGCGTTTAATAGCACCCTTTACCATTATTTACGAGCTCTGCTGGTTGAAAAAAATAATTAACGATGTCCGACTGCGAATTTTTCTATTGTCTCTTTAAAAAATACCTTTACACCTTTGTCAGAGATATATATTTTTTGCATAAATAATAAACTCTAAGCGATAAGACCGCCTGTTGTACTAGTACTAGTTTATTATGTAAGTTTTTCATTTGTAAATTGTTTTCTTTTTTACGGTGTACAATAAAGTGTTTATCTATCTATCTATCTATCTAAACTCTATAATATTTGGCTACAGGAAATTTGGGTAATATTTTATCATTGGATAACAAACAAGGCGTTACCAAGGGTGTGTTTACGTTCGTTTGCCATTCAAGGTGGCAGCGGGGCTTGAAGCAAATGCCATTATACTCAGGTAAAACACGACATGTTAGAGACGAACTTCATAAATATTAAAGAAAAAAGAACTAGCTCAACCAATCTCGACGGGGTGAATTCCATTTGGTCGCACGAGGTAGGTACCCCGCGCGCCTTTGGGACGCATTTCTGCCGAGTGCGTGCCCTGGTACCGTGAAAATTTCACCTCCACTCTGCATAAGAGTAGTGCTATCTATATTTCATTTGCCGCCATTTTTGATGCCTAAAGACGCCTATCACGTGAATCATAAATGGCTATCGTTTTTGTCGAGCGTCATAAAATTTCTTGCAAGTCAAAAAAGGGCGATGTGCTACGTATTTTAAAACTTTGCTCTGCCCACGTACCGACGTTTCCACGCAGTTTCTTTTATTTTTTAAGAAACAGACCGACATGTTTACGGTTCTCTTTGATAAATTATTGTCATAAATTCGATCACGAACGTTGTAAAAGGTTCACCTACATAATTTAATATTCAAAAGCGCTTTCCTGTACGGAGGCATAATCTTTGTACGAAAGATTCCCGAAAAATATTTCATTGATTTTTATTTACTCTTATTTGTATTCAATTCACTTCACGAAACACTTCAATTTAGCTATTTTTGTACATGTCGAGGCAATTCTAATACCGGCAAAGCTTCTGAAGTAGAGCTCTCAGACTGTGGCTGCAATTTAAGCTGAAGTTGTTGGCACAAAGGAATTTAGGCTTTCCGCCTTTGAAATAAAAGTTGTTTATGTTTTTCCTAGGTTTGTTCTCGTAGTGCTAAGTGGCTGCACGTGGCTCCCTTTTGGGACCGACGCGAATACACAGGGTTTAGATGCATCTTGCGGGGAGCCAAAAGCCCCTGTTAATATTACGTGTATTACAATTAATTTAGTTAAATCAGACTTTGCCTTATGTAAAACCTATTTATTACGTTCTATATTTACACTATTATTTTGAACAACATTAACTACTTTGAAATTAAATTTTAAATACAAATTACTATTTATTTGCTAGTAATGTGGTGAACAGTTAGTATGTCAACCTCTTTGAGGCCTTTTCTAATTATTCGTTCACCTTAATTTATTATACTGAAGTATGTCGCTTTTTGGTACATTTTTTTTGACCTGTTTGGTTGTAATATTTCCATTAAATATAGAGAGTAGCCACTAAAGTCCAGTTTTCGAATTCAAAGCAGTAATTCCTCCTCATAAACGCCGTATCAATCTCCTTTAATTTTTGTTGAATGTTAAAATTGATACTCCCATTGGAGATAAATTCTGTCAATGTTGCCTAATATATCCTTATTTTCAATACCAATAAAGATCCGTCTCCACTTCTCCACATTTCACTCCTAGGCGTGATTACAGTTCAATTTAGGGACGCGCGAACAGAAAATCGAAATGTCGATATTCGAAACATCGAAACCGTCCCGATTCCCGGTACACCCGGTTTCCGATTCTCTCGATTCCCGAGGGCGGCGCGGTTGGAATGCATCGTGATGCATGGATATGAGAAAGTGGGATGCTAAACTCGCGGGACCGCGGTGTAATCACCTGTTTGGCAGACAGCTGGAAGCAACGATTTCAATTCTAGTAAAAGATGTAAATAGGACTGACTGTTGACACTTACGGAGGAAACATTTTAGATTTTGTTTTAATTTTCAAGCAATAGCTAAAACCAGAAAGTCGGTATATACTCGTAAATACATAAGATACATATAACCTTTTATTGAAACGTCACATCACATATCCACACTAACTAAGGAAGTAGTACTACTACTACTTCCTTAGTTAGGCTACTACTACCAGTAGCCTCGCAGAAATCACTTACTGCGATAAGGTTGCCCTTTGTTCTACCATTTTTTGTAAGTTTTTGTACGGTGCATTGATTTATTTTGGTTTGAAATGTACTTAAACAATATTATTATTAAAAATATAAGGGACAAGAGATAGTAAGAAAAACTTTTGTGAAACAATTTTTAAAAAGTAGACTTTAAATAGCAAATAGAGCTTTAGTTATTAACTTATCTGGTTACTAGCTGCGCCCCCTGGTTTTATCTGCGTGAGTAATTTACTGCTTAAGTTTACAGAATCAGAATCAAAATTCACTTTATTGTATAAAAACTGTGTACATGCAAAGGTCCAAATAATAATGGTCACAAACAGTATTATCCATTCCAGACAGACAATAATATAGTTGGGTATACAGTACTTATAGTAACTATATGGGTATTATATAATTATCTTTTGTGTCACTCCTAGACCCCAAGTAGGACAATTATTATTAAATTCCGTTCAGCCTTTTTTAAGCTGAGTTACTACGTAATAAATATATTCATATTAATAACTAGACTTTTACGTATTAACTATTCTAAAGTTAATACGTAAAAGCACTTGTTTCTATAACAATAATTATTTTATCTATTACTAAAACATTTAAAAAATGACCGTGACTGATATAGAATTTTCTATGAAACATTAAAAGTGAAAATTGTAGTTGTTAAACAAAATAATATAATCGTAATCCCTCTACCCTTTCTCATTATTAATTTAATTTGGCAAGAGTAATAACATCCAAAAACTGGCCATTATTCGTTCGCGTAACCTCTACTAAAATATTAACTGGATACCGGGCATGGGTTAGTATCGCGTTGCAATAAGTCCATTTACGCGTTAGTAGGAGATTCAGATCCCAAAGGAGCGTGTGGCGAGAAGTGGTGAGCGAAGATAACTACAATATTAAAGCACCATTTTGTTTCACGGTTTCATGTGTTCGTGATGCGAGTGAATTTAGATGAGTTTTTAGGGTTCCGTATTAAGTTGGAAATACGGTTAATTTTGAACTTCGATGTTTGGGGCTTTTGTCGATTTAGAAACAAAATGCTTTGTAAGTCAAAGATCAAAAGATTACAATTTTTTTTTATTTTATATTAGGGATAGTAAACATCTACATCATAAATTATTACAGATACAAATATATACAAGCTTAGTAATAATGCAGCCCACAACACTACTCGCAGGTTGACATACAGATTTGAAGTAAACAAAAGCCAAAAGCTGCGGACAAAAATATCAATCAATTTTATAAATAAACATTTAACTTTCATAAATTTGTAGTCACAAATTTAAATAATATAAATAAGCCATAAGCATGTTCGAAATACATTTAAACAGTTTTATCATGCTAATTTTTATAAATCTGCGTTTTTTGAATTATACTACATACTACATACTACATTTATAAAAAATCAATTTCATTAATTACTTTAGACATAGACATAAGTTGACATGAAACGAAGTAGCAACAACAAAGTAAGATAAGGCAAATAAGCAATAACATTTGAGTTATACAATTTTATTTTCTTTTATAAAGTAAAACCCAAACGTGATAGGGAATGGATATCCCAAATTCATCGAAATTCAATACCAATATCTCTCAGCGACAAGCATTATGTCATTCACAATGACAACTGTCTGTACATTTGTAATCCAACCAAACAAAATCACATTATGCTCGGACTCAATACGCCCAATAATTCCATCGGTCCCAACAACAATACCCTCTCAAGAACGGATAGCAATAAATCGGAACTACCACCATTGATCCTCAATAGAGCATTAAGGAGCTGACGCTTCCATAATAATACATTAAGAGTGTGTTTTAGCAAATCACTTCCTGAGGGACGGAGCCCTGAAAAGGACGGTTAAAAAAATAGTGAGTGCGCGGAAGTGACACAGTGAAAACTCATCGACCTCCTTACTCAACAGGGTAAATAAAGTGGCGTCGATTGAATAGTCAGTCATTGCTTGAACAAATTGACTGCACTATTTATTTTGTCGAAGGTTTCCAACAATACTGGACGATCAAATAACTTCGATGGTAGGTATTGTAATTACGACACCAGCGAGTGTGATGTTATTGTTATCAGTAATTTTCATTGTTATTGTACATACATGCTTCGGGCGTGATTGGGTTTATAGCATGCAGGTATTAAGTGAGTCATTACCAAGCTTTAAAAGCAAATAAAATTGAACTAAGGCTAAAAATGAAGCTTTAAAATGCTGATTATTGCTTTTTTATGACGATGCAGTCTAAGATGTAACACGCTTTTCTAAAAGATACCTGTTTACTTTCAATTTGAAGAGTTTTGTCTAAACTTTGCTGTTATAAAGTTGGCATAGTAACGGATTAATTTTTTTTTTATAAATAACGCCCAACGATCACATACATAGAACCTGGACCTTAACTAGGATTCCCTGTGTAGGAACCGAGGAACTACGAGGACCATGGTCCCACAACACCCAGACTCAGAACAAGTATTTGCACTTTTTTTTTCTGTGCACAAATAATTGTCCTGCCGCGGGAATCAAACCCGCCACCTCCGAGTTATGAGCCAACCTGCTCAACCACCACACCACACAGGCTGTTAATTACCGGCTCATATTTTCTTATGAAATTGCCTTTTCCTAATAAATTATACTAGTTGATGCATCCTGCGTGGTTCGATTGGTTGTGCTACAAGCAATGCGTTTCTTCATATAATCCGCCAGGTGCCACACCTGCCCAGTGACTCTGTAAACGTCGGTAGAGTGTGAGAGACCAACAATGATTTGATGATTCTAAAATGGGTTTAATATTTCAAAAATTTTTACGTGTCCACGTTTTTAATTCCAGTAGCTTATTTTGAAAGTCACCTAGCATTTAGTAAGAACTTACTCTTTTAGATAGATGGATCATTTTATTAAGTAATGAAATAGTTTTTTTTTTTTGTGATATTATAATACGTAAATATTGTGATTATGTTCTGTGTTTTCATTGCTGTTAATAATTTTGTGTTTGTTTTGTTACGACGTGTAACTCCGTAAACTGGCACTTAAATGCTAAAGTTTTATATTATACGTGCTTGTAAAACTAAACTTCAATTTAAACTTTGTCCCCGAGGCAATATAATACAAGGTGTCAAATACTTTGTAACATGTAGGGACATGTGAATAACTAAAGTGTTAAAACCGCATACGTCACAAAGCTGTGACACCTGATACCTACCTACACTAAAGTACGCACGCTAAACTAACTACTCTAAAGGAAGTTCAACCAACTGCTTTAACAGGCTTGCCCGTAAAGCATATCTGGGGTCCCTCTGTCACATTAACACGTACACTTAAGTGCAAGTTATTCGCCCTTGTTTTGGTTATATTAAAGGATTCCTCGAATTATTATCACAAAGCGACTCACTACGCACCCGTTTATTAACCATCTTAATTACTAAGGCCAAGTTAATTAAGTAAAACTTAGCGTCTAAAGAGCCTTATCCCGTTAATTTAGTACAAAGTCAGTTTTGGGATCAAAACTTACCGCGACGTTATGACTTGATGTTAAGTTATATTCGGATTTTCACATCAAGTAAAATGTAATTAAACACTACTTGAAACGAATTCGAATAAATATTAACATACAGGCTGCTTGAGGATTGAAACCAACATGATACTTTTATCCTGGAAAATTAAGAGACAGCACGGGAAACGTCAAAACTGCAACGCCGTAAGAAGTTAGTGTTAAATAATTTTCCACCTGATGTTAAGTGACATTATGGCTGAAAGTGATTCTATTCTAAGTCTGGATAGAAAAATGGCTCTCAAGTTAAGCTACCAAAACACACAGCTAAGTGCTTGCGGCGACAGGTTATTGACTAGCTATCTACAAAAGGTACTACAAAAGGTCTTACAATTGCCATATCACTACCATGCATGGTTCCATTACATTTTCTTCACTGAAATCTCATGCAAATTGTAGTATTCAACCCAATATTTCTACTCTAAATAATGCTACTGTTAATGTTATTGAAGTAGTCTAAAAATATATTAGACAGCCTGTCTGTGGTGTGGTGGATGAGGAAGTCGGCTCAAAATCCGAAGGTTGCGGGTTTAATACTCACGGCAGGACAAATACTTGTATAATAGGTGTTATGGAACCACGGTCCTCTTAGTTCCTAGGTCTGTAGATACAGGGAATTCGAGTTAGGATCCAGGATAGTAGGGCATTAATATTATTTTAAAAATTAAAAAAGAACGACATTGGCTGTTTATTTTCTTTCCTCTTGTGCAAAAACTGCCCAATTGAGTTAGTGGATATTAAGCCCTACGGAAATCTCCATGTCCCGCGATATCACCAAAGTTGCCTCAGATGCCATCAAACGGGTATCTTAATATTCTCAACTTTTCAGTAATAAAATTACGAAGGAAAAATCTTTGGCTGTTTTTAACAATTACTTTTATTTATGGCCTCAATAAATTTACTGTCACCGAAATTAAAGCAATGCTCCCGATATAGGACAAAGGCACCTTTATTCCTTGAATGCTAAAGGTTTTCGTTTGATAAGGCATTAGATGAATGAGAAGAAATAAATGTTTCTTAGAAATTCTTCATTACTTATTTCAACGGGCACTGTTTATTTTCCGTTTTTCTTGTTTCTTCAAACTTGGAGTGGTATAAAAAAGAAAATAGGGGTAGAAACTTAGATACCACATTGCTTCTTAGCATAACAATACCTATTTATACTAAAAGCATTAAAACACGCAATCACGCATTTTGTTTGTCCCAAAACCGCAAAGAGCAAAGCGTGACCATTCACTACGCCATTACTCAGCTGTGGTCGGGGAGGTAATGAGATGTGTATATAACGGCGAATATAACACTTGTATTTAAATACTATAGTAGCTGCTGTGAAGCTTATGGTTTGAAGTCTTCGCACGCATAGATTAGACGCAGCATAACGAGATAAAAATATCCTTTTGTCCTTTCTTAGGGTTCAAAAAACCCCAAGTAAAATTTAAGCATTTATTAATTTCACTAGTTGGGAGGACTTTTCTGCAAAGTTCGCTAGGTAGGTACTACCGCTTTTCTAGTTATTCTGTCATCAAGCAATAGTGCGCAAGCACTACTGTCTTCCATTTTGAAGGGCACTGTAGCTATTGAAATTACTGGGCAAATGAGACTATGACTTAATCTCAGTCTAGTAATCTTATTACTAAACTGTGCTGATGTCTGAGGATGACGTGCGCAGTGCAGTGTCACGCGAAACTCTATAATTTAGAGTTCTAGATAAAACCGCAGCTGATATGAGCAGCCGTGTCGCTTAATATCAGGCGAACGACTAGCTCGTCATGTCATTTCTTAACAAAAATAGAATTTTGTAAAATTAATAACGGCTTAACTCACGTTGGTTAACAAGTCGAAATTTCTCGAAGGCTTCGGACATATTCGATGACCTTTTTCTGGGAGCCAGTTAACTAGTATGTACTAACGCACCCGAAGTGGCTTTTGCGAACGTCAGCATATAACGCAGCACATAGGTATATATATATATATATATATATAGGCATAGGCATAGGCAGCACGGAGTAATTTCGACTTTTTGCCTGACGTGAGTTTAGTAATAAAATAGCATTTCTCGGTGCCCTTTAAAGTCTAAACCACCTGAAATAACCGTTTCAAAAATTCTATTTACTAATTTACTTTATCGAAATAATTGAATCACAGTCACGGTCCAAAAGCCGCCCGCCCGTTTCAATTGGCAGTGAGGCGGGATGCGGGCAGATGCGGTTGCTGCCGTTTCACCTGGCGCATAATTGCAATCAGCCTAATACGTTGAACGGTAGGTACGTCTCATTACCATGGACGAGCATTGGTGCAGTACATTAACCAGCACAAATTAAGCCTGCAGGGGTTGGCACAGATTATGAGCGCTATTTAACCAAATCAGATGATTTTGAGCGAAAATCAGAAACAGTGAAATATATAAATTAATAAGCAGCGCCCTGCAGATGAAAAGTAGCTTATGCGTTAATCTAAATATATATAACTCAAAGATGACTGACTGACTGACTGGCATAGTGATCTATCAACGCACAGCCCAAACCACTAGACGGATCGGGCTGAAATTTGGCATGCAGGTAGATGTTATGACGTAGGCATCCGCTAAGAAAGGATTTTTCGAAATTCCACCCTTAAGAGGGTGAAATGGGTGGTTGAATTATTTTCCCATAGGTCTCGCCGCGGGCGAAGCTGCGGGCAGAAGCTCGATTTTTATAAATACGCGTCCGCACTTATGTGAAATGGAGGGAATTGGTAAAAACCAGATACGTACGTGAAATAATGATGGTAATTATGGTTAATTTCTTTGATAAGGTTTACCTACCAATTAATAATTCTTAGTTAGCTTCAGATTATCGTTAGTTAATTTTATTGTTGAAACCTATTTTTGTGTATATATTCGTACATTATAGAAAATTTTTCGAAATTCCACCCTTAAAAAGGTGAAATGCGGGCAAAAACTCGTCCATTATATAAGCTATCTACATTCCAAATTTCATCTAAATCCTTCAAGCCATTTGAGTGCGAAAGAGTAACTAACATCTATACATCAGAATTTTCACGTTTATAGTTTTATAAGTATATTGCTGATTAATTAAGCTAAAATTATATTTCGGCAGGTGTTTTTTACGCGGATTCAACAACATTAGTAACGCTTTTAAAGTATTGTAGCACGCAGTGTTCCTGTAGTTAATTCTACATTTCGCTTTATTATGGTCATGTTTGTTAAGTTCGTTTTAATGATATAATTGTTGGTAATAGTTATGCTATGAAATGAAATAAAATAAAATTATTAACATTACTATACTGTGTTACTCTAGGTACTTTAGAACTCGCACAATTTTTTTATCTGTAATATAGTTCCATATATATTTTACCTATATCACGGTTCTTGGTTTTTGTCGTATTTACATTGTGTACTGTTCCATAGTGTAGTAATATGTTGCACAGTAGGTCTGGTCCATCTCATTACCATGGACGACCACAGGTGAATGATGGCGCGACGGCACAGCCGCACGTTTTGTTTGCGGTCGATTTAACGCCGACGACAAATTGCATGTTTGCTGCCGCGACCGAGAGAACATTCCAGAACACGAGATGAATAAATCCAATGACTACTTTCAATAACTCATGCTGTGACATTTATTTGTTGTAGAGTAAGCGAAACTTGGTAATTTCTTTTTATTCGCGTAGATGGTAATAATAGAACAGTTTATTCTGCTCTGACCGAACAAAAATACTTACCAAGTAACGCACAGTAAAACTTCTCCGGCAAAACTGTAAAAAAATGTGGGTCCCTCTTTTCGGTCATTTGTTCTGAAATAGTGTAATAAAAGGCGCCTAAAATGTACAGTACCGTTATAAAAAAAGAAAAGAACCCTAAAAAGTTCATATTTATTTCCTTGTAGAAAACGAACTAACTCTTGTTTTCATCCTTTTAACAAGAAAGTAATCTGTCGACCTACGTCGCGATAACGGGATTTTTATGTAACAAACTGGAGTCGCGCCTACCCTCACCTAGCCTGAGGCTCTCGAAAAATCCTCGCATTGTCAGATTCTACTAAGGATTCGGAGTAATATACATTTTCCCGTGTTGGAATTACAGCTGTATTTTGCTCATGCTACATAAAATCGGCGTAAACGCGACACCCATGAAAAGGCTCCGGCGCAAAACCTTTATTTAGTTGGCTCCGATGTAACAATCCACTGAAAGTTTTACTGTCGCCAGTTCGAGACCCGTTTCATAAGAGAAGCACTGTAAAATGTAACAGTGTACGGTACAGTGCACCGGAATGCAGCGAAGACGAGACAAATTCGCCGTCACGTGAATACTGCGTCAATCTTTTGATACTATTTATGCTGAACCGTAATATTACACACAATTTAATTATTGTAAATTTGTGCTTACGGTTATAAAAAGTAAAATAAAAAATAGTTTTTGGATCAACGCATTTCATTTAAATTAAATTCATCGTTCGTCATCACTTTACATCAAGTGACACAGTGGTCATATGCTTTGCCTATCTATAAACAATAAAAGAAATGTCTCAATCTAAGAAATTAACATCCTTTACATTATTATAAAACGATGTTATAAAAACCCAGCTAAATGTCATACTAAACATTCGCAACCCTTTGTAAAAATAATCTCGGGAATTAAAGAAATTACTAGATACAGACTGCAATCTTTAGTTTCTCTATACAATACAATACAAAATGCTTTACTGACACCAAAAATTTGCATGTAGAAAAGAGAATTACATAATAAGATAGGTACAATGGGCAGTCTTATCGCTAATAGATCTCTTCCATACGACCTTTGGATGGTCAGAGATATGAGACACTATGAGCATGGACTTTGTGCAAATAAATATTATACTAACTTATACTTAAACGATATATATCTACTACGTACAAACTATTGTAGTTTGAAAAATATCGTGAGTATGACACATTTTGTAAGATAAACTCACGTCAGTTAAAAAGTCGAAATCCGACCAGGCTACGGACATATTCGATGTCCTTCTTCTGGGAGCCAGTTACTATAACGCAAGCCACGGCGGCTTTAGCAAACGTCAGCACGTAACCTGGTCGGAGTAATTTCAACCTTTTAATTGAGGTGAGTTTAGACTTTATTTACCTTACATAAACCATTGTACTAAAAGTTATGCCAAACGAAACATTTCACCTGTAAAATAATAATGTCTCTCTCTAACAGTGTACGGTGTACGCCCAAATGAGTAATATCACTTAACCACTAGAAAATTATAAACAAGTGTCGCGTGTAAGACTGGTTACACGTATGCTACTAAATTTTAGTTAAAGTCGTTGGCAACAGGTGCGCGGGATGAGCCCGTTAGAGACTCGTAATTATCATGACTCTTGGTTTACGCTCCGACTTTATATGTAGGCGTAACACAAATAAATATTTACTATCTGATTTACTACACGCGTTAACTTATATTGCAATTGAAGGGTTGAGAATAAAAAAGGTTTAACTGTCAAATTGATAGTTTCGATAAAATTGACTTTAAACGTCAACGGCGTCATTTTAATGTAGAATGCTAATAAGGTAATAGAAAATGTTTACGTAAGTTTCAATTGCTTGAAAATGTTTTAATTCTATTTAAAATACTAAATATAGTACTAATTCATACAATTACTGTAAAAATATAATATAATAAAATAAATATAATAATGTTTTTATGCTAAGCGAACTGTATTCCTATGACAGATAAACCGTTTTTAGACTCAAAATCTCGAGATAAAAGCTTCATTTCGGTATTTCGAGAATGTATTATTGTGGATAATTTCACGCTGAATCCAACGATACCCACAAGTCATTTTGTGAAAAATCAGTTAAAGTTTAAGTTTTTGTTCTCAATTTCTCAATTCAATTGATTTTCCAACTTCATACCACTCTGATAAACAAATAAATCGTTTATGAGATAGATTATTTTATTACGCATATCTACATAAAACCACAATGGTAGACATAAAATCAACTTTATCGTTTGAAACAAAAGCTTCCATATACTATTTTATATTTTCTATAGGTATATTATGTGTACATGTAGGTATGTAGTTGCAAGGCAAACATTTATTCGCCGACCGCATGATATTAATCCTCCAATTTTAAACAAAGTATTTAAACAATTTTAATTGACAATTATTATGTCGAGTGCAGCCATTGGCAGACCGAGCTTACGTGGACAATTTAAATTGTTTTTAAATATTATTTTATTGACGGGCGCTCATGGCGAACGGCTGGTTTTGAACACTCTCACAACACGCAGTGCGCTTCCGTCAACATCGCTACATCACATTTTGTTCACTTGTCAATTAAATGTCACACGCGATTCGCTGCGAATTTACTCACTGAGTCGGGAATATCAACCGGCCGAATGGAAGTTTGCATAAAAAATACGTTGCCGAATCAGGAAGTGTGTACCCAGCTTTACAATGGAACACGCCATGTATCTTTTACTTTTGGCTGGTTCACGCACCCTACGTAATTCGATTTTTACTGAATTTATACACTTTTTTTGTTGTTATATTGGAACTAAATTGCTTTTATGTCCTAAACTGAGGGGTGAATCAGAAGTACCTATAGTGTTGGGTCTACTCACTCATATTATAATAAGGTAACACAAAATGATTTGGAAAAATATTTTCAAAGACAGTAAACGGAAATCGCGAAGCAACCAATACGGCACAAGAACATTTTGACTGCAACGAATAAAAAAAACATACAGAAGAACATAGTACCTCCTTCTTTTTGGAAGTTTTTTTTTATGTTAAGGAATGACGCGACGAGCTAGCCGTTCGCCTGATGTTAAACGACACGGCTACCCATATCAGCTGCAGTGTCACTCGGAACTCTAAAGTATAGAGGTTCGCGTGACACTGCACTGCGCACGTCATCCAGAGACATCAGCACAATCTAGTAATAAGATTACCATACTGTGAGATCAGATCATAAAGTCTCATTTGCCCAGTAATTTCACTAGCTACAGTGCCCTTCAAACCGGAACACAGCAGTGCTTGCGCACTACTGCTTGGCGGCAGAATAACTGGCAAAGCGGTGGTACCTACCTAGACGAACTTTGCAGTAAAGTCCTACCACCTAGTTGGTTAAAAATCAAATAACTGTTTGCTTTTTCTATGGGTAGTACTAGTTAGCTATATAGTCTAAACAAAAGATTATTTCGGAATATTCGAGGGTAGCTGAGACTGAGAGGCGCCATAAATCAGAGTCAACACAGCACCTAGCGCACGCAATATGTACATACAATAAATGTACCTATGTGTATATGTGTTGTGTCCAGATTTATACGTTTGTCTTGCTCCACGGTGCACGTCCACACGCTCAGACAAAAATATTGCTTGCCTCACTTAAAATAGAGGCTACACACTGATACTTCAGACTAAAATAAAAATATAGGAGTTATGTACGGTAGGAATTAAAAAGAAAGTTGTGGCAAAGTGATGTGATTTGTTTGATAAGAAATGATAATGTGATTTCATTACTCTTAACTATACTTTTTAGTGTAAAGACACCCCGTGAGTTCTTATATACAGATTTTCTCGCGGAATGAATAAGATTTAAAAATAAAAATTAACATATTATGTTATAATTTTTAGTAGTATAAGCAATCTTTGCGCAAAATTTTATCCAAATTGGTGTGCTGGGTTTGAAAATAGACAGCAAAATATCTCCTAAACTAGCAGAGATATCATTTATAACAACATAATAAAATAAATATAATAAAACAAAATCTTTGTTTTAAAATTATGAAGCGAGAGTTTGCGTCAAAACTCGTAATATCCCTTTTCATTGAATTCAAAGTAATTCACAAACATGATTATAATTAAAAGACTTTGTTTGTTGTGCTCAGAACCCTGTAGAGGTTTTAAATCACAATATTGGTGGGATTGTACTGTGTCAATCGAGAATTAATTTTAAACTTTCCTATACTAAAGCGAGCGGCGAACAGCCCAAGGGACCGAACGGGCATCAAATCGAATAGAAGGTTATAATTGAGTAGCGTTAGCCGAACAACAAACAACTTGACCATTGATAATCAATCAAATGTGGACTCTAAAACGTGAAGCTTAGTTATCAGAATCGCGAGATGGCAATCACGGAGTGGGACTGATTTTCACTTGGCTCCATGTCGCGGTAGCTCCTACACTCACTTAGTGGGTGCTTCGCGAAAGTAATTTGCGAGGCTCGTGACCGATCATTTAGATGTTGCCGCATTTGCATACTTTATTAACGTAATTATCAGTTTTAAAACATAACAGGCGGATAGTAAATGAATTTATTCGCGGCAGGACGAGAAGTTGCTCTCGTGGGCTGTCGATAATGGTTTTGTTAATTCGTCCCGTTGTCGGTGGTTTCGCGTTGCTGCTATAACAACGTTCTCGTCGGGCGAGCGTTAATTTAACAGTTTTCGCTTTTTGTTTTTATTTAATGATGAAGCTCGCTGACGAATGTGTAAAACGGCTTTTTGGTACAATGATAAAATTTAAATAGCTTTATTTTAAATACGCCAGGTGAGGTGCGGTCAGAATCAGGGACGATATCATGCCATTGAAACATTATGTGACCATTATCAATTGCTATTATTTAAATAAAGTGAAAATACAACTGTTCATGGTTTGACATAATTTTTAATTCAAATATATATAACTCAAAGGTGACTGACTGATTGACTGATTGACAGTGATCTATCAACGCACAGCCCAAACCACTGGACGGTTCGGGCTGAAATTTGGCATGCAGGTAGATGTTATGACGTAGGCATCCGCTAAGAAAGGATTTTTCGAAATTCCACCCTTGAAAGAGTGAAATGGGTGGTTGAATTATTTTCCCATGCCACACCATGGGCAAAGCTGCGAGCAGAAGCTCGTTAGTAATATTTTAATCTATATAAATAACTTTTTATAATAATAATAAAAATATTTTGCAAGTTTGATAAAGTAAAAAAACTTGCAATTATTTACAGTCAATGGCAATTTATGTACACGTAATTACTATAAGTATAAATATATATATATAATATAGCATACATCGCTATAAACTGACGTATATATTTTTGTACTTTTACAGTGATTTAAAAAATCAAGTATATTTATACATAACAACGTATTTAAGTACAGTCATTTTATAAGTATCTTCATTTATCAGAATAATAAATACCAAGTACATAACACGTATACAATACAATATCTTCAATCGAAATAAAACTGTAATTGCCTGCCCATCATTCTCACACCATCACGCACGTGATTCCCAACGTTAAGCTAGTCGAAGCTAGCTACTTCAACCACGAACTATGTCCAACCACCAACTACTGCAGAGCCACGAACTATTGTAGCTTTCACGTGCCTGTTCAAAGAGGACCATTTTCTGTCATCCATGACGGCTGAAGGCGCCTCCGAGACTTCGCCCCTACCACCCTCTAGTGGTAAATTAAAAACGTCAATCAGCCAGCTATTACTGATAAATCACAGGCAAACCATTATTCGAAGCTATTAATTGCATTCGGCTTTAATTGAGTTCATTCATTCGTGTTTCATTGTATTGTAAGAAAATTAATGAATTCATTTCGTTTGTTAGATTGTGGTCGCAATGTGAAGGGTTAAAACGTAAATAGGGCTTCGTGGTAATATCAAATTCTTGTTTAGAGCATAGTTAAAAATTAAAAAGTAAAGAGTGTAATTTAAATAGATTGATAAAATTAAAAATAAAGAAAATCTATATTAGATGTTTGAAAAATCATAGAAACTGGACACTGGAGTTTTAGATAATGAAACAATGATTAACCATTTAAAATGTACACGTCGAGGGAAATAAAAACCAGGTTGTTGCTTTTACGATGTTGTTACATGTAAATGAGAAGCTTTTTTTAGAGACAAAAAATAGACGTAGAACGAAATGGTACTTATGTAAGGCCTCTCACAGCCAACACATCTCAACATTTAGGGCTCAAAGTAACTACGATACATAATAATCACAGTCTAAATAAAGGTTTTTAGGTAACTAAAAGCTTTTAAGCGGGGAAAGGTGTCGTTATATTTATTTCATTATTTATTTATCCTTTTATTATACAAAGCTTTGTTTGTTTACGTAGGTAAACAAACAAAGTTATTCCATAAAAAATAAATATAATGCCAAGTTTTTTGTTTCATATTGGTAGGCTTTACTTCTTCATATTAAAAACTTTTTGGAAATAGGATGACAGGCTGTCAGATATTATGAAAAAAAAATTGTCGTTGTCAACATGGCATTCAGTCATTCTATTAATTTGCACAACAACTGATTACTTACCTAATTATAAATTAGAAGGAAATTATTTTAAATTTTTTCATTCCTTTATTTATGTAAATAGCAGTTTACCTTAAATCACCCCACAGTTAAAGAGTTATCACATTTAGAGTTTATGAACTTCGCCTTGTTCGGTGATCTAATCATTAGTGTTAGTGAAATTGGCATAATATAAGTACACCCTGCACCCTGAGTCTCTATTGTGTAGCAATAGGATTTATATTTCCATGTTTTTGTAAAAACACTAAAATATTTGACTACTAATGAAATCCTGGCTCTAATTTACATGATTATCGTTAGAAACGTTGTAAGTACCATAGAAAACTTATGTCGCATTGGATATAATGGTTACGTATTAGACAATTTAGTACTTAGTTTTAGCCTTCCTGACTCTACCGACGTCTTTTTAAATATTATAAATTGACATCAGGTGAAATGTAGTCTAATTTTGGAAGAGAAAATAAGAGTAGTATCATGAAAGTTGTTTCACTAAAAAAAATGCAGATGACTTTTGTTTTTGATGTTTTTAAATTGAAATGTATATTTAAACTAAACATCAAAATCATATCGGTTAACAACCTTAATGTCCGTCTGTATTAAAGTATATTAAAATATAACTTATTAAGCAACACTTTCCCCCGGGTTCTCGTACACGTTTATTAAATTTGTGTCAATTTAGCAGACCAAATACTGAACGCTCATTGTTAGCCTGTTGATCATCGGCTATCTCAATATTTATTTTTTGCTCACCGTTTACCTGATGTTAAGTGACACGGCTGCCCATATCAGTTGCAGCATCACTCAAAACTCTAAAGTATAGAGTTTCACGTGACACTGCACTGCGCACGTCATCCTGAGATATCAGCACAATCTAGTAATAAGATTGCTAGACTGTGAGATCAGGTCATAAAGTCTCATTTACCCAGTAAGTTCACCAGCTACAGTGCACAGAAGTGCTTGCGCACTACTGCTTGGCGGCAGGATAACTGACAAAGCGGTGGTACTTACGTAGACGAGCTTTGCAGAAAAGTCCTACCACCTAGTGTGAGACCACCTATGAGAATACAGTATTTGGCATGTTGGCTTGACATGCGTTTGACAAATGTACGAGAAATAAGTGCTAGGGATATAAGTGTGAACTTAAAAGCTGTCAAAATTTGGTGCAGACATCTGTAACAATCAATGTGCAAGCTGTGAAACTTTACAGCCATAGAAGTACTTAATATTTCAATAATAAAAATTAACATTTCCACTTTGTAAAGTATGTAGCTACCCTTGTAATCATCTCTAACAATGGCCTCGGGTTGTTTTGATGTCTGCAAGGGCCCGCGATGAATTTCGCCTTTTGGTAAAAAAAATATGGGGAAAATATTGGAAGACCTCTATTGAATGGCTAAGGAGTTTTAAATTATTTCTGCTGTGAATAAATGAAGAACTCATTTCGTAAGTTTATTAAGATGAGTCGACATAAAGTAATCTGTTTGCTTCTTTCATATTACTTTTATAATTAAACTAATATCTGACATTGGAGAAATATTGGTAGATTCTTTTCTGCTAACTTTAAAATACAATAACATACTAATTAAAAATAAACTTTCAAACCAATAACTACGTATTTAATGCATTTAATACAATACAATTGGTTCATATTATAAATCATTTTATAGTTAAATGGATTTTGTTACAAACCATAAAGCTGTAACTGTTGCAATAAAATCAAAATTCATTCGGGTATTTGCATATTGGTGAATATTTAACAATGACTTCGAGTACATAGTTAAATAAGCATTGCAGTTAGTCTCTATTATGTACTTTCATCACTAAAAATACGAACTGTGACTATAAAAGTTCACTAATTACTAGTACAATCAATAATAGCTTAAAGTTAGCGTATAAAGGAAACACAAAATTAAGCACTTGGTTATACAAACAAGTGCTTAAGTTTTACTAGGTGGTAGGACTTTGTTGCAAAGTTCGTCTAGGTAGGTACCACCGCTTTGCCAGTTATTCTGCCGCCAAGCAGTAGTGTGCAAGCACTACTGTGTTCCAGTTTGAAGGGCACTGTAGCTAGTGAAATTACTGGGCAATTGAAACTTTATGATCTGATCTCACAGTCGAGTAATCTTATTACCAGACTGTGCTGATCTCTCAGGATGATGTGCGCAGTGCAGTGTCGCTTGAAACTCTAAGTTTTAGGGTTCCGAGTGACATTGTTCTGTTATGGGCAGCCGTGGCGATTAAACATCATTCAATAACATAAAATAAAAAAAACAACAGAGCTGGATTCTACTTTCACTAAAGAATAATATTAGTTATACATAACAGGTAAAACTTCATATAAAGTGTAACCTTTTTAACCCTACATTTTAGGAACAAAATCTGAAATTATAATAAACCAACGCAATTTTTATAACTTGACCATTATAATAGGTCTTTACCTATGAAATTGCCGTATTGCAGTACAGACTTTTTCAAACAAAAAAAAGTTTTGATAGGCTATGAATTCTAAATTTAAATTAATTTTGTTTTAAAAATATGACATTCTATTTACAATATAAGTCTTTTGTTTATTGATTAGCGTTGTATTTTCATTACATTTCAACATTTTTCCTCATAATGGATACTTTGAAATTTCGTGTAATTATGGAATATGAGTTCCGTCGTGGCACCAACGCGGCACAAACGACACGTAACATCAACGACGTTTACGGAGAGAACTGTACAAACGAACGTACAACCCGTTATTGGTTTGCTCGGTTCCGTTCTGGGAATTTTGATTTGAAAAATGAACCTCGTGGTCGTCCGGAAACTTTGGTCAACAATGATGAATTAAAGGCGATTGTGGAAGCTGATGAATCTCAATCTACAGCTGAGCTGGCAGCAGCTTTTGATGTTAGCATCAAAACAATATTGGTCCATTTGCGACAGATTGGCAAGATAAAAAAGCTTGATAGATGGGTGCCCCACGAACTTAACGATCGCCAGCGCAACGTACGCGTCGAGACTTGCCTTGCGCTGCTTAACAGGCACAGAAATGAAGGAATTTTGAACCGAATTGTTACGTGCGACGAAAAATGGATTCTTTTTGACAATTGAAAGCGCTCAGCAAGTTGGTTAGATCCTGGTTCGGTACCAAAGCAACGTGCAAAACGAAAAATGACCCCTAGAAAGGTGATGGTCACAGTTTGGTGGTCTAGTGCTGGTGTGATTCATCATAGCTTTTTACAAAACGGCGAGAGCATTACTGCAGATGTGTACATTGAAGAACTGACCACAATGATGGCGAAACTCGCACGTCTGCAACCAGCTTTGGTCAATTGGTCGTCTCCACTGCTACTTCACGACAACGCGCGACCCCATACTGCACAACAGACCGTCTCTAAGCTGCATGAGTTGGGTTTGGAAGCTCTCCCTCATCCGCCATACTCACCAGATCTTGCGCCTACCGACTATTACTTTTCCAAAATTTGGACAACTTTTTAGCGGGAAAAAAATTCAATTCCCGAGAGGCAGTACAAAACGCCTTTGAAGAGTTTGTTGTCTCCCGTCCTGCTGATTTTTTCAAGAAGGGCATCCATAAACTGCCACAGCGTTGGCAAAGATGCATTGATTGCAGGGGTGATTACTTTGAATAAAAGAAATAAATAAGTTCGAAAAAAAAATACTTTAACTTTTTTCAAACAAAACGGCAATTTCATAGGTAAAGACCTAATAATTAACCTGTAGGATTACATTTTCATGAGCTGCTTTTGTTGTGTTAAGTTTAGTATGAAATTATATTCATCCGATGTAGGTTATCAGATTAGAGGTACATAACAGAATAATTATATGCATTGGATATTTATATTGATGAACTTTTCGGTTAAACTCAACGAAAATGAAACATAAAGATAAATAAAGTTTAGGCTTCTTTTGTATTGTCATCATCATTAACAAATAATAAATTTAAATTGCAAACCGTATTTGGCTGTAAGTTTTGTAAACTAAAATATATTTTTGTTTAATTTTAAGAGCTGTGGTTTTTTGTTTAATAAATAAAATAAAACAAAATTTTATTGATTAAAAATTAGTTTTATGTATTTGGTACATCAAAAGCGATGAATCGTTGGAAGATCACCGAAGCCTAGGATGAGAACTGAATCACAATCAAGTAATCAAACACACAGTGAGATAGGATTTCGTAAGAGATTTTATTTTGAAAATAAAAATAAATTATGTAGTTAATCGCAAAAGTGTATTCTACGACCACAACAGTATAAAATAAAAGTCAAATTCAAATAATTTATTCTAAATAATTATATAAGTCATAGGATGGGAGAAGCCTTGGCTCCTGAAATACAGTGTACTCACTAGTTCGGGAGTCTATGGACTCATTAACATGTATGAAACCCTTTTATGTCAATAAATGATTATTTGATTAAATTTGATTATCTGATCAAAAATATGCAAATTAAAAATATGTCAAAATGCTAAAAGTAATTTAAAATCCAGTACTAAGAAAATTAAATAAAATTTTTCTAATTCTTAATATAAAACAAGACTATCATACTTGTGATTATAAATATAGCCGTATTCAAACATAAATTTATCCGTAATAACATGGTAGTAAAGCACTTCAGACTTCCTACCGAAAACGTATCCCCACGTATCTTAATTCAGTACTTGTAACATTTGATCACTACCCATTTATTCTATTGGATATTTAACCGAATTATTTTAATATTATAATTTTATTGACTTAAAAAATATCAGGTTTTTTATTCCCAGATAAATAGGTTTATTTATAATTGTTTGAAACTCTTAATATTAAAAATAAATAGTTTATTACCAATCAGAACACTATGTTATTTCAGCTCCCATAACTAAGAACTGTTAAAAGCCACTTAAAGCCGTATCTTCAAGGGATCCTGTTCTTCTAAGTAGCTATTTCCGTAACAGCTTCTTTAAAGTCATCGTTCCAATAATTGCAGTAAGGGAAAAACGTGAAAGTGGCCTCCTAATTGATGTATGGCGCATGAAATGCCATCTACATATAGTAGAACAATAGTTCTCTTCTCAGCGCAATGTTAGTTACAAAACACTTTCTATAAAGTATGAATATATACGCAAAAATGGATTCAACAATAAAATTGACTAACGAGAATCTGACAATCCAAAGCTAGCTAAGAATTATTAATTGGTAGGTAAACCTTATCAAAGAAATTAACCATAATTACCATCATTATTTCACGTACGTATCTGGTTTTTACCAATTCCCTCCATTTCACATAAGTGCGGACGTGTATTTATAAAAAACGAGCTTCTGCCCGCAGCTTCGCCCGCGGCGAGACCTATGGGAAAATAATCAACCACCCATTTCACCCTCTTAAGGGTGGAATTTCGAAAAATCCTTTCTTAGCGGATGCCTACGTCATAACATCTACCTGCATGCCAAATTTCAGCCCGATCCATTCAGTGGTTTGGGCTGTGCGTTGATAGTTCACTATATTAGTCAGTCAATCAGTCAGTCACCTTTGAGTTATATATTTAGATGGTAGATATCTACGGGTTTTGCATATAATTTCCAAGACGTGATTTTTTTTTCTTGTCCTTACTGTGTCATGCCTTGTGTAATCGTTTTAAAATCGTAACGTGGGGCGCGCACGAATGCGCAACCTGCTCAAACCATTAAACATTTACGCCGTGAAGATAACGCAAGCTTTTTGTACGCCACTGCAAGATTTTATGACTCTTTTATTGTTCTTCGATCAGATGCGACCCCGATGCCCTTCCTTACCTAGTTCTTTTACAAACAATATCCGATTAAGTCGTTTGATCGCCTGTCTTTAAATAGAAGCTTAACCTTGTTACAAAACAACGAAATGTTTCATAAAGATTTCAGTAAAGATATTTTTAATGAAACAAGATTAATGATCTATTTTAATTTTGTTGCGTAGGCATATTGTTTGAAATTGGCCTTTATTTTTTCCTTGTTAATCTGTACCGGTTAAAGCTATCGCCAGTCCTTTGACTTGTTGGAGCGCAACAAAAAGCAAATGTTGGTTTTACCTGACCAAATTCCAGATTAAGCCCTTTCAACTTCATGTAACAAAAATGAGGTTGTTTGTATCTATAGGGAAGTCGGCATTGTGTTACGTATTTTGTACAACCATTCTAAGGACATGAGAGGCCGCTGGATCACAAACACAAAAGGCGAAATAATGAATAGTCCAGAAAAACGGCGCAGCTCTCGTTATGAGCAACATGCATAAATGATACGGCGAATCTGACAAATGGAACGGCAGAGTATAACAATGCTAGTGCCTCCAAGTGGCCGTTCAATTATGCAAATAGGCTGTGCGATGTTCGTCCGGCAATAATAAAACTGTTTAACAGCTGACAAACGCGGGCCGTCCGCTGGAACATTTTTGTATTCAGTCACCCGTCTAAGCAATAAAACGAGAACAGGTACATCGTCCGTATGACGAGATGTCCCGCGCTCATATTAAATTAGACCGCCCCTGGTCATCCACTTTATTTTTATTTGAATCCCATGAAAATATGGAGCGTATTTGCTCGTTCGCGTTTTGGGAGTACGGCTCACCACCGTTTTATTCGCGAGTCAATGTTTATGAATTTGTTAATAAACAGGCCGGACCCAGCGTTGTTACCTTAGCAATTTAGGCGTCAAAAAATTCGCAACTGAAGTACCACCGCGAGGCCGCGGAGTAGGTAGCTGTTTTCACTAATTATACGAAGTGGGTTATTCGCTGGAATAAAATAAAAAGTAATCCGATAGCAATTTGGACGAAAGTCTCTTTTTACGACTCTTGGAACTAGATTGGCGTAAGTGTATACGTCTTAAAGGGGGGCTATCATGCAAGGAAGACATAAATGCGAGCACGTATCGTACAACAGAATGGTATCATGGCTTTACTTCAGGGCAAGTTGCCTTTCAAGCTTGCGATATTAATGAACAAATTAATATTTCTTATATTATTAACTATTTATATATATTATATAAGGATGATGGGCCCGGTTTTACAGAGGAAACTCACTTTTTTGTTTGTCTGCCTAAACATGAAAAATCTTTTTCGGGAATGGGTAACGGTATTCATTATCGCCATCATCATTATCATCAACCGTAAGATTTCCACTGTTGAACATAGGCCTCTATAAAGCGCCATTTTGACTGACCACTTGGCTATTGCAACCAACGGCTCTTCGCGGTTCTGACCAGCACCCCTACCACGTAACTGTTCTGGGAATTGGCTTCGCCTGCCATCCTGCACGCGCCAATTAACAAGTCCACGAGTGCGAGCAAGAGGTAACATGATTACCATCTCCACCAGACTTACGCGGTAAGGCCCCAGGTTGTTGGCGTCTTCCAGTTTGTGGCCGCTACTTTAGAAACCTTTCTTACCCTGTCTACTGTCGATTCTGCGAGCGATATGGCTAAAGGTATAACTTAAAATAATATATCACACAAACTAGGTACTTTAATATAATTATTAAACACCCTTAGCCTTATTATACAAGTTAAATAGTAAAATTAGGTAAAATAATTATGTTTTTATTTCCCATGTTATGTTATATGTTAATTAATTAACATTAATAAATATAAAACAGATGTTAACACATATATTATAAATTATTAAAACTTTTATCGCATAAATACAAAAACAATTTAGTTTCTGTCATTTAATTCAGGACAGGTTATAATTATTATAATCCTCCGTATTAATTAATGCCAGCGTTTAATAATACAAATTAATCATGAATTAACTAGACAAAGAACAATTTTTCGTCTGTAACTTCTCATTAAACTGATCCACTCTAGGTGCTTCATCACTCAGTCAAATTGCGTTTCGCTTAATTTTCTTTTCCCGGCAGGTGTGTTCGACAGAGCAATTATTTACACCGTCAGCCGTGACGTCACTTTGCCCCCTCTACCCTCTTTGCACCTCACCCCCTGTGTGTTTCCTTGGGGAATAAAACTTGCCATCGTTGTCTAGATAGTTTCAAAACTGTAAGTTATTCCCTTTAAGTTTTCCTATTTTGTTTTCTCCGTAAACGCCTATCGTAACTTCGAGAATTGCACGTTCATCATGTTTCAAAAATTTCCCCCTCACTCATATCCTATAAGAAGTGAGGGATTTATAATACTTGGAAACTTGTACACGTAACACTTCTCATAAAGTTTATTGTTTATGTGGAGTATCTGCTTAAGTACTAGAACAATGTGACTAGATTAGCAGAAGCCGCTTAAGCGAATCATGTCACGATTTGGATATGAAAATACCCAAACGTCTGTCGCAGAGAAAACTGCCAACAATAACAATCCTTAATGTCACTCAATTTTCAGATAGGCTTTGTATCACCGACTTGGCTATAACGTTACATTAAATAGACATAATTGGAGGCAACCCTTGTGCTAGCCTACATTAGAACCAAGGTCGCTCTTGAATGTCATAAACATTCCCCTCTCGTGTTTAGAAATGTCACTGCGGCTGATACGCCTATGGTTTAGTATCTCTAATTTGACAGTGACATATGGGATTAAATTAGAATGTCATACTAACGGTAAAGAAAATGAATTTGCACTCAGATTGAGTGGATTCCATTGTTGTTCTCAGCTTAAATGATGCTTTCAAAACAATCTGTGTTGAGCTTAGACGATAACTAGTGTGGTGATTTACAGAAGTTACTTCAAACAGATTGTTAATTCAGGCTTTAATAACTTGCAGAATTCTATATTTTGCTTTTGAAATTTTTAATTTTTTTTTAGATTAGTGCTTGTTTCTATTTCTTTTTTACTATTTTTGAACTCTTGTTTTTTTTTACACACACACATCCTCTCTTACACACTATCCCCACACTAACTGTTGTTACTAATATGACGTTATTTTTATTAATAACTAGTTGCGCCCCACGGTTTCACCCGCGAATAAAAAGCATTTTAATTATTTGCTCATCCCACGGGAACATTTCACTTTTCCGGGATAAAATGTAGCCTATATGTTAATCCAGTGTATAAGCTATCTTGGTACTGAATTTCATCCAAATCCATTTAGCCGTTTGAGCGCGAAGAAGTAACAAACATACACACATAAAAACGTACAAACTTTCGCCTTCATAATATTAGTGTGATACTACTTTATTATTAGATGAACCTCGAAGAGAACTAGCTCCCGTAGACTTAGGGTGTCCTACCGTAGGAGCTAGTGACTTATGATTTGTTACAATTTCTATGAGCAAATTATTACCTTTTCCTTTTTAATAATCTTTTTTTTTCTTTCTTTTCTTTAAATTCTGATACTATGGCTGACCACGCCTAAACGAGACGACGAAATATTATTTTTCCTTCGCGTGCTTAACAATAGGTAAAACCAATGTGGCATTTCATTTTATATTAAAGTCAGATGGATTGCTATATAGGCTGGCATTTGCACAGGTGGAGCTTGACATTTAGCTGAACGCGTTTTGGTGAGGCTATACAATACAATCAATATTACATAAGTGACCTTTAAGGATACTTTGGCGTGCCCATTTCACACGCGATTGTTAGAAAATAAGAAAATGCCGTATAACATTGTCATTATTTATTTAATCTCGGGACCTTATTTTTATGTGAGTAGGCTGTATTTTAGTATAATTATTAAAATAGTCATGTATGCTAATATATTTATTGATGAGCCATATCCGCCTTTAACTGCTTACTTTACTATCTCACTTGTGTGAACGGCGCAGTTTTCCTGTGCCTTTTATGTTATAACATAATTAATGATAAATTGACCATACTTCATCCATTGTTATTATGATGACCAGAATCAAAATGAGTGTGGTCTAAAGTGGTAAATAACACTGCAAATATAATTTCTGAAGGTAGCTATAATTTGACTTGAAAACTGACTATAGTGCATTTATTCGTCGTTAAGCAACATACAGAAGTATGCCTGTGAAGTAAACTAAAAATAGGTAAAGATGTACGCAGTAATCTTTTTACATAATATAACAATTGTTTCTTTATACATAAATAATGAAACAAAAGCAAAGCGTAAAAAACCGATTTTCGACTTACATGATTTTTTCATGGATACTATTGTCAGAACTGAACTAAATTGAAATGGGAGCTCACGGAAAGTACCAGCATTCAAGTGAAAAAAAAATCATCAAAAAATCGGTTCACCCAACATAAAAAACAGCAGAAATGAGAACCTCCTCCTTTTTTGAAATCAGTTAAAAATAAAGAATCAAGTTATTAAATTACACAGCTATTCGCTATTTGCTTCGCATAGTAAAGTCTAGAAATTTGTACCCAAATATTTCTAAAGTTTCACTGTTCAACAGTACACGACTAGTATTAAAAAATAAACAAGCACGGGTTACATTCCAAAGGGCCAGTGAAAAGGCTGACCGGCCAAAAAGGTAATATTAAACCCGCCATGTAACGAGTTATAATTTGAATCATAAAGCCTAAAATAACTTGTTTAAAAAAACAAAGCTGACATGAATTCATTACATACATGATTCAGATTATAAAATGAAGTTAATAGGTTGTATTTATGTAAGCTAGTGAACATGTTAATTGCATTACTAATAAATTGCTACGTGATTTCTCTATTGTTGTTATTTTATTTTTTCTCTTTATATTATTATTTTATTATTATTACTATCTTCTTTTAATTCTGTCTCGTTTTACAGTAAAGTCATTATATAAATACGGTCAGTAATAACAGCTTAATTTTAATGTAAAATAAACATTTGAATCACGAATTTAATTCACATTCATTCGTTTCTTTAGCCGGGACATGATTTTTCATACGCTATCGTGACAAGCCATTTCACAGCCATATTTACTTTTTATAACTAACTTAGGTTTGGAAAGAAATGTATTCTCAATTAAGACAAAAAGATACTTCAATGAGAACAATTAAACTTAAAAATTTCAATATAAATACATTCGTCGTCACGTGCAATAATGTACGTATAGTAGCATAAATATGTGCTTAAGTAATACTACATTTCAATAAAACTAAATTTAAAACATTTATTTCGGCAACTGATCCGTCATAATTTTTCTTGAATGCGTTAAATGAACGTATTTTTTTATGTGTGAGGGTATTTTAGTATATAGTTGTGCTCCTTCAAAAGTAAGCATTGTTTTACCATAATTTGTTCTAGGTTTCAGGTTTAACTTACTAGCTATATTATATTTTTGTCTTTATGCTCCAAACATTATACACCAAAAGCTACACACAAGTAATGAAATACTGCTTAAGCACGCTGTAAGCCCAGTCTTGGACGAAATCGTTTTATAATAAATTCTCCAGCTACCATGACCAGTGGGATTAATCGCCTTACTTTTCTCTCAGCTGTAATCCTTACAGGGAATTGTGTGGCCAGAATCCCCTGTTACCACTACTATGAGCTTTGTGAGAATACTTGCGGAAACTCGACAGAGACAGGTCACAAAGAAAAGATAAAATTGAGAACGTCTAAAGTCGTTTTGAAACTCCAAAATAATGTTACGCGAAAATCGAATTGGTGCGGAGAGCGAATGAGATTTTCCCTTAAAGGGAATGTGTGAGTGTTTTATCAGCACGTATCGATGACCGGAAAGTAGTTTAAGAGGCTCCCTTGCTTGACTTATTCAGTTTTATACTATTGTTGAGCTACAGAACTGAAAACTTTTTAATTTTTTATGATAATTATTTTGTCCGTCGAGTACCGCACTGCATATAACAATGGATTTATGAACGAAAACTACACGATGCGTAGAAATAAAAAAAAATATCAAGAAGAATATGGCTAGTGCTGTAGAAAACAACAGAATTTTTAAATCGTAAATCAACTACAAAAGTGTAAGAAAAAGTGATGATTTACAGCATCGAGTTGTAATTAGTTTGGACACCCATATCTTAAGACGCCAGAAACAACATATCAACAAAGTTGGTCAGTAAGTCCAAAATATCGCACCTCAAAATCTCACGAGGAAACAATTTAAGTTCTGGCCGTTAGTAAGAGCTCAGGTCTCTCTCTAGTGCGGGATATTTGCGAGCTCATACTCCTAGGATTTACTGCATCACTAGTTGCGCGCAGATAACTATCTTCAGCAACGCTCTAACTTATGAAATGGTCTCTTTGTACGTCCGCGTCTTTGTTGACTCAATGCGAATAATTGCTTTTGGTAATGCCGGAATATGGATCGCATAGTTGCAACGTAATGGGACAGTTTGTGTTCTTAGTTAATGGGTGTCTGTGCTGTGATAAAAATGTTTAAACATCGTTAGTGCACGTTCTTAGCTTCCTACAGCCCATTAAAACTTTCTATTAACAATACCGTACAGAGTAACTCGGACGCGTAATTCTAATTGAAATAGTCTGAAGCCCAACAAAAACACTAACGCAATGCAAAAAGCTTACAGACTGCGGGATCAAAACTGTAAATAAAGCCTAAAAATAAACTGCCAAAAAAGTACCGCAGTCCAATTTAAAGCAAAGTTAGTTTGGACTGTCAGTCAGTGTCTGTGTACAATATTAGGTCTATATAGGGAGGGTTCGCACCTGATGGGTTTACTGTTGGCAACAGGGCTTAGTTTGTGTCACAATTGGCCGCCGCTAGCGCTGCAGTATTAACCGCGCCCGGTCCGTTCTAAATGTCACTCTTATTATCGTCTGACACTCGGGATTACCTAGGATAAATTGTTTAAACGTTTCGGAAGCCATTTCACGTCAACGTTTGTTATCTCCCGAATTAAAAACTCTGGGTGGACCTACTTTTAATTGGATCCTCTCTTAACGCGATTTGCCGGTTTAATTCGTCCTCTGTGTACTCACGTAGAGTCGACCCAATCGAGCTGGAGTTTGATTGCCGGCAACAATCACTTACGAGCAACACTGTCAACTTTGACGTACGAATGAAGTTTCACAGGAGGCCTGACTGCCGTACGTCTGGTAATACCATTTTCCGTTTGGCTAATAAGTTTAGCATGCGCTATTACCAATCTGCCGCTGGCGGGCTTGGCTCGGCTCGAACGCCTCTGCAGCAATCAATTTGTTTCATGTTCGGACGTTTTGATTCTCTGAATTTCACTTGAACGCAATGTTCTCTCTTCATTTGCAATTTTATGTTTGTTTGGATAGTCTCATTACATATGTTATACATATAATTTAGCATCGTTTATTTCTGATTGTTATGCACAGTTCACAGTGAATTTTCCATCTTCTAATTGTTATCGATACAAAATCGCAATATGTAAATGACGGGCTGGGCTATCAGTGCGGCCTGGGGCGCAAAGGTTTCAAGCGGTGCCTCTAAACTTCATTCAACATTCGCATCACGAACTCTTCGAACACTGTCTCCCATCTCGGCTCGCTCTCGTCGATTACATTAATTTAACCATTTTATAAACGATTTAATAGACTATCTCCAGATTCGTCCATTTGTGAAAATCTGAAATCAAACACAGCATAATAATATGACTAGTGCGACATTTAATTTAGCACAAGAAATATTGGCACGGTACAGCTGCTAGTATCAGCGGTAAATTGAAAATTGTTGCCATTGGTATTTAAAATTGAACGCTCGCTGAATTCCTGACGGCCGAAGGGATGTTTAATTTATTCATCACGCCGCATTTTTCCCACCGATGGAATGAAAATCTCTGGATAAGAATGCGGTTTGTCATTTTCGCGGTGGCCGCCTTCGATATATCCTCAGGAGTATTCAAATCAATCTTTGAACATTTTCAATTTATTTCAGTGCCCTTATCTGTGACAGCCTCGGCGCTGAATTAATCTGAGCGGACGCCACTGCCACCCCCTCCCCCCGCCGGCCCTCTCACCGGAAATTAAACGAATTAACGCCATCCAAATGTACATTTTTCACTTTGGGACTCGCGCATCCTATCGATGAATCTCGAGTCTTTTTCATCGGAAAGCGATCTGTGCGTTTATCTGTCTTCGCTGAGATTGAACAATTGATACGTCAGTGATGTACGTCGAATTGTAAATTGAATTCGCGTTATCAATTCGTCTGCGCTCCACTTACTCGGAAAACGATTTGATTAAAGGTAGCAACACTGTTATATCTACACCAACTGTGGGTAGAATATAATTTTATGGGTCGATAGGGATAGTGATAGTGGTTTGACGTACTCATTATATAAATGCGTTGTGTAGATCCTATTGTTTATTGGAATGTTTTCCGTAATACAGTCGGGTAAAGGTCGGGTGCGTTACATAAAGGTTAGGATTGTGTACGGTCAATCGCTCAAGCGGTTCGGGCTTCGGGCCATGTACCCCGTAACGTAATGGGACTGTAAAGCCGCGCGCACACCTGCTCGGACCGCTCGCAGAACCTCGGCTGATACCCGCTAATTAATTCAGCACCGACCATTACCACGAATGCGATACCTACTATTATTGCGCAAGCTCTAAAACTGCTTCCTTGTTTCGCTCGAGTTATTTCTCTTTTACGGTGGAGCGAAGATCGAGCACTTAGGAGGCCTCTCCTGCTTTCCTTGCCAGATTTTTATAGCTTTATTACGTAGTGGAAGTACCAGTTTGTGAATAAGGTGTACTTTTTAGACGGATATTAAGTCGTAAATCAACTAAAACGTAAGCTGGTGCTCGGCTCAGATGAAAGGTACATGCATTGACATAAATATCTCGGTATTTGTAAACAGACGTCACGGTATGTAAATAAAATTGTCATAAGTTAAATGCTTGGGCATTAAACGAGATACAAGCGCATAATTTAAACTGAGAGCTTTACCGCTCATCCTCTTAACGATCTCGCACTGTCCAATAAATTACTCCAAACTATGTACCTACATTTTGATTAATAAAACTGATTATGTTTATCACAAGGTTTAAATTTTAAATTCGACGGCTTATTACTCATTATGCTCAAAATACAAACGTTATCGCGAGCAATATCCTGTGAATTGCGAAATGTTTTCCCGTAGAGTGTTGTGGGTTTTAACCGCTTTGGCACACACCTACGCAATTCAAAATACTGGTATACGAATGAAAGACTGACAACGAAAAGAGTGAACGAAGTTTCAATGTGTCGTATTACAACTTACGTACACAACTGGAGAGCTGCGTAAAACACCTTAAGTGTTATCGCGGTTGGGAGCAGCTGGCTCGCTAACTAACCGTGATTTCCCCCCCCCCCCCCCCCCGCGCCCCTGATGTATCATTTTTTTCAATCCCTGCAAGAGGACCGGCTCACCGTCGTCTTGAGATTGCTATACTTAGCATTAAATGGTTGAAGCTCTTAAAGGGCATTTCGCTCGGATTATACGGGCATAGGATTTTTTTTCATAGCTCTCCTTCTAGATTGCTCCCGCTTTGCTGCTTTGTAAATACCTTAAAGGTATCGGTTGGAATAAACTGGCCCCGATCCGCGCTGACGTTAATGAGCCCGTCCCTTCGCTATCGCGGAGATGTACGGTTATAACCGCAGTATTTGCGATACTTAGGAATTATCTCGACCCCGACTCTTTTTTTCGCTTTCAATTTATCTTAAGATCCCATTTTAGGGGAAATCAGTAAAGTTCTGCCAATAGGGTAGGTTAGCCGGTTTCATATTCGACAACATAATGTTTGCTCATCAAGTAAATTATGACTTTAATCTCATAGAAAGTTCCACCAAAAATTTACCCAAGTTTACTTTTAAACTTTTCCTATTCTGGTATTCAGTGCTCGGTGATTTAAAAAAAAACTAAAAAAATTGTAATGTGAAGTTCACAGTTTCGACTTTGGCACATACAAACGAGTTTCAACATGTAAAAGTGTTTATAAAAATGCGTTAACAACAAAAGTGCGTAATAATAAATTTCATATTCGAACTCCGTTTATTTGTAAAAATGTTTACATTTTTAAATTCAAATAGACCGGCATTGTTATCATTTCATTTTGCACTTTTACGCTGCAAATTGGAGTCACATATTTATTTCAACAATATTGGAATTCTGTAAAGTTAATGCAAGGTTTAAAGTAATAAAGAGCGATGATAAAAGTTGCGGGGTTGAATATTACACGAGAGAGCGAACCCGATCGGGCGTTTAATACGAGACTATTAATTCGGTATGGACTTATTTACTTCCCTTAATGCTGTCTATTCGGGGAGATAAAAGAAGTTAATTTTATAAATGGGCCATTCCCGTATAGGTAATCTTGCGTCGGCGGCGTTATCTGGGGCCAATCGGGCAAAGACAGATAGCGCGGTCGACACGCGAGCGGCGATTGATTAGTCGAGCCCGCACTGCCTTGACGGGTTAATAAAGCCTCCGTTTGCTCGCTGATTGCCTTGTAAGCTACCCCATAGTCTGTTTTACTCTGAATTCCGGGTATCGATAGCTTTAAGCAATCCATCATACTATTAGAGACGATTAGACAACTTCCCCGAACACGATTTCTAATTTTCGAGCCAGTTTTGAACTGTATGGCTACAATCATTTGACAGCTTCCATTGTGGCAGGGAAAAGGGAGGGCATTTCTCCCCTCAAAAAAAAATATTGGCTAATCCGGAGACGGTGGGTTTCGAAAACAAAGCTAAAATACATGTTCTAAGTCTGGGTATTGTATAACTATGCAGTCCTCGTAGTTCCTGGGTCTCTAGACACAGGGAATCCTAGTTAGGGTCCAGGATCTATGTATGTGATTATTGGACGCTATTATTATTATTATCATTTTGTCAAGTTTACAACTATTTGCATTGCCTTTATCCAAATAAATGTGTTTTTCATTTTCATTTTCATTTATTAAGTAAAAAAAAACTGACACTGAATTATTTCTTTACAAGCTCCTATGGAATTGTGAGAAACTTGCCTGGATTTAAATCTCTCTCTTAGGACAGCCTCTGTGGCGTAGTAGTTGAGCAGGTCAGCTCATAGCCCAAGGCGGTGGACTCGATTCCTGCGGCAGGACAAGTATTTGATCACAGGGAAAAAAGCGCAAATACTTGTTCTGAGTGACTGAGAACAACAAATACCCAGATACTACGAGGACCACGGGCCCACCCTAGTTAGGGTCCAAGATCCATGCATATGATTGTTGGGCGTTATTATTATTATCATCTGAAGCCGTCCATCTGACGTGGCTTTGTAACCTACTGCTGTTTGAATAAACAAGTTAGTTTAATCCGTGCTCATATTTTTATTACAAAAAAGGCATGCTTAACCCTTTCACAAAAAATGCTGAAATAGCTCGTGTGAAGTCGCGGGTAGCAGTATGATCTTACACTGTGACCATGACGTTTGTACGCTTTGACATTTTGGTCATTTTGATGCAATTTTCGACCATGACTCATTGAACCACTTGAATATTTTTACATGTAAATCATTCAGCCCCATATTTTTTTATATTGATAACGTGACGAACTAGTCGGCCACTTGATGTTAAGCGTCATAGCTGCCCATAACAGTTGCAATTTTCATATATTGTACACTAGTTGCGCCCCGCGGTTTCACCCGCGGATCAAAAGTATTTTAATTATTTGCTCATCCCACGGGAGCATTTTTTTTCCGGGATAAAATGTAGCCTATATGCTAATCCAATGTATAAGCTACCTTGGTACCGAATTTCATCCAAATCCATTTAGCCGTTTGAGCGTGAACGATTTACAAACATACACACATACAAACTTTTGCCTTTATAATATTATATATAATATAAATAGTGTGATTATTCAAAGCCAATGTTTCACATATCATTATTATATTGTTTGTAATTTATTGAAGTCTTATTTATATTAATACCTATTTTTGTGTAATTATTATATATCCTTGCTAAAATCACAGTATTATATTTATCGGATTACCTTCAAAGTCACGGCAAGCAAAACTTTCCCAAATGACGTTTACATATCTATGTAGAACAAACAAACAAGTATCTGTTACAGATTAACAATCAACTTTCACGGCTGCCGTTCGAGAAGGATTTAAGTTAAAACAGGGGTTCTGTTTTAGCGTCCAAAAGTTTATTCCGGTCTGTGGTGTAAATTAATCAAAGTATATCGTACTGTGTAGTGTGCGATTATAAAGCGGGTGACAGAGGGCGGTGCTGGTGCGGCGGGGTGGACCACGTCCGGTACAAGTTTCGCCAACAATTTCGGCCGTGGATCGGATTAGGCTGCGGGCCTGCTCGCGGTCACTAGCAGGTCTCATGAACACGGTATACGTTTCACAAAGTTCTTCCCGCTAGCGGAATTAGAAAGTCATTCACCAACAGCAAATCTGGATTTACTTGGCTCTCTGGGAATGACATTTTTAAACCGGCGTCTCGACGACGGTCGCCGGCACGAGCGTCACGTTATCCGGAATGGGGTTCGCGCGTTGCGTGGGATTATGCAACAAAAAATGTGCGTTAAACCAACCCTTTTTTCAGACGATGTGAATGTGACGTGAAGTTTCTTCCGGCTACCCGCGCCGGCCTTGCTCGCGACGGGCTCAGCCTAATTGTTTGACAAAAATAAATGATTCCCAAAATAAAAATAAACGAGAGTTTCGCGTTTGGTATTAATTTTTAACGTAACGCTGCGGCTGTTTTTATTTATTAAAGCGTAGGTTAATTGGGGCTATTCCCGATCCGGAATTGATGACGCGATTCCCATCGGCTGAACAAAGCTGCTTTTTTCGTGCTAATGGTTGCATTGTTTTTAATGTCTATTAGGAACGATGGTCGTACATAACCGCTTAAAAGCGCGTTGGAAGTTAAAGAGCTCGTAATAGAGTAATAATTTTGACAGCGTGTAGATAGAGGACACAAAAATATAATTACTAGCTTGTATGTTTACACACTAAAGTCATTCTAAACTGTGATTGTTGGCACGCACGCTAACGCCCACGCAAATATGGGTCAACTGCTACCCCGGTTTTACGATTACATTTACGTAGTGACTCGACATAACTTCGTCATGTCGATCCTATAATCGACAATATTAAACGACCCCTTTGAAAGCGTTATTTATTGTAAGTATCTACTCAAACAAATCCAAGACTCTATTATGAAGTTTTGGCTGGGTAATTTTCCATGTAATATATCGTCAAATTCCATTTTCCAAATTCCGATGATACTTATTTCGCCTTATCTAACTCTTTATTTGCACAAGTTGTGCACAGTAACAACTATCAATAATAAACTAAACGCATGGTATAATTCTCAAATAAAATATCAAAGCTAATTATTTGTATTATTGCCGTAGATTTTTACACTCGTTTTACTTAACTTTTATCAAAACTGATTTAGGCTATAAATATCTGGGCTATATTTAAATCTAATAATTTGGCAACGCAATATTTATCCAAGTATTCTTCAAAGCCTGGGAGCTATATAGAGTCACGCGAGGTTAATCTGTCTTCATTTCCTATCTATCAGAATGGCGGTCGGGCCCCGCGTGTGTTATAGGGCTGATACCAGCGAGTAACTAAAACTTCGTATGATATTCGACTTGCTTTCCTACTGAACAATAATCTCGAACACTTCTCTAAAACAAGCATTAAATCTTCCTATATACTTTATTAAGCTTACAGTTACAAGGATATTGGCGATTTTTTTTACTAACATTGAAAATACCTGCCAAGGAAAAAACTAATTTAAAAGAAATAAATTTATGAAATGTGTATTAAATTTTTTTATATGTTGTAAGAGCGTTTGTGGGAACCCTAAAAGCAACGGTGTAAAGCATTAGTTGCTATCAGGCGACTTTCCTCGTGAAAAATGATTTCCAACCACACCTTGCCGTTGTCTTTACCAATCTTTCACTGTTTCTACGTTATTCTACGTTATCTACGTTGTTCCAGTTCGCGTGTTTTGGATCTGTTTATTTATGACTTGTACGTTTTGTTACAGGTATGTATATTGCTGTGGTGATAAGGTAAAAGTGACTGTATTTGGATAGCATTTTGTCCATTTATGGCTAAGTGAGTACATATTTAGAGGACCACTGATAGTTATTTTGAGAACTATTGGGAAGAAATAGCATGTATTAGCAAAACTTTCCTTGTTTAAAAATTCAAGATGAGAAATAAAGTTAAAATTACAGTATCAGTTTGATAACTATCGTGAGTATGACACATTTTGTAAGATAAATAACGGCTAAACTCACATCAGTTAAAAAGTCTAAATTACTTTAACCTAACTTTTACCAGGTTTTGGACATATTTTTTGTCCTTCTTTCTTTCGCGAGCGTCAGCACGTAACTAAAATGACAGTACTAAAATATATTTCATGTGAATGTCAAGTTAAAGTCAACATCGCTGATTGATAGCTTAACTTAAACTGTAATAAACCATCATCATAAACTGTAATAAAGCACTATCTTACCCCGGACTAACACGTAAAGCTTATAATTTGAGAAACAGATATTTAGATACTTTTCTTTTGTAAATATCACCCGAATAGAGAACAAACAGCAATATTTATCATGCAAGGAGCATCAATATTCGTCCTGGGTGAGAATCGAACCCACAACCATATAGTACAGAAGGCATAGCTGTTAACAACTAAACTATTTGGCGAAAGAAAGAAAATATTTAATTTGATTTATCGTAGACAGAAAAACAGATATATTATTACATAAAGAATTTACAAGGCATCAATACGGAATATTTAAGAAGTCACACGTATGAAAAAATATGTCTTAACAGCTTTTACCTATAAAATCATGTTTACGACGTCGACAGAACAGCACGTTTATTTATCGTGTTTTATCTCCTTACTAACATTAGGCATTGAGTAGGTATTGTCGAAGAAAATGTAATTTACGTACCTCGTTATTTTCGAGAAGAGTTTTCCGATCGCAACAATAAGTTGCTTAAAATATATCGCAAAGTGAAAACACCAATTGTTTTCTAATTTAAAATGCTCTTTTATTTTATGTAGCAATTTTTAAGGGTATTGCAAAAGTTCCGAAATGCATATTACATGGTAAAACAATAGAATAGTTGTCCTGGGGCTCTCGAGTTGAAGCTGGGATGATGTGATTTTTAATTACATTTTTATGATACTAAAGCGTACGTAGACGAGTGTGTGAGGGGAGATGCCGTGTCACTTCATGGGGTCGCAGAACGTTTTCTCAGTACTTAAACTTTGAACAGTAAAATTAATGATAGTTTCGGGGAGATTAACCGTTGTTTATAGTCGCTGTTATTTGTTATCTCTCTCAGTGCAACTGCAAATAATCTAAGAAGTAGAGAGGAGATAGAGTAAGGAAAGAGAGTATGTAGTAGAACTCTTTTGTATACTATTTAAAAACTTAATGTAACTTTCTTAGTTGAATGTGAATATAGCCATAATATAAAATACATCCATTCCTTGTTGCATACCCAACATGGCTGAAAGGCATATAAAAGTTCGTCTGAGTTTGAGTACTGGTGAATTCGGACGCCTATTTATGCAAGCATATACCTACGTAGGACTACCCTGATGGTGGGGTTTCGTGCACACACAAAAACTCCCTTCACCCTTGCTTTAGAGGCTCGTTGAGACGACACGAGTAGTCTGTAGAATGCGATTGACTCCTCGAGCCCTTTGACATGAAAATTGATTGCTGCTTTTAAAGTTTTCACGTTTTTTACAACTTTAGTAGATTTAAAATAATCTCACGTCAGCGTTTAAAATTTATATTCCAAAACCAATATTGTTTTTTTTTATTGCTGTTAAGCATAAACCTCCCCAGATATGACACATGTATAGTGCAGCTTATTTATTAAACGCAAGATAAACACCCCAGTTAAAAGTGTTTAGAAGTCATGAATTGAAGGGGTGAGAACAAAAAGGGTTTAACTAATTTTTTCACAAAATGACTTATGGGTATCGTTGGATTCAGCGTGAAATTATCTACAATAATACATTCACAAAATACCGAAATGAGGCTTAAATTTCGAGATTTTGAGTCTAAAAACGGTTTATCTGTCACAGGAATACAGTTCGCTTAGCATAAAAACATTATTATGTTTACGTTATTATATCATATTTTTACAGTAATTGTGTGAATTAGTACTATATTTAGTATTTTAAAATGGAATTAATACATTTTCAAGCAACTGAAACTCACATAAACCTTTTTTATTACCTTATAAGCACTCTGCATTAAAATGAAGCTGTTGAAGTTTAAAGTTAATTTTCTCGAAACTATCAATTTTTCAGTTAAACCCTTTTTATTCTCAACCCTTCAATTGTGAATAGCAGATTATTCCAAAAGTATAATTTTGTGCGGAGACAATTGAATACGATATTTCACTTACAGATACGAGTCGGTTGTAAAACCCAGATTTTGTATGCATGCGTCGATTTACATCTTACTTCACCCATTGGGTTTATGTCCGAGAGTTTTATGTTCACAAGATGTATCGGCAATGCAAATAAGCAGTATTTTGGTGTAAATCACCTCGGTTTATGTAAGGCCCTCCGCAAATGGGCATTATCCTCCTTCGCGCAACGCAAAACAACCGCGTTTCTTCGGCACGCATTTGTCTTCGCTTGTACGTGATCTATATTTCGCAAAACTGTTGGTACAGTCAAGGATATCTCACATCCAACTCGCGTATAACAACTTCCTTGAAGAGGAACTTACAAACAGTGTTATGTTCATGCAATCATACTTATTTTGTAAACATGCTAATGACTTTAGTTTGTCGCGACGCATGGAACCCGCACATAATGTCTCACTACTTAGAAACATTAACGTACAAACATAATTTTCGTGGAAACAAGTCATTGCAGAACTAAATACTAATACTTAGTATTTAGTACAGTGTACTAATATTTAGTATTTAGTTACAAGGGATTTCAGAACTAAGTATTAATACATTGGAAATAAATTTATCTGTATCAGTTCGATCATTACGCTTTTCTTTCCGACTCTACGTAGAGTGCTTACAAATAACCCTCCCATAAATCACGTATTGGAATTAACCGCGTCGGAAGGACAAACCGAAAAACAAATCATTTTGTAGGCAACAAAATACAATAATAGAAGAAAAAATTAAACGTTAAAATGAAAACCAACAACAATGAAACGCGGCTCCCCATAAATAACGATGCAGGATTTCGTAACGGATGTGGGTAGATTTTGAGAGTTTATACAGCCGCCGAAGCGTACCCAGTAAACAATTTGAATTATGAGATTTAACATCGAAATTGTTTCTCTCCCATTGTACGAAGATATCCCTACTCGAATTACACGATCCAACGCGACATCAATGTATTGACCGAACGAAATTAGTATGCATAGCGAGCTCTTGTTTTCGCTGCGTAATTTTTTCAAAATGGGAAATAATGATATCGTAAGTCAAGGGGAGATAAGCCTTAAGCGAGTCTCATTGTTTATTATGTTTCAATTTAAAATGTCAGCTTATAAAACCATTTAGAACGTATAATAAAATTACAATTTTTTTGTATCATAAAAACGTGGTTTCCTGGATATCATTTTCCTTATCAACGCTCAAATAGAGTCAAATCGTCGAGCCCACTTACTAAGCATTCGGTGTTTTGTAGGAAAACGACAGCGCCTTTATGAATTTTTAGCACGTAATCGGTTTACCTTGAGTTCTAGCAGACAATGAAGGTTCATAGCATATGCGTGCGACCGGATACGAGTCGCATGGAGACTGGTGCTTCATACATAGTTGAGTGGGACACCCTCGCGGGGAATTTAAAATTCAACCCCTAACGACGGCAAAATGAGGTCTGCTGTTTGAGCGCGATCATCGTGATGATACGAAACGCTGACGGCGCACAAAGCGAATTTAATTCCACAATTTCAAGACCTACCGAAAAATTATAGTTGTCGAACCGCATACGATATTTTCTTGTTCAACCCTTCAAATGACGGCAGTAATATCTGCATTGTCGTTTGCGTTTTGAGATATTTTTCATTTCTCATGAACCTCGGCTACCTCGCCTCAGGCGTCGTTTGATACGAACAGTTATGGCCCATGTATCTTTGTCGTTTTTTTTTTTCAACTGTAATCGTTGCGTTTACGATTCTAGGTATTATCATATCTGATTCATGTTCTCATTTAACCGAGCATTTCAAACGGAAAGTATACAAGGAACGGAACGTTTTAAGCCGATAATCCGCTGTTAAATCGATAGTGCTTCAACAAAAGAGACGATTGAATGAAAAGATTAAAAAAAGTTGGGGAACTACACGGAGCGATTACGTGAACCGGTGTGAGTGAGGCGCACGAAGCTTCTGGCCCTGTGGTGCTTCCGATGCCCGCAACATAATATTACCTCGGCCAGTATCGTACTCTTATCTTTTGTCCGGTGAGCGCTGCATTTGATCCAATTTGCCAATACAATCGAATCTAGGATATTGCAATGGCATTATCTCCGGCGGTCGTGGGCCTCGCTCTAATGCGATCGAGACTGAGAACTTTCGTTTCCAACCTCTATTACATTCGCGTACTTACGTAAATCTTCATTTACACGTTTGCTATTTAGAAAATGGATATTGGTGGTTTTATTTCTGAGACTTTGTAGTCTTGTCACGTACTCTAGTCTCCACTGCTAAAGAAATAAGCAATGACAAAACTGATGTAACATTATTTTAAATATGATTTCAAAGTGGCCTTTCCAAGTGGGTAAATGGGTGGTGGATTGGAGATTTACAAGTAACTGGAACTAGTGTAAAATGTTTTGACTTAAGTTGTATTAATAAAATAAAGCAGGTAATGCAAGTAAGCATCTGATACCCTTAAATAATTTAAATGTAATGAGAAACCGTTTTCAAATATCATATCATGTATTCAATCTAAAATCCCATTACTTCCCACGTAACCCTTATAATTTCGTACGAAGCAAACGTATTCTAAAAAATGTTAACTTTTTGAAGAGAGCCAGAATATACGCATAATAATTCGGAAGCCGAAATCCAATCGGAAGAAGTCCGGTCGCGTCGAGGGAAATCCCTCAAGGTGAGAGGGCGCCGGACACTGGAAAATCTTTCCCTCCCCTCTGCTTGATAAGATTGTCCAGTGCAACTCCCAAAACGCAGAGGGATAGAAAAGTTCAGAAACGAAACCGAACATCGTATCCTAAGGGATCAATACGTTCGGAAATATAATATCTGGATAGTTCACGCTCGAATTGAGATCTTGACTTTGGCAATATTTTTTTTCGTAGACCATTATTAGTTTAGCGCTAACCTTAACGTTTTGTATTGAGTTTTCTTGAACGAAAACCATCGGTGAGTTGAGAGTAAAATTAGTAGAATAGTATTGTTCAAAAAGTATTTAGGGAAATAAATTAAATTGACTGAAGTATTGAAATAGCTGAACTTTTGAGAAGGTTGACATTTCAATGTAAATACCTACCAACCTCAATTTACGTTGTACTTATTCACCTGTAAATTCTTTAAATAATAAAATAACGGCTGCATATTTACATTTTTAATAACTGACGTCACTAATATTTATTGTCACGCAAAAAAGCGTGTTACAACACAAAGCCAACAACACAAACCAAAACGCACGTCTGCGCTTTATTATCCCTGCACACAGCACAACATAGTTACGCTTGCCGCGCCGAGGCTCGTACCTACATACTCCCGTCGCATCGGTGTGTGCCTCTGGGACGTAAATAAGTAGGTTTGCGAATTTTTCCGAGTAAACTTGAGCAGTTGTTTACATTGAAAGCCGAGTCGTTTACTCTACCGGGGAGAAGAGGGGGCTACTAACGTAATTAGCAGGCAGCGCCGTCTACACCGGCGTCAACTTAATCTTGAGAAAAATGTATTGGACGACCAATCAGAGAGCATTAGTGTTGTACAAATAGGAAGTTGGTAAAGTGCCGGGGATGGAACTCGTGCTTCAAACTTTAGTCACACTTTTGTTTGGAATAGAATAGTGTCTTTTAATCTGTTATTTATAAGCAGAAAATCGTGTAGATATGTTTAGAAAGTATTTGAAATCAATTTAGTTTTTCTATTTTTACGTGCATTCCAAACTTTCTTGTTTTTCTTGTTGCTCTGAGCAAGACACAGAAAAGTCAATTTTTTTTGTCAAGGGCACAACAAAGCAAATTAATAAAACGCAAAAATAGATCTAAAAAGAAATTTGTTTATTAATTTACCATTACAATTTTATTCGAATATTTAAGTTCCCAACAACCACGTGTAGCGGAAACCAAAAAAATCGAAGCGCATTCACGCATCATCACAGATCCGACGTCGATAAAATGGCCAGTTTATTTCCACTGAAAGACATTCGATTATATACTCGAACGTTTCTAATTTCCGATGTGGTTAGCTCGATTTCCGAGGCTGCGCGAACGAAGGCACCTGGGGACCTTGCCGCTTGCCCATTATCGTAAAATCAAATAAAGACTCTTTACAAATTATACGATTGAGATGTACAGTCAATATTAAGTTGTTTCTCTCTTGAGACCAGTTTGTCGGTTGCTTTTGTTCTCGCTTCTGGTCAGTTTTGGAACCACTTGCTTCATTATTACCAGTTTATAAGTCTTGGAAGCATTAATAGTTTGGAAATGAATCAAACCTTTTTAATTGTTGGATAAAATAGTTGACAATGAGAAAGATGGTCGCCAGTTAAGTATATATTGGTCAATTGATCAGATCCTATCTTTTGGTAAAGAACAAAAGCTTAAATGTTAATGATGTTGGTGAGTACCTCACGGATACGTTATCCTATTATAAATAATACAGTCAAATTAAACTAAGGCATTAATACCGTATAAATCAGTAGTAGAAAATTTATAGATCTACGGGCTTCGTAAAAGAAGATAAAACTTTGCCAAACCAAACCTTATAAAAACACATTTGATGTCTATCCATTTAAAGGAAAAACGCGTTTATTTATTTTATTAAGAACAAAATCGTGAAATAACTCGCGAGAGAAGTCTCTATACCTACATTCCGGCATTCCCGGGGCCCAGATATTGACATTGCCAGGAATAAGAGAAAAAGATAAATATTTGACAGTTCGTAGGGAAATTTTCTTCGCAGAATGATTGACAATATACGCCGAGCTTTTTGTCGAGATCCACCAAATCTCCAATATAGAGTTATCTTATAAGGAAAGTTTTCTATAACGTGACAATTCTTTTCGTAACTTTCACTTGGATTCGTATTATAAAAATGTTCTTTCATATTGAGATTTTATATAGTTATTATTTTATCGAAGCAAAATCGGAACGTAATAATTGAAAAAATTAAGGTTCTTTGTGAAATATTTTGATGAAGCGTTGTGGTGTTGTTTTGTATTGAAGAAAATTCAATAAACATTATATCATTAAATTGAAAACCAAAATATACTTGTAATTTTTGTAGAAACCATCTACACTGTATCGTTTCGGAAACGAATACAAGATAAACGATAACAGATGCTTAATCAGTTTTAAACAAAACATTTCCATTTGTCAAACGGTGAATATTACAAGGCATAATTTTCTTCGCACCTTTCGAATTCAGTGCGACCATCAGACCACCCTATCGCCTCACTCAATCGGGGCGACGTCTCACTGTGAATTCGTCGCCATTTATCATTGGCTTCATTTATTTTTGCGCCTTGAGAAGATATGATTTATCACACCAAGGCCACCGAGTGGGTTTGTTTTTGCACCCGCAGTGATATTAATCGCGATCGTGCGCGTACCATCGTTTGTTTTCGTTACGGTGGCGTGAGCCATTAATTATCAATGAGCGGCCGGAATGATGAAGGTATCGTTATGTCCCCGGCTTGGCCAGGTGACAGGGTACGCGCTATCAACCCTTTTTAAGCCTCCGCATTTAACGCGGAGTGTCTGATGTCATAAAAGTGTCCGATTTGGGGACGTGACGAGGACGTTAAATTCGCGATTAAATTGTATGGAACAGCCCGCTCCATCTGTTATAAAAAATAAGGATCAAATTGTAATACAATATACATATTTTTCATTTAAACGCCAATAATAATACAATTTCGTTTTTACGGATTTTTTATTTCGTGCATAGTATTTATTGCCTCTACAGGTCTTTGCCACCCAATTTACGTGCTGGCAAACCATACGTACAAGAGTAAGTAACTGTACAATGAGTTAAGCTAAGGTATGGTTGGTCCAAATAAATCAAATCCTTTCCTCGATTTTTAAGTATTCCTACTTGGTGTAGGCTGAAAATGTTTTATTAATTACTATTCGACTAAGTTTTTGTTACAGTCAAGAATTTTATTACCATTTTTGAAGTTTATTCCAGAAGTTTTTTTTTCAAATGAATTCCTTATTGATGTTATTGAGTGTGGAGATAGTTTTAAACTGCTCATTTATGACGCCAAAATATGATCAAAAATGCGTCATGGGTTAAATATTATTCTTTTTCATTTTATTTGAAGTTTTAAATATGCTTAACTGTATGCTAGTTAATATGCTTATGAAATAACTAGGCAAATGAGACTGAGAAATGAGAGATAGATTGTAAATCTAATCTCACAGTTGAGTAATATTATTACCAGACTGTGCTGATGTCTCAGGATGATGTGCGCACTGCAGTGTCACGCGAAACTTTATATTTTGGAGTTCCGAGTGACACTGTTCTGTTATGGGCTGCCGTGTCGCTTAACATCAGGTGAACGACTAGCTCGTCACAACATCGACTACATAAAAAAAAACTTTTATGCATGTCGTCTACTAACTAAAGATAAATGTAGATAAAAGTCATATTAGTATGTATGTAAGCAAAAGCTATGGTATATTTCCGATAAACCACAACAGTAGGTAACTTCTAAGTCTAGCAAGGTTCAGAACACGATTTCCACAGCTAACTTTGAGTTAGGAGAGACTTTGATTAGAGACCTGCTTGTCAAGCGACCACCTGTTATTTAATTTTATCAAATACCATTGCAGCCTGTTGATTTAGAGAGAAATATATTGCGTGACCATGATATATAAATATTCAGAACTTAAATGTTGTATGACACGGAGATTAAAATGTTATGACAATACAAAGTGTTAATATTTCTGTAGTTTAAAAGCAACAACCAGGAAATTTTCACTGTTTTTGTTTTAATGTAAATAAATTGCTTTTAGAAATCCAGTTTGTTTTCTATGTGCTAACAGATGGCGTAAGGAATAGCTTAGTAGTAATATTTGCTAAGCAACGATTCTCCAATTTCAACTTTTATATCATTTAAAAAATACATTGGCGTGTGTCAGACTAACCCGTTAGCCTTCCATTAAGCGACCATAATGGGCAGCACCGTCCGAAAATTGTTTCCTAATATTTTGCTAGTGCTGCCATCTGGTGTGACGCGTCAACAGCCATGACATATTGATAGATGGCGTTAGTCACTTCACTGATTGATCGTTGACGTCTCTTTGAGTTAGGCGGTGGCTGCGGCCACTCATCATACTCTCAGACAGCTGACACCCTGTGATTCAAAAGCCTAAAATTTTATGTCTAAGCAATATTTTTTTACAAACCTGATTTTTGTAACTAAAATACGTTATTAAATCCAATAGTTTCGGATCTTATTATAACTTCTTTACAACTGAAACTATCTCATGAAAATTCCCAACTAACTTCCCTTTTTCCGACAAAAATACCCACGCTCATATTAGCAGTCGAATAAAAACTACCTCCCAATTTGGACACTACATTGACTCAAGCCAAACACACGCACCTAATCAAAACTTAAGCGCTCCTTGCAATCAAACACGGTAGGTAGTAAATTTCGTGAGAAATTAGCTTTCAATCTCGAACTCAATCACCAAACTCGGGACGTTAATGTCTCCGGACTTAAACTATATTCGATCGATAGAATTGAAATTGGAAAGTTGTCTGTAATTGAAGAATCTTGGATGGGGCAGTGTTGCCAGATTAGATCTCACAAACCTACCATCTTGAGAACAAGATGGTAGGTTTGTGAGATGACCAAATTTGAGCTATAGTAGTTTCGGGTGGTTTTTTTATGAATATAATTTTTTGGGATTCTATGTGTTAATTGAAAGTGAAAATTTATATTTGTATTATTTCCACTTAAAATCCAAAGTTTAAAAACAACTACAGGAGGTTTTCTTACCACCGCATCTGGCAACATTAAATAATGTCGCGTAGGACTACGAAACGCAATTCCGTCGATTAATGATGCGAGTGTAATCCAACTAAGCGCGGAGATGGAAGGTATCACGGGAATCGTCTGCGCACATCACCCTTACTGGGTGTTCTCGAATCTACTTTAAAATTGTATAAATAACTGCTTCTGCTTTTTAGATTTAAACATAGTTAATTATATTTCTTATAATTAACTATGTTTATTAATCGTAATCATTTATCCATACCTACCGGTTGTAGTTACCTTAAATGAAATGGTGTTGTTAAGAAAACATATTGAATAAATTTTTATTTATGTCTTTTCTTTGAAGTAGGGACCATTGTAAGCTAACAGGTTAAAACCTGGTTTAGGGTGAAATGCCACCGTTACATGGTCAATATCTCACATGTGCGAACAAAGTGATTTGGCTCCACATTTATCATGCGAACAGCCACAGAGTGGAACGCTTTACCGGTCCGTATTTCCCGATAATGGATTCTTCAAATCGAGGTATCTTCTAGGCAAGCATGTTGCATCCTAGACCGCATTGTTACTTACTATCAGTTGCAATAGTGGTCAAACGCAAGCCTATTTAACAATAAAAGAAAAGGTTTTATGCCTTTATAAAATAAGAATAATTATCCTATTAGAAGCAGACGCTCAAAGTGGTGCTCTGTGGGGGAGGCTTATGTTCAGCAGTGGACGTCTTCAGGCTGCTGATGATGATAATGATACTGTTAGAGATTCACAACAACCATAAAACACATTTAATTTTCTCTGATACTAAAATTCCATCAAAGTCACAGGATAGTCATTAATCTCGCCGTAAACTTTCGTCATCAAATCTGATGCCAATCTTGTTCTGGAACCCTTAGTACAAGTACCACGTCGTCGGTTCATTAGCTAAACCGTATTATCTCATGCCTTAATGATTTCACGCTCTCAAGATAACATATTTCAACAGTAGCTAAGCTAAGAAATCAAAATATAGTAATAACATTTTACGATAACAGTTTTATAAAAAGAATGTTCTCTTAACGGTGAGACTGCATATTTCAATATGCAAAAAACTAACTAGCGCTACATTCTATAATCATAAAATATTTCGTAAAGCCTTAACGCTGACTTACAGGGGTTTCCCGCTTTTGACGTTTCCAACTTTAATGGCAACCATAATCATATCGTGAGCTACGATCCAACTCCACGTTTAACGCTCGTGATTGTTGATTAAACGAATAACGCGGATACGTTGATACATGGATACGTGTTAGATCGATACTTGGTTGTAGTATTCAGTTGGATTTTAGTCAAATACATTTTAAGCATGTTTATATTCATTTATTTATATATATATTTATTTATAAAGTTTTAGAACACTATCAACTATTTATAAGCTTAAATACACAATAAAATTAAGTAACAATTTTTTACGTAAAATTTAATTAAGTTTATATCTTAATTCGTTAAATAAGTTATATAAGTATTCGTTAAAAATCGTTAATTAAGTAAATATCTTTATTTATACATCAATATAGTTGTTATGGTAAAGCCAAACTACTATAAAACTAAAACTATAAGCAAACAAAAAAAACAATAAAAAGGAAACTTAATCTAACAAACCACTAACAGCAAAGCAACGTACCTAGTAGTTGGCAGCATTGTTTATCTATCATTGCCAGGTTGAATGGCAATGCTCAATCTTTGGCCGAAGTAGAAGCCATCATCTTGGTCAAGTGTTTATATGTTAAAACATAATTATAACATCCTATGACAATTTTCCGCACTTCCTTACATCACCTTTAACATTCCAATATGACGCTTTTAAAGGTGGAATTTACAAAAACTATCTTAATAAAACACACGCTTAAAAGAGAGAAGACACCCTCTAAATAATATCATGTGTCTATGTCTAGCAGCTAAGATATACATTTCGTTGTCTATTAGGCAATCCCTCTATTTTTATGGATTGATTGATGATAAAAGTATTTAAACGCCTTAAGACTTTGACTGAGTAATGTGGAACAAGACTCTGGTATTTCTATATTTCTTTTTCTGTATTTATTTTGTTATTTCTTAAATATTTGATATCCATAAGTTATCGATATTAGTTGATTGTAGTAACTGAAGTAATAAGTCAGGATTGTAAGTGACGAAAACTTAAATGTAGCATGTCTAATGTCTAGACTATTGACGTGAAGGAAGTGGGTAAAATTATGAGGCCAAAAAATAATAAAAGACAGAGATGTGCACTAATTTCAGGGTGAGAATATGATGATTTTTCTTAGTGTCGCATGCAAGACTCCATAATGATTATATGAATGTTGTGGAATTCAACTATACGATAATATGAATGAAAATGTATAAAATAATATTATTGTTAACATGCTCAGACGTCTTTATCCTTAAAATCATATTACTTTCCAAAGTTTGAACATCAAATTGTACATATGCTTTTCTGAATTTAAAAGCTAGAAATTACAAGAATAACATTTGCCAACGTAACCCGTTCAGGTTTGCTCAAGCGTGCGTACGTTAATCTTCAAACATTTTGTACGTTTGAATGATACACGAGGAGAACGGGAAAGGCTGATGAGGCATAGTGTATTTTATTGGAGTCAGTACCTAAGTTTGAGTGCTTTTACAGTACTTATTTTATAAGCAAGTATTATTTTGCTGTGGATGTAGAGCAACCAGCAAAGTGAATAATTAAATAATTGAAACTGGCACGTTGTGACATCGTCTCAAATGTTGGTTAGCATATCTCCAGCCGTTATTTTAACCATCATGGAATAAATTCAAAGTTACACAAAGATATAGTGCCCAAAGTTTTTTCCCCGCTGATTGCAAACATTTTTAGGAAAGATATATAAAAGGTGATATTTTGTTTTATCATAGAGTAATATGAAAACAAAAATGTTAAACTGTATCGTTCAATCAGATATCCCTGTTACCAGTCATTTTTTTAATGAGCCTTCAGTATTTTATTGACTTCTCATTAAAACAAGTGATCAAACTAGGTATCAGAACTGATATACCACCCAAAAGCGTCTGTATTGGCTAACGGCTATTGTCTTACGATGACAGCCGAGACCAATGGCAAAACGTGCCCTCCGAAGCGCTGTAGCGCTCAATTGTTTATACCACTTTACGTAACGGTCACACATCCATGTGGTACTGCAGCTAATGTGAGCTACGTAGTTATCTATAAATATAATTTTATCATCATTTCAATGTGCAGTACATTGTTTTCTGATTTTAGCTACCGGTAGCACTACATTTAGAAGATTTTATATCCATTACCCTTCATGTTCCAAAATTTTTTCATCAATAGAAATTAATGCATCTGTAATTATTCTCTTCTACTTCTCTTCTCTCTCTCTTCTACTTCTAATAGGCTTAGTATGCCTAACATGCTTAGAGCGTGAGTTAGTCAGGTGTAACTGTCAGTCATACAAAGATTACATACGGTCTCTACCTACATACTGAGGTAGAGGCTTAGAGACCGAAATAGCTAAGTAAATTCGGTAAGAACAAAAGCAAATTAGCGCGTGTTGTATGGAAGACGCGTGGGAAGGAAGCGAGCACGGGCAGGTGATACGTTCCTGAAAAGATGTGTGTCAATGGATTAGGTTGGACTACTCGGGCGGAAAGAAAATTAACCATATTTACAAAGTGAAAGAAAAGTTGGAAGTTTAAGTGTGCGCGGAAGTTTATAAACGGTTTAGCCACGAAATTGTATCTTTAATCGGTTCTAATAAAGTTTGTTCTGGCACTTTATGGTTACTTACACGTGTCCGTAGATCTACTGGAAGTTTTTTGTCTTGAATTTGCGTTTTCAGGAATGAATTAATTTTAACAGGGAATCAGACAATTACAACTCTTTTTAAATAATCCGAGAAGTATTGAGTAAATTCAAGTCTCAGATCCAGATTGACTCCAGGCGGTTAATTATATTTTATAGTAAGTATTAGAATTAGACTTTTTGGGCCGAAGAGGCGTGGGTCTATTTGCCTCATGAAACAATTCAAAATATTTGTGTTTAATATTTAAGAGATAAACATAACATTACGATTTATATACGCAACTGCAGGAAACAACAGGCTGTTGATTATAATAATAAATTCCACGTATTATTTCCTCTAAAAAGATTTCTATAAAACTAAGATAATATCCAACACACTTTAATATTCACAGTTATTATTTCTTAGAAACAAATCTTCAAAAACAATAGACCAGCATTTCTTGGAAATCTTCATCTTAGGAGCAAAATATCATACATATAAGTACTTTTTGTGCATGTAAATGTTATATTGTCATGATATAAGCCTATGTTCTCTCCGCATCGCGTATTAACTCGACATTTTCGATTATAAAGTACCTACTTCGGATGATCTCCCAAATGCCTCGAATAATGTCTGCAGAATGATTGAGGAAAACGATCGCTGAATAGTGAATCCGTTTATGTAAGAGATTTACTCAATGCCTCGCGTAAGATAACATTTTTTTCTCTTCAACTCATTATGTGTAACATGAGTGGTAAACATTCGCCTGAGGCAGTCAACGTGCGCGAGGTAAAAATCGTATAAAATATTTTATACCATTACCCTCAAATTCCCACTTTACCTCACGATATCCCTATAAAATAAACACAGTAATATTACATGCTTACATCCCGAAATCACTTTAAGCTTGAATGTCTACAACACCGCTACGGTGCTACGTACACGTAGCATGTTGCTACGAGGCTACGAGCTACGAACCGTAGCCGCACTGCGTTACCTACGCGGTCTCATATAAATCTCACTCGAGGATTACACGGATTCGCTTACAAGTTCTTGGTTTCTCTCAAGATATTAATGCTGAGTGCACCAAAAGTACCAATACACTGGTTAAGTTTGGAATTATGGAGTATCTCAACGTGCCCACGGGCGTTAGTTATCTAAATCCATAGATTTATATAGTGGTATTAAAACAAATGGCATGGGTATTAAAATAACCTCGTTTTGCTTTTGGTGGTATTTTTTTATAATATTGGTGTACGCATTAATTTATTGTAACACCTCGTTGATTTCGTAAAAGCTGAATTTACCACAGTTTACGTTTTAATTCTACGAAGCACAGAGTGTTTTATGGGTCGGTCGGTACCTCAATTATTATAACTTGCCGTTGAGACGTTTTCCTGCATCATTAATAGGGTCTGAACTGTCAGAAACATCTTTGCCGGCCGCAGTCAGTTAATGAGCTTCTTTACCCTGAGGCTGACGTTTAAATATTTTATATAATTTAATTTGTTGGCGTTTAAATATTTGTTTAATTAAAGTTGTTTGAGTAGTACTGCCATTTTAGTGTGCTTTTATTTCACATATCTACTTTGTTTTTAATTTTAATTAAATCATAATTTTTATATATTACTAGGTTTCACATAAGGTCATTTTATTAAGCACTCTATAGGCTTAAATACATCTGACACATCATGTAAATCTTTTGTCTGACTCTAGCACAAAAAAGATTTATGAAGAAGACTAGATGCCATAGAGAAGATTTGCAATAAATCTTACTGTAGCTTAAAATTAAAACTAGCAAATCTCACTGAAATTGCCGAAAATCGTAAATAAGAACAGAAACTCCTTCGGATTATAACACTATAACAGAAGGGTCAAATGAGGATATCTCCCTAATCCCGCCTTGAAATGTAATAGCTCGTTTTGAACCGATAAAGCTGCAGGATGGAGCTAAATGAAGTCGGGTATCCAAATGTTAATACAGCCGTTAGGCGATATTATTCGCCGGATTCGAGATATTGGGAATCTTTTGCTTAGATTTACTTATTATCTGGTTGAAATATAATAAAACTTAGTACGCTATGTGACTTTTCCTGCGGAAATCAACGTCAAAAGTAGCCTTTTCAAATTTCTGAAGTTAAACATTTCATATTTGTTATATTATCGAGACGTATAAGTACAAAAACATAAAAAAATGTAAAAAATTATAAACCTAAACACCTAAAAATATTTAAGATTTGTTGAAGGTCAAAAATGGTTTTATTTCAAGCACTTCGACACATTATGCATTCATAATATTAGTCGATAGTTTTAATTTTTCATTGGTTATTTTGTTAAACAAAGATTTTAAAAAATCTGTTACAAGATTAACTAGCTACCCATAATATTATATTATACAAAATAGATTATATTCTTATAGAAATATTGAAACTAATTTAACAAAAAAAGTAGTGGCTAAAATATTTTAAAAAGAACTTTTTTGACAGCGCTTTTTGTAAATTACTGTCTTGTTGTAATTTAAATTTTACGTAATCAGTAAAACGGTTCTTCAATTTCATCACACAGCCCACAAATTACATTATTCTTCACTATGCAGTAGGTACTTTGTCAGCGTAGAAATCAAATTAGTCTTTGTGAATAACGTAATCTGTTTAAATTTAAAAGAGAAACATCAAACGGGCCTTAACTGTATTCCGATTAACTGCATTAATTACGTCGATAAATTCTGAACATTCAGTAACACTGGACTGGGTGGTTAACGTTTGCGGACATAAACCATTATGAGTAGATTAAGTTTTAGTTCATACATTTAATCTCATTTCACACTTACATGTTCATCGTATATTACAATAATCGGATTGAGCTGAAACCTCCCACATAGTTACGTATTATGATTTATATATTTTTTTTTTATGCTACTGAATGATGTGACGAGCTAGTCGTTCACCTGATGTTAAGCGGCACGGCCGCCCATTACAGAACAGTGTCATTCGGAACCCCAAAACAGAGTTACGAATGACACTGCACTGCGCACATCATCCTGAGACATCAGCACAGCCTGGTAATAAGATTACTAGACTGTGAGATCAGATTATAAAGTCTCAATTGCCCAGTAATTTCACTAGCTACAGTGCCCTTCAAACCGGAACACAGTAGTGCTTGCACACTACTGCTTGGCAGCAGAATAACTGGCAAAGCGGTGGTACCTACCTAGACGAACTTTGCAACAAAGTACTACCACCTAGTATATTATGCCAAAAACACCTTCTGACATAATTCCAATAAGTTTTCACCACAGGTTTTGACTGCTGCAATACAGGCCTTAAAAATAACAATAAATATATGTGAATATTTCACATAGCGCCTCAAACCAAGCAAAACTTGTACTACCGGATCCAAGTAACTGATATGCTACTTTGATACGTTTTGGTTATAAATACATACATAGAATATAATATAATACCCAGGCACAAAACAAACGTGATGAACATTATGTTTGCTTTCATCATTATCACAAAAATGTTATTCCACGGAATCGAACCCGCAGAAGGCACCAACTACCAATTGAACTAATATAATATGTAATATAATAATAATAATATGTGTGGACACTTCACACAACGCCATCTAGCCCCAAACTAAGCAAAGCTTGTATTATGGGAACCAGATAACTGATACAATACTTAGATACTTTTTGTTTGTAAATACATACATAGAATACAATATAACACCCAGACACAGAACAAACATCGATGTTCATCACACAAATGTTTGTCATGGGTGGGAATCGAACCCACAACCCACAGTTCAGAAGGCAGGGTTACTACCAACTAAGCTATCGGGTCAGTCAAAACTATCTAATCTATCTAACTATAGTTGAACTATCGGTCCAAAAAAATCTATATACAAATACATGCTTTGTGAGTATACCTAGAATATATTTGCTATTCTCTATCCATTAGACATTAGGACAAGAGAAGTTGACGTAATAAAAGTAACTTGATGAATTACCTTGTAATAATACGGGCGATACTATTGGCTACGTTTACTACTGTTAGGACAACCGTTAGGCAATAAACAAAACCAAAACTAAATCTAATGACACCATATAGGCCAATGGAAACAAAGATGTGTTTCTATCTTTTAATGGCATTATTATGGCGTGTTTGCGAAAAATTTCTTTAAAACTAGCAAGTAATAAAAACTTTTTTTTATATAACTTTAATACAAAGTTTACCAACTGATCTCTGCCGATCCACGCTAGGCCATATAGCCAATTTAGTGACTCCTAACTCAGTTTATATTAACTTGTCTTTGGGTTACAACGACTATGGAGTTAATCAACATTAAACCCCACTAAGCAGTAACACGCGCAACTTCGTAAAGAGATCTCGTTCCAGAACTACCAAGCGGTATTGTTCTGTAAATTTTACATTCACATTATGCGGAAATTTCGTCTCGCGCTGATTTACGATCGGCCCTTGAGAAAGGAGCGTCTAACTGCGAGATTATTTATTTCTGCTTGTCTAACAGTTAGTAGTTCGGAGAAATGTTAGAATATTGTTTAAGTGAATTTGTATTAAATTTTAGGTTTGACAAATAAATTTTTTGTTCTTTTGTTCATAAAACTCATTGAGGCTGTTATTAAAGACTTTATTTAACTTCATGCATTTTTGTTGTTGTCTAATATTAATGAAATAATAAATACGGTTTAAAGTTTAAAACTTGAGATCCTGCTGTTAAAGTGTCCATCATTGATTCTTTATGAATAAACTAGCTTCTGCCCGCGGCTTCGCCCACGTGGCCTATAGGAAAATAAATCAACCACCCATTTCACCCTCTTAGGTTGTGCGTTTACATATAAGTCAGTCAGTCAGTCAAGATTTTGAATTTTATATGTTTAGATAAAAGTGTGACATGCATGTAGCGATGGTGAAAAATTACTTAACAGCATTAAAAAAATCCAAAGTTATAATTAAGTCCAAAAAAAGTATAAGTATTAAATGTTTTTAAATTTTATTTTGACTACCTACTAAATATAGTAGGTAGTCAAAATAAAATTTAATTAATAATTCGAGCTGGTTCGAGCCACGCTAAAGCGACAACGATTTGTTTATGCTAAACAACCTGCAACCAAACTCGAACGGCGCATACTCAAAAATAATTTGCATATTTAAATAGGAACCGACACCACAACTTGCGCTAATCCGATGGCTGGCCGTAAACTGGTTAATTCTGATAAATTCTAATTAGCTGCGACCCAGTGTCATTATTTTTGTAGTCTGTAGATAAATCACGGCGACCGAGGCGTGTCTCTTATTAATAACTTGACGGCGAAAGAGTTAACGGCGTTCCGACACGATTGTTACTAAACCGACGGAATTTTAATTCGTCTCTGAGTTTATTAAGTGCGTAAAGTTTTAGCGGGGCTTTAACACGAGCGGTAAATTAAGTGAATTTTCTCGTAGGCTTGAAGGGAGTCGCCCACCATCGTCTCCGCCGCTTCCAATCTGATCACCGGACTATTAGCTATTTTAATTGCAGCCTGTCTCTCCGAGTACTCTACCTGAAGATGTTATATAAAGGTTTATGTGTGGTTATAATCTGCATTAAAATACAGTCTCACTTATTTTTTGTCCAAATTTTGTTGCATTTCTCAAAGCAAAGCTCGACTTTCTTGACAGATTAGTATACGTTCTTTGCAGTTACGACTTGGATGGGTAATAGCCCCAAAAAGTGTATTTATCAAAGTCAAAGTCAAAAGATTTATTGCAAATAAGGTAATTTTAGCACTTTTACAAGTCAAAATTATATTAGGTACTTAAAATTAAGTTATTTCACTAAGCATATAAAATTACAAAGTGCTTAATATCAAATAATATATAGCAAGCCCATTACAATATATGAGTTATAACTAAGTGCTTTAGAAGGCACGTTAAGCCGGAATTTCTGGTTGTAGCCAGAAGACAACATTCGTTTAACCCATATTATTGATTTGACTGATTTGACCTAAATTAATTGTTGTTGCCTAAAAATTACATAAATATATCATGGTACATTTTACGTGCTGTAGCACGTAAAATGTACCATTATAAAATAATTTACTACTTGTAAGTAGTAAAATATTTTATACGAATATTATTAGTAAAATAACATTCTTTTTTGGAACCCTTCCGAAAAAATCCGTGGAATAAATTATTATTGTGTATTCAATAGTGTCATAACCATGCTTTTTTATTTCAGGTAAGTTTCGAGCACCATCACTAATAACATCCGTTTAAGGTATTTCTTATTCAAATATACTGGTCCTGCATAAAAAGGTAGGTAGTAAAATAGAGTGAAATGAGTGAGACCCATAAAACTCTTTTCATACAATATTCAATAGAAAATATTTTATTATGCTGAGATTTCCACAATTTATCGATAAATTTGTGCTATCCTTCGTTTTATATCCTTGTGCAGGACAAGTTTGTTTCTTTTCCATGTGATGTTATTGTAATAAATGTAGCGGTGTATGCGAAACAATTTTATGACCACACGCACTGAAGGTTAACCAATAAAACCTTGTAACAGCCGTAACTATTTCATTATAAGTTCAGAGTACGTAATAAAAATTGTGAAACAGAGATAAATCTACGCACAACAGTATAATGGGTGCAGGCATTTACCGAGAGTGGATAAGTGGTGGTCCACAGATAGATCACGCAAAGGCCCAATATTGGAGCAATAATATAAAAACAGCTCTGTTTCCATTCATCGATGGTTTTACTAAAATGTCTGTAGCTTTTAAGGTATTAAGAAACAAACAAGGGTGTCCCAGAGAATATATTACTTTCTTTACAATTTCCGTTTGACACGGATTCATCAGCACTATATGTGTTTATTCATAAAATAGGAAACGTATAGCGTGTTTTGTTTTGAATTGATCACACGGATCTAGTTTTGATATCGCCAATTTATGTTCTTCTTTTGAATAGAACAAATTAATAGAAATATTTGAAAGTTAAATTATGACTCGACGAGTGGTGGTATACAAACTTTATCTTACACGCGTTTGGTCCGCCAATAAATTTTGTGTCGCAGATCCTCAAAATCTTCAGCTGTAAATGGAATGTACGTTGATATCTGTATTTTAAAACGACTTAAACAAGTCAAAAACACTATATCACTGGCATTTTCGTTTATACCTATTGTTTCTGAGTCGTGCAGGTATTGTTTCAAACTCAATATTCTCACTCGGGACTTAGCGAGTCATTGCTATTATTCAGTTATTCACCGCACCGTTTTATCTCTTCCCAAAATGCGTCCCTGAATTAGAAATAAGCCGTCATCTGCGTGCTTCTGCTGAAGACAAGCTTTTTTCCCTAAACTTACTCAAAGATGAATTATTTTAGAACATTTCTCATCACTACGATCCATTTTTTTCTTCTTAGGTAAAGCGTCAGTGAATCCGTTAAACATAGAAGCGTCCTTATCCGCAATACAAAATGAAATCTTGTGGCACCTTGTTACTAAGTAACATAGTACTTAAATAATGTTTGTGTATACTAACTATGTGTGTAGCAAGGAATGAATCACAGCTGATAAGCATAGAGCGCAGATCTGCAGGATCGCGAGAGCGCGTGTTCGTTGCCAAGTTTCTTGCCACGCCTACACATTTGCATGATATGGGTGCAACTCTGCGTTAGTGCGCTTTTAATGGTTCCATGTCTTTTCCTGTAATGAAAGTGACTTGGCGTTTTCGATCGTGATAAACTTTTATTGTGGCTTTATCGTGTAAGATCGCGAGATGTTGATATTAAACGGTGGTCTAATTATGATTTCGTGTAGTTTTATTCAAGTGTCGACCTCGACGATAAATCAGTGTTAGCAGCTGACGTAAACAACTACAATCCGCTCGCGCTTAACGTCCAATCATTACTCAAAGCGTCTGAGTGCAGCAAAAAGCAAACTAATTGCGCTCTTGAAGGACAAGGGCCACTCCGCTCGCTCTGTCGCAAACGTACTTGGTCACGTTTAATAGTTTTTTTTTTAATATTCTGCACTGCTTATTATGCAGTGTGCCATCCATAATTCCAGATAATCTTAGCATCATACTATAATGTAAAAGTAGCACTTAAAACTACAATTATATTGAAACCTATAACGCACACTTGCCTGTCGATAAAGTTGCACGACATGCGATTATTACAAGTTAACGAATTCAACTTTTTAATATTAACGTAACTTTTCTCGTGTATTATAAACCTGTGGCAAAAGTTTCGTAAGAGCACACTCTTTTTGTACAGAAGAAACTTGTTTGCAAATATCCCGCCTAAAGTTGGTAGGTTATTTGAAAAATAAAAGTCTTGCAACAAGCCGGAGGAGTTTAAGTTAGGTCACACATCAGGCTGTAGAAGCCACAGGCACATAGAAAACACCTCGCTTGTCGTTTTGGCGCGCTCCAAGAAATTGATTTTTAAACTGTGAACAAGTTGGCAAAAAATTTAAAAACATGAACAACTATTCTAACACGAAAGTCGGGGATGAAATTAGTTTAAAGCGACAAGTTCATTTTAGTTTTTTACCGGCAAGCAAGCTGGGTCTGCAATTGCTCGGAGATTCCCGTAGAAAGTTTCTCACTGCAGATTTTGATTACACACGCTCTTTCAAGAAGTTTCCTGCTGGATAGGAATATTAAATCTTATTTAAGTTAGACATCCGCGGCGGGTTGCGTTGTTATTTCGAATAAGGTGCTTTATAAACTGAGCGCCTGTAAAGTTGCCATCCGAGAACATTTTAACCTCTGTTAGATCAGTTCTTAAAGAATGTTATCTTTTTATGTTTCGTCACCTCGACAGATACAAACGTAGTATTTTAATTCACTATCCTAACGCGCCCTGTCAGATTTCATCTACTAATGGCTTTATGTTTTTCTTGGGCTTTATGACTGGCTTGCCAAACGCCGCACTAAACTCTCGTTGGAATTATATTTTAATATCTACCTCTGCTCAAGAAACACCTTTAAAAGCGCCCGCCACGCTCTGTCAAAATAGAGTACCGTGCAATTTTAGGAACGTTTAAAATTTAATTGTATAATAAAATCGCGGTTATATAATCATTAGTGGGAACAATACGACTGCGGAGGCGGCGGTGGCGGGCCTCTCGCGCCGCGTTGAGGCACGTTACATGGTGCATTTGCCTAATTACAGCTGAGCTCACTGATGTGACGATTCGTGATTACGGAAACTGTTATTTCAGAAGACGTATACTCTAGCCGGATTATATTTTAGAGCGCGGCCCGGACATCATCTGCCATTATACCCACGACCTTTTATTAAATAAAATACAGAGCGTTTCTCGTCGGTAATGCGATACGTTGTCGACGAAAAAACCTTAAGTGACTCTCCGGAACGTAATGTAGGAACCCGCCGTCTGAAACATTTCTTTCAAATCTCTCCAGGGCTCTTATCTCATATTTCTAAAAGTTGTGTTTAACAAGTTATGAAGTTAATATAAGTCAGTCGTACGGTTGGCAGGGAAAAGGAAGTGGAAAAATAGAGTTAGTGGTGAGGGCAGAGGGTGGAATCGATGAGCGGCGCCGGCGAGTCGTGGGGCCCGTGTGCCGCGTATTTTCGGAACATAAAAGTTTCCCGCGCCTCCAACTACGACATTGCATTCTTCAACCTCTGTGATAGCTGGAACTAGAAGTGACTAGTAACCTACTTTTGGACACAAAGTAACTATCAACTATTTTCATCTGTAAGATAAATAACGGCTAAAACTCACGTCAATTAAAAGTCAAAATTACTCCGACCAGATTTCGGATATATCCGATGTCCTTCTTCTGGGAGCCAGTTACTAACGCAAGCCGCGGCGGCTTTCGAAACCTGGTCGGAGTAATTTCGACTTTTAATTGACGTGAGTTTTAGCCGTTATTTATCTTACAAAATGTGTCATACTCACGATAGTTTTTAAACTAAAAAAAATATTTTCATCTGTATCACTAGTCTATTTATATTAAACTAGCACACATAAAGCTGTATTTTCCATTCCAAAACATTACAAGTTTAGCATAAATAACATCATGTTTATGAAAGAGCAAACGTCTAGAAGCACGGTGCCACTCCTATTCACTATGCTTGCCAGGCGAGTGGAGACTAGTGAAGCGTTTTTCTTTAGATGAGGGAAAATTAGAATCGAAATACGGTTAGAGAGCCACCGTAAACATCGAAAACGGGGCTCGCTCCGACATTTTAATTTTATTAAACATCTCCCGGTGCCCGAGATAAAGTCGATTTCTTTCGCTGCCAAGTAAGAATTTCGACTCGTATAATAATTTAGATTACGTAGCAAGCAGTGAGCGTTCATTATCGTTCTTTTGTACCTGATTTCGGGAAGATCTCATTCGGATAGAGCGGCGGTCCGCGGCGCGGGCGTTCTCTCGAAATGGAAAGTGCGAAAATGAAATTATAAAGCCCTGCGATAAAAATAAATTAAATCGGATTTCGCATTTGCCAGTAGCCAGGGATGAGGAGCGTTTTGTAGTCTGCGAATTCCTTTCTCTTTTTAAATATTTGTTTTAACAGTTGATTTGTGGCGTAATGAGAAAATTCACACTTCGCATTTTTCCCTCTCCCTTTGTGCTACTGAATTATCGCTCTTGTTTTTCTTTGCGCAATTTTCTGTTTTAAAGTCTTGCTAGTCGGGGAATAAAATGTAAAGTGTTAGAGTTGTTAGATCCTTCCTTCGCTGCGGCAAATCACTCTGCATTCTCACCAACGATTATTCAAATTAGGAAACGGTACGACAAAGACGAATGGTACTAATATCGTTCGCTTCGCGATTGCCGAGCGCGATAACGCGCGCGGTACGTGCTTTACACACGCGCAACAGATTTTGTCCAGCGATAAATGTGCGATTGATCCAAGTGATACGCTTTTTGCGTAAATACACATGCTTTATGCAGTCGACACAGCCTTTGTGTTCATTAGGTCGCACCCCACGCCCGCATGTACTTGCACCTTACCGAGCGGCAGGTTAATTAACATGATTTTAATGTGATAGACCCCGCGTTGACGATGTTCGTTATAATGAAAAGAGTAGATAAGGCGACCTTCCCGCTATTTATTTGCCTACATTAAAGAAATCCTTAATACTGTCACGTCCACGGAGTGTTTTAAGTAATACGCCATTCTGTAATAATGCTCCCAAAAGTGTAATTTAGATCCGATTCACCGTCGTAAATACGTAATTTTCTCGCTTTTTTGTACATTATTCGTTAATTCGGAGTAAAACAATGTAATTATATTTTTATTGCTCATTCTATGTCCAGTAAATCGGGGTTTGAAATCCCTAGGGTAATTTTAAGTGAACCGACCCTACTTAATAGTCCTCCTCTAGGCACAAGGGTCAACTCACGCGACTCTAGATGCCTTTGTTTATATTTTGTTCCGTGTCCCTGGTGTTATGTAATCATTAGTGTAATTGCCGGGATTAAGTTTCGCCTCGTAAGGTCTTTTGATGTTAAACGCCCTTTTACTTTTCCATTACACGATACAGTGAATAATAATGAATATGATAATTTACGTTGTCGATAGTGTCATCATTATTGAGCTTTTAATATTCAAGAGACTGATTACCTTAATCAGTCTCTTGAATATTAAAAGCTGAATAGCACCCGCAGCAAATTTGCTGCGGGTGCTATTCCACATTTATGTAATGGATATACTTCCATTTGATTAAAATTTGGATCAGTTTCTAAATTACTTACAATGAAAAAATTAAATAAATAGATTAACTAACCAAAGCTTGTACTGTGGGAAGCAGATAACTGATAGAATACTTAATATACTTTTTTGTTTGTAAATGCACACATAGAATACAATATAACACCCAGACATATAGCAAACATCAATTCATCACACAAATGTTTGTCTTGGGTAGGGATCGAATCCACAACCTACAGTTTATAATTTTTACCAGATTTCAAGTACAGATCTGGATATTTAAGTAATATTAAGTAAGTAAGTAAACGATTTTCCGTAATCAGTAAAGTGGGTTCGTTCGTATTCTTAAAATACAAAACAAAATGTGCTGAACAAAAACGTTTCTCCCACTAGCTCGTAATATACTCAAGATGTTTTTGTCCGCACCTCTTAGCTGAGATTCCGCATGCTCGAAACCATCACTTAAGTCGTACTACACACGACTAACGTAGATAAAAGTGCATTACCAAATTGCTTTTACACACCGTTTTAGCAGACGGCAAACGGGCGAAGTGACGTATGCAAGGGACATTATCTTAGCACAACTGTTTCTTCCATTTTAAACTGCACTTAGTTTTTAAAAGAATCAAAATATGTAAATTATGTTTGTTTTTAGAATAAGTGAAACGTTGAAGGTGCTGGATTAATATACTTAGAGATATACAGTGACTTTTTTATGCTACGCTTAGGGTACGTTTTCATGTTGGCTTCTCGTTTTTTGTCTACGTCATGCGTCATACAAAAGCCACATCAACTCCCAACCGAGACCTTAATTCTAAATATAGCTCGCAAAGAATACAGCTTGCGTCCCGCGGCGCAACTAAGAAAACGTGGTCTCTTTAATCTAGTCACAAAAGCGTCACCTGATTCAACGTCGCTACGAGCACTCTCTCCGCACACAACCGTAGAGGAATGAAGCGGAAGAGTGCCCGGCACTCTGAATTACTTCCTAATGAAAAGAGCTGAGGAGTGGGGCAGAGAGGGATGGCGAGTGGAGTTCGTCACGCGGCCGCTAACGAACGCGGTGGGCCACTCGACTCGCTCAAGTACTCGCCAGACGTATGCGCTCGCTCGGAGTCTTGGCTTATTAGGGAACGTGTTAGAATTCATGTGATTGGTGCTACTTTAAGACTCAATTTGGCACAGAATATGAAAAAAATTTCAGCTTGTACATTTTTTATACCAAGTTTAGTCAGACAGACAGATGAAAACAAATTGGCGAGTTGAAGCAGATTTTCGCTTACTTCGTTTACTCGGTCCATAAGAGTGATTTGAAGCTTAAGTTCGGTCCAATCCATTTTCCTAATATCAATTGCAATTATACCTGCTGCTTTCTACAACTTTAAAGTACCTACATATTACTAAAACTAGTACCCGTACTAATTACTATTTACCCGTACTAAAACTAGACTTATTAAGCGAAAAATAAAAATACAATACATTTATAGGGTAAATAGTTTTAAAAGGTTGGCAACTAATTGGCAGTTCTGCCGGTGTTGGTGTCTTTAGGTGACGATAACTGATGAAATCAGATGAAATCATCGTTTACCTTTTCATGTTATAAAAACAAAAAAAAGAATGAATATTTACCCGATTTGTGGATGCTAGTTCTAGCATAGTTATATCCTATTCCAGAGCCAGATTACCGGTCTTTTAATAACTTCATTAAAATCCGTTATGTATTACCATTGCATCTTCATATATACGAACGTTCGAATTTACTTTTGGGACGCGTAATTTTAAAATATAATGATTAATTTTTGAGAGCGAACCTTTTAGTTGTTAAATTAGCTGTAAAACAAGTCTGTTACAAAGCAAACATTTGCATAGACACAAATCGATTACCGTATAATTAACTGAACAAAGGTAAATCAATTCTGTCTGTCATATGCAAAAATATTATTGCTTAAATGCGCATTCCGTGCATTTTACTGGTCCGAGGCGGCCGATGCCAGCGCTCCGCAAACTCGTCCGATTGTAATGATTCGAATATCGTTCCAATTGCATAACTGGCGAGATCAAACATTTTTATTTGTTTGCCCATTCAACCGCACGACTGAAACTAATGAAGAGAAGTTTCGATTAAATTAATACCGGTTTTATTTCCGTTTTTGTCTTGCCGCCGGCTTCGACGTGAGAGGGTATTTTACGGCGAGATCGGTTCGTTCTCAATGTTTCATAATTATAATTTGATATAAAAATACGTGTGCACTTCAATTGATCCAATTTTGTTATTGTTTCCAAGTGGATAGTCTTTTGTTTCTTTTTTCTTCTCAAAATGTGTCTTTGAATAATTGTTTGTAGTAAAACCGCTCACACACATATATTATAATAAATTATATATTCCGGTGACTTAATTTTGTGAATTAATTGACGTCATTGATATACATTAAACTACATACCTAAAGTAAAAAACTCCATGATTACAGCTTTTTATTTCATTTCCTTTTTTATTGTGTAATAGGCAAGTGTTTGACCACTATCGCACTTAATGGTAAGTGACAATGTGGTCTAGGATGAACATGCTTGTCTAGAAGATACCAGTTTACTCTCGATTTGTTAGAACTATTTTCATTGATTTCATTTGGACTTGAAATGAAACCTTGACAATGACAGCACAACATTAATAAGTGTATTTACCACGCACCTATCTTACAATAACATTATCTAGCTTAAACGTATCTCCTTCTAAATTAAATCCATTTAGCGCTCAAAGTTCTGAAGTGTTCAACTGTTGCTAGATGGTGAGAAGATACATGAGTTATTACCGTTCAAGGCGAGACGAAGATAGCAATTAGTTGTAACCGTACAGATGTTTGTACGACAGTTTCTAAAGTTTTTCTAAATGTAATGACAATTGAATTACATTCATCACCATTATCAGAAGACTCCCACTGCTGATCATAGGTCACTCACATAGAGCAATTACTTTACTTTTTAGCGATTACTTGCCTTTTGCATTCACAAAGTACATTCATTCATTACATCAAAATATAGAATAGAAATCTTTTTGCGCCAGCCACAACATAAAACCGCCCTTACAGGGTTCATATATATACAAAACTAGTTGTTAAGACTTGACATAATATATAGACTGTACATTAATGCAAATAAATGAATATGAATATATAAAAAATCCAACTTAACTTTAATTACCAAAAAATCTCAGCTTTTTTCCCTTCAAAAGTTCGTTTAACGCGTTCTTGACATAGCAAAAATTTTTTTTTTTCAGCAATTAGATAAGAATAATAATGCCCAACGATCACATATATAGATCCTGGACCCTGACTAGGATTCCCTGTGTCTAGGGATCCAGGAACTATGAGAAATATGATCCCACAACACCCAGACTCAGAACAAGTATTTGCGCTTTTTTTTTCTGTACACATATACTCATACTGCCGCGGGAATTGAACCCGCCGCCCTCGGGTTATGAGCTGACCTGCACAACCATAACAACACACAGGCTGTCAAATTAGATTCATAACCAAAGTACGAATTATCTATTTACCTCTATTAATTTGTTTATAATTGCAATATAAATCGTAGCGTGTTTACGTTCAAGCTTACGTTTTCATCGTTGCAACAATGTTTCGACGTAAACTTAACGAGGTAATGCGTTCCACAATTTTCAAGTTAACACGATATCTACCTATCTTGAACACTTGGTTGCCGCTTAAACTAATGTTGCTACAATTAACGTTTCATATTCCTGATGCTTTAACGAAGCATCATAAAACGTATATAAAAAGCGTATATAAATGTATGTACCTAATTTCTTCAACACGCTTCATATGTTTTGTTGTGTCCATGTTAAAAATGTTTAAAAAATCACATTAAAATATTGACAAATCCAGTGTAAGCATTCGATTTGGTGAAATCGCGCAACGAATCAGCATTGTAATTCAACGGGGCAATGCTGCCAGCATGTTGCATGCTACCTACTGGTAGTGGGGCAATTGGACTGTCTATAGGTCGTCACGGCTGGTATATAATCAAAATGTTTTTTTTTGTAGGTAGGTTATTAGTATTTAGTAGCAGTTGTTATATTGTAGTAGTTAACTATTTAAAAGATTATCAGTAAAAAATCTAATCGAACTCATCCGATTACGTAAATATACATATTTCTCAATATGTACAAACTCTATTATGTTCAAGGTTTTTAATTTAATTTAAATCACAAACACGTTTACAAACTAAATGCCGTCAGCTCATCACTTACAAAATGTAATCATAAATGGAATTGTCTTCGCGTTTTCAATTAAAAGCGTAACGGCTGCGTGAGATTTACGGCATCATCTCAAAAGGATATTATAAGAAAATCGAGCTCCAGAATCGCAGATTAATCGTCAGATGAAATCAAGCGAGCAGATAAATCTCATTAAGGTTTGGTGGTAGATGTGTGGGTATACTTGCGCTTTCATTTCCACCGCTTCGTAATGATTCAAACGCAAAATGGAGCTACTTATAAGAAGTAAAATTGTTAGACGTTAATATTAAAGACTTTTCTATATAATGACTGATATTTGTTTAATATTACAATGGTAGTTAAACCGTTACTAAGCCAATACGTTTTCAACACTGGGACACGGCCTTCTTACATGGATGGTGTTATACTAATGCACCACGATGGCCAATGATGCGATGCAATGGATGGAGTGTCAGTGGTTTTTTTATGTTAAGGAATGACATGATTAGCTTGTTAGATACCATTCGCTTGATGTTAAGCGACACGACTACCCATATCAGTTGCAGTGTCACTCAAAACACTAAGGTATTGAGTTTCGCGCGACACTGCACTGCGAACGTCATCCTGAGACATCAGCACAGTCTAGTACTAAGATTACTAGACTGTGAGATCAGGTCATAAAGTCTCATTTATTAAGTCCAGTAATTTAGCTACAGTTCCCTTCAAACCGGAACATATTATGGTATGTGCACTATTGCTTGTATGCCATTTCTTCATAAGCGTTGTGATTGCTGAAGATACTGCTTTCCTCTCGATATTGTCCTTCATTGTTTTAAGAGCGAAAGCTAATTCCGCATATCGCTGCAGGTCTGGGAGTAAATACAACATGGAGTAAATTTATTCCAAAGCAATAAACTATTAGTCTTATAAGTACTATCTATACTAATTTTGCAGTTCGATTCAACCACATCAATAATGAAAAACGAGAAAATAGTGCTTATCAATTAAAGTTTTATTTTTTAATTCTTTATCTCAGTAGAAACTTCGGCTGTAGACTACAGCCACAATCAGTTAGAGCCAGCCATATTTAATTTCGATATTTCGATTTTCAATCGCAATCTCGGTTCCGTTTTGGAATAAGCTCGCGTATCATTGTTTGTCGAAACTCGGAACGCCGACAGATCTCGATCGATTGAAACTGTACGAGTAATTACACATATGTTGACAGTACCTTTACTTTTATCACTCATTTATTAAATTGGTCCTGATAGCTCAATGGTAATAGTTCTGCTTTCTGAAATGAACCCCACCCCCCGGTGGGGTTCGATTCCCATCCAGGAAAAACATTTATGTGATAAACATAGGTGTTAGTTCTGTGTCTTGATTTTATATTGTAATATATGTATGTGTTAATATACAAACAAAAAATATTTAAGTATTGCATCAGCTATATGGTTTCCATATTACAAGCTTTGCTTAGTTTGAGACTAGGTAGCCTTTTGTGAAGTGTTTATTTTTTTGGTTTAGTGAGTCTAGTTTACATGACAGTCATACTTCCAACTTCAAGATGCGTTTTTGCGTGCCACCCACTTTCAAAGCGATATAATTTTACCGTTCGTACTCTTATTGACAAAACGCTTAAAAACTTTCAACTTATATCGTAACTAGCTTCTGCCCGCGGCTTCGCCCGCGTGGCCTATAAGGAACGAAGAAGATTTTTTTTTAAAAGATAATTAAACCACCCATTTCACCCTCTTAGAGTTGGAATTTCGAAAAACCTTTTCTTAGTGAATACCTACACTTTACAAAGAACTCTCCAAATTTGAGTCTCTAGGACCAGCGGTTTAGGCTGTGCGTTAATATATAAGTCAATCAGTCATTCAGGACTTTGAATTTTATATGTGTAGATAAATTGCTAATGTTTGTAAGGTAAATCCATGCGTACCATTAAGAGCATGTTTATCCCACTCAGAGTTACGAAAACATACAGATTAATGTTCAAGTCAAATACAGCCGTAGCCACGTAGCTGAAACCCAGTATTCGCTTTGATCGAAGCTGTACGAATCGAACACTCGTTAATGAAACTTCCGCCGCGCAATTAGGTAACCGTCTTGGTTTTATTAAATTTAATCAAGAACTTGTGTAATATTACGCAGATTGGGCCGTGTACAAGTTTCGATATAGTTGGAAACTAATTTCGGAAATAAGTGGAGTTATCTCGATTTCTGCGCTATCGCCTTATAAAAAGGAGATCAAAGTTTTTTAACTAGATTATCTGATAAGAAAGCATATACCGTAAAGGAGGCTGGTTCTTATCACTTAAATATCAACAATGATGTGAAACTGTTAGTTAAGATGCTATTATCATAGAACGTAGAATCCTAGTTTCAATATAAAATAAAATCTTTTATAATCCGGATTCATGCTTTTTAACATGAACTGAAATAATAATAACGTCCAAAGATCACATACATAGATCCTGGACCTTAACTAGAATTTCCTGTGTCTAAGGACCCAGGAACTACGAGGACCATGGACCCACAACACCCAGACTCAGAACAAGTATTTGCGCTTTTTTTTTTCTGTGCACAAATACTTGTCCTGCCGCGGGAATCGAACCCGCCGCCTCCGAGTTATGAGCCGACCTGCTCAATCACCACACTACAAAGGCTGTCAACTTAAGTAGCCCAAACCTACTTAAATTTTGAACACTGCAATTATGCTACTTTTACAAGGAAAAAAACTATTAGCTACTCTGATAATAAACAATTTCTTAATACATTATACTTGTAATTGATAAATTGATGGAAATTCTATCTTTTCCGACATAATAGGTAGCAACTAGGTTAACCCATTCAAACACACAAGTTAGGTTATACACGTTCATATGCTGCGTTATCGGTGTGATAAGCCGCGCCGGAAACATCCGGGACCGCGTCCGCCAGAGGGCGTATCTGCACTACACAACGCCGTGTGTTCACCGTTATTTTGTGTGAATTCTATCTAATTTATTATAACTCTCTCATTTTACACCGTAAACATTTTTAGTGAGAAATAATATTTACGAACCAAACAGGTCACAATACGTATAGAAAACTTTTTTACACAGTAAACTTTTTGGTGATATAAAAATTTACCAACCAAACGGCTTTCAATGCGTGTAGAAAACATTTTTAGAACTCATTTTTACACAGTAAACATTAATTTTTGGCATCTCATATGTAAAATTTACGAACGCAAGAATTTCAATGCGTATAAAAACATTTTATGGTATCGGCCAGCTTTCTGTATGTTTTTTTTAAAGCCTGTTAGCATAGGAACACTGCATTCGCGGATTTGATGCAAAGCCGCAGCTAGCTCGTTTAAAAAATATACAGTATTTCAAACAGTATCCGCTACGCAAACAAAGATTCCAAAACTAGCTTCCATAGTTGCATTGTGTAAGGCACCTGAAAACCACGGGCGCAGTTGCGAAACAAGTATTGCACAATTTTAAACAAAGGTATAGACGGGACACACCGGCATTACCATAAACTGCGGCTAGGTGGAAGCGCGAAATTGCTTTTTTGAACTCCCCACAATGTTAGCACTAAAGAGTTAAGAAAAAGTTGAATAAATGTAGCGAAGAGGTCGTGGCGTGTGGTTGTGACGCTCGTAATCACGGCGCAAGTCAAACTTGGGTTAGCTGTAGTCTCCAACTGCTTTCACGAGTCGCGTGCGACTTTGCAGCTTCGGCAAAAGATTAGAACTATTTTCGAAACTGGGCGCAAGCACGTGCTTTTTAGCAATTCTACGACTTGCCACTTAAAACGATACTTGCCAAGACGACTCGCGGCGAACTAAGTAACTCTCTTATTCATTCATGAACGTTTACGGAGAACTTTTTCTATGAAAGATAAATAACTGTTTCCTAGGTATTCTGTATGTAAGAGATCCTATTACTTAAGTTTTCTCGAGTGAGTCTTTAAAAATAGTAGAAAAAAACCAAGAGATAGAACTGTGGCAGGGCAATTTGAGAACGCTTTTGAATTAAAACTTATTTAAAATAACATTTTTATTAGTTCATGAAAATCGTATATGTGTTTGCAGCTATTTATATTTTTTTTGTAACTGGAACTTCACTATTTCCTTTATGATATGTGTCAAAGCGTCGATTCTATTTAAAGTTCGATTTTGCTAAACACTGACTTTTCCACAAATAGTAAGGAAATGGCAGATGTCTGACCAGCGTTGTATTGTAAATTTTCAATGACAGCATCATTAATATCAATGTAAGTTATGGAGTTTTCGATCACATTGCTAGGAAAGGCGGAAATAACCTAAATAAACTGGTAGTAACCAGAAAAGTGAAAAGAAAACCATCACGAGCGTGCAGCCCGATGCGCTGTTCTGACCAAATTCGCACCACATTACTAGCTAGGGCACATGGCTAACTAGGGCACTACTCTATATGATAGATGGAATATCTTATAGAAGATGGTATGACATTTTCGAGAAGGCCATAAAAGGTGGAGGTGATGACCTTCAGACATTTATCAAGACTTAAGAAGGAGGTGACATGCTATTATTAAATATAACGTCTCGCAAGCCACGTCTTGAGTCAAGTCTAACTCTTCGACAACCTTGGTGTCTTTATTTTTTTTTAATCTGCATTTCTACAGACACCTGGGTCCGTGCTTTTTGTTAAATTATTTTTATATTTATTAATTAAGCCTATTATTAACGTGAACATACAGGAAGGACAATACAGCCAATAACAAGAACATACATAAACATTAGTACTTATTTCTAATTGTGCATACACCACGAGCAAACCAGCTTCCGCAAGCAGCACCCGTTGACGAGCTTGGTGTCATTAATTTGATCCATAGCACTTAACATTATACTTATGCCTTATCTATAAGTAGGTTACATCCTCCACCCTACTAGGTAGGCACTCAAAGGCCCTGAACGAAGATGTACCGCCCGTATAGAGGCGTGCGTGAACATATTTTATCTACTTCCGCCACTCGTGGCCACTGGCAATTATCAGAGGCGTGTTTTGTGCTCATAACACACCCTTGCTTTAAACCTGGTGTACAATAGCGATGCGCAAAGATAGACGCCAAATTTTGCGTAAAACTATGATCGCCTGAACACGTCCCCACTGCTGAGACACGGATCTTCTGTCAAGGGGGGCGTGAATGCCATACCACCAAGTGTAGGTTGTTGGATATCTTTATGTCCTAGATTTTTGTGAATCTTGCACAAATTATGTACATAATTTGGAATGTTATTGCCCAGATTTTAATCAAAGCGCGATGGTTTGAAAGCTAAACCACGGTTTTTTTTTATCTTAATGTGCCCAAAAAAAGCGCAACTTGTTCTGAGTTTGGCTGTTGTGAGACCATGGTTCTCGTTGTTCCTGGGTCCCTAGACACAGGCAATCCTAGTTAGGGTCCAGGATCTATGTATGTGATCGTTGGGCGTGTATTATTATTAATTTTCTGCCTTTTCACTAAGAGTATACTGGTCTTTATACTGCCTTTTTACTTTACGAATTGCTAAATAAAAAAACAACGTATTATTATCATTCATTTACACCCCAGCGTAATTAACGTTTCAACAAATCACTAAAGCAATAACTTTTGATATCATCGGCCTGTAAAAAGGGTGAATAGATCAAAGTGGCGGCATCTATGAGACATAGGCACGCAACTGTGAGATATTACTTTGATTGTAGGTTTGTAGGTGCTTTATCTTAAACTAGATCTCTATTGTTAAGAGTTATTGGAGTTTTGTTACAAATGATGTGCAATAATAAGCAAGGCTTCGTGAATGGTTAATAATAATTATACATTTTTTAAATCATGCATAGTTGCAGCTCGCAGTACTAGATAGGGTTTTTGACCAAATGTCAGTGTTGATATGGTCGAATGTGACGACCAGGTATGCCTGAACTGACGGCGACTAAGAGTGACTACAGACTAAAATGTATAGTGCAGTAATCACTTCAATAATTGTAACGTTTCGTGTCAAAATAGCTGAGCTGTAGCTATTTTTTTATCGCAGGCATGAAAATTTCCGTGGGACAACGGGTATTTATTATTCACAGTATTTCTAAAATAGTTTTTCTATAAACATTTTCAAGTAAGTCATGCATAAGATAATCACACTTCACACTAATATTATAAAGGCAAAAGTTTGCATGTGTGTATGTGTGTATATTTGTTACTCTTTTACGCTCAAACGGCTGAATGGATTTGGATAAAATTCGGTACCAAAATAGCTTATACATTAGATTAACATTAGGCTACATTTTATCCCGGAGAACGGAAATTTTCCCGTGGTATCAGTAAAGAATTAAAATAGTTTTAATCCGCGGGTGAAACGGCAGGGTGCAACTAGTATGATTATAAATTTAATATAATATATAACTAAAGAAAATACCCTAGAAAAGAGAAGAGTATTTAGTGTTTGTCATTTTTTTCTAGACTTGTAACTTCAACACATATGACTCAGTATCAAAAGAAAATCTCTTCCTATATTTTTTTTATTAAAATTAATAGGACCCTACTATCATTTACCAACCAAGAAAGCTCTCTAAAAACAATTAGTGAATTATAAATGAAGATGTGTAAGGTACACTCGACATGGAAATAAAGCTGCCGATTTATACGTTATTATCCTGAAAGGTCTGAAAATATCAATTACATAATTGTTCATTAGAGATGTAACGTGAACCGGTATCCCGGTGTAGCAATTAGGGATAATAATTGTTTACATAAATACCGGAATTTGCCAATAACTGCACATATTTACTTCAGACCGCTTTGACTATTGCTACAATGGGCTTACAGCGGGGGTTATAATTGAACTGAAATCGAAAATGCCCGGTGGGTACCGATATTTGGACACTTAACAACCTAAGCCCGATTTACTACCTCACAGACATTGCCAATAAGGCTATAAATATTAAAACGTTCTAATAGAATATTAAAACTGAGATTTGAAAACGTTTTGTGCTCGAGAGTTATGATATTGTAATCGTAAGTGGTTTCCAAATTGCTTTAAGGAAATCATTTGAAACAATTTAATAAACCTTGATTGAAACTTAAAATTGAATACCTCAAGGTTTTCTGATGCTGTGTGGCAGTAATTGGTTATTAAAAGCCTTACAGATATTTTTTATTGATTTTAATTTATATGGACTTAAATATTTGTAAACATTTCAATACAGAAAAATATGTTTAATTAAGTGGAACTTTTGTTTATGATGTTGGATAGGATGCTGGCAAATATAAGCATTTGTAACACAAAATCTAAGTGTATAAAATGTGTAGCCAAATTCTTTAAAAATATTCAATTATCACACCACCACTTACTTTTAAGAATAAAATAGAAAACTCGTTATCACCTATATTAACTGAACTTTTTATCCGAATCCTTTGAATCATTTTAATATGAATAACTATTTAACCTTTGGCTATATTACGGTGAATCATTATTAAATAAATAAATAAAACTGAAAACAATTAAAATATAACTTGATTGTAACAAACCACTACGAGAAGGCAACGTGCCCAATATGCAGACAGCATTGCCACGTTGAATGGCAATGCACAATCTTTGGCCAAAGTAGACGTATTGCTTCGTCCAATTTTTAGAAAGATGTTTAAAAATTTGGTGAAATACATATATCAACATTAAAAACAACTTAACATTAAGCAAAATATAAAGTTTTTTTGAACGGGCTAGTGTTGGTCTCTACCGAACTTTACAGCGTCATCGGGTGGGGACACAAAATAATAGGTAAAATACAATAGGTGGCGTTAGGACTGTGGACAGCTAGGTGGTTTTAAGTATATTTTTGAGTTGCATGAGCCAGGTTCCTTAATTTCTACATATTGTTAAAGCTTCATTTCGCCTGTGTAACTGGCAATACAGATAGGCACACGATCAATTTCATAGAACCTTCGAAATTAGCATAGATATCCGCTATCACGCTACAAAGTTTTACTACCAAGATCAGAAACAGGCCCAGTAAAACATAACAAGTACGTATCTATTACGCGGGCACGCGAGCAAGATAACACTGTTTATTCAGTGTGTAAACGGCGTACAAATTGTTTGCTCCAGAGCTCCTTACCTGTGGATCCAAGTTTTCATAACACAGCGTAGCCGCAGGCGCGACAATTTGTAGGTATCTCCCGCCTCGCGGCTCAAGATTTGCTGACGAACTCAGACCTGGTAAACATATTCTTCCTTTATGAAGCTGACGACATCTGAAGTTTGTGAGTGAAAATAATGCAGGATCGAATGAAGTTTCACGCGGAGAAGCTTTTGACTTGTGAGTGTGAGCTTAAAATTGTTCTTTGCCGTTTTCATTTGTTAGCCTGATTTACCTCGCTTTTATAGGCTCTGCAGTGTGTTTGAAAAGTTGCTGAGTGTGGATTGTTTGATCTCTGCTTTATTAAATGATACGTTTCAACAACATTTTTAATTAAAAACTTAAATAAAAACTCGTCTCTTTAGCAATATGGATTTGATAATCTTTGAAATGTCAGACTACTACGTTTTTTATTCCTATCAGAAAGGTAATAAGCTTGTTTGCTACTTATAATAGTATTAAAAAACCTATAGGATTCTAAATCATGATAAAATTAATGTAAGCTTTCATTTAGTAGAATAAGAATATAATTAATTCAAATTATAAAGTTAAAACGGATCATTTCGCGCACAGAAAACTATCAAAACATAATGTTGGCTAACCTCGACGTTTCGACCAAGTTATATTGCCCGTAGTCACGGTGGTTAACTATGTAATATGTTCAAGTAGCGAAATTTAAATAGTATAGAATTAATTCACTATTAAAAATGTATAAAAATTTATAGAGTTCTATGTATACTGGATGAAATATCTCTAACTGGTACTGTTGACCACAGTGTAAACTGGCCAGTCAGTAGGCCAGTGTGTACTGTCCACATGAAGCCAGATACTCGATGCCGACTACTCTTGCTTGCGATAAAAAATTGTCATCTGAAAATGACATCGTGACTCAGATACCGCAAAAAGCAGTCGGGAAAAACAAACAAAAGCAATGGAATAATTTTTCACAAGTTAATTCAGATTTTTTAATAAAGTCTACCTGATTAAAATACTATTTTGCCTATTTTTATAGCATCAGAGCACAATTTACAGCATGGCATAAGTAGTTATTCATACTGGCAAAATGAATAACACTACATTGTAACGTAACTTACCAAAAATGGAAACCATTTTTGTTTCACATGGCTTCTTTAGTGTCTACGTAAAACCTTTTTTAGTAATAATAAAAGAAAACTTCTAAAACATTCCCATTCTGGAAAGACTTATTTGTTAATACCTAACGTAATGTATCCCTAATCTCCTGAATAATGTTTCATCGGTACAAATAAATGTTACTCTTTTATAAACACTCGTATTCTGCCCACTCCAAGTAAATGCTCTTAAACAGAGTAAACAAAACACAACCGAATATTTACTGGGATTTCGTTCCCTCTGATTTAACACTGTTTGTTTTATAAATCCTTAGTTTTTATTTCTTTTGTTTTGTAGAACTCCCGTTAAAACAACTTTTCTAAGAATCCCTTTTATAACGGCACTTTGACGCACAGATGTTTCGGTTTCCACACTAGTCGAATGTGAAATTCGTGTCACAAATAACGTGAGGCTTCAACACATTTTGTTAACTTATTATTCATACGATTGCCTATTATGTATGAAACATTGATGAATATATTAGGTGGTCCTACTTCATATTAGAACAGAAAGCTATTTCGTTTTATTTTTTGTTAATAAAACATTCGAAATATTTGAAAGGGCAGCCCAGATTTCACATCGCGATTTAAAACGACATTATAAAAAATTCTGCGGGTGGTTAAAATGTCAAACATTTTAAAAATGGAATGCGTTTTTCTCTTGTTTCCGTTTAAAAATGTACATTGCAATAACATACATATATTTTCATGTGTTAATATTTAAAATGTTATATTGGAGCTTTTGAAAAAAGTCATTAAATATTTTTGCTTTTGTTCTGATGAGTATTCAAAGTAAAACTTTGGAGAGTCACGGCCCATTTATCCTATCAGGTAGTGCATCGTCACTGCTTCCTATTTTTTCTATACAAAAGTTTATGGTTTACGAAAACTTATGTAAATTCATCGAATGATATTTGACTATGAACTGACAGTACCAGTAACTAACATTACATCAATACTGAATTTAAAAACACAAATTATAGAAAAAAAAACAAGTTTCTTCTAATTTTTACTTAATTTTGACCAATACACTTTGGCCGACATCACAAATCAAATCTGGCTCTTTTTTTATAACATAGGCAGACAAACAAGTAGACAGCCAACCTAATGATAAGCGGTTACCGTCGCCTTTACCGATATATAGTACCTGCAACACCGGGAGCGCTGCCAATGCGTTGCCCACTTTTTAAGACTCTATTTGCCCAATGTTTGAAGTGCCCCATGTTGTTGAAGAAAAATAGAGAAAAACAATTATAAATGATTTAGTACAAAAAAAACTACATTTTATGGCTCTTATTCATGACGCGTCAATTCACACTAAATATAACAAATTGTTTTAAACGTTCTCGGTTGAAAATTATCACAATGTTTACAATTATGAATAAAATTAAAATACCAAGAAAAAAAACTCATCAGAAAATAATACGGCGAGGGAAACATGCCTTCCGCAATAATAAAACGGTAGCAAAATTAAATATTTACGCATAATATAGTAATACCATCAGACCTCAATTCCTATTTTGCAATTCAACAGGTACACACAGAACCTTCGATTAGATTTTCAATAAGTAAACGGATACGCAAGATAGGGAGGTTTCGGAAAATATAACTATAAAACTTTATTGTACCTATAATATGCAAAATAAAATGGTTGATCGCGTGGAAAGCAGCAGAGATCGGGGGTTCACTGAGTGCTTCATTTTTCCTTCATTAGTTATTTAGGTAGTTGGCCGTTCTCGTTTTTTTTTTTTCTATTTTTTACGTTGGAGATATTCACATATGGCCCAGAGATTTCTAGGAAGGAGATATCATCTCAGATAACTAGAAACTTTGCGGTTTGTAGCGCAGTATTCGTAAGTTTTTACGATGTTTGTCGCTAACACCGCACGGGGTCGGTTTGGTTGTGCTGTCACATCTGCGTTCCGTTTGCGCAAGTAAAAGCTACTCATAATTATCTTAAGTTAATACTTTTCTTGAATTATACACAGAAATTATCAATTATCTTTGCTATGTCAGACGTGATATTTAGTATGATTTTAGATCACCTGGGATATTCCGTTGAATGTAAAACATCTCAATGAATTTCTTTAGACTGCGTTTCCAGTTAACTGTAAACTACAGTCAAATCCGTAGTTAAAACTCGATTAACGGAAATGTGCGAAAATTATTGAACTGTTTTTAAAATGGATCATAATTTAACGATGACTTTTGACTACGATAAAATGCTTGAAGATAATATTATCGTTAAAAACTGACAAGCAAAGCTAGTTTATAACCTCGAATAAAATATTATGATGGTGCAACACATGGTGGTTAAACTTAGTGGTTAAAGTTGCAATTAGTTTTGTCTATTAATCAGTATTATGGTGCAACCCAGCCTTAACATCGAACCTATATCGACTAAAAACAACGAAGTAAACAATACAAATAATATAAAATAGAATAATTATCACACTATAATATTACGAGTATAAAGGTGACGGCGGCTACGTCCAGTTATAAACTCTATGCACAGCGATCGAGCACCGTAATTTACCCTGTGGTGGCATTAAATTTATTACAGTGGCAGCACCGGCAACTGTCATGGCGCCCCTACCTGTCTGGCTATTTAAAGGGATCGATTGGTGTGCTACGGATCATTCTTGTTCCAGACACGGCGCGGTGTGGACATGCTGAAGGCCTATTGTTATATAGGTTGCAACCTACCCACAACACGTTCCTGCCCACATCAGAAGTGGGATTGCCCATTTCTACATCACTCTTCAAGCAACGCGAAACGTGACGAGACGTGATGTGAATGATGACGTGACGGCGGGTGACACTAATATCAAATTTAGTTGCAGGGCTAACCCAAACCAGTGAAAAAAAAAATGGAAAAAAAGTAACGATTCGTTTTTTTCGAGAAAAAAAGAGAATGTAAAAATGATGACAAGAAAAATGTGTCTGAATGCTAAAGGGATAATCTATCCGGACTAGCACTAATGGTCCATAAAAAAAAATGTTGGTTGCTAAAGGGATATCTATCCGGTCTAGCACTAATTGGTCCATTAAAAAAATGTAGGAATGATGATTTTTGGTTGCTATGGGGATATCTATCCGGTTAGCATTATTCGGTCCATTTTTTATAAATGAAGGTATACTAATGGTCCTGAAGGGTTAACCCTGACGATGACTGGAAGGTTAAAATACTTTTGACTAATCAAATTGAAAACTAATGTTTTGACTTTGACTTAGACTCCAAGTTTAACTCAATTTAATTGTCAGGATGAACGAGCAATAACACTGATACTTATGTCCCTCACCAGGTACAAAGTGACGCTAAGCGTACGAGGACGTACGCACGTCAGTATGGCCGTGACGGCGGCTACGTCCAGTTATAAACTCTATGCACAGCGATCGAGCACCGTAATTTACCCTGTGGTGGCATTAAATTTATTACAGTGGCAGCACCGGCAACTGTCATGGCGCCCCTACCTGTCTGGCTATATAAAGGGATCGATTGGTGTGCTACGGATCATTCTTGTTCCAGACACGGCGCGGTGTGGACATGCTGAAGGCCTATTGTTATGTAGGTTGCAACCTACCCACAACACGTTCCTGCCCACAAAGGCGAAAGTTTGTATGTGTGTATGTTTGTTACTCCTTCACGCTCAAACGCCTGAATGGATTTGGATGAAATTCGGTACCAATACAGCTTAAACACTGGATTAACATATAGGCTACATTTCATCCCGGAATAATGAAATATTCCCGTGGGATGAACAAATAATTAAATCACATTTTATCCGCGGGTAAAACCGCGGGGCGCAGCTAGTAACAAATATAACTTGTGTGTAAATAAACAATTTTGAAATAATTCTACCCTGTACGTTGATGATAAAATTATCCGGATTGTTAAAAGTAATTAAGTACATGTATTCACATTCGAAGCTAATTACCCGCACAATCTATTATGTCCAATTTGGTTTAGTTATTTACAGTAGGCTTCATTGATAGTGTTGCCACTCATAATTTTAATATTAAAGTATTTGGTCAGCGGTTTGTGTTTGCGCCGTTCAAATATTCTCTTTGAGGTAAATAAATAGCAAAAGCTTCGTTATTCCATTAAAAGGCTTTTTTAGGTCATCCCTTTTCTGTACACAAACGATCTATATTTGATTGCAATCTCAACTGATTCTATGACTATATGATTTTGGAAAAATATCCTATCTCTTTCTACCGTATGAAGAGGAAAAGCTTTTCTTAATTGATTCAGGCTGTTAACTAGGCATAGCATAGACATAAGATTAGATAGTTGCTCCATAAACGTAGACGATACATTTTTGTGTATCTTAATGTAGGTTTTCATGTACCAAGCTTTATGCAAATGAAAATTGCTTAATTCAAATAAATGAAAATGAAAAAACATTTATTTGACAAAAGGCAAAATTACATAATGGTGGAGATTGGAACACCTTGCTTCCACACTAGGCTCGAAACCCGTGCTGTGGGAATCAGGACTCTTTCGTCAGAGATACAGTTTTTATACGCCTATTAGAGAACATGAATAAATGATAAGTGTTACATCACATGCAAAAATATAATCTAACTAATTAAATTCTAAATTTTTAAAGAGTATTAATTGAACTTAAAATCATAAAGCATTTTATTTTTGTGAATCTAAAAATACCTCAACTAAAATTGAGGTACATTTGCTGTATATGATAAGGAGGCACCAGTAGTCGCATGGGACTTCATTAGATGCGAGAGAGTCTCGCTTGGGGAATGCTGTGATACTCTTCTGGAGTAATGAATATGTACTGGAAACAGTTATCAAATGTGTATACGAGTGGATCTAAAGTAGAAATAAGAAATTTATATAAATACATTTACATTTACAATCTCTCACACACACACACAGCACATTCCTTATACAAACTACATACCAGCACAACACACACACATACACACCCCTACACACATAATAATTATATGCACAATATAATATTCACATACGCACTACACATACACACAAACATTTCATGCTATTGTATATATATATAGGTACATAGTATAGTGTATACTGCAAGCTTGTGAAAGACATTTTTATAGTTGTATATTAATAGTTAATTTGTTACTGTACACTATGTTATTCACGCTGTTGGATTGCCTAAATAAATAAAATAAAATAACTTACGATTGTTTACATGTTACAAATAATAATATATATACTTCCTAGTTTAATGGATAATTCAGTAAACCTCACGTATAAACATGATTCTAAACTAAACTAGACCTAAAAACTAAATTACATCTAAAAACTTAAAAAATAAACAAAAAACTGATAATAACATTTTAAGTTATCCATAAATTAATTTCTGCCTAAATAAATGTTTAAGTTGTTAATCAATAAGTTAGTTGGTTGACAGTTATTGATTCTTTCAAAGTTGTTTCTGAACTATAATTATTCTTCTTTGACACAGCACTATTAACTTGTTCGTCGTACTGACGTTAAACACTAGTTAAATAAAATGAACGATATGCCAATCATGTCTATTATCAAAGTTTATTCAAGAATTTCCTGACAACGCCTATATTTATGAAATGGATTACAAAAGTATAGTTACATATATATTTGTATTTTAGTACTTATCTGGAACCTTTTTTTGAGGGCAGGATATGTGGGACTCGAACACACTAAAAACAAATAGGCTATTTTTAGCATTTTTACTAGTGAAGATTATAAATACACTTTAATAAATATAAACACCGCCACGAGCAGGCTTTCGCGGTTTGCATTCTATTATCTCGCCCCAGCGGCAGGCTTTTTCGGTCTTTTTTGCACTTATGGATTAGTTGTCTTTAATCACCAAGTCCACCTACCAGAGACTAGTGAAGACGAGTCAATCCAACGGAGAGTCTTCTGACTCTCTACCAGTGGCCCCTCTACGGAGGAGGAAAGAAGTGTGCGAAACGCTTCTTCCTCCCTCCTGTACATCTACGCCGGAGCGGGTCAACGCCCGCAGCGTCCTCTCGGACCCACTGCATGGACTCTTTGTGCACCATGACCTCTTCGCTGAAAGAGACCACCACTTAATTTTAAACTGACCTAACTTTATTTATCTTGAGATTGATGTATTTATGTGCAGTAATAATTGATTACCTTCACTATTATTAACGTTTTTCACCTGCCCTCTTTCAACCCATATATTTTATATGTGAATTCCACCGACGATGATGGCAGTCGACTTGCTAAATAAATGTTTGATTTGCAAAATTATCTTTATCTTTTTATTTGACAGATACAATTAGACTTTTATAAATATTTAATTTCCAAAAATGTTTTAGATACATTTATTTTTGATAAATGTCACCATAACATTATTCATTATCTTTATAATTTAAGAAGGTATAAGTTATAGTTATAAGTTATATGTATAAGTTATATGTAATACTTGATAAATAAAATTTGACCTCTATAATGCGTCTTGCTGGTTCAACTTTATCGTATAAAACAATAGTCACAAAATATCAAAACCACCTCAAAGAATGACGTCACAAGACTCATAAGACAAAAACGTGCGTGACTACGCGTAAAAAGGGAGAAAAAATTGCGGCATAGTTAAAGCCCGCAAAGCCTTGGCTTGCATCTCGAGAGATGCATCATTACGGGGTGTGGCGTGCCGCAGGGAACTGAGAGCTTGCCTGTGTTTACAGTGGAAGTGACAGCGGACGCAGAACAAATATTGCTGATTAGAACACGAAAGGGCTCAAATTTAGAATTTACTGGATTGATAGACGAAACATTAAATCGAATGTGGAATGAATAGGTTTTTTATGCTATTAAATGATGTGACGAGCTTGTCATTCAACTGATTTTAAAGAGTTCTAAAATATAAAGTTTCACACTTTATGCTGTGATAACATAATCTTGTAATAAGATTACTAAGCTGCTCATTAATTTGACCTGTAATTTCATTAGCTACAATGCCTTTCAAACTGGAATACACACTTCTGCTTGGCAAAAGAATAAATGGAAAATTCGTTTGAGGAACGGGATATTTAAATAACTTGATTTAAGAAATAGAAAGTAATCTCCTAGAAAAAATAATTCAAAAAATCACCGATTTATTTTTGCATGACAAGTATTTTGTTGTTTAGTCTGTGTAAAAACTTAATAAGCAGCTGTTTCTCACAAATATAAAAATTCCAAAAGATTAAAGAATGTTATTCAACTCGTTTTTTTGCACTACGCATCCTAAAATCTTGTGAAGAAATTATTTGTTTCGCTATCTACCTATGAATGATGGAAATTGACAAAAATAGAGAAAAATAGATCATATAATAGTATCAAACTACAAAAAATTGAAAAGAACGTCTCAGATTTTGTAGTTATTAAAGTTAATTTGGACCGTGTGGTCCTGGTGGTGTGGGAATAGGACCGTCTTCCCGTGAGTGGCATAAGAGCTGGCTAAGGATATATTCAGGGATATATTCTCTTCGTACATTAAAATCTTCTGCGATCACCAAGCCGCCTGCCAATCGTGGTGATTATGGCAAACCCTCCATAAGCGACCAAAGCGGCGTTTTATTGGAGAGGTCTGTGTTCAGCAGTGAACGTCTTCTGGCTGTTAATATAAAAATATTTTTGACGCTCTGCAAAAATTTGATTTTGTGTAGTCGTAGCTAGTTACTTTTAAAGATTATACCTATAAACTAATTTTCATAGAAAATAGGTACTTATTATTTAAAAAATCCGCGAATTTTGTCCACGCAAACCTCTACCTTATATCTCATTTAAAGGTATGTTTACACTGTGTACCTACTCATCGCCGACCGCGTCTTTGCCGAAGCACACACAAGACGAGCTCCTATCGCCATTCTGAAAAACTTTTTGAAGGAACATTTTACCTTCTCTTTTTAATGAAAAAGCTCTTTTAACTGTGGTTTATTGAACGCCTTCCAAAGAAGTTTTAGTGGTCGAGAGTAAATATCTTTAAGCGGGCTATGAGAAATAGTGTGTTGAAACTTATCTACGGAGCAAAGTCGTCTTTTATTACATTCTATACAACAGAAAATGAACGTTGTTCTTTCTGTTCTTATAGTTTGAAAACGTATTATTGATTAAAATGTGTATAATAAAACCTTTAATAAATATGATTCTCTATTTTAAAAGAAGGTACATTGAGACCAAGTATGACAATAGATAAAATAACAAGTAGCAAGTTGAACTTTGGAACTGAGGCCTTTCGTGTTAACAATTTAGTATAGTTTATCTAAAAATCGTTAAATTACACTTTCTATCGTCTTATGAAAATCATACGGCTATTAGATAAACGGAATATTTGGAAAAGTGCCGCAACCTACTTAGACGAACTCTTACAGACCAGTCAGTCACCTACTAGAAGACAGACACAGAGGGACGTCAGTGCAGGCCTTACCGCCCCCAAATAGAATAATAATAAGTTTCATTCAAACTTTGACCTATTCGTTCATAAAAAAATTCATAAACGTTACAATTATAATTCGTAGCTCGTAATCTCGTAGCATAACACCGCGAACTCGTAGCATCACCGTAGCAATTTTCACGTACATCGAAAACGCAAGTACACCAACATTCTGGTTATAATATCCGATATTAAGTGTTCAACATAATGTGCATGCATGTTCAGCACATGCATGTAAAGGCACACAAACGGTGCGGGCCCGCCATCTACATGTTATTAATATGCGCAAATCATGCAGATGGCTTCTTCGAGATGAGACGCATCCACGGAGCTTTAATGACTCGCCTGTGACACGAACGAGGACATAATAAAGTTGGGATTGACATGATACGAGTCACGAGACATTGTAGTTAGGAGAATTTAATAGGGCTTCGACAAAAGGCAAGGGAAACAATGGAAACTGCCTTTTCCATGAGACGTATTACGCAATTAATTATCGCTGCGGCAACTTTTTTTCATATTATTTGTAGACGCGTTTATAAAGTTAGCAATTAAATGATTTCCATTTCGCTAATGTGTTTGCGTAAAATACTAATGGTAAATGTGATCAATTTTGACATGACTCAATCTTGGCTGTAACCCGCCAAATCAATTATTAACCAACCATGAATAGCTAATTATTCTGAAGAGTTATCAGTTTCTCGCACGGGAGCCTCGCTGACATGTCTGGTTTAGCATAATTATCTATGCGATATTGGTGTACGAGGGAACTAATACGCGTGAATTTGAAAATTTGTACCGTACGGGTACGAGTTTGTCCGAATTTGTATTACTGTACTCGCATCATAAAATATTACCTAACTTAGTTAAGTTAGTTTCCACTAGAGACGTTATACTGGATTTCATATAATACTCCCAATATAAGTTTACGCTAATAATAATATAATAACTCCTAACTAATTAATTGCACCACCATCCATGCTCATAGTGTCTCATATGTCTGTCCATCCAAAGGTTGTCTGGAAGAGCCCACCGTACCTATCTAATTGTGAAATTCTCATTTTTATATGTTTATATCTAGTGTTAATAAAGAGTTTTTGTAATGTATTGTGCGAGCTTTTGTCCGCAGCTTCGCCGGCGGCATGGCCTATGGGAAAATAATTTTATCACCCATTTCACCCTCTTAAGGATGGAATTTCGAAAAATCCTTTCTTAGCGAATGCCTACGTCATAACATCTACCTGCATGCAAAATTTCAGCTCGATCCATCCAGTGGTTTGGGCTGTGCGTTGATAGATCACTATGTCAGTCAGTCAATCAGTCAGTCAACTTTGAGTTATATATTTTTAGATTGGGAGTTCAGCAACCTTACTCTACTCCTAATACAATACAATACTTTTATATTAAAAAATGATGTGACGAGCTAGTCATTCACCTGTTGTTAAGCAACACGGCCATCCATAACAGAACAGTGTCACTAAGAACTTCAAAATATAAAGTTTTGCATGACTCGGAGACATGCGCAGTGCGCATATCATCCTGAGACATCATCACAGTCTGGTTATTAGATTATTCGACTATAAGATCACATCATAAAGTCTCAATTGAGCAGTAATTTCACTGGATACAGTGCCTTTGAAATCGGAACACAGTAGTGCTTGTACGCTACTGCTTGGCGCCAGAATAACTGGTAATGCGGTGGTACCTACCTAAACGAAGTTTGCATAAAAGTCCTACTTATATAGATATTACTACCATAGAGCTAAATAGAAATAAAATAATGTTGTACTAGGGGTACTGTATGCGTATATATCAGTCTTTGTACACGCGTCTGATATCAGTGCGCGCGTACGGTAATGTGTAGGGAGTATCTCAGTCATATCGGAGGTTGCGATAACCGCGTCAATCCTAACCAGTCATTATCGTAAATGTTAATGGCTCCGACAATTACGGACTCTCGCGTGGCTATACCGAGAGCGCCGAAATTGAACGATCCCAATCTATCGACGTTCAGCTACTCTGTCTATGAACTCCTATTTCGAAGGTTTAATTAAAATAGTTTGATGAAAATGGTGCTTCTTTTTTTGAGTTTTTTTAAACTGTTAATTTATTCAAATTACGTCAATTACTTGGACTGCGTTTTACTAATTACCTAAATTTTGGAAGGAGATAAAATGCTTTTGATGCAAATTAGAATTAAACTAACTACTGGTGAACTTAAACCACAAATGTAATGCAAACTTCAAATTTCTGACGTGCATTATAATTAATACAAAACGTATATTTATGAGCATTTACCAAATACAGATACCATTGGTGGTTGAGCAGGTCGCCTCATAGCCCGGAGGCTGCGGTTTGAATCCCGCGACAGGAAAGTATTTATGCACAGAAAAAAAGTGCAAAACATGTTCTTCTGAGTCGGGTGCTGTGGGACCATGATGCTCGTAGTTCCTGGATCCCTAAATACAGGTACGAGTTAGGATCCAGGATTATAAATCATTGTATGTGATCATTGGGCGTTATTTATTTTATTATTTTATTTTGCATTTAAAAGTTGATTATTTTATTTAAGGAATCTCCAGAGTAAAGCAGTTAGAACAGAACTAACTAGTTAATAGTCGTAGTTCATAGTAGTTCGACTGGCCCGATAGCTTAGTTGGTAGGAACCCTGCCTTCTGAACTGTGGGTTGTGGGTTCGATTCCCACCCAGGACAAACATTTGTGTGATGAACATCGATGTTTGTTCTGTGTCTGGGTGTTATATTGTATTCTTTGTATGTATTTACAAACAAAAAGTATCTAAGTATTGTATCAGTTATCTGATTCCTATAATACAAGCTTTGCTTAGTTTGGGGCTAGATGGCGTTGTGTGAGGTGTCCACACATATTATTATTATTATTATTAATAGTATCATGGAATAGATTTCAAAGAATTAACTACACACTTCTTGTTCTTCAAAATTAATAAAGAAATCAACTAAAAACTAAATTAACAATCAACAGAATAAAAACAAAATAAAAAAAGAGACTGAATAACCTCATAATAATATCAACACTTATCATCCCAGTGAGATATAATCAAACGCTAGCTAACAATTTGATATAAAAAAAACACCAAAGAATCAGTATTACTATGAACATTACATTCCAAATTCCTTATTTAAAATCAAATATAAACTGCTACATCATTCAGATTGTTATGTTGGCAATCGAATCTACCCATTCCCTCGCGCAGCATGAAGGGCGCAATTTGGTTTCGCCACCGCACATAATAATTATCTGTGCTCACGCAGCGTATTCGTTATTACATCCCTTGTTTGAGTGTTAGTGTAGGCGGGTTATGGAACTTATCCTTTTAATAACAAGTGTGTACGGGATAAACAATGTAGAAACGGTACGGTTTATACCATGTCAGCACGATAAAGAATACTTCTAAGCTGAACCCGTCATGGTTCTAGAATTACATTGATAAGTAAATTTAAAAATAAGCTATACGATGCTATCTAGCTTATACTAAAATAATAGATTTTTGACGGGTCTGACTGCTCAGTTGGTAGTAAGACTGCCTTCGGAACTGTAGGTTGTGGGTTCGATTTCCACCCAGGACAAAAATTTGTGTGATAAACATCGATGTTTGTTCTGTGTCTGGGTGTTATGTTGTATTCTATGTATATATTTATAAAAAAGTATCTAAATATTCTATCAGTTATCTGGTTCCCATAGTATAAGCTTTGTTTAGTTTAGGGCTAGATGGCGCTGTATGAAATGTCCAAAAATATTTATTTATTTATTCTATTTTCGTTAGTACATAATCGATTTTGATATATTTATTTATAACTATTTTAGCGATCTTATAAAATCTAATAGACAATGTGTATTTTGCCACGAGCTAATGTGACTTTTGTAGGCTTATTTTAGCCCTTACATTGAAACTATAACATAAACTATGCTTAGATAAAATATTTATACAGCGAACAGTAAACAGTATTTCATTAGTGACAAAACAAAGACATCAATTTTAAGAGCAAATCGATTACGATTCGATACGAAAATTTCAAAAGGAAAAGTTTTGACTTGAGCAAAGGAAATGAGTAGTTCATTTCCGTACAGAAGTCGACGCGTAATATACAAAGAGGCGGCCACTCTAGAGACAATGGACGGCTAGTAACTTTCAATATTAATGATTCACCGAGAATGCACACAGAGGCTGGTGAGTTTCAAAAGCCTGCCATTGATACTCATTAACTATTGATTCATAAGTAATACCCTTTTACCGAGCCGGGTCGAACGCTCTCGACAACTTTTCAAATTTAAATGTAAAAGAGGATATTTTAAATGAAACACACCGGGGATACTTTTGTTTGGTAGCTTTTATGTCCAACATTGAACGTTAGATGATGTGGCCTTTTTGTGTGCTCTCATGCACCAAACTGTTTGGCTGCAATAAACACTGACATTGTTAAATCGGTGTAAAACTTCAGATGTATTGTGCTAAAATCGGGCGTAACTCGTGAAATTGTAGTAGAACACGTTTCAGAGTTTTAAAAGCCGCACATCAATGAAGAAGTAAATCTTACTATCTAAATAATAAGATTTGTTGCACACACGTAAACTGGAAAAGTCGACTCAGTTACTGCACGATCAAAATCTTATTTCGTCTCAATGCAAAAATGCATGAATATCAGTTTGTTGCAAATGTTTTACGTCCAACGCAAATATTGACCAATACATATTCCAACTCCCATTTTGTTAAGTTTTATATGGCTGTAGTATCATTTCGCCCAAATATTTACATGACGTCATTTATTTTTACAGTAATACTTTTTAATAAGCCAAATCTGTTCAGTGATGATCATAATGACTTTCTGCTTCTACCCCACCGAGTATTGTGTTTTATTCATGAACAATATACATTATATTTGAATTACATTATATAAAATTTGAATGACATTGAAATTGTTCAATTAACTAATTGAAGGGTTGAGAATAAAAAGGATTTAACTGACAAATTGACAGTTTCGAGAAAATTGACTTTAAACGTCAACGGCGTCATTTTTATGTAGAGTGCTTATAAGGTAATAGAATAGGTTTATGTAAGTTTCAGTTGCTTGAAAATGTTTTATTTCTATTTAAAATTACCAAATATAGTACTAATTCATACAATTACTGTAAAAATTTAATATAATAAAAGAAATAAAGTAATGTTTTTATGCTAAGCGTACTGTATTCCTGTGACAGATAAACCATTTTTAGACTCAAAATCTCGAGATTTAAGCCTCATTTCGGTATTTTGAGAATGTATTATTGAAGATAATTTCAGGCTGAATCCAACGATACCCATAAGTCATTTGGTCAAAAAAAACAGTTAAATCCTTTTTATTCTTACCCCTTCAATTGGGTTAGGAACTGCATGCAAATTAGAATAATTTTATAATAGGTGGTAGTCATATCATAAAATAAGGTGATATAATGTAGTGCAAAAGTTGGATTAAATACTCATTTACGCTATAATATTTTTTCTCCAAAAGAAACGCTTTTACTTTGTTTAAATATATTAAGCTTGTAGACTAAGTAGTCTACGTAAGCTTGTAGACTAAGTAAGCCTAATATTTAAGGATATAAAAAGTCCTTAATATCCTGTGGCAATTTATTAAATTAGTCCACTGCTTCGTATAAGGTGCCATGTTTGATTACATTTAGTGTAGGTTGGTAGAGATATGAGGTGACCAGAATACTTGCTTTTATTTTTCACAAAAAATAAGTATTACCAGTCAACGTGATAATGCTGCCAGCTTTTGGGGGACTTTTCCATCCTTAATTGGAAGGTTATTAATATATAAGATTTTTATTTTATCTATTTTAAGTTTTTAGTTATTGTTTTTTTTAGGTCTATTTTAAGTTTAAGGTCTTTTTTCTCTATCTAGCGTACTTTCACTATCTATGCCTCTCTCTTCTGTTTCAAAATTGAATAAATGTTTTACTGAGATAAGGGTAAGTTGATGATGCGTATATTTTTACTCGTGTTTATTTGTGTCATTGTTGAGTATCATTAAAATATAGGTTTCAATGGAATAACAAGTAATAACTTTCCAACGCGCAACTCTTTCGGGTTTATTGTCCAAACATCTGCCGGGATATGCAAAGTCGGCCCCGTAAAACAACGGTTACTACTAGCAGTTAACTCTCTCTTACGCTCATCTTTATTGGCCGACCTACCTGTAAATTTGTAATCTGATGCCCTATAACGACTTTGATTACATCGACTTTATAGGCTTTTAGTAGACAATGAATCGGGATTGGGGAAGTTTTTGTTATTTCTTACTAATCCATAGAGCGGGCGAACCATTGCTTACTCTGAGAAAACAAGGAAAAACGCTTGTTTTGTATTTGTTTATGTGGTTTGAAACGAACAAAACATGTTTATTCCTTATGACGGGGGATAAATCATAAAACGCTGACTACTTTTTGAAAATTGTGAACATAAATTCTTTGTCTCAATTTTATGCCTTATCGCGTTTCACTAACGACGCACCAATAATGCATCCTTGTTCTCCCAGCAACTGTATATGCCCTTCTTGTTTGATAATATACAGTGTGTCAATGTAAGAAAATATACAGTGTTACCACAAATACATAAACAACGCTTAGAGAGACGTTAAACGTGTGTAACAATACAAAAAGGTAGCTAAACATTTGTCTAAGGCTTGTTTTGAATCTTTTGTGGTTACACAATTAGGCTTTTACTGTATTTTTACGACAAGATTTTTGATATCAATGTTTTTTTGAGAAAATATATGTTTATTGTGCTGTGAAGTCTTAAGCATTATTATTTTATTAATGGCTGCATCCCCAAGAACTGGTGTTAAAAGCAAAGCATTTTCACCAATAATAAAAGAGGATGTGTAAAAAAATGAAAATCAGAATCTATCAAAAATCATCAATATGGAAATACCCATAGGAAAAAAACGATAACGTGCGTAGCACACTCGGCTCATCTCAATTCTCACCGACGCTGGAGCGACGAGTAATCGCGCTACGCAAATACGTTCAGCACTTATTGCTAGCTACTCGAAACAGGTGCTCTCTGTGTGCCCAAGTCCTTATGCGCGAACAAAGCGAACGGATGAAGCGGTGTATGAAGAGACTTTAAAGGGTGCCCCTGGCTTTTCAATAATGCTCGTGTAGCAGTTTTGTATTGGACTTTGACGTCAAGAGCTTTTTGAAAAAACTGAAGCACCACTTGTGAAAAAGCGATAACACACAATTCGTTTAATTAAAAAATGTAGAAGGGTCACAAAACTTCCAGGCTTTACATTAAACATCGCAGTTTATCTTTGTTATGCATTTAAAATAATTAGAAGCACGTAATCAAAAGCCAATATTTATCAATCTAATATATAACGCACGTCAAGCCGATTTTTTTAAAGAAAAACATTAATAAACTGCCACAGCGTTGTCAAAGGTACATGAATTGCAGGGGTGATTACTTTGATTAATATAAATAAATCAAAAAAACTACGGTCACTTATTTCATTAAAAAAACGGCAAGTACATAAGTAAAAAATACTGTGGCTTAGACAACACGACTAAAGTAAAACTTCTTTAGCTCCATCTATCGGCCAGTATAACTTTGTTTTTGCTTTGATTAATATTAAGGTCGCCATCATGACAATAATTGTAAATTATCATTTTACCGGACATAATAATACAAATCTAAAGTAATTTAAACTTTGTTATGTTAACAATGGAGATCTACGTTAATTAACAAAAATCAACTTCCGTTCGCCTCGTTACACATTCATCAGTTAAGTCAAGCATGCGTAAAGAAGTTTTACTTCAAAAACGTAATATTAGAAAGGTTACCATTTTCGCCTAGCATAGCAACGTTCCAACAAGATCTCAGAATTCAATCACCGCAACCCTAAGTACCCCTTGAATAACTTATCCGATTGTCTCGTCACCCTTATCCACTAGACACAGCGGTCATCTGTCTCTGACAAGTTGTAGATTAACGTAGAGCCCTTTCATTGCATTGCACGCTACATTAACCACAGCTGATAGCCAATGAAGTCTACAATAAAATCATGCACTTTAGTACAGCTACCTTATCACCATTATTGTATTGTACGGCGAAGTAAAAAAACCATAACCCAACTTGAGATAACGAGGAACTGCATCGTTTAGACTAAACCTCCGCTGACATCAAGCGTCCGGCTATAGAAAGAGACAATAAATACGAGAGTCCAGTGATTAGAGAGAGACAGATCTAAGTCTTTTAACTTGGCCCTCGTCCGTACTTGAAGGAAGACTGAATCACGACGTTGAGTGGACGCTTTTATTACGAGATTTACAGACTCGGCTTTACTATTTCATATATTTTTTTCTGTGTAGGTAAATACTTTTGAAGCTGGAATATTATTACAAGTTGGCGATGGTTACAGTAAAAGTTGCGGTCGTTACGGCACAATTCATAAAAAAAATGGAGAGCCCTTAAAACATTTGAGGGTACTCGAGCAGTAACGACATCACTCATAAATGAACGAAAAAGTTTGGGGCGTGTGAGAGTGCAAAAACAGCGATATTACACAAAATCACGGCGGCAACAGTTTTGTAGTGCTGCGCAAACAAGTGTAGTCCCGCAATAACCCCCGGGTCTCGACCTGCGCGGTGGTCACTCGAGAACTTGGACGAGACGGCCGATACATGATCCCTAAAACTCCAAGCCAACTATAAGATGGCTTTTTTAAGTTCGTATTACGGGAGGCAATTGTAAATATTTGGTTTTCTTGCTGCGGTTTTCTTAACAAGTGAACCGTATTGTACGTGCGAGAGGCTCTGCATTCAGAATCCCGGCGAGTCTCGCGCTCGCTACTAGCATCACAATGTGAAATAGCACCCTCGCCCCACCCCACTTCTATTCGCAATTAAAACGATATTATCAGAATCATGTACCCACCCCTGTAACTTACCCGTTATACTTTTTCCTTACAGCTTGTGGAAAACGAAATGTTCACTTCAAACACTAGCTGTAACTTTGTCGTCTACTATTGAATTACAAGTGAGGGATTTATCGCTTTTCTAAGCTTTGATTTGGTACGTTCATTAAAGCTGTGCTATGTAAATCGAACAATCGATCGCAGAGCCACTACGAGCGGTTCAAAGGAGCTCTTGGAGTAGTGTTGTAACCGCAGCGGGATATTCCAATCTTGCTTCCGATGATCCCCCAAATCCCGGCTGACGCGTCTCGGGCACGTGTCCCGACAGTGCGGGATTAGGACTCGCGATATTCCCGCGATGCCAACTGACCGCGCCGATCATGCCGGTCCACCTAAGAATCTTACTAATAATCATTGTTTGATATTCTATATACAACAGAGTTTCAGATAGAATTTCTGGAATCAAACAATGATTAGTATGATAATTATAATAATTAATAATCTAGAAGAGAATAGTAATCGTTTTCAGGTTTAGTTTAGTATTATATAACAATATATTTTTGTAATATTAGGTTATAACAATTAGGATTTTTTATAAATGTAAACTAAAGTCGTGGTGATCTCATCGTTCGTCTGAATAATTAATGTTGAAAGTTTTCTATTAATAAAAGAGAAACGTAAAACATTCCTAAACTATTATCATTATTTTATTCTTTATCTGCATGCTATTGTTAAACAAACAACCTGTCAGACATAACTTAATAAACAGAAAGGACTCGATTTGTTTCTTAAGTCAAAAGTTAGTTTCCATTTTATTTGCCTAATAAACCAAAATTTCACTTACACGTAGCTACAAATGGCGACACTAAAAAAACAATGCGCCTACGCCGATCCCAGGCGCCGGGCAGGTCGCCATCACGGGCCAAACGGTGTCGTAAAACAACACACGCGAATAAAAAGGACGGGATCTTATTAAAGTAAATATTTATGGCAATGCTATCAACCGATTGGACGAGGGTTCCGACGCCCTTGATAAATTGTCCTGCCGGTCGCGGCGTAACGGCCACTCTCCAAAATATTTCTCCTGTTACGGATCGCCCTAAAAAATTCGATGTGTTTGATTTATGGCATAATTTCCTTTCACGCCTTTTGATAAGTTTTTACAGAGAATTCACCGAATACTTCACTCGTTTTTACGAACTTCCATCCGCAGATTATCCTCGGAAAAGATGAAAAATTGAGCCCTTTTTATACCTACACAGACTTACAAAAAGATAACTGGGCGAAGAATGTGAAACGCTTCCAAAATTCTACTCGTGTCAAAAACTCGAAAACGTTTCTGAAGTAATAAAACAACATGGACAAAGTTCGGATTTAAAAGTTGAGCGAACATCTTGACGTAAAAGTAGCGTGGGTGTGCTGTTTCTATTTTACTTACCTGTACGTAGACAATAAGGGTGCCTCCACACAATCAGTCCGACAGTAAAGTTGATAGTTTTTCCTCGTTCGATTTAACAATAGAGAAAATGAAGAGAGCCAATTCTTTGCAGCTTTTATGTGCAATTTTCTTAGCTTTCGGTAAGCTTACATTCAGATTTCCTACCTTTGTTCAAACACATTAGACTCAGCAACTATTTATCTTGGCATAAACCAACTCAAAACGGTTGCGTTAGTCGGTGCAACTATTTCGATAAACTGTTTGCATTCTAGAAAGATTAGTGTAGTTTCGTACTGCGATATTATTGTTCTTACCTAAAGAATAACCACGCACTAAATTCATTACTAGCAATCAAAGTCTGAATTTAATATCAATGAATGATATGAAATTTACTGCAAAAAAGATTTCCAAACAAATCATGTCCTGTTTAATAAATTGAAAAACGTATCTAAATATATATAACTCAAAGGTGCCTGACTGATTGACTGGTGATCTATCAACGCACAGCCCAAACCATTGGACGGATTGGCTGAAATTTTGCATGCAGGTAGATGTTATGACGTAGGCATCCGCTAAGAAATGGTTTTTCGAAATTCCACCCTTAAGAAGGCGAAATGGGTGGTTGAATTATTTTCCCATAGGCCACGCCGCGGGCGAAGCTGCGGGCAGAAGCTCGTTTCTCTATAAATGTGATGTTTTTATTTGCGTCACGTTTTATTTCTGTGATTAATGGTCTAAAGTGTTCTTTGCTAAAACTAAAAACTGGTCACCGTTTCGATATTGAGTTACAACGCATCGTCAACGCGTAATAACGTGTGATTGACTGAATTTTTGTGAAGGACTTTCCTTTGACACGGAAACAAACGCTCCACTAATAGGTTACTAATAAACATTGATCGGTTAACGATGTTGGAGTAGGTTCGTTTTCTTACAACCCAGTTTTGCCTTGTAATAACTATGGCGATTAGTTCATTATTAACAGGCGTAGTGCTGGCATTATTTACGTGAAAACATAGATAAAAGTTTTGCAGCAAGTTTCTCCTCAGTCGGGACAGTTTTGGAGGATCTCTTAATTATGGCGCCGAGTATTTCGTATTACAGTAATGAAGCAGAACAATAACAAAAGTTTGGACGTCGGAGCGCGGACTCAACTCAGATGATCATTTGAGTGCTTGTTGAACTCATAATGAAAAGCTAGTTATATAATGGCATGTTTTAAGCCTAATTAAGAGTAACTAATATTTACTCTTAATATTTAATTATTAAGTTTGACCTCATCTCTTCCCGTAGGTGCTGTAAGAGCCGACTAAGGAAATCCATGAATTCATGACTGTCCTCGGTACATTGAAATCTTCTGAGATCACCAAGCCGTATGATAAACGTGGTGAATATCGCAATCTAGTTTAGTTAGACGAGCCTCATAGTTGAGTTGGTAGTAGCTCTGCTTTTTGTGTTGTTTAAATTCGATTACTCAAGATAATTTGTATTTTGATTTGTATGATGAACACGGGATATTTGTTTATCCTCGATTTATTATAGTTTATTAAATTACAACGAAAATGTATTAGATCACCATTATTTCTGATTTTCCATTTTCAAGACCCAGCTAGGCGACCGCGGAACTTAATTGAAACAAATAGAAACATAAACTTTTATGAATTTAATAGTTTTGGTTACTTTGAAAATGTTCAAATTAAGAATGAAATTTGTTCTGTTGCATTATAATCAAAGTTCCAAAATCATTCATCACCCCCAAGGTCTTCTTAGAGATACTTTTATTAATATCAGAATTTATCAGCATTTTTTTTTTGTTAGGGCAATACTTTTATTGCCAGTACGTTACGAAATTAATTTAAACTTGAAAATTATGTTCAAATACGAGTTACCAATGTAATTCTGAAGTCACTACTTTGAATTTAAATAGGTAAATATTCAGCTTAAGATAACATCTTGAAAATCTGAAAGTTAAAGCAATGTAGGTATGAAAATCTTCGTAGCTAAAGGAAAACCTTCAATACGTGTAGGTAGGTAGACGTTTTCATCAACATACGTGGTATTACATTTTTCCTTGAATAATTCATTAAGGAAAGTAATATAGTATTCAATTAGACGAATGAATTCCCCGTCTGTATAACATTAGCGTAAGAAATAGCAATAAATTCGGAAATAACATCGCGAACATAAAGGTGTTACAAAAATTGCGGTACCGTCGAGAGGGCAAAGCGAGGCTAAGGTTGTAACGTCAGTTATCGACGCCTACAATAAGTCGCATTTTATACGGTTATTATAGGGCTATAAATGCCACCGGCCGGTGTTTCATACACTGCCGGGGCAGATTATACTGCCTATGGCCCCGATTTGGGGGCGGGGGGTCCGCCCACTGTCAGTTTCACGTGCCACCTGACAGATGTGTCGAGATATCAGATATCGGGAGACACATTCATAATCTTTGCCTCAACCTCTCGTTTCTTATATTAAAATAACGAGCATCACGCAGGTGCGAACTCGAAGGGAATTAATAAAAATTGGGCGGGATTTACACAGGTGCGCGGTTATACGGCTCGGTAAGCACTTACCTACTGAATCGGTAAATAATATATCCAATTCGGGGTTACCGGGGATACCTTCTTATAGGGCTATTGCTGAAGGAAATTGGGACGCGCTAATTGAATTTCTCACCTATTCTACATGAGTTGCCGTAATTATATACCATGCTATATGAAATAAACGTTTTTACTAATATTAATACGAAACGAATTCAAAATCAAAAGAAATATTTTACTTTTGGACTCTAAGACTTCTGAGAGAACCTCTTAGTACAGAGACTTCATGAAAATCACCTGAAACCCGCCAGATTTAATTAAGGTATTCTCCCTGAAAAATAAAAGCAGTATAATTGAAGTTGGAGAAAAATAAAGCTAATTCCTGGAGCGGGCCTGGAGAACTTTCATTAGCGTTTCACAGCTACAATTGCGAGTTCAAATAATTATGTTTACGGAATCCTTTTCTTACGCAGAGATTATTTATCTTCTCTATTGTTACAAGAAGTGACGCGGACGAATTTCACGAAAATACCCCATTTATCTACAGCCAACACACAAAAGCAACACGAAACCCAAAACTTTTTACGTGGCCAGTGACAACGCTGTTTCGTTCTTTTCTCTTAACGTATCATTTTCAACTTTTAGTGGCATAGTATTTATTTTTGCAGTTTACGGCAATCGAGACATTAACTTTAAGAACTTCGTTTAAGTTTTGAGACAGTGAAGTCCAATTCCATATTTGCTCAGCAATCTCACCCGCAGATAACTTTACTTTGCCGACGTTGCTTACTTCCTACTTTATTTGGTTTAGACCCGCATAAATAAAAGAGAATTGGTTACATTCTGCACGCAACTACATAATATTTTCCTGGACCACTAACTGTTCTTCAAAATAATAAAATACGACGGCCATTATTTGAACACTACGGCTGTTTGGATATCACAACAACCGAATTTGTATATCTAGATTTATTTATTAACGTTTTACTGAACCCCGTCCGATTCCGCCGACACAATGTTTTATGTAAGTGGCTATTGTTTCCTATCGTTTTTATCGGTAAAGCAATAACGCAGAACGATTCTCGTGATATACCGCACCGACCTTATAATGCATAAAGAAAATACGGTCATCCACGGAGCTACACTGAGCCCTTATTTGCCTTTTTGGGGTGTTACTATCTTTGCCTCGATTCGTACGCAAAGCCACCCGCCCGCGCGCGAAATACCAATTGCGCCCCAGTTTCGACGAACGGATCGTGCTGTTTGTTTAGGCCAACCGGAGTCGTGAAAGGTGATGAACTAAATATTAACAAAAAGGCGAACCAAGTATCAACACACGTGTTACGTTTAAGGGCAAAAAGTTGTGTGATACTGACGTTGATCCGGTGTCACGAAGATGTATGTCGTGAACGCGTGCCCATATCACGTGGACAGGAGAGCGAGGAAAGTTTGCGAGTGCTATATGGGGAGTGGACCGTTGTACGTGTCAGCATAATCGCGGCGCCACCTTCTGTTTGTCGAGCGGCTCACTAATGCTGTTTGTCGCCGTGGGCGACTCTGGACACGTCACGTCACGTGTGTGTGTCTTAATCGTTAGCAGACTGAACTCGGTTGCTCATCGCATTGTTTTGTTTGCCACTTTAACCGGGAACTTGGTGCGTTGGGTGATTATAATAGTAGACTGGAGCGAAAGTACAGCTATAAACCTAAATCCATGATCTAGTTTATTATTGTCTAATCTATTCAAGCGTTTGCAAAATTGTATTTAAATAAATGTTCATTTACGATCTCTCGTGAATAGTATTTTCATGTGGAACTATGTTTCTCGTAGTTCTAAAGTCCCTAGATACAAGGAATCCTTGTTATGTATTTGATCGTTGGGCGTTATTTATTTAATTTTAGATACGATCGTAAAGCTCCTAATGTTTGAAGTAGAGCCTCTAAAGTAATAAAAACTATATACAGTCTCACTAAAGATGAAAGCTATAAAATATTAAATTGTCTAGCATAAAGCCGATGCCTACAATACAGCCCAATAGGTATTGTCGAAAGCTGATTGACGCCTTTTGAAAACACCTTGACACGAATTGCCTTTAATTATAACGATATCAAAGACTTATAAAGCTTTAATAATTCGAAGCAAGTTAAATACGAAAAGTTTTTGGACTCACTGTCTGAGGTTTTAAGTTCTGTTTCAATACAGCTTGATTGTGAATTGTAATTAATGTGAAAAATCTGTAGCGAAACTTTTGTATAAGTTTTATTAATTTTCCTTCCCTCTTCGGTGACGTTTTTCTTTCAAACTCCACAATAATACTTAATCTATTCTATGAGAATTTAATTTGCTAATGAATGGTTGTTTTTGTTTCAGGTTTCGGATTCGTCACGTTTCAAAGTGAAGACATAGTAGATAAAGTGTGCGAAATACATTTTCACGAAATCAACAACAAAATGGTAAGTAGATAGTTTTATTTATGACAAAAGTTACCCTGAGCAGCTAGAAACTTGCTTTATATCTAACATCTTAGGATAGAAGGAGGGTTGCAATAAATGAATAGATAAAAAGTTACATGATTTTCTCAGAACATTTGGATTACTTCCGATACTATGTGATACAAGAGAGAAACTTAAATCAAGTTAATAAAAACAAAGTCTGTTAATCTTGTAATCAACCGACAGCGATGCTCACATCTTAAGATAAACTTCCGTACATTTTAACAAAATACTTTTGTTCTTCAACTTTTATTAATTCTCATTCTAAGGGTACTGAAAAAAAAAAATTTATTTCCGTTTGCTGTTATTCTGTATGTCTGTATATTTATCTATCTATCTGCCTGTTTGATTTGAAGGAAAATTATAAACTGTACAAGTATTTAAAACCCATGATAACTGGAAAAAATCTCTATTCAATAAAAATATTTAAGAGATGAAGTATTATATATATATTTTTAATACACAAGCGTACCATAAGAGAATATATAACCAATTTTATCTTCTTTGCTTCATTTGTTATTGATTTCACCATCTTCAACAAATTCACCAAATAATAAAATGAATGTTTACGTTCTTTATATAATACGTGAATGCTATTAAACATTTCCAAACCTAGTTGTTACACTCATCAAAAATAACACAGATAAAAAAACACGGTTTTTTCAATCCTCCGATATAAACTAACCTGTTTGAGTAAATGTAACGATAGTCTAATATAATATGGAAGTGTTACTTAAAAATAACGCATAAAATCGCTTTAATAGAGACAATAAGAATAGTGTTACTGGACACGTTGTTATATCATTTGATTAAATGTTTTAAGTTAATTATAATTCAATTATAATATAACTGATTGTAATATAAATAAAAGCCTATTTTTAATTGGAGACTCTAGTATATAATAGTAAATAAAACATTACATTATACATACAAATTTATATAGTGTATACCTGATATAACTTACAAAGAAACGTCAAGGCGTTTTCAATATCATCCAAGAAACGTATCGTAACCATGTACTGGTACATTGTTATCGATTAAATGCTATCCTTGAAAACTTTGTTAGTCAAACAACAAAAAGTTCGTTTTCCACTTGTTAAAACTTCCGTAAATGCTGGGGGTATTATCATCTCTTTACTTACATGCTCCGGTTGTTTGTCTTGCCGAAAGATTTATTCGTCCTACCCTCATTTTAGTATTTTGTGTTTGGTGGGAGTAGAAAAGAATAATTTTGTAAGTTGGTAATCTTTAAAAAAAGTAAAATTGCTTTTATATTCTGTAACAAAATTAAATTCAACTACTGATATGTTATAAATCCAATTTTTCCGATCGTCCAATCGTCCAAAATCGTTCTTAGATAAATTTATTTCAAATATTTTAACCATCTTAATTTTAGGATAAGCCTATTTTTAACATATAGTACTAATAGTACATAGTACTAATAGTATATAGTACTAATAGTACACGGTACTAATAGTACATAGTACTAATAGTACATAGTACTAATAGTACATAGTACTAATAGTACATAGTACTAATATAGTGTTTTAACAACCGTAGTTTTTACTTTCGAATTAAAATAAACCGTTCTGATATAAAACAAAAAATAATCTGGCCATTAGATAAACAGAAAGCAGAGTCCTGAATGTCCTTGAAGTCCAAAATTAGCAGCAAAATAAATCTGCGTGCCAGACTCAATCCCGTTACATTGTCGGTCAGATATCAATTAGAGGCGAGGCAGCCCTGGCTGGCGTTCTTCCAAACTGAGCCAATAAAACGGCACTAAACCCGACTTTTACTCTGTTTAGGTTTTTCCCCTACAACCAAGGCCTCTACTAATGTTTCACGAACAGAAAGAGGCGAAATATGTAGTTTGATCGTATCAAAGACGAGCTTCGCCCGCGGCGTGGCCTATGGGAAAAGAATTCAACCACCCATTTCACCCTCTTAAGGATGGAATTTCGAAAAATTCTTTCTTAGCGGATGCCTACGTCATAACACCCACCTACATGCTAAATTTCAGCCCGATCCGTCCAGCCATTTGGGCTGTGCGTTGATAGATCACTATGTCAGGCAGTCACCTTTGAGTTATATATTAGGTCTTTACCTATGAAATTGCCGTTTTGTTTGAAAAAAGTTAAAGTATTTTTTTTTTCGAACTTATTTCTTTCTTTTATTCAAAGTAATCACCCCTGCAATCAATGCATCTTTGCCAATGCTGTGGCAGTTTATGGATGCCCTTCTTGAAAAAATCAGCAGGACGGGAGACAACAAACTCTTCAAAGGCGTTTTGTACTGCCTCTCGGGAATTAAATTTTTTTCCCGCTACAAAGTTGTCCAAATTTTGGAAAAAGTAATAGTCGGTAGGCGCAAGATCTGGTGAGTATGGCGGATGAGGGAGAGCTTCCAAACCCAACTCATGCAGCTTAGAGACGGTCTGTTGTGCAGTATGGGGTCGCGCGTTGTCGTGAAGTAGCAGTGGAGACGACCGATTGACCAAAGCCGGTTGCAGACGTGTGAGTTTCACCATCATTGTGGTCAGTTCTTCAATGTACACATCTGCAGTAATGCTCTCGCCGTTTTGTAAAAAGCTATGATGAATCACCCCAGCACTAGACCACCAAACTATGACCATCACCTTTCTAGGGGTCATTTTTCGTTTTGCACATTGCTTTGGTACCGAACCAGGATCTAACCAACTTGCTGAGCGCTTTCGATTGTCAAAAAGAATCCATTTTTCGTCGCACGTAACAATTCGGTTCAAAATTCCTTCATTTCTGTGCTTGTTAAGCAGCGCAAGGCAAGTCTCGACGCGTACGTTGCGCTGGCGATCGTTAAGTTCGTGGGGCACCCATCTATCAAGCTTTTTTATCTTGCCAATCTGTCGCAAATGGACCAATATTGTTTTGATGCTAACATCAAAAGCTGCTGCCAGCTCAGCTGTAGATTGAGATTCATCAGCTTCCACAATTGCCTTTAATTCATCATTGTTGACCAAAGTTTCCGGACGACCACGAGGTTCATTTTTCAAGTCAAAATTCCCAGAACGGAACCGAGCAAACCAATAACGGGTTGTACGTTCGTTTGTACAGTTCTCTCCGTAAACGTCGTTGATGTTACGTGTCGTTTGTGCCGCGTTGGTGACACGACGGAACTCATATTCCATAATTACATGAAATTTCAAAGTATCCATTATGAGGAAAAATGTTGAAATGTAATGAAAATACAACGCTAATCAATAAACAAAAGACTTATATTGTAAATAGAATGTCATATTTTTAAAACAAAATTAATTTGAATTTAGAATTTAGAAAAAATTTAGAAAAAAAGCCAATCAAAACTTTTTTTTGTTTGAAAAAGTCTATACTGCAATACGGCAATTTCATAGGTAAAGACCTATTATATTTACGAGCTTCTGCCCGCAGCTTCGCCCGCGGCGTGGCCTATGGGAAAATAATTCAACCACCTATTTCACCCTCTTAAGGGTGGAATCCTTTCTTAGCCTTAACCTACGTCATAACATCTACCTGCATGCCAAATTTCATTCATTTGCTTAACAGGTGAAAAAGTAGTTCATCCACCCACACCCAGAACGCACTTTACTCATTATCCGTTTGGTATAGATAAAAATCCCATAGATAAAATATAGGTAAAAACGTTTCTTATGTTAAACTCGCTCCTAAAGACCTAGCTCCCAGAAGAAAGACATTGAATATATGCGAAATAAGGTCCAACCAATTTCGACTTTTAATTGACGTGAGTTTAGCCAGTATCAATTTTCAAAAATGTATCATACACACGATATTTATCCAACTAGAAAATAAATTAATAAACTATTGGTTGGACAGCCTCGGTGGTGTGGTGATTGAGCAGGTCGGCTCATAGCCCGGAGGTAGCGGGTCCGATTCCCGCGACAGGACAAGTATTTGTGCACAGGAAAAAAAAAAGCGCAAATACTTGTTCTAAGTCTGGGTGTTGTGGGACCATGGTCCTCGTAGTTCCTGGGTCCCAAGACACTGGGAATCCTAGTTAGGATCTCTGTATATGATAGTTGTATGTTATTATTATTATTATTCGCATATATCAATATGATATAAATTTAAGTGTCACATTATATATAATTTATCCATAGTGTTCATTTTACCCTTATAGTAGTAGTAGTATATATATATATACCCTAATAGTACAATGGTAGGACCACTAAAAGAAAGGTCGTCAAATGACATGAGACATAGAACCAAAAACTTTGTGGATAGATTAAAAGGATAATAATAACTATTCTAGTTAACGCTATCGTTTTATGGAGTTTTCGGATTTTTTTATAATTAGTCATTATTATTTTTATATTTTGTAACATAATTAAATACACTTTAAGATTTAATCTCTTTTTAACTAAACATTACATAAATTAAATACTTTTTTTGTTTCTTTTTCTTTTTTATATGTGTGAACATCTCACACAACGCCATCTAAGCCCCAAACTAAGCAAAGCTTGTACTGTGGGAACCAGATAACTGATACAATACTTAGATACTTTCTGTTTGTAAATACATACATAGAATACAATATAACACCCAGACACAGAACAATCATCGATGTTCATCACACAAATGTTTGTCCTGGGTGGGAATCGAACCCACAACCCGCAGTTCAGAAGGCAGGGTCACTACCAACTGAGCTATCGGGCCAGTCAACTCTATAAATAGATAGTTGGACATTTCTGCAAAGTTCGTCTAGGAAGGTACCACCGCTTTGCCAATTATTCTGCCGCGAAGCAGTGCGCAAGCCTTACTATGTTCTGGTTTAAAGCGCACTGTATCTAGTGAAATTACTGGGTAAATGAGACTTTAGGACCTAATTTACCCTTCTTGCAACATGTAAATTACATCTACAAGTATATGCATTGGTAAATATTTTATCAAGGAAACAGTTGTAAATATATTAGAAATTTTCCAAAAATGACCCTTATTGTCCTAAAAATAATATACTTATCTAAAACTGTTTATAGTTATTTATAATCTCCTTCAAAACGACTTTGTCCACAATACATTACCATCTAGCCTTTACAAGGCTATACAATCGTGTGCACCCATAAGCCTTGTTAACTTTTATCCACCGCAACAACACGCACTCTACACTCATTGTCTGGCGGATATATCACTTTATTATTTTAGCGTAAGTAGAACATTATCAAAATTATCAAATTCAGCGTAACCATTCACGCAACAGCCTCTATGGTGAGGTGGTTGAGCAGGTCAGCTCATAAACCAGAGGCGACGGATTTGATTCCCGCGTAAGGACAAGTATTTGTGCACAGAAAAAACACCGCAAATACTTCTTCTGAGTCTGGGTGTTGTAGGACCATGGATTTAGTAGTTCCTGGGTCCCTAGTTACAGGGAATCCTAGTTAGAGTCTAGGATTTATATATGTGATCGTTGGCGTTATTTTTATTATTGTTATTATTTTATAACCACACTAAAACTTATTATGATGTATTGGACATTGATTTACATAAATATGCTGATAATTATAGTAAACGTGTGACGCGTGAATATAAAAAAGACAAATGTTACTGGATGGAGGAAAACTACAAGGATTTGTGTCAAACAAGTCAATGTATTTAGTTTAATATTCTGCATGGATCATAGTGAAAAATGCAAAAAACCAGATAAACTACAGACTACTCAAGTTGAATTAATCAATTTAAATACACAGCCACATTACATTAGAGTGGTCCGACAGCTCAGTTGATAGTAGCTGTGTATTATGGGCTGTAGGTTGTTGGTTTGATTCTCACCCAGGATAAACATCTGCGTGATGAATGTCGATGTTTATTCTGTCTCTGGGTTTTATATTGTATTCTATGTATGTATTTACAAACAAATTCAATTCCATTCTTTATTTGCTTGATCATGGGTACATATACAAGGTGGAATTTAATTCGTTCTTTTCCTTTCATGTATGTATTCAGCCCATGCTATAGAATGCTCCCATATAACTAAATCTTATGAAATAAAACTTAAATCTAGGTATTATCAAATTTAAATTCTAAAGAAAAGCCCTGTGACATTGAACAAAGCAGGTGTTTTATTGCATACGAAACATTTACAAAGCACTCAGCTGATGCCCGCGCGTGTGTACCGTTAAATAGACATTTCGGCTGACATGCAGTTATTTTAAGACGCACTTAATACTAAATCTAAAACTTAAAATTGGACCTTGTACGAATATTCTATAGCATGGTCTGCGTACATACATTTAAGGAAAAGAGTGAATTAAATGCCACCGTGTATAGTATCAAAGTATTATATCAGTTATCTGATTCCCGTAGTACAAGCTTTGCTTAGTTTGGCGCTAGATGGCACTGTGTGAAATGTCTACACATATTTATTTATTTTATATATTGCCCACGTGATAGTGGAAATTTAAAAGTAAGCCATGATATAAAAATACATATACATGTATAGTGTAAACAAAAATGTATTTTTTTTAATATTATTGAATGATGTGACGAGCTAGTCGTTCTCCTGATGTTAAGTGCAACGGCCGCCCATAACAGAACAGTGTCACTCGGAACCTTAAAACATAGAGTTACAAGCGACACTGCATTGCACACATCATCCTGAGACATCAGCACAGTCTGGTAATAAGATTACTCGACTGTGATCAGATCAGATCATGAAGTCTCAATTGCCCAGTAATTTCACTAGTTACAGTGCCCTTCAAACCGGAACACAGTAGTGCTTGCACACTACTGCTTGGCGGCAAAATAACTGGCAAAGCGGTGGTACCTACCTAGACGGATTTTGCAACAAAGTCCTACCACCTAGTAATGTAGTCTAGTATGATGGTAAAACCTTAAACTCCGGTGTGAAGTTAAAATATTAATTCACTCCAGTGCAAATTTCCATAGCTCCTATCCAGCTCTCACACGGTTTACATCGTAAACAATTCGCCCATCGACACGTCAAAAAGGCTGGTTTAAAAAATCTGAGCCGCAATGCCTACCACCCATTCGAACCATTACCTACATTGTCTTTGTCTCTTGAAGTTCCCATCACCATTATCTTTTATCCCGTTGAAAGGAGTAAAGAACGGGTACCACACCCTTTCGCATCGTCGATGCATATTCCTGATTATTAATGCTTGTTTTTTGTGTCTTGCTCTATTGTCTCGCACCTAATGGCTGCTCGGAACGCGGCATGTGTCGGCAAGAATCGCAAGGGTGATGCTCGCCCTAAGTGGAGCAAACAACGAACAAAGACATCAAACAAATGGGTAGTGTTTTAGAGTAATTACGGTTTGCTTCCGTGCAAAACGAGAGGTGCATGAAGCGAGCTTTCCTCCGCGTATATGTACGTTCATACGACACGGAGAGGAAAACTAATCGCTTATTATTTCGCCCCTTTTTTGTTGCGTGTCGGGGAAAATTTATCAATGTTACGGTAAACTCCGTTTTTACTCGGTATTCGTAAACAATGTAGAACAAACTTGCATTACTGTGACAAAGGAAGGTATATAACTTTTTTTCCGGTCGGAGTATTAACGTTACGATCTTCAGCTTACACAGTCGGTACGTGACTCGTAAACAAATCGCACCATTAAAAATTCGCTTTAGCATATCATAAACACATCAGATAGTTATATTTACGCAGGCAATAAAGAAGACAGAGGCGTCATGTCAGCAGCGACGTTTACGCCACGAGTAGCTGGCCTCGTAAATTTAATATGTCATCTCTTATATTAAAATGGTCGTTAAGCTAATAGCTGCTCCGCCTTCCCGCACGAGAGTGATAGGGTGATACTCTAGCTTAATTTTAAGTACCAAACACAAAGAAGCATCTACACAATTAAATTTTCAGTAAAAAGCTCTCTAATCGCAATTAAAATTACAGCTTCATTTAATAAAAAAATACGAAGTTTACAAAAATCTCGAACCAATAAGCTCATTAAAGCTCTTTAAAACGTTATTCTACATTTAGGAAATTCATTATCTGTCTCCCAATATTTACTTGCCTACAAAATTATTCCCCTTCTCGCAAAATCTTTGTTAATACAGAAACAAACGCGATTATAAATGAAAAGCAATTGAAATTTCCATCACATTTAATTTGCGCGGCGTGATTTAATACAAGTAATTTTAACAAGACATCGCTATCCAGTATAATTGTGTACTAAGCGATTGTATAATTATTAACACCCAGAGACAGGAAGGCTCTCGGCGCTGCATTTTGAAACATAAATACGGGCCTCCATTAAAACGCTCACAACAAATTCTCGTCACTCCATTACGTCCTTACACATTACTCCCTTAATTGCTTCCGCTTACCATGAATTTTAACAACAAAGCACCGACGGGCCTCAAAATGGGTAAAATATAGTGTAGTTTAGATTTCACCTTCTAACATCAATTTCTATTTGGCGGATTTAAGCGTGCTGGGGACACACACACCTGTGTTTCTTTATGGGGTCACACCTGTTAAGGCCGAGCACGAAAAATGGGGTTTACGGACTTCGTGTCGAAGAAAATTCGAGGTGAACGATCCGATGCGTAAGCAACTTTGAGGGCTTGATGACGTGGCTACAGCCTGATGGTTTTAGACGCGCTGTCGGCTGTTGACATTCAATAGTAACTTGAGCTCGACTGATAGATTATAATTTAAGATCACGCCGCGTATCACACATGTAGTACTAATAAATAAAAAAATATTTGTGGACATTTCCCACAGCGCTATCTAACCCCACAAGCAAAACTTGTACTATTGGTATCAAATAACTGATATAATACTTAGATACTTTTTTGTTTCTAAATACATATATATAATACAATATAATACCTAGACACAGAACTAGCATCGATGTTCATCACACAACTTTGTAAGAATCGAATCCATAACCTACCGTTCAAAAAGCAGGGCCAACGAACTTAGCTATTAGGCCAGTACAAACTATGTAAATCTTTACTGCTCAAAAAGTGATCTCTAATTATTTGCATTCATAACTACTGGGATAGAGAGGAAAGTTTTCACACATTCATAATTACACATACTCCTTATATATTTTCATTATAACGAACAAATTTTATATACCTACTATCTTGCTTCAGCAATAAAGGATTTCAAAGTTCAATCCAAAACTGTGCAATAAGGTTTCCGCTACAATAAAACGGTTATAACTCTCCCGAATACTTGTTACTCGAAGCGCATAGTTGAAGTTTGATGCGGTTACACAACTTACGGTATCTACAATTTAACTATCGGAATTTCACGTCACATTTGTCGCGGGTTTATTTTTTTCCTGAACGGAATATCTGTATGTGTTACAAAAGGCGGAGTTAGAAGTTTTCATAGATTGCCCAAGTTCCACGAATAAGCAAGTTTTATGGCGCAAGCCGCACGAACAAATTTGGTAGGGTTTTATTTTGCGCGCCCCACGTTACTTTTTATTGAACGTTTATCTAATGGTTTTCCAAAACAACGTGACAGCTAGCTCGATGATTCATTGCTTTTTTTGCTCTCATATGGCTATTGGTAGTAAACGGTTTGTTTTAATGCTAGAGTTTCTAAGCTTGAAAATGCCCTCATTCCGGTATACTTTCAAGCACCTCTACTAAACATTTGCAACGGCAAGGTATCACATTTTTCTCTCCGATCGTGCATGAGGGAAACAAATGGCTTCCGTTTAGGAAATAACACTAAAAGTAGGCACATTTGAAATTGCCACTTAAATCTTGGGATCCTCAATCGCCATTTTTCTTAGCGTCTCAGCAGACCAATCTGTAGAATGTGAATAGTTTTTTGATTCTGCTCTATTTTCACTATGGGCTGTAAATTTGTGAAGTATATTTTCATATACATATTTTAATTTGATTTTGCTTTAATAACGTTTACAATTTTATTTTGTACCGAATATATATATTTATTGTACAATATTTGAAACTCTTTGCAAACTTTACACTGAGTTATAGTTGTGTTTCTTTCACAGATCAAGTATTTGATCCCAATTCATTGCTCATACAATATCCTCTTAGTATTTATTGGATAAATTTAACATTTATTATTATATAACGAACAGAAACTAATAGCTTTTCGTAATTATCTACGAGAGCCGTTTGAAAACCTTCAAAAGCACGCATACGTTTTCTAATATCTATTCGTCTTTCGCGTTCCTAAGAGTGATAGCTTCACACCCCTCAAGCTTCGAACAATCAATCACAAGCCTCACAGCCGTGATTACCATAAACTTCCCGTTTTAGCAGGACCCAGGCTTCTTCTAAGCACTATCGATCCGCCCGCGGCCATTTCTGTGCCTTCCACATAAAATATATCAAGTGTGACCGTCCTTTTTCAATGAAACTGCAATTGGCGAAATGTCGATGGATTTCATCCTTTCAAAACTTTTCCATTCAGAAAAATGTATGCCCTAATGGCTCGTAGTGCAGAAGCTGGAATTGTCAAAAAGTTCTATAAGCGCCATTTAATCTGAGCTTCATTTAATGCATGTTTTGTTAGTATATGTAGTACTACAGGGAAGTATCTCTTAAAGGAGAGCCGCAGCATCATTAATAACTTGAACTGTAACAATATTTCTCGTCTGGGTCGTAAGATGCAACGGTTGTCGCTAACGAGATTTTGGCCCCACCCTACATAGTCTTAATTAACAGCGAGGCTTCTTACCTCGGGTATAATTTCCGGCAAGATAGCGAACTGCCCACGTAACTGACAACGGATAGGCAATCTTATCAACAGCACACATATGCATAGGTGTGTCTATATATGTATATACAATATAGTGTAGCATGCATATCCTAATCCAATCAGATGAGGCTCTGGTTCTGCCAAAGTCAATCACTATCATTTTATTGCATGCGCGTAAAATTTCATAGCCATTAACATCCCCTTATTAACCTACTTCCACGCTGACAGATATTTCCATATCATTTCACGTAATAAACTTACTCCATAATTTTATTATGACACGAAATATGGAACGGCATTACAAAGATTTTCCAAGTAAAAATTTATTAATTCTGATCGTAATCATCCGGCAATCAGTATTTAAACAACTACCTAATTTCCTATATAGGTACGTACATATATAAATTTAATGGTCATAAAGCACACGGCACGCAATTTTCAAATGACGCAACTAACTCAAGTCGAAGGGAAGGACGTAAATTACGGCTCAACAGGCATTTCCGGCCCTTAACGATTTCCACTCGAACTTAAATTTGAAGCGTGAAAGAAAATTAATTAATCACACATGGTGCTAGGTGGAGTACACACGAACGCACCATTTGACAGTGTTGTATCGCAGCTCATGTGAACACACCTAAACGCGTGAATCTCAGATATTACGCTGTCTAATGCTTTATTACACGTACGTTTAGCTCAGCGTATAAGCTCTACATCCCGTTACATCTAATAACTCGACGCGTCGACTCGCCGCTTAGAAACCCCAAATGAATTGACAGCTCAACATGTCGGATGTTGATAGCGTTCTGGTACAATACGCTACCCAAATCCTTCAGAAAAGTAAACCTTTGTTGTGGACAAAGCGGGTGAAAGTTTCAAAGAAGTTACCCCGTCAAAATATTAATAGACAGTTTGACATCCGCGGCGACAAGACGCCTTTCTTGTCGAAAAAGGAGTTCCATTTGAAGTGCCCGAAGGACGGCACCTAGATAAAAAAAATCCCCTGAGTATGTTATATGTTCCCCGAGATGTCAGATTTACGGAGCAAAGTGAAGTAACGTTTGATCTAATCCGTATTAGTATGATGAAAAAATATAACTTAGTCATGAAGATCGTTTCTCCCTAAAAAAGTTTTGTGTGCTTTTCCCTCGAATTAAAGCGGGTAATTCTGCGAACTACTTACATTATTTTCGTATGATAATGCCTTCGCAGGCTGATGGAATCCGGGCGGGTCGGTAATCCCGTATAGATTGAGGAAGTTGAAGATCGGAGGGTATCAGGAGAGATGATTTAAGGCGAAGTCGTAAAGTATCGTATAAGGAGGCGCGGGTAATTGAAACAATGTCGTCTGCGTAGGGAGACAATAAAGTAGTGAGCTTGGTGAAGACGCGAGGGCGCGGGCGCGTCATCAATAAAGGCCATACGTTAAGGCAGGCCGGTTCATTACTGCGCCGCGCGCAGCGTCGCCACATTCCCATTACGGGGGAGTTAGGAGACGCGAGCGGCGGTAAATAGTGGCCAAGAAGCCTTGCTTTATTTCTTGCACACAATTTCATTTACATCAGAAGTGCTGAACTGAGTCTCCTCGAGAGAGTCATATGAAAGTCGCGTACAGATTCATGCAAAACAAGTTACGAGCGGCGGGGCCGCAGACCTTAATCTAGTCGGTGGTGCCACAGCAGTGCGCTCGACGCCAATCTACCTACTTAATTACTACTAATTGCGCCAGCTTATACTTGTACGTGTGTCATAAACTTTCTTACCGTGACGGTTATTAATTCAGCACATCTACGCCATTCTCGTCGTGCCAATTTCACTTTAAGTGCTTTTTCTTACGACACAGTTTTTATTTAAGTGGGTCTTGTGGGTCCTTAAAACGTAGACATATTCATAAAAATTCACTTTATTTCAAAACAATTTATCAATCAAATAACTTTTAGATTGTTAACCAGAAAAGTGTCGCATTTAGGAATAAAAAAATCTGATTAGTCATTTCATAGCAACATCTAATTTTGCATACTGAAATTGCTTTTACACGACAAGTCGATGACCGCCGTTAAACAATAATTACTTTAACGCAAACTGCACTCTCACCTCTCTCTAACGCGGTCTCGATATTGTTATAATTTCATTTGATTCCCGATTATTCGCCGATGCATTTCAATTCCTACACGTAATAGCTTTTTTAAGGCATTCTCGTTCCATTTCTGTGTACCTCATATACAAATTTCATTATGGTTGAGCATTTATAGAGCAAACGATACGGTTGCCTTTGGCGGACGCTCCCGCTCGTTATATTCTTTTACCTTTACGCTTAAGTGGGCTCTTAACCGTGATGCGAATTAGTTAAGCAACGAGTCAGCACAGTAATCGTGTTTGGTTACAATTGCAAACGGTCGGTAATACCGCTGAGTGTCTGCCAATACCAGTTGACTCGTTTAGCCTTCGCCCTAACAGCTATTTTTGTTTCCTTTGCCTCTTATCTTGATCATTTATTTACATGAAGTTGTAGGGCAATACATTCACACATCTTTTTGACTTTCAATTATCTACAGAAATACCATTGTCTGGCGTAATCTTTATTTCGAACCATTTCGAGCTCAAATTTTAACCCTTATATCCGCTCTAATAAAGCGTGTAATAAGCTCGATCGATTTCCTCCAGAAATAGCCGCGGGCGTTTGACAGGCTTCCGTGGCCCAATGAATGCTGCACGCGCTGCGCTGTACATGCCACCCTTTAATATTTAATTTCATACAATTCTATGGCGGCAGAGTGTATTTCTAATGGCAGCAAGTGTGCCGTACTGAAGGAAAATTTAAAGCGATAATTATATGAAATTGTTAATAGTCTTTTTTACTTAGTGGTGTTTATTTGCGAGTAGAAATTAATACTCATTTGTTTATGGCCCAATGGTTTGGTGTATAATTTAAATTAACCGTTTTAGTTTAAGTAATCTGTAGCATTGTTTGTTACAATATTAGTGGTTCCACGTTTAAATTAAATAGTAATTAAGTAAAGATTTTTTCATCTGAATGCTCAAGAAATCAGACACTTTTAAATACATTAGTAAGTACGGTAGGTATATATCTGCAGAAATTTTATTAGTCATTGAAAGTACGCAAAAGTTAATTGCGCTCTTTGGATGTATTACCAACGCCTCGATATAAAATGTGTGCAATTTACTAGTGGCTGGAGGGCTATCGGCAATGTGCAGGTATAGCAACGTCAACGCGACGACTCGATCGCTTATATCTGATTTGAATTTGGCGCATTACGGCCCATCAAGCTCCTCCTTCCACCCGGCACTTCACCCTCTCTGTAAACACTCCAGCACTTTAAGCAACTGTGTCGAAATTCGACTGAAAACGTCGATTCCCGCTTATCTTATTCCTTTGAACAACAGTTACGTAAATATGGAGAGCGCTCCTGGGGTGCGGTGAAGTATGTCATTATCCGTGACCTGTTGAGCGCAAGATTTGTGACTCATCTATTCTATGTAACTACGTACCAACAATAAGATATTTTTTATGAAAATATTTTCTCCTCTTCCCAATGGGGTTTCAAGCAAAATCTGTCGCGAGAATGTGGAACTTTGAAAACCTTAAAATTACATTACCTTAACATTTTTATCGCAGCCGACGTGTAATTCTGGGAGCTCTCACCTAGCCTCCGGTTCTCACGCCCCGGCTTCCGTTTAGCGGCAATCAGGGCCAGGCTTGCGACGTTCTGTCAATACGAAGGCGAGAGGTTTCCCTGATAAACTTATCTAGTACCCCCTCGCATGCCCACACACCTCCCCCTGTCGTCTCTGTTTATCGCTCACGTATGTTCGTAAGCTACGCTCACAATGCATTACTCGTACAACGTTGCTTTTTCGCTGACTTTTTGAATCAGTGCGTTACTTCTTCCAACATTTTTTCCATCGAAAAAACCGTCCATCCGTTTAATAGGCTTTAAAAGGAAAGGAATTTAATATTTTGTTTATATCATCGACGTAAAGGTATTCGCTCAGAAACAGCAACAAAATATTACATCGTTTTATAAAGTTGTCTATTTGGCTGGTTGCCCGTAGTCTGCCACAAGTATTTCAAAGGAAACAAAAATAAAAATACCAAGAAACAAACGCAAAATCTTATAAAATGCAGTTAACTTCAACACACATGCGACGGCAGATCCGTGAGCTTGTCTCTTAAAGGAACTACTTTTATTTTGTTGTTTGAAGCGTGGTAAGAATCTCGAATAATGTCCAAGTTTAAATTTGCTGGGAATCTTTACATAATGTTTCCAGAGGTTACAACCATCGCAGCACACGTAAATTCCCGCAGCGAGATAGAAACCTCCTTTATTTTGTTTTGTTTTAAAGCACCGTCCTTTAATCTGAGCGTCTTTATTACAAAGGTTTACTAAAGCTTTAGGGTCGGCGATAACTCATCGGTATCCGCAATATTACGTACAATAGGAACACCTTACACAATTAACAAAATACAACTTTGCCTTACAAAAGCCTCCACAGTGTTCACTTCGATGTTCAATATGGTTAAACAAATAAAACGGTATATTTCTCTTCTGATAATTGGAAAACCATTGAAGAGACAAACAATTTTGAGGGCTCATTTTAAACTGATAAATTTTACAAAGCCTTATGAATTCCAGATGGAAATACAAAATCAATAATATTGAAAGGTAAGAATAATTTATTCTCGAAATTTATTGACGTTACTGTTTTACCTTAAAAGGTTTTAACTCAAAATCAATCGAGCGAAAATTTAATGACTGCTTTTAGATTCGTATTATTATCGTCTACGTGCGAGCGTACAGTCGAGGCGATGGAGCATTAACTTGGTGTTTTCTCGCGAAACAATTAAATTTCTCATACATCGATGAGATTACAAGGAGGCAGGTTAGGTAGGGTGACATACTCGTATAGGCGGCGCGCAATGGAGCAGATCTCGAGTTTGCTCGACTGAGCCAATATCTTTGCTTGGCTCGAATACTCGATCGCGCGATCGATATATCGCCTGGAGGGCGCGCCTACATAGCGCCCGGCTAAATACAATTTACCTTTGTTATTTTGCGTGTCATTAAACTGCGTCGCGATCGGGATTGCGAACTTCGATGCGAATTGTTCGTGAGCTTTTGTTTCCCACTTCAGTCGGTGAGCGACCGACGACGCGACGTCAATTAACGTCGAATGTCCTGACTGTATTTCTCCTGGTCTTCTTTATTTTAGGTACACTAAAACAAGGGTATTAAAAAGGTGTTTGAACCAGATATTGTTCTCGATGAAATTGTGATGAGTGAAATGAGCTAGAAATATTTATGCAGTTAAGAAGTTAGGCCAGTATTTGTCCAGTATGTCTTGGTTGCGTGTCTCCAAACAAATAGGGGTAGTGACGGAGCTGATAGCCTCTGCTAAAGCAGGCGCTTGTTCATTTGTAAAGCTTTGTTGGACCTGACAAATGGCTACTCTCACTATTTTTATGTTGCGGACGATAAAGGCCAATTTAAACACCCCCTCTTTTTCTCCATCGTAGTGTTTCTTTGAAAATTTAATAAAACCGCCATAAACGGATTATATTTTGTTATAACGTCCGGAAGACATATCTCTTTATTCAGGCTATAACACTAAACTACGTTCTAAGTCATAATAATCTGGGCTTCCAAGTTTTATATTACATGTTGATTATGCAGTCTTATCTAGGCATAAAACTTGGTGGAAAGACACTCGACGTAGTAAAGCCTCGCTCACTCACTTCCCCGCGTTAATGCAAAAGCACGTAGTTTCATGTCGACGCAGAAAGTTGAGCAAAGTGCACAAAGTGCGCGAACGCCATGGCAAAGCCCTCATTTGTCGGCTTGTGACGTCCGCGTGATAAATGTGGACGCAGACTTTGTGCATCCTGCTATCGTCTTCATATGTCGCGATTATACTATACTGAAAAATTTAGCTAAAAACTTTCCTTACGCTACAAATTGAACTTTAATTTCAATAAGATCCACCTATAGATACTTTAATTCCAAAATTATAAAGCCAGCGAATAAACTCAGAGTGATCGACTGGCTTTAATTTAAGCCTACGTACTTTTATGTAATGTTGGTTCTCGGTAGCGAAAATTCTATTGCTGAAGGTTTGGGTTAGCTTTGATTGGGTAATTTATACTTGCCTCCTGCCCTCTCGTAGGGCGGAGAAAGATACAAGCATCGGAGCGAGCCACACTGTTCGTTAAAATTACTTAATGGATCGATTAAGCGTGGGACTTAATTGCAAGGCACAAATTAACGCTACTATAGCGTATTATTACAATAGATGGGCGTACTACACCATGTCTTTATAAAATTATCGAGCGAAATGGATGTTTAAATGAATAGGAGTTGTGAATATTAAATTCAACAGGTTACTTGACGTGACTTCATTATAAAGTTTAGAATAGGAAATAAGATGTGGCATAATGGGCCCAAATAATTACTTTAGACCTCGTGAAATTTGTCCTGCTGTATAATAAGTATTCAATGATAAGCTCCTTGACTTCGCGAAGCAAATTAAAATTCAATTTGTGACTCGAACCGTGAAGCATAACGGATTGTCGACCGATTTCGTCGCCTCCATTCTTCCATAATTTTGCGAGTCACTCGTTCACAAGGAGGTATTTATTCAGTTCTGCAGACTTCAATAGGAGCCTCGGTTCCAGGAGCTTATTATGTAGCTGGTCTACAAACAAATTATGACTTTAGTCGTAGATTGTTGCGATGTTCGACTAACTTAATTTTTATTTAATTGTTTCAGGTGGAATGCAAAAAGGCACAACCAAAAGAAGTAATGCTACCAGCAAATCTGGCGAAGACGAGAGCCGCCGGTCGCGGCGCGTACGGTGAGTTGCTAGGTAGCGCCGTGGCGGCGAGCGCCGGTGGCGTCAGATACGCTCCATACCCTGTCCACGCGCCTGCGCAGCTCCTGATGGCGGGTGCGGGCGCTGGCGCAGGCCCAGCCAGCCACGCGGCCGCGTACCGCCGCGCGCTCGCCGCTCTGCGCCCTGCTCCGCGCCCGTCCCGCCCTACCCTTGCCTCTCTCACCATCCCACCCCTGGCCTACTCAGTCTCGGAGCTCCTTGGAGCTCATGCTCTCGACATCCCAGCCCTGTACTCCCCCTTGACACATGCCACGCTACCGACTCCTCTGCCACTCTGATCCACAATCCTTTTCCAGCAGCATCCGCATCATCCTTTCTAAAGGCCCTGCTGGTCTCTCGTATGGTTGCGCTCCTTTTGATGCTGCGTTGGCTATCCTCATTCCTTTTTTTCTTTGACATTCCTCTCTCTCTTCTCTTCCTTCCGAGCCTAAGTGACAAATGTACCTTAAGGAAACTGATATCTCAAGTGTCTTATTTTAGAAATCGCCATTAGAAGACGAGTTAGTTAGCAGATTTTCGAAATTTGTACCGAAATATTAGTCGAGCCATAGTATCAATTCTTATATTAGGCATAATAATTTTATAAAACCATTATACATTTTTGATAGACACGAAACTACATTTTGCGTAGGGCTATTAGAGAGCAATATTTTTCTACCAGGTATTAACCGCTTCTATAACGTTTGATTGACAGAATATATTTTATAGATAGTTGAGGATAGTGTTGAGCCTGGTAATCCTGATTTCTGAGTAGATTTTACAATTATATTAAAAGAATCTGATGGTTCTGCTGAGTCTTGCCAATTATGCCATTTCCATCCATGAAGTTAATTCCTTTTAGCGACAAATTTAGTCATCTCATTTATTGCGGCGAGTATTGAGGAGATTTGAAATATTTTCATAAATGATATTACATTTCTTAGCTCTATACCATGAATAGCTTCACAGCTTGATGTCGGCTTTTCAAAAATGTTATCATTGGAAGAAAAGAGGTACCTATTCTATTATGTGGATGTACTTAACAGTTGTAAGATACCACTAGTTGTTTTGTTCTATAATTTTGAGTTGTATTGTAAAATATTAGGTGAATTATTTACAATTGAACTAAAGTATTATTGTGTTCCTAGTACTCTTTAAAAAATTCTCAAGTTATTATTTTATTTAAATCCTTATCTTTACATATTTATTTATATTGTTGATTGCATTATGACTAAATTTAAGTTGAGTTTTAGTATTTATATTAGCTGTATGTATACCTTCCAGTATCTAATGATTAACTGTTACTATTTTAACAGTAAGTTTTCTAAATATATCCAAATATGTATCGACAGTAGTTCTCGTTAACAAATAGAATTAATTGTACTTATTAACTTATTACGTAGGTGATTTCGGTAGTACTTAGATTAATAAATATCATTTCTAAAATATTTGAGTACGTCTGTTTGTTTAACATGTTTAGCTTTAGACTAACATTGTGTAGAATAGATTAACATGTGAAATGGACGATCCATCATCGAGTGTGGTGATCACAAGTGACACTAACATACCCCACTATATAAAGGCACATTAGAAATGTTTGGTAGTAGTTTGCTGTTAGAATATTGTAATTTTATATATTTATATAAACTATAATATGCTTAGTGTTCACGATATATAAATCAATTGTATTCCAAAATTTTCTCGCCAAGCAAAATAGTGTCTCACGGCACAGTAAATTCATTCTTCTATATAATCTTATATAAAAATATAAAAAATCATTTTTAAATGTAAGGTGTAAGGATCGATCGATTTATGTAAATGTTTTTACATTTCTAGATTTCATGTGGTCATTGGGTGCTCTTCCTGACGGTAAGTTTATTCACAATTTTATTTTCAAAGTCACTTCACATTTGCTATATACCTGCATCAGTCAGATCATTCACGTATCTAAAGAACGATTTAAATACTTGTTTGTGCTAATTGGGGACTGAGTGCTGATACTCGTTGGGTTCCAGTACTAATTAATTACTAATTCTTTGTAATGAGAGGTGCTGGTTTCCATGTAACCACCGCCGATACTGCGTCTTGTCACGCGGCGCTCTCCGTCCATCTGCCGCATGATGGATCGCTTGGCCTGACAGATACACTATTTTGATTGGCAATAATATGATAAATGATCCGCCATAGTAATCAGCAGCCGATGTGGACTCTCCGGCCATCATTCATTTTGCATTTTACAAAGGACTCCATTTTGTCAACGTTAACCGATTGTACAATGTAGATGTTTAATAACCCACATGCAGCAGATTAATGTACTGTTTTCTTTCAGTTAGTTTGATAATGTTTGATATAGAGTAGTCCTGGTTGGTAAATAATTTATGTTAGTAAAATACAGTAGGTATCTCTTGCAGCCGAAGCCGTCCTAGTCCACTTAGTCTGTGCTACATTAAATGTTTACAAAATATAAAGCGCTGGACAATGTCCAAAGCGATGTCGTATGAACATGTACTGTAACACTCGCGTACCTTTTATGTGACGGCTCTATTTTAGAATTGGGCCACCGGGACACGTGCTACATACTGATGTTTAGATCATGAAAATGAATCAATCAGCATCGACCACGTGTAATCGACTTGACATAACGAAAGCATGCAATCCGTAACTAACCCTGCTTTTCATTTTATTGACTATGGTTATAGACGTTAACGTGTGCTTGTTTGTTGCGCAGGTTTCCCCGCAGCGTACGCCGCGTACGCGGCCGGACGTAGCTATTCGGGCTATCCTAGCTTCGGGCTGCCCTACCCAGCAGGTAATCCCTTGGCGAGCTTGCACCACCAACTGTCCGGCAATCACTACCACCACTTGGCGACTCTGTTGCCATACCACCCGCTCGAGCTCAGCGGGGTTTACAATGTACACGCCATGCATCTGTGAAATCGCGGCAGCGACAATGCATTCCACTAACTATACTACCACCTCGATCGTCATAGATTCGCTTTACGACTAACATGCTCCTATTTTTAACTAACGACACATACGCTAATTTTCGTAATCCGCTGTGGTGACGATGTCCTAACTTCCTATTTCGACTAACTCACCGAGGCGAGAGTTCGTGTGAACTCTCACTAACAACCTTTACTAACAAGTTATCACCCCTAACAATGACTGAACCATCTAGGTAGATAAATCTGCCAAGCCGTCAATTACAAAACGTCCATGTTACGAGAATGGTATTTATTGTGTATCTTCAGAATTTTGTCGAGACAATCCGGCTGATTGCGAGCGCTGCGTTCCATGTTTACAGATGATTCGTCCTAACGATTCTCAAATGCTACGCGTCGAGTGAGCAAACATAAGCACACGTTGCCTTCTCACTAGGAGACTTTGTCACCCGCTAGGAGGCGGTAGTATCACGCCAAAATACCCACTGCTCATTAACAGCAAAAGCTTTTTGAAGAGATTTAAACAGATTCAAACAAAAGTACTAAAAAAAGTGACGTCCTTTTTGTGGTGACTTCTATGTAAATCTCAGGGCGGACGAAAAAGAACTTCCACTAATTAAAAGTAGTCCACGGACGCCGCCGGTCGATCTTGTCGAATGAGACTAGAATGTTAATTTTCGGGCAGCTATTATTGTTATTTTGGGATTAGATTGTTGCGTGCGCCTGAAGACTACATTAGATTGGAAATCATTGGAAGGGTATATAATATATCAGGCGGTACGACGAAGCATGTTGCGGCACCCCTAGTGGCATGAAGAGCAGCTGTACAAATACTAGTCTCGTTATTTGTCCACACTCGGTATTTAAGCCGCCTTCTCTCAGCCGTAATTACGCCACTAAGCTTTGGCCTTTTTACTTTCCTGCAAGAGAACGGCACGTCCGCCGCAACCGAGAATTTTTCGCTTGAACGCCAACGAAATCTGTAAATGCACATAGATACTTGATATCGGAAATCCTAATTGATCGTATTGCACGAAAGTACAGCGGACACGCGTTGCCTCAATTTGGCGACGTAATGATGTTATCGCACAGCTGTACCACTAATATTGGCCGTACAAATTGTTCCGCATTAATTACTTATACAATTGTTTTACGTCACGCAAGAATCACGTTTTCTGTGTTCTTTTCATAAAACCACGTTGTATTCGTTCAAATTGTAAATACACATAATTGAACAATGGAGCGGGCCAATAATTACACAGGTGTCTGGACGAGCCGTTTAAATTAATGGCGTTATCGAACGCGACTGGACGCGCGCTCGGCTAAATTATCCACCCCCGGAGAAGAAAATTTTAAGCGGTATTGAGGGAATTGGAGTTTAACATTTAATCTTGTTAGTAGTTTAACCTGAATTGAAAACATTTTTTTATTTTCAATATCAATATAAAATATTAGAGCATTTCTTTGAATTACATGTAAAATAATGTCTAAGTCCATTGCAAGCCAGCGGTGTTTGCTTTGATTAGATGTGTAATGTTCGTATGCGGCGAAGCGCTCAGCCACAATTAATGCGCGTCCATTTCGTCCATTAGCATTCCTCAACCGACGTCGGATTATTGGTAACGTCATCCACATTGCCAATATTTAGTCCACCATAAATAATAAAGCCGCAGATATCCAGTTAATTAAATTTTATTATATGAATGTAAATTGTGTACGCAATGCAGGTATTCTTAGTTCGATTTAGGTTGGAATAAAAAGTGTGCGAGTAGTTTGATGCGCCAGATGCTGGCACAAAGTGCTGAGTCACGAAACTGCGATCCACAACTTCGTCGCACTCTTTAATACGGAGCAGTCTCTTTGGCAAACTTGAAAAACGGCAGCACGTACCTACATTCACGAGGATGACTGTTTTAAACATCGTAAACAACTTTGTCAGTTTCAAATGGAAAGGATTATTCCTATAAATTCTTCTTTTGTACGAACACGGTTCAAACGTGATGTTAAAATTTTGCTCAAAAATTCAAATATCTCATTATATGACCTCAGAAAAGATAAAACCACTTGGGCATAGTTTACACATAGTTTGCGTTACGACAGCGAATAACTTTAGGAAATTTTCCGTGGCCCAACTATAAGAGAGTCATTGAGAAACGTTCGAGAGAAATATTAAATCGTTGCTGTCGACAATACAATTACAAGACCGTGATGGCAAAGATAATCAAGGCATTAATCGTTACAAGCTTGGAACAACTGAGCTCATAACCTGATTTGCATATTTATTGAAAATCGTAGTCCGGACTAAAACTTTGTAGGTTCTCTTGACAATAGACTCATAAAATTAGATTTATGTAGATATCTTAACTTCTTCTCTATTAAATATTTAGATATAAATAATAAAAAGTAGTGGCAAATATAGCTTAGCGTTTTCTTAGTGCCAGTAATAATAAATTTTCTCTCTATATAGCATGTTTTAATATGAGTAGTGTTTGGATTTCATAGGGATTAGAAAGGAACGCCTAAACACGACGCGTGATTTGATATGTAAACTCCATCATAGCACCAACCAATGTTTACTTATATGCACATTCAATTCAATCATGACGCCACAGAATAATCCAGTAATAATAATAATAAGGAAATTTCTACAGGAGGATTCAGTAACCCAACCGATGACAGAACATACAGCACTTTTGGTCTAGACGTGTGGGCTGTATTAAAATTTACTTATTTTTTGTGAATGTTCACAAAGTATAATGTTAATATAATATAATATATATATATATATATATATATAATATAATGTTAATATTTGTAAATTACGTTACATTATTATTATTGTTGTTCTTAAACATTTAAGAACAACAATAATAATAACGTCATACGATCACATACATAGATCCTGAATCCTAACTAGGATTTTCTGTATCTAGGGACCCTGGAACTACGACGACCATGGTCCCACAACACCCAGACACAGAACAAGTATTTGAACTTTTTTCTGTGCACAAATACGTCCTGCCGCGGAATCGAATAGGCCGCCTCTGAGCTATTAGCTGACTTGCTCTACCACCACACCACAGAGGCTGTGAGCAAATGAAGTATTTTATAAAATAGTAATTTTTTATAGACCCCGATTACTTGAAGTAGAGAATTTGCTTTTGTTGAATTGAATTCCATAGAATCAGACAACTGGTAGGGACATTTTGTATCCCAGTACATGCATACAAAATGGTTTTCTGAACCCGCTTGTACAGCGTAATAAAATTAATATAACAAGTTATTTATCCTTGTCTCTCGTTGCTCATATATTATCCTGACATTAAATGACTCCTTATTCATAAAAACACCTGTAAATTATTAGTAAAACTATATTTACGATAATTACGCGTTCTTTCAACTGCTTAAATTATACATACTATTACTGTTTACTTATTCAAACCCAAAGAATTTAATAATACCTTATTTACCACGATTTTTATAGTTTATTGAAATAATTTTCAAATTAGGGTATTTATGTGGCTTGCTGTATAGCACAGGCTTAAAAAGATATAGAGATATTTTTCCTGCGTACTTATTAATTGTTTTTTTTAATAATTAGTTAAGGACCAACTCAATGCGGGTTTTATGACGCCGCCTAAATCACGATTCTTCGGCTCCATTCTTCTAACTACCTAACGTATTGTATGTTCGATAACACCTTGCAAATGACTTCAAATCATTTGTATGCCAAAAAAAATTTGGCAAGATGCCAGTTTTTTTAAACTAAGTTTAAAGTTTTATAGGGTAAGCAATGCATTGGTGACGCCTCCTCCGGTGTTACAGATGTCCATAGGCTACGGTGACCACTTCCCATCAGGTGGGCCGTATGCTTGTGTGCTCCCTTTAACATAAAAAAAAAAAAAAATAAGTAAAGCCACCAAATTACACGTATACAAATTAATACACTTAACTCGGAACAAAACACTAGTAGAGCGAAATTAAAATTAAAACAAAGCAATTTTAACAATGCTTTTTTGTAACTCTCGCGTCGTGTTCAGTCCTGGTTTTAGAACTTTCGTAAATTTAAGGTTACACTAGGTCTATAATAACGAAGATATTATAAACGTAGAACAATATGTTTTTGGAATTCACTAAGTTTAGAGGATGAAAATTAACCAATATTAGATTATCAGTTGCGTAGCGCCATTAGCATTAGTTTAGATCTTTAGTTTTATCATTCTATTGATGAAAAAGATACATCGAGCTTGAAAGTGTTATTTTAGTAATTTATAAAAATTTTGCTATAATAATTATAATATAATATGTATTTGAATTTTTAATTTCAAAGTTATTTATCTATTTTAAATATATACACTGCTATTTTATTGTTATATGATACTTATATTTCTTGTTGTTATCGTATTATATTTTTGGATGCAGCTGTTTAACGCTACCTTATTCGTATTATTGTTAATTAAAAACGGTTCCATAAACAAGCATAATTGGAAAGATATTGAACTGAGGCTTCAATGTTTTTGTGTCTGATTTAAAAGTCATTAATGTTTTAGCAATAAATGATTGCTTTGTTGCACCTCGCAATAATCGTTTGTCAAAATTAAGATTTTACATCGAAATTTATTGTAACCATAAGTTATACAACCATTGATCGCTGCGTGTGCGACCGTCCTTATCGCCATCCTCTAAACTAGTCAAACGGTGTAGATGATTCTTCGACATCGAATAAAACCTCGCATTTTTATCTTGATTTAAAATCTATGATTGCTATTCATTATTTGTCATCATGATCCCTAATCATGATTACTTACGGGTGATAAGAAGTCTTAAATTTAATATCTATTGTTTATTTATTATTAATTAATACTTACATGGCTATAATTTCATATTTTATCTAATAATAAAAAAAAATTAAAAAATTATTAATAAAAAAATATTTGTTGGTTATTACGAAGTCTTACATGTCCACGTCAACACGTCAAGGACTCTTAGAAAGCCTTGGATCTAAGTTGAAATATTTTCTTCAAGTTTTCTTAAAATACTTACTGCTATATTTTTATTTATCTAGTTTGTCCGTTTAGTTGTACTCATTGATAATGAACGCTTGTCATTATTTGATGCCGGGGTAACAACTACACACAAATATTAAATAAGCTTGATGATTATATCGCGTTACTTAGGTAAGTTATATCTAATGTGTGATCATCGGTGATCACGTCATGGTCCAGCCGACTAACCCCTATAATTTTGATTACAAACGTCAAACTCGGGTACGATTCTGTAATCATATTTAAAGTCGGGCTGGTATATTACCCACTAACTGCGTATTCCATTGCGTGTTTAGTAATACTAACGCCGAATGAATTATTCAGTAAATAACACCGTGTTCTTGATACTGTTTTGATGACCGAATCAATAGATAGACGTAGCACGTAACCTGCATCGTGCCGGTGCGTGATACACACAGGGAGTCTATCTAAAACATTCCGTGCGTGCAAACAATTTTAAATTACCCCTAAAAACAGTAAACAGGAAACTATCAATTTAAAGTTACCCCATAAAGATTCGATGAGCGGAGCTCTGGGCGTTATTCTCTTACACCGATCCCCCGGCGCAATGTTTTTTACAACTTTTGTTTTTCCTTCATGTTAATTTTTGAATTAGCTTGCGAGATTTGGTGTTCCGCGTAACGTTATTCACAAGCGCATTCCGAATGCTTATTTATTTAACCGCGGTTTTGTAGGCGGAACCCTCGGCAGGACCGTATCCGGCTTTGTAGCTTTTTTATTTTGTTGCCGCAGGTGTAGTGGGAGTTATACCGGCGGAAAGTCGTCTCTTGGTCGGGGCGGAGTACGTAAACCCGGCGCTCGGCCAGAGCTAGACGTCTCGCTGCCCGCTCCTGCTCCGGCCTCCCCCGCGCCCGCACCCGCGCCCGCGCCCGCGCCGCTTAACCACTCTCTCACACCCGGAACATCCGTTAACGGATCCCGGAATTTCTTACGAACATAAATAAATCTCTTCTCAAGCAAATAACTCTTTGGATTTCGCCCACCGCTTCCCCTCTCGAATCTCTAACGAGGAATGCAATGTCGCAAAAGCTAAGTTTCATTTGCATTTACATTGAGCCCGAATTCGCAGATGCGTGTTACAATATCGCCCGACTAGGTTCGCCCATATAGCCCGATACCGAACCGCTACAATGTAATCAATTTCAAAATTGAATCAGATAAATTGCGGTATCCCTCAGGAAGTAATTCCAATAACATAAGATACGTAACTTATAATATTATTATTAGAAAACTATTATAAACTATTGTAATGTAACCCATGTGTCAAATTCACTATACAATTAAGTCTACTTTCATAGTCTTAAGTTTATAGTATTGTTCTTATCGCTGTTCCCACATATCGACTTTTATCATACGTATTCGTAAGTTTTATGGTATTGTGAAGCCAATATATTTTAAAATAAAGAAAATTGCCGTTGTATAAGCAGAACGTTATCGTTTTTGTCCAAATGATCGCTCAGAAATGGAGGTCAATCATACCTTAATTTTTCACCTTTTACATATCGATTGTGACCGAAATAAACTGGAAGAGATAGTGTGTTAGCGTGGAGTTGGCGCACGCTAGAGCGGGAAGTTTTTGAACGCAATTTAACGTATTTAACTGAGGTTTTCATTTTTTCTGACTCATCCAATGCGGCATTCGCAGCGTGGTGCCCGCGGCGCGCGCCCTCGCACCAGACGGGTAAGGCAAGTGGTGCTGGGCAGGTGTCTCCACTACCACGAGTGTGCCGGTGGTTGTGGAGGCCTTGCCTGCGCTGGCACGTGTGACCGCGACCCGCCTCCGCTGCTCGCTGCACATTCCTCACATACTCACGCTCGCCCACAGAATGCAGTTCGCGAACCGACACACCCACACAACTATTTGCATACTTCGATCTTAACTCACACTCCAATTCGAAAAGCGTCTAAACAAACCTTCAGCTTCTGTGAAAATCCGATCTACTCCAAAAAGGTGTCAAATTAAATTAACCGTCCCTAAGACACCGGTCCGTACGTACAAAAATAAGCAACGTTACGACAAATTAGCACCTTGAAACGAAATTCCTTAAAGGGCAACACAGACGTCGGTTTGAATCCAAATAATTAGCTAGGTCGGCGGTGAGCGGCAGCGTGTCGCGAACGGTGCCAACTCCATTCGTAATTTAAGATATTTGACCGTTAATTGCGTTAGTAACTGTTACGTATAGTGCTTGCTTAGGTCAAGCTCGGCGTGATTTGCGCTCAACCTTTACTTTGTTTAGAACCATGTACATACGAGTAAACGAGTAGCCGTAGCATACCTTATAGTTCAGCAAACTACCGCTGAATTACCTAGTGTTACGAGTGCTATTTGGATGGGTCAGATTTTTTATTTCCTTAATTTTATTTATTTTAGATAGCGTTTTATTTTATGGATGCCCATAGATTTTGACTTTAACGCGCTAGCCTAGCGAGCTCCATCGTCCATAAATTTTTATTGTAGAATTTCATGGAGCTGGAGTATGTCCGTGAGTCCATAATGGGTACATTAGCATACTAATCTCTTCTAGTTAGATTCGTATTGAGCGCACAAATCCTGCTCAATTTGTCCGGTGTACACTGTACACACAGTAAGTCCTTCCCCCGGATGAAATTGGGTTCCTGTGGCTGAAAATTATACGGAAACTGTCTAACTTTCCTTACATTCGTTTGGATTATTTGAGTATGGTTTATTTTCGAATCGTACATTTAATAATTCAGAGCAAATTATATACCTTGAGTCAAGTATTTATTTTGTTTTTTTGAATTTATAAAGTTATTTAAAGTAAAATAATAAATTTAACGGGCTTTAATTTTCAATGATGCCCTCCTTAAGAGCAGTAGCTTTACAATTTGTAAATAAAATATGATGCGTTACAATTTCTGTCACGGGGCTGAAGGATTTACTCTAGATCCTTCTGAATAGCCACACTTTGTGTGGATACCTATACGTAAGCTAGTGATGACCGTCGAGATACTACGAGGACGGAGCGTGCAGCCCACTTCGATATAGGGCGAGTAATCTTCCCTTTGAACATTATAAACGTTGATAAATGTATTATTTTGACATTAGTATAGAGTAGGCAAAAAATGTAAAGTGTTTTTTAAATTTTAAAAGTAAATTCTCAAGTGTGGTAGAAATTTATAGACAAAATAAAGAGGTAAACTAGCAAGAGTGTAGCAAATTTATCTATATAACACTAGAATAGATTAGGAGCTAGAAACCAAATGAAAATCTGAGTGTAGATATATTCTGACCATCTAATGGAATTTTAAATAGCGGAATATTTGAATAGAATCTAGTTTAGTTACTATAAATGATTGCGGGCGATTTTATTATTGTAACATTAGCAAAGCTTCGTATTAGATTTAACCTTTGAGGTGTTTGTAACTAAAAATAATAAAATTGGAGTAAAAGACGCTTTCTTACTTTCGATTCTAGGTAGAAAGTTATACTAATAGATTGTAGGCAGTTTGGTGGTACAACATTGTGATTGGTGGTGCAAACTTTTCTATAGATGTATTTACAGTTTTAATGTTGTTTAGTTCTAAGGTTTTTAATTAGTATAGAAAATTGGTATTTAAATACATTTTTGCCTTAGGCAAGATGTCAGATGTTTGGGTAGTGTCAAGGTGATCTCATTGTGTTTAAATTTTGACAAATTATAATTATCAATAGAATAGAAATGAAGTTTTGGTATATAATAGAAAAATATTGTAATTTACATAAACCGTAGTTGTAGTAGTTTGTAAGCGAACTTTATTCGCAATTCGCATAATTTGACAACATGGGTAGAACATTGAAAAATTTAGATTTTTGTGTAGCTTTCATATTTCCAAACTAGTATCTCTTATGATAATTCAACTCAAATTTCTTTTACGCTTTTTCCATGTCGCTTTACATGTCTCTAACATTAATATTTCTGTGACTGAACCACGAATAGCCATTATTCCAATTTTAAGAGTTTAACCAATATTTATGATAATAGTTTGAAGTTGTATATAAATCCAACGTATATAAATACAATATTAAATTGTAGGTGCCGAAAGTAACAATTTTATAAAAGGATGATTTACAGCTTAAAAGTTTAAAACGTAGCCAGTAATTGCATCTCGACGCAAGTCGCCTATTATTCTGCATGAAGCAGCGAGCCACAATAAAAGGTAGACTCCGGGGAGCGTCTAAGATTTAAGGAGAATGCGAGCTCACCTTCTTTGAATTACAAATCCAAGTGTGAGTGCGCGTGCGTGCTACCGACAACAAACCAGCATAGAAATTCGATTAATTTGCAATTGAGATAAGCCCCAGTGGTTAAGCGTACGAAAACCCGCAAAGGCGTATCATCTTCGCGGTACGTTATTGATAGCGCCTATTAAATACACGTTTGCGTTGGTATAAAGCGAACGTGTTGGGATCTCCCGTGAACGCTCAATAAAACATTTCAATCGTGCCAAGTGGGAAATGAAGTATTAGGATCTTGGAGGTGAGCGATGCGATCCAACTTTTAGATACGATAGCGATCCCGAACAAACTTTGTTAATGGCTTGTAACCTAACGCTCTTTATAAAACAACTTTTACGCACGATTCATTGAGATAAGACCACCATTTATTTTGCCAGAATCAATAACGCTTTTAAAGCATTACTAGAACTTTAGTTCAGTAAGATATTCAAGTAACTTGGAGAGTTGTTAACAAAAGGAAGTTACAATATAACCCAGATAAAAAGAAGTTCTTGCAAGTGATTTGTCAGAAAAAAAATACGCAAGCGGAGCTTTTCCAATAACCAACAGCCAATTCCTTTGAAAAGTATGTGCCATAACAGAGGCGATATTGAATCCAACTTTTCCGTTTTCACTTTTTCTTATGAGTTTCATAAGTAATACTAATAAAATACCTACTAGTGCCTTAAAATTCCGAGAGTTGATTTTCAAGGAGTTTGAACAATGTTACACATAAAAAGACCCGCGTAATATAGTGGATTCCAAGGGTGGGTCGAACGGGGGAGCACCGTACGCTCAGTGAATATTTCGTTCGGCCGTCATCCCACTTCTGAAGAAGAATTATTAAGTTTCCCCGAACTTCGCAATTATGAAAGTTCGAATAGCTCTCACAAGACGGCCTCTGAATTTATAGATGAATGTGTGAACCCGCGCCGTACCTGGAGGTTACTAATAACCTTCTGCATATTCTAAAAATGGACGGTAGAATTTAATTTTATATACAAAAATATACCTTTAAATAAGTTGCATCAAACCTGAGTGTTACGGTTACATTCAATGCTCAAAGAAGCTCATAGTGACTTGCTGCAGAAGTTGTTACAAAGTTTCCGACTAGACGCAAACAACAGACGAAACACAAACACGAGACCAATTTAACATCTTACGAGCATTAATTATTTCCACTTTCTTGCGTCTTCTGGCTCCTTGGGTGGATTCAAAGCGTCAAGAAACTTTAGCTATTTCACGCACAAATTACTGTTATGGCATGTGTTAACATCGCTGCGCTGGATCGCCGGGACGTCCGTCGCAGATATGACCGGTGTAGATAAAGCGACGGGTGCTCCTAACGCCTGCTCGTCTGTAAACTGGATTGTTCAAGTCGTAAATTATCCGAGGTCAGAAACACGCTTTGCACAACTTAGTCGGGGCCGTTTGTGACTTTGTTCGCCGTGAACCGACCCGTGAAGTATGATTGAAGCGATAAACGACGTTTTATAACACTACGCACGCCCGCTACCGCACTTTCCGCCGATTCGAGCGTTTGATAAATCTTATGTTCGTCTTTATAGAGTTCGGATTCGCGTGTATTACAACAGTTTTGTTTATTATTGATGTAATTTCGTAATTAACTTAAAGCCCATCAGTTATTTATAGCATGCTATGAGCTTATCGCGTCCATCAAAAAATTATATCACAATAAAGCTCCACGGCGAGTAACGAGTGGGCGGCGCCTGGCTGTAATGGGAAAAGAATGGTCTTACGGCGATCGGCACATTAACGAGCGCGAGTCCGCAGGCCACCACTCGAATTCTTATTTATTGCCGTACGACCTCGAGTAAATAGCCTCTCACATTGCAAAGTAATGTTATTAAAATGTGTCAGCATTTTAGCGCGTCTCAGCGGCGCAGGCGCGGGCGCGGGACGGACAGGATGGGCCGAGCGCGCCATCTATCATTCATCCTCCATTACTTATATTGTAGTTTTTTCGCAAAGTCACTCGCGGGCCGGTAATCACCTGAAGCGACCGCGGCCGTCCACCATTTTTCACGCCAAATCATAACCCGCGCATCTGACAAAAATAAAAATTTGTCGCCCGAGCCAATAAGGGTAATGGTGACGCTATGAACAGGCGAAAATTCAGAATTTGGGATGAATATTTTTAATAACAGTGTTGGATTTTGCAATCCTGATTAGGGTTGCTTCATAGCGTCCGAAATGGAGATTCAAATAAAAATTACATGTTGATGCCTCTGTTGGTGTAGTAGTTGAGTAAATCGGCTCATAACTCAGAGATGGTAGGTTCGATTCCCGTGGTAAGGCAAGTAATTGTGCACGGAAAAAAAGCGCAAATACTTGTTCTGAGTATGGGTGTTGTAGGTCCTCGTAGTTTTTGGGTCCCTAGACACAGGGAATCCTAGTTTTGGACCAGGATCTATGAATGTGATCGTGGACTCTATAATCACTATTATTATTAGTGAACTTATGATTTTACAAGATTTTAATTTTTTGACATTCATTTTAAAGAGATGGGTGGTTTTATTTTTATGTTCCTGTAGAGTTCTTGTAGCGACTCTTTTTCAGTCAGTATACGTAAGTTTTCTCATAAACCCATTTTAGATTCAAACAAAGTCAAATTCCAGAACTAGGTACGATAAATTCTTTAAAATCAGTGGCTGTAAACCTTCAGTAAGCCGGGCGTGGCCACAAGGCGGACACGCACTCGGCCGGCGACGGCCGCGCGTAGCAAGTCGCAAGACGCTGCGACGTGCGCTGTATGCTAATGCCGTTCCCTATTCAATAACCAACCGCCGCGTGCCACCCAGAACTCACGTCGGATAATTTACTGGATATTTTGTAAAACTTTTTTCGCCCTCTGTGATTTATACCCGCGAAACTTCCAGCTCTCTTTTTCATTTGAATGCACGTGACATACGTGATATTTTTTTGTTCCGACATAATCTGAGCCCGGGGAGTCTTCGCTGTCCTCATTCGTCAGCTCGGCATCTGTCTCCGACGGCTAAATTATTCATGCATTTACGCGGTTCAACTTTATCCGCGAGCGGCGAACTTTAATATTGAGTTGGGATTACATCGATAGTCACTTTACCGTTCGATATGCTAAAATGGGATAAAATGAAGTGTAGAGGACGCGTGGCCATTGTAGTTGAATTAGAAAATTTCGATGGTTCAGTCATGGATGTGTCCGTAAACGGTGTACGTGGAGCGAATGCGAACCGTGTGTATGTTTGCAGTTGACCTGACGAACGGCCAACTCACACCGAACAACAACACACCGCTGCTCGCGCAGGCGCTCTCAGGTGAGGCCGCCGTCGATGTCGTGACTCCTGCACAATCCAATCTTTTAGCTTGCGCGTTAGAGTTGGGCGAGTCAATATTAGAAGCCAGCTAGGCGATCACGTAACTTGATTGCAACAATTAGAAACACAAACTTGTATGGACTTGACAGTCTCAATATCCATATTGAAACAACCACTTATATGCATAGTTACTATGGAAATATTCAAATTAGGAATGAAGTTTCTTTTGTTGCATTGCAATCAAAGATCATGATCACTCCGCAGACTTGTTCATGTGCCTATAGTTTCCTGATCCTCGTTTGATAATGTCGTTACTATAGTCCACCTCTAACGCATAAGCTTTTTAAATCTTTCCTGGATTTTAACCAGCACGCTTCCCCACTTTACACTATCATCACACTTTCCTTCAATCTGTCACTACACAGCTTACACGAACTCTTTTATGTCGTATTTGTGTTCTAATTCACCGCACAGCACTCTCAACTGTATGTCAATATTTATGCCAGTCTCTGCAATAAACGTCGCTTCTTAAGCTGTATGTACTTATATGCTCCGACAGTGGTGTTTGGGAAATACATAGAATAAATACCAAAATAATGGTATCGGCTCGCATTCTAAGTTGCAAATGTTACCAGAATATTATTTTGATTTGATTTTGAGTTGAAGAAGTATGCAAAGGGCTTACACAATTTTAATGTCTAAGTATCATGGTAAGTGTATAATGGTAAGTGTACTTTGAAAATAAATTAAATCAATATTCTATAAAACAAAAGTCTTAAATAAATATGGATACTATTCGATTGATGTATTTTCTGAGGAAATAATTTTAATTAACCAATTGCAATAAAGAAAGAAGTTCTGTTTTGGATTCTGTTATTTTTTATTGTATGTTCACGATTTCTCCAAGATTTCTGGACCGATTTACGATTTTTTTTTTGTTTGGTAGACGAACCATTCACGGTGGCCCCATGTTAATGATATGAAAATGAAATTGGAGATGATAGAAATCATCAACAATTAAATCAAAACAATTACTCTTCAATACGAAATTAACACGATTAAAGTCGGATTAAACTCCTTTTTAAAGGATTTTACATTTTGTTCCCCAACAGTAAAAGCCGTCTTTGCATGAGCAGTCACTCTAGTCTTAGCCTTATTGTGATGGTTGTATGTCCACAGTGATGAACAACTACCAGGCGGCAGCAGCTGGGTTCGGTCCACCTGCGTCGCCGCACGGTGCCGGCGGCCGCGCCGGGTTCCCCGCGGCGAGCTCGCCCGGGCCCGCCCTCGACGTGTACGGCTCCGCTGCCGACAGCGTCGGCTACGTGCAGGCCGCCAGCCCGCAACCGTCTGGGTTCCCCGCTATTGCCGTAAGCCGCGCGCCCCTCAATTACACCCCGGTAAGTGATTACTTCTTTGCTGCTTTTCAACCAGTGCATAAAATATCAAAACTTATGAAAATAACAAAGTCTATATTTCAACAATCTATACATATAAAATTCAGGACTATGAATTTCGACTTGACTTGACTGACTGACTTATAGGTATATCAACGCAAAACCAAAACCGCTAATTCTAGAGACTTGAAATTTGGAGGGTGTGTTTTTTGTAAAATTAAACATCCACTAAGAAAGGGTTTTTCGAAATTCTATCCCTAAGAGGGTGAAATGAGTGGTTGAAATATGTATGAAAAATTTTCTTCTTCATTACCTATAGGCCACGTGGGTGAAGCCGCGGTTAGAAGCTAGTCCTTATATCCCACTAGTTCCACCCCGTAGTTTTATGGATGAAAAGTATCCTTTGTGTTATTCTAGCAGTGCATTTATTTATTTTTGTTATTCTATATTCCGGTTTGAAGGGCATTGTTAGCTAGTGAAATTACTGGGCAATTGAGACTTAGAATCTGATCTCACAGTCGAATTATCTTATTACCAGACTGAATATAAATGCAGATAAATAAAGTATAGAAAAAACATAATGGAAGTTGAAATAATAATAATTAAAACACACTTGCATTATTGTCTATGGTACTAGTAGCATAAACCCGCGAAATTTAAAATGTTTCGTTTAATCATAGCTGTATTTTTTTTAAAGTGGGCTATCCTAGGAGCCGGGCCATCTTCGGCGACACTACTTAATCTTATTACCAGACTGTGTTGATGTGCTGATGTCTCAGGATAATGTGCGCAGTGCAGTGTCAAGCAAAACTTTATATTTTAGAGTTCCAAGTGACACTGTTCTGTTATCGGGTGGCCATGTCGCTTAACATCAGGCGAATGACTACCTCGTCATATCATTCATTAACATAAAAAGTTATATCCATTACAAATTTCATTAAAATCCGTTCAGCAACAGCATGAAGAGGGAACAAAGAAACACACTCATACTTTCGCATTTATAATATTAGTGTGATATTTTTACAGTAATTGTACTAGTTAGTATTAAATATTGTATTTTAAAAAAGAACTAATACATTTTCAAGCAACTGAAACTTACATAAACATTTTTGATTACTTAATAAGCACTCAACATTAAAATAAATCGTTAACTGAAGCCGAAACCGAGGCCGTTAACGTTTAATGTCAATTTTCTCGAAACTATCAAATTGACAGTTAAACCCTGTTTGATCTCACCCTTTAAATTGTGAGTGTCACGTCGTGTAATCGATGAGCTAGACCGAAAGTCCTCGCTAAGTAGTCGGACAGTATTTCCTAGGAATGACCACACATACTAAATTAATTGTATTTGATAAACGATTAAAATTCTATTCAATCTATTTAATTGGAAGTTTCTCATAATTATATATAAATAATTAACAGGATTTTTTTAGGAAGTTGTAATGTAAGGTGTAATATAAAGTAAACAGAGCTAGATAGTTGTAACCACTTTATCCAAGAAACAAAACTTTCAAATCTACTTATAATACTTCGTGATGAATGAGATGACGATATTATTATATTTTGATTTTCTTTCATTTATTACGTCATGTTGAGAATGCCTATTACTGTGAAGACCAAACGAAGGCAATCCCCGAAATTGCCCTCCTTTCGAGAAGTTTCAACTGTCACGGTATTCAAATTAATGTTTCTTCTGTTTTGTTTTTCTTCGCAGCGTTTGATTCTCGTTTCATTAAAATGTATTCCTTATATTATTCCTCATTACAATACAAAAATGTATTTATGCATAATTTTCTACGTTCGTACTTTACGGTATCATAAATTTAGCGAGTCTAGCCGGATGAAAAATTTCATTAGCAGTTAGTCATGGCGGGGTAAGGTAGTAAGTACTGAGTGCTACTTCGCGGACCCGGTTGTCACCCTGTCGCTCGGTGGCGGTAACTAGGAGGGCGAGTGAATTCATGCAAAGTGCATAAAACACAGACGCAATTACCAGCCGACAGCACCAAAATTTTAGTCCAATCTTATCACTGAACCGATCTTCCTTGTCATTCTTAAAGCGTAATCACCACAAGTTAGCGAGCAAGTGAAGCTTGAGAAATGTGATTATAAAGTGTTCCGAAATATGAGCGTGACGGGCGGCAGGCGGCGATGAGTGGCGGCAATCTACGCGGTGCACTACCGCTGGTAATGGCTTTTTAAAACTGCGACCACGCTCCATAACTGCTTCTCCGAAATGCCATCAGTCTTCATTGCTTGTCGACGCCCGCCGCCTACCACCGCCGTCAAGATCTTAACTCTTAACGTCGTACCATCTCTAAAACATTTTTCAACGGTGTAGCGTTAAATTTTGTAGAAGTTATGTGTCACCAATTTTCACCGGTTCCCATTTACAATAAATACAACATTGGCGCTATTGTATAAATCACTTGTCATTGTCACTGCCTAGTATCGCAGACGTGCTGCCACTTGAAGCGTCGAGGTATACGGCGCGCAATCGGTCCCGTTGTTACCCGAGGCTTAATTCTAATCTATCACACTCGACGTTATACCGAGTCACCCTTCCATTCCAGACGCGTCATATATCAAATGGGATATTAACTCAATCGTCCGTAATCGCTGAGGCAAAACAAATACGTCGCTAATGAGAGAATGAACTGTCCAGCCGCCGGCCGGGCCGGACTGGCGCATGTGGTTCCCGGGTGTAAAACGGTCTTATTAGGTAACGGGAATGCCCCCACGGGCAATAACCGTAAATCAAGGAGAACAAGCGGTGTAATTACCGTTGCCGAGCGGTCGCGCGTTGCTCTAACTCATCCTCTCACTGTTTTTATTTTGTTGGCCACTGAGCTCGCTACCGCTCTATCGACTACAAACACCAAACTTACTACCTTTAAATCTGCCCCTAGAGAGGTTAATGTTCGACTGAACGCTTTATACGACCATTCAATTATGGCCCAAATCCGATGCTCTTGGATTTAAGGACAGTGCATTTAATTGCTCAGTCGCAAACAACTTTATTAACGTGTTCTATTCTCCTCGTTCCAGGGACCTCTGATTCCTGCGGCTTTTACCAACGGTTATCATTGAAAGTGTTATAGCACAAATATTTTACGTGAGTATTACGTTTTATGTGTTCTTAAGTCCTACTCTATTAAAATGTCGTTATGGTGAATAAAAATGTCTGCGTGTGTATTTGTTGCAGCTGCTTAAATGAAAAACAGACATTACCATAGTAAATGTTTTTTAAGTGTTTTCGTAAAACAATCAGCACTGCCGAATGCATACGAGGATTTATTTAATTCAAATTAGATTTTAGATTAGAAGATTAAAGATAAAAACATTAAAATATCCCTTTACATTAGCAAAAGGTTAAATAAGAAATGGGCTATTTAGTAGTTTCTCCTGTTTTATTTTGGCCTATTTACAACATTTTAAATAGGCCGAAATAAAACGGGAGGGCTACATCGTCTATGTCAGTAACATCTAACACTAGCAAGGATTTTAAGAACATACGTGATACTCTTTGGTACATAACATTACTAAAAAAGAATAGAAAGAAAAAGAGAAAGCTGAAGAAGATGCTAATGAAGGTCTCTTTCTACCAGGTGGCGAGCGGCGTGGCGGCGCGTAGCGTGGAGCGCGCAGGCCAGCCGCCGCCCGCACCTCCCCGCGCCCGCAGCGGACACGGACCAACTCCGGCCGGCTCCACGCGCGGACACGGACACCGGCCGCATCCCCGCGCGGACCTACGGACCACTCCGTCCGACTCCTCGCGCGGACTCGACCACCGCGGCGTCTCAACACATCCCGACCCTCTACCCCCCACTTCCCCTCCTCACTACCCACTTCACTCCAACCCCCACTCCGCATGCGGAGGCCCCGTCTATTGTAAATAACTATAATCTTACATTTTTGTCGTGTGAACGAGAGATAGTATATCGATTGAACAGGTATTTTTTCAAATTTTTCTCGCTTTCTACTGTACCGTAGATGTGTTGTCAGATAACGATTTAAACTACAAAAAAAAAACATTTCATAATAATTATAATATGCATCTAGACAATTTTATTGCAGGGAGGTTATCTTAAAATATTTTATTATTCATAGTTAAATTACAGTTTAAGGTGTAATCGGTCCTCGTTCGGGACTTTTAATTCTATAGTTAAAGTAAATAATCCGTTTTCTTTGTACGTACCCATTATAATATCAGGCGCGTTTCGCATGTTTACAGTTTTTGTAGAGGAAGCTTTTATCGATAATTTTTAAAATCCTGAATAGTCGATGATAGTAAGTGTATCGTGTTGCAATAAGCTTGTCCCCCCGTGTCCGTGTGAATAGAGTTGAGCTGCCGGTTCGGCTTAGGTCGGTAGCGCACGGCGACGGCGTGGCGCCGGCGCACGCCTGCGTTACCACGCCACGCCACAACGCGCGCGCCGTGGCGCCACGCCACGCTACACGATGCGCGCTGTGGCGCCACGCCACGCGATGCTGCAGACCGGAGACAATAACGCGGTGTGCGACTCTGGCACCGCCGCGCGCCTCCTCGCTCGTCCACCAACACATATTTTATTCTATCTATTTTTAATATTAATGTCAAATATTTACATAATTATACTACTACATATTATGCATATTTTACCTATGAATGTAATTATTTTCGCCTAATTCGAATTGTATAAAATCACTCTTTGGACGGCTGTTCTGTTTTAGTAGCTATCAATTTTTCTCGATTAATTCCGTATAAGACTATGTTAGTTATGCATATATACATACTTTCTAATTATATGTATTATGATATGATATAAAATTTTATCCTAAGGATAATACGATCATTATTACGACTCATAAGAACGTATGGGAAGCTAAGTCGAAACATTTCAATATCTCTCATCGCGTTAAGATAATAATTCGTTTCTATCTTGTACCTTTGAAAGTAGGTATTGTAATTATAATAAATAACAATTTCGTGCATTACATAATAATAAATTTCATTGTTTCTTACGATTGTATTTACCGTATATTTAAGGCCACTGTTGAGAATAACACCCGACTCCACGCGAAGCTCGGAGTCACACCGTACTTAGTTATGTCTAAAGTTTTAATCAAAAATATTTAATAAACAGCAATATTTCATAATTAAAAACAATTTAGTAACACGACACAAACATTTCAATAAAGTAAGACAGGGATATAAAAAATTACCAGCCAAAGGCGCAGGTTTGAGGTAATAGAGTAATATGAAGTCAATTCATTAATCATATTCGTTAGGTACTGAAAACATTTTGACGACCACTGTCTAGTTTGCAATAATTAGGGGGCTACGCGGGGATTACGTAGCTGTTTCGTAGTGGCTGCGCTACGACGCTATGATATCTACGACGTCGTAGCTCCTCGCTACGACACGTCGCTGAGCATCCAAACCGTGTTTGCCGCTCGCTACACACATGCACTTGGTTGCATCAATTCGTTATTTACTATTATTATTACTCATTACTTACATCAATTAAACATTAATACTATAAAATTAGGTATTAAATTTTAGGTAATAATAATAAACAATCTTTTAAATGCTATTATTATTAAAAATACGTTATGAATATGAATGTTTCCTGTTACAAAAAAATATTGAAATGATACGAAGTAAAATCAATATTCTTTTTAATGGTAATTTATTACTTATGATTACGTAGTTAATTGAATACCTAAAGGAATGTTAGTGGGAGCGCGCTCGGTCCGCTTGCTCATGTAGGCGGTCGTCCGCTCTCTTTTCGTTTTTGTTCGTGCCGATTGGTTCGCTGAGATGACGTCACAGGCGGCACCGCTTCGAGCGCTGCCACCGCCGCAAGGGACGCAACCGCGATTATGTTGTTAAAAAACGTTAGCTAGGAAATTGATAATGAAATCGAATGGTGTGAGTCTGTAGGACGGTCGGAATATCGATATCATACCTAACAAATTAACTTAATTATTTGTTTTATATTTACGGTGTTATAGGTATTTAAGACATTTTTCTTAGACTATTTAATTATTACGATGAGATGTTATAATTGTTAGGCCTGGGCCGGCGGCGGGGCACGCCTCATCGCCGTCGGCCGTCTCATTCACTCTCACATCCTCACTATATTTTCTTACCGACCTTTTTAATGTAGGAGAAGCGCACACGGCCGCTTGTCCCCGTGCGCGTACGAGTACAAACCAACGATCATAGTGAGAGGTTCGTTTCGCGCGTTCGTGAGAAGCCATCGGTTCGCCGCGATTGCATCGAGACGATACATAATGATTAATGTATATAATAGTTAGCCGCATGTGTAAAAAGACGTTAGATAGGCGCCTCTGGGCATAGCAGCTAAGGCAGCTTGCCTTTATTACACCGCCGACGAATTCGTATGTCACCTGAGTCATTGCGCTATTTCTTAACCGCCTTCAGTTCGCACAGCTTTGTCATTAACGTGAAATCATTACTGTACTGTATAGCTCACTTTCACAAGCTTCTGGTTACGTTAGATTATGGGATAAGAACTGACTGTTGAGAGGAACAAAATGGCCGTTAAAAAATAGTTCATGACCGTGGTAGTATGGCGCTGCAGGTAGTCGATAGGTCGATACCATCTGATCGGTATTAGATTCATTTGAGCAGATTAGTTTGATTATTAGTTGATTATTGTTAATATATGCTATGTTGAGGTTATTCGTTTAGTGTCACCCTTAGAGCTACTTGCGCGGGCCATATTACAATTGGTTGCTTTGCTGTAGATTTTTCAAAGTTGTATTTTTTCTAATTGTAATTTTTTATATTACTTGTAAGTGAAAACTAACAATTATATCATATCTAAACAACTGATTTGTGATTGTAACTAGAATTGTTCAATTTTAAATTTGTAGAAAAAAAGGGTCAATTACTTGCAGATTAGAAGTTGCAGCCATATAATATGGCCCGTATGATAGGAGCTAGATTACCGGAGCGGAGACGCACGGCGACCGTGCGGCCCCGCGCGGCCGCCGCGCGTCCCCTTCGGGCCGTCTTCTCTCGCTTGTTAGACGTTAGTTTATTTACTTCAGTCACCATTTTAGAAATGTGTTCTATATCAGAATAAAGACTACGTACGTAATAATAAGCGAGATCTCAAATTTATTTTAAAATTCATTATGTGATCCTAATATTGCGATGTATCGTATTTATAATGAAATTAAAAAGATAATTTATTATATTTTGTATAATGACATTCTACGTTATTTTACACTGTATCTACTTTATATTATGATTAAATATAATACATTAATTTAAATCTAATAACGTGACAGACTGGTAAAGTTCGTAGAGTCGCCGTGGCGGCCATAGATCAAGTAGCTTTGCATATTCGGCAACGGCCAAGTAACGTTCAAGGACCAAAGGTATACTTATTCGCGTAGAACCGGACGCGGATTGGCTCCGCACGAACCGACCCGGCCGATCGGTCGTATCATCGCAGCATCAGAGCGTGTCAGAGTTAGCAATGAGAATCACTGGCGGGCGCTCGGCGGGCGCCAGCCGACTTCGCTCGCGCCGCCCCGCGCTGTGGCGCTCGCTCCGCTCCAGGCACCCTGTCCCGCCCCGCGCAACGCCGCCCGCTTGGTTTCGTTCTCGCGGTTACTTCTCGATTGCGTGCTTCGCGTGCTGACTGATTTTCTATAGCAATAAAAATCAATTACCTAAGATTTTACATTAACGTAAATTTGGATTTATATACGTTCGAATTTGGTGTCATGTACATTTAAAATATTAGTGAAAAGGAGATAACGATAGGCGAACGATTCGCGATCTTTGTAGTCGCGTCGGCGCAATATTTTCGTCATTTCTTCGTGTATAATATGTTACATGAATCTGTATACAATATGGATATAAATCGTAATGAATGAATTAAATTAGTTTTTACGGCATCTCTTTATTAAAATAATGATAATATCAATACGTTTTGTAAAAAGCGGTGGGTATGTCCGCCGCCCCGATTTCGTGCACCAAAGCACTTTCTTATTGGAATATTACATTATATAACGTACATAATACTATGAGATATATAATCATACAGCCTTTCGGGGCGCGCGTGTATGGCGATGTATGTATACACATTGTGCAATGTACATATACCTATTATAATACAATGATTTAAGACAAGGTTCACATCGTGCCGTGTGTATGTGGTAATAAATATAATATGGACATTGTTCAAACAATAACCAGTTGTTTTATTTATTGCTTTTACTTCCCTTCCCCTATATAGCTGTAAGCTTATAATTAATGATGCTACGAGACTCGAACATTCAGATAGGTTAATTGTTAGCGTAACTCATCTGCTACAATATAGATTTACACATGATACGCTTTAACAAAAATTTAAAATATAAATATATAAAAAATAAATCTCTGGTTCTGGTTTAAGAACTTTATTTCTCAAAAGAATACTATTCACTTATATGAGAAATACATGATATGAAACTAATTTCTATTTTATCGTATACTTAAAACTAATTGTATCTACTTGACACTAAAAACAATAATATGTAGCATCACATATAGAAACAGACAGTATCTATAAAATCTAACATTTTCAAAAATGACAAACCAACAATCTTAGATCCATAGTGAACTAAACCAAATCAATAAAGCGCATATTTGATTTTGTAAACAATATTAAAGAATACAAACAGGTAAGCAATTGAATTGAGAAATTGAATTAGATCTTTGCTTTAAAATAATCCAAAACATATTAATGTATTGTAGTAAATATCAGATTACCAACGTAAAGTTAGACAACTAATAAATCCCATAATTGAGTAGCTATTGGATTTTTAAACAGTATTAATACAAAACACCGTTTAGGTACTTATATATCTATATAAAGATACTTATGTATAAACAGTTTGTTTACAAATCACCCTGGAAACGGTTTACACAAATTAGTGATTTGTCGTATAAGTAGCTATGCCCAGGTACCTTTTCTGGAACCACAAATATGATCGTTTTAGGTTTATCCTATAGATGTGTATCCTACGGATATGATAGCTTGGACACCGCTTCAGTTTTATAATACAGTGATCTCGTACGAGAAGTATTAGAAATAATACAAATATTATTTAAAACGAGAATCATCAATTTCGACATAAACTACATACCATTTGTATAATTATAGTCTGTCTTCAACGTATGTCATAAACTCCAGTTTTGCATTTAGCATTGCCTTAAGTTTGCATACAGAAATTTGTATACGGTCAACATTCTTTAGCAGTGTAATGCTAATTCCATATTTAAATATTTTGCGTAGTATTAGTAAAATCATTTACTTTGCATAAAGATTGCTCAAATGTTTGTACTTGATTTATGAAACGAAAATCTCAAAATGGCCCTTTAATTTAATGTTATAGCCTTGACGACTATGCATTATGAATTTTGAGTAATTCATAACTAATAATAAGTATCTATTATAATGCAGACATTTATAGAGATGAAATTCAATTATAAAAACCACGCAAACCTATTGAAACTCATTTTGAAGGGTTTTTGTAACTGAGACGTACCTCAACCACAGAACACTTAATAGTAATTTAATAATGCGTCATCAAAGCCTATAAGGTACCAACTTCCCGTTGACTCAGAACTTTGAGCGAAATTAAGGTAGTGAAGAAGGAATCTACAAACTAGAAAATTATGATGATTATGTTTGATTCCCGTGTAGGATTATCAGACAAGTGAGCTAGCTCGGTAGTCATTCCCGCACGATTTATATGAAAACAATAGCAAACATAACTTTGTCGGGTAATTATTCCACTATGGATATTTTTCTGGTAAAGCTGCATAGGTAGATGAGAAACCTGAACCCTCAAGATGTGAGTACTACCCATGGACAAGTTAATGGGTCAACTTCTTAACGCTCTTAAGTGTCATCAACGTATTTTAAAGTAGTTACTTTACAACTAGTAAACGGCTAACACTCACGAAATACAGTCGAATAACTCGACCGGTGTTCGGGCAATATAGATGCCCATCCTCATGGAGTACGCGCGGCGGCGGTGGCGGCTCGACGCTGACTCAGTTATTCGACTGTATTTCGTGAGTGTTTGCTTTTACGAGTTATAGTTATAAATAATACTCACGTCAGTTTATATAGTATTTTTTAAAAATCTAAAGGATAATCTTTATATAAAAATTTCATACTTTGAAAATAACAGAGAGCCGAGGCCAGATCATTTAGTTATCTATTATCGTTTATATATATATGAGTAAATAAAATGTAACCTATACCTATATAAAACAAACGTAAACAAGTCTAAATTGAGTTATCTTTCGTATCCTAAGTGACCCAAGTGTTTTGCATCCTAACTTACATGCGACTATAAGTGAAAAAATTGTTCATTACATGAATATAGGTCATTCGACTAAATTGTAAACCGGCTTAAACAAAAAGCGTTCGATTTCTCATTTCTATTTCTACAGTGTTTTGTTTTATCCAATGATTCAAACCAGGCTAAGTCCGTATCGGAGTTTTGGCGGGAACGCGAAAAAGATTGCGTCACCGCATTGTATTATTTTCCAAAACTTGTGTTATTTTCAGTGTTAGTGCATAAAATTGGTGGCATTCTATTCGTTAAGTGCTGGATTACAGGCGTGAGTGTGGGAAAATGGTATAATGATGGTGAAACGTTTCCTTTCGTGTTGTTTCCAAAACTCCATAGAAGCTTCAAGTAAAGTTGCCACCACTTTACTTGGAGTATGACTTTGACTAAACTATGACTTGACTTGATGACTTCGACTGTGACTTAACACATATTTGCTTGAAATATCATTAACTTGTTAAATTATCAATTACTTGACACTGGCTAAATACACGGAGGTGGGGAGCCAAAACATAATAAAAAAGTCCGTATCCCAAATCAAATTTTTCAGTACTTACAAAAGTAAAATATTCTGGTGATACTAATGAGAAAAGTTACAGCATAGTTTTACCAGCTTTCTAATAAAAAACTGCATACAAATCGACACATCCTTATGGACATACGACGCATATTTGGCATGCAAATTACAAGAACAATTTAGAACACATTAAAACAAATGAAAAATCCGTAGAATTTTTTCCTTGGAACTGTAGCCAGTATCAACTACCTCTATAGTACAATACTGAAACTGATCTTATCAAAACCGATTATGTTCCAAAGGCTACCCTATTATAATACTCATGATTATCATTGTCAGCACACTGATTGCGGGTGGCTTTTCTGTGTGCGGGAGCAAATTACTCACTGTGATTTGTGTACTAGTCCAACTACGTTCTATTGTAAAACTAAAAATTATTGTATAGGCCTATTATCAGGTAGCACAACTTTCTATGACAAATTTGGTAATTTAATAATAATAACAATAATTACGCCCAACGATCACATACATAGATCCAGAACATTAACTAAAATTATGTGTCGAGGGTCTTAGGAACTATGAGGACTATGGCACCAGTATTTAAGCTTTTTCCCTGTCTGCAAATACTTGTCCTTCCGCGGAAATCGAACCCACTGCTTCCGGGTCATGAGCCAACCTGCTTAACTATCACACCACAGAGGCTGTCCAACAACATAATATTAATAGTATATAATAATAATCGTAGCATTTTTACTCACCGTTATTGGAAGCTTTGCAAATGCAACACAGAGTAACCTAGGTTGGATGCTAAAGTACTTAGATACCTTATGTATGTAATCTACCTAACTATGTTTAAATATCAACTGTTTTCTTTTCTGTTACAATATTATTATAATTGCTAAGAAACTGTAACTATATCTAACTCATAAGCAATTACTACTACTACTACTAGGTGGTTTACAAGGTGGTAGGACTTTTCCCCAAAGTTCGTCTAGGTAGGTACCAACGATTTGCCGCGAAGCAGTAGTGTGGAAGCACTATTGTGTTCCGATTTGAAGGGCACTGTAGCCAGTAAAATTACTTGGCAACTGAGACTTTATGATCTGATCTCAAAGGCAAGTCGTATAACCAGACAGTGCTGATGTCTCAGGATGATGTGAGCCGTGCATGTTGCGTGTAACTTTATAGTTTAGAGTTCCGAGTGACACTGTTCTGTTATGGGCGGCCGTATCACTTAACATCCAGTGAACAACTAGCTCGTTACATCATTCAGTACTACAAAAAAGGAGCATAAGATTGTTACTTAGATATTTGCAAATAAATGACTTTTTACTTATTATCATATTTTTTTTATGTTATTGAATGATGTGACGAGCTAGTCGTTCACCTGATGTTAAGTGACACGACCACCCATAACAGAACAGTGTCACTCGGAACTCCAACATGTAAAGTTTCGCATGACTGCTGCACTGCGCACATCATCCTGATCATCACCACATCAACACAGTCTGGTAATAAGATTAAGTAGTGTCGCCGAAGATGGCCCGGCTCCTAGGATAGCCCACTTTAAAAAAAATACAGCTATGATTAAACGAAACATTTTAAATTTCGCGGGTTTATGCTACTAGTACCATAGACAATAATGCAAGTGTGTTTTAATTATTATTATTTCAACTTCCATTATGTTTTTTCTATACTTTATTTATCTGCAAGATTTCACGAGGTTTTGAAATTAAGTGGGCCTTCATTGGCTCCTGTAGTCGACTGTGAGATCAGATCATAAGTCTCATTTGCCCAGTAATTTCACTAGCTACATTGCCCTTCAAACCGGAACACAGTAGTGCTTGCACACTACTGCTTGGCCAGAATAACTGGCAAAGCGGTGGTACCTACCTAGACGAACTTTGCAGAAAAAGTCCTACCACCTAGTATACTTATTATCAGATGCTCACTGCTGAGTGTATTTGCGGCTACATCTTTACTCAACATGACCCATTCCTCCTTCATGTAGAACGCTTCTTTGAATATCCACTAACCTTGCATTGAAAGGCCGCAGCTTTGAACAGGTCATCGATTCACTAAGCGAACGGTCGCGCTTTGTCTTCCAGTTTGTGGTCACCACTCTAGAAACTTTCATCCTCATCGGTATTCAGATCTGCGTGCGATTTGGCCTGCCCAATTAATTTTAACTTGCTAATTTTTAGCTATATCGGTGCCTGTATTTCTTTTTATCACCGTGTATAATAATAGTACTTATAAAATTTATAATTTAGAATGAAACTATGACGTAAATTTTGTATCTACATATATATATAATAGGTCTTTACCTATGAAATTGCCGTTTTGCAGTACAGACTTTTTCAAACAAAAAAAAGTTTTGATTGGCTACGAATTCTAAATTCAAATTAATTTTGTTTTAAAAATATGACATTCTATTTACAAAATAAGTCTTTTGTTTATTGATTAGCGTTGTATTTTCATTACATTTCAACATTTTTCCTCATAATGGATACTTTGAAATTTCGTGTAATTATGGAATATGAGTTCCGTCGTGGCACCAACGCGGCACAAACGACACGTAACATCAACGACGTTTACGGAGAGAACTGTACAAACGAACGTACAACCCGTTATTGGTTTGCTCGGTTCCGTTCTGGGAATTTTGACTTGAAAAATGAACCTCGTGGTCGTCCGGACACTTTGGTCAAAAATGATGAATTAAAGGCGATTGTGGAAGCTGATGAATCTCAATCTACAGCTGAGCTGGCAGCAGCTTTTGATGTTAGCATCAAAACAATATTGGTCCATTTGCGACAGATTGGCAAGATAAAAAAGCTTGATAGATGGGTGCCCCACGAACTTAACGATCGCCAGCGCAACGTACGCGTCGAGACTTGCCTTGCGCTGCTTAACAGGCACAGAAATGACGGAATTTTGAACCGAATTGTTACGTGCGACGAAAAATGGATTCTTTTTGACAATCGAAAGCGCTCAGCAAGTTGGTTAGATCCTGGTTCAGTACCAAAGTAATGTGCAAAACGAAAAATGACCCCTAGAAAGGTGATGGTCACAGTTTGGTGGTCTAGTGCTGGTGTGATTCATCATAGCTTTTTACAAAACGGCGAGAGCATTACTGCAGATGTGTACATTGAAGAACTGACCACAATGATGGCGAAACTCGCACGTCTGCAACCAGCTTTGGTCAATCGGTCGTCTCCACTGCTACTTCACGACAACGCGCGAACCCATACTGCACAACAGACCGTCTCTAAGCTGCATGAGTTGGGTTTGGAAGCTCTCCCTCATCCGCCATACTCACCAGATCTTGCGCCTACCGACTATTACTTTTTCCAAAATTTGGACAACTTTTTAGCGGGAAAAAAATTCAATTCCCGAGAGGCAGTACAAAACGCCTTTGAAGAGTTTGTTGTCTCCCGTCCTGCTGATTTTTTCAAGAAGGGCATCCATAAACTGCCACAGCGTTGGCAAAGATGCATTGATTGCAGGGGTGATTACTTTGAATAAAAGAAATAAATAAGTTCGAAAAAAAAATACTTTAACTTTTTTCAAACAAAACGGCAATTTCATAGGTAAAGACCTAATATTTATTATACTATAAAATTACACACAAAAATATTTACAGGCACTCTATAAATAAAAAGTTACAACTAATAAAACATTTGTCACAAAATAAATACGCTATCCAACTCACCACCGCGCGGTAAGGTTCCTAGAATACTGGCAGCATTACCTCGCTGAATTAGAAGACTTAGCTTTATTTTTTTGACATAGTAATTTTTTTGTTTACTATTCTATGTGTCTACGTTTTATGGTTTGTTGCATTAATAACATCATCCGTACGTATAGTCTTCCAATAAATCGAACAATATTTACCATTGCTCCAACAATAAACGATCACGCAAACAGCAAACTAGAAAAACTAAATAAATTCAGAATCCTAGGATACATTTCTCTATCCTAGAGGCAATTTCATTCATTGGCCAGTCGAAAGGCCTTTATTCGGGCTTACCGGGCGTGCTAGTGAAAGTCACCTTTACTAGTCACTATTACCTAATCTGTACTGTCTTACAAACAGTACTAGAACTTAATATTTTTACAGCTCAATAGTTTATTATTAATTATTAATATAAATTTCATGATATACCTGTTCCGTTCTTACACTGGGACACGAGCGTTCTCGGATTATCCACTACGCTGGCCAAATGCAACAGGTAACCTAGATTTTTTTAGTTCTCAAGCTTTAGTTGTTGTGAGAATAAGTGCGAATTTATCATAACTTGAAAAAATCATTGCGGTCAGAGCATAACATTTCATATATAGAAATCTAACATTTTTTTTCTTCGATTATCAGCATCGGTTACCCTTGTGTTTTTCTGCACATGTAAATAGCTATTGGTACATAACAGATGACAAAATGTAATAGGAATAAAAACACTGTGTTAGTGCCAAGTGTCGAGCACGTTTTATAGCCAAGAGACTCATAAATGTATTGGAAATTTTGTATATATAATGACGTTATTTATGCACCTACGTTTTCACGCAAACCGTCTAGTGATTTGCTAGACTCAATTAAGTCGAGATGATCTCCTACAATCGAAACCCAATATATTGGTTAGTAAATCAAACCAACCTTAATCACTGCCTCGCACTTCGCACATAACGCAGGGCGTTCTATACATTACGTGACTCTATTTGCAGAACAACGGACCTCTTTCTAGCAATTTACCTCCTTGGGGCTAAAATGGCCCAATCTGTTAAAGCGTTATGGGTGCCATATACAATTTGTGATTTAAAGTTATGCAAGTTTTAAGAAAGGGTTGAAATTATTTGTCTGCCCCTAACAGCTAACAGGCTTTGCTCACTATGTAGTTTTTGCTTTATAGCTATTCCCATGTCCCGTTAAAAGTCATCAATTTAAGTAGGTACTGCAAAAATAATTAAACATGTGCTATGGTGTGGGCGTGGTTGATCAGGTCGGCTCATAGCCTGGAGGCGGCTGGTTCAATTCATTCGACAAGAAAAGTACAAATAAAAAAGCGCAAATAATTGTTCTGAGTCTGGGTGTTGTAAGACCAGGGTCGTTGGTAGTGGTCGTTGGTCGACGTAGTTTCTGAGTCCCTAGATAAAAGGAATCCTGGTTAAAATCCAGGATCTATCTGTGTTTGTTCTTAAACTGGGTGTTGTGGGGCCATATGATAGTCCTCATAGTTTCTTGGTCCGTTATCGATTCCTCATATTTTCTTAGTTCTTGTATCGCCGGAAATCTTAGCTAACGAATCATTCGCTAATAATTAAAATTTATTAAATAAAAATTTATAACTTTCTTAATTTTTTCATTCATAACAACCTTCTCCTAACAGTAATAAATACAAAAGAATTAGCAAAAAAGTTCCATCTGTTCACAGGTGATGCGATGACCAAGACAAATAGAGATTCATTTATATACATATAAATAGATGAGCCGCCGTGATGCTAAAGAATTAAAAAAAAACATACTCTCCAATTGTGATAAATACGGAGTCATAAGAAGATGTGTAATGATTTGTAATAGGATATAACCTACCCACACTTTTCGTTTAATACCTTAGGGTTTAGCTACATATAAACACTACCTATTTCAAAATACCGCTATGAATTCCCTACAGGTCCGCTTTCAAAGCTGGTATAAATTGCACGATCCGCACCACAGACGATTTTATCAATTTCATTCATGATCTGTTCGCATTCAATAAAGTAATCTGATTTCGCAGATCGTATTGTCGGCCGTGCCTCTAGGCCAGCTTTCGGCGCAGCTTTGCTCGTGCCGTGTCGGAGTTTAACGTTCGTAGAATATGTGGACAAGACACAATAATTGCTATAGGGACATCCTTATAACAACTATATAACTATATATCTATAGCAACAACTTATAATTGTATTTGCAATCATATTATTATATGAGCAAATAATTAAAATACTTTATATCCGCGAGTGAAATTAAAAAGTAGTAAAAGTATTTTATTTATTTGCTCATCCCACGGGAAAAATTCACTTTTCCGGGATATAATGTAGCCTATATGTCAATCCAATGTATAAGCTATCCCGGTACCGAATTTCATCCAAATCCATTCAGCCGTTTAAGCGTGAAGGAGTGACAAACATACACACATACACACATACAAACTTTCGACTTTATACTATTAGTGTGATTAATATTTTGATTGCAATTTCGCTTATAATGGGGAGTAAGCTGGTGAATGCGTAACGAGGCGAGTGGAAGTTGAAAGTTGTTGGTTCACGTAGATCTCTATTGTCATTATAACAAAGCTAAAAATTACTTAAAATTTGTATTATTATGTTGGTATGCCTGGTAAAATGACAATTTACAATTGTCAAGATGGTGACATTAACATTAAAAAAAGAAAAATCAAAGATATACCGGCCGATAGATGGAGCTAAAGAAGTTTTACTTCAATCGTTTGGTCTAAAGCACACTCGTGTTTTTTTTTTCAATTATTTATAGACAAATAATTTGACCACTAGCTCACCTGATGGAAATTAAAGACGAAGTCTACGACAGTGCATGCTTGCCTGCTCACTATTGACTTGAAGACTCCCAACTTTGTAAGGTGAAACAAGTACACCAGCTAGTTGTTCCACGCGTTGGCATTCTTCTAGTTACTACCAACTTACTTTGCGTATATCATCGCTCCATCTCGCCGCAGAGTGACTTATACAACGTCTGCTCATTCGTGGTTCTATAACACTTTATATCGGCATAATATTTAGCATGGTTTTCAATCCCTAGCTGTTACTATAGTAAATTTAAAACGTAGTTGTATTGCTTTCACGTCCAAAACGGCTGAATTAATTTAAATGGCATTTCGCATCATTGTTGTTTCATTAACCGAGACCAACATTCGATTCTTTATATGTCAGAAAATTGAGAGTTTCTAACAAACTGAATAAATACAAATACAAATACAAAATCATATATTGATTGATGCACACTCTACGGCATCACAGATATTTTTTTTACAATAATGAGGCAAGTTTATTAATGTATGGATTCGTAGTAATCTAATTCAATTCCGATTTCACCAAGTAGTATGTCTAGATATGTTTATCTAAGACTAGCTGTCGTTCAAGACGAAAGGTTCTGGCGACCACGAACCGAAATACACAGGGCAGGGCGGCCCTCCATTACGTGGCCCTCCATTAAAAGCTGGATTTAAAAAAAACAGGGAGATCTAAGACGTGGGAGGCAAGCAACTTCGCAAAGATTCTCTCTATGGGGAAGGCTTATGGTCAGCATGAGACGTCTTCAAAATAGCGGTGATAATAATGATGTTCCGACAGACGTTACATATTAATATGATTATTATGGTCCGTTTGTTTGTCTTTCAAGCCAATGTTCTCACAAACAGCTGATCGGTCGCACTACCTACTAAATCCATAATCTTGTTGACATAAGATAGCAATTACCTGCAATGTTGTATTTAAGGCTTAAGTTATATATCGCAAGTATGTTAAGGTTTAAGGTGAATGTTACATTAGATCGCTACAACTGTTAGGGCACAAGGGTTTAGGTAACGTAAGTTATGTTGGTAGGTAATGTTACCGGACCGGTAGCACCCAGGTAGAGAGTTTATAGCTGTTGTGTTACCACGGTATACTGGTATATACATTCAGTTTAGTCAGCAGTATAGGTAACTATTTAAGTAATACATTTGTCTGTATACTACCACTACTGAAGTAGTATATGTTACTGGTTTTAAAATTTTCTTTTACCTAACGTTATTGTCAGCTTTTCTGTTGATTGGTTTTTTTAAGTTATGTTACCTAGACGAACTATGCAGAAAAGTCTTACCACATAGTAACATTCCTCTGTTTAAGAATATGAATTTAAAATGCTATATGTATGAACTAATGAGATTTTTTTCGAAAAGGTAGAATGTTGGGCCATGAATGGTTTTTAGTCAGTTGGGCTATGAAACCTAATTGGACAATATTACAAATAATTTATGGATATCTACAGAATTTCAGGAGACTTCTACTTACTGAGCTATAATATTAGTACCACAGTTAATTTAGGCAACAAGGCCATGAAAAAATGTAATCAAAACAAAATTAGAGAAACTCATATAAATTATAATTTATATCTAATTCTCATATCAAAAACATTCAATTTAAATAAAATACTTAATGAATCTCCACCCATTAATAATGTTAGCTAATTACTACTAAATACATAATCGTTCAGTCGTGAAAATAATAACTATATTGAATTAATTTACTACGTTATTAATTGTTTCAGATAAAGGGATATACAATAACAATAACTCGTTGAAATAGAATCGAAATATTTTCACACTTTACTGAGCAATATATCACAAAATAAACAACCAACAACGTAAATTTAATTTATAAATGACACAACACCTCTTATTTTACCTGATATAAAATGACTGGTTTATAAATTAAATAAACTTTGCCGATGTATTTCATAATAGTTAGATTATGAAAAACACGTTATGAAATAAATGTTAGACTTTTTATTTTAACCTTATATAACCTTATGGGTTTAGTTACCCCTTAGCCTATTGGGTATAGCCAATAAGGGATACTGCAAGTTAGTTTTTTAATCAAATTTAATATTAAGAAACTTTATAACTCAATCACATGTTGGTTCTATCGTATTCGAGACAACTATTCAATTATTGCAGATAGTCTTTAACATTTACATTGCAATAAAAGAGGTCACTTAACCTGACTCACAGATCTAAACCGCTTATTGGCTACGTCTAAAGTTGGATAAGCCTAAATGGTATTAAATACACCTACATTATGCTTGCTACTAGTTAGGCGTATAAATGTTTTTGCTTTCCTCTAACATACGTATGTATTATATCACAAAAGCCATCGAGTTTATCTGTGTATCGACAAAATTGCATCGCCAAATCCAAGATAATCTCCTTCCAACTTATATCGCGAGCTGCATTATCCGATTAAAACAAAATACTACGACAATAATAACCGTACTGCCGTTATTGGACAAACTAGGATAATCCCTGTAAAATACGAGACGAGAGTAATTAAAAGAAGTTCTAATTAATAACTGGACTCGTTTTAGTTTACAAAAGAAGGTTTATTTCGAGACTGTTTACAATTCTCTTTTAAGCTAATGCAGGAACATTTTTATTCTAAACGTAACTGTGAAGTAGGTATAGCGAAAATAGGTGTAAGATGCCGTGCGGTTAGGTGGAGCTACGACGTACGTACTCGTATACACGTAAGGTGGCTGGCAGTAACTAAAATTTAATTATACTGACTTGAGAGCCGCTTATGTCCAGAAGTGGACTAAAATAAGATGACAATATGTGATGAAAATATGATAGAAATTTACTTATTTCAAAATAATAGCTTGGGATTTAAAATAATAGATTTAGTTAGCCATAATGCTTTCAATACTGAATTGCAATTAACCATACTTGCTTAAAAGCTATGCAATTCAGCATCAGCATTATCAGCAACAGATCAACATTTTCATGAAATGTCACCTCTACTAGACCTCACAAGAAGCAAGCATAGGTATTATGCTACATATCCAATAAAAAAATTAATATCACTTTAAGTACATGCAAGTAAATACTTTTTATTGTATTATCCAAACACTTTTTTTTATACTTCAAACTTGTCTAGCATTCGACCACGCTCTCACCTGATAGGAAGTGACGATGCGATCGAAGGTGTAGCATGCTAGCCAAGAAAACACCTATTCACTCTTCTCTTGAACACGCCCGGGTCATATTAGGTCTTTACCTATGAAATTGCCGTTTTGTTTGAAAAAAGTTAAAGTATTTTTTTTTCGAACTTATTTATTTCTTTTATTCAAAGTAATCACCCCTGCAATCAATGCATCTTTGCCAACGCTGTGGCAGTTTATAGATGCCCTTCTTGAAAAAATCAGCAGGACGGGAGACAACAAACTCCTCAAAGGCGTTTTGTACTGCCTCACGGGAATTGAATTTTTTTCCCGCTAAAAAGTTGTCCAAATTTTGGAAAAAGTAATAGCCGGTAGGCGCAAGATCTGGTGAGTATGGCGGATGAGGGAGAGCTTCCAAACCCAACTCATGCAGCTTAGAGACGGTCTGTTGTGCAGTATGGGGTCGCGCGTTGTCGTGAAGTAGCAGTGGAGACGACCGATTGACCAAAGCTGGTTGCAGACGTGCGAGTTTCGCCATCATTGTGGTCAGTTCTTCAATGTACACATCTGCAGTAATGCTCTCGCCGTTTTGTAAAAAGCTATGATGAATCACACCAGCACTAGACCACCTAACTGTGACCATCACCTTTCTAGGGGTCATTTTTCGTTTTGCACATTGCTTTGGTACCGAACCAGGATCTAACCAACTTGCTGAGCGCTTTCGATTGTCAAAAAGAATCCATTTTTCGTCGCACGTAACAATTCGGTTCAAAATTCCTTCATTTCTGTGCCTGTTAAGCAGCGCAAGGCAAGTCTCGACGCGTACGTTGCGCTGGCGATCGTTAAGTTCGTGGGGCACCCATCTATCAAGCTTTTTTATCTTGCCAATCTGTCGCAAATGGACCAATTTTGTTTTGATGCTAACATCAAAAGCTGCTGCCAGCTCAGCTGTAGATTGAGATTCATCAGCTTCCACAATCGCCTTTAATTCATCATTGTTGACCAAAGTTTCCGGACGACAACGAGGTTCATTTTTCAAGTCAAAATTCCCAGAACGGAACCGAGCAAACCAATAACGGGTTGTACGTTCGTTTGTACAGTTTTCTCCGTAAACGTCGTTGATGTTACGTGTCGTTTGGGCCGCGTTGGTGCCATGACGGAACTCATATTCCATAATTACACGAAATTTCAAAGTATCCATTATGAGGAAAAATGTTGAAATGTAATGAAAATACAACGCTAATCAATAAACAAAAGACTTATATTGTAAATAGAATGTCATATTTTTAAAACAAAATTAATTTGAATTTAGAATTCATAGCCAATCAAAACTTTTTTTTGTTTGAAAAAGTCTGTACTGCAATACGGCAATTTCATAGGTAAAGACCTATTATTTCGCCGGAAACACAGACGCTGGCAGGGCATTCCATTCCTTAGCCGTCCTAATTAAGAGCGTTGAATCAAAACGCTTGGTACGAATGGGTGGCATTTCGACCACGAAATAATGGCGCTTAGCCGAGCGTCTAGTTCGGTAGTGGAATGGTGATGGGAGAATGAGATCATGCAGTTCGTGTGCGCATTCACCGTGGTGTAATCTGTAAAAGACTTCTACTTGGTAATCATCCAATACTATTACGTATCTGTATATTAATAATCATTCGAATACCTTCCGCAGTTTCTAATAAATGGGAACCATTTCAGAAAGCTTTACAGACGATTCATCAAAAGCATTTTCTAGGTGAATGCATATGAGCAATTCCATAACATACTCTAGATATAATACATGCATGGTGTTTGAGTAACATAATCGCTCATCGCATCTCGTTTATTCATTTACGGGGATATTTTAACTGATATATTCCATTATTTATTTAGGCTATACCCCCTTTTTAACGGATTTAATGGTAAACAATTCGATCAATCATTTCTATCTCGAAAATATTTTCACTGAACTTTTCAATATAAGTTAGACTTTGTACTGAATTACTGACGTACAACGTATAGCTTAAATCGCTGAACGTTCTAATCTAGGTAGAGACTAATTTCAAAACATTTTCTTTTTATGTTAAGTTATGAGGTGACGAGCTAGCCGTTCGCCTGATGTTAAACGACACGGCTGCCCATACCAGCTGCAGTGTCACTCGGAACTCTAAATGATAGAGGTTCGCGTGACACTGCACTGCGCACGTCATCCAGAGACATCAGCACAATCTAGTAATAAGATTACCAAACTGTGAGATCAGATCATAAAGTCTCATTTGCCCATATTTCACTAGCTACAGTGCCCTTCAAACCGGAACACAGCAGTGCTTGCGCACTACTGCTTGGCGGCAGAATAACTGGCAAAGCGGTGGTACCTACCTAGACGAACTTTGCAGTAAAGTCCTACCACCTAGTATATAGCCACCTAGTATATACCACCTAGTCATATATGTCTACGAGCTTCTGCTTCATAGGCCACTATGGGAAAATGATTCAACCACCCATTTCACTCTCTTAAAGGCGGAATTTCTCAAAATCCTTTCTTAGTGGATGCCTACGTCATAACATCTACCTGCATGCAAAATTTCAGCCCAATCCGTCCGGTGGTTTAGGCTGTGCGTTGATAGATCACTATGTCAGTCAGTCAATTAGTCAGTCACCTTTGAGTTATATATATTTAGATTTTCAACTAAGTTTAGAAAAGTGTAAAATATCAATCATATCAAAGCTCGAGTCTCCGGTATTGAATCAAAAATATAATTGATCTTCAAATTATATTTCTTATCATAAATATGCGTGCTGTGAATAAAGTTGACGGGCTAAATAAGAACCATAACATAAATTTCAGGAGATATTTCAATAAGTACGTGTTTTTGATTTACGGCGTATAAATGAAAGAGCTGTGCGTACAACCAGTCAACTAAGACACATAGGAAACGTCCCCGTGTTCCTTTGTTAGTGAATTTTGTAAGGAGTTAGAGAAATAAGGAGGGTCAGGTTACACTGGTGCCGTAACTGCCACCCGTCTTCACCTCTAACTTATATTAGTTTGGCTATTCATTAAAAACGCAAGAAAGTTGGCATTCACGCAAACCCGTTGGTATTTACGTGTAAAATAAAATAGGTAAAATACGTTTTTTGTAGGTTATTAAATATGGTTACCATGGTGGATCAGAGATGAATAAAATAGCGTTGAGCCAAAAATAGAATAAAAGCTCTTTAAAAATTTAACTTCTTGTCTTACGATGTAATCATACAAAATCCCATTTTTACAAATGGGAGTTTGTGTTTGAGTTTGTGTGATAGACAGAGAGAGAAAGAGAGATAGACAGAGAAACACGCGCACATCACACGGCTTACAACTATAGCAAAAAGTGTCGTTACAACTTTTGGTCTTAACTTTTTCCGTCTAGCCCCCTTTCGCAACGCGCGATAAGGAACTTTGTTCCAAAAATAGTTAAATCAATTTTAATCGCCCTAATTTTATACTGAGATGTACTTTGTTCCAGTTATTTTAATTTAAAAAGCAAAGTACTGGGTAAGTAAGGGACTGATCCAACAGCGTAATATGGTCTTTACCTATGAAATTGCCGTTTTGTTTGAAAAAAGTTAAAGTTTTTTTTTTTTCGAACTTATTTATTTCTTTTATTCAAAGTAATCACCCCTGCAATCAATGCATCTTTGCCAACGCTGTGGCAGTTTATGGATGCCCTTCTTGAAAAAATCAGCAGGACGGGAGACAACAAACTCTTCAAAGGCGTTTTGTACTGCCTCTCGGGAATTGAATTTTTTTCCCGCTAAATAGTTGTCCAAATTTTGGAAAAAGTAATAGTCGGTAGGCGCAAGATCTGGTGAGTATGGCGGATGAGGGAGAGCTTCCAAACCCAACTCATGCAGCTTAGAGACGGTCTGTTGTGCAGTATGGGATCGCGCGTTGTCGTGAAGTAGCAGTGGAGACGACCGATTGACCAAAGCTGGTTGCAGACGTGCGAGTTTCGACATAATTGTGGTCAGTTCTTCAATGTACACATCTGCAGTAATGCTCTCGCCGTTTTGTAAAAAGCTATGATGAATCACACCAGCACTAGACCACCAAACTGTGACCATCACCTTTCTAGGGGTCATTTTTCGTTTTGCACATTGCTTTGGTACCGAACCAGGATCTAACCAACTTGCTGAGCGCTTTAGATTGTCAAAAAGAATCCATTTTTCGTCGCACGTAACAATTCGGTTCAAAATTCCTTCATTTCTGTGCCTGTTAAGCAGCGCAAGGCAAGTCTCGACGCGTACGTTGCGCTGGCGATCGTTAAGTTCGTGGGGCACCCATCTATCAAGCTTTTTTATCTTGCCAATCTGTCGCAAATGGACCAATATTGTTTTGATGCTAACATCAAAAGCTGCTGCCAGCTCAGCTGTAGATTGAGATTCATCAGCTTCCACAATCGCCTTTAATTCATCATTGTTGACCAAAGTTTCCGGACGACCACAAGGTTCATTTTTCAAGTCAAAATTCCCAGAACGGAACCGAGCAAACCAATAACGGGTTGTACGTTCGTTTGTACAGTTCTCTCCGTAAACGTCGTTGATGTTACGTGTCGTTTGTGCCGCGTTGGTGCCACGACAGAACTCATATTCCATAATTACACGAAATTTCAAAGTATCCATTAAGAGGAAAAATGTTGAAATGTAATGAAAATACAACGCTAATCAATAAACAAAAGACTTATATTGTAAATAGAATGTCATATTTTTAAAACAAAATTAATTTGAATTTAGAATTCATAGCCAATCAAAACTTTTTTTTGTTTGAAAAAGTCTGTACTGCAATACGGCAATTTCATAGGTAAAGACCTATTATGTATATTAATTTACTTGAATAATTATCAATTTACTGGCTAAATACACAAAAGTGTAGAGTCAAACAAATATTAAGAAACATTTGCAAAAAACACCATTTCGCCCGCAGTTTGAGTTTTGAGCATACCGTCACTTAGATCAGAACGTTTTTTTTATTTTTGTAATTCAATAAATAGTATATAGGATAGAATATCGAAAATCAAGGATATAGAAGAAAACTACCATAAATAACTAAAAGATTTCCGTATCTAACTGAGGTCAAGAGCAAAACGGAATCATTATTATGACTAAATATTCCAGTAATTATTATAAAATGAGGTGTTTAGAATTTTAAGTTAAATTTTAATAACTTATTAGCCACATGGATGGCTAGAACATATTATTAGTGGTCCACTAGGCATTGCGGGAAAAGAAAGTATCACTTGTTTGTTGATACTAGGTAAGTCCCTGGCAAGAGGGATTGGAATGGAATAGCGAGTACTATATGATCCTCTATGGGGCTGAACTAAGGGACTCTTAGAGAATACTTTTTTTATAACCCATATGCGCTAAATGATAAGAAATATAAACAAACAAACTGGTCAGAACTAAATATTTTTCAAAATAATCATGCATTATTCACCTATACCAATGTATCCTAAATTCGCTTACAGGGGGACAGGTACATTTTTTAATTACCGTTTGTTCTCTATGGGACAGGACGGTGAGACAGATCAATATGAGCCCATAAAAACACTACATACATTCAATCAAAAAAAATATATTAGGTAAGTTTTGTAGTTTACGTTGGTAAATTAGTAATTGGTATTATTTTTGTAGTTAGTTTAGAGATACTTTGTTTGTTTTTATTATTAACCACACTACCTATATCATTAAATAAAAAATAAAAAATTATATAACTCCGCGTACTCAGCTCGATCCACTGGCTTAAGGAACTCCGCTTCCGCCAATTTTAAACTGTACATCAGTTTGGGGAATAAAAGGCTTCACTCTATAAATTTATAAAACCCGCTTATTCCTACTTAATCTTGTTTGTTTATTTGTGCTTCATTAGCGGGTAAAACTTTGAACATACATGAACAACTTACGCGACTTCATAACAGACTAAAAAGAGGGCAAACCGCAACAAACGAGCAACAGCTTACATTTACAATACAATTAGAATACATTTATTCAATACTTGCTAAAACTAAAGTACAAAACAGGTTATATTAATATACATAATACATAACATATATAATAACGAATAAAGCACAAACAAAAATAAAAAAGAGCAAATACTTGTGCTGTGTCTGGGTGTTGTGGTACAATAGTCTTCGTAGTTCCAAGTTCTTAGATACAGAGAATCAGAATAGATCAGGAATATAAATAGTAATTTTTGTACTGCATCGTGAATTTTACTTGAAATTTTGAATTTTATTTAAATTTACTAGGTGGTAGGACTTTACTCAAAGTTCGTCTAGGTAGGTACCACCGCTTTGTCAGTTATTTTGCCGCCAAGCAGTAGTTCGCAAGCACTAGTCAGTTCCGGATTTAAGGGCACTGTAGCTAGTGAAATTACTGGGCAAATGAGACTATGACTTGATCTCACAGTCTAGTAATAATTAGTACTAGACTATGCTGATGTCTCATGATGACGTGCGCAGTGCAGTTTCACTCGAAACTTTGTACTTTAGAGTTCCGAGTATCACTGCAACTGATATGGGCAGCCGTGTCGCTTAACATCAGGTGAACGGTTAGCTTGTCACGTTGTATCTTAACATAAAAATAAAAAATTGGCATTGACTAATTTTGTCGCGCAGCTATAAATAAATCAGGTTAGCCATGTCGAAGCACTTTTCACATCACATACACAGTCGTTCTTATCGCTCAGGTGTGAAAGAGCTCAAATCGAATAAGTTATTCTGTTTCGCGGCTCCGCCCTGATTAGAGTGGCCTCGAGATGGTAACATAATTGGATAATTATAGCGAGAATAACTGATTGCGTTCGTTTTTCGCTGAGGACCGGCTAAGCTGTGTGTTTACGTCGCAAATAATATTTGCTTAAAGGAAATTGACTGAAGATTTTACATTGCAATAGAATACATACCTTTAATGTTTGCATTAGAGTCCATTTACGCAAGTTTTTTTGGATCTTGTTATTTTTAAGGATTTAAGATGTTACTTAGATATGTTTGTTTACTTTAAAGCTATTTGTAATATGTATATTTGCGCGAGTTTAGTAACTGTCTACGTTTCATATACATATGAAATTCAAAGTCATGACTGACTGACTGACTGACTTATATATCAACGCACAGCCCAAACCGCTGGCCCTAGAGACTTGAAATTTGGAGGGTGTGTTTTTTGTAAAGTGCAAGTATCCAATAAGAATGGGTTTTTCGAAATTCCATCCCTATGAGGGTGAAATGGGTGGTTGAATTATCTATGAAAACATTTCTTCTTCGTTTCTCTTAGGCCACGCGGGTGAAGCCGCGGGCAGAGGCTATTGTTTCATAATAATGATTTAGGAATCCGTCCTTTACTTATGCTACTTACGTTATACCACCAGTGCTCTATTAAAGCAAGCTTTACTAAGCCTTCTATGTCAAAATTCGGTGAGTAATTAAAACAGTGTACAAAATCCTCTAAATTCTATTACAACCACTAATTTTCCCACAAGATCCCAGCCACGTAAGCCGGTAAGGATCCTTGTACATCACACCGCCGCTGCGCTCTGACATAAGGCTTTAGGTTATGATGAAGCACCTGTTCACATATTTTATAGCCCATGTGTCGAGGTAAAACGTATTAGGCGGTGCGTGGAGCGATACTTCATTTCCTGCTATGGATATTATATGGGTGACCACGTGGTCGAGAACGTGACTTATAAAGCTTTTGAAATAAGTTTTTATACACATTTTGAATGACAAAAACACTTTGAAATGTGTCACGCGGCTGGCACACACAGAATTTCAAAAGTTAAAATGTGTTAATGTAACCCGATTTGATCTCACGCTGCTCAACCGTTGAAAAGTTTTGGTTAAGTTCGATAAGAAAAAATCAAAATAAACAATGATTTGCGCAATAATTGAAAGCATGTTAGAGAAACGGACGACAGTGCAGGTTGACTGATTACGAAGTAATTATAAGTGAACTAAAGGCTACGTGAAATGTGGTCAAACACTACCCTGTGTAAAAATGTGATGAGTCGCCATTTTGTAAATGATGCCAATTTTTTGCAAACCAAATTTTTGGTCTGTTAAATTTTTACCAAAAACCATTTAGTATTTACTCTGACTCTCTTTTACACTTCCAATCAAAAACACACATACATACTCTACCTTTTCAGTAAGAACCTAGTATTTTTGTCGAATTTATCCGATCTCTAAAAAGGCCACGTATCACAGGCAATCACCCCAAATTTTTATTAATACTACCAGCCTAGCTCTAGATTTTAGCGTAGTAAAAATTATAATACACTGTTGACCGTAAAATCGAAATGTAGAGGTTTCGACGTTAAAACAGTTTTACTTCTCACTTGTTAATAGAAATATTCAGAAACGAGCTTCTACCTGCTTAAGGGTAGAATTTCGAAAAATCCTTTCTTAGCAGATGCTTACGTCATAACATCTACCTGCATGCAAAATTTCAGCCCGATCCGTCCAGTGGTTTGGGCTGTGTGTTGATAGATCACTATGTCAGTCAGTCCCCTTTGAGTTATATATTTAGATAGTTGGGACGCGTACACACATATAGCATAATACATAGACATGTTATTCGTATCCAAATCTTTTGTTTTAATCACTAGTCGTATGTTGCTTTAGACCTCTACTTGTATATAGGTCTGTGTGTGTCGCTTTTGCCGGAATAGATACTGCCAATCCAAACACGGTCCATCATCTGACATTGTATGTGTTTTGTAGTGACCTCACAGTACCTTAGTCAACCAAGATTACTTGAAGGTTTACAATATTGATAGTGTCTGTTACGGCGTAAACAAAATAGATGTTTCACTTCAGTTTATTTTATTTATAATACTAATCGATATTTTGGCCTATTTCATGTTAGCTTCTAATGTTGTTTGGTTACAGTTGACTATAATTTTAACAAACAAAAAGCGTAAAAAACCAACTTCAGACTTATATGGTTTTCTCATTGACACTGTCAAAACTGGACCAAATTGAACTGGGACCTCACGAGAAGCACCAGATTTCAAAATATAAAAAAATGGGTCATCAAAATCAGTTCAGCCAGACGAAATTTCTGAGCCAACAAATATAAAAAATGCAGTCAAATTGAGAACCTCCTTCTATTTTGAAATCGGTTATAAAAGGTCTAAGTTTGCAGCTCTGTCGCGACCGTTTGCGTGACATGAACATTCATCGACACACATTCGTTGCGGTGAGGTTTTTGGTATCATAAAAAAAGCTCAAGCGACCATAAACCTGCATTAGTGACTAAAGACGTTGTACCTATTTACCACACCTTTTGGTTTGTTCACTTGGTTTGCAAAATAATAAACACTATCATGTACAATCGCTGCTAAATGCTTGCCAATGAATGCTCCCATTTGTCAAGAACGCATAAACAACAAAAAATTGTGATTATGATATAAATTTCCCATTTTCCTCTTTAATGGATATTCCAACAGTTTGAAGTCAATTAATAACTCATAGCAGATTTAGCACCCAAAACAAAAAACTCATCTTAAACGCCTCCCAAATTGTATTGTCATAGAATTTTAATTCGGCCGGAATTGAAAATGAGCCGTCGTGAAACTTACGGCAAAGGTCATCTGAATATCTAATTTGTAACCTCTGGCAAACGTGGCTCTATTTTAATATTTTACACAAAATACAGTAGCACCTGTGAACTTAAAGCTGATATTTCATAACTGGGGAGAAATAAAATAAACGCTGTTTTAAATCATATTCTCGACTAGCGGCCCGTCCCGGCTTCGCACGGGTGGACATTTAGTTTTTAAAGTAGCGTAAATGCAGGACATACCTAAATAATAATCATAGTGACATAACTACAAAATTTAGACACTTGTTATTGCAACATTTTGATATGTTCTTTATTATTGTGGAACATTTTTTTGTTCTATCATCAATAGTTTTCGCAGCGCATGCGATGAAAAATATTTTATAGGCATTTATTTTACACTTTTGTTAACATTATTGTAGTTTTAGTAGGGATCCTTATTTTTTATTGCAATTAAAATAGCATATACTAATTAATGATAATGTAGCATTCAAGTAGTGAAATAATATTTAAAATCTATCCTGTACTTTTTGAGCCGATTCGTTACTTTCCTCTTCATAATATTAGTATAGATATCGTTGTATGTATGAATTATGATATTATATTAAATGTTGTACAGAATGTTTATAATACACAACTTTTAAGATCTTCCCCATTAATCCCATCGCGCTATCCTATGATAAGACAACTGCCACAATATTGACCCAGTAGTCCCATGGGACATCTGACACTAATATTTTGGACTCACTAGTCCCGTCGTGTTGTCCCACTGCACTATTTTGCTTCAGTATGCCAATGAGAAATATTATTAGCTGTTTCTAAAGTATGAAGTAGTTACCAGGAGACCATACCGAGGAGTAATATTAAATACGAATAGTAATTACAAATACGTATTTGTTAAAGAGAAGTACAAGGAAGTTAGAAAGATAGCAGGTTTTTTTTATATGTGTGGACCTTTCACACAACGCCATCTAGTACCAAACTAAGCCAAGCTGTACCATAGAAACCAGATAACTGATACAATACTTATATACTTTCTGTTTGTAAATACATACATAGAATACGCCCAGGCACGGAACAAACACCTATGTTCATCGCACAAATATTTGTTTTGGGTTAGAATCGAACCCACAACCTACAGTTCAGAAGGCAAAACTACCACCAAAACTGAGCTATCAGGCCAGATTAGTACCTACTTCGTAAAATTATGTACAAAATAAAACATGTATCTAAGTAAATGTTTTATACTTTTGGTATTGGAAATTTGTACTATTTAATAACGAATTAAAATTATCAAGGTTTTAACTCACACTAAAAATCTAATTCCAGAACAAACATTTCCCACCCAATTTGTGCAGTCTCATCACAAAATAATAAAAGCGGAATCTACAGGAATTACTTCACTATTTAATTTTCTAAGTTATCTTATAACGGTGGAATCCTCACTGTGTAACAAAGTTAGGTGTATTAAGTAGATTGCAGGGGCTCCGGAATAAGATTGCATTAAACTTGGCCGTCCAATATCGAAATATGCCGAGTTCGCTACGGATGTGCCAACCCTCCTCCGATCCTACAAGTTTTGCCTATTTGTGAGTATTTTAAACACGGTCCAGCCAGAAATTGAAGATTTCTTGTACTTCCTTGTATTGTTTGCAACTGATTCCCAGTTGGGTACGCTTGAGTATTTAGTTTTTAGATTAACACTAGACCTGATTGAAAAGGTCGTAGTTACATTTTTTTAAATATACGCATAACAATATTGGTCTCATGCTAAGATTCAATATAATTTATGCTACATACATTTGTTTTTCCACTAAATACATTCAACTTCCAAATTAGTTTCTATCTATTCAAGTTTCTGATATATTTGAACTCCACTTTAAAATTTAATACCCCACATGAATTCACCGGAACTGTTAACAACTTCAATAAGCAATCAACATCACACCGCGTTCCGACGCGTAATGAATAACCCGAACTAATTCTACGTTAGCAACGTGAAAAGGCGTAGTTATGGTTTCCAGGGACTTGGTAACTACCCCGCCGCCCGCGCCGCAGTCACCTTCCGAACTGGGGGGGGGACTTCGCATTAATTTGCGGTTCCGTATTGAGTAGTCGCACGCACAATCCCGGTCTTTCATATGGACATCGTAAATCAAAGGTGGCTACCGAAATTAAAACCAGCAGCGTGTATTAATCCACTCGGTGCAATTGGAGCCAGCGACGTCGACATTACGTCGAATTTCGTGGTATGGTAAGGCTCGCAATTGAGACGAAAGTTGGCAGGTAACACATGGGCGGAGCTATTCAGCCACGGCACCGCTCGAAATGTAATTTGTCTACCTCATTGTGCTTGAAGCGGCATAAAGTATGGACCATTCTTGTTCCTCTGACTAAAACCCGAATGCAATTCCGTTTATAAAGCATTGAATAATCATCAGTATTTAAAGTACTACAATATGTAAACGGTATCATATCGCCATCGATAAACACATTTCAGTTGGTTCATTTGAGCAAAAGTTATAATTACTGCCCGCGATTATCATTATCGGGAGCAATTATATTATCAGTTGTGGTTTTATTAGCTCATAGGCTACAATTGAAGGGGTGAGAATAAAAAGGATTTAACTGATTTTTTTGACCAAATGACTTATGGGTATCATTGGATTCAGCGTGAAATTATCTTCAATAATACATTCTCAAAATACCGAAATGAGGCTTAAATCTCGAGATTTTGAGTCTAAAAAAGGTTTATCTGTCACAGGAATACAGTACGCTTAGGATAAAAACATTACTTTATTTCTTTTATTATATTATATTTTTACAGTAATTGTATGAATTAGTACTATATTTCGTAATTTTAAATAGAAATAAAACATTTTCAAGCAACTGAAACTTACATAAACCTTTTCTATTACCTTATAAGCACTCTACATAAAAATGACGCCGTTGACGTTTAAAGTCAATTTTCTCGAAACTGTCAATTTGTCAGTTAAATCCTTTTTATTCTCAACCCTTCAATTGTGAATGAATTTGGTATAAAATAATTTAATTAATGATTGGAGTATATGCTCGCATGTGTGAATCTTCAACACCTTTGGGTAACCTATCACGATATTCTGGACATGATACGTACAATATACTTTGAACATATGTTGTAGTTTAATTCTAAGTGAAATGTAGAGTACCATGATAACATATTATATTCATGTTTCTCTTTGAAATCCCGAAGGCATATTATTCGCAAAAATAGTGATGATTCTTAACCAGTTGCGAAAAAGAAGAAAATTCCTTTGTTGGAAACCAATTGAACGAGGAAATTTTCATAAATTCTGTGGCATTGATTTTTTGGAGTAAATAAATGACTTTGGTAAACCAAAAATAGTAAATGATAAATGATATAAATATCATTTTATCATTTACTATTTTTTGCAGTAGATAATTCTCAAAAAATACTTGGTATGACTTTTTGCAAGACTGTGCCATGTGTATCAATGAATGAATACGGCGAAAAAGACACTGACTTGGAGAGAGAGGGTTTCTCAGCGTAGCAAGTAACTCATGCTACTTTCAATCCTGTGGACCATGGTTTGAATTCTGCTCAGTTCCGCACCAACAGCTATCTTAATAAGTTCGAAATTTGCAATTTCTTAGAATGGTGATGAAAACATTGCAAACCAGCATTTTCCAGATTCGTGAAATTTCGAAGACTAGCTAGTCTATCTGTTGATTTAAGTTTTATTCTAACAACACAGCAAATAAAAGGAAAAAAATCCACTTATCTTCATGGATTAATAGTTATTGTCTGTCTATTTAAAAGGTTTTACTGGAAAATACTATCAAAAGTAACTAGAGCTCAAACTTGTTTCCGCTGCATCAGAGAGCATTCGTTAATTGGACAGTTTCATTCAATCCACAGTATAAGTACGGTGGTGATCTCTAACTCCGTCCTTGGCAAAGTCGGTGTCTTCAATGGCTGTTGCATAAAATAATTCAAATTATTTTAATCAATAAAACTTACATATAGTATTATGACTTCATTTTTAATATGTAGAAGTGAAACGATTTTTGTTGGTTTATGTAGCTTTCATGCAATAAGAGCTGAAATTATAATTATTAGCATATTCACTTCTTATACCAAGATGAATGATAATATTTATCTCGGAAAATAAAGAGTTCTTGCAGGAAAACGGGTTGAATTTCGGGGTGGTAATAATTATTTTTCAAACATCGTCATCAACCCTAAGACGTCAACTCATAATTATGCCTCCCCATAAAGTCACAATAGTGGCTACTCGTTTCTTCCAAAGCGCACGTTTTAATCTCACAATATAGATTGAATATATGAATATATATGTGTATATAGATTTCCATAGGGAAAGTGCCAATAAGCTCACTCAGTTTGGTACACAGACCAAATGGACATACTTCGACACGCTGACAGCTACAATCACGGAAGTAAAATGTCATTACGGAAATACAAAAGCACCTATTACATAATAAAATAGCTATGGGCAACTAATACTCGTACCTCTTTATTGAAAGCAGCATGATCAAATATAATTTATTCAACATATATCAATATTTATGAATATAAAAAATGATAACTTTATACATAAATTATAAGGGTCGTTTTGTTAAGTTTTCCCTTAAGTAACCAGATTTCATCTCACCTATCATGTGTATCAATGAATGAATACGGCGAAGAAGACACTGACTTGGAGAGAGAGGGTTTCTCAGCGGTAACTCATGCTACTTTCAATCCTGCGGACCATGGTTTGAATTCTGCTCAATTTCGCACCAACAGCTATCTTAATATGTTCGAAATTTGCAATTTCTTAGAATGATGATGAAAACATTGCAAACCAGCATTTTCCAGAATCGTGAAATTTCGAAGACTAAAGTATATTACGCGTAATTTATTAACCCACACTTGGCCAATATCTAGACTATGATCTAGCTAGTCTATCTGTTGATTTAAGTTTTATTCTAACTTGTATCCACTTGACATACAATCTTACGCTTTATACCATAAAGTATGGGTTTCAATGAATACAATATTTGGTTTGTTACAATAGTTTGATGATTCGTCCTTCGCATTTTTCAATTAACAAAAAGTTCACATATAGGTTAACATAGTCTTGGAAAGCGGCAGTTAATCGAATAAAAAGGTAAAACGAAGGCTATACTTGCCTAATGATTAAAACACGTCTCAATTCCTTACGTTACATGTGAGGACACGCAATACGTCGGAGGCTATGATTAATTCCAGTCGAGCGGGTGACTCGTGCTCAATCGCCATCTGTCCTTATTAATTGCCTTGTCAGCCGTAATCGTGTGTCCGCCGCTTTACTGTCCCAGTGTGAGGCCCTCACGCAGTTTCATTTAATTGTTTCCTCGTAATAGGGAAGATAAAAATGTCATGGTTAGATTAGGAATGTGAAGTAATTGCCTTGAACATCGTGTACCTTAAAAGTTACTAGGTACTTGCTTTTTAGAGTGCTATGGTCGAAAGATCTAAAGCTGGAAGGTCCACTAAGCATGATTGTTCGTCCGACCGTCTGTCAGACTCAGGCTTGAGTGATAAATAGGGCATATATGGTATTAATTTACTATATAATAATTGTATTTATTTACACTTCTGAAAAATTTTAAGTTAATTTTTAAAGTTTAGTACATACTACAATACACTTACGTTTGAATTTACATAAATTCTTATCAACAAATATAAAGACACAGATATTTACATCTAAATTAATAATAAACAATTAATCAATATTTTGTAATTTAGAGAATGGTTTTGGTTTCCGAAATATATTGGATGAAGTTATTTACCATAAATTGGAAATATGTTAAATTCCGAACATATATCCATACAAATAAATTCAACCCAAACAAAATATTTTTCCATACAATGGAATACAATACAAAAATTACTTACTGTACAACAGACATGAAAACAGAAGTACACATAAATGAAATAAAGTCGTCCTGAAGTATAATAAAAGCTTGTAAAATATAGACACAATAACTTCATTAAGAACTTTATTTTAAATCCCAGTTCTTATACCAATATAAATTACGTAGATTATATTACAAACAATGCTACGGCTAACAGCATCATCACTATAATAAATAAATAAATATGTGTGGACATTTCACACAACGCCATCTAGTCCCAAACTAAGCAAAGCTTGTACTATGGAATCTAATAATACAGATAACTAATACAATACTTATATACTTTTTTACTAAATACATACATAGAATACAATGTAACACCCAGACATAGAGCAAACACCTATGGTCATCACACAAATGTTAATCCTGGGTAGGAATCGAACCCACAACCTACAGTTCAGAAGGCAGAGCTACCAGCTGAGCTATCAGGCCAGTCAAGACTGTAATTCGATTAATCATCCATTAGTTTCACTAAGCGCTATTAATTACGTGTTGATATGCTTGACTTATTAATACCTAATTATATCAGCCAAATGCTAATAACTGGTAAATAGATAAGCGCCGACTTTATAATTTAGTACACCTAACTGTTTGTGGACAGATGAGAAAGCCATTGGTCATGTCCATAAAAATAATATATCCTATTAGTCTTTAAGGCCAATATTGCATGTACGTTTCATTATTTTAAGCGGTTTGAATTACTTCAAGACTGTGTCTATACGACTATGTTTACGTTATATAGCTAAATAAAGTAAATACATATTTCAGCTGTATATAAATAAACATACGAATAAAGTTATGTAGTGTCGTCGGTCCGTTCATTTTGACTAATGACTTGTGCACGGAAGCACAATCAACAGATGACAAGCAATTAGTTGAATTAATTGGCGCAGTGCTCGACGGAGTCCGGCAGGACCGTCTCTTCAGGTCCTCGAGAATCCTGGCGATCGGGTTGTGGACGGATCGATTGCCATTAAAATATAAACTTTACCTATTACTACATATGATTCTAATTCTGCAAAAATGAATGAGTGACTGAAGCCAACGAAATTTCTGCTTAAACTTGCGAAATTTGCTCTTCTCATCTGTCCGGATGTATATTGGTACTCGCGTACATGTCATATTTTTCAAATAATCTTGGCAAACGTCTTGGTATACGGGTTTTACAATTTCACTGATTTTTTTTTGTCGTTGGTGATTTTTGATTGGATATTTCCTCCAAAATGGGGGAAATTTGCTGCTGTTCCATTTACCAGCCGATTTTCATAATATTTGGCAGATATAAACACAACAGACACAACTCAATTCTAGACAAACTCAAATATGAACAAATTCAGCCCAAAGGTTTATCTAGATATCAAGAGGCTGTGAGGTCTGAGTTCGGGATACTCTTCTATTCATAATAAATAAAATCACTTAGCGGCCAATTTTCTTATCATATGGCAGGAATATACGATTCCTATCAATTTATTACAATAAAATGTATAGTCGTCAAGTATAGACACACACACACACACACTTTCACACACACACACACACACACACACACACACACACACACACACACACACAATTTGCTTTATTCTTAGATATTGCTTATTTTTATGATGTTCTGTAAAACTAATTAGTGTGACATAGCTTAGATAAAATTAATAATGGGAGAAGCCACTGACTCCTGAAACACAGTTTCCACTAGTTCGGGAGTCTATGGATTCATTATAGCTTTGTAACCAAATGTGTCAATAAATAAATTTGTATTTGTATTTGTTTGTATAGGAACTGTTTGCAGAACTACTAGGATTAGAACTGTGTTTTTTCTATGAATAAATTATGAGAATACAGAGCACACAGTTTAATATAACTGACGTTCCTAATGCCGCAGCTAAACAATACCGACATAAACTGGCTGTCAGCGACAATTACCCCCGTAGTAGTGCGGCAATAAACAATAAAGTACTGTACTCGATATCCGTCAGCCCTCGTTGCGTATTATCCTCGTAAATAATTCATTGGTTCACATGTTGCTAGCCAGTTCTATTAGTTTCGCCAGTTCTATCTCGGCTTTGTTTGCGCTAAAATATGATGAACTATATATACAAGGTGGCATTTAATTCACTCTTTTCCTTAAATGTATGTACTCAGATCATGCTATACAATATTACTACAAGATCCAATTTAAAAAAAATTGATTTTGTTTTAATGCCTCTTAAAATAACTGCATGACAGCCGAAATGTCTATTTAACGGTACACACAGCGCGGGCACCAGCTGAGTGCTTTGTAAATGTTTCGTAGGCAATAAAACACCTGCTTTGTTCAATGTCACAAGGCTTTTCTTTAGAATTTAAATTTGATAATATCCAGATTTAAGTTTTATTTCAAAAGTACTTTTTTTATTTAGTTATATGGGAGCATTGTATAGCATGGACTGAACATTAAAGGAAAAGAACGAATTGAATTCCACCTTGTATAATATACAGTAGCTCTATATAAAAAAAACGAGTGTTATGTGTGAATAATTATACATTTTATTTTACTTTGGTATGTTGACAATGGACTGGTGAAGTCCAGTTTACTCCTCAAGTTAAGCGTGCATAAAAAAGTTTTACTTCAAAAACTATTCTATTTCACTTCAACATTTATCAATCCATAATTATATAATATAGCATCTGGCAGCTATTTCGTCTGTTTGTCTATCTGTTTGCTAAATTTTTACGATTTAGCAGCTAGATTGTTTTTGAATATATTCAGTAAAGAGAGAGTTTGAACCCTGCAGAATGATATGAATACTAAGAATAGAATACTTTTCATTATGAAAACTATTGTTAACACTAAGATATATATGGTGGTGGTTTGGGTGATTAAAGACATACAAATTATTGGTGAATCTGTGCAAAGCCGTGTTGGACAAATTCTCTCTGTTCTATCAATTGAAGGGGTGAGAACAAATAGGGTTTAACTGATTTTTTTCACAAAAACACTTATGGGTGTCCGTTGGATTCAGCGTGAAATTATCTAGAATACACTCTCAAAATACCGAAATGAGACTTAAATCTCGAGATTTTGAGTCTAAAAATGGTTTATCTGTCACAGGAATACAATTCGCTTAGCATAAAAACATAATTATATTTATTTAATTATATTATATCTTTACAGTAATTGTATGATTTAGTACTATATTTAGTATTTTAAAATAGAATTAAAACATTTTCAATCAACCGAAACTTACATAAAACTTTTCTATTACCTTATAAGCACTCCACATTATAATGACGCCGTTGAAGTTTAAATTCAATTTTCTCGAAACTATCAATTTGACAGTTAAACCCTTTTTATTCTCAACCCTTCAATTGTAGATGAGTCTCGTCGACTAAACCGCCATACATTCAAATACAAAAAAAATAATACCAGCAAATAATAATGGTAGAATACAAAGTGTAGCTATAAACTTAAGGGTTCAACGTTTCTTTCCAAGAACTGTCTTGGTTTACTTGAGGAACAAAGGCATATATGATTTACTTTAAGTTAGTAACCAACCAGTCTAAGTTTAGAATCAAACTATCGATTGAGCTACCGTATACGCTGAACGTAACTTAACAACCTGATTGTGAAACAATTGTGTTACTTTCCCTGCTAAGTGAAACGTTTGGCTGCTTCTTTATTTCTGTTGATACACCTAAAAGACAGTTAAATTGATTTCGGTGAAAATGTTCCTACAGATTACTTACACTAACATAGTATTATAACAATTAACATGGGATATGGCGGGAAAGCGAAAAAAAGTGCGTCACCGCATTTATTATTTTCCTAAGCTTGTGTTATTTTCAGTGTTAGTGCATAAAATTGATGGCATTCTATTCGTTAAGTGCTGGATTACAGGCGTGAGTGTGGGAAAATGATATAATGATGGTGAAACGTTTCTTTTCCTGCTGTTTCCAAAATTAAATTAAATTAAAGTTGCCACTTACTAGGAGTATGACTTTGACTAGACTATGACTTGACTGGCTTGACTTGATGACTTCGACTGTGACTTGACACATATTTGCGTGAAATATTATTAACTTGATAATTTATCAATTACTTGACACTGGCTAAATACACAAAAGTGTGGAGCCAAAACAATAAAAAAAAAAAACAATTAACATAGGATACTTTTATCTTACAAAATTAGGTACTTTTGTGGGAATACGGATAAATTGTGGCTGATTCCATGGGGTGCATTTTGTCAGTAACAAAAAAGTAACTACAGTAAATGTTCTATTATATTTCAATTTTTTTTTATTTCACATAACGCCGTCTATTCCCAAACCAAGCAAAGCTTGTACTATGGGAACCAGATAATATAAGTTTTGTTCAAATACACACATACACAATATAACACCCAGACACAAAACGAACACCTATTATCATCACATAAATGTTTGTGGTGGGTGGGGGTGGGAATCAAACCTACAATTCACAGCTCTGAAAGCAGAGCTACTACCAAATAAGCTATCAGGCATTCAAATCCAATTTTGTTACAAGCTTTACAGAAATAAAGGAGTAATAAAGAACTTAAAGCATTTCTTACATGAGAACTATGTAACATAACGTACAAAATAATTATTGTTTTCGTACAAAACAGATATTCTTAAATATAAGTTATATTTTAGTAGTAGGGTAGTTAAAGAAAACTGGTCATTTTATTGTTCGATACTGGTTACCGGCTAGCACACAGTCACATAATTATTTTTGTACGTTATGTTACATAGTTCTCATGTAAGTGAAATATTTAACCACAAAGCATTTCTATGAAAGGTACAGAACTGTTATGACTGCTTTGATAACTTGTTTATGGGCTGTTTATATGTTCTTATTTATTTTTACACAATAACCAGCAAACAAGCATACATAAGTAATATAACATAATATAAGAACCGTGATGTGAAGTGATCACATAGTATCATTAGGCGAGGCGATGACAACTGCATCATTAGGCGATAGATATGTCATTAATGCGTTGCTTAAACTGTAGTACCTACCGTTTATTCTAAATGTATGTTTGAATGAAAAATCTGCAATTAAAATATTACTTGCGGAAGGGGAACGGCGGAAGTTACTGGAAACACCTACAATCTGCGATTCAAATCAACTTTATCACCGGGAAGGCAACAAAGCGTGTGTTCGAGAGCGACTCCAAGTTTTCCGGGACCTGAGTCACACCTGCTCCTTTCCCACAAATTGTAACCGGTTTGAACTCGCAAGCCGCTTCACTTGGCCTTCTTCTCTTCATAATTAATTCTTCATTCGAGGCAACTTCGACTTGGACAGAACCGGGCCGAGTAAGCACTTAAATAGTCCAAATTGTGTCGGCGACGCGCCCATTTTTAATTAGTTCAAAAGAGCTCTTCAATTTTTAATGACCGCGTTTCCAAGTTTTGTTGTTAATTAAAGCTGTTATCGAGAGGTGGCGGCAGCGATTGCAACCTTTAATTTTCATAGGTACAAAGCTCTTTCGCCTACTTATGTTAAACCGAGGTTGATTTTGTGTTCTGCTTATTTCTCAACATATTTTTGATGTTGTTTTCAAAACAAATTTTTGACTTGTCTTCGTTTATACTATAAAACTAGTTGCGCCCGCGGTTCCACCCGCGGATAAAAAGTATTTTAATTATTTGCTCATCCCACGGGAAAATTTTACTTTTCCGGGATAAATTCTGGGAGAATTGAATCCCATCAACGTAGTCGAAATCGACACTTAAAAACTACTTGTCAGATCTTAAACAATTTTAAATGAAATTACACGGGAAGCACCAGCAATTAAATGAAAAAAGAATCATCAAATTCAAAATCAGTTCACCCAGCAGAAAGTTCTGAGGTAACAAACATTCAAAAAATATAGTCAAATTGAGAACCTCCTCCATTTTTGAACCGGTTGATAACAGGAGAAAAAGTAAGGTGTTTCAACACCATAAAACCGGCGGCTTTTCAAGTAGCGGCTCAGAGAATTAGGCCTATATTGAGCAGTGGATGTCTTCGGGCTGATGATCATGGTGATCATAACCCTCTGTGGTGTAGTAGTTAAGCCGGTCAGCTCATGACTCGGTCGGTTCGATTCCTGCGGCAAGACAAGTATATCTGCACAGAAAATAAGCACAATAACATGTTCTGTATCTGGGTATTGTGGGACCATGGTCCTCGTAGTTACTGGCTTTCTAGATACAGGTAATCTTAGGGGTCCAGAATATATATGTATCTGATCATTGGGCGTTATTTATTTATACACTAAAATTCTGAGTAAAAATTAATTACAATTCTTCACAAACAAAATAATTTTATTTGATTTTTCTTATTTGAAATTTAACTGCAATAATTACACCGCTATTTAACACCGTACTTAAAATTAAAAGAGTTTAATCAATAGCGGGTACGTACATTACATAGAAAATACTAACATGTTGTTATAACAATTGGCAACTAAGCATAGCCTTAGCCATAAGAAAAGTAAAATGTGCTGGGATCTAAAAAAAATTATATGGTCAACTGCATATTTTAGGTAAGCGTGTCACACAGCTTCATCTGCACTTACCACCAGATGAAACGTGGCTAAACGCTGACCCATCGACAATGCATGAATGAAAGTAAAACTTCTTCAGCCTTATTAATAAACACGAACTAGCTTTAGACTAGTTACACCATCTTTTGTCTCTTTCGATCCAGCTAAATATTCCAGTAGCAAAAAAAGGACAAAAGCTGAAGTAACTAATCCGAGACTAATACCCGTTTATTAATAAGGCTGCTTTAGTTTAGCTTCATCTATCCGCCTTTACATTAAACAAAGTAAATACCAACTTTGTTTTTGCTTTGTTTAATGTTAATGTCGCCATCTTGACAATTGTAAATCGTCATTTTACCGGACGTATCAACATAATTACGGTTTTTTTTTGTTATGTTTACATATGTAATATTTAATATGTAATACATTATTAATATTTACATATGTAATATATAGGTAACATATGTAAATCTACGAGAACCAACATCAACTTCCGTTCACCTCGCATTCACCAACTTACTCCCTTACGTTCCGTTTTACTTAAAAAACATCCAGATTTGTATCAAAGGTAACTTGTACAGCTTTCAGTAGCAAATATTGTAACAAACTGTATAAATTGAACTAAACCATCGTAGGGATCCCACTCAGACCCCCATGTCGCGAAACAATGCGTCTGACAAATCAATCTGAGTGTTTATGTCCGCGACAGCCCTGTTTGCGTTACGTATCCAAGGATATTTGTAAGATGGAACTGCCTTTGTAATTCAAATTCAGCTTCTTTACTTCTGGCTCCACGCGATTGGCGTGTTTAGCCAGTGTTAAGTATAAATTTCAAGTTTTATGAACAACTAAATCTTGGAGCGTGAGTTATGGTCACGTCAAAGTTTAGTTTTTTCAGTCACGATCAAGTTAAAATTGTAATAGAGATGAAAACAAATTTCTCAAGTCGGCTCTATCAAAACACGGTAATATATAATTACCGTAATATATAATCGCGGTAATATATAATTGCCGTTGTACGGCCTAGAGATTTTTGCGGAAAGGGGTTCAAAAAGTAGAATGACTCGCATTTAACTTGCGCTGCCAAAGTTCTATATAAGCTTGTTGATTCACATACTGTCGTTGCTTACCAACGTGGCTTAAGTTTTAGTTTCAGTTTGTGCTTCGGTTATACTATTATTAATATAACAAGTAGCGTGATATCGACTGGATTATCTCAATTGAAGTGAAATAGTTTGAAAGCCTCTGTGGTGTAGCAGGTCGGCTCATAATCTGGAACCCATCTCGGGTTTGATTCCCGCAACAAGACAAGTATTTGTGCACAGAAAAAAAAGCTCAAATACTTGTTCGGTGTCTGGGTGTTGTAGAACCATGGTCGTCGTAGTTACTGGGTCTCTAGACATAGGGAATCCTAGTAGTAGTAGTAGTATGTATATAGATCCTCGACCCTAACTAAGATTCCCTGTGTCTTGTGATCGTTGGGCGTTTATTATTATTATTATTGTTTTTAGACAAATTCTAAGTTTTTCTAGTTGTACAAATTTCACTTGTAAAATTTGTAAGCCTTTGGTAAATATTCATAGCTAAAGTAATAAAATGGATACTATTTATGTAATGTATTTTTATATTATTTATGAAAGATGCTTCCTGCTTTTAATTTCCTACGGTAACTCTTAATTTTCCAGAAAAAATCTTAATTTCGGTATTAATAATAATATTACGTTGCCTCGGTAGTATAAACAATGTAATCACATCTACAAACAATCAAACTAAAAAAGTTGGATCCAAATCAGTTCAGCCGTTATGTGACAGCCACATAATAAACAAATATACAAACTTACAGACAACGTCACACTTTTATACAACAATAAATTTAACTTACCAATGCTGAAAATAAAACAAGATGTAAAAAATTGTCTAACGTCTGGGTCGATTCGCTATAAAAATTCTCGCCATTTCATTGAGATATACCTCCCACGCGCCTGTTTGCTAATTTATAAACATATTTCTTCTGCGTAAACAACTTGCGTCTAACTTTGAGTGGCCCTAAATCATTGTCCGAACCGAAATTCAGGTAAGACCTCGCAGCCCTATGTCCTGAAAAAACGAGTTCTTAATTTTAGTTTTAGACTTAACTTTAACTTAACCACACGACTGAAGTAAAACTTCTATACGTAACGTAACTCTTTATCTCTCTTTCTATCTCCACTAACTTATCTCTATCTCCTTCTCAATATCTGTTCGCCTCGCCCTATCAATTTCCGTAACGCTCTCATCACGCATTCATCAGCTCTCTAAGCGTGCGTAAAGAAGTTTTACATCAACGTCGTATCTCACGCGCCGAGGCGTTAAAAGTATTTATGTAACGTAGTTCTTTATGTTTAAACTAAAGATTATTTCTACTTAAATGCTAAAAATAGATGCACATTGTGACATAACGTCATTCCGCTTCCAGTGCATAATTCAACGGACCCAATAATAGTTCCACAATAGAGCATCGGCACATATACCGAGTTGGCATCACGCATATTAATCAGCCAATTTCAATGGCTCTAATTATTGCTGACACTGACAGAGTTACACTAAGCGCTGAACATTACATATAAGCACCACGTTTACTATACAACTTGACCAAAGTTATACAAACGAATTGAAACCTTGTGATTTTGTATTAAGATGTAAGTTATACATTAAAGGCAGAATATGTAAGTTTGTAGAAACATTGGTGACGCTTACGAATAATATTGGTCTATCTTCATTATTTCAGACGTATTCATGTTTTATAAACTCATTATTAAGCCAAGTTAAGATATGAAACTGTTGCGATAGTTTTGTTAGTGCAAATGAGATATCATTGATTTCAAAGTTTTGTCGTCAAAGTCGTGAAAACTTGAACTATTAAGATTGAGAGGGCTTGACGTAATGGCGTGAATTAACTCGCGTATCGTAGTTATAAAACTCATATTAGCGAACTAATAACTTCAAGGCGTTTGCTTATATACCAAACAGTGCTGAATATAAAGTTCTTTATCGTTTGCAGTAATTTACTTAAAATTAAAACAATAATGCCTGGGTGTATTAAAGTTGACATAATAACAAATTTATCGCAGTAGGTATGTCATAGAGGCATAAGTGCTAACTTAGTAGCTGTCGTATGTTAGTACAGACGGGCACAAACTAAAAAAAATGCCACTTTATCATTGGCTATCGAATCAATACACAAAATCCTTTAAATTGACTGTAATAATTCACATTCTGTACCTAACATTATTTAACCACACCCACACTTAATATTCTCAATTATAACATTTGTACTCTTAAAATTACTGCTTATTAAATTTGTAACAGTATGGGGCATAACCAGGATATAGATTTGATATTTCAAAATTATTTTCTATTTATTTTTTAATTTCTTAAGAGTTTTGTATAAGTAAGTAACGGTTATTATTGTGCTTAAAGAGAAACCAAAAGGGCAGTTCTACATTTTTATTCTTTGTCAAAAACGCACACACGCACGCCTCATGTTAGGTTAACCATGACTTACGTTATGAAGTATGTGATAATATTGTATATCACTATTTCATTTTGATAATGCAATCCAACTGCTATACTCTATTTATTAACAGTGTTAAAAAGGCATTAATATGAAAATAAATTTAAAGCAAGCATGCAACATCGTAGATTGCGTCGTCACTTCCGTCAGTTGAAGCAATGGCCAAATGCTTTATATTTTAAAAAAAATAAGGTACATGACTTAACACTAACAAAACTGCTAATTTAATAAAAATCAAGGTAAGAAAAAGTTTATGTTTGCGTTATAGACACATTAAGCTTGTTACATCATTCCTTTTACATTAAAAAAAATCGGTTCACAATTGAAGGGTTGAGAATAAAAAGGATTTAACTGACAAATTGACGCTTTCGAGAAAATTGACTTTAAACGTCAACGGCGTCATTTTAATGTAGAGTGCTTATAAGGTAATAGAAAAGGTTTATGTAAGTTTCAGTTGCTTGAAAATGTTTTAATTCTATTTAAAATTACTAAATATAGTACTAATTCATACAATTACTGTAAAATATAATATAATAAAATAAATATAGTAATGTTTTTATGCTAAGCAAACTGTATTCCTGTGACAGATAAACCATTTTTAGACTCAAAATCTCGAGATTTAAGCCTCATTTCGGTATTTTGAGAATGTATCATTAAAGATAATTTCACGCTGAATCCAACGATACCCATAAGTCATTTTGTCAAAAAAATCAGTTAAATCCTTTTTATTCTCACCCCTTCAATTGTCGAAAATATCGATGAACATACACTAAAAAGAATACTACATACAGACGAAAATAGCACCTCCTCATTTTTGGAAGTCGATTAAAAAGAAAATCACGTTACTCTATGATACATATGGAAGCGAAGGTACTATAATAAAATTACATCGTTAAAAAATCAATAATAAGCATTTTCCGCACAAAGCTAGCGACACAATGACTGAGGAACAATGAGTGCAGGATGCAATGCAAACTGTTTTCAGTGCCCAGCATTTACTCAGCTCTGTCACTGTCAGACCTAATTACTATCACTGAGGCTGCCTCTATAACGCGCTTTGTTTCATTCCGTATTGCACTGAAACTCTAGTATACATAAACAAATATTATATACTAGCGGCCCGTCCCGGCTTCGCACGGGTGGACATTTTGGCATGAACATTTTTTTTGCAATTAAAATAGCCCATATTAATCAGTGATAATGTAGTATTCAAATGGTGGAAATTTTTTCAAAATTGGTCCACTACTTTTTGGGCCAATTCGTTACAAACATACTTACATACAAATCTGTCCTCTTTATAATATTGTCCTGGGTTTATTGGTACAGGATTACAAAAACGCCCGTGTGCACTAAAATTAAATTTACACTTATTCGACTGACTTGAAAACAGTTGGTAAGTAGCACTGCCTTCTGTACTGTACTTCTGTTCTTCTATACTGTAACTGGTTGTGGGATTCGATTTTCACCCAGGACAAAAACTTGTGTGATGAACATAGATATTTTTCTATCTGTCTATATTATATTCTATGTATGTATTTACAAACAAAAAGTATCTTTGATTCTATCAGTTATCTGGTTTCCATAGTACAAGCTTTACTTAGTTTGGGACTACATGGCGTTGAGTGAAATGTCCACAAATGTTTAATATATTTTTATATATTTATCTCTCTAGGACTTACCCAAATGCGATTCAGTAGATACGTCATTGAGGGATAAGGGCGACTTTAGCGCAGATGGGCGTGCGAGTAACAAAGATTGTCAAATCTATAGCATGAGTGGCTCAGTGGTTTAACTTTCAATCCTCGCACCATGTCTCTCATCAAGTTCCACCCCAATGACTTGCGAAAATTAAATTCACTTTTACAACACATAAAAACATTGTATGCAAATCACAATGCTGAAAAATCATGATAATTTGAGGAACATTGTCATGCACTGACCCACACTTGGCCAGTAGCAGTTGGTTGGCTTATCCCACCCGGTGACGCTGGAAAGGTCAATAGTGACCAACAACAATAATCCATTTAAAAAAGTTAGTTATACTTACTTCGTTGAGTCACTCTCAACTAAACTAAATACGTTAACTTATGAGCTTTTCTTTTATAGAGTGTTTTTTAGTTTGTGAGTTGATTTATCTATGGTTGATGATAACACTTAAATAAACCTAAATTTATTGTTTTATTTATATAAATATTTGTCCTTTGTATTTAACGTGGAATCATACTCGCACACAAGATTTAGTATACCAAGGTCCGTATTACAGAACGATGCTCAGTCATCGATCGGTGCTCAAGCAAAGATTTCATTCATAAAGTAATCAATTAGTGAATGTAATCTCTGCTTGAGCACCGATCGATGACTGAGCATCGTTCTGTAATACGGACGTTAGTCTTTAAAGAGAATTCATACCCACTTCGGTCACGTGTCAATTCCATTGTAAAAATTTGAATATAACTATATTTTAAAATATATATTAAATTTAGGACTTGACACACTATTGTTACTAGTTATTAGTTACTATCAAAAGATGTAAAATTGTATATAATCCCATTAATATCTGTAAATTGCACCCACACACAACAGCCTATCCACTCAGACTTGTCTGTTACAAAGCTACACGATAGTTTAAAACAATTCCCAAAACGTCAAACTCTCAACCGCTCTCGAGCAAAAATTTACACAATTTGATCGACTAAACAAACCACTAAACATTACGCTCGTTTCAAACAAACTTTTAACAACTTGGGCGTTAAGGTCGTCATAACTGACGTAACGAGATGTGCGTTCGATAAAATTACCGCTTTTTGTTGATAAATGTGGCCCGCTCCGCGCTGGCTGCTGTTTATGTGGCCATTAACTTGAAATACTTATTTATTAATGAGTAATCTGTTATAATTACAATTATTGTTTACATCTAACGCTCGTGTACACGGCTTTACCGATTGTGTTCTAAATGTTTCGAGAAGCTCTCGGAGTTTGTGATGATTGATTGGTTTAATAACATTCAAGGCTTATGTTTAGCTGAGACATGATACATCTTTATTTCATTTTTGGAAGACCAATAATAATAAAAATAATAATGCCCAACGATCACATACATAAATCCTGGACCCTAACTAGGATTCCCTGTGTCTAGGGACCCAGAAACTACGAGGACCATGGTCCCACAACACCCAGACTCAGAACAAGACTGGTGTCGATGACTATGACTTTGTTATTTGGTGTCATTATAATTATCACTTTGTGTTTATTATATAGAAAATTCATACCACCTAGTTTAAATACGTTTGGCTTATTCTCAACATAAAATATTAACGGATATTTTTTTTTTACTTTTCCGAGACAGAAATTCTTGTGGGAGTTAAATCTCCTTTAACAGTTGCTCAATTGTTTATGGTTGTATTTTTGGTCTGTGGTATTTTTATTCCATTTTAAAAGACTTGTAAGGAGTTTTAGCGGGAAAGCGAAAAAGATTGCGTCACCGCATTGTATTATTTTCCAAAACTTGTGTTATTTTCAGTTTTATTGCATTAAATTGGTGGCATTCTATTCGTTAAATGCTGGATTACAGGCGTGAGTGTGGGAAAATGGTATAATGATGGTGAAACGTTTCTTTTCGTGTTGTTTCCAAAACTCCATAGAAGCTTCAAGTAAAGTTGCCACCACTTTACTACACATATTTGCGTGAAATATCATTAACTTGATAAATTATCAATTACTTGACACTGGCTGAATACACAAAAGTGTGGAGCCAAAACATAAAAAAAAGGTCGCGTTCACTGTTGACGGATCATAAATTGTCCAGCTACGGACACGGCACTACCAAGTGCTCTGAACCGTCTTTTCTGTATCATGTATGATGCAAGATTGTTGATATTATTATGATTATGTTAAAATAATTGATGGAATAATGATTTGTTTATATTATCTAAATGTTTGAAAACTATCGTGAGTATGACACATTTTGTAAGATAAATAACGGCTAAAACTCACATCAATTAAAAGTCGAAATTACTCCGACCAGGTTTCGGACATATTCGATGTCCTTCTTCTGGGAGCCAGTTACTAACGCAAGCCGCGGCTTTTGCGAGCGCCAGCACGCACGGAGTAATTTCGACTTTTAATTGACGTGAGTTTTAGCCGTTATTTATCTTACAAAATATCTAAATGTTGTTTTATTTATAAAAGTCATATTTTGAGTTTAAATGGATTTCGAATTATTTTATTTCCCACATGCTAATAGTATGTTTGAGGAGGACAAAGGATTTTGAAGCAGTCTCATATGCAGTATTCGATGAAGGGTTCACCGCAGCCACTATTAGCATAAAATTGAGCATCTAAGGAAGCATTCTCTCGACCTACGCGATATCGTACGATCTTATACCTGTTAGTACACTAAGCTTAGCTCGGGTGCATGTGGTACATTTTCTTGTATTACAGCGTTTAGGAATTCTAATTTATAAGTCATGGGGAGAGATAATAGGTCTTTACCTATGAAATTGCCGTTTTGTTTGAAAAAAGTTAAAGACTTTTTTTTTCGAACTTATTTATTTCTTTTATTCAAAGTAATCACCCCTGCAATCAATGCATCTTTGCCAACGCTGTGGCAGTTTATGGATGCCCTTCTTGAAAAAATCAGCAGGACGGGAGACAACAAACTCTTCAAAGGCGTTTTGTACTGCCTCACGGGAATTGAATTTTTTTCCCGCTAAAAAGTTGTCCAAATTTTGGAAAAAGTAATAGTCGGTAGGCGCAAGATCTGGTGAGTATGGCGGATGAGGGAGAGCTTCCAAACCCAACTCATGCAGCTTAGAGACGGTCTGTTGTGCAGTATGGGGTCGCGCGTTGTCGTGAAGTAGCAGTGGAGACGACCGATTGACCAAAGCTGGTTGCAGACGTGCGAGTTTCGCCATCATTGTGGTCAGTTCTTCAATGTACACATCTGCAGTAATGCTCTCGCCGTTTTGTAAAAAGCTATGATGAATCACACCAGCACTAGACCACCTAACTGTGACCATCACCTTTCTAGGGGTCATTTTTCGTTTTGCACATTGCTTTGGTACCGAACCAGGATCTAACCAACTTGCTGAGCGCTTTCGATTGTCAAAAAGAATCCATTTTTCGTCGCACGTAACAATCCGGTTCAAAATTCCTTCATTTCTGTGCCTGTTAAGCAGCGCAAGGCAAGTCTCGACGCATACGTTGCGCTGGCGATCGTTAAGTTCGTGGGGCACCCATCTATCAAGCTTTTTTATCTTGCCAATCTGTCGCAAATGGACCAATATTGTTTTGATGCTAACATCAAAAGCTGCTGCCAGCTCAGCTGTAGATTGAGATTCATCAGCTTCCACAATCGCCTTTAATTCATCATTGTTGACCAAAGTTTCCGGACGACCACGAGGTTCATTTTTCAAGTCAAAATTCCCAGAACGGAACCGAGCAAACCAATAACGGGTTGTACGTTCGTTTGTACAGTTCTCTCCGTAAACGTCGTTGATGTTACGTGTCGTTTGTGCCGCGTTGGTGCCACGACGGAACTCATATTCCATAATTACACGAAATTTCAAAGTATCCATTATGAGGAAAAATGTTGAAATGTAATGAAAATACAACGCTAATCAATAAACAAAAGACTTATATTGTAAATAGAATGTCATATTTTTAAAACAAAATTAATTTGAATTTAGAATTCATAGCCAATCAAAACTTTTTTTTGTTTGAAAAAGTCTGTACTGCAATACGGCAATTTCATAGGTAAAGACCTATTATATAATCTAATTTGATTTGCTATAATTAGGCCTCCTCATAAAATTTTCAAGTGATGTGTACCTATTTTACGTTGATATGGTGTTTAAATAAATTCTTTTGTTTTTTTTTATCTAACAACATTGTTATGTATGTCTGTTACGAAAAGTTGTAATATTGCGTGAAATATCATTAACTAGATAAATTATCAATTACCTAACACTGGCTAAATACACAAAAGTGTGAAGCCAAAACATAAAAAATAAACTTACAATTTTGGGTTTTTAGGGAAATGTTGATGACTAAATTTAACCAGTAATCAATATCCATTGAACTTTGCGTGCTTTTCGAGTAGTAGTGAAAACAATGACTACATACATGCATCTTTATGTAAAATAATTTAACCAAATTTCTATCAAAAACTAAGCTGCTGATACAATAACAAGCTATAACTTCTAACATCGACCATGTATTGACATATAATAAACGGTCCAAGTTTTTTTTTTTTTTTTTTTATGTTAAGGAATGACGTGACGAGCTAGCCGTTCGCCTGATGTTAAACGACACGGCTGCCCATATCAGCTGCAGTGTCACTCAGAACTCTAAAGTATAGAGGTTCGCGTGACACTGCACTGCGCACGTCATCCAGAGACATCAGCACAATCTAGTAATAAGATTACTAAACTGTGAGATCAGATCATAAAGTCTCATTTGCCCAGTAATTTCACTAGCTACAGTGCCCTTCAAACCGGAACACAGCAGTGATTGCGCACTACTGCTTGGCGGCAGAATAACTGGCAAAGCGGTGGTACCTACCTAGACGAACTTTGCAATAAAGTCCTACCACCTAGTTCGTAAACTTCGCACATTTGTTTAAAATAATTATAGCAAGGTATGCGCCCACAATGCCCCGATGTTTGGGGGAGTACTTACGATTCATACCACAACTGATTTTCCTAACTGTCAAAATAAACCAAACCATCCTCATCTGTATTCCAAGACAACAAGGTTCAGTTTCAGGTGACAATTACATTTAGATATCATTGGCTTTGTATACCTATTCATTAATTATTGGGGTGTTCAGAATCTTTGTAGGCACAGTAGCTTACATAGTAACCAGAATTTATGATTATAATTTATAAGATTCCTTATAATAATAATAATAATATGTGCGCATCTCACACAACGCCATCTAGCCCCAAACTAAGCAAAGCTCGTATTATGGGAACCAGATAACTGATACAATACTTACATACTTTTTGTTTGTAAATATATACATATAATACGAATTAACACCCAGACACAGAACAAACACCCATGTTCATCACACAAATGTTTGTCCTGGGTGGGAATCGAACCCACAATCCACAGTTCAGAAGGCAGGATTACTACCAACTGAGCTATCGGGCCAGTCAATTATAATAATGATTATTATGATATGCATGGCATAGTCACACTATCACACTAATATTATCAAGGCGAAAGTTTATATGTGTGTATGTTTGTTACTCCTTCACGCTCAAACGGCTGGATTTGGATGAAATTCAGTACCTAGATAGGTTATACACTGTATTAACATATAGGCTACATTTTATCGCGGAAAAGTGAAATGCTCCCGCGAGATGAGCAAATAATTAAAATACTTTTTATCCGCGGGTGAAATCGCGGCGCGCAACTAGTATTCTCATAAAACATTGCTGTAGTTAAAACAAGGACAGCAATTACTTTAAAGTATAAGTATACTTTAACTACAGAAGTAAATACGAAATGAAATTCAGCTTTAGTCGACAATACAATAATATTTTATTGAACACCAACTAATACATAACAATGCAAAGAATATGTAATATATACATGTATGTATATAATACAAAGAATGGTGTAACATAAGGCAGTCTTATCTCATTAAGCTATTCGACTATATATGGTAAAGAAATATATCTATAATTTTTATAATACATGCACTAATACAAACAGTAATAGTTTCTATTCGTCGGTACTTCCTTTTTTATTGTTTTACACCGCCGTATATTCTTTGTTTAATGATACTTTCCATCCAAAAAGTTGTCTGGAAGATATCGCTACCAGTGCTAAGACCGCAAATTATTGCACGTAAGATTTATTTTATTCCTGCATATCGTTAATTTCATTGGTGAGATATTAAAGAGTTATTTATTTACTCGTACCTATACACCGGTTATATTAATGGTCCACGTGGTACAAGTCTTACTGATTCCTGAAATGTAGTCTAAAAACTGGTTCGGATATCTATGGATTCATTAAAATAATGTTAAAATATGAATTACAATTAACGTTTTTATATTTATCTTTATATTTATGCTTAGCAATTTTTTTATTTTGATATATTTGTAATTAGGTTTATAGAAAGAAAAATGCTGAAATTTTCACGTACAGAAAAACATGGTCCTTTTTATTTTGGTATTGTTGTATGTTGGACAGAACAACGTCTGTTGAGTCAGCCTTTAATATGAGACTCTGACTAAGCACCACTGAAGTCCACGAATATTTCAAATTCTGAGCTTTAGTGAAATTACTGGGCAATTGAAACTTTATATTACCTGGTCTCACAGTAATGTAATCTTATTACCAAACTGTGCTGATGTCTCAGGATGATGTGCGCGGTGCAGTGTCACGTGAAACGTTATATTTTGGTCATGTCGCTTAACATCAGGTGAACGACTACCTAGTCACATCATTCACTAACATAAAAAAGAATAATTCCTTTAATTTTAATATGTTTTACTATAATACAATAAAATTACGAATCACAACAAACTTCACATGAAAAATGTAAAAATAGACAGTAGGGAAAATGTTCTACAAAACCCGAGGTTACCCCACTTTGACGTACGACTTATTATTTGAAGATTACTTTTGTTTTGTACTGTATACAAGAAAGAATTACATAATCATACGCAACCAAACAATAACAATCGACATCATCGTTTACATACACAAAACATGTATAAAGCGTAGAAAATAATAAGCAACTTTTGTATGCAAATGAATAATAATCCAGGATTGAGGGCAACATTATGCCTTTGATGATGACATCCGGAGCGGTGGGTGTACTGTAATCGGATTAGTCTAGTGATGCTGGCAACTTCCTACGCAATGGAAGCTATTTGGTGACTGAAGGATATTCCCAAACTTTGTTGTCATTTATAACGATTCAATTTTGCATAAGCCACATGGGAAGACACTTTTTAAAGTAAGACTTCTAGATGACTTATCGCAGTATCATGATTGCATAGATTTTACGTTCACTTTTTGACTTGTTGAGAAGGACGATATAAGTCCAAACGCTTGTCACTAAATACACATTAAAATATTTATAAGGTCTAACAGATACATATTTAAATTATTTAAAAAAAAATATTTAGTGTTTTTCAGCAGGTTTTGGTAGTTTTTTTTTGTACCCACCTACTCATAATGGTATTCAATTGAAACTCTTTCACTCAGCGATAAATAAAAAGTGGATACAATAGAAAAACACTAAATTTTTTTTAGAAATTAGTAAAATAGTAACTCCGAAATCTCTAAAAGAAAATTACTCTATCTCTTAGAAAAAAATACTTTATTAAGCTCTAAAATCTCTAAAAGTATGTAAATATTTTGAATGGAATTTTTATTCATTTGAGTCTACATTATGATTTTGCAAAATGCCTCGTGCAAAATATGATAACTAAAAAAGAAGCAAGATTAATAAAACAGTCTTATTCCAAAATATAACATTACTTTAACGGTGAACAGTGTTCTGTCCCGACAATTTCGCCAAACACCCAAAACCTTTAAACCGTAAATAAATTCCAAACAAAGAAAAACAAATTCCTCCACCGATACCGAGACACAAAAAAAAACGACTTAACCCCTTATATCAGTAAAGATAGCAGGTAAAACAGGCAGCAAATAAATAAATACGGCTACGTAAGAATACGTTTTGTGCTAATAATTCACTTTTATTGTATCTTACGCGCTCTTTGCTATATTTATTGCTCACCTACACATTGTGGGTACACTTGTATAAAATATAATGTAACAGGGTGCACTTAATAGGTCATATTTTTACACCAATTGTTACGAACGCCGTAACGTGCCTGCCTAGAGAACTATATTAATGCCAGTATTAAGTTATGAAGCTATTTTGGTGGCTCGCTATTTCGTAGTCACGTATAAAATACAGATTGTGGAAATAAAAACTTGAGAAAAGTTTGTTAAAATTAGTTTTATGTGCCTTTGACATGGAGTCTTTGTGTTTTGTGCTGTTCATTATCTGGATTCAGGGTCTTATTTTCTCCTCACTCCTGGAGCATGCATCTAGATCATCAGAGACATGCTACTTCGTGACTGCCAAAGCTTACCTAATTTTTTAAAAACCATCCTCAGTTATTTTTGGCTTAATTTAAAATAACAATATTAGAGCTTTTTTCAACCAATCTGCACGAGTTCGTTCCGAAAATTCCCGACTTATTTGAGATTATTTTCCAACACAGAATGCAATAATCGTCAAAATTTAACACCAATACCAATATACCAGCATACCTGTTGAACAAATAATCATAAAGGGTACGTACCTCTGCCGGCGTGTCGCTATTTTGCGCGGACAGTAACTACGTTACATCGACTGGGTGAAGGGAGCGTAGTCAGGACGTTACTCAAAGTAAATAATCATAAAAAATCGGTCTAAGTTATAATGAATAAAGTAACCGACTGCTTACGTATAAAAATTGGATTTAGTTATCCTTAAAGATTTTTTCCAATGAGCGATGGTTTTAAAAAGTACAAATTCGCAGCAGAGCCCCTCCTACTTTTACTGATTACGTCCATAACTTGACGTAATTAAGGTCCATGTCCAACGCATAAAACGACGCGTCTGTCTGCGATCGGCCAGTTACAATGTTGGTTAAGTGGTGCGCCATCATTTCAGTAGCCTGTGCGGACCCGTCACTGGAATATTTTTTAAAGAGGACGTGTTAATAGCATTTGCTAACTCACTGTGAGCGTGTTTGCTACAGGCAACTTCCCTGAATTGAGTTGTTGTTGCTGAAAGTGGAATTTCATTCTACCACTCTCCCCAAAGTGCGTCTAGAAATTTAGTGAACAAGTACGGGTGTACCGTAAAAGTAACGTGACACCGAAGAATTTATTTACTGTGCAATATTCATTTTTCAGTCTTTTCTAGCCATTAATTTTATAAAAGCAAATTTTAAGGATAAGTTAATTAAAACCATTATTAATTAGTGTAATAAATAAAGTATTGCAACAATCTCAAGTAGAGACCGTATACTATACACCGAGAAATATGCACCCACCGAAAGCTGTTTATCACCTGTACAGCGGTCTCTTGAGCACTATTACATGTAATAAGGACTGCTATAGAAGCAAGCTCAATCGCGCGTGTAAGTATGTTATGTGAATGAGCAACATGATACCACACAACAAATTTACCATTTTTAGTGCTTGCTTGGGTAAGTTACCATCATGTAAAAACACTTCTTCTGCTACATATGAAACCGTAGGTTCATAACCGGTTATGTTACAAGCAAATTTCATCCTCACACGATATTAGTTGCTAGAGAATGTGTTTTTTTTTTTAATTTACTTCTTTAAGCACGCTTGGAGAGTAAGTCCATTGTCATCAACAAAGATTACAACAAAGTTAAAAATTTGTATTATTATGTTGGTATGTCCGGTAAAATTACAATTTACAATTGATCAAATCAAGATGGCGACATTAACATTAAATAAAGCAAAAAAGTTATACCGGCCGATAGTTGGAGCTAAACTAAAGGACTCTTACTTCAGTCGTGTGGTCTAAAGCACAATCTTTTTTTTTTATATACACCATAACAATTCAAGGCGTTGATAAATATTTTCCAAAAATGATAATATTCTTCTAACCAGTCTGTTCAAATACTATTTCTAAGTATGTAAGAAATATTGGACACTAACACCGTTTGTGTTTTAGAAAACTTTCAAAGTTTTCTTATTTATAATAATCTCTTACCTCTCAAACGAGATCTCTGACTTCGACCATCGTTGATGTTTCACATGCTCTAAGATCATTGCTTTAATAATTATTTGTAATAAATCAAGCTTATAAAGGTTCTATGCTGTACTACGGAATCCTAAATAAGTCGAAGATCTTTCTCGCGTGAATGAGCGTGCGTCTAAACCAGCCTATTCTATTAAGAGCTTGCCAGTGACATATCGGTGATATTGCACTACCATTTGTCAAAGAGCGTTCTATAGAACCACACTAATAATGTAAAGATATATGGCCGGTAATTAAATGTGGACACTTAGGTCAGTAATTAAAGCTGAGCCATTACTCAGTCATCAACAACAAAGAAAACAAGAACATTTCTGATCCGATAGCTCAGTTGGTAGTATCCCCTTCTGACTGCAGGTCGTGGGTTCGGTTCCCACACAGGAAAAACATTTATGTGTTAAACATGGATGTTTGTTTTGTGTCTGAATATTGTATTCTATGTATGTATTTACAAACAAAAAGTATCTAAGTATTATATCAGTTATCTGGTTCCCATAGTACAAGCTTTGCTTAGTTTGAAGCTAAATGGCGCTGTGTGAAATATCTACACGTATTTATTTATATATTTTGATAAGATTATACAGTTATTATTTCCAAATATTGGCCTATTAGAGAAAGCCACTGCATTATTAAAACCGTTATGTAACACCTACAATTCTGTTTTCTGAATCCACCTCCTACTTGCTTGAACATTATAATTCCTTTTATCAATGATTAAATTGTAAATTGTTAAAACTTTATTTATACCTTTTGGGATTTACTCACAATGCCATTTACTAATCGCATACAAACTGTCCAATCTGAAATAATAACACGTGCATTTGCAGACGACTTGTCTACATTGTCGTGAATTAGGCGCATTAGGCAGCCGCCCCGTAATACACTGTGACAATGCGTTTATCGTAACATGCACATATATACTACACCCAAACTTTGACCGTAAGTTTTCGGTGGTAGAGTTGATTTTAGAATGCATTGCATATGGTGGTTTTAGTCTTTAGTTTATGATGGAGTCGTGACTATTTGTAGCAAGAGATAACAGCACACGAGCCGGCAGCAGAACCTGTTGATGATAAGCGCCGTCGTCGATAAGGCCTTGCGGTGATGGACCGACGCGAATTTCGGTGAATGCATATTTCATGAGTTGATTAAATAGTTCACGCTTTGAATTTGGCTACACATACATATGTATAGGTGTGTGAGGTGGTGTGAACAATGCAGCTAGGGCAGCAAGTCGGTTTTATATGGAGATTTCATTTGTTTAAATTACATTGCATGCTAGACGGTTGGGTACAATTCTCCACTATCTAGACTTAAAAATCTCATGAGTGTCATTCATTTTAAAAAAATTTTTTGAACTCACCTTCTGAGGAACAGCGTCGGATATGCTTGGAACCTGATCGAGAAATCGAAACATTATTCATGAGTAACATTCGGCAATACATTATTATATTAATTATATTATATATTAATTTTAAACACTATCTAGACTTTTAAAAAATAATAAATATTACTTCTTTCTCTTTTCGCAGCATTATCATAAATAAGATAATACTATAACTAAATGAAGCACTAAACATGCAAAACGATAAGCAATAAAGGCATAAAAGAAAAGTTTTTTCAAAAAGATCTAAGCAATATGCAGGCGTCATTATATCAAATTCTCGTTTTGATGTCGTTGGTAATAATAGTACGGGTATATTTTTGAATTTTTTAAGCAGACCAATACTAGCAGACTCTACAACATATATAAAAAATCCGTAAATTATTCGAATAGTCATTCAGTTATGTTTTAAATTAATAGCGAAACCAATGTACTTATTTGTCCTAATTCAAATAAAAAAAAAGTCATTATTTCATTTTTCATATGCAAGCACTTAGCATTCATTGATGCTTAATTTTTTTTTTTTTTTACTTCAATATTGTCTAGCATTTGACCGCGCTCTCACCTGATAGGAAGTGACGATGCGATCGAAGGTGTAGCATGCTAGCCAAGTAAATACCTATTCACTCTTCTCTTGAACACGCCCGGGTCATATTTTGCCGGAAACACAGACGCTGGCAAGGCATTCCATTCCTTAGCCGTTCTAATTAAGAACGTTAAGTCAAATCGCTTGGTACGAATGGGTGGTATTTCGACCACGAAAGGATGGCGCTTAGCCGAGCGTCTAGTAGTCCGGTAGTGGAATGGTGGTTAAATAATATAAAAGATATGTTTTGCAGGTGTCATAATTCGTTGGTTTTATGCCATTCGAAAAGTAAAGATGTGAGTTTTAACAAAATTAAAAAAAAATTAAAGAAAGAAGTTGGGAAAGATTCTTGATGTTTTTTTTTTGATGTTTTAAAAGTTTTGCATTACCACTTGATGTAGAATTATTTTGTGTTTATATTACTCTAGGTCAGGGCCTTTACTCCAATTCCCCAAATCTTTTATAGGCGGACCTTTAATAATAAACTCTAGGCATAAAATACATGATGTTTCTTAGTCGTACTCAAATTTTCGTGTTGCAAAAACTTACATTTACAATTTGTGACCTGATCTCACAGTCTAGTAATCTTATTACTAGATTTTTTTTTAACTCGGCAAATTGCCTTTATTTTCTAAATACTACAATGAATTAATAACTAATACTAAACCTATATAATGTATAGATTTTTTTTTAACTCGGCAAATTGCCTTTATTTTCTAAATACTACAATAAATTAATAACTAATACTACCTACTACAAAGAAAGAAACATTTGGACTATATACTGGCCGCGATGACCTATAGACAGTCCAAATGATGCAATTACTAGATTGTGCTGATGTCTCAAGATGACGTGTGCAGTGCTGTGTTAAGCGAAATTTTATACTTTAGAGTTCCGAATAACACTGCAACTGATAAAGGCAGTCGCTTAACATCAGGGGAACGGCCAGCTTGACACGTCACTCCTTAACATAAAATAAAATATTATTATAGTATTTGGTTAGTTAAAAGTATGTAAATATATAATATTATACACATGTTTGCTTTTGTTTGCCACAAAAATTGTATAGTACTTAGAAAGTTTGGTTTAGTAGAAATATTATTAAAAGGTTTTGATACTAGATGTTGGTGTCAATGAATAAATCACAGTGCAGCTTTTTTCCTAACAAATGGGTCGACCGATAAACATTAATCTTCAATACATAGTTGACTAAACGGCGTGCCTAAAAAAGGAGTACGGTCTCACTTGAGCGTACGATTGCTACGTGCTGTTATTACTACGAGTTTTTCAAAGAAACAGAACTTGTTTGTGAAAAATTTGTTTTTTTTTGGCAAGCATGAATGAATTTACTTAAATTTTAGCGATTAGGGGAAACTTTATTCAATCTAAATCTTAGCAAAACATTTAATTTGTGGTGTCAATCGCTTGACCATATTGTAATCTATGCTTGATTTGTTTGAAAATATGTTTTATATTGTAACTAGCGGCCCGCTCCGGCTTCGCACGGGTACAAAATATATAGCCTATGTCATTCACTGAACCGACGCATAGGCACGCTCCCACCCCGGCCGGCCGGAACCGCCGCAATCGCTAAGTACCGCAATTTTTAAATCTGTAATATCTTCGAAAATATTCATTTAAATCATATGCTGTAAAGGGCCATATAGTATTAAATCAACAATGTATATAATGTATTTAATTAGATAAGGATTAATGCTGTATTGGTTAAAACCGCTTCGAAAATTAGCCATTATTTGTCGTAAAAAGTAAATGACAAAAAAATGTTATTGTGGGATATCCATGAGATAGACATATATCATAGCGGAGTTTTCTGTAGACCTTTTCAATGTGTACAATACTTAGTACATTATTTTGATAAATGTCGTAGGGTTCAGTCTGCGTTTGCAATGTAAGCGGAAAAAAATGTAATTATTTACGACATCACATTAGAAACCTCAAAAATACCTGTATTTCTCCACTATTTAATGGATGTTATTATTACACATATAAACCTTCCACTTCGACCACTCTATCTATTAATCAAAATCCGTTGCGCAGTTTTAAAGATTTAAGCATACATAGGGACAGAGAAAGCGAAAAGCTTTGTTTTATACTATGTAGTGATTACAACTACTTTCATCGTTATTTATGTAACTTTAGGTAGCTATAACTCCGAAGATATTGCTAACACTAAAATATAAGCCTTATGCGTATAGCTTTTCACCGTGTAGATGACATAAAAAAAATTGAAACCTAATAACATTCAGAGGTAGCAAAACGTTGGAGCGTTTTGTGTGGCCAAGAGGAGGGGTATGCTATCTTCTTAAAATGTCAGTATTATCGAGGTACATTCGAGAACAAATATTATACCATCGGTCGTCATACGAACCGCGTGTGCAATAGGTAAGCAATGAATAAACGACCGGCCCGAGTGCGAGCGATAAAAATGATATATGCCCGCTGATGTGGACACCGCACTACTACTTTATTTGTTACTTGAGCGCCACCTATTGGACGAGAAATTTTTAAAGCTGTATTTTATGGGTTTGCTAAATACTGTATGTGAGGTGCTGTGGAGTTATGGGAGGAGATAAGCGGTTATTAATGTACCTGGTCGTTTATTAGTAATATGATTATTCTGTTCGAAAATACATAAGTTTTTGGTTCTACTATACGAATATTAGGATCGTTCTTGTGTTTACATTTTCAGTGTGAAGAGGTTGGATTGAATTCTATGTAATTTACTTATTAACTATCTATAATAAAACTAGCAAGTTGGATGAACACTGACTTTATTTTTTCTAGAGTAGTTATATAAAACATATTTAAATATACCTACAATAATGTTAAAATTAGATTCCTACTTACTTTATATTCACACTACACTTACTATGAAATTTCTAGCATTATTAAAGAAACGGTTTCCACGTGGTGGCTTCTAGTTATAGATAATATAATAATTGGCTTTAGTTGAAGAAAGAATATAAGAAGAAATAGAAAACCATTACTTTACTACACCATCTTTTTTAACCTTAATTACTTGTATAACTAGAACACTTAATTTCAAAGTTCAATTGTTTAAATTTTGAATTCAATTTATCAGTAAATATGCACATACCAAAATAAATAACCGCAAGTGGAACGAAACGTATTTCGTGAATAACCTTAAGACTATGCCAAGAACTAAAACAATAACAGTTGAAACTACGGTGCATTCTTTACTGGACATGTCCAAAAAATATATTGGTCTAGCTGCAAGGGGATGCGATGTCTTTAAGTAATATTGAATTCCTAGAAGGCAACTAGCATGTAATTCAACAGGGCAATGCTGCCAGCATGTTGGGCACGCTATCGACCTGTGGTAACTGGATTTAGGCGATATGGCCAATATACAGTCAAAATATTTTAAAGCGTCTATTGTAGCTGCACACTATTTTTTTTTTATACTGCATTTCCACAGACACGTGGGTCCGTGCTTTTTGTTAGATTATTTTTTATATTTATTAATTAAGCCTATTATTAACATAAACATATATATATATAATACAGGGAGGACAATACAGCCAATAACACATAAACATAAGTACTTATTCCTAATAGCTGCATACTATTTAGCCACTTTAATCTGTGTAATATTTTACATCAGATGCCATAGTACAAATTGACGATTAATTTCAAACTAAGTGTTAATAATAAAAAAGTGTTAATCCAATGTATACATTGGATTAACATATATATAAGCTATGTTGGTACCGAATTTCATCCAAATTCATTTAGCCGTTTCAGCGTGAAAGAGTAACAAACACACATACATACACATAAACACACATACAAACTATCGCCTTTATAATATTAACGTGAAGTGTGATGTGATCATTGTGATCAGATTGCAACTGTCTTTACATGCCTTGTAACATAGATGAGGAAAATATTGAAGTACCTAACATTGCAATAATGAAATAGAAATCCGTAAACACAGCAACCCAGCAGTTCACATTGCTCTAGCTACCCTTTATTTTTGCCTAATGACCTTTTGTACGGAAGGGACTTCCGGTAGATACCCTGCGGCTCTCGAAAGGTTAGCTCCACCGCTCGCCGAATTGTTACAAAGTTGAAAATACGGGTGTTATTGTAAATGCTGAACATGTGTTGAGTGTGTATAAAGCTAAAAAAGTCACTGAAATATCACGAAAATGTGCAGCACGTAATTTATATAGAGCCATTAAAAAGTAACAGATATTTAACTCGTTTTGTAAATTGTCTAAAAAATATCATTCAAAGTTTACATTATACTCGTTTCTTTGAAATAAGCACTTACAATTGAAAAACGTTTGTTTAACTACCTATCCATTTCTCTCTCCCTCCCTATTTTGTATTGTGACGATGCTGGACATACGCAGCTGCGTCTTTTATCACTTTTTAAACTGACACTGATAGTGACACTGACAGTTCTAAAACCACGCCTTCTATGTCATTTCAATGTATATAAAAGGGAATAATTATAGTTTATTTTAGGGATTCGTTGAAAAGAATTCGAAAATGGCGGTTGTGAATTTTGAACTTTTTTCCATTACCCGTGTATTTTTTGAATTTTAATGTATAATAAGGGTAGATTATTATTCGTTAAGTGTTCGTGAACGTGCTCTAGTGTTGGCAAATGTTTCCAAGTTTTAAAACCTTCTTCAAGGCTTCCTAGAGCCTTCAGTAAAATTTCCACCATTTTACTGTGGCATTTTGACTGACAAAATATGACTGACATGACATAACCGTACAAATTTCCTCACTTAACATTGGCAGAATTATCGCTAAAAAGAGATAGCAGGCCATTAAACGAAAAGAAGAAGATAGTTTATTTTAGAACCTTGCATAACAGAATCTACGTCAGTTAATATAAATTATTATTTCGTAAAATATTTTAGTCCAGTAGTATTTCATGCACCGAAATTGTAAATCCAGTAAAAGCACAACGTTATACACAAACGTGCACGTTCAGCTGCGGATATTCAAAGATCACAATAAAATATTGGTGTGGCGGGGTACAAAAGGCATCGTAAGTTTAGCTTATCGCCTTTTGTGGCCCGTTAGCCACCACCGCACAATTGATTCTACTATTCTAGCACTCCCACTGCTAGATTTCACTATATTATAGCCTTTATAAAGCGCACGTTTGAATATTATCATATTTCAAACAGTCAATTACAGCGATCTACTTGCTCTATATTTACGCCTTTATGTTTCTCTCTAGACGATTGTTAGAACCTTCTATACAAAATACATAAAATACTACACTGAGCCTAAAATTAAGGTGTAGATGGTTTGCTCTGAAGCGACCATGGTGCTGTGGGTGTCTATATCCAACGGTAACTGGTTAAAGAAAAAAAAGAAAGGAAAAAAATATTCAACACTCACTTACGAAAATAAAAATTACAAGAATAATTAAACAATTATTCATTTATTATTTTTTAACAACAATTCAGCTTATAAATGAAAATTAAAAACTATGCATTAGCAAAACTTAATCTAAGAAGCCACTACCAGTAGGCAACGTGCCCAAAATGCTGGCGGCATTGCCCCGTTGAATGGCAATGCTTAGTCTTTGGGCTAAATAAAAACCAGCATTTTGGTCACGTGTTGCCTCGATCAGTCGTTCTGAAAGATCTTTATAAATTTTGTGGGCACTCGGTCCCCACGGCCCCAACGTCTCGACACCGAAAGGCGCAAATATATAACCACTGTCTAGGGAATTATATTTGCGCCTTTTCAGGTTTTCTGCGGATTCGGCCGCAGCACCAGCCTTACCCTGTGTACCAGCAAGATGTGACGGCGCAAGGGTGTCCACACAGGTTGCGTCCCAAACTAAAGGCCGCCCCATCTTCCATGGAATCAAGGTCATTCCGTCGGGTCTTTTGCCATCGTCACGTACGAGGCCATTGGGTTCCAGAATGGCCGCATAGTTGGCGCTAACAAAAGCCCGACGGATTATGTCATTAAGACTGGATTAAATTTAATTATTAATCAAGATTAAACAATTGAATATAAACAGTACCTAATTAATATAATAAGAGTTATATAATAAGAGAAAAAGAGTAGTAGATATAGCACGGAAGCAGTGGTGTGGGTTACTAATAGAAGTCCAACACATTGTTTGTCTGTCCATGTTATAAAAAAATTCGCTGTTTAACATCATACCAATCCATCGATAACGCGTTTTGAATCTTATATGAAAACTATTTTTTTATTAGGTGGTAGGACTTTTCTGCGAAGTTTGCCAAGGTAGCACAGATTTGCCAGTTGTTTAGCCGCCAGGCAGTAGTATGCCAGTTACTATGTTTCAGTTTAAAGGGCACTATAACTAGTGAAATTGCTGGGCAAATGAGACTTTATGATTAGTAAGGTGATTGCGTAACTTGATTGCAACTAACAGAAACACAAATTTCTATGGATTTGACAGTTACAATACGAATCTTATGCACATATTTACCGAGGAAATTTTCAAATTAGTACTAGAATTTCTCATGTAAATCGTAATCTTAGAGAATTTCGAGCAAGAAAGTCACATCCTCAATTCTTGAGAAACCGAGTGACACTGCAACTGTTTGGGACGGCCGTGTTTCGCAACATCAGGCAAAGATGTCATCCATTACATAAAAAAATATCGTTTTTGTAATTTTATTATATTTTTGTACGCACGTAACAATACAATTTTTAAGTACTAACGGTAATACTCTCTGAAACGCTGCATCGCGCTACAGAACCTGAGTAATTAGCTTTCGTTGTACGAGTATGCAACATACATCGCAACTAAATACCACATGTCACAATGTTTCTGCGAGTATGTTCACAACAATGGAACAGTTTTTCCCCCGGGTGTACGTTCGCAGTAAATGTGACAACTCAAGATAATATATAATTAAATTAAATATACTGCCATGCACTGTCAATGCGAACAATATAAGGGGAGGTTTAATACACAACTAAATGCAGACTTATAGCTAATTATGCAAAGCTAAAGATGTATTATTAGGTCTTCTTTTACGGAACTGTCAATGTTAAATACAAATATCTGTCGACCGTTTTTATTGCAGGAAATATTTAGTTTGACTTGGAATTCTATGTTCAAATATGTTTATCAGGGCATGTTTCTCAACTTTTATTATGAAGATATTTTTGAGGCCATTTTTTTTCTATTTTCAACAGACTTCCAAAAAGAGGAGGTTTTGAATTCTACTGGGTTTTTTTATGTTTGTTACCTCAAAAAAATCGACTAAGTGTACAAATTTTGATGATTCTTTTTTATTTGAAAGCTGGTGCTTTCTGCGTAGTTGGTTAATATGGTTTGGTTTTGACAATGGCATCCATGAGAAGACCATATATGTCTGAAGTTGGTTTTTTACGCATTGTGTTTGTTTGTTTGTTAATTATGAATGCCAAACTTGCAAAACGAGATGGTTTCTAAGCTGTGATGTCAGGTTACAGTCTAATATTATGCCTAGTAAACGTAACATTTAGTTGTTTCCACTTAAAATCTCGCAGTTTCTCACGAACAAGAGTTTTTAGTTCCACGCACGCCGTCTGTAATATACTATTATTAGTCAGAGCTCTTTACAAACTACGTCCACACCCAGTGCCCTACAAACGGCACATTTCGAGATCAATTCCACCGTGCCGTCTACCTGACGACATTACCTGCACCCTAAGTACTTCGGAAACGGTCGAGCCCATGAAAAATATGATACGAGGAAAGGGAAGCGAACCCTATAGCCCTTTTATGAAATCGTTAATGACCCCGTTGATGGTTCAAAACGGGTTTTTTCCGAGTTCCGCGCTCTTTTACAACATCTCTGTATGCTTTTGTAAGTGTTAGCGCCGTATTGGGATTCATACGTATCCATGAGATAAAGTGGATTGGTTGTTCTGAAGATGTTGCTGATTTGTAAGCGTTTTTAGTAATAAGGTGATAATTTTGCATATATAGCAGCTTTAGCGCACTCCGCACTTTATGTACGCAGCTCTAAGTACATGGAACTTGCCCCGACTACTGGGCCGGTACGTTAGGTGAAATGCGTCAAAAAAGCAGAGCTCATCAATCATCAACTCATGCTTTTTTATGTTATGGTATGATATGACGAGCCAACCGTTCGCCTGATGTTAAGCGATATGACTGCCCATATCAGTTGCACTGTCATTCGGAACTCTAAAATGTAGAGTTCTACGTGACATTGTACTGCGCACGTCATCCTGGGACATCAGCACAATTTAGTAATAAGATTACTAGCTGTGAGATAAGGTCATAAAGTCTCATTTGCCCAGTAATTTCACTAGCTACAGTGCCTTTCAAACCGGAACACAGCAGTGCTTGCGCACTACTGCTTGGCGGCAGAATAACTGGCAAAGCGGTGCTACCTACGTAGACGAACTTTGCAGAAAAGTCCTACCACCTAGTGAATTGCTAAATATTTTTGTTTTTCTCGGTTACCAGTTACACGCTTGATTGATTTCTTGATTGTTTTATATTTTTCCCTTTGTTTAAACGCATTTTGCATTGCATTATTCAAAATTTCACAAATAAACAGCTAAAAATAAACCACTAAAACAAATGTTTAATTAGCAACCTAAAACTTACAACAGCACTTAAGTGACCAACATTGCGAGATACCTAGCAACCACGGCTGCTTTATTTGTTTGCATAAAATAAAAAAATAATAAAGCCTTGGGTTTCGCGCCGCACTTGACATTCGCAAGTTTTAATTGCCACACTCAGTGCCACTCCTGCGGTCTGAGTGGGCGAAACGTCACCGCGAGAACTTTACCACAGTAAATCCAGCTAGATAACTCCCTGGCAAGTTGTTTGTGGTCTTGTTGCAACATTTGACTCTAGTTTTTGTCTTACAATGGCTACCAAGCTACGTACTTCTACGGTGCTACGGAATGCTACCCCGTAGCGTAATGCTACACGGTAGAGGGATGCTACACTGTAGAGATGCTGCGCGATGCTTTTGTAAATGAAATGAAATATGTTTATTCGAGACGCATTCAATATAACACAATATAGGTACAGTAGAAACAATATAATAAACATTACGTGTAACATTATGTAATGTCAGGAATAGGTCCCGGCTCAGTATACAACTGAGATTGAAAATCACAACCTCAGTTACGGATTTTTAGCTGGAACCTAAATTCATGACACCACGGATGGATTTTATACAAACTAAAAACACGAAAGTACAGCTGAAAAATAGAATTAAATTAAATAAACATTGTAATCGAACTACGTGGCAATTCAAAGCAAGCTTCTGTGGAATAACATCACACGGCGCGTTATACTATCTTACTTATAAGTAGGTATCGATCATTTCAGTGGTAGCGCTGCTAGTCAATGTTCAATTAATTAATTGGTCTCTTTAACAAGAAACTATGAAAGGTTGGCTACGTGTGCCGTTCATTGGAAGACATGTTTATTGGACTTTTTAATGCACATACATAATATTATTTTCAGATAAAGATTATTTTTAAAAAACTCCAGATAAAATTAAATTTCAAATAGTAATATTGTAATAACAACTGTATCTCGTGGTTTTACCAACATAACAATGATTTGGTCATAATATTTTAAAAGGAAAACAAATTTTTAAGAATTACAATTACCTTATTTCTCATTCCAAGCCTGTGCATCAAACCAATAACTTCATCAAAACCCGTTCACTCGTTGCAATACTGAGTGGTGACAAACATACATACAGATACACATTCTCATTTATAATTTAGTAGGATTACATTCCTATAAAACTCTTTAAGCCATTCTGTGGACTTACAAAAACCAGAAAAATTTAACGACAGGTGTGCGCTGCAAGAACATATTTGCGTAGACATAAGTATTGAATTAAAAAAGGTGACCATCATCCATAATTTTTTTTGTATGATGGTTGCCTTGTTAACATGTTGGACTTCTTTCATTATGAATATTTTTATATTTTTTTTTTTATTAAGGCGCAGATTTTGATCTTTTTTGAGGAGTTACAATATTAATTGTATCCGCAACAAAAATGACAATGAGAGACAGAGATGTTTACCTTCTGAGGAAAAACATCTGATATAGTCAAAACCTGGTCGAGAACTCGACATTATTCGTGAGTAAATGTCACATACATAGTTATTATAAAAATAATTTAATTTTATGTACCTAAAATAATAATGACTTGTAAAAGTGCTAAAAATAGCCTATTTGCAATAAATCTTTTGACTTTGACTTTATTAAAAACGAGCTTCTGCCTACAGCTTCGCCCATGGCGTGGCCTATGGAAAAGTAATTCAACCACCCATTAAGGGTGGTTGAATTATTTTTCCTCTTAAGGGTGAAAAATCCTTTCTTAGCGGATGCCTACGTCATAACATCTACCTGCATGCCAAATTTCAGCCCAATCAGTCCAGTGGTTTGGACTGTGCGTTGATAGATCACTATGTCAGTCACCTTTGAGTTATATATATTTAGATAAATGGCCATACTTGTGTGTTTGCACATTTAAAAGTAAGCTTGTTTTACGACGAAGAGTAGCTTCAAACATTGATGGTCTCTTCAAATACCATTTGAAATGTGTAGGAGTCCGAGTATATGAATGCCTCGCCAAGTGAAGATGCCATCGAGAATATTGAACGAGAAATTGACGCTGTGGCGTGCTGGCCCACGAAAAAGTTTCTATACCAATCTCATAGATAAACTTTCCAGCTAGTTGCTAGGGGCAACGAATGTTGTTGATATAGACTTCACATTAGAGAAAATTTTATTTTCCGCATTTTGGTTTTTGTAAATATCTTTTTAATTAATATATCTTATACAAAGTCAATCGGCATATCATTAATTCAGCAAACCTATGGACCTCCTTCTATTACAACAAAAATGTATCTAATTTCGCTTTACTGGTGACCTGTTTTGAACCGAAAGTCCACGTTTGCAGTAAATGTGTGTGATTTTGATTTTGTTGCTGATTGCGATAATTCTGATACTGATTCACATAAAGATGTCGCTCTCAACCGATAAGAACGAAGATATTTGTCGTGTGGGCGTGCGCATTCCGCCGTTTTGGCCTGAAAAGCCGGCCATTTGGTTCGCGCAGATCGAGGGCCAATTCGCGATATCGAACATTACTACGGACAATACGAAGTTTTTCTACGTTATCGGCCAACTAGACCCACAGTATGCTTCTGAGGTGGAAGATATAATCATCAACCCGCCCGACACCAACAGGTATGAAAAATTGAAGTCGGAACTTATCAAACGACTGTCCGCGTCACGAGAAAAGAAGGTCAAGCAATTACTTATGCACGCAGAACTTGGAGACCGTAAGCCATCTCAGTTTCTAAGACATTTGCAACATTTGGCTGGACCTGGAGTTCCCGAAGATTTTCTACGTACTATATGGACCAGTCGCCTACCAAGTAGCACGCAAACGATAATCGCTTCGCAGATGATGTCTTCACTGGAAGCGCTCGCAGATCTCGCTGACCGCATCCATGACGTTGTTTCGCCTACAGCGCACGTAGCATCAACATCAAGTGTCATACCAGGAAGCTCTTTAGAAGCCATGAACCAACAGATTGCTGAACTTACCAAACAAGTGCAAGCTCTAACTGCGCAGGTGAACCGGCATTCACGTGCACCGAATCGTTCAAACAAGAAAACGCGCGGTCGTTCTAGCTCCACACGATCACAGTCGAACTATAGAAAATTTCCTGTGTGCTGGTATCATAGTAAGTTCGGCAATGAAGCAAGTAAGTGCGTAAAACCATGCGACTACCATGCGGGAAACGCGAACAGCAGTCGGTAATGGCGACGACCGATTGCCAAACTTCCGGTCGCCTATTTGTCACGGACGGCGCTACGAAGATGCAGTTTCTCATCGATACTGGCAGTGACGTATGTGTCTTCCCCCGATCGGCACTCAAGGAACGTCGTGAGAAAACAAATTATGAGCTGTGTGCGGCAAACGGTACACCCATTTCTACTTACGGCTACGCTCATTTAGTGCTGAACCTAGGCTTGCGCCGTGACTTCACTTGGCGATTCATCGTAGCGGACGTTACAAAGGCCATAATAGGTGTAGATTTTTTATCATTTTACAACCTCATCGTGGATTGTCGAAATCAACGTTTAATCGACAACACTACAAGCCTTACGTCCCCAGCTTCACCTGCACAGTCAACTGGGAACATTTCATCGGTAAAAGTTATTTCTGGAAATTCCGTATATCATAACATACTAAGCGAATACCCTGAGATTACTCGACCTTCCGGTGTCCACCGTGTTCCGAAGCATAATACCATGCATCATATACAAACTACTGCAGGGCCGCCAATAAGCAGCACACCACGAAGACTAGCACCGGATAAATTAAAAATCGCAAAAGACGAATTTGCAGATATGTTGAGGAACGGAACAGCCAGACCTTCAAAGTCACCATGGTCATCACCACTTCATCTTGCGCCTAAAAAAGATAACGGCTGGCGTCCATGCGGTGACTACAGAATGCTCAACGCTAGAACCGTACCAGACAGCTATCCCATTCGACACATACATGACTTTGCACATTGTCTCTCCGGCTGTCAAGTATACTCGGTTATCGATCTCGTAAAAGCTTATAATCAAATTCCTGTCTGCCCTGAGGATATTCCGAAGACCGCAATCACGACGCCGTTTGGTTTATACGAATTTCCGTTCATGACGTTCGGACTACGTAATGCTGGCCAAACGTTTCAACGATTTGTGGACGAGATGCTTAGGGGCCTTGAAGAGTTCTGCTTCCCGTTTCTGGACGATTTTTTGATCTTCTCACCTGATCAAGAATCACACAAGAAGCACCTTCATCTGCTCTTCAACAGACTAAAGGAATACGGCATGGTTATCAACACGAACAAGTGCATATTCGGTGTATCAGAGGTAACGTTTTTAGGACACAGCATCTCAGCAGCTGGCACTAAGCCGTTACCATCGAAGGTAGAAGCAGTTGCGAATTACCCACCACCGAAAACCGTCAGAGAACTGCGAAGATTCCTAGGAATGGTGAACTTTTACAGAAGGTTTATTCCTGATGCAGCGCGGCATCAAGCGCCTCTGAATGCACTGCTCACAGGATCAGTTAAAGGTTCACATCCCGTGCATTTATCAGAAGAAGCTACTAAAGCATTCATCACCTGCAAGGAAAGTCTCTGCCAAGCAGCACTACTCGCTCATCCAGACTGCCAAGCGAAGCTCGCTATAGTCACCGATGCTTCAGACACAGCAATGGGCGCAGCTTTACAACAGCATAAAGACGGCATGTGGGAACCTTTAGCATTTTTCTCTCGAAAGTTTTCACCATGTCAACAGAAATACTCGCCTTACGATAGGGAACTTCTCGCCATCTACGAAGCAATAAAATACTTTCGTCACATGGTGGAGGCGAGAGACTTTATTATTTACACTGACCATAAGCCCATAACTTTCGCATTTCATTCACGAAAAGAAAAGTGCTCACCAAGACAGTTCAGACATCTGGATTTTATTTCACAGTTTTCTACAGATATCAGGCATATTTCAGGAAAGGATAACGTTGTGGCTGACAGTTTATCACGCATCGAAGAGATTACTCAGCCCATCGATCTATCCAAGCTTGCTCAAGCACAAAGCACAGATCCTGAACTAGAACAACTTTTGGATAGCGATACTTCTCTGCGCTTGACAAAAATCAAACTGCCTGGATCTCACACAGAAATCTATTGTGACAAGAGCAGCAATGTGGCCAGACCTTATGTGACCAAAGACATGCGACGGCAAGTATTCGAAAACTTGCATTCTTTTAGCCACCCTGGCACAAATGCGACGACGAAACTGATATCGGAACGCTATGTATGGCCTAGTATGCGAAAAGATTGTAGAGAGTGGACTCGTTCCTGCCTAGCATGCCAACGATCAAAAATAACACGTCATGTCTCATCTCCATTAGCATCATTCAGCTTACCTCGAGCCAGATTCATGAAAATCCACATAGATTTGATCGGACCTTTACCTCTTTCACAAGGGTATCGTTACTGTCTCACATGTGTAGATCGCTTCACACGATGGCCCGAAGCTATACCATTACAGGAGATAACAGCTGAAACAGTGGCAAAAGCTTTAGTTCACGGATGGATATCCAGATTCGGCTGCCCTGAAGATATCGTCACTGATCGTGGTCGACAGTTTGAATCAGAACTTTTTAAGCATTTGTCCCACATCATCGGATTTCAACGCAGACGAACTACAGCCTACCATCCAGCATGCAATGGACTCGTCGAAAGATTCCACAGACAGCTTAAAGCCGCCATTACATGTCATGCGACGAGCAGCTGGCTTGAAACACTTCCACTTGTACTACTGGGAATCCGGGCGGCATTTAAGGAAGACTTACAAGCGACTCCAGCTGAGCTCGTATATGGAGAAACACTACGACTCCCAGGGGACATTTTTTGTCAATCGGCTGATGGCACAGAGGACTTGACAGTATACACTGAAAGACTGCGCACATTCGCCAAAAATTTGTTGCCATTACCAACTTCTCATCATGGGAATAACCGCTCTATATTCATTTTCAAAGATTTAGCAACAGCATCCCACGTCTTTCTAAGAGATGACACCTCGCACCCATCTTTTCAAGCAGCTTATACAGGCCCGCATGAGGTGATAGAACGAGGGGATAAAGTTTTCAAGCTCCGCATAAAAGGCAAAGAAGTCACTGTATCAGTCGACCGCATTAAGCCTGCCTACATACTTCGTGAGTTGGACCATTCTCCCGCCGTGGCAGCACCTGAGACCCGAGACGCTCCAGTGACCACCACTCGATCAGGACGAACAGTGCGTTTTCCAGAATATTATCGCCCGTAGGACGGTCTCTGGAGGGGGGTGATGTGGCGTGCTGGCCCACGAAAAAGTTTCTATACCAATCTCATAGATAAACTTTCCAGCTAGTTGCTAGGGGCAACGAATGTTGTTGATATAGACTTCACATTAGAGAAAATTTTATTTTCCGCATTTTGGTTTTTGTAAATATCTTTTTAATTAATATATCTTATACAAAGTCAATCGGCATATCATTAATTCAGCAAACCTATGGACCTCCTTCTATTACAACAAAAGTGTATCGAACTTCGCTTTAACGCAATAGAAAAAGAAAAAGTTAATCGAACGTCGCACCTAGACACATTGAGTTACTGCAACGTTCGCTATCACACGTCTGCGTCCAACATAATAAACTAAAGAAAATAAAAGTACTCGTAGATACCTAACTTTGAAGCGTCGATATCACATGGAACTACTAGGTCCGAGGCACGCATTTTAAAAAATGGCACAGCTTATGTTCCCCTGTGAGAGAGCGGAAGCGGGCGGAAGAGCAGGGGGCCGGTGTTGGACGGGGGGTCGTAGTTTATGGACCGAACTGATACCGGGACCCAGGAAAGCGCTCAGCTTACGCTCAGGATTTGTGTACGCGAGATATTTACATGGAATCTCATGTAAAAAGTAATGTGGGAAAATATGGGATTTGCTCCATGCGTTGTATTTATTATATAAAAAATGAAAATTCAAGAAATAATTCCGAATTTATTGCATACACTGGTTTGATTTTTTTTTTGTTTGGCTCCACATTTTTGTGTATTTAGCCAGTGTCAAGTAATTCATAATTTCTCGAGTTAATTAATATAATACGGCAAATTGCCTTTACTTTCTAAATACTAAAATGATTTAATAACTTATACTAAAAACTAGATACTACTACTAATACTACAAAAAAAAACTTTTAGACTATATACTGGCCGCGATGACCTATAGACAGTCCAAATGCTCCAGCCCACTACCAGTAGGTAGCGTACCCAACATGCTGGCAGCATTGCCTCGTTGAATTGCAGTGCTTATTCTTATTTATTAATATAAACTAATATAATCAAGTCACAGTCAAAGTCTAGTCTAGTCAAGTCATACACCTAGTAAAGTGCTGGTATCAGAAGCTTCTATGGAGTTTTGGAAACAACACGAAAAGAAACGTTTCACCATCATTATACCATTTTCCCTGTAATCCAGCACTTAACGAATATGAATAGAATAAGAATGCCACCAATTTTATGTACTAACACTGAAAATAACACAAGTTTTGGAAAATAATATAATGCGGTGACGCGATCTTTTTTGTTTTCCCGCCAAAACTCTTTGATAATTTTAATATATTATAATTGTCAATGATGATTTTGTTTTTAGTTGTTTGTAGTTTGTTTTTCGCTGAGGTTCTATATTAGGATAGGAATAATAATTATGACATACACAGTATTTGCATTACTTAGATAAATTAATTTTAATTTAAAAGTATGTATGTGATCCGTCTTGGAAAACAAATTGACATCTAGGGTTAGTTCAAAAAGTTTATATTCCTGTTCATGTTTTCAGAGTTATATACGAGTTAAGTTCATTTGGAACAAATAAGTACCAAGGTTGTACAAAATTATTTCATAGGCTTTGTTTGAAACTTCGTAAATCTAGAATATAATTTAAGTCTATAATTCAAGAAGCCATAGACAAGTTTGTTTGAAGCTTAAAACAATATCAAAGCAAATAATACAGTAAACTTAAACTTATTGGAATTATCATAGAAATACTAACTTATTCTACGTTCAATGTGATTACGTTGCTCAGTATTTACATTACAAGAAAAACTTCGATAAACTTTGTTTCGTGACTGCTACCAATGAGACAGACTAATTCGCAGTCCAAGTGAAAAGTAGCAGATGTCCTTCCGACTCGCCAGATAATCCTACCCAAATGAAGCGATTGACGAAAACTGTTGCCCGGCCAGTGATTAATGTGATCAGTCCTAGCTACTTGGCCGTTAAATTGACTATTGATCATACTTAGCCCGCGATAATCTTCAGGACTTACAAGTTACGCTGGTGAGACAGTGAGCGAGCTAGTATGTTTCTGAGAAAATTTGTATTTTTTTTTACTTCAAACTTGTCTAGCGTTTGACCACGCTCTCACCTGATGGGAAGTGACGATGCGATCGAAGGTGTAGCATGCTAGCCAAGTAAATACCTATTCACTCTTCTCTTGAACACGCCCGGGTCATATTTCGCCGGAAACACAGACGCTGGCAGGGCATTCCATTCCTTAGCCGTTCTAATTAAGAACGTTGAGTCAAATCGCTTGGTACGAATGGGTGGTATTTCGACCACAAAAGGATGGCGCTTAGCCGAGCGTCTAGTAGTCCGGTAGTGGAATGGTGATGGGAGAATTAGATCATGCAGTTCTTGAGCGCATTCACCGTGGTGTAATCTGTAAAAAACCGACAGACTTGCTACCTTACGTCGATGTGCAAGGCTCTGGAGCCTTTCACCAACCAAAGTGTCGTCGTCAATGAGCCTTTTGGCACGCCGTTCAATCGAGTCCAGAGCCTCAAGCTGGTACTTGGCAGACCCGTCCCACAGGTGGCAGCAGTACTCCATACACGATCGGACTTGTGCTTGATACAGATTTAGAAGCTGTCCAGGTGTGAAGTACCGCCTTACCTTGGACAATATGCCGAGTTTTTTTGAAGCTACTTTAGCTTTGGACTCGATGTAGGATCCAAAGTTTAGGTTTGACGTGAGATCAACACCCAAAAGCTCAAGATGGTTTCCTAAACTTACAGATACACCACGGAATGAAGGAGCCAGATGGAGTGGGCTCTTTTTAGCAGTGAATAAACACGCCTGTGTTTTTGCAGCATTGAACCTAACCAAGTTAGCATCGCCCCAATCGGACACGGCTTTCAAAGCCAGGTTCATGCGCTCAACCATAGCCTCTCTCTCAATCCGGACGTCGTCACCACTGGCTCGGGCACTGGATGTGTATCTTTCAACAACAGTACTATCATCTGCATACCCAAAGGTACCGGGCTTTAGCAAATCATTGATGTGGAGTAAGAATAGTGTTGCTGAAAGAACTGACCCCTGAGGTACACCAGCATTAATAGCTAATTGATCGGAAGAGCAGCCATCAAGAACTACTCTAAGCGATCGTTCCCTCAAAAAGTCTGATATCCAAGTGCACAAACCAGCAGGTAGTCCGTAAGATGGAAGCTTATTCAGAAGACCGTCGTGCCAGACCCGATCAAATGCCTTAGAGACGTCTAGAGATACAGCAAGTGCCTCTCCATGCATCTCTAAGGCTTCGCTCAATATGTGAGTGGCATACGCGAGAAGATCCCCAGTGGACCGGTTTCGGCGAAATCCGTATTGCCGGTCACTGGGGAGATCATTGTCTTCAAGGTATGCCAAGAGCTTGTTGTTAATTATACGCTCCATACTCTTACAGAGAATGGAGGTAATTGAGATGGGTCGATAGTTGGCAGGATCAGCACGACTGCCCTTCTTAGGTACAGGTTGTACGTTGGCTAGCTTCCAACTCATAGGGACTATTCCGGTGTCCAGAGAGAGGCGAAATAGGCGTGTTAGAATGGGAGACAACTCAGGTGCACAGTTCTTAAGTACAATTGCAGGTATACCATCGGGACCACTGGCTTTGTTCACGTCTAGACTGCGTAATGTTTTTAGTACTTCCTTCTGACGTATGCGTATTTCCGGCATGAAAACACCGCATTGTGGAAGGCAGGGAGGTACCTCATTAGCAGTATCTAAACGCGAAGCTTCTGCAAAGAGAGTGGCAAACAAGTTTGCTTTTTCTTTTGCAGTCTGAGCCAGCGATCCGTCTGGTTTCAATAATGGAGGCAGTGAGGATCGACAGAAGTTCGCTTCAACCGATTTGGCTAGGGACCAAAAAGCCTTACTACCCGCTGGGTAGGAAGCAAGTTTAGTCCCTATTCGACCTATATGATTGAAACGAGCCTTCCTTAATTCCTTCTTACAGGCCTTGGCGGCAACGTTAAAGGCTTTCTTCTTAGCTCGAGTGTCCGAGGCCTTGCGTTTTCGAGCGTCAGCCCATGCCAGATATGCCGCATGCTTCTGCGCTTCAGCACGTGCACATTCGGCTCCAAACCATGGGCTGGCTTTGCTGGTCACGGGTTTATCGGAAAATGGAATAAAATATTCCATAGCCCGACATACTACCTCAGTAACCGCATTCGCGCAGACCGTCGGATCTCCAGAAGAAAAACACGTTTGCCGCCAAGGATATGAAGCGAAGAAATGTCGCATCTCGTCCCAGTCTGCTAAGTTGTATCTCCAGACACGCCGATTGCTCTTAGGGCTTGGGTCAGGCGGGGAGTATACTGAAACGGACTTGACCAGACAGTGATCGGAACTACCAATGGGTGAGGATACCGCCACAGAGTATCGGTCTGGTTCAGTCGTGAGCAGAAGGTCGAGGCAGTTAGCAGTGTGGCTATCAATATCAGGCACTCGCGTTGGCTCTTTAACAATCTGCGTTAAATTGAGCGCCAAAGCGAGCTTATGCGTCTCTCTCCCAGCGTGGTCCGTGATCCGGTGTGGGACTAACCACTCCTGGTGGTGAGCATTAAAGTCCCCCAGAACAACAAGCTGAGCCGAAGGATAGCGTTGCTGAGCCACATCTGCCGTTTCACTGAGATACTCCATTAGAAGAGTTGTCTCCCGGTCACCGCTATGTGATCTGTACACACCAGCATAGAGAATTTTCTCAATGCCGGTGTCCACAAGCACCCAAATCACCGAAAAGTGGGGATGTTCAAGGTTTCGGAGACGCAAACAGCAAATGTCATCACGGACGTAAACGCAGATACCAGCGCGTGGAAGGAAGCGGTTTTCCAAGATGAATCCTGGATAGTCCAGATATGCCGTGTCTGATGGACATCCTATTTGCGTCTCAGTCAAGAAGAGCAAGTGCGGTTTGTTGGTCTCCAGATGATGATGGACCGCTTGCAGATTTGAGTGCAGCCCACGAATATTTGTGAGGTGCACTTTAAGAGTGAGGACGTGCATCTGCCGTTTAAACTTGCTCAATTTATTTGACTTTTTCATAGTTGGGTGAGTTAGGTAGACAAGTAGGAAGTGGACGAGATATTGGGATGCTAACCCTCAGTAATACAGAAGCTCCTACGCCAATGGAGAACTTGCGCGGAGACTGCGGGGACGCCCGAACCCCCCTGAAATTGCCCACAAGTTCCTCACTTCCAGTCGCCAACTGGCCCTGTGGACAACCTCAGGATTTTACACAAGCGGTGGGGCAGCCTTTCGTAGTTGGCTAGACTACTACTTGGGCCCCCTACAACTTGCGGTCGGCCAGCAGAGAGCACCGTGCTTCGGATCCCGCTACCCTCCGAAGCAAGGTCTCCGACGCGAAAGCATCTCCATCACCAATACCGGTCTGCATACCCAACACAACTGTCCACATCTACTTGTCAGAACGGCTTCATTAGACATCACGATGGAACACGACGAGTCGCTTGGCATCGTGGTTTTGTCTAATGGGTGGTAACTAAGCCGGCGGCTAAGGCCTTCCACCAGTTATTTGGTTGCTCTTTTGGCACCACCCAGGGGTCACGTGTAGGGAAACTAGGGTTAAAGCCTACGGACGCGAGCAAACATAAACCCCCAAAAAATGTATATTCGCAACAGCGCCTGTTGAAAGAGCAAAAGTTTGTACAATAAACCAATAATTAATGGGGAATTTACTAGGCGGTAGGACTTTTCTGCAAATTTCGTCTAAATTGGTACCACCGCTTTGCCAGTTGTTCTGCCGCCAAGCAGTAGTGTGCAAGCACTACTGTGTTCCGGTTTGAAGGGCACTGTAGCTAGTGAAATTACTGGGCATTTGAGACTTTATGATCTGATCTCACAGTCGAGTAATCTTATTACCAGACTGTGTTGATGTCTCAGGATGATGTGCGCAGTGCGTTGTCACGTGAAACTTTATATTTTAGAGTTTTGAGTGACACTGTTCTGTTATGGGCGGCCGTGTCGCTTAACATCAGGTGAACGAGTAGCTCGCCACATCATTCATTAAGATTTTAAAAAGTAAAGTTATTAACTGATGACCAAATTGAACTATGAACCACAAGTTGTAGCGTAGGCCAACCCCACTAGGTAAACCGATGATCAATTAAAAACCGGGGGAGCTAGGATGTAAGGAGAGAAGTAGCTGGTCAAAGTGGTAATCTATGGTAAGGCCAGTCGGACGTCTTCCAAATGATAATGATGGCGTTTGGACTGTAAAAACCTAAACAAAAACAGACATAAATATGATATTGTCTCATCAGTTATGTTACTTGACTCAGTTCCTGGTTATTTTCGAAAAGAATAGACGTTGCGTCACAAGCTTTTGGGCTACTAGACAATTCTGACTGTAGACCGAACCACTATAGAAGATGAAAGAAAGGAAACTGTGGTCTAGATTACAATCAATAATTTTGATTTTGATTGTTTTCTTACATCACTTACACAGTAGTAGTAATACACTTATATTGAAAAGTTGAATCACTGTTTTCACACATATAGTGTTCCTGGGCTGGCGAGAAATGGTGCGGGACGTGGGGGGTGCAGGGCGGGTCCTGCGGCAGACATGACTTATTACAACCGCCAGGATACAACCCTATTTCGACCCTAATGACGCCGCTCCGTATAGGGCCTTAATTTCGACGCCCCACGATTTTTATTAACGCATTCAAGTGGCCAGCAATTTGGCTCGTGTCTGACGAGATTGATTCGTTTTTGTTTTAGTGGTTGTTCTAAATGACATTGACTGTGGTCATAAGAAAATGGCGTGACAGTACTTTTTAGTTTTGGAATCAATCGAAAGCAGTCAGTCAATTCAAGTTCGAAAGGACATGAGCACTTTACCCTCTTATAATACCGTGACAATACCAATTGTTTTTCTAGTAAAAATACAATATTGTGCCGAGTACATCAAAGGAATGTTTTCATCGTTATTGTACGTGTTCTTGGTGAGCATTGGATATATTTTTAAATTCTTGATATAACCCATAAATATGTAGGTATTGAAAACGTAGTCTATTTGACGGACGGCAGTGCTTCACAAAATTTTACAATCAGGGAATGAAGCCAATCTTTAGTTATGCAAAAATATTGATTATAAAAGTAAATGAAGGCACAGCATGTGTTGATGTGGGAGACCTAATATTACGGCGGTCGAGGGCTCACGAGGGGGGGGGGAGTTGAGTCAGTTCGAGTCCCACATACCCACAAAAATGGGGGGAAATGCCCTTGCACTTCCCTGCCACCACCGCCCGTTTCCGATTCCGGGGCATTTCCCCCCACTCAAAAAAAAAAGAGTTAGTGCTCAGACATTTATACCTGCTCGAGTTATGTTATATCACTAATAGTGTATTCATTCATACTGTCATCTGTATGTAAGCCAAGTTATAATGACATCTACAAACTGTTAAAGATTCAAACAAAGTACACATTTTCAATAATGTAAGATTTAAATTGAAGTTTATATAAGCATGTATACTTAATGCACCTTTAGTTTAAGTACATCCTAAATTCTTGATATTTCTATGATATTTAAGTAAGTGGTTACCTATTTTACTTTCGAAATAAATTTCATTTCTTTTCGACTACTTTATAAACTTTATTAGAAAATGGTACACGTAAAGCGAGTTTTAGTTTGTTTATCGCCAAACAGATACCTATTCAAAATCCAGCAATCCTATGTAAATAAGACCTCGCGATTTAAATACGGATGTGTATAAGAAGAGTAATGTATGTAAACCTACGACAGAGACTTTTAGATAAAGATCCATTGTGACCTTCCTTTAAGCTCGTATAAAAGTTTGCAAAAGGGAGAAAAGACACTAGAAGGCCTACTCTACCCTTCGCCCGACAAAAGATAGAAAAGTTACTTATACAACGAGAAATATGTAGTCTCACTTTACGTACTTATATATAGGCCGTGCAAAAACAATTTTGCCACTCACCAACTTTTTATAGGTCACAGAAATGTTATTCGAATTACGGGCCATTTCGTTGTATTCCTTTATACACTCGAACCGCTCATAAAGGGCAGACAATGAGGGAGGGCCGCGCGCTTCCATTCTTGGTAATTTGAGCTCCATAACCGGTACTAAACCGTTTATGATGCGGCTCTCGGAAAGGTTAAAATCGGCCGGAACGGCCTGCACGTAAATCAGTTACAACAAACTCATGTTAAAATGAAAATGTTTTTGCAACAATATATGGCACTCGGTTTATTAAAATGTCACTGCGTGGCTTTCCGAGCACCGTTCGTACTTTTCAAGTAAATAAAACGCTACGTTATATATTTTTCAGCATTGTAGTTAAGATGTTTTCCTATGAAATACTATGCAATCAAATAAAAACGTGTGGATTGGTGACGATGATTATACCTTGTGTTGTCTTAAGTATTGATGTAAAGAAGCGTCACAGTCATGACTATGTTTAACTACATTTCCATTATCGTATAGTGTAAGGGTGTGTCTATGGGCGCGTGTTATATGACATACTATATCATGAAGAATGAAATGTTCTATAAATATTTATGTTATAATAAAAGCACACATTTTAAACGTAGGCGCATTATAAAATATATCTATGTGTATATATTTCAATTCAAGGTAACGCTGCCAGCATTTTGAACATTTTCAACTCCACCGAATGGGTTATTTTTAATTTTTATTTATTTCAAACAAAAAGTATTTATAATACAAGCTTTGCTTAGTTTGGGGCTAGATGGCACTGAGTGAAATGGCAAAATTTTTTTTTACTTATTTTATATCCTGAAAAATGTGATGCAGACTTCAATAAAATTTCTCTACCGCAGTTTTCTATCTCATAATAAGCAAACAACTTCACAAACTCACCACTACATTTACAAATTAAAATCCATTAAAATAATACATTTCATTGCAAATTCAACCTCGTATTGCGAAATAGTAATTTTGTTATAAAATGTGTGTAAATATATCAGAGGCAGCGGAGGAGCTAAGACTCGCGAAATGGAATCTTCAACTCGTGGTCAAGAGCTCACTCCAGAAATTCGGAGTGTTCTAGATCGGCCTCGCTTTCACCGCAACACAAAACGTAAGGACGTGAAATATTCCAGCTTTTTATTTTGAAATTCCCTTTTATTGCGCCATTTTTGACCGCAGAATCTTTTGCTGGAAGTTGCTTTAGCGATGAAGGCTCGTTAGTAATGCCATAATGAGGCTCTGTGGAAATGATGTTGTTGATCTTGAGATTCTCATGAGTTTATTATACTTAGCCTATTCATTTGTGTGTAAAATTAAACCAGATTTTTTGTGAATAAATAATCAGGGTGCGCTCACTCGACAGGTTGGTTTATTATCAGATAGTAGTTCTCGCGTTTTCTTTTTGTATTTGATTGTAATTGAGTATTTCTCACACTCAATAATATATATTATATATCGTATTATGGGCTTTATTCAATAGCTTTAGAGAATTTAGCCACGTAGAATAGAATATAACAAAATAGAACAGAACGGAACGGGCGGAACGGGACGGAACGGCATGGAACGGGACGGAACGGGACGGGACGGGACGGAACGGGACGGAACGGGACGGAACGGGACGGAACGGGACGGAACGGGACGGAACGGGACGGAACGGGACGGAACGGGACGGAACGGGACGGAACGGGACGGAACGGGACGGAACGGGACGGAACGGGACGGAACGGGACGGAACGGGACGGAACGGGACGGAACGGGACGGAACGGGACGGAACGGGACGGAACGGGACGGAACGGGACGGAACGGGACGGAACGGGACGGAACGGGACGGAACGGGACGGAACGGGACGGAACGGGACGGAACGGGACGGAACGGGACGGAACGGGACGGAACGGGACGGAACGGGACGGAACAGGACGGAACGGGACGGAACGAGACGGAACGGGACGGGACGGAACGGGACGGAATGGGACGTAAGGCATAGAATAGATACTTATTGCATATCAAATACACACGTATATACATAGATACATAACACATAATGATTAGTTTATTTTAAACTAAGATGCATTCTCTAAAAATTAAGATTTTTTTTTAAATTTAATTTTATAAGGCGCACTCATCCGGCGCCTGTACATAATTGGGGCTTATATAATTGTATTAATCTTATTTATCATTAAAAAGTATACTACTTTGCTATCAGTAAGTACCTAATTAATACCACAATTATGCCCAGTTTTTAGTTTATTTCTTTCATCACATTGAACTGATTATTACAGGCGCTGCGCCCACATAATTACCGCAAGTGGCTCATCATAGGCTGTTAATCTGCAGCTAGAATAAATTTGCATTGTTCACCATATTTGCACGCACGCATCATGCGTTAAAAGGGTAGTTAAGTGTGCTGAGTAAAAGCTATAAATATAGAATCAGTACAAAAATTTACCACTTATAATAAAAGTGCTGTAATGACTGGAATAAAGATTAAAATTTCTCCATTATTTGTTGCACTATAAGCCATAGACTAGTATTAACATCGTCAAAATCTTGAAAAATTAATTTACAAGTTTTAGGTAAGCGCTAGAAAATTAGGCTCTCACTAATAGTAGACGTCAATATATAAAACAACTATCTGCGCCCCGCGGTTTCACCCGCAGTCCCTTTTCAACCCTTTTTTCGCATTAAAAAGAAGCCTTTATCCTTGCTCAGGCACTAGACTATCTGAGTACCATATTTAATTCAAATCGGTTCAGTACCTTTCCTGTGAAAGCGCGACAGATAGACAGAGACAGACAGAGTTAGTTTGGCATTTATGACATTAAAATATAGTAAGAATTTGAAAGAAATCGGAATAAGCCACTGCATCGATTACTTTTTTTAAATGGTAAAATGGGCATGCCTTTGACAACAACTCACCTTCTGGGCGATTACGTAACTCGATTGCAACAAATAGAAACACAAATTTGTGTGGATTTGACAGTTTGAATACGCAGTTTATGTGCATAGTTAGTATGGAAATTCCTCCTGTTGCATTGCAATCAAAGTTTCGTGATCACCCCCCTGATGGTACGAAGTTGCCCACGGCGGAGCACGCTTACCCATGAGATGCTCATTCACACTTGACTTAAAAAGACCTAGGTTATACCCAGGAAGAAACACTGTTGCTGGAAGAGCATTCCATTCCTTAGCCGTTCAGACTATAAATGACCCAGCAAAACGCTTAGTATGGATTTGGGGTACACTAACGACGTGAACAAACAATATTCAAAAAGTATTGTTTCTTTTATTGCTAGTTAGTTTTGCAAATTGAATTTACAACAATACACCATTTCCATTTCACTTTGTTGCATAGTTCGTCTAGGTAGGTACCACCGCTTTAGTGCCAGTTATTCTGCCGCCAAGCAGTAGCTTGGCGGCAGAATAACTGGCACTACTGTGTGCAAGCACTACTGTGTTCCAGTTTGAAGGGCACTGTAGCTAGTGAAATTACTGGGCAATTCAGACTTTGTGATCTGATGTCACAGTCGAGTAATCTTATTACCAGACTTTGCTGATGTCTCAGGATAATGTACGCAGTGCAGTGTCGCTTGTAACTCTATGTTTTAGAGTTCCGAGTGACACTGTTCTGTTATGGGCGACCGTGGCGCTTAACATCAGGTGAACGACTAGCTCGTCACTTCATTTAATAACATTAAAAATTTCCTAATTGAGAAATTCACCGATTGCATTTCACTTCAAATACTACATACCTACGTAACTCTGTTCAGGATTACACATATTCATATGTTGACACAGACTGGCATGGACTCAGCCATGCTCCTCTATCGCTTAAGTCCGCTATAGGGCGCCCCACAGGCAGACCCCCACTTATAGATTGAAGAAATAGTAGATGCGGTATCTTATACCTACAACATTTCGCAGTAAAATTAGAACTGGGTGTGATCACTTTGATAGCATAGCAACAGGAGATATTTCATTCCTTATTTGAAAATTTCTGTAATAACTATGTATATAAGCTACGTATTTGGAGTTTAGGCGGGAAAACGAAAAAGATCGCGTCACCGCATTGTATTATTTTCTATATTCTATTAATGTTAGTGCATAAAATTGGTGGTATTTTATTCGTTAAGTGCTGGACTACAGACATTAGTGTGGGGAAGTGGTATAATGATGGCGAAACGTTTCTTTTCATATTGTTTCCAAAACTCCATAGAAGCTTCTAGTAAAGTGGCCACCTTTACTAGGAGTATGACTTGACAAGATTAGACTATGACTTGACTTAATGACTTAACTTGACATATATACATATATATTACTTAACTCGAGAAATTATCAATCAATTGACACTAGCTAAATACACAAAAGCTTGAAGCCATACAAAAAAAAACTACCTATTGAAACAGTCAAATTAATACAAATTTGTATCAAGTTCTGTGTTCGCCTAGCTGGTTATTGTTGACGCTAAACTCAGCTGTGTCTCTGTGACTGTATAGCACCAAATTAAAGCTATTGTGATTTATTCTGCAATTACACTTTTTTATGTTGGTGAATGATGTGACGATCTAGTCGTTCACCTGATGTTAAGCGATACGGCTGCCCATAACAGAACAGCCCTTCAAAGCGGAACACAGTAGTGCTTGAATACTACTGCTTGGCGGCAGAATAACTGGCAAAGCGGTGGTACCTACCTAGACGAACTTTGCAGAAAAGTCCTACCACCTAGTAACGTTTATTATATGTAGGAATAAAATTTGATGCATAAGAGGCATCCCTACTCTTCTAGTGTATAAAAATGAAACTTTGTTTGTTTATTTGTGTGGTGTTCACACTAAAATGGCAGAACCAATTTGCATAAAATTTTGCTCATAGATTGCTTTCACCTCCAAAAAGTGGGTTGTCACCAGACGTCTTATCGCGGAAATTCAAAGGTTCCCGCGGATACAAGTTTAAATATAGCTGTTGAAACCGCAGAGTTGGGGTTTTGGCGGGAAAACGAAAAAGATCGCGTCGCCGCATTGTATTTTTTCCAAAACTTGTGTTATTTTCAGTGTTAGTGCATACAATTGGTGGTATTTTATTCGTTAAGTGCTGAATTACAGGCATGAGTGTGGGAAAGTGGTATAATGATGGTGAAACGTTTCTTTTCGTGTTGTTTCCAAAACTCCATAGAAGCTTCTGGTAAAGTTGCCACCACTTTACTAGGAGTATGACTTGACTAGACTAGACTATGACTTAACTTGATGACTTGGACTGTGACTTGACTTGACACATTATATGATATTAATTAACTTGAGATTTTATCAATTACTTGACACTGGCTGAATACACAAAAGTGTGGAGCCAAAACAAAACAAAAAAAAAACCGCAGAGTACAATAGTTAATAATGAAACAAACGTCATACTCAAATAACCCTATTGCTTTTTTGTCACATCGATACAACATCTTCTGCTAAATGATCATGGAACTTTATTGCAACAATTAGAAACAAAAAATGTGTATGGATATGACAGTTTCAATAACATAGTTTATGTGCATAGTTACTTTTTTTTTTTTTTTTTTTTACTTCAAACTTGTCTTGCGTTTGACCACGCTCTCACCTGATGGGAAGTGACGATGCGATCGAAGGTGTAGCATGCTAGCCAAGTAAATACCTATTCACTCTTCTCTTGAACACGCCCGGGTCATATTTCGCCGGAAACACAGACGCTGGCAGGGCATTCCATTCCTTAGCCGTTCTAATTAAGAACGTTGAGTCAAATCGCTTGGTACGAATGGGTGGTATTTCGACCACAAAAGGATGGCGCTTAGCCGAGCGTCTAGTAGTCCGGTAGTGGAATGGTGATGGGAGAATTAGATCATGCAGTTCTTGAGCGCATTCACCGTGGTGTAATCTGTAAAAAACCGACAGACTTGCCACCTTACGTCGATGTGCAAGGCTCTGGAGCCTTTCACCAACCAAAGTGTCGTCGTCAATGAGCCTTTTGGCACGCCGTTCGATCGAGTCCAGAGCCTCAAGCTGGTACTTGGCAGACCCGTCCCACAGGTGGCAGCAGTACTCCATACACGATCGGACTTGTGCTTGATACAGATTTAGAAGCTGTCCAGGTGTGAAGTACCGCCTTACCTTGGACAATATGCCGAGTTTTTTTGAAGCTACTTTGGCTTTGGACTCGATGTAGGATCCAAAGTTTAGGTTTGACGTAAGATCAACACCCAAAAGCTCAAGATGGTTTCCTAAACTTACAGATACACCACGGAATGAAGGAGCCAGATGGAGTGGGCTCTTTTTAGCAGTGAATAAACACGCCTGTGTTTTTGCAGCATTGAACCTAACCAAGTTAGCATCGCCCCAATCGGACACGGCTTTCAAAGCCAGGTTCATGCGCTCAACCATAGCCTCTCTCTCAATCCGGACGTCGTCACCACTGGCTCGGGCACTGGATGTGTATCTTTCAACAACAGTACTATCATCTGCATACCCAAAGGTACCGGGCTTTAGCAGATCATTGATGTGGAGTAAGAATAGTGTTGCTGAAAGAACTGACCCCTGAGGTACACCAGCATTAATAGCTAATTGATCGGAAGAGCAGCCATCAAGAACTACTCTAAGCGATCGTTCCCTCAAAAAGTCTGATATCCAAGTGCACAAACCAGCAGGTAGTCCGTAAGATGGAAGCTTATTTAGAAGACCGTCGTGCCAGACCCGATCAAATGCCTTAGAGACGTCTAGAGATACAGCAAGTGCCTCTCCATGCATCTCTAAGGCTTCGCTCAATATGTGAGTGGCATACGCGAGAAGATCCCCAGTGGACCGGTTTCGGCGAAATCCGTATTGCCGGTCACTGAGGAGATCATTGTCTTCAAGGTATGCCAAGAGCTTGTTGTTAATTATACGCTCCATACTCTTACAGAGAATGGAGGTAATTGAGATGGGTCGATAGTTGGCAGGATCAGCACGACTGCCCTTCTTAGGTACAGGTTGTACGTTGGCTAGCTTCCAACTCATAGGGACTATTCCGGTGTCTAGAGAAAGGCGAAATAGGCGTGTTAGAATGGGAGACAACTCGGGTGCACAGCTCTTAAGTACAATTGCAGGTATACCATCGGGACCACTGGCTTTGTTCACGTCTAGACTACGTAATGTTTTTAGTACTTCCTTCTGACGTATGCGTATTTCCGGCATGAAAACACCGCATTGTGGAAGGCAGGGAGGTACCTCATTAGCAGTATCTAAACGCGAAGCTTCTGCAAAGAAAGTGGCAAACAAGTTTGCTTTTTCTTTTGCAGTGTGAGCCAGCGATCCATCTGGTTTCAATAATGGAGGCAGTGAGGATCGACAGAAGTTCGCTTCAACCGATTTGGCTAGGGACCAAAAAGCCTTACTACCCGCTGGTTAGGAAGCAAGTTTAGTCCCTATTCGACCAATATGATTGAAACGAGCCTTCCTTAATTCCTTCTTACAGGCCTTGGCGGCAACGTTAAAGGCTTTCTTCTTAGCTCGAGTGTCCGAGGCCTTGCGTTTTCGAGCGTCAGCCCATGCCAGATATGCCGCATGCTTCTGCGCTTCAGCACGTGCACATTCGGCTCCAAACCATGGGCTGGCTTTGCTGGTCACGGGCTTATCGGAAAATGGAATAAAATATTCCATAGCCCGACATACTACCTCAGTAACCGCATTCGCGCAGACCGTCGGATCTCCAGAAGAAAAACACGTTTGCCGCCAAGGATATGAAGCGAAGAAATGTCGCATCTCGTCCCAGTCTGCTAAGTTGTATCTCCAGACACGCCGATTGCTCTTAGGGCTTGGGTCAGGCGGGGAGTATACTGAAACGGACTTGACCAGACAGTGATCGGAACTACCAATGGGTGAGGATACCGCCACAGAGTATCGGTCTGGTTCAGTCGTGAGCAGAAGGTCGAGGCAGTTAGCAGTGTGGCTATCAATATCAGGCACTCGCGTTGGCTCTTTAACAATCTGCGTTAAATTGAGCGCCAAAGCGAGCTTACGCGTCTCTCTCCCAGCGTGGTCCGTGATCCGGTGTGGGACTAACCACTCCTGGTGGTGAGCATTAAAGTCCCCCAGAACAACAAGCTGAGCCGAAGGATAGCGTTGCTGAGCCACATCTGCCGTTTCACTGAAATAATTAATACTATAGAAATAATTAATTTCTCTTATCACATTACAATCAAAGTTTCATGATCACTCGCAAAATGAATAGAAACACCTTTGTTTGTTCGTAGTTTAACGGCAGCTACCAACGATCGAAATCTAAATAATAAAGATCGCGAGCCATCCCTCGCAGTATAGGCTTACGTACAAAATTGGCGTAATAAAAGAGGAATGCTCGCAAAAGTTTTGCAATAAAGGCCAACGAGTATCGACTGTTAAGAAGTAAAGAGTTTGCTGTATAATGTGTTTATACATATCGGGGTTTATCACGAAAGAATCTTGCGTGTAGAAGTATATCGGTACATAAATTACTTACAATACAGTAGTAAGATATCACGGTAGTTATGTAAGATTGCCTAGACAACGGCAGTGACAGTTTTGGCGGGAAAACGAAACAGATTGCGTCACCAAATTGTATTGTTTTCCAAAATATTTGTTTGTGAGTGTTAGCGCATAAAATTGGTGGCATTTTATTTGTTAAGTGCGTTACAGGCATGAGTGTGGGAAAGTGGTATAATGATGGTGAAACGTTTCTTTTCATGTTGTTTCCAGAACTACATAGAAGCTTCTGTTAAAGTTGCCAACACTTTTCTAGGAGAATGGCTTGACTACAACTAGACTATGACTTGACTCGACACACATATATATATAATATTATTAACTTGAGAAATTATTAATTACTTGACTTGACAATGGCTAAATTCCCAAAATTGTAAAGCTAGAACAAAAAAAAAAAAAATAATTGGATAGTATTGGTATGTACATATCGTAGCGGTTTTATAAATTGCAAAGGCCATTCCATATGTATAACAAAACATAGTGTTACGACTTGACTGACCCGAAAGCTCAGTTAGTAGTAACCTTGCCTTAACTGTAAAATGTGCGTTCGATTTCTACCCATGACAAACATTTGTGTGATGAAAATCGATGTTTGTTCTGTGTCTGGGCGTTATATTGTATTCTATGTATGTATTTATAAACAAAAAGTATATAAGTATTGTATCAGTTATCTGGTTCCCATAGCCATAGCTTTGCTTAGCTTGAGGCTAGATGTCACTATGTAAAATGTCCACACATTTATATATTTTTTTATTTACATAAGCACTTTGTACTTTTAAAATATGCTTAGAACTAAAAGTAATCATATTTTGGTTTATAGAAATGCTAAATTAGCCATTTGCAATATATTATTTGACTTTGACAGTCTTACTATGGAAAGTCATTACTGACCATAGATTTCATCAACAGCAGACTTGTTTTTTGTTTTTGTATTGGCTCCACACTTTTGTGTATTTAGCCAGTGTCAAGTAATTGATAATTTCTAAAGTTAATTATTATCATGCATATTTGTGTCAAGTCAAGTCACTGTCCAAGTCATCAAGTCAAGTCATAGTCTAGTCTAGTCAAGTCATACTCCTAGTAAAGTGGTGGCAATTTTACCAGAAGCTTCTATGGAGTTTTGGAAATAACACGAAAAGAAACGTTTCACCATCATTATACCACTTTCCCACACTCTTGCCTGTAATCGAGCACTTAGCATAAAAATGCTACCAATTTTATGCACTAACACTGAAAATAACACAAGTTTATGAAAATAATATAATGCGGTAACGTGATTTTTTCGTTTTCCCGCCAAAACTCCAACAGCAGATTTGTCAAGATGCATGTTTCGGTTCCACAGATTAGAGAAAAAACAACTGACTGTAGTCGGGTCCCTCTATGACGGATGGACGGGCCAATCTATAAAATTTCTCTATCTACCTACCTCCATGCAAATATACGCCCCGACCACTGATCTCACGTATAAGCGTACCTATGCCTTAATGAAGGTGGGTGATAGACAAATTAAACCGTACTATGGAGTAACGAGTCTCATTCCAAAGATGCTCTACCGTTTTTCGAGCGTTCCACGTGGAAAATAATTACATGGTGGCCCTGACGTACGAGCGCTATTTAAGCCCTACCAAAGAGTAATAGGTACGATAAACAGGAGCAATTAAAGCATTGCCACGCGACGCACGCTTTTCTTTGCGCCAGCTCTTAATAGAGATTTGTTGGCTACATCTTTAGGAGGCGCGGTGTGAATTCAGTATTGTTTTAAGTAATGCTATTGGAAGATGGTGATAGTGTACATATTAGCAAAAACTATGTAGAGTTCACTACCAAGTCGCTTCAATCAATATTGACATTTTCTTTACGCCATGACCTAAGAGCTCAGAGCAATGGTTAACTCTCAGAAATCATGCTTAAATGATTACATTTATTATTAGTAATATTTCTGATTTTTTAGTTTAGATTAAGACATATACATATGTATATTAAGAAAAATAAATTTACTGATTCGCTTTTTGCAACTTTTATTGAGTTATATTAGTGAAATTACTGGGCAATTGAGACTTTATGACCTGATCTCACAGTCGAGTAATCTTATTACCAGACTGTGCTGATGTCTCAGGATGATGAGCGCAGTGCAGTGTCGCTTGAAACTCTTATGTTTCAGGGTTCCGAGTAACACTGTTCTGTTATGGGCGGCCGTGGTGCTTAACATCAGGTGAACGACTAGCTCGTCACATCATTCAGTAACATAAAAAAAAGTTAAATATGTAAGCATTTAAATATTAAACTAATGTTCAGATAGATTTAATCCAGGGAACATCGGATGAATAGATGCCAGTACAGTTTTTGATTGATATGCAATATTGATAATAATAATAACGCCCGACGATCCCATACATAGATCATGGAACCTAACTAGGATTCCCTATATCTAGGGACCCAGGACACTACGAAGTCGATGTTCCCACAACACCCAGACACAGTACAAGTATTTGCGTTCTTTTTTTGTCTCTGCACAAATACTTGTCCTTTCGTGGGAATCAAACTCGCAACCTCCGGGTTATGAACCGACCTACCAAAAATCACACCTACCAACCATCACAGACGCCGGTTATTAATAAAATTTGTTCCGGCATTTTTAATGATGAGCTCTTGTGTAGATTTAAATAAAATAGACACCTACTAATAATAATAACTAATTAATACTAGACTGGCCCAATAGCTCAGTTGGTAGTAACCCTGCCTTCTGAACTGTGGGTTTTGGGTTCGATTCCCACCCAGGACAAACATTTGTGTGATGAACATAGGTGTTTGTTCTGTGTCTGGGTGTTATATTGTATTATACGTATATATTTACAAACAAAAAGTATTTAAGTATTGTATCATATATCTGGTACCCATAATACGAGCTTTGCTTAGTTTGGGGCTAGATGGCGTTGTGTAAGATGTCCGCACATATTATATTATTATATTATTATTATAATACTAATACTAATCACTAGGTACTTTTTTGGTTCTTTGATTACTGTCCATCCTAAGATAGCCTGGAAGAAATCCCTTAATGCGGTAAGGCCGCTCTTTGTTCTACCATTCTCTCTAAGTATTTTTAGGAGCATTGTTATGTATTCGTTTGTTCAATAAAGTATTAATGTATTGTATTTTTGTACTTAATTCCCGTTAAATTTGAACTAGTTCCAATGAACATAGGTACTCCACTTTCCGAACAGTTCTACTAGCTTGGTATTAGACTCGAACTAAGTGTGCAACTGCAAACTACCAGATTCCCGCTACCAGATACAACTTGCCGAATTGTAAGCTACCAATAACTGAAGTTGGGTAACGTAAGTTTCTGTATCGTAGACGTAGTTGGTGAGGGATAATGGGACACTAGTCCCCCTAATACCTGTCTTTACTAGAGTCAATATTCTTCCAAAATCTAATGAAAAAATAAATATTACAAAAAAATATTTGACTTCTTAGCGTGCCAACTCGCTGAATAAAGAATATTTAGGTACCCTAAAAGCTCAGTTGGTAGTAGCACTGCTTTCTGAACTGTAGGTAGTGGGTTCGATTGACCCACCTATGACAAACATTTGTGTGATGAACATTAGGTGTTTGTTGTATCTGGGTGTTATATTGTACATGTATGTATTTACAAAAAAAGTAAGTATTATATCAGTTATCTGGTTCCCATAGTACAGGCTTTGTTTGGGATTAGATGGCGCTGTGTGAAATATCCAGAAATATATATATTTGTAGATCGTAATAATATTAAAAACAGACCTTTTTAGAGGGTTTCTTAGCCATTTTAATAAATAGAACCCTTATACATCTCTTCAATGTCCGTTTGTCTGTCGGAACCATTGATTGTGAATGATCAAAGTTCAGAACTTATTTTTTCAGGAATTGCTGAAAGTATTAAGAAATACTCACGATTCCGTAAAAATTATAGCTTTACGTCAATGCAATAAAAACTTAACTAATAAACTTGACTTTGGATATATTTTTTTATATAAGTATTTCCAATGTGCTCAGATCTATATGGTACCTAGTACCTACCTACCGTTGACATTATGTAAGTTTTTATAACAAAAGTAAATACAACTCTAAATACCATGGATTTCCATTCCTCAATTAAATTAATACTAAACTAAAACTTAGGAATCATTTTCACATAATTTGTTTGTAAAATCCCGCTTAGAATAATTCCGGTTTATGGATATTCATCAAGCAACACTATGCGTAGGATGTGATATAAGAGGTACAGAACCCTCAGAATACAACTTTCAATTTATTTTCTATTATTTAAGCTGGGTATGGGCGAGTACTTACTCGCCTACAGCCTATTTCTTTCCTTCCACCTACACAATTGTTGCGATCATATAATCATTTGCAGAGAGGAGTTTTCCATTGGTTTTTTCTTACCTGTCAACATCACGGCATGATCCTTGCGATGAATCGTGTTTAAATCCTCATAAAACTTGGTTTAAGTATAGTGTAGGTATGATATGGATCATGCCTGCACTACATGTACTATATTTGAAATCAAGTAAATTAACTTCATTCCATTCCATTCTAGTCCATTCCATTCCATTCCAGTCCACTCTATTCCAGTCCATTCCATTTCATTCCCTTTGAAATCCAATCTATTCTGTTCTATTCCATTCCATTCCATTATTTTTTTTTAAATCCTTTGATATACATCTAAAAAAGAATATAAGGAACCAGCTTTACGAAAGTGGTCAAAAAGACGTAGGGCCAGTTTTTTACTAAGCCTGGTTTGGAAGTGCTATTTTTAATTATGTTAGTATATTATTATATTAGTTTTAGCACATTTGAGGCTTTAATTTAAGACATTATTAAACACAATTCAAGCACATTGGTCAATAAAATGCGAAATGCTTCTACTGTAAAGTGAGCACGAAGGACCGATCAGAATTTTATAACATGTTTACCGTCATAGTCAGTAACGATTTCCCGGAACGAAATTACAGACCAATCTTTGTGCACACGATTCATATAATCATGTGCACAATGATCGGTCGGTAATGTTATATCGTCTTTGTTTACCAAATCGTTCAAATAATAAGTAGTTGAATTAGATTATACGTAAATATGAAATACGAGCTTCTGCCCGCAGCTTCGCCTGCGGCGTGGCCTATGGGAAAATAATTCAACCACCCATTTCACCCTCTAAGGGTGGAATTTCGAAAAATCCTTTCTTGCGGATGCCTACGTCATAACATCTACCTGCATGCCAAATTTCAGCCCGATCCGTCCAGTGGTTTGGGCTGTGCGTTGATAGATCACTATGTCAGTCCGTCAATCAGTCAGTCACCTTTGAGTTATATATATTTAGATTTTCAAGTAGAATCACTAAAATACTCTGCTTGTATGAATAAAAGTGAAATGCTATTCGTTGGTAAGTGCATTACCTTCTAAAGAATGTATGGACCGATTTGACTATTTTTAGTTTTAATGTGTGTAAGTAATACTATAAGTCCAAATCAGGTTTTTATAGAAAGAAAACATGGAAAAGGTTTCCGGGAAGTTTTGAATTCGGGAATGACTGAACTTTTATATGGGAAAAGACAAGACAACATCAATCGGATCAGCTAGAGTTTAAAAAATTGTATTGTTTTTAATATAATGGAATATTTTTACACCTATTATTGCTTGGTACTTAGATGATACATATTTCTATTTACTATTGACCTACAAAACGTACCTACTTACTATTATTAGTACCGAACTATGAATAAAAACAAAATTTCCCTGCAATTCTTACAACCGGCTCCATCCACTTGAATCCACATTTCTGATCCGGTAATAATAATACTTTTATCTCCTTTTTAATCCACTGATGCTTTTGTCTCCTCTTAAATCCATATTTGGATCTGCGGATGCCTTTATCTCTTCTCAAATCCACATGTGTGTACAGAGCTGAGCTGGATCTTTGAAGTGGCTTTATAAATTTCTCGTAGGAAAAAATCATCAGTTTTTATTCTGCTTGATTAAGTAAGTTTATTGATTTTTATCATTTAAAAAATGTATCCAATGAAACTTCAAAAGTTATTAATACTTTTTATTTCTTGCACTGAGCTTGTGTAGTACGCTTTAAGCCAAACCCTAATAAAAAAAGTGTGTATATAACCGTTCTCCCATCCTATCTATTAAGCGTAAAGACGTTACAACACCTTATAAGCTATACGCCAGATAATCTATTTTCACTGTAGACGCTATCTCTGAACGTAAATTCACCGTTGGATTTTGGCGGGGAGAATAATCACCAATCGAATAGGGCGCCTACTTCGCGGTAAAATATTTTGCGTTGGTATATTTAGCCGTATATAACGACCATAGACGATACAAGGGTAAGAAGTAAACTTCCGTCCGTACTTTAGTACGTTCACCCAGTGGGGCTTCAACCCGTTTTATCAACGTCGAAGTATAGAAATCCTTACTTACATACAAGAGTTAATTTTTTAAATAATTTTTGAAAAATATAAAGAGAAAGAGAGAAGTGGGAATGAAAGAGAAGAAGAGCTCCCACGGAAAAACAGGTAAACAGCACCTGAACTTGTTGTAGATGTCGTGATGAATCGTTAATTAGAAAAACAGTCAATAGTCATCAATAGTCAAGTAACAATAATTAATTAATTTGTGTTTTACATTTCATATATAAATTTACACTAATTTCATAGCAAATGCATAAAATCAAATGTGACAAAGCCGCAGTCCGATGTCCACGAAATGTTCGTATTGCCCGAACAGGTATGTGACGTTTCCTCAGACACTGACATGGGTCCTAGCGCCCCTCCATTCTTGATTATGATAAACGACTTATGAAATTAAAACGGTCTCGTACAACAAGTTGCTATTCAAATGAATACGCCCTTTGTTGAGATTCATTCCCTTGACAAATCGCCGCTCTGCACTCCGTATACATTGTCTGTTAAATTAAATGGGTCGTCGGCTATTGAAATCGTTTCCACGAAGGCTATTCTGAGACAAAACGATAATACGTCAATCGTGTTGGCGTTCGCGTAGCGTGTCCGTTCCAACATTTCCAACCTGAAGTAGGCCCCTGAATATAATATGCCTGCGATATATCGACCCGGTCACGAGTGGAGGCAATCTTATAAATGTCTGTCCTATTATAGCTCTTTCTTTAACAGCCTTACACTGGACAAAGACCTCGAGCGGACGAAGTCCGAACAGCGTTTCAACAGAACGAATCTTTCTTTTCGGAAATATTTTAAACCTGCCAACGCTGGAAACCTCTTTGATTTTCAGATATTGTCGACGGATATCTTGTAACTTCTAATGGATCGTTCAAAATTAATTTGAACGCTTATTATTTTGCAGAATTTATCAATTAAGCACTATTCAATAGCTTTCACGAGGCGATAAATTAAAAAGCTTTTTAACTTTTATGGAATCGTATCGTGATAATTGAATTGCAACTTTTTACAGTAGTTTAGAAAGTTGATAATGGAAAACGTTAAAAGGTTCTCTAGAAATATCCAGTATCGACATTGGTCACAACAATAAGTGGAAGGAAAGAGTGCAGAGGTAGATAGATCTCCCCTACGAGCGATCTTTGACATCGTAACTTATAACCAATAACTTTGACAGTGCGCTATCTCCTGCGCTCGTCCCTCCCAACTCCCTCTCTCCGCTCGCTCTCACAAATTTTCGGCCGTAGCGGACTGTAGTTTGTTTTCTCTGTGTCATTTCCTTATCGCCCTGCCAAAATACGTTTCATGACCGTTACGTCAGCCAACACATACTTCAGGTGAACACTGTAGCACGACCGAACGGTTTTGATTATTTTATGCTCGGCGTTTGCACTCGCGCTTTGTAATGCTATATTTTTTCTTTTATAAAATATTTGTTCACACGCCACGCATCAAAGAAAATCTATATACATTAAACAAAGTCGTGTTAGTTACACCTCTAATAACTCAAGAACGGCTGGAACAATTTTTATGATTTTAGAGTTTTTGGATTTACCTTTGTTCGAAATCGGATAGTAAGTAGTAAAATTGATGGTAATCAATAAAAAAATCTTATTAAGTATTGAAATTGTAAACATGCACATTTATTGACTGTTACGAGGAACAATGTTCGCTGGATCAGCTACTTATTAATAAAAATATTTATATTCCACTAGTGCCTTGTCGCAGGTAACTTATCGTAGATTTTATATCACACCATTCGTCATTATAACGGTTTAAAGTTATTTTTTAACTTTAATTCTTTCCGTCCAATGTTTTTACCGCAAAACATTCTCGTAAATTAAATCCATTCTCAAATATTTGCTCACGAGAATAAATCGCGCGTCTAAGTTTATACCTAGCTTACGTTGAATTTGCTATAAACAATTGCCTTAATGATAGTATTGCCTAGAAATGTCTAATATAAGTTTTCAGAATAGATAATAACATTTTAAAAATAGGTTTTCAAATAGTGGTGTAGAATTATTGTGTTTTGATAAGAATTACTAATAACGAAGAACTCGAAACATAAAGCTGGTTTAAATAGTAAAATCTTGGTGCAGTTGAGAACATATTTCAGCAAGTGTCAAGATATGCGAGCTACTTGTCATCACGTGCATATGGTTGTGCGACGGAGAGGCGTGCAGCGAAACAACATCTATTTGATTCTTATCTCATCCCCCAATCCCCCACCGCCCCTAGCACTGCCCTCCTGCAGACATCCCAAATATAAACAGGTAAAATGTTTTCTCTGTGTAGAAAAAGTCCATTTCACAAGCAAGATAGTCTATCTTTTAACAAAAATGAGTAGTGAAACGAACGGTTTTTGTAGTTTATTTTTGTGAATTTCCGAGTCACTAACGTTTTTAGCGCGAATAATAAAAGACAAATAGTCGATGATGGTATTAATATTTGTCAAAATCAGTAAGTAGCGTTTCCAGAACCGGATAGCGATTGATTATTGAAAAATCAAATTGTTTGACGAGCTACGACGCCGCAGAGCCATAGACAGACTCACAAAAGCCATTTGATCGATGTATGATTAACAAACAAATACTAAATTGATCGAATGTTAAATAAGAGACGTTCATTACTTACAGTTTTAAAAGAAACTTACACGTTTAAACTGCTATTCGAGCTTGAACGATGGTGGAATACCTTTATACAAGGTGGAATTTAATTCGTTCTTTTCCTTTAATGTATGTATTCAGTCCATGCTGAATGCTCCCATATAACTAAATAAAAAAGTACTTTTGAAATAAAACTTAAATTTAGGTATTATCAAATTTTAAATTCTAAAGAAAAGCCTTGCGACATTGAATAAAGCAGGTGTTTTATTGCCTACGAAACATTTACAAAGCACTCAGCTGGTGACCGCGCTATGTGTACCGTTAAATAGACATTTCGGCTGCCATGCAGTTATTTTAGGAGGCACTAAATACTTAAACAAAACCTATTATTTTTTAATTGGACCTGGTACGATTATTCTATAGCATGAAAGGAAAGGAAAGCAGTGAATTAAATTCCACCGTGTATAATACGATATCCCGTTTAACGTCGCTCTTACCTCATCCGTTTTTTTAATGATTATAAATATAAATACAATACAATAATTAATTTTATTATTAAAGGTACCTGTGATCCATAATGATGATTCTAATTTTATGGCATACCATACCAGTTTTTTAGATAGTGAATAAATTATTTATTTGAAAGAAACTATTATGCAAAATATTTCCGAATTCTCTGACATAGCAAAAGTTTGATTTTGCAGGGTTTTATTCGGTCCAAACATAAGAGCAAGCGGACTCAGCACAGTGGCGGAAACAGCGAGCAATCTAGAGTTCGAAAAGCTTCGCAAAGTTACAGTCTCTCTCCGCTGGTCACAGAAAACTTGTGGGTTTTTACGACAATCGCTGAGCTTGCGACCAGTTCGATGCACAATGCACGACAAAGATTAAAAAAAACTCTTTGGACAGTAACAGATTTCGACAAACTTTCATTTAGATACCGCTTGGGGGCTCAAACAGGAATTTCATTTGAAAAATGAATAACAGTAAATTGTTTTTGGGTATCATACCTGTGCATGGACCGTTTAAATATTGAATAAGATAACACAATCAATAGTCGATCGATCACAGTTTGTTAGTTTTATAAGTTAGAGCTGGATATAGTTAAATTTATTACCAGCTATTTACTATGACTCCTATTATCCCCATCAGCAATTACTCGTACATAGTAAAATATAAGTTTTACTGACGTCAGGGTCTGCATGTGCAGTGGCGCAGGAGCAAGCACCTTCACTGCCATGCAAGCTGCACCATTGCCAATCTGGCAAAAAGAATAGTAACCTGGGAAGGTTATCCACATATTATGTTTTTCTCCGGATATTAAAATAATGACTAAGAAAGTATAAACAAAGGACTAGACAAAAAAACTCGAATTAAATATGATATCATAAAGTGCAAAAAAACGTAATAGGCATTTCGACCACGTAGTAAGAAATAGGGAATATAATTTTTTTACTTGGTTTTCATATTTTGAATGAGGAGAACTATCATCATATGCAAATATTAAAATTGATTGTAAAAGAAATTTGAATATGCCGTTCCCGGCTGAAGCACCGTTATGATACAATATAATTTTTTTGGCTTGAGAAAGTTAATATACCTACGTACCTACTTAACGTTGCATCTGTAAACCACTTTTATTAAGTTACGATATACGATTAAATCAAAATTAACAGTTATGCACCATTATCTGAAAATATGGTTGCACTACGAACAAAAAGTACGTTCCTTTAAAGTTCTTTATTTCAAGGGACTGTAGCACTAAAGTGCGGTTTAATTGCACGGCGGAACTTTCGCAGCTCCGCTTTTATTTGTACTCGATGAATTTAGATTCGATTTCTTCCAGTGCGCGCCACACCTTTTCTTACAGAATCCGTGCAGTCTACTTCTAATAATATAAAAATCCGATGTTTATTATACGTAATTGCAATTTTTAACTACCTTTTAGATGCAGCTTCATTCCTGTTTTTTATGTTATAGAAAGACGTGACGAGCTAACCGTTCGCCTGATGTTAATCGACACGCTTGCCCATATCAGTTGCCCACTCAGAACTCTAAAGCATAGAGTTTTGCGTGACATTGCACTCCGCACTTCATTCTGAGACATCAGCACAGTCTAGTAATCTTATTACTACAGTCTAGTAATCTTATTACTACAGTCTAGTAATCTTATTACTACAGTCTAGTAATCTTATTACTACAGTCTAGTAATCTTATTACTAGACTGTCAGATCACATAATAAAGTCCATTGCCCAGTAATTTCACTAGCTACAGTGCCCTTTAAACCGGACACGCGCGCGCGCACTACTGCTTACGAACCTAAAACCTAGATGAACTTTGCAGAAAAGTCCTACCACCTAGTAAAAAGAAAAGTAGTGTTAGAATAAATTAGATTAAATTTTTTAAATAAGATATAGCTACTTGTCTCTTGTCTGTATGATGTTGGAGCGTTTTTTTAGGACGATGTATACAGTGCTATGGACAGGCCCACAAAATGGAGAGTGAGGCCACGAGGCCATAGTTGCGTAACGGAAAAGAACTAGAGTAGATTAGTGCACGTGTCTAAACACCCGGACGGGCGCGTGTCTTGGACTCACCGGACTTGGTTCAAATTCATCCAATTTTATAGAGCGTACGACGCAATCGTCGTGGGTGGTATTTCTATATTACCTTTTTTTATCCTTTTGAGAATCTCTCTCTTTCTGATAATCTGTGTAAATAAAAGAGCGCGATTTTATGGAAGGTTGTAGATTTAAAATCTTCAATGAGACTGAGCTTTCGGTGAAGGATATGGTGAACAAACCAGAGAATGACGATAGAGCATTTTATAATGATTGCCATGTTTTTTTTTTTTTTATAATGATTGACTAGGTGGACTTTGTTGCAAAGTTCGTCTAGGTAGGTACCACCGCTTTGCCAGTTATTCTGCCGCCAAGCAGTAGTGTGCAAGCACTACTGTGTTCTGGTTTGAAGGGTACTGTAGCTAGTGAAATTACTGGGCAATAGAGACTTTATGATCTGATCTCACTGTCGAGTAACCTTATTACCAGACTGCTGATGTCTCAGGATGATGTGCGCAGTGCAGTGTCGCTTGAAACTCTATGTTTTAGGGTTCCGCGTGACACTGTTTTGTTATAGGCGGCCGTAGCGCTTAACATCAGGTGAACGACTTGCTCGTCACATCATTCAATAACATAAAAAAAAAGTTAAAAATCGGTCACCAAACAATAAAGTGTGTTTCGGCTGCAGCTTTATTTGAGAACCAGTTCCCGAATCAGGTGAAGCGTACCTGCCAACTTCAGTCACCAGTAGTCCTTAACGCTAACTGAAATGTAACCCAAACGCTGTTTGATTTTAATTATTTAAGTAGGTAATTTATTAATAAAATCACCTATAGTTAGTTTACCAATGAAGTAGCTCGTGTAATGATAGGAAATCTCTATCTTTAAGCAAACGTGACGTACTGAAAACTCGACAAAGCTGTCGCTATTCACAATATACATATCCGAGTCAAAAAAGTGGAAAGACATTTCCCTTCCATTGTTGCTGTAACAAAGCGAAAGGTCCTCACGTCTTCCGGCATTTAGCCGGACTCGTACTTAAGCAGGGTTCAAGTGTGCCCCCACTCCCTTTTTACGCGCTTACTTAAAAACCTTTAGGTGAGTACTACAGAGTCATCTATCAGTAACGTGTATGTCTTAGAAAACTCCCATATCCAGTTCAAATAGAGTTCAAATCACACTAATATTATAAAGGCGAAAGTTTGTATGTGTGTATGTTGGTTACTCCTTCACCCTAAAATAGCTGAATGGATTTGAATGACATTCGGTACTACGATAGCTTATACACTGGATTAACGTACAGGCTACAATTTATCGCGGAAAAGTGATTTTTCCGTGGGATGAGCAAATAATTATAATACTTTTTATCCGCGGGTGAAACCGCGGGGCGCAACTAGTCCTATATACATTGGACAAAATTTTACCGATTTTACCGCTTAGAAATGAATCAATAACATCATCATTCCGCAGGTTTACTCAAGGTTTTTACAAATTTCATAATAGCCGGCATTATGGCAATTATGAAACACCTTCTACTACTTTATATCTTAGACTCACAAAATATTTTTAAATACTTGACATTTATTACAGAATGTTGTTTCCAAGCGACACAAGTTTTCTATTTATGTGCGCACGACACAATATTATCAACGTTCCATATAAAAATACCAGAAACTCCTACGAGTGAAATTAATTAAATTTAATGAAAGTTTTTTCACTACCCTATCTTACAGCTTGAAATTAAAGCTTTATAGCTTTACCGTTACGTTGAAAATCTTTTCGATTTACACAGTTTGTAACTCTGCACAGTTTTTTAATAGGTAATTCGTAAGCATCGGGAATGCTTTTGCCTTAGAAATTAATAGACAGCTAGTAAACAAGAGATTTCTAAAGCTCTTATTTTCACAAGCAATAATTGCTACTTCACGTCCGGTTAAAATTAAAATTTACAATGCATAATGTACTTACATGCTCATGTATTAAGAATAATATTAGAATAAGTATGATTATAGGCAGACCTAGGACAGACTATCCAATTAGGTAGGCCCAACTTCGACAAATAGGTCGCACGTAGAATCCAACTTGGCTGAGCAGCGTTTGGAAAAGATAGGTCGAATCTTCGACCTATCTTTTCGCCCCACACTTGGTGGACTGATGATCAGCTGGGCGATCACGTAACTCGATTGCAACGGACAAAAACACTAATTTGTATGGATTTGACAGTTTTAATACTCAGCTTATGTGCATAGTAAGTATGGAAATTTTTCTTGTTGCATTGCAATCAAAGTTTCGTGATCACCCCTCTGGTCAATAAATGAGGCGATGGATGCAGGAGCAAGCAGCTGCTCAAAGTGGCGCTCTGTAGGGGAGGCCTATGTTCAGCGGTGAATGTCTACAGGCCGTTGATGATGAAATATGATTAAAAATTAATAATTGAATACTCGGTTTCTTAATGCACAGAAGCAGATATAATAATTAATAAAAATTAAATTGGCCATAATTTTTTTAACATGTTTAATCACCAATAAAAAACTCTTGGTGCTAGTTATTATTTGTGCTCGGTCATATAACTTTCGTCACTAGTGTCGCCTGCTCCTTGGGGGCGCTTGAGACGAGAAGGGAGGGGCAGTTCTCATAAATATCGTATAATCACTACTCTTTACAAACAGGGACGTATTGTTACGTCGGTAATAGCAGACTCGGTATAAATAAATGTATAGTCTTTGTTCTGTTCTCATTTATACTCTTTTACTGATACGACTTCGTGAAAAAGCGTATTTTGCGTGTTTTATTCGTAGTGTAAGTGAGCAATCGGATTTACAGACAACTCTATTGTAGATAGATTATATGCCATGTCAAAGAGATCAAGAATGCGAATTTACAATGAATTTTGTAATGAAACATGTGAATAATAAAAGTTCACATATTCCATATACCATAGAAGCATATGCACTTTACCATGTAATCTGTGTAGCGCTTGTCTTCTTACTAGTTATAGTTACCATTACATTTTTACCGAAATTACGAAACAAGTTATTACCTTCCTTACCATCATTAACTTAAGCGTTAATTCAAAAGAATCTATCAAAAATAACTGACGCGTTCCAGCAGAGCAACGTGAATGAGACTTTACCCATCATCTCTCCAACACCGTTTTCTAAGAAGACCGGAACAGAAAAAAAGAGCGGAAAAGTCGAAGTACGACCCTGCCTTCAAACCCTAATCCACACGAACGAAACATCGCTTGCATCCGATACAAGTGCGCGCAAGTGGGCCCTCACAGGCATTGTTGCCAGTGGAACAAAGCTAAGGGCCCTCCGCGACCGCGCGACCTCGCTCCGCCCGCGCTCTCTCGCCCTACACCGACACTCTTTGTGATATCACGTTTTTAGGCCGACAAGCTCACAATTGACTGTGATGATAGAAAGTGTCCTTAATACAGGGTATAGCGGCGTAAGCTGTTTTATACGTATTAAATTTTGCGACAAAATTGAAGCCTCTAGGGAATTAAGTGCGAAGAAACTGGAAATATTTGTGTCAAACCTTTATAGGCTGTAAATAAATACTGGGTTAATATTAGATAGCAAATAATTTTAGTTAAAAATGCTTACCAAATCCACAAACATTTCTTCCGGCGCATATTTTTCCATCACCACAAAGTCAACACCGCGGAAAAACGTCATAATATTGTTTATTCAGGTTGTTCTGGTAAATTCTTTCAGGTGTCGTCAAATAAACACCACGCCGCAATAAACAGACACTTGGAAACAAAGACATAGTTTGCACGCCGAGACCTCTCGAGGTGTTGCGAGAGGCACCTACACTTTACCCGAGACTCTGAGACTTACCTAACCTCGTGTGAGATTCCAGTTAAACTTTTTGGCACATTCGACCTCCGCGAATATTTCCGTACCGTAGTTACAGCGAGTTTCCAACTCAATAACCTATCTGTGATATATTACAGGTGTCATAAAATCGTTGTTTGGAACGAAAAGTATTGGATTCAGTTAAACTTTAACTATTTTGTGCAAAAAGGTATGAAATTTGCCGAGCAATGCGTACTTCAAGCTTCAGCTACCTATTTAATTTTGTGGTGATAGAGTTACGAATATACCTTGAAAAAGGAAAAATTAAAATACTGAGACTTTTGATTACTATATTTTCATTTTTCCTGTTACGATGTGAAGCTCGATATAATATCATGGGGTTATCAAAAAGAAAGTGACGTTCGTCTTATCAAGTGTGGCTGATTGTATCGTCAAGTTAAAATTGTATAAAACATTGTTTCTATTATTCCCATACCTTCTTTATATGAAAGAGAAGAATAAATTAAAAGAGAGAAATGAACTATTAGTACTTCGAATCGCCTTTTATTAATAGCACATAGTTACAACTTCTTTTACTAAGTTCATTGAAGTTTTAGATTTGAATATAAATAAATTAGTAGGTAACTTATAAATAGTAAACCAAATTATATGGACAGTTTATGTAAATAGAATGCATGGGGATAATTTATCGATTATTTGATTTTGTATTATTTACTATGATTTTTTTATGAAGTGTATATTAGTAGGGGGCAAATATTTAATATTATATAGTTATAGTTTTAATTTAATTTAGTGGTAGTTAGTACCTATTGATATGATTGTAGTGCATATATAAGTATGTGTAATAATAATATCTATGATAATAGTTTAGAAAAAGAAATTCTTCTCATACAAAAATCACTTATTAATGTCTGCAGACTACCAACCATCTTGCACTGTGCCACAGGGCAACGCTATTGCAATACCGGCTATGCACAGTGCCGACTTGCCATCTGACCGAACAAAGAATCTTAATTATATTAAGCTGAACTCGCTTTCTCGTAATTTGTAGTTTAGTCCCTAAGTAGTGCTTATTTTATTGTAGCATCAGCTAGGGACTGGCTTAACTAGCGCCAGGGTATTATTTTACAGATTTTCACGGCGTCTGCACATTTGAAGAGACAATTGTGCTTTAAGACCCCTTCTTTTTAAAGTGCTCTCCATCGGAATTAAGTTATTCCGTTGGCTGTCAGCACGGTTTCGTATTCCTACCACTTATTCGCTCGACTAACACTACAGTGCTTATAAACCGGAGTCGAATGTCTCGTAGTGACGGCTCACTTGGAAAATGTTTGATACAACTTCTGGTTTTACAATGAGGTTGTGATAGATATGATTTGGCTTAAGTAACATGTAATTTATAAGCACGTGACTATATGTTTGTGATTTACTGACAACATATCAAGTTTGTAAGTGATATAGCTGAGAGTGGAGTGGGCATAATTGTAAAGCGACTCAGGGTGTTTCATAAACAGTACGCAAGAAAGAGGCACTTCAGGGATTTATATGTTTTGTTATTATGTTCCGGTAGCCTAACTTGAAAGTCAATTCCACCTTTACCCATGTGGTTAGTTGGATCAGTTGAAATATGATAAAAATGCTACCCTGTTTCTGTTATATACAAGGTGGAATTTAATTCGTCCTTTTCCTTTAATGTATGTATTCAGTCCATTCTATAAAATGCTCCCATATAACTAAATGTAAAAAGTACGTATGAAATAAAACTTAAATCTAGGTATTATCAAATTTAAATTCTAAAGAAAAGCCTAGTGATATTAAACAAAGCAGGTGTTTTATTGCTTACTAAACTTTTACGAAGCACTCAGCTGGTGCCCGCACTGTGTGTACCGTTAAATAGACATTTCGGCTGTCATGCAGCTATTTTTAAGGGGCACTAATATTCTATAACATGGTCTGAGTACATACATTTAAGGAAAAGAGTGAATTAAATGCCACCGTGTATAAAAGCTTTTTTAAGAAATACGCGCGCTTTGGTTTGATTGTAGCTTATACCGCTGCATTAACAAACATTACACTCTCGTGTAGGCAAGTGATCAACATTGGTGACGGAATTTTTAAGTCAGCTTAAGGCGCTTGACTTGACTTAGTAACTTGGCACAGCCGGGGTTGACAGCTTAACGTGCCTCCAAAATCCAGCGCTTTGTCCCTGTTTTATAGCTATCCTACATAAGAAGATTTCGATGAAAGAAAGAAAATTCTTATAATTGAAATAGTCAATTGAACCGCACCTAGTCCAAAGTTCTAGAACACCTACTATTATTTATTCTGTGTGTTTGTCTAGATACCAATTCACTTCGAGTAACTCCTACAGCTACAGTATCGGAACTATACAAGTAAACAACAATATCGAATCAAATTCGCGATTGAGTTAGACAGTGACCCATAACTAAGGAACGAGATAGAGGAAGTTAGTCGCTATAGTTTAACACAGTGACTGAGTTCCTGCAAAAATCAATCGTATCTAATATGACTAAGTGACTCTTTTTTTGGCAATATTAATTTAATTAACTCTAATTAATTATAAATTAATATTAATTATGAATTAATTTTTCTGGCCTGACTCTATCACTAACAATGATCTGTAGAGATTAATGAATGATTTATTTCTTATAAATTTACAAACATCTCTGAACATTAACTATTTTATATCATATAATTTTCGAAAACAATGTTAAGGATTCAAAATATGTTACACATTGGTAGGTACATAAACTAGGATTATCCTGTAGATTGGAGTAACAAATAGAGCTAGATAGGTAGGTCACACTTTCCGGAAGAACCATGATGCCTAACCCTAGGCAAGCTCTGTTGTAACCTTAACCGTAGTTAACCGTAAGCGTGGTCACGCTATACAGATCTGGAGAACATCACTGTTTGCAGAAGCGAAGAATATTGGCTTGCCAGGCTTGGCAGGTCTTGACCTGGAGTGAAGTGAGGCAGGTCTCCATCATGTAAAGAATAATCTCCGCTTCCTATAAATATTATCACATACTATTGTTAATTAAGCTAGCTAGTACAGAAGAAAATTCCTGTAAATTTGAAATGTATATCATAAAATTTTGAAATATTTTATACCACCACAATCCACAATATACACGAGATCGGTTGACGTTTTTTGTTTTTAGATATGTCAGTTTCGAGAGTATCTTTATTTATCAGTCTGTAGGATGAAATTGTCCGAGTACGGGCACTGCTAATGTAAGTGTACTGTGGCTAAGCTGGGCGGAATCTAAAAACCAAACATGTCTAACGTGGAGTAAAGGATGTTTTGCAAAAGTTTTGCGACACTTATTGCAGTTACAGGGGCATAGTTGGGAGCGAAAGCGAGTTACGATAGTACAGTTGAGTAAAAAGCACGAAACTTTAGCAAGGATAAGGAGTTCGTGCTTTTGAGACTTGCTCGGGCATTTTCTTTAGAGATGCCTTTTTCATTATGATGATCCAGAGTTCTTGATTTACGGTTGGTAAACGTTTTTGTCGTTCTTACACAACATTTTGTATGAATGATATGAAAATTTTGTAATAATGATAAATGGATAGTTATTGATCTGAATGATGTACCTACCTTTTATAGTACTCGTTGGTGTATACCATCTGCAGTCGAACTAAATAGAATAAATACTCACATGATCAGACTTATTGGACTAAGTCACGTGGCCACATCTTTAAAGTGAAAGTTTTATGGAAATGTATATAATAAAAACATGGCGTGCCTCTAAACAATATTAAAAGTAAATAAAACATGTCATGATGGGGCGAACAATGATTTTTTTAAGCTTTTATTTTTGCGCTTCTAGCTACGTGTAGCCTAGTACCTACCTACCTAACGTCCTTCTACTATAGAGATTAATGCTCAGACTTATGACAGGCAACTTTCCTTTTTTCTTTTTTTCTCAGCGACTGTACATTTTCCACTTAGAACCCTCCCATCTCGCCAAATAGGACGTTCTATTCTTTTGTTCTCGAAAAAAACTTTCTAACAAACAAATAGCACCTACTCACTTAAAATTGAAAAAAGTTATATTGAACAAAGTTTCTTTTATTCAGATTTTCTTAAGCTAAAAAGATCTTAAGAAATCTTTTTACATCAGCAGTCCTAAGAAACTAGACAAATGTTCGAAACGATATGAAGTTTAATTTAATATTTGAGACATAATTAAGGCTAACATGGCTTTTTCGGTTTTATTATATTGACAGCCTCCGTGGTGTGGTGGTTAAGCAGGTTGGCTCATAGGTCCAAAGAAATCATTTTAAAATACATTAATACGCTATGAGCATGAATTACATCACAAAGATAAATTGGTTTTAGTGACTGCTAGTTCTCAAGTCACTATAACAAGATTTGGTTGTTTTGTGTTTATTTTCAGTCACTAACAAGCCTGAGCCAGTATTGGACCAATGCTAGCCGCGTAAATATTATTTTTCCTCGTTTGTTGGTCGTAAACAAACTAGGTCATTAGTATGCCGAACCCACCATTGCGTATGATGGTACGCACGCTACAAATAGTCCGCATGCGATAAATTATATTAGGTCCGAAAAGAACGGAGATCGGTCCAAGGTTCGATTCCCGATGCTAAGCGATAAAACGCGTGAAAGATTCATCACGGCACCCTTGGGAACTATTCCTCTTCTAACTTGTAGCAGCCCTGCACCCCCTTTCCCCGTTATATCATATTTTTCAAAAAGCCCCGATGGTAGGCTGTGGTCGGAGAAGTAGATTTCGAAGATCTTTGTATTTAATTAAATAAATGGAATCATATATACATAGCAAAATTATTTCACTTGTGTAGGTCATAAATAAATAAATTATTTTGTAATACCTACCATAAGACAAAAAATAAATTAAAAATTGCTTTAAAACTTAAATCTTGTGTTTGACTGGAGGTGTACCTATGGCACTGATTATATCTGTTAAGAATATTGATGGTGATGGTCTAAAAATTGTCAGTTAATTAATTTTATTTAAGTTATTATTGCAGTTTTTGCTTCATGTAGACTGTGAGTTTTGGAACGATAAAACCAATTTTAATGATGGGATCGGCACGTCTCTTCACAAATCCTAAAAAAACATTACGTAGGCATACCTGTAAAAAGCTAAATAGTTCCTCAGGCTACCACCTCGTGGCGCCACTTTTGCTAGTGATATTTCTTCGAATATTCTACTGGTGCTAAGCTCTGTGTTCCTTATTAATTACTTTAATAATTATCTACCTAAAACATATTCAATGGTTTTATTGAATAACTATAATACCTAACAAAACTACTAATTCCCGTGAGAAACAATATTGAGTAGAAAAATATTGAATCTACCAAAATCCTCCCCCACCAGCTCCTGAGTTCCGAAACCTCGACCGTAGCCAACAACTTTTGACATTGAATTGAATTGTCGTTTTCGTTTTGTGTCATCTAAGCGATAAGTTTACAAACTATCCGCTGCATAGATATTTTCCTGTTTGGTACAACGGAAAGTTAAAGAAATAAGGCATGAATGTATTGTATGCATCCCTTCAACAGCAGCCAGGTGACGTCGGCTGCTGAACATAGGCTTTCCTCATAAAACATTACTTTGGACGCTTATCATAGCTAGAAGATCTGGGGGCCTTCTTACACACTATCCATACGCACAAAATTACATTTATTTTTATTTGTATAAAGGCATATAAGTAGTCACATTACATTAGGTTAGAAAAACCTGGGTCCCCACCCTAGACTCAGGGCCTGTATTATGAGGTCCAGAAAATCTGTATAATTATTATATAAATGTATAATTTAACTGTATAATAATTATTATATACCTCGTCACTGTATCTAATGTATTATTTCATCATAATCCGTTCAGCTGTTGCGGTGCGAAGAAGAAACAAACACAAACACAAACACAGACACACACACACACACTTTCGTATTTATAATATTATTTGATCGTTCAGCTTTAAATATCAAGATGTGCAGATCAACTGTAGCTATAATGGAATTATGTGCGCTTCAACGGTCGAAATCTGTAGCGAGTATTAATTAAATGCACTGCATGTGACACGCAAAAGCACTTTGCTGAATCGCTTATTGATGTATTGAATTATTGGATAAAACTGAACTGGAATTCCTCTTTGGAAGTTGCAAACATGTTCCATCTTTTATTCGCTCATTTATACGACGATATCCTCACTGGACACTAGCGCAACGTCACCAACTAACCTATCATGGTTTCACAGTATAGAGTCTACTATAAGACTCAACTAACATCACATAATAAATCCTGTTACACCAATTACTGTAATATATGCCTTCGTAACAGGTTATTAGATAATAGCCGGCAATCCCGCCTGAAACGCAGTAGCCAACCCGTAACAAGACATTAGTGTACGCCGGTCAAATTGGCCCCTCCTTGATTACAATTAAGTGGCGAGAGCCTCAGGCTGCCTGCGCTCAGGATCATCATGTAGGTTTAGAAGCGAGTGTAGTAACTGTATGTCTGTGTTGATTCGATCACTGATAATAATAATAATTTTATTTATTAAAACAGTAAAAAAGAAAGATAGTAGGTACAGGGTTGATCGTTAATCCCTGGATCCAAACTAGGATGACCTGTGTCGTGGGTTTCACTCTGTTCCAATCTACAAAAACTAAAGAATAAGGGTAGACTAAATTATATGTATTTAATATAGTAGGTACACTTAAAAGCAAGAAAAAAATAATAAAAATAAGTAGGTAATTAATTAAGTTTAAAATTTCATGTAACTTTGTTTAAATACAATAAACCACACCACATAGGTGATCTTGCAACCTTGACTGCAATGCAACAGGAGAAATATCATTCCGAATTTTTAAAATTCCATGTATCTCTAGAACTCCTAAATGTTCAATAAGAATCTAACTAACCTTTACCAAACCTTTAATACATATATTGTGTATACGTGACATAGCATAGTATTACAGCTTCAGAATTCTAATTTTATGACTTCAAACCAAAATGATATGTTTGGATCCGTTTTTTTTGTTTATGATAATTACTTGCACTATTTGTAAACTGCTTTAGATAAATAATTGTTTTTTTCACTTAATGCAGTGTAGGTATCTCGTGTGTGCTCTCATATAAGTAAATCTGACGATGATCTGATCTGACTATACAAGATTTAAAAAAAAAACTATTTAATGGATGCAAATGCATCTCGATATTGGTTCTTATATTGGAAATTGCTATAGATTTAGCTCATCTGACCTAATCATGGATTTTCATGATCGGAACTCCAAAATGTGTATTGCAATAACCGTATTTCAGTAGAGGCTATAGAAAATAGCTGTTACGGCACTTGTCAGTTGATCCAATCATGGTGTTTGAAGGTACAAAACGGAACTCTTGTTGTTGAGAGAAATTGGAAGCTGTTGATTTGCATTTCAGTTAATCAAACCATAGGCTTTGGATACCTTATAGAACTCTTCAGTGATAAATAGCTTAGGTACCTGGGTAGATTTTTGCGCTGGTGTTCACAGAGTTATTAAATCTTATGCTACTTGTCTGTCAATCAGACCTTGTGCTCTAAATATCACATGGATGTATACAACGCTCTAGAAAGTTCTTCAATTATTTCGAAAGACTTTTCCAGCATCTGTATTCCGTACATGTATAGTCTTCTACGTATTTCTTAAATCTAGTTTTGTTCTAAGTATATCTCTAGCATCTAGAGAATGAGTCCCTTCTGGGCTATGAAATTGTCTAATATTGGACTTGACTGGGATTTACTTGAGAACAACAAGTGATTACTTAAAGCCTAGGGTTTCTACGTGTCTAGCTCAAAGGAGAACTGTGGCTGCAAGTTAATAATTATGGTCGTTGGAGAAGCATGCGACTTGCTAGGATTATGTTGTTAAGGGAAATACAGTGTAGGTATATTAAAGTCTCAAGACGATTGTTTATGATATTATAATAAGGATCAAACTTTCAGGTTTATTACCCTTATTAATATTGGTATGAAACCCTTAGTTACGTATAGTTACCGCTAGGGGCGCTGACTGGGCGAGTGATTTTACAAAAATATAATTTGTACTAAACTCTATAGCGAGTGCCTACAGTAATTTTCATTCAAATTAACTCGTACTAAGCGTACAGGTATAAGTATTTACACATTAACTCGAGACATGTCCGGTGCAGGTCACCGGCATTCTACCAGTTAGGTAATGATGGTGATCACCAACACCATTTTTTTTTTGACAGGGGGAAATGCCCTCGCTGAGCCCTCGTCCGCCGTACCGGGGCGAGAAGGGGTCGCGACTGCAGTCCAGCCAACTCGCCCCCGGCGGCAGGCCCTTTCGGGCCTCTCCGCGCCAATGGATGGGTGACCTTGCTCACCAAGGTCACCCACCAGACGTGTGGGGCCGTGCAAGCCGGCGGAGAGTCCCCCGACTCTCCACCAGTGGCCCCACTACGGGGGAGGGAGGAGGTGCGCGTAACGCCTCCTCCTCCCTCCCACTCGTGTGATCACCAACACCACCGTTATCCCTGCCCAGGTAGTCAAATAAGATATTAGGCTACTATTTAATATTCATAAAATACATTTCTTGGTACATCTTTCTTCTTTAAATATATATAACTCAAAGAGTGTCTCGAGTGACTGACTGATTGACTGACTGACATAGTGATCTATCAACGCACAGCCCAAACCACTGGACGGATCGGGCTGAAATTTGGCATGCAGGTAGATGTTATAACGTAGGCATCCGCTAAGAAAGGATTTTTCGAAATTCCACCCTTAAGAGGGTGAAATGGGTGGTTGAATTATTTTTCCATAGGCCACGCCGCAGGCGAAGCTGTGGGCAGAAGCTCGTATCCTATAAAACGGAACAAAATGTTGTTCGCAAAGCTATCACGCGTACATAGTACCTACCGCATATTTGACCGAATATTTACCTAGTCTCTGATTCTTCGAAATTAAAAACCTACTATGAGTTAGCAGACCACGTATCACTAAGGTTACCACACAACGAGGCCACGCTGAATTTTCCGATATTACAGAAATGCTTTTTCTTTCTTAAACATATTTTTTTATTCAGTAGGTTAATATTTGGAAAATTAATAACCGCTTTTAATTGACCTGAGTTTAAGTTTTTAAATTTATCCTCACGATAGTTTCAAACTAAAAAAGGGTAATGTTTAACCACTAGATATGGTTCTGCTTGCACGCATTATGCTAAGCTATAATGATGGGGTATATATTCTGCAGAATAGTAAGTATGATAGGTAGCCTTCGAATTACATCAACAGATGATAAGCTTTACGAAGATAAAATTGAAAATGGAAATTAAATATTTTTTGACAATAACATTGCCGAAAGTCTGAATACCTTTAAAATAAATTGTAACCCTACATAGGGCATTTATTTTTGCCGAAAGTCCATTAAATACGGACAATCTGTTGATTTAGGACGATTAACCATGTACCAAGTGTTTTGCTGACCCCAAAAGCACCCTTAATTCTTCTTATTTCCATTAAGCACTGCACTAATCCCTTTTAAAGCTGCGCACCTTTTTATTCACTGATATAAAAGGTACAAAATTATGGAGTGCTTAGGACAAATAATTTGCGAAAATCTGAATAAGCCACCTAAATGCTGTAATAAGATCTCTTTTTTTGCGATCCATTGCTTAGGTAACACTCGAAGAGAAGTATATAAAACTTTATAACAAATGTCTCTCAATGTACCCGTCTATCTGTTTGTCGTATCCTTTTTAACCGACATCTCTATAAATTGAAGGGATGAGATAAAAAAGGGTTTAACTGTTTTGTTTTTACAAAATGACTTATGGGTAGGTATCGTTGGATTCAGCGTGAAATTATCTACAATAATACATTCTCAAAATACCGATATGAGGCTTCAATCTCGAGATTTTCAGTCTAAAAACGGTTTATCTGCCACAGGAATACAGTTCGCTTAGCATGAAAACATTACTATATTTATTATATTATATTATATTTTTACATTAACTGTACGAATTAGTACTATATTTTGTATTTTAAAATAGATTTAATACATTTCAAGCAACTAAAACTCACGTAAACCTTTTCTATTACTTAATACGCACTCTGCATTAAAATGAGGCCGTTGAAGTTTAAAGTATATTTTCTCGAAACTATCAATTTGACAGTTTAACCCTTTTTATTCTCACCCCTTCAATTGGGAGATTATTTATTTGCAAACATTTTTAAGTGCATAAATGCCATAACCCGATTACTTACCAACGTATATTTTACCGGTCGAATGGTGGCAGTCGTTCGGACTATTATTAGTGGGACTTAAATGGAGTAAACGCTATCGATTTACAGTTAAAAGTTGTCCCGTATGTCCGTCGTAATGGCCCGTCTGTATTAAAGTTTAACAGCTCTTAAGTTCGCACTTATCCCTCTATGGCATATCTACTGCAATACGTATGTCACAGAGGAATAAGTGCGAACTTAAGAGATGGCAAACTTTTTTACAGACGGGCAGCAGTATCTACGCAGGGTGTCATACGTAAACATCCGACATTCCTTGGATTTAATCTTGCGTGTTACCCATAAAGGTCTGATCTCGGACCAACTTTTGAGAGGAGTGAGTATGTACCTTATTTAGTGTTTCAATAGGTAATAATTGAACTAATTCAGTTACATAAGCTTATAGGTACTTACCTGCTTTGTCGAACATGTCGATTGTGTCGAGTTTTCCTACTTAGAAACAAACCAAGTATGCAACTAGCAAATGCCCTCTACACACCAGAACTACTATTCCGATCATCTTTTCTAAACTCTATGCGCAGAACTAAACTATGAAGTTGCATTTATCTATCCTCAGAACAATGAAATCAACTGAAAGTGTAGCAAAGGTGACAGGAAGCGGTGCTGCGGAGCGGAACGCTGGCTCAGGAACCAAGTGCCCACTAACAGTGGAACTCGAAAGAGGTTTTTAATAGTATAAAATTTACTACATAGATAGATGTTTCGATACCTAAGCCATTTCTTATCTAAGCCTAGATGCTGTGACCGCATCCAGCAAGCCGATTTCTAATTCGTAAGCGCTTCGAACGCTAGTAAATGTTATTAGTAAATACTTGTTGTCTGGGCGCTGTGCAAGCATGGTCCTAGTAGTTCCCGGATCTCTAGATACAAAGAATCCTAGTTATGGTCCAGGATCTATATACGTGATCGTCGGGTGTTATTTATTATTATTATACTATAGTACAGGTACTTTGAATTGAGCGAGGCCTGCAGAGCGTTATCGCTGTCTGACGGGATGAAGGTAGGTACCTAAATCTTCTCTTATAAGAAACAATAATTCTTACACCCGAGACGGCCAGGGTTTCGGTCTAAAATACTATTTACCTACTTACTCGCTTCCCACGGGAACTCTTTCCTTTTGGTCTCAGTAGTTTAAGCTGTATGAAACCATTCATATCGGTTTAGACATTTTGGTGTACCTAAAAGCCATCAAATTAGATAACGTTTCAACCTCAACTAAGTAGAAAAATACTCATTAGATCTAGTTAAGTGCCTACTTATAGTCGCAAGTAAGCTCTGGAATTTAAAATGACACTTAAGTGTAGTTAATGAGAAAAGCATGTTAATCAAGTGAATCCCCAAACGACTGCCGAAACACAAAGCGGCGCATTTGGTTAACAAGCACGACGGTCATAAAGCTCCGTTTCACCATTTTCAGGGCTAAAAAAACGTTATCGCGCAACAATAGTAGTGCAATGTCGCGAGTAAGCGTTTTGGCACATTGCGCCCGGAGAGGCGAGCCGCGGCATAATTACGTACCTCGCTTTGATAAATGGAAAAAGAGGATACCTTACGACTGCCACTGGTGTGGCCGCCAAAACATCGACCTAACTTCAGTTCAAAACGAAGTGACAATACTGTGCTTTGACAAACACGATAGAAAATTGTGACTGCTTAAAGCCTCCCGTTCATCATTTTCAGAAAACTTTCTTAGACACGCAGTCACACATTCACCTGCGCGAATATCAATGCCATTTTTTGTAATGTTGATGAATATGACGAGCTAGTCATTCACCTGATGTTAAACGACACGGCTGCCCATATAGTGTCACTCGGAACTCTAAAACATAAAGGTTCGCGTGACACCGCACTGCGCACATCATCCTGAGACCCAGCACAGTCTGGTAATAAGATTACTCGGCTGTGAGACCAGATCATAGTCTCATTTGCCCAGTAATTTCACTAGCTACAATGCCCTTCAAACCGGAACACAGCAGTCAACACAAGAGTTCACCGACCTATATTTTGTTATAACTAAGTATAAGTACTAAAGACTGTTATCTATTCTGTGGCTACACTTACCATATCTTCTTTTTCATTCATCCATCGTATGCTAACTACGAACGCGAGCTTAAATCTTGCACAGCTTTTGAAATTAACTTCACCGTGTCCGTGTTATTAATTTAATTTTGCATGACGAATGATATATAATATAATGGTACGTTTTTACTATGTTGCAAATCAAATGTGAACTGCACAATCAGTGTGTTTGCTGCGCTTGCTTGGACTTAATTGGTAAGGAATTAATGTAGGTATACCTACTTACAAAGGTAAGTAAGCGCCACTAAAAAATTAACATTTAAAATATAACCGACCCTATCAAAATCTCGATAGAGTCCATTTGATTTCGTTACCCCTGTCAAAGGAAGACATCGACAGTCAGATATCAGCACAAATTCATATAGGTAGCTACGTGGGCCCCCAATACGCTTCAGGGGGAAGTCGAAAGTGGATAAGGGAGACGATCGTCGAACGCATTAGACTACCAAAGCTGAACAATTTAATGACGATTGACTATTCATACCACATTCAAGCGGTTGACCGCTTTACTGCTCTTGATTTAGAGTCTAATTATTCTACGATCTCAGCCGTGGCGGACGCAAGCAGAGTACGTAATGAGGACGTCGCGCCATCCGACGAGGCGAAGCAAAATGCAAAATGTTGCAATTGCATTTTGCCGTCAGAAAAACAGCTTACACTAGCAAAAATAATTAAGAGTATTAGTAGAGTCGCCGAGCGCAGTGTCGCGCAGTAAATAGTCTGCTAAATACCCACCTACATTTATTGGCGCAGGGACTTTGGGAAGGCTAGTATAATGGCAACAATTTCACCTTTTAAAATGTTAGGTGAAACAATCCCGCTTAGGTGTATGCCCACGATTGGAAAAATAATTCGCACGATTTTTCGCAAATGATTTTCTGCAAAAACGATCCGTTTTACTAATCACCTATGAATGTATTTATTTAATTAATTCACCGGTGATCAAAGGATATTAAAGAATCGCCTATGATTACCCATATGTTGAATGCACCGGAAAAACCACGAAATAAATTCTAACTCTAGAGTAAAGCCTAATCTACCTTAGCAATTCAATGTGAGCGTTTACCACATCTTTGTTCTCTCCATCCAAAAGTTGCCTGGAAGAGATCACTCACGATAAGGCTACCCACTGTTTCCCGCTTAGCTCTCCGTCACCCGCTGTACTGACAAAAAATCACTACCTGAGAAGCAGTACAAAATGCCTTTGAAAAATTAGTTGCCTGGACATATTATTATAAACTGCCGCTACGTTGACATGGGTGATTACTTTGATTAATAGAAATTAAAAATCTAATAAAAAATACGGTAACTTATCTTATAAAAAATGGCCATTTCATAGGTTAAAGTCTTAATATTTTTTGGCTGATTCCAAATTTCGGATACTGCCACAGCCAGCACCAAAAATATCGACTGGTAATGAAAGTAGGCTTTGCGGCCGGGATTCATTAATCAAACTTTTCTTAAGAAATAAAATAGCCCTGAATTTGAGTGCGGTACGTATTATTTAATCGGTGTTTCTAGGCCCATCTGGCATCACATTTACAGATTCCCGAACACTATATTCCGATTTATTCCCGATGCATCATTTGTCGTCTGTCACAGGATACTTGAAGACGGTTCAGAATGGAATAGCCTGTTCGAACGGAACAACCAAGCCGTATAAAAGATAATCGCCCAATTAAATTGAATCAGCATGCGTAAAATTGTTTACCTATAGGTAGGTCCATCCATGTAGGCTCAGTATAGGTACAGTTTGTTCGTTGGAAGTCGGAGTCCTGTGCATTACCATTACGTTCACAAAATTACACCAAACTGAGACAATTTCTATAGAACCTACTTTGATGGATGAACTACTATGATGGATTTTTGAGACGGGGCAGTATGATAGGTACCTTAACCGTTATAGTTACAGGAAAAGTTCCTATTAGAAGATCATCCAAAACTTTTTGTTACATTCCGAACTGAAAACAAAAAAAATTACAATCACGATAAAGATGCTAAAATGCTTAGTTTCGGTGCTCAAACTGCAGGCCTTAGAGAGCTTTTTGATTAAAGTAAGAAATAGGATCGTTTAGGAACAAAGAATATTTTAAGTTGATTAAGCGTTTTTCCGTACAAAGTCCAGAATAGTTTTTGGCGATTTCCGTCACTTTTAGCACTCATACCTTAAATGTTCAGTCTCTTTATTTTATATTTTATAGCACATGAAATAAGATCGACTGGCGATAAATCGCTTTTAGGTATTAGCATTTTTTAGCTGACTTTAATTTTTTTACATAATCTGTGAATACAGTTTAGAATATCTCTAAAAGTTACAGATGATCTCTGTTTTCATGTAACTATGACGGATATATAATTGGTAGGTATGTACTTCTGTACTTGTTTATTGACCTTAATCATCGGTAACTTATATGGGAATGCAAGCCTGCTAGTCTTACGAGACCTGTTTGAGCGTTCTTATAGAACCAAGGAATACATTTAGGTTGATTTTTCATTGGGACATTGGAACATCAATTTTTCAGGTTGGGACATGTGTCGGGTATCGAGAAGCTACGACAATGGCTGTTGGGATCTGTGTAGAAATCTACCACGGGCGTCAGCAAACGCGTTCAAATTGTGAAGACTATCGCATTATGGACTCGGCATTCGATGCTCGTATATACCGTAAAAAACCACACACCGCAACCGTAAAGTAAAACAGAAAAAAGGGCCGAAAGTAGGCAGTACTTCAGCAGTTGAGGAATGTCGCAATACAAGATACAGATTTGTATATCACATATCGTCGTTGCGCGTGCAAAGTCGATATGTGCTATTTAGTTATTTTCCGTTTTAGATGCAGTTTTAATCGTTGTTTCAATACAAACATACTGTAAAAAGAGCTTTGTGAGAAATGCAATATTTAAAGAGTTACGAAATCTAGCTATGTGTTATTCATATATCAAAAGTTCCATATGAACACGTTATATATTAATTAATTAACTCTCGAGAAATTATCAATAACTAAATGTCACATAACGACTTTTGCACGCGCAACGACTATATACTCGTTCCTACCCTTGTCTCTTTCATGCCCATCTTCACTAATATCCGTACCTACTGCCAAGCATTTAGGTACGTCCTAGAGAGATAAGTGCAAACTTAAGAGTTGTCAAACTTTAGTGCAGACGGGTATTCATTTGAATTACCTACCCCTACTTGTCTAAGTCTGAAAATGAATAAAAACAAACCACTAGGTACTTACATCATTATTCTAAAATAAATAACATATATGTAGAGCAAAAATCAAGGACTTCAAATCTTCGGAGTCCATCGATTCGATGTTCTTACATGGCTCCCATCAAAAGACGGAAATTCGTTTTTCTCCAGAACAGCATCATCAAAGAAGGAACATAACCAAAACGGTCTTATAAGCGACTTTATCGTCCGTAATTAGGAAACCAGTACGAATAAGTCTACAATAACGAGAGCAACTTGGCAGCCCGCGTTCGCTTCTGGCATACACCCAACCTTACTGGTAAGTACGGGCAGCAAGTACTCACAGTTTTTAAACTTTGATACTAGGAAATAAGGTTGAATTTTCCTGTTACTGTAGCGAGTGAAATGTAGACTCTATAACGCAAAGTGGTCGCACCGTTTACCGCCTTCATTTGGCAATCTTTCCCTGCATTGTGATGCATTCAATTCGTGTTGCATTATCATACCTTTTGAATAATTTACACGTACGCTTAGGTGTGGATTTTTTTTAATAGTACTAAAGGCGAGTTCTTTGAGAAGGAAATGCGGTAGGATAAAGATTTCAGACGTAGCAAAATCATGAAATGATGCAACGATCCAGCACCCCTACCGCGTAACCGTTCTGGGAATCGGCTTCGCCTTACGCGGTAAGGCCCCAGTTCTTGAAATAAGTAAAAAAATAGATATTTACCTACCTGTAGTTGTTCACATGAAATACATAATAATAAACATGTGTGGACATTTCACACAGCGCCATCTAACCCCAAACTAAATAATAAATAAATATATTTATATGTAGACATTTCACACAGCGCCATTTAGCTACAAACTAAGCAAAGCTTGTACTATAGGAGCCAGATAACTGATAGAATACTTATACATACATAGAATACAATATAACAGGGACACGGAATAACATCGATTACCATCACACAATAGTTTGTCCTGGGCGGGAAATCGAAACCATAACCAAACATAACCTGTTCAGAAGACAAGGTTACTACCAACTTATCTATGGGGCTAGTATTCTTGAGAGATTATTATTATAGAGATTATAACAAGACTTATCATATTTAGCAGGTACCTAATTTCAATGAAGCACAAATGAAAACGCTTTTCTAGGAAAAGTACACGTACATAATAATTAATATAGCACTCATATTTTAATGCCAGGCATAACTGAAACTAAATAAAAGTTTACTTATACGATTAAAACCGGTTTATTAACTACATAAATACTATAAGGGTATCATATTTTGGGATAATTCTTATACTTATTTTTAGAATAAAATTTAACTTATACGATTAAAACCGTTTATTCAACTAAATAAATACTTAACATATTTTACAATAAATATATCTAAATGTATAATTATTTAATATTGTTATGAAAGTGGAATGTTTACATACAACATCTTTTAAATATAATTTATCTACTAATAATATATAATTATCTTGGTGTTTATGATATGCATACAGTTATTGCTACATTTATGTTTCACTAAATTATAACATCATTAGGTGTTTTCGATTTTAAAATTTCGTTTCAGCAATGAGTTTCTCTGTTGGAGGCAAAGTTGATTACACGAGATTTACAAGGAGTAAGCGGAGGAAAAATGAACTTAAGGTACAACGTACTCCATGTAGCAGCAGCAGGCGACGTGTCATCGCGACAATATTGGTTATGATATACCTTCCGTATTTCTATGATATACCTTCCGTATCTGAACTCCATTTTTCTTCTTATTCGTTCAATGGCTTTCTATCGCTTTTTAGCGATAATTCTGCTAATGTCGTTTAATCTATTGCTTGGCTTGCTATCGCTTTTTAGTGATAATTCTGCTAATGTCGAGTAAGGAATTTTTGTACGGTTATGTCATGTCAGTCATATTTTGTCGGGTAAAATGGTGGATATTTTACTGAAGGTTCTAGAAAGTCTTGAAAAGGAAATGAAAAGGCATGGTTTTAGAACATGGCACCTTTTGCCAACACTCATGCACGTTTGCGAAGTGGAACATTTAATAGATAATAATCCACCCATATCACGCGTTAAAATGCGAAAATTCACGGGTTATACTAAAAATTCAAAATTGACAACCGTCATTTTCAGATTATTTTCAACTTCAATTTATTATTTTTGTGGCTTCTAGGTTACCACAATTTCGCCAATGTCGCGTAGGTAGAATCGGAGAACAAGCGATGGAGATCTTGCTCGGTTAAAATATATTACATTTCAAAGACCAACTTCTAAATCGTTGTGATGGATCTGATTCAGCTTCTACAATTTAAAAGAGTGGAGCTATAATTTTCCACTTCAACAATGCCACAACACCTATCAACAACAAGTTTTCCCTTATGTGTGAGACAGTGAAGACGATTCTTCCGATACTGAATAAAATAATAAGTAATAAAAATGAAAATGGTTTTATTATTTTATATATTGTTTTATTTTGTTATACTACATAATATTATTTTATAAACATGAAACAATAAGAAGGGAACTTAATCAAACAAACCAGTAGGCAACGTGCCCATTATGCTGGCAGCATTGCCACGTTGAATGGCAATGCTCAATCTTTGGCCGAAGTAGGGGCCAGCATTTTGGTCACGTGTGGCTTCAACCAGACGTTTCGAAAGGTCTTATATATAAATATATTTATATTTATATATATTGCATAATCACTGGCTGCTCATTAATATAAATCACAAATTAGGAAGGAATACGATTTCTAGGAAATTATTAAAATATAAAACAATGGAATAGATCACTAACTGAAATGAATCGAACTGTATGTTTATTACTAAGCATTATTTATTTTTTATAAAAACGTTCGTTATGACATTTTACTTTGTCTAATGAGTAAATAGGGTTTTGCGTATCTAGCCTTTCGATTATAGAGAAACATAAAAACCAGTACTGGCGTAGAGACGTCGCTTACTGCTGCTGCCTTCAGTCGACTACGGAATTGCACCAAGGACCGTTTATTAATCTATAAATTATTTTGTAACACACGTCAGTAATTTAATTTTAATAAGCGCACTTTTATTCTTATCGGAGAACTAAATACACTTTCAATGGCATCTAACTAATCTGTAATAATTTTTCTTGGTACGTTATAAAACAATGTAAAAAAAACTACGGTTTGATGCAAGTACCTAAATTCAATTTGTACAGGTCAGGTTGCCTCAATTTTTATTCAGGTAATGTAATATCACATTTTTTATAGCCAAAACATTTTTGCCATCATTATTTTGTCTTTGGCACGCATCAAGATAAGCCTATTTTGGCTTGATTTTAGATACATTATATTTACTATTCTTAGTAATATTATGTGTAAATAATATACACATATGGTCATACTAAACTTTATGTTAGGATGCTTGATTTTTTAAGTCATAACACAATTATTGCTGTAATTATATTTTTTTAAGGAAACAATCATGTCACAATCAATGCTTTCAATAGGCTATATTAAGTATTTACGCCATATTTAACGTGATTTGAATCATATATCGGACTTTTTACCATCTACCCGCATTCGTCAGTCGTAAGTCGTAACTGAACATCTATCATGATGTAACTGCGCCAAAAAATCGGGAACTCAGAAACGATTGAATCAAGTTAAAGATCCCGCAAGAGAGAACAACTGTGAAAGTTTATAACAGTGTTAGTTGACTGTTCTAAAAAAGTACAAGGAAATTATATGATAAAGACTGAAATACATATATATAAAAAACAGTAAAAACACGCATCTAAAGTTTTTGTATTCTGGACGGACTCATCTGTCCTTTTCTCGATATGCAGAGATTGCATGTTATTTTTTTTAATAACAATATAATGGTTTTGTTGCTGAAGCGATTACGCCGCCGCCATTAGTTTAAATAATTATTAAGCTAATTTGTAATACGATTCGATATTTTGTGTGTATAAACGTTAACTACCCCTACTTGTAACCACAGCAGACTTTAGATACATTTGGAATTTATATGACAAATTGACCGGCGGTAAGGAAATATCCAGGGAGTGGGGTTCAGCGTTCTCCTTGGTACATTTAGATCTTCTGGTATCACCAAGCCGTCTGCCAAGCTTTGAGATCAGTGCAAACCATCTCAGTGAATTACTAAAGCGGTTGCTGTTTAAATACGTGTGAGTGAATCTCTCCGATTTTTTAAATCCTAGTTGCCCGTCTGTACTCAAATTTGACAGTTCCCATGTTAACACTTAACTGTGACCTACTACGATGCATTTGGGTATGTCAAATAGCAATAATTACAAAATTAGGATCTGTCAAACTTTACTACGATGGGCATAAGTGTACTAAATCCTGTACTTACCGATGAAATATGATTCCATGAGTGCACAGCTGAATTAATTTCAAAAATTTCATCGAGCAATGACGGCATTTTTTTCGGGTAGCATCGACCATTCAGCGTACTCTCTGTCAATGGCTGTGTGTATTTGAGGTGTTTCCAATGAAGTTTCGCTTGGTCCGTCTCGAGGTTTTATACATTCATTCTTAAATCACAGTTTAACTTTAAGATGCGTTTATTAGTCAAGGGATCTATCACGTAACTTTACAATACAGCAGCCAAAACCCAGTCTTATTTTAAAAAAAACCATATTAACTATGCACATAACCTGCGTATTGAATCTGCGAAATCCATAAAGATTTACGTTTCATTTTATAGATGTAGGTCACACCAGGCAAATTTATCTTTCGTCATTATAAATATCATCATCATCAGTATTCATCAGCCTGAAACCTGATTATAAATATGGACTCTAGAAACTGTTGCTTACGCTATATGTTAACAGATTTCTTAGGCGCTGGCACACGTGGCGAATTCGTGTATAGCTTCTTGAATAACTCCGGTATGTTGTTATCGGGGAACAAATTTGTTAATGTTACTGCAACAACAAAAACAGTTTTCTATTAATTTTTTATGTATTTTCAGTGACAAAGAATTAAGAAAGCGAAGATTTTCATATTCGTCACTGCTGGAAATGAATACAATTTTTCATAGCTATCCCACCAGCAGGAATAAGCCCAGTTGTGCTACAAGTTTACAACTGGGAATAAGCGATTTTTCCTTACATTCGTTTTAAGGAATTATCATCGTTATAATCATCAGATTTAATTAAGCGGGCGGCCGGAGCCTACGCTGCGTCTTCTGGTTCGTGGTCGCCACTCGAGAACCATTCCTATCCATCAGTTGTTTATTCTGCGAGCGATGTGGCCTGCCTACTGCCAGTGGAATTTCCAAAAGCCTTATTCTATTTTAATACTATAAATATTCATGACTTACCTTCAAGCAACACGAATATGAGCCTTCTATTGATCTCCTGGGTTTGGAAAAGGTCAAACACGGTCAGCAAACCTCTGCGAGTTGAATCCGTGCCTACTATGTGTCTCAAGTCATCTGCGGGTACCAAACAAAAACCTTTAACATTTATTTTGACCTTATTACGTTACTACTAGCATTAATGAGAAAGCAAACGAAAGGTGAAGATAATTAGAATATTGTTTATAATATATTTTCCCTCTCACATTTTGAAAGTATAGGAAGATTGAGATAGCAATTATTGAGCTAGTGTGGCTCAGTGGTAACCCATGAGACTTTGAAATCGACGTGCCACGTACCTCACTTGGACTAGTACCTTCCAAGTTATGTACGGAATTCGGACTCGCTCGTACAACGGTGAACAAAAACATCGTAAACCAGGATGTTTAAGAATCAGAAAATTCAAGAACATGTGTCATCTGTCAACCGGCACTTGATCAACGTGGTTAATTATGGCCTAAACTTTACCCATGTGAGAGAAGGGGAACGTATGTGCCGATGATGAGAATCAAAAAGTAACGTAAAATAATAATGGGATAGGGTACTTTTCCCTGGAAAATAAAGAATTTATGCAGAGAAACTAGTAAATTGCTGGTTAAAACTACGGAGTCAAATTATAAATTATAATATCAACTCACCCGAACAAGCGGACAGTAAGGCGACTTTAGCAGCGACTCTTGTCCTAGCTTTAGTCTCCGCATCTCTATCGCTATAAGTCGAACTGTTGCGATTCGTCAGCCATTGTCTAAAAACAAATCGCCAATCTGGTTAACAGTCTACAAGATAATTTTGATTGTAGAAAAATTGAAAAGATTTTAAAAAGTATTTCAGAAATAACAATGGCCCTAGTATGGATCCTTGAAGAACTCCTTTGGTACTGATTCCGTTTTCAGATTGTATTGTTGACTTTCACAACCTAATCTCAACATCAGAATATGTAAAAATATATGATCATAAAATTTGTAGTTTTTTTATTTTCAAAACTATAATAAGCCAGTTTATACAGTACAAAATGTCATACCTACACAATCGAAAGCTTTAGCTTTTCACACTCCACTTTCACTCTCTTTTTAATCTATACAATTTATTATAGAAAAAAATATGCGCCGACTATTTTATTGGATTGTTATTTAACAATGTGACAGCAGGCGTACTCTGAGATATTTATCGTAATTTAACAGTGTAGTCGAAAATAAACTTTTTAGTAAAAAACTTACTTGAAAGTTTTCAAGTATTGGACGACATTTCTCGGGGAAGTAAGCGACGCTACTAATTCTAACACCTTCCTGAAAGTAAATCAATGATCATAATACAAAATTGCACATTAAGCTTGGAAACACATAATTTACATTAACAAATAATTTAGGAAAGCTCAAAGCTTTTCTGTCATTTAGGGCTGATTTTTTAAATGAAGGATAATACACTAACGGTTAGTTATTCTATTAGTAAAAACTCTTCAATAAGAGCATCATCTAACTATTGAAAAATCGGCCCTTAATGTAGACGTTTGTATACTGTAAGTACGTGCCGCTATGCAGAATCCAGTTTAAGTATTGAATAGACTACTTCATTTTTACCCGCGTATGCCGTAAAAACCGACTAATGGATAAATTATGGATTATTACACGTTTCTATAAATTGAAAAGAGCACATATTTCTACCCACAGCACTTACGCATAATGGCGGAAGTAGGAAAACAATATTTTTCTTACTTTCGTCAGAATCTCTTTTTCAATGACACGCGTTAAACAATGAACAACAGAACGGTTATTCCACCAACGATTATTCCCGAAGAGAGTACGAACTCTATTCAGCAGTATGACTACTTGACCTGCATACTGCACGGACTTTACATATTAATAAGGGTAGGTGTGTAATAATGATGCTGGGGCGTGTAGGAGTAACTTGTAACATATGGACATTTTATTATAAGAGAACCCACCTATTGACTCTGTCCGCGATCAAAGTCCTGAGCGGCGCTAGCAATCGTCGCCTTAACCACAGTCCTCTAATGCCCAACACTTCTTCAAGCAACTTTAATGGTACACTGTCGTCTCCATCCTGAAAATTTGAACAGAAAACGTATTCAGACATAAACTATTTGCAGTCACTAATTTTATTTTACTTTGTTGGAAGGAAATTCCAATACGTTACTACTACTAGGACACGGGCCTTCTTTCACATGAAAAGAGTGTAGGGCACTTTGACCAAGTGCGAGTTGGTGGGTGATATATGTTCTAGAGTTATAGTGATTCTTAAACATGCCGGTTTTCTTAAGATGTTAAGTCGAGTGCAAATTCCGCACATAGCTTGAAAATCATTGGTACAGGATAGGCAAGAAACACATTCGCTCATAGTCCATAGCTTCAGTGTTAACTAAACAAAATCAACTTTTGTTAAATTTGTCCGCTTAGTTTTTAAAGTTTTGTTGGTCACATAATTTCATAATGTATAAGTGTTACTATATCAATCCATCAACTACTCAAAAAGGAAGATAACTACAATCACGACTTACATCTTGACCTTCACTTGAGGTACCGCTTTTCATAGCCTCATAATGATTTTCACTGCTTTTCCCTTGAAACACTTTGGATATACCTGAAAATTTATAAAATTTAGAATTCTGAAAATTTTAAGTGAAAAAAACATATGTATATATTTTTTATTTATTCTGAATAGTGAAAACGAATGATCAAATACAAAACAACAGATTATAATAAGGAAAAAAATGTCCTAGAGATCATAAGGTGTAACTGAAGTCAAAGTTTTTAACGAATTTTCTTACACAATAACATGCATAAATGGGCATATACTTTCAAATCATCACGATTTTGATCCTGATCGACGCAAAACATTCAAAGTTTAAGATAAAAGGGAAGTAAAAAAATCACCATCCATTACGCCATCTACAGTATTTGCAAATTGATCTGGCATATTTTTCAAAGTACGCATTCCAGCTCTCAACGGGTTAACAAGTAGAGCATCAATCTGCAACAATTTTATAAATTGTAATAACACTTATCCCGTAAAAGTCCACAATCCAGTAAAAGTAAAATTGAAAAAGTTTACCACAACACAGCATTAGAAAATAACAAGGCAAGTAAATTGAAAAAAATTGTCAATTGTTTTTTCTTAAATCTGAACCATTTTAATTGTGGAAATACAGACAAAGCCATCATCTCAGGTGGTGCTATCGACATTAGAATTATCAGGATATAGTACTCAGGTCATCGCCAGATTTTTTCCGTATGAAAGTATAATACACCAACGTGAAAAGCGTGATAAGCAAGCACTGTGTCTCCCATATTTCTCACCGCGTTACTATGCTTCTCAGTCTGATTTTCCGGGCTTAGGAAGCCTCCAAGATAGTCTGGCGATAGCAGCGTCATATACTTGGTTTCCCTCGCCAAATTCGCCAAAGATTGCAGGTAGTTGTTTAGCATACGCTTCCGGTTCTCGAGCACAGATCTTGATGTATTCGAGAACGTTTTCTTAGCGGGGAATGGAAGATTGCCTAATTCTGTCCACTGAAATTAACAAACCAAACTTTATTATAAACTTGGCCCAATGTGTACAGCGACTATTAGATGTTGCGCAGATGACGTTTCCTAAACTTATTCTATTCTCAGGCAATACTTTTTTTTTGTCGGCAACTTAGGGATGAGACTCCAATTTTCGTTGTTTCATCGACCAAACATATTATACTTACCTTATCTTTGATGGCACAATGGAGATCATAGAAGTCGCTATATCTTCTGTATATGTGCCACACTTCATTATCAGACAACCTCGTCACCGCTATAGCGTATATTCCGAAGGCACGACCCTTGTCTTGAACTAAAGCTGCACATAAAATTAGTTCCATAAAAATACATAATACAATTAAGATCCGACCGAACGAATTAGTGCACAAACGTTTAATCAATCCAATTTTACTTACCAGTTTCAATGATAGAAGCGGACAATGGCGACATCAAATTCTTCGCATTACGGCTTATCTCTGAATGCGAAAATGACAAGCTACTTGCATTCGCTGAAGACAAATTTGAAGGTCCTGAAACCAGACAGCGCTCTTTAATATTTAGACTCATGTTAAGCTTTATCTCTTAGATTTAGACTTGTATATACCTGCACTTTCATTGATCATTTTTTGCGCTAAATTGCCAACGATATCTGATCTTGAACGATTGTGTCTTGACCCAGGTATTGGCAACGTATCACCTATAATAATACACCTGACTTTAGTAAAGAAGCTGGGTACAAACTTTGTATTCAAACTAATAAAATTGTTTACGTGTAAGCCAATCATAAAGTGTATAAAACATTACCTAAAAAAATCAAGCTGCAAACTCAGAGAAAGCAATCCCATATATATTATATTTCTACAAGAAGAAGTTCATAACCATATGCTGCCTACTTACTTGTACTTAGAAAACTAAACAACATCATGCTCCAGTTAGTATTCAATATAACTAAGCATTCGTGATTGGTGTAGAACACACATCAATAAGTGTTGAGCAAACACACGTTCATATATTTCAAAACTGAAGGTCCACTCTGAAGTGAAAAGTTCCACACTTGACAGCGTTTTTACGTTTGCAACTAACCTTGGTACCATTAGGATGTGTACATTACATCTCCCCAAGGGATATATGGGTCAGAGGGTCAGAGAATATTATGTTTTAAATCATCTAAGTAAAATAATGAACCTGATTCCACACATTGTTACCTAAACCATTTATGTTGCATTGTCAAGCGTTTAAGAACCAATACAGTATCTAAACAAGAGCATAATTGAAGGGTTGAGAATAAAAAGGGTTTAACTGACAAATTGATAGTTTCGAGAAAATTGACTTTAAACTTCAACGGCTTCATTTTAATGTAGAGTGCTTATAAGGTTTATGTAAGTTTCAGTTGTTTGAAAATGAATTATTTCTATTTTGAAATACTAAATATAGTACTAATTCATACAATTACAGAAAAAATATATATAATAATATAAATAAAATAATGTTTTTTATGCTAAGCGAACTGTATTCCCGTGACAGATAAACCGTTTTTAGAAAAAAAACTTCTAAATCTTTCAAAATCTCGAGATTTAAGCCACATTTCGGTATTTTGAGTATGTATTATTGTAGATAATTTCACGCTGAATCCAACGATACCCATAAGTAATTTTGTGAAAAAAATCAGTTAAACCCTTTTTATTCTCACCCCTTCAATTGCAAAATATTTTTATTTCATTATGAGAAGAATAATCTTCTCTTTCTGTGATTTACATTTTCATATTACATCATTTAATAATGTATACTATATAGCTACAAAAGCATAAAAAAGTGCCACAATTTTGAATTTCCGCTTCAAAGTGGACCACCCCGCCTTCATTACACTACCGTATTGAAAACTACAATGTATTTCAGAGACTGTACCAAATATTTTGCACTTAGGTAGAGTATGGTTCTTGTTACTTGGTAAACGCCGCGCGAGCGAGCGCGGGAATGTCGACGCTTTATTCGACGCGTCGAATTTAATTTTCGACTTCGAGAACAGTCTCGGTAACTGGTTGATACATGTCTTCATTATTCTCTTGCATTTTTCTGCACATTCAAATGGTAACGTCTAGTACTAATAGTTCGTTATATATCTTTATCACGGAAATCAGAAAATGTAGACTGACTAAAGTAGATCAACATCTGTTCCGTTACATTTTTCGCTGTCTTTTACCAATACCGGATGACCCTCTTAGAAAGAGCTGACACAAAACTCACTATTTACTAGTTTTCCCAAAGAAATTAAAAATTTTCTTGGAAAATTATCCTATGTTGATCTCGGTAGTATTAGAAACCTGCGGGCTTTGAAGATTTTTGCAAACCTAAAGTCCAACATCTAGATTTTATTTTATTTTGAAGTAAAATAGTATTATCAAGGTATGTTAATTCAAATTGGGTAACCCGTTTTAACATGAAAGCCATACAAACGAACACAAACCAAAAATGTTTCGCTTTTATATATTAGTAGGGTCTGCAATCTGTGATAAAGTTTAGAAAGAAAGGTAAGAAATTAAAGTATAAGTAAACCAATTTTGATTGTACTATTATGAACGTTAGTTTTCGTGAACAAGCAAACAAAATATAATAACTTGTGACAAATTAAACTAACATTATTAACAAATTAGGCATGCAGAATAAAAGTTTAGAAAAGATATTAGTAAAGCCGGGTATTCAGTATGCAACAAACTTTGTAAATGGACCTTTTGAGAATGGCACCAACTGCAAACGACATTTTGCTACATCGGTATTGTGACTATTTGCGAATGGGGCCAAATGTAAGTAAAGCAAATAACGATTTTGTCAAGATATGATATACATAGAAATCCAAACTCTACCTTTATAGTAGGTACTAAAAGAATATAGCTCAAATCATATAAATGTTCGAAAAAATCACTAAATTTATATAAATCCACTTACTCTGCAATAGAAGCCATTTTGCAAAATATCACACCCGGGGCTAATGGCAATATTCAACTACCTACATAAATTGATTAATTACCTACCCAGTCTTCATAAAAATTCAGCTTGTATGCTTGAAATATTTAGCAACATATAATGTCCTGCAGAAGTTTGAATGGTAATGCTTCTCAAGTTGCGCAGCAATTAGCTCCAGTGACGCGAGAAGATTGGCAACGTCACATGAATGAAATAACGTCGCACGCGACAAGCGTTTGTTGCATAATGAACACCTGTTATATTTAAATCGGACCATTTGTTAGCAGTTTTATTTCGAACTATTACTAAAAACTCACCGCTGTACTTTTTACTATCAGCCTTATCATCTTTTTTGTAGTCACTGAAATGATAGAAAGACAACATAAAAAACATTGTGAGCTTAAAAATAAAGTTGTCAAATCAGCGACAAATATTTGGAATATACAGTCAGCAACCAATGTTACTTTACATAAACATAATGTTGCAGTGCAGGGGAATAGTACATTTTGATAAACAAGTACGTATTATATATATGTATTTACAAAAAGCATCAATGTATTCTATCAGTTATCTAGTTTCCTTAGTACAAGCTTTGCTTAGTTTGGGGACTAGATGGCGTTATGTGAAATGTCCACAAATATTTATTGTATTTATTAATATGTACTTTAGTTGCTGACGGTGCATAAATTTGTGTGTGTGTGTAATAGGTTGTTGTACCACAGTTTATCGCAATGACAAAATAACAAGTATCCTATATGTCGTTTCCCAGGATTCAAAATCCATACAAAATTCCATCATAATCGGTTCAGACGTCGAGTCGTAAAAAGGAACAAAGTGTTTTTTATTTATTAGTATGGATATGCATTATTAGTATTTACCAGTTGGCTTTGTCCATTCCGTCTTCAACGTCCATCATTAAATCTGCTTGCCAGGATGGATCATCCTAAAACAATACAACTTTACAAGTTTTTAATGGTTATTGGCAAAGTGTTTGAACCCTATCTCGCCTTTTGTGAGCAATGACGTGGTCTGGGTCACGGTTTCATAATCACACAGCCCGTCACAGTCAAAAATCTTTTCCAGAACTCATGGACTCCGTTTCTAAAGGTAATTTCTGCCACACACCTGTAGAATCTATAACGCATCAATTATTTGTACTTAGATACCTGCAGTACACGCAATTTGCGGGTATCTAAGGGCAACGGTAACTGCTTACCATCAGGCGGGCCGTACAAAGATCACCCTGATTCCGTAATCCATCGGAAAGATTTCGTTTTGATATTTACATGCTCCATCATTTTCACCTTTGTTCAGGATGAAAGAGATGAAGAATATATTCTCAAAAAGAGTGAAGTGTGATAATTCTAAGAGTACCTGTATTTGGCTTAGGAGTATTTATTATCCTGTTCTCATATTATTTTGTAAGAAAGCGGTTGGTTATCCAAATAAAATAATAAATAAAATTAAAAGAGAATTACAAAGATATCGAATAAGGCGATCGCAACTTAGTCAAACTCTTCGGTCAACGGGAAAGGAACAGTTTAATAAAAGACTTACCTCCAAAGCATCGCAAACACATTTCTGCACGTCATCAAAGCAAGTCACTGGATTGTTCGTAAAGTCTTCTCCTTCAGTTGTGATCTTCCTAACCAATTCCGCATGTCCGTTTTCAGGGACGCCCATTACTGGCGGCCGGTTGGGGGCGAGGTACAAATCGCAAAGCTCGAGCGCCGATGACCGAAGGTTGTCAAGGACGGCCTTGGATGTGTGCGGTGCGTCTAATATGGGAAACAACAGACCTGATTTAGACCTTAAACGTGACCAACTCAAAAATAGACCGCCTTCTAACATCAGCTACAACCTCGTCAATGGCATCCTGACGTGCATTCACTGTGCGCGTACTTTTTCCGCTAAAATTGGATATATAAGCCATTTAAGAGCACCACCCATGCTCTCCGGATTGACGCAGAAGTGTCGCCGTAGCCGGAATCGGCAAGGATGACATCATGGGAAACAACTCGTTAAAATTATCAAAATACGAAATAGATCATTCGAAAAATCGCGTATATATGTATTTCAATAAATTGATTAACTTTTTATCAATTTATTGGAAGAAATAACTACAGGCTATGTTTAAGGTTGTAATTTACTATCTTAATGTAATCACTATGCGCAAACTTGAAGACTATCTAACACAAAATGTGCGTAAACCACTATTAATGTTAGCTTTAAAACTAAAAAATAATAATAAAGTAATTACTACATTTGCTACAATTACTAAAACTACATATATATGATTATAGCATGCCATACTGATTAAGTACCTACATAATACAAGCTGTGTGTCCACTATTTAAAAATAAATTATGAGTTCTACGAATAATATTATTAAAATGCGATATAGAGTTAGTAGCAAAGAGGAAAAAATTGTTTTGGATTACTTTTCAGATTATTAAACATAGGTATGACTTATTTTAATAAAAAGTTTGTAAATACCGCTAACGAATTATATAATTTAAATATGTAAATAAATTTTATTTATTTATTGTATAATTTTGTCTATTTTTACTTTATAAGTACTAACTAGACTATATTATATTATTTTTCAGTTTGAGATATCGTTTTTTAATGGTGCAATAAAATTTTATAGGACCATTAACAACGATTCAGAAGAAACTGGTAAAATATAGTTTTCTCACTCTATTAGAATGAGTGGGAAAAATCAGCAATCAATACAAAAATCAGCATTTCAAAATGTTTCATAATTACTTAGCATGAACGATAAATGTATGTTTGTACATAATAATAAAAAGCGATAAAGATACATGCATACGTACATACATAGAATTGTGAATTACCAGCTTCGTTGAGTTCGATTTCTAGTAAATATTGCGCGTTGGATCGCCACGCGGCGGTCGCTCGTATAAACTTTAGCGATCTCGACACTTCCTCGGATATTTTCTCTGTATTAGCGCTGCTCGATCCTGAAATTTTATGATACATGCAATCATTATTTAATAATTACTATGATTATTCTTTGAAGTACGGCGTTTTTGAAGGCGTACTCAAAAATTTTGTGAACTATAAGACCATATGCGTGCTAAACCAGCCAAAACTATTTACGCGCTAAACGTCAAAGTTGTGTTGTCAACCTTTCATTTTTACACGATTTTGAGGTTGTCTTCGTCTTTGATAAAATATATCTACCCTTCCTTTTTCACTTTTTTATGCAAGTGAAAGGGACAGATTACTGCATTTCGAAGTTAATATAGGTGTAAACAATGGCCAAGAAATGGAAAGATGGGTTTACATGGCGTAATTTATTCCTCCTATAGTTTTTAAGTACTTTAGCCAATTCAAAATTTACGTTGCAGCAAAGGTCGTTATTTAATTAACATTTTTTCGTAGTGAATCTTCTGTATTTGTGCTATTAAGTGTTCTCTGGTTTTACTCGTAGTTATGTATTTCTACCTTCTTGTGGACCCAACGTTGCCCGTTTCGCTTGTATAATCCTAGCCAAGTACTGGAGTGACGATAACTTCTGACGATCTTGCAACTCCCATTCCCCAGCACTGTCTTTGGAATGCTAGAAGAATAATGGAAATATAATAGAAAAAAAACGAGTGTGCTTTAGACCACACGACTGAAGTAAAACTTCTTTAGCTCTGTCTATCGGCCGGTATAACTTTGTTTTTGTTTTGTTTAAGGTTAATGTCGCTATCTTGAATGAAATGTAAATTGTCACACCAACATAACAACAAATTTTAAGTAATTTTTAACTTTGTTGTGTTGACAATGGAGATCTACACTAACCAACAACTTTCAACTTCCGTTCGCTTTGTTTTTTTATTGTTTGATAGGCTTGCGTTTGACAACTATCGTTATTATTTATTATAATCGTTACACATTCACCAGTTTACTCCCCAAGTCAAGCGTGCGTAAAGAAGTTTTACTTCAAAAACAAATAAATACTTCCACTACTGAATAACAATCAAAAATCGACCCTATTATAGTTGGGTATGGATAAAACATATGGATAAAAATAATAATATCAACAAAACAATCAATTGATGATGATGATCATGAGCTAAGCAATGGTCCTAAGACATATATCCTTTTGAGAGATATTTTTATCCCGTGTTTTATTTAATATTAGTGTCTACCGACCACCGAGCCGATACCAGTGGTTGGTGGAGATTCAACAAAACATAGAAAGATTTCTTTTTGTAGATTCATAAAACAATGTACTTACAAGTTTCTGTATATCCTTCTGAACTAGTTCGAGGGTGGCGTCCAATTCATCAGCGTCGCCGCAGCTCCTTATCACTATTAGGAACAGTTCGGACGGCAAACACGAATCGCGGCAACACTGAAAAATGAATCATGAATGTACAAAATGAAACAAAATCATTGACATAACATTTGAGGATGATATGTCCCTACACTTTGCATAACAATTTTATTAATATACTGAGGTCCGCTCATCCAACATTCCTTAAGATTAAGGGTCCCGTATATTTAGATCCACTCGCGTATTTGTTTTGAATGACGTGGCGTGCTAGTCGTTCGCCTGATGTTAAGCGTAACGGAACAGTTCCAGAGACAGTGAGTTGCGACATTTTTGGATATAATAAATGACTGAATTTACTTACGAAAAATCTGGATATAATAAATAACTTACAGTTCTAATAATCGTTCTATTGATGTTGTCAGGATCGCTCAAAAGGTTGATGATAGGTCGCAACACCACTGAAGATATCAGCTCTACAAGCAACAACTTTAGGGCGTGGCATTTCCACGCCTCTTCAGGTGCGACCAAATACAGTACTGCTTCTGATACTTCACAGAGTAACTCTAAAATGCAGATAAGTTCTAGTCGATTTATGTTAACCAAATTCAAATCGTGATTAATCGTGATAAATATACTGGGTGTACAATATACACCCAGAATATGAAAATAAAAAAAACTGAACTGTTGAATCAATTCAACAGTTCAGTTTTTCAATTTATAAATATGTTTTATACTAATAATTATTTTACAAAATTATACAATAACCAGTGTAGTATTCCTAGTAGTATAATTTTTTTTTTTTTAAATATATATTTAAATCAATACCTCTGACATGGGTCAGAGCCTTTGTTAATCTTTTAATTTTGTCATTATAAATTCTTTTTCTTACTTTTGATATCATCATTTAAATCGTTATATTTCAAAATTACACAAATCATTATTATATTATTAATTTATATCATTACTAAATTCATTAGTAAAAATTTTAAAACATTTACGCTAATATCATATATTATATTCAATATACATATATAGCATAATAAAATATTCATTTATTTATTTATTTAATTTTATTACTTTGTTCACAACTTTTGAACAATATGTCAAAAACTTATTTCTATATTCGTCAGTCATTAATTTATTGAAATTTTTTATGTTTATATCTATAGTATAATAATATTGTCATAGTATCGTTTTTCGTGCACACAGGCTAGTTCAAAAACTTACAACATGTAGTTAAATGAAAATAATTACAAAAGTAGGTGATGAAATAGTGGGTTGGCTAATCGTTTGTTAGTAGGTATGTATGGTTTAGTGTGAGCATTACATTTATTGCATTACGCTTATTAAATATAAGATGCCAATGAGGCAAGTAAGTTGGATGATTCAACAGTGAAAATACTCGAAAACGTGATAATTCATGGTCACATGTACCTAATATAAAAAAATCAAGGAAATACCAACAAACTACAAAACCTTAAATAAATACGCTAAGACTCCGAAAGTGTGGACACAGCGCGGCTTAGTGCACGTGACAACGACGCGAGCCGGCGAAAGTTTCTACGCGGCGTTAGTAACCACACTTTTGTTTTTCACCATAATTAGATAAGGTAAGAATATATATTTTTTGCTCGTTTGGAACGAGAATATAGTACTGAGCACCCTTTATCATTATCACCACTGTTCAACCAGGCACTCAGTAGATACAGCGTTCTTGAAACACAAGACTTAAGTATTATAATTTAATTTTGAGTATTTATTAGATTTAAGTATCAGTAAAAAAAATATATTTAAAAACATATAATAAAATTATAATGTACCGTATTCCTTTTCAGGATCTGTGCAAAATATATCTCTACAAATTTGTTTATTTTCAATTGAACACTCCAGTTCAAAGAATATATCTTTTAATGTCCTGCCTGATATATTTTCAGAGCTGTCGTAAAATTTTGATTTTCCAAATGTTTGTGAATCTGTAACACGAGAAATAGCGTTAACAATTAATATATTCGTCAAATTTTATAGATAATATATACTAATAATAAAGCACCTATTTCTAGCATATAACTAGGTAGAATACGTTATCTAAGAGCTTAAAGCTCTGAGGAAATCAATCACAACCCAAAGAAAAAGCTTAAATTATAAACAAACACCTAGCTAGCTATAATACAATATCTAGTAAAACTTTCAGATCCCAAGCTAAACATACACCCCTTAAAATACGCAGAAATATGGGTCTGTTTGTTTTCTACCATATCTATGTCAACGATGGGGAATGTTCGAACAATACCAACATTTCGACCAGAGAAATCATATACTTTTATAAACCTGTCCACATATAGAACAGTTCAAAGAGGGTATGCAACACATAAGTAACAGCTAGTAGGTTCTAAATAGGCTATGGTGACCGCTTCCCATCAAATGGGCAGTATGGTTGCTAACTAAATTACTACATTTAAATCTAGCATGAAAAGCAAGGATTTACCCGGGGGCCACGTCAAATCAGTTTCACTTTTGTTTCTTCTATGTGACCTCTTCTCATCCTGTTTCTTTGGGCTGGTCTTGGAGTTACCGTTTGTTAAATCTCTAGCAATATTCAGATCTATATGTTTCAACCTCACTCTCGACTGTTTAAATAATTTTAAATGTGTTGTTAGTTCTTCCGGGAACCTTGTAGCAAGAAGGTGGATCCAATCTACACTTTTAACTCTGAAAACATTATGGGTATAATTAGTTATCAACTTGACTGATAATCGTGTTATTGGCCTGGCAGTTAAGCACTTTGGAACATAAACAATCATTTAATTACCATTTAAAGCGATGATAGCTTTAGTTGGTATTGGAGTTGAAATGCAATCCTTTGGGTTGTGTTCGAATACTACAATGAGCTTAAGCTTTTACTAGTTTGTTTTGGTCAAAAATCTGTCGCCTATGAATCATTTAATCGACATTTAAAAACATCTCTTAATATAATTCTTCAATTATATACAAGGGGCAATTATATAGAAGGGGTAAGAACAAAAACGATTTAACTGATTTTTTCCACAAAATTACTTATTGGTATCGTTGGATTCAGCGTGAAATTATCTACAATAATACATTCTGAAAATACCGAAATGAGGCATAAATCTCGAGATTTTGAGTCTAAAAACGGTTTATCTGTCACAGGAATACAGTTCGCTTAGCATAAAAACATTATTATATTTATTTTATCATATTATATTTTTACAGTAATTGTACTATATTTAGTATTTTAAAATAGAATTTTTAAAATTTTTGAAAAAAAACATTTTCAAGCAACTGAAACTTACATAAACCTTTTCTATTACTTAATACGCACTCTACACTAAAATGAGACCGTTGAAGTTTAAAGTCAATTTTCTCGAAACTATCAATTTGTCAGTTAAACCCTTTTTATTCTCAACCCTTCAATTGTCAAAACAAATGTTGGTGATCCACATTTGTTAGACACTAGTACAGTAGTACTCAAATTGGTAGTTACATCAACTACTAATTTTGTGCAACTACGAGTAGGTCTTTTGCTGTCTTTTTGCATTGGTACACACACCAGCCTTGTAAGCTAGTTCTTAATCAAGGGGCAGCTTCGCCAATATTGTCACTTAGTATCAAATGAAATGTACACAAGTTTCCCTGATTGAACTGATCATAGGTACATATTTAAAATCTATACAAAAAGTTCTATAAATATACCAGCTGTGATTTTAAATAGGTTTAATATTTATGGAAGGAGGTATACTACTATAATTTTGGTTATGATTTTTTGTTCATTCTAGTTCAGTATAACCAGTAGGTTATACTGAACTAGAATGAACAAAAAATCATAACCAAAATATTACACTTTTTTTGTATTTAAAACATCACAGGCAAATTTGCGGGTACCTTGCTCGCACCTTTTTTTTGTTAACGCTGGGAAAAAATGCATTACGCATACCGTTCCATCGGGGAATGGAAGGGTTATGTGGGACTCTCTGGTAGCCCGGTATACCCACTAAAAAGACCCAGCGACACTCCCGCATCGTCTATGTGGCGGAGGCCTGGGTCACTGGCAGAGCCTTGACGTCCAGCCCCCGCCGACGATTGCCCACCGCGAAGGTAGGCCCGCACGTCTCACCCCTAGGGGGGGGGGGGCAGGGAATGACCGTGAGGTCACTCCCGCCCGCTAGTGGTGGTGAAATACGGGAGAAAGGCGCCCCCACGCCTCACTCCCGCGAATCACCACCGAAAACCCCCCCGCGGTTCTACCCGGGGATAATTTTAAGTAATATAAGTTTAATAAATAGATTTTAATTATTTACTCATCCCACGGGAAAATTTCACTTTTCTGGGATACAATGCAGCCTATATGTTAATCTAGTGTATAAGCTATCTTGGTACCAAATTTCGTATACAACCGCTCAGCCGATTGAGCGTGAAGGAGTAGCAAAAAGACACACATACAAACTTTCACCTTTATAATATTAGTGTGATGTGATGTGATGCTATATGCTATATACTATATCACATTAATATTAATTAGTGTGATATAGCATATTCTGTTTTACATTAAAATATCAAAACTTAATTATTCAGTTGCTATTTATCCTAGATTTTTTAGAATAGGCAAAGAACTAGGTTTACCCACACTTACACTATGAAAAGTATTGAACCAGTTTAAAACAACAGCTTGTATAAAAAAAATCAAAATATTCATACCTATTGGACACATTAACACCTGCTGCAAGCACCAATCGTTTAATAGCATGATCTGTGAACTCTTCATCATCAGTCAGTATATCGTACCAAGGTGTAACATAGTCATTGATGACTATCATAACAATTTCATTGAGAAATGAATCCACCGTCTCACTTCCTGTGATTCTGTTGTCATATTTTGGTACAGGAGACTCCATTTGGAATCTCCGTAGAACCTATAATCATAAAAAAACTGTTTTGTGTTACTTGCATTATGAATCATTTTCTTTGTGGTGGGCAGAAATGTCATGAGATCTCCACCACAGCCATTTACATATAGTATAGGTGAAAAAGAGGAGATAGAAGGAAAAAAGGAAAAGAGACAATGGGCACGGAAAAGGAATATCAGTGATAGGATAAAGGGAGGGGCAAGAAAAAGATGAGATGTCGGCATAAGCATAGAGAACTGTAGATACCCCTTTTCACCAACTCTCCCTAATCTGTTTGTATCATAAAAGGGTCTCTATTATTATTCAAGACCAATAAAATATCTGCTATTTTCCCCCATTGTGTTGCATCTGCTCCTTTAACCAAAACCATTTTTTAAGCCTTAGAAGATTAGTTAATCATAATGGAATAATATGAGGTGTTAAATAACATAAAATTAATTAAATCATCTTCTACACCCTATATAAAAGATAAATTAAGTAGTTAACAAAAAAAAAGATTATAAAATCTTACCATTGGAAGTTGTATCGAAAAATTGCTTTGCTGCAATGGGTCATCCAAACAGTCCATATCAACTGGAAATATTTTCTTTTTGTCGTATGTAAAATATAGAATAGTAATAATGCTGCAAAAATCACATTCATATATATATATATATATATTTCAACATTTGCAGTGTCTTACTAAATAATATAATCACTCCATTTAAATCCAATGAAATTAGCTGATATTATGGTTTTTCTCATACACCCCAATCTTTAAAAAATCATAGCTCCTGCGAGTTTTCCTTTAAAGTGATCTCCCGTGTAGCTCCTTAATCGTGTGGAGTTATTCTATAGGCCTACTCTTGAAAGCCCAAGTATGCCCCAAAAGCACTATGCTGGAAAGGCGGCCAAGTCAGCGCAGACATTTCCGAATCAACAGAATTGATGAATTAATTTAACAAATTGATGAACTTGTTCATAACACTATTATGCTTATATGTTTTTAAGTAGAACTTACCCAACAACAAACGAGGCTATAAACATAAATAATGTTATGTACCAGCCTACCCCAAAGAGACCAGTAATTGTTACAGAAAGTAAACAAAACCAGCCAAGGACTCTCGTAACCATTTTTTACAGCAATTGAATTTGATAATTAATAGTTACGCATAAGATAAACAGCAATAGAACACAAAATTTAAAATAAAGAAGTCTATATACCAAACCTACAAACAAAACACAGATTAGGTAGAGAGAGATACTTTGTATCAGATGATCATGTGTTGAGTTTTGGCGGGAAACGAAATAGATCGCATCACCGCATTTTATTATTTTTCAAAACTTGTTTTATTTTCAGTGTTAGTGCATAAAATTGGTGGCATTTTATTCGTTAAGTGCTGGATTACAGGCATGAGTGTGGGAAAGTGGTATAATGATGGTGAAACGTGTTTATTCGTGTTGTTTCCAAAACTCCATAGAAGCTTCAAGTAAAGTTGCCACCACTTTACTAGGAGTATGACTTTTACTAGAATATGACTTGACTTGATGACTTCGACTGTGACTTGACACATATTTGCGTAAATATCAATAACTTGAAAAATTATCAATTACACTGGCTAAATACACTAAAGTGCCAAAACAAAAAAAAACATGTGTCATGTATCATTGCAAACTTGGAAGATGATAGCTATGTCTACTATAGTTATAAGTATGTATATGTACCTAGTATAGTATGAAACTATAGATAGCTACTTCTGTATATTATACTAATATTCATACGTATAGGTGTACACTAGCTATATATGCGTATCGTTTTGCATGATACAGGTGATATAAATTTGCGTTTTAGTTTTCATATAACTATATAAATAGTCTTCCTTTGCATTTTCAGTAGCGAAAATTTTTAAGGATGTGGTTTTCAGTCTCAGGCTCAAGAATTCGAGGAGTTTTGGCGGGAAAACGAAAAAGATCGCGTCGCCGCCGCATTGTACTATTTTCCAAGTTTTGGAAATTTTTATTTTCAGTGTTAGTGCATAAAATTGGTGGCATTTTATTCGTTAAGTGCTGAATTACAGGCATGAATGTGGGAATGTTTCTTTTCGTGTTGTTTCCAAAATTCCATAGAAGCTTCTGGTAAAGTTGCCACCACTTTACTAGGAGTATAATTTGACTAGACTATGACTTAACTTGTTGACTTGGACTGTGACTTGACACATTATATGATATTAATTAACTTGAGATATTATCAATAACTTGACACTGGCTAAATACACAAAAGTGTGGAGCCAAAACATAAAAAAACAAAGAGGAGGTAAATAGGGATAATAGCACAAAAAAATTAATATAAAATTGTGCTGTCTACAATTTGATGATTTAAGTTAGTTATACTTATTTTTAGAGCATAATATGATACAATTGAATTATTACATTATTTTAAAGCTTTTAGTTTTACATGGTTATTATTTTAAACTAATTTAGACTAACCGAAAGTTTTTTGCGTGCAGTTATTTTTCTTATACTGGGAATACGGTCCAGGCTCAAAACATTTCGAGCAGCCACCGCTTTTATTATTCGATTCGTGCTTCAGTCCTCGAACTCGAATATAATTCATCTATATTAGGTAGCTCATACAGGTAACTTCCTACGTTGAGAACTTGAAAAGTACTGTACATGAAATTCAGGGCGGTCTTATAAACATTAACCAATGCGTATCACAAGATAAACGCAATCATCATAAAAAATATTATAAATATCCATGAATGCAACTATACCAGTACTAGTATAGTACCTATTATATAATCTGTGCTAGTACCTACGAATGTTTTTTTTCGGGTAAAAAATGTGACTTGACTTCTTGGTTTATGGCTTCTGTGACTAGTAGTCACAATTCTGCCAATGTCCGTTTCATGCTAGTGTCATGAACTTTTCGACATTGTGCTATTACTAATAAGAATATGATCGGTAGAATAGAGAGAGACTCAACCAAAATGCTGAAGACCAAGTTGATTTATTCTGAAAACATACAGACAACACTAATAAGACAAACACTGTGTTTAAAAAAATGTGTAGTACCTCTGAAATATCGCTTTGACACTGACATATTTTGACATTTCTTTGTTTATATTTTTGATCTCAAATCCTGGACACAACACGGAAAGCAGAAAGCAGCAAAATGCAAAGCAAATTGTCCAGCGTGTTATATTGCAAGTATAAGGAAGACCAAGTGGAAATAACTACAGTGGAGTGGGTCATTTACGATTTTCTATGGCTGTTGAATAATCAGACTAACCGTGAAATTACTACGAATGCAGGAAACAATCCAGATAGTATTTGTGTTTATCCGGTAAAAATGAAGTTTGTAGGGAAAGAAAATGATTTCATTGAAATTTATTACAGGACGCCAGTCTCTAATTTTCTAAAAAGCAGTCTTGCTATAAGACTTAATAACTTTCGCGAAAACAATAGCAGCGTCGCAAAAGATTATCAGTGGGTACAAGCTAACAAATGGCAATTATTACTAGCGCAGTCTAGGAAAGAGTTATTATGTGGTTATCATGCCGATAAATTGACATGTAGCTTTAAATTTTGGGCCAATAAAATTGATACGGATACCAAGTTTATTAATAGTGAAGAAGAACTGAGTAGTACACCAATATCGCAGCTGAATACAGATTTAGAAAAATTGCTTTTGAATCCACTATTTTCGGACATAACAATCAAATCTATAGAAGGCGATGAGTTACCTGCTCACAAGCTATTATTGAATACCCGCAGTACTGTCTTTAAAGCTCATTTTGAGCATGATACTGTAGAGAAGTTGACTAATGTTGTTGAAGCTCCTCTAGAAACTGAAGTATTAAAAGAAGTCTTGAGTTATATTTACACAGATAAAGTACAAAAACTTGACGAGATGGCAAAAAAAATGCTTGTTGCAGCAGATTTCTATCAATTAAGCGGATTAAAAGGTATCTGTGAAGAAGCATTATATAAAAACCTGTCTGTTGAAAATGCAATTGAAACTTTAGAGCTGGCTATTTTATACACGGCAATGAATTTGCAAAGATTAACATTAGAATTCATTCATGATGGCAATGCAAGAGATGTTATTAAAACTGAAGCATGGAAAACATTGCAGTCTGCAGAATTATTTAAAATTATTTATGAATATAACATAATCAACAACAATTCATAGAATGTTTTAATCAACACTCATATTATTTAGTGAACTAGATACATAGGCATTTAGATATACATAGTAAGTGCATTTAAATAATATGTAATAATAATTGAGTATTATATTTTTTTACAATTAACTAAAACCTTATTAATTAATTCATGAAAAACTTATTATACCAAAAATCAAGCTTATCTACATCAAGGAACTTACACAAAACTGGATGATGCATTCCAAACAACACTTTGAAGCATGGAAATGCGGCCTTGAATGGCATAACCATTTTTAATATAAAAATAATCATAATATGTGTGTAAATATGAGGGTGCATCATCTGTTTGTTGATAGACCTCTTTACAAGATTGATTGTACTAAAAATTATATATTGTTAGCTTTCGGCCTGTGGTTTCACCCGCGTGGTGATGAAAAACGGTGAGGGCGAAGATAAAATATAGGATAAGACCTATTCTGAGACCTGAATATATACAAAAATTTCATAAGAATTGGTCACAGAATTGGAACAGATCATTCTCATTTTTACTTGGATGTACAAAGAGACGGAAAATACCTGGTTTCTAAGGAGCCCAGACAATAAGCAAAAAACTTGGCACATATTAACGGCATTTATTATTTACTTACTGAATTATAAACACGATTACATCAATTGATTTCTCATTTAACCAATACATTATAGTTACAATAGTGTTGGGACTATCTAATAATACTAGAGATTAGTAGGTAATTATATTTTTATAGTAATTTTATTGTCGATCATGCCAAACTAATTATTTTACATGAAGGTTTTATTTCTTTCTCACATTAAAAATCATAATAATTATAAAATAATTAATGACCACTTAAATGCTGTAAAATTGAAATCATTATTTCACTCCAAATACCTATGATTACTTATATGTCATGTCATGACATGTAGGTGTTGTAGGCAATCATAGCCAAATACATATGTTCAGAAAAAAAAAAACAATTATATTCAGGACCACCATGCTTCATGTATCTCGCTCGCACATTATCACGACCATTTAATAACGGTAATATTGAAGGCCGATCTTCGAAAAATGTCGAAATGTGCGAGCGAGTTAAAGCTAAATGAGGTAGCAAAACAAGAGATTGAAATAGGTACTCAAGCCGAATATTTAAACATTGTAAAAAAAATTGTACATGAGCAAATTTGTTTAAGCGCGATATAAATATAGTAATATAGAAAGGACAACAGTGCATATTTATATAAACGTGTGCAGAAAGTACAAAAAATCCGATCCCAATATAATTAAATGTGTATTTTACAATGTTTGCCGTGATTATAATTTTGCTTTATAATTGCCAAGGAATTTTTTATATACAATTAATTACACACTCAAGCGGGAGTTTTCATTTTTCTTGACTCGGATAATTTATACAAGGCGAACCGGTAATGATAAATAAATAAATATTTGTGGACATTTCACAAGGCACCATCTAGCTCAAAAAACCGATTTCGGTACTGACAACGGAATGTACAAATACGCGAGCCGATTTTAACGACCATAAAAGTGTATTAAATATCCCACTATTCGAGAGCAATGGTCGGGTTCGTATTGATTTTAAATGGTGAAATTTTATGAAATCTTCAAGAAGCATGAGAAAACTTGTAAGGAATGGGCAACATTTCAAATGTTGGGCCCCAGTTTTTATTCACTTTATTCAAAGTTACATATTTAGTTCCACGCCGATTGTCATTTAGCCTCACTTTATTTTTTAATAATAACTTGAGAAATACTGAATATAAAAATTTGTTACTTTTTATATAAGTTCTTTGGAAAAACTCAACTCAAAATAATTATTTAAGAAACTGCCATTTTATGTGGATTGATGATTCAATGTGGCAATATTTATTCAATTCAATATAGCTAAAATATTATACTTACGTTATTTCATCAAATAAATAATGTAAAAGTTATTATTATTATTAATAATAAAAAATTAAGAAAGTTAGAAAATTTTCACCACGCGGGTGAAACTACGGGGCGCTAGTAACTAATAATTATTATATTTGAACAAAAACGTATCGCCTAAGTAAAAAACGCCTGTAACCAGCTTCGCATCGTGTTAATTGACTAATTGCACATGTTTATAATAAAGCATTATAAATAAATGATGCAATATTTGCAGAATACGATAAATTAGTAACTATTAGTCGCGTCGAAAAAATGTCTGTTTCATGTTCTATAAACATAAGGTACGATGGAACTATTCTACTAAAAGGGTAACGAAAAAGAGTGACATATTTAATTTCGTTTAGATTTAGTAAATGGAACTGAAACTACTATTTCCGTATTCTGTAATGAAACAGTTCAAATTGTTACTAATCAAAAGCAAAATAACAATGAAGCGTTTTAGGCTAACTACTGATCAGCCGATTCGTAGATATGAATTTAATTTTATGGCCGATATCGAACGCGTAATGTTGATTATTATATAAAAATACCAACATCTCCTTATACGATTTGTTTAAATTATACATTAGTTTGACTATGACATTTACCTCAAATAAAATCGAAGCTTATTGCTTCAGTTTCGTGGAAATTCTAGATAATATATTCAGTATTCACAGTCCACACTATCAGATCTATTTGATGTGCACTTACATTAGTTTTTTTTTTATAATTTATAAAAATAAATACTTACATCATTTTACATACATTGATGTTTAAGTTAATTTTCGAAGAAGCCTCATTTTGAAGAATTTTGAAGAACACTATTATTAAATATTGCTTATAATTCCAACAAGATACTTATCCTTATTTAAATGTTTAATCATTTTTATTTCAAGTTAGATAAAGTAAGATTTGATTTAAAAGCCATACTAAGGATTTAGAGCCTGATTGTAGGTATGCATTTACAACTTGGACAACAACAAAATTAAAGACTGAATTGTATTGTTATGCAACTTTTGGGTACCATATTTAAACGAACGTCTTTCGAATATATTAGAAAATAGGTCTTCTAAGGTAGCCAATTTTTGCGTTCTGTACCCCTAGCCAGAGTTTATTCGAATTTGCATTACTGTACTTGCCATCGAGTGTCGTAAAATATTTGTATGAAATCTAGCAGCGCCCCTAGTGGTAACTAAAGAAACTAGACAGCGAGTACAGAAATATTCAAACTAGAAAATTACCAGTAAATAACATAGAAATATTCCTCTAAGGTAAATAATATCAGGGGGCGATTACGAAACTTTGATTGCAATACAATGCAAATTTCCATACTAACCATGCACATAAACTGCGTATTTAAACTGTCAAATCCATACAAATTTGTGTTTATATTGGTTGCAATCGAGTTACGCAATCGCACAGCTTCGCATACCGATTTTACTCTTGATACTGATTGTTCTGGAAGTTTTTATATTACTTTTAAACTTTACGTATATTTAGTAGCATTAATTTTTTTTTATTTCCGTAAGTAATAGTTTAGTTTTGTTATAATAATGTATTTCAATACTTTTATAACTTACAACTCTACAAACTCTGGTTCAATTCACATTACATTCAGTGCATGTATACATGGAATAATAATGATACATCTACAGTTTAAATATTATTATTTAAATAATGATTGACTATACAGTAATAATTTATAATACAACATTTTCAACAAGAATATCAACAATGGACTCATTAGCTATAATTAGATAAATACATGATTCACATTTTAAGATAAATGTTGACTTTTAGAATTAGATACCCATACCGTGTTACCACAAATACTTGAACAAGTCTTAGACAGACATCAAACGCGTGTTTAACAATACAAAACTGTAGTTTAACACTTGTTTGAGGCTTGTTTAAATATTTTGTGGTTAAGCCGAAGCTGTTTTATTAATAAACAAGAACTAGCTTTAGACTAGTTACACCATCTTTTGTCTCTTTCGATCCAGCTAAATATTCCAGTAGCAAAAAAAGGACAAAAGCTGAAGTAACTAATCCGAGATTAATACCCGTTTATTAATAAGGCTGTTAGTGTTTTCCTCACTGTCCAATAAAATATTCCATAATGACAAGAAAGGCGATACATTTTCTATTTTTAACTTTTTCCCCACGAGTGGGACAACGCTAGTGGGGAAAAATGGTGTAGCAAAAGGATAGTAATGATTTTGTGTTTTTCTCTCTATCAAGTTTGAAATGGGCAAAGATAAAACAAAACACACAGTAGATATTCCACTGTTAATTATCGTCATCATAAGCAGCTGTTCCCCACAGAACAGCTGCTTGCCTCTTGCGTCCATCGGCTCCCCGTTCCTCCCCATTCCACTGTTATGCAGTGTTCATTATAAGGGATTTATAATAGATATTCGTAATACCTGATAGAATATCCAGTTTGCCTACCTGTCATAGCACCCTGTTGAAAGGATCGGAATGATTTTGATGTCCGAAGGTGGCGCCACGCTGTGCCTGGATTGGGAACTGGCGTTCAAGAGACTGGAATACCGGAACAATAAACAGTTACTAACGTGAGTTCTAGCACAAGCACTAGAAAAATCCGCCCACCATAAAAACAACTATGATTATAATTTGTATAAAGTAAGTATAAATAAAGTAAAAATATTTTGACATGTGTTCTAATTTTTCTTACAAAACGTATTTGTATGTTTTAATTTTGTCAATACACTACTTTTAACTTGTTATGAATTGTAAATGTTAAAAACTGAACAAGAGTGTACCCAACTAAAAGTCAAAATTTTCTTAAAAGTTCATCAAAATTGTTTGAGCCTAGACATTAGGCTACTCCTAAATTTAGTTTAGTACCATTGATGCAGATCTTGAACCAACTGTGAAATCTTTGTACTGCGAGAACACGCAAAGCTGAAAAGAGATGGAATTAAATTAATATGTAGGTATTTTTATACAAACATTGTAATCTTTGGACAGTGGGAAAAATGCTTTATCTCTTGTAAGAATGCAAAGAGCTTACTATCAAGTACAGAAAAAAAATCGCACTCAAAATTATTAAAATTTTGTAACTCATCGAAGTTACTCGGGAGGCTCAGATACTTTAGTTAATTATAAACACTGCATTTCGCATAGCCCACGTCATTCTCTTTCCCCACTGGTAAGGGCACAGGAGAAAGAATGACGCATCTCAGCACGGATAGCATGACCTGTAGAAATCGACATATCTCTTGAGAAAGCGTTTGACCAATGAACGATCACGCGGATCACGTCATAAACCTTTTGTTGCGTTTGCATTGGTCAAACGCTTTCTCGTGAAAAAGATACTATGTCCATTTAACCGCTCATGCGACTCGTGCCCAAAACACGTCTGATTCACTATTTAACCGCTCATGCCACTCGTGTTCAAAACACGTCTGATTCACTATTTAACCGCTCATGCCACTCGTGCTCAAAACACGTCTGATTCACTATTTAACCGCTCATGCCACTCGTGCTCAAAACACGTCTGATTCACTATTTAACCGCTCATGCCACTCGTGCTCAAAACACGTCTGATTCACTATGCGTATAGAAACGGCAGAAATCTCCTTGTGTAGGTAAACTTTCTAAAGTACGAAAAAAACACAGCAAACTTTGTTTACTGTAAACTGATTTAAAATCTACAGCTACTTTCTTCATCTGCATTCAGGATGAAGGAGACCGATAGAATTTGAATAGAAACCTTTCCGATTGTGTTCAGAGTGCGACAGCAAGATCTATGATTTTATAGTGATGTTACAGGAAAAATGTTTATCTAAATGATACAACAATTATCAAGTCGTTATCAATATTGTCACACCCGCCAATTCACGGCCAGATACGATCACCATATCCCAAGTATCATTGATAAGTTTTGTTTATTATTTATTTCTTTTCCATTTTCATTATAAATGGAGAACAGTTAGCAATGTGAAATATATTTTCGCGGCGTTATGTGCTAATAAACTGTTATCCATTTGTATCCACAATAAAAAAGAATGAATGAAATCGGACTATGCGTTAACTTACAACTAAGTACATATTTTAACTTTTATCCCCTCTCCCGAGTGAACCGTGCTGAATTGAACGGGATAAGTATCCTAAGTATGAACTCAAATCAAATAAAATATATTTTTACCTTATCTTTAAGCTGTTGACACATATGAAGAGCTGCGGTCAACATAAATAGTACATCGCTCAGCCAAGGCACGGCACAGTCCGCTTGGCAAGAGTCGATTCGCATCGTGCCGTGAACTGAACTCAGTTGATACGCCACGAATATTAACTTGTGGGATTGGATGTAGAACGATATTGCTAAGTCTTCGGGCAGATTTGGTGATAGGGCTTTCTGGAAAATAAATAAATGTGGTTCATACAACACCATCCAAATACACCAAATACATAGTTGTAATGCACTTTATAACATAGATACTCAATCAACATTTTTTCAACACGACAATGATTTTCCTTGGTGGAAATCAAACCTAAAACCTACAGCACAGAAGCTACTATTGACTAAGCTAACGCCAGCGCCATGAACTGATATTTAATAAGTGGCATAACTTTTCTGCAAATGTTCATCTAGGTAAGTACCACCACTTTGCCAGATAGTCTGCCGCCAAGCAGTAATTTGCAAGCACTAGCACACTAATAAATATGTTAGCACTACGGTGTTCCGGTTTTTAGGGCATTGTGGCAAGAGAAATTACTAAGCAAATGAGATGATATCAGTCTAAAATCATTACTCGACTCATTTATATAAATATAATTATTTCTAAATCTGTGACTAGGCTAGAAGGTTTTTAGTTGAAATGATTACTAAATGTTTAGCCTCATTATTCTAAAAAATCAATATTTTAACTGAATACAAAAGAACGACACTATGATTAAGAATCCTGAATTTTAGACCTATTAATTTATTAATTTCACGCGTCATCAAAGCTTGTGTATAGGATACTTCCGATTGACCTAACTAGAAATCAAATATCATTATGAGATTTCATGTGTCATGTCTGTCTGTCTGTATAAAAGTCATCGAAGAGCTCAATAAAAGTGTAGACATACTGCAAACAGAACAAGAAGAGACATCAATAATGTTCTTAATTACTAAGCTTTAGACTAAACAGAGTTCTTACCATATTTCTACTTTTCATTAGTTCATCAATTGCTTTCTTCTTTGGTAAGACTAAGGCAGTGCGCGCCCTTTGCAGGGAGCCAATGAGACATTGAATTATGTGCAACACTTCTTCTGACGACCTGCAATAAAGGCATCTTTGCTGGCATCTTGTTTGGTATGACATGACATGTAAGGATTGAATATATGGAATGACGCTACTACATTTAGTTCTGATGCCTTCCATTCAAATCAGAAGCTAGATTTTAGTAACTCTTAATAGGCAAACAAAACATGTTAACCAAATAAAATAATAATAGAAACTTGGAAATCATTTAAAAGTAACAGTTTTAAACTAAATTTCTATGAAAATTTATGCTTACAATATAATGTTGATATTGGATAATATTTTAATCTCTTATATAGGGCACGCATCAATCAAATGACAAGCTATAATCCAATTGTAGGGATTAATTCTACTATAATAATGCTAATCTTAGCTTAATTATGAATTCAATAATCAATTATGGTTTTAACAATTATCAGTTTTCTTAAATTCTCATAATATTGTTGCTAGATTGATAACACATCATTACATTACATTTACAGATTCATTTAAAAAAAACAACAGAGTAAAACAGAGCATATGCTTGTATGCATAATTTTAATTCTACTATGAAATGGTAGAATTCAAATTACATGTTATTTATCTAAATATCATAGAACTCGTAGCATAGACCGGGAACAAAGAATGTATCCCGTGATTATTCTCCTAAAGTGGACAAAATAGAGGATAAAAATTATCATCTCCAGTCCGAGCTAGGGGTGCAGGTCATTCAGATAAAATAGTTTACAAGATTATGTGTTTATGAAAAGTAGATAATCTTTTACAAGTTTACATAAAATGAGACTTTATTTTGTAGGAAGTGTATAAAAACAATCCATCTTGAAGATAAGGTATGCAAGGTTGTATTGTGTACATGTAAAATAATGAAACATGACCTTGTCTGGCAAACAGACAAAGTGCAATGGAGTGTGAGATGGAGGATACATTAGAATTGGACTTAATTATGTATTTTCTAGAGATTTGTTACATATTTGTATTGTTAGAGGATGATTTAGAAGAAGTCATCTCTCTAGGATATCTTGAAGGCTCCTTATTTTACAAAGTATTTGCAGTGCCATTAATTGCTACAGCTTCTGTTATTTTAACAACTGTATCAATAGAAATTAAATATAAAAGGTAGTAAATTAAACAAAATAGTTTTAAAAAACATTAGTGGTATAGATATGCATCTAAAGATTTTTTTTGTGGTATTATCTATGTTTTTTGTATGTGTAATTAAAGCAACCTTGTAATTTCATTAACTCATTCAATTACTGTTAACATCATAATCACCTGAAAACATAATGCTTGTCCACATTGTCAATGTAGCCAATTGCCTGCTGTAGGTGATTAGCAGCATCCTGGATTTGTTGTAGTTTCCAAGGCCCATCCTGGTTGATAGATGTACGGCATATTGTGTGCATTTGTCTTAATACTTTAAAGCTGATATCCTGTAAGAGTGGGATGCATTTAAAATTAGCATAATAGCATGTGTAAACTAGAATAGATATTTAATTTACATTTCAGTGAACAAATGGATGTCAAGTCAAGAATCCCAGGAATATTAGAAAATTTATTATTATTTAGTGAAAATCATTTATGCTATTTATACATACAGCATGTGTAATACTGTCTCCGGTGAGAGTTACAATGCATTTTAGTTGTTCAGGCTGTGATGTGAGAATAAACTTATCCTGCTTCTGACCCTCATTACCATACAAAGGTACTGGAAATCTGTGAGCACACTCCTGAAACAAAAAGCCTTACAATAATTGGAAATCCCCATAGAAAATAATCTTGTTTTAGACAGTTTGATACATACCACTAGGACTGAGTGAAGTTGATGTAATATTGCATGCACTTCCTCACGTAACACCCATTCAAATTCTTCCTTCTGAAATCACCCAATAGAAAATATTATACAATAATTGGTGTTTGGGAGTAGTAGGTCTCAATGACAAACAGTAATAGTTTTCTTTAACTGTTCATAGATAGTCAAAAGCATACCAGATTTGCTGCCTCTTCTTTTTCGTTATCACACATTTCAATGATATCACTTAAGATTTTTTAAATAATTCCAAAAATCTAATAAAATTTGTGTCTAAATAGGATGAGAACAGAGGAGTGAGGTAGGGAGGAGGGGTGAAAATGTGTTTTGTCATGTATCACTCACTGTCAGCTGTTACAGTATCGTACGTCGCGAATCTAGATATTTTTTTTCATTTTTAGCTCCACTAATAATAATCGTATATCCAACATGCGCCTTTTTTATTAATAAGAAAATGCTGTGTACATGCATCAAACATGCATCACTGTGGGACATTTTAACTAAAGACCCTAAGTGTCGACTAGCCGGGACGGTATGTATCATGTACCGAAAATATTTGTATCAAGGCAAAGGGACAACATGAGTCCACGGCTCACTTAGTCAACAAAGACCATTCCCTAGTAATATATTAATCTTTCTCTCAAGTACATACTGTGAAGAACTGAACACAATGAAGAAGCTCCCATGTCTCCGACAAACTTTGACCAACTTCGACCAACATGTCCGCTGCTCCTGCACGACAACGCGCGACCTCATACTGCACAGTAGATGGTCTCCACGTTACAAGAGCTGGGGTTGGAAGCTCTCCGTCATTCGTTGTACTTACCAGACCTTCCGTCTTCATCTTACTTTTTTCACACTTCTTACCCAGTTTTGCTTTCCAGAAGGGCATCGACAACCCGCCACTATTTTACAAAATACTAGCGTATTCAAAAAAAGTTATAAACCTTCTTGAGTATTTAAATTTGACTTAAATATATTTATGTCACAATATTATCGAAATTTTATGATTTTACTGCTATATACAGCAAAAATATTACGCCGTCTCTTTGGGTGCAAAAGATTAAAAATCGACTAGCTTATTTAAATTTAATAAATGTTTCCAAAACAGATGGAAGCTTTTTATGAAAAAATTGAAACAAAATTTCGAGATGCCGGTTGGATAGCAGGGTAAATAATGATACATTGTTTTAAATACACCAGCCGTAACTATCAACGTTCTTCGATACTAGCTGAATCTACGTTCTATAATGAATCATCCAGCATCACTTTCATCGGTGAATCCTGTGGTTCAACCTTCAGTCCAAAAGTCTTTTGAGATTGAAATGAAGGTCATTATTAAGGAGCATATTGAGTTTGATTTTAAAAAATATTACTTAAGTTTTTTTTTTTTCTATGTTATTGAATGATGTGACGAGCTAGTCGTTCACCTGATGTTAAGCGCCACGGCCGCCCATAACAGAACAGTGTCACTCGGAACCCTAAATCATAGAGTTTCAAGCGACACTGCACTGCGCACATCATCCCGAGACATCAGCACAGTCTGGTAATAAGATTACTCGACTGTGAGATCAGATCATAAAGTCTCAATTGCCCAGTAATTTCACTAGCTACAGTGCCCTTCAAACCGGAACACAGTAGTGCTGGCACACTACTGCTTGGCGGCAGAATAACTGGCAAAGCGGTGGTAACTACCTAGACGAACTTTGCAACAAATTTCTACCACCTAGTAAAACCGTAAAACGCTTCCATAAGGTTTTTTTTTAAGAAAACTGATACAAGTGCTAGAATTCTGAACTCCACGGGGGTAGCAGAGGGTTTTCAGGGTTACAAACTTGAGTATAAACTACTCTCAAGGGTCCTAACAACATATGAAAAAATCATAAATACGAGCACGTTTGCGATGTTAGATGTCGATATTGACCGATAGTAGGTAGGTACATACTTACACACATCTGTTTACATTATTATTGAAATTAAACATATTTTTCATAACCACCTTATAAAAATGTTGTGTTTTGAATGCATTATCAACGAAGTGTAAGCAATAAATCACGCCATTGTGAAGTACCACGCAACCTGCACAGTAATATCAAAATAAACCCATACTAACTTCATTAGTACTTCATTAGTACATACTTTATTAGTATTACTAAGACTGTCCCGCAGACACGGTCACACCACGGCGGGCGGCGACAGAGACGCCGATGGCTCAACATGCTTACCTACCTAAACAAATTATTTCAGAAAATCTGGACGGCATATGAAATATCCCTACACGTTTACGGCAAAAATTGTCCAATTTCCAATATTTTATTACATGAAAAAGAATTGGATTTGGATGTATTACCCAATGGGCTGGGTTGTGGGTTTTTATTTCATTGCAAAAATACATGCTTTAGCAAATTCTGAAGGAAATAAAAGAAATTGGGCAGCCACTCAATTACGATATGCAGAAAAAGAAGCTCATCATTAAACAACTGCGTGCTGACTCTAAATGCTGATAATATCATAAATATTATAAAATAACTAGTTATAAAATAATATACTGTCTACCTACTCTAACTTCATTGTTTATCTTATAAATTAGTTGGAATAATAGTTAAGTAATTTTAAATTTTAGGTAGGTACTTAGTACTTAGGTATTATGAGACTTTGATATTTTGGGTTTATTTTATATCAAGACAGGATTAAAAAAATTGTCAGATCCAGATTTTGTGACCACCATCGGAAAGCATTTATCGTTCTCTACTTTACTTCTAGCTTGACTAGAACAGATTTGATGATTTGACACACATATTAATGAACTTGAGAAATTATCAATTACTTGTCACTGGCTAAATAAACAAAAGTATGGAGTCAAAACAAAATAAAAATTGACATGACATGAGTCTTGCTTGACGGGAAAACGAAAAAGATAAAGATCGCGTCGCTGCATTGTATTATTTTCCAAAACTTATGTTATTTTCAATTTAATTGGCGGCATTTTATTTGCTAAGTGCTGGATTACAGGCATGAGGGTGGGAAAGTGGTATAATGATGATGAAACGTTTATTTTCGTTCCAAAACTACATAGAAGCTTCTGTTAAAGTTGCCACCACTTTACTAGGAGTATGACTTGACTAGACTTGATGACTTGCCTGTGACTTGACACATATTTACATAGTAATAAAACTTGAGATATTATCAATTACTTGTCGCTGGCTAAATACACAAAGGTGTGGAGCCAAAACAAAAACAAAAATATACTCTTACAATGTCAGTGTTACTGTCAACCCAACTTTTTTTTGTTTCCGTTTCCATTCCATTGTAAATTGTAATGTAAATGTTATTTATTTTCTCCTAAGCATATTTTACGCCCGCCTGCTCACCCGTTGATAAATGCTCTTATTGTTATTATTATTCGTGTTATGTGCAATGCAATAATGCCATAGAATACTGATAAACATTTGTGTATAGATAGAAAGTGTCCGGCTCAATATGTGGGTGAAACCGCAAGAAGTTTTCATCAAAACTGCGTTGTGGTAATATTAGTGTCTTAAATCATGGTTTAATAAACAACACCCGATGCTGTGAACTCATAACTGGCTTTTGTTTTGCTACTGTTTGATGATAAAAGTATGTATTTAAATAGCTTTATCGTTAAAGGGACTGCGACGAAACTACTTTATATTTCGTCCTGCAACGGAGGAAAGGTCACGGCAAGTCGAGAGGTCTCTCATCGCTTCTCGTGGGTACCCTAGACAGCGTTCGAGATACAAAACCAGCTCCATACAGAATTCTACACCAAACTCCAAATTCTGAAATATACTATGGTAAGAACATTGAAAAATTATTGATTATTTAAATAATTTAGTGTGTAGGTACCTATTAGGTCTTTTTTTAAATACATATGGTACCTAAAATAGTATAGAAAGTAGGTCCATTCTAGAGTGAATATCTCTTGCCATTGGATAAGCGCTGACTGTGGTTAGTTTTTTAAACAATGGGGCCTGTGATTAATGGGAAACCTGGCTGTGGCAACTCAAGTGTATATTGCTCTATTTGAATGAATTTTTTTAAGTGCTTTTATGCTTGGTTATTACTTATAACATCATATTTTACATTCTCTTAATTTAATATTTTTTTATAGTGAATATATACAGAAACTGAATATGTCAAATCTATGCATTTTCAGTAGTTTTCAATCAACATCCACACTAATCTAGCAGGTCAAATTATACCAGGGTTTAACTTGCAGGGTATTAATCATGTTTTGAAAATAATCCATTGGTACCACTTCAATTACAACTCTAAAAACAGCTGGCCAACAAATGGCATATAATGATACCTAATAATATTGTTATCTCTTTGTTTAATGATATCACTTTCTCATTATCTTGTACTGCCTAATAAAGCTTCAATGAGATAAATGTATGTGTGTTTGTAAACAACTGTTGTAGGTACATTTTAACAGTTTTAGTCATTTTTTAGCACCTAGGTTACATGTTATGCTAACATCTGAGGATGTCTTGTACATTATATTTTAAGCCTTTTTTATTTATTTTTTTTGAGGGGAGTAAAAGCCCTCGCACTTACCTGACACCACAGGGGTGGTAGCAGAGGGTATGTGGGACTCGAACCCACTAAAACCCCCCCGTGAGCCCGTGAGAAGGGGTGTCCCATACCATTTTAAGCCTGGATTAACTGAATAAATAACTAACACAGTTTGTTCTCTATTTTATCTTGCACTTTTGGAAAATTAATTGAGGTTAACAAACCTATTCAATAAAACTTTATGGTAATGCAAAGAGTAACCATAAAAAGTTAGTTACCTGTTTACCAACTTAATCCAAGCTATATATTACAGACATAAGTTTGAAAATTGTTTGCGAGTATACAATATGGAAATTGATGCAGTAGGTGAGGTGGTACATTTACATACATAAATTATATTGGCATTCAAATATTTACAATGATTACCTTGGTTTGGTTTCCAGTTATCGCAACAGCACTAACAGAACCGGAAATACGTCAGGATTGGCAGTGGTTATTCGACAATGTATGCCCAACATTGCATTCATTTGACACTGAAGAAGAGGTGACAGAGTTTGTCTGCTGCAAGATCAACTCTATCATTGCAACAGAGCAAGAAAACTTCACGGAGGGTATGGTTTCTCCTAGTACCATTGTGAATGTTTTTCGGTTTACTTATGTCAATATCAGTATTACATATTGTTCGCAAAAGAAATTAGTACCAATAATAAGTTGGCCAATATATTAATAAAAATTCTTAATTATTGTGGCAATGTGGCCCCAGCGGTGGCAAATAGCAATAATCTTCAAAATGGCAGGTGGTTATATCAATAACAAAAAGTCAGGAATCTTCATGTTATTTACTTCATTCAGAATTATATAATATTCTATAATTTATGAATAACAAAAAAAAATTGTATTGCACAGAATTGTTAGTAAAATGTTATACTGGGTGAGTTCAAAATCACAATCATTGTATTTTATAAGTATTAAGTATATTAATAAACCAAACCAAATCTAATGTTTGTATCTATCAAGTAAACAAAATTTATATCAGAAATTAATATAAATTTCATAAATATTAATACTATCTCTGCACAAAACAGTATAACTGCATTTGCATTACACAGATAATTGTATAAATTAATGAATATTATTTAATGCTCATTACAGATGAAGATACTCTTACATACAAAAATGTTGATTATGAATTCCATCAGAGATTTGAAGGATTGCCAAAAGATGAAAAGTTGGTGTGTTACTACTCTTGTAGGTAAGCATACATAATATAGTGGTAAATAAAAGTATTATACCTGTCTGAACTAAAGTTTGACAGCTCTTACGATCACTCTTATATCCCTATCCCTATATTCTCATACATTTGACAAACTTGTGTCAAGTCAACATGCCAGATACTGTAAGCTCATTGGTTGTGACAGCCGGTGATCAACAGGCAACCAATGAGCATTAAGCATTTAGTCTGCCAGGTTGCCACAAATTTAATAAAAATATACAAGAACCCGGGGAAAGTGTTGCTAGGCTAAGTTGTATTTTAATAGACTTTAATACAGACAGACATCAGTATGTGTATAAATGTGTAACTTTATGTGTCAGATCAGGATAGAATTGGGATTATAAGTGGAATGAAATCGGGATAAGTACAGGATAGGAGCAATAATCTCTGTAATTAATTGCACGCTGATAAAGTTGCGGCAGCAGCTAATCTAAATATATATAACTCAAAGGTTACTGACTGATTAACTGACATAGTGATCTATCAACGCACAGCCCAAACCACTGAATGGATCGGGCTTAAATTTGGCATGCAGGTAGATGTTATGACGTAGGCATCTGCTAAGAAAGGATTTTTCGAAATTCCACCCTTAAGAGGGTGAAATGGGTGGTTGAATTATTTTCCCATAGGCCACGCCGCGGGCGAAGCTGCGGGTAGAAGCTCGTAAACTATAAAAACTTAAAACAGAGCTGTGTTGGTACAGTGACTGAATGAGTGTTCAGCAATATATCTACTTGTCTACAGACCTTTTATTTCCTTGTACATTTTTATGATTTCAGTTACTGGAAGGGTAAAATTCCACGTCAAGGCTGGATTTACCTTTCAGTGCATTACATGTGCTTCTACTCATACATATTTGGGAAGAAGACAACAATCAAGATACGGTGGGCAGATGTTACGGACCTGGCCAAGACTAACAGTTTGTTGTTTCCCGATTCAATTAAAGTGGTGACACGCGATAGCGAATATTACTTTACTATGTTCCTGAAGAAAAATGAAACGTTTGCCTTGATGCAGCAATTAGCCAATATTGCTATGAAACAGTAAGTATAGCCATGGGTAATAGGTTAAGTATTATATATAAAAAATAATCAACAGCAAGGTTTGCAAAGCCTTGTATATATAAATTTATTTGGTTCTTATCTGAGATGCAAATTAATTTAATATTCAATAACTTCTTGCATCATTTAAAAATTAGACATTCAGAAATATATTATATATTTTTATCATGAGTTAATTATAAAATTCTTGCACATAAATACCCATTCCAAATTCAGGGTTAACTCTAATAACACATTCTAGATAATTACACATATAATATTTATCGTTCTAGATTAATCGACGACAAATCTGGCACCTTCAACAGCGATAAGGAACTTCTAACGAAGCTAAGCAAAAATGTACCAAAGAAGCCTTCATTTCTCAAAAGAGACTTGGATGCGAGAAAGCAGTCAAACCTCTATACACTAAGATTCAGATTACCACAGAATGAAAAGCTGGATGGTACAGAAGAATGTACTCTGTGGACACCATACAATAAGAGACATAACTGGGGCAGATTGTACTTGTCACAGAATTTTATTTGTTTCGACAGTCGAGTAAGTATACCTACTGTATGATAAAAAAAATTGACCTATTCTGCCATCCTTATTAGCTGTTATCAAGTCTCAACGATCAAAAGGTTTATGTCTTACTCTTTCGCCCAAAGACGTGTATCTATTTATTTCTTTCTCAATCATACTGTCGGTAAACCCAGGCACAATTGTTGTGTCACTTGCTATACAACTTATAACATGACATTGTGGTGTGCTAGCCCACGAAAAAGTTTACATACCAGTTTAATAGAGAACTTTTCCAGCTAGTTGCTAGGGGCAACGAATGTTGTTGATATAGACTTCACATGAGAGAAAATTTTATTTTCCGCATTTTGGTTTTTGTAAATATCTTTTTAATTAATATATCTTATACAAAGTCAATCGGCATATCATTAATTCAGCAAACCTATGGACCTCCTTCTATTACAACAAAAGTGTATCTAACTTCGCTTTACTGGTGACCTGTTTTGAACCGAAAGTCCACGTTTGCAGTAAATGTGTGTGATTTTGATTTTGTTGCTGATTGCGATAATTCTGATACTGATTCACATAAAGATGTCGCTCTCAACCGATAAGAACGAAGATATTTGTCGTGTGGGCGTGCGCATTCCGCCGTTTTGGCCTGAAAAGCCGGCCATTTGGTTCGCGCAGATCGAGGGCCAATTCGCGATATCGAACATTACTACGGACAATACGAAGTTTTTCTACGTTATCGGCCAACTAGACCCGCAGTATGCTTCTGAGGTGGAAGATATAATCATCAACCCGCCCGACACCAACAGGTATGAAAAATTGAAGTCGGAACTTATCAAACGACTGTCCGCGTCACGAGAAAAGAAGGTCAAGCAATTACTTATGCACGCAGAACTTGGAGACCGTAAGCCATCTCAGTTTCTAAGACATTTGCAACATTTGGCTGGACCTGGAGTTCCCGAAGATTTTCTACGTACTATCTGGACCAGTCGCTTACCAAGTAGCACGCAAACGATAATCGCTTCGCAGATGACGTCTTCGCTGGAAGCGCTCGCAGATCTCGCTGACCGCATCCATGACGTTGTGTCGCCTACAGCGCACGTAGCATCAACATCAAGTGTCATGCCAGGAAGCTCTTTAGACGCCATGAACCAACAGATTGCTGAACTTACCAAACAAGTGCAAGCTCTAACTGCGCAGGTGAACCGGCATTCACGTGCACCGAATCGTTCAAACAAGAAAACGCGCGGTCGTTCTAGCTCCACACGATCACAGTCGAACTATAGAAAATTTCCTGTGTGCTGGTATCATAATAAGTTCGGCAATGAAGCAAGTAAGTGCGTAAAACCGTGCGACTACCATGCGGGAAACGCGAACAGCAGTCGGTAATGGCGACGACCGATTGCCAAACTTCCGGTCGCCTATTTGTCACGGACGGCGCTACGAAGATGCAGTTTCTCATCGATACTGGCAGTGACGTATGTGTCTTCCCCCGATCGGCACTCAAGGAACGTCGTGAGAAAACAAATTATGAGCTGTGTGCGGCAAACGGTACACCCATTTCTACTTACGGCTACGCTCATTTAGTGCTGAACCTAGGCTTGCGCCGTGACTTTACTTGGCGATTCATCGTAGCGGACGTTACAAAGGCCATAATAGGTGTGGATTTTTTATCATTTTACAACCTCATCGTGGATTGTCGAAATCAACGTTTAATCGACAACACCACAAGCCTTACGTCCCCAGCTTCACCTGCACAGTCAACTGGGAACATTTCATCGGTAAAAGTTATTTCTGGAAATTCCGTATATCATAACATACTAAGCGAATACCCTGAGATTACTCGACCTTCCGGTGTCCACCGTGTTCCGAAGCATAATACCATGCATCATATACAGACTACTGCAGGACCGCCAATTAGCAGCACACCACGAAGACTAGCACCGGATAAATTAAAAATCGCAAAAGACGAATTTGCAGATATGTTGAGGAACGGAACAGCCAGACCTTCAAAGTCACCATGGTCATCACCACTTCATCTTGCGCCTAAAAAAGATAACGGCTGGCGTCCATGCGGTGACTACAGAATGCTCAACGCTAGAACCGTACCAGACAGCTATCCCATTCGACACATACATGACTTTGCACATTGTCTCTCCGGCTGTCAAGTATACTCGGTTATCGATCTCGTAAAAGCTTATAATCAAATTCCTGTCTGCCCTGAGGATATTCCAAAGACCGCAATCACGACGCCGTTTGGTTTATACGAATTTCCGTTCATGACGTTCGGACTACGTAATGCCAGCCAAACGTTTCAACGATTTGTGGACGAGATGCTTAGGGGCCTTGAAGAGTTCTGCTTCCCGTTTCTGGACGATTTTTTGATCTTCTCACCTGATCAGGAATCACACAAGAAGCACCTTCATCTGCTCTTCAACAGACTCAAGGAATACGGCATGGTAATCAACACGAACAAGTGCATATTCGGTGTATCAGAGGTAACGTTTTTAGGACACAGCATCTCAGCAGCTGGCACTAAGCCGTTACCATCGAAGGTAGAAGCAGTTGCGAATTACCCTCCACCGAAAACCGTTAGAGAACTGCGAAGATTCCTAGGAATGGTGAACTTTTACAGAAGGTTTATTCCTGACGCAGCGCGGCATCAAGCGCCTCTGAATGCACTGCTCACAGGATCAGTTAAAGGTTCACATCCCGTGCATTTATCAGAAGAAGCTACTAAAGCATTCATCGCCTGCAAGGAAAGTCTCTGCCAAGCAGCACTACTCGCTCATCCAGACTGCCAAGCGAAGCTCGCTATAGTCACCGATGCTTCAGACACAGCAATGGGCGCAGCTTTACAACAGCATAGAGACGGCCTGTGGGAACCTTTAGCATTTTTCTCTCGAAAACTTTCGCCATGTCAACAGAAATACTCGCCTTACGACAGGGAACTTCTCGCCATCTACGAAGCAATAAAATACTTTCGTCACATGGTGGAGGCGAGAGCCTTTATTATTTACACTGACCATAAGCCCATAACTTTCGCATTTCATTCACGAAAAGAAAAGTGCTCACCAAGACAGTTCAGACATCTGGATTTTATTTCACAGTTTTCTACAGATATCAGGCATATTTCAGGAAAGGATAACGTTGGGGCTGACAGTTTATCACGCATCGAAGAGATTACTCAGCCCATCGATCTATCCAAGCTTGCTCAAGCACAAAGCACAGATCCTGAACTAGAACAACTTTTGGATAGCGATACTTCTCTGCGCTTGACAAAAATCAAACTGCCTGGATCTCACACAGAAATCTATTGTGACAAGAGCAGCAATGTGGCCAGACCTTATGTGACCAAAGACATGCGACGGCAAGTATTCAAAAACTTGCATTCTTTTAGCCACCCTGGCACAAATGCGACGACGAAACTGATATCGGAACGCTATGTATGGCCTACTATGCGAAAAGATTGCAGAGAGTGGACTCGTTCCTGCCTAGCATGCCAACGATCAAAAATAACACGTCATGTCTCATCTCCATTAGCATCATTCAGCTTACCTCGAGCCAGATTCATGAAAATCCACATAGATTTGATCGGACCTTTACCTCTCTCACAGGGGTATCGTTACTGTCTCACATGTGTAGATCGCTTCACACGATGGCCCGAGGCTATACCATTACAGGAGATAACAGCTGAAACAGTGGCAAAAGCTTTAGTTCACGGATGGATATCCAGATTCGGCTGCCCTGAAGATATCGTCACTGATCGTGGTCGACAGTTTGAATCAGAACTTTTTAAGCATCTGTCCCACATCATCGGATTTCAACGCAGACGAACTACAGCCTACCATCCAGCATGCAATGGACTCGTCGAAAGATTCCACAGACAGCTTAAAGCCGCTATTACATGTCACGCGACCAGCAGCTGGCTTGAAACACTTCCACTTGTACTACTGGGAATCCGGGCGGCATTTAAGGAAGACTTACAAGCGACTCCAGCTGAGCTCGTATATGGAGAGACACTACGACTCCCAGGTGACATTTTTTGTCAATCGGCTGATGGCACAGAGGACTTGACAGTATACACTGAAAGACTGCGCACATTCGCCAAAAATTTGTTGCCATTACCAACTTCTCACCATGGGAATAACCGCTCCATATTCATTTTCAAAGATTTAGCAACAGCATCCCACGTCTTTCTAAGAGATGACACCTCGCACCCATCTTTTCAAGCAGCTTATACAGGCCCACATGAGGTGATAAAACGAGGGGATAAAGTTTTCAAGCTCCGCATAAAAGGCAAAGAAGTCACTGTATCAGTCGACCGCATTAAACCTGCCTACATACTTCGTGAGTTGGACCATTCTCCCGCCGTGGCAGCACCTGAGACCCGAGACGCTCCAGTGACCACCACTCGATCAGGACGAACAGTGCGTTTTCCAGAATATTATCGCCCGTAGGACGGTCTCTGGAGGGGGGTGATGTGGTGTGCTAGCCCACGAAAAAGTTTACATACCAGTTTAATAGAGAACTTTTCCAGCTAGTTGCTAGGGGCAACGAATGTTGTTGATATAGACTTCACATGAGAGAAAATTTTATTTTCCGCATTTTGGTTTTTGTAAATATCTTTTTAATTAATATATCTTATACAAAGTCAATCGGCATATCATTAATTCAGCAAACCTATGGACCTCCTTCTATTACAACAAAAGTGTATCTAACTTCGCTTTAACATTGTTTAATGTTAGAGTTCACTGTACTTATAAAGCCTTATTGACACAGTTCAAGTCCAGTCGGTCTAATCACACTTGGACTTGGACCTACTGGGACGTAATAGATACTTTTTTCATTCATTCAAAACGATCCGAGTGAACAATGTTAATTGCTGCGTTCCCTTTGGACTGAATTATGTTATTTTTTCGTTATTTTCGATCACATCGGGCGTTCAACATAGAGTAACAGTGATCACTGTGATCGTTTTTGGCAGTTTTCTCCCCTGTTCCACTTGAAGTAGAAATGCTAAGAACAATACCGAATTTTGCCACTTTTTACCCACCCAAGGCGATGGGTGAAAATTATCGCTTTTTGACATCTTTTGGCACAGATTACTAATTTATTAGCTTTGACAGTTCAATTATGTTCACTTTGGTACTTTGATAAAACTGATTGATTATTTTCTTGAAAGTTATTCCGTCGTGTTTCTCATTAAAGATAAAAAGAAAGTGATGACCAAGTGGAACGTAAATGAATGAATAAAAAGTAATCGTTTTTGGCATTTTAGTTAGCATTCGTAGCAGCTACTGGAATAGGCTAAATGTCAACAGATATCTAATACATTCGTATGAAGATCCGACTAGATCGTGTCAACGCGGCATTATATAAAACAGTACAATCGCATTAAAATAAACTTACATAAGGCGGCATTCATTATGATATTTATGCTATCGCTGCCTGTTAGGCTAGCACATGAGTACATAGTCACGTAGCTTTATTTACTTAACCTTTATTGCTGTTGACCACTATCATTTATTCATAATGTTGTGTATATTGTAATAGTTGTATGTTTAAATGATTACACGTTATGCAATATTTATCACTAACAACAAAAAAAAAGTTGGTTAGGTCAATGACTGCGATAAGCGCAAGTCTACTGTACTGTCCCTCGGGGGATTAGCCTTAGCAGATTTAAGTGGATGTAGCAAAACTGTTAGATAGAAAAAATCCAAATAGTCACATTGCAAAAGTTTTTGAGGCAAACTTTTTGAATTCGAGTCCCACCTTAGTCTGCGGTTCTAATAGTCTGGTTCCATGATTTTGATTCGCCCTTTCCAGGTGCGTAATCTTGTACGGCTCACTGTACCACTTCGTAATGTGCATCAAGTGGAGCGAGCGGATTCTGGAGGAGCGGGCAGTGCGACCGATAGCGGCAGTATCCTGATCACGACTGCGCATCACACCAGCTTCCTCTTCGGGAATATTGCCGACAGGGACTTCCTTGTGCACAAGATATCCGAACTCCTTGCTAAGTTACCGAAGTGAGTATATATATAAATAAATAAATACTTTCTTTCCACTAGAACCCCTGAGGGTCCCATGGATGCTCACTACCCATTGCTTTTCTTACAAAACTGCATTACAGGATAATTAGATTCATAGAAATTGAGATAAGGCATATTGGCTCAAAGTAATACTGTCTAATGCTTAACTCAGGCATGAGTTGATCATATTAGTCATAATAACTAACCGAAAAAAATACCAATAAAATAATAATATTTTCATATTCATGTCAATAACACAATTGGGTTTTGGTCGTTACTGAATTCCGCCGCTTACTGAGCTAAGCTCCTGTTTTTCTTTATTTTTTTCTTCTTGCAACTTATTCTATTCTTATTTTACCTAATGGCTCAACCAATATAATAATAATAATAGCGCCCAACGATCACGTACATAGATCCTGGACCCTAACTAGGATTCCCTGTGTCTAGGGATATATATGATAGACCCAGGATATATATGATAGATGTTTCCGAAGCTATGTCTGGTGACGTCATTTCGTCTTTTGATTCGAAAGTGTCAGTGAGAAACAACTCTACTTTAAAAATAACAAGTGGAATTACCAAATCGACGGAAAGACAATTTTGTATTTATATGATATAGTTTAATTAATTTATTCTATTTAGACTAAAAGTAGTAAAATCCGGATAAATAATTGTGAACTAAATAATATCTTCTTAATCAAAGGTTCAATCTTTTAACTTCTCTTTTGCTTGTAAATAATTGTATTTTGCACATTCTAAGTGGACTCATTTAATTACTAATACTCATAATAATATAACATTTTATTAATTGAATTTTCCATTTTTTAGAGTTTAAGATGTTTACTCATCATACTTCTTAGCATGTTTCAGGGATTAACCATATACTGGAGGCATGAGTGTCATGGTTTGTTCAGCCGTTGCTTTATTTGGCATGTCATTGTAATCAGGAATATCAGCACAGTAGCGAAAAATTACGCACGCGCCTCGATAGGGACGCATTTCTCAACATTTTATACAATTAAAGCGTGAAGCACGCTCATTTTGGAATAAAACCTCTATAGATTACCTGCGCGCATGACTTGTTATAATGTATCCAGTCATGTCATTAGAGTGAGCGCTCTGCGCTCATATGCTCGGCATGAATATTGTTTTTACTGTTGCCTCTATCAGAGCACGAGCGTCATTTGTTTTCCTGCTCTGTGAATATCAGCATAAATATAACCCTTTAAGGTCCGTATTACAGAACGATGCTCAGTCATCGATCGGTGCTCAAGCAGAGATTTCATTCATAAAGTGATCAATTAGTGAATAAAATCTCTGCTTGAGTACTGATCGATGACTGAGCATCATTCTGTAATACGGACCTAAATGACTCGAAGCAACTGGATTGACTTCATAGAACGAGACAAGTATACATAATATGCATATATGTGAATTGAATGGGTGTATACTTTAAAATCATCGTTGTTTTAACCCGGGTTACTTTACAGTAATTGAAAAGTTAAAGCTTTTATTACTGCAAATCTACAAAACCATGGATGACGGAATTATTTTTTTATGCCTTTTTTAAATTATTCTATAGACCGCCAGTTTAATATGAATCCAACGAACGAACGTTATGTTTCTTTAGCTTTCATATGCCATACGACTTAACCGATTAAGATGAAATTTTACACATAGATTGCTTTCACTATTGAAATTTGCGGGTGCGTCTTGTGTTTCATACATGAAATACCATCAAATTCATTTTGCTTACTAAATAATCATCACATAAATTAAATTATGCATCTTGACTTTAACTGCTGAAAGGCAACTCTGAATTTTACGTACAAAGCTTTAAGGTGGAAACTATCGCTATCTTTTACTTGGGCATCATTTCATAATCTAACCCGTGAATCTTAACACAAAAATACCTTCGCCTCTGTGTGCTTATGTATAAGTATCAAATTACCGTACATATTCTCACTTGTGACTGCAGTGGAAATTACAGGGAGAAACCGACGAAGTCAGTAGCTGGTTCCGAAGAAGGTGAAAAATGGACACCGCAACCGCCTCTCATGACCCTGTTCAGAACGCACCAAACATCGCCTATTAAGCAGATACAACAGAAAAAGGTAACTTTAATGTACTATGATTTTTAATTTCAAATGTATCACACTAATATTATAAAGGCGAAAGTTTGTATGTGTGTATGTTTGTTACTCCTTCACGCTCAAACGGCTGAATGGATTTGGATGAAATTCGGTATCAAGATAGCTTATTGCACAAGTACTTGTGCAGCAGTACAGCAGTGCTTGTGCACTAGTAGTGCACTAGTAGTGCACAAGCACTGCTGTATTTCGGTTTGAAGGGCACTGTAGCTAGTGAAATTACTGGGCAAATGAGACTTTATGATCTGATCTCACAGTTAAGTAATCCTATTACTAGATTGTGCTGATGTCTCAGGATGACGTGCGCAGTGCAGTGTCACGCGAAACTCTATACTTTAGAGTTCCGAGTAACACTGCAGCTGATATGGGCAGCCGTGTCGTTTAACATCAGGCGAACGGCTAGCTCGTCACGTCATTACTTAACAAAAAAAAAACTTATTTGTTTATTCTACTTTTAACAAAATCGATAAAGGTTCCCCTTTAGGTTTAAAAGTCTTTATTTTAATATTCTTTCAATTTTGGACTCAATATAACAATTTGAATATCGTTTGTAGTTAATATTTATGTGAATGATTGTAGGAGAAGCAATGGGAAGACCATATGGCCGAAGTGGGCCGCGGAGTCAGCATGTACCAAACCACAGACGGAAGCGAGCTGGTGGTGAACGGCATCCCGGAGTTACTTCGCGGCGAGCTTTGGGCGGTGTTCTCTGGATCTATATTGCAAAAGGTCATTTGCTGTACAAAATGAGTATTTATATGAATTTGTTTGTAATAATTAATTTAGTAATAATTTTAATTAATTTAAATTTCATAATAAGTTTTGTAATTTGTTATTGTAATATCAGGGTTTATCATTAATTTACCCACAATAATTCTTTGCAATCGCCCCAATATGGATGATCTTTTTATCTGGATTTAACGGAATTACCGTAGATATTTTTATTTCATTTTGTATTTAAGATGAACTTCCGCGAAGTCACGCCTGATTCTATCAATAGGCATGACGACAGTATCAAAAAATGGTCGATTTAATGTTTTTAGGGTAAAATTTATATTAAATAACGTTGAAACACTGGTTTAGTTTTATTAAAAATATTGAGATTACTTAGATTTTCAATAAAATAAAACATTAAAATACTGCGATCGGCCATTTTGACTGAAACGCCAATCACAGCGCATGACGTCACACGTAGATTTTTGCTGTTGTGAATATACGCATTTGGATTGATTTTGTTATTTACTTTCTTCGCTACGCGTAGACACAATGACATAAACATGTCATTGTGTAGGTAAACACCTAGGAGTGACGTCAGAGCCGACGCCATGACACCTCGAGCTGTTTTCGCGCCGCATTTAAAAAATATTATGAAAATGGCTTTAATCTTGGTTAAAATTAAGTTTATTACCGAAATAAAGGTTTTTTCGTAAATAGTAAATGTATACCCACATTACGGAAGAGGATTTCAAAATCTTTCGTCATGCCTATTATCTTATCTTACGTTAACAGTTAGAACGTCGGTCCATTAGTAGGAATAATTATATCTCGCTTGGGCAATGCGATAATTTCGATGCGATTTGTTTGGATTAATATTATATTTTTGTTGAACGTTTGTAATGTTTGTAATTCCAAGCACACACAAAAGTCCCAGCTGAACTGCACTATATAAGTGGCTTGCAGAGTGAGCCGTATGTGCATGTACTATTAAGTATTCTGTGACACTAAAATAATGCGAGTGGAGCGTTGTGATATTTTGTGATTTCATATTTCTGGCTTCTATATCTTGATTTTCTTGTATTACAGGCACAAAACAAAGGGCTGTATGAGAGATTGGTGACTCAAGCGTTGTCTTCAAAGAATCCAGCCAATGATGAGATTGAAAGGGATCTGCATAGATCGCTGCCAGAGCACAGGGCGTTTCAGAATGATGTTGGTAAGTAAACTTCATATTCAGAAAAATGGGTCGAATGATCATGACGTCAGCCGAATGAAAATACTTGCTTTCGCAATAGTTACTAGGGGATAGTATTAGATACATTAGATGGCAAAACTACCTCGTTCTAGCGTCTACATCGCAGGGAGACGAAATCGCAAAATGACTACATTTTCATTAATATAGTTCTGGAAATTACCACATGAACTCCATTTCCTAATTAGACGCAGGAAAATATCATTATAAATGTTGCCACTTTTTCATGAAAAATATATAAAACGTTTTTTTTTAAAGTGCTGGTTAAAAGAGATGCAATTCACTGATTGATTACATTTTGGTATCTATCATCTATTCCATGCTTTTATATTCTAATCATTTCTTAAAAATCTTAATTTCTGCCTATTTTGTAAATTAAATTAATTAGGGACCTGTGAAAAAATGCAGTATATTATAATAAAATTGCGAGATGGATATAATATAACGATTTATAATTTTTATTAATATTTTACTCAGTATCGAAAGACTCTGCAGTATCTAACACCAAACCAAAAGTTGTTGGCGATAGTACTTAGGACTAAAAGAAGTGACGTATGCTGCATTAGCAAATTATAGTTCCGCTAATTTGAACTAATAGAGCTGAAATAGATCCATCTCATTTAATTCATATAATGACTTCGTCGTAAAATAAACTTAGCGCAGAAAGTGTAGGTAGAAAAAAAAACTTGAGGCGTAGATTACATTGTAAAATAATAAGGCCGTTTTCAATAATATTGTATTTTTAGTCATTTGTCACCTGAACAAAAAAAAACTAAACATTTTGTGAATAAAAAAAAATCCTATATATTTGTAATTTTTACTTTTTTTGAGTAATGAAACTTTTATTTAAATTCAGGAATGCTTAAAAGAATTGCCAAGCTCGTTTTCTTTTTACCTTAAGATGTATGAGTTCCCGGCCGTATTCCTTAATATTGTTTTTAATTCTTTCACAAACACTTGTCCTACCACGGAAATCGAACCCGCCACCTCCGGAATATAAGCCGAACTGATCAACCACCACACCACAGAGGCTGAACTTAGGATGTGAAATCTATATATGAAAACGAGCTTCTGCCTGCAGCTTTGCCCGCGTCGTGGCCTATGGGAAAATTATTCAACCACCCATTTCACCCTCTTAAGGGTGGAATTTCGAAAAATCCTTTCTTAGCGGATGCCTACGTCATAACATCTACCTACATATCAAATTTCAGCCCGATCCGTCCAGTGGTTTGGGCTGTGCGTTGATAGATCACTATGTCAGTCAGTCAATCAGTCAGTCACCTTTGAGTTATATATACTTAGATATAGATATGTAGTACAAAATTCGCTAACCAAAATGTATAATTATCGCATCATTTCAGGTATCTCCGCCTTACGTCGAGTACTATGCGCGTACGCACTCAAAAACCCAACAATTGGTTATTGTCAAGCGATGAACATTGTGGCATCAGTGCTTCTGATATATTGCCCGGAGGAGCAGGCGTTTTGGCTTCTAGCCACCATATGCGAGACATTGCTCCCCGACTATTATAATACAAGGGTGGTGGGTGCTTTGGTAAGTGATGCTGTTTAACTATGTTGTTATAGTTTGAAAACTATATATATGTGAGTATAATAATTATAACGCCCAACGATCACATACATAGATCCTGGACCCTAACGAGGACCATGGTCCCACAAAACCCAGACTCACAACAAGTATTTGCGCTTTATTTTTCTGTCCACAAATACTTGTCCTGCCGCGGGAATCGAACCCGCCACCTCCGGGCTATGAGCCGACCTGACCAACCACCACACCACAGCTGTCATTTATTGGCTGATTATTGATCATTATGGTAAATATCACGGATAAACTCACGTTTATTAACAGTCAAAATTACTCCGATCATTTTTACCGATGTCATTTTTGCCTATCTTACATCCCACCAAGGAAGGTTACCGATTAGATCATTTTAGGTATTCAAAATGGCTAAAAAAATCTTGTAAACAGCGGTATGAGGCATACGTTAATCTATTGTCATGCAAAATGTCAGCTTTCGACAGGTTAACTGAAAATAAAGTCGGCTAACTCTACCATAAGAGGATTTAGTGCAGGGTGTCATTCTATTCCCTTCCGTCATTTTTACTTTTGTACAGGAAGTTTTCACATAATCATCTGCTTTCGATACTGCTTTGATCTCTATTTCGTACTAATTAGTTTCAATTTTGCTTCATAACATCACAGTATCACACGTGCCATTTTTTTTTTTCATAAAATCTTATTTCTTCAGGTCGACCAAGGTGTCCTAGAAGAGCTAACCAAAGCCCATTTACCAGAACTGCACGCTAAGTTAGACGAGCTCAGCATGATGAAAATGATATCTCTATCCTGGTTCCTCACGTTGTTTATCAGCGTGATGCCGTATGAGTGTGCTGTCAACGTTATGGACTGCTTCTTCTACGATGGGGCTAAAGTCATATTCCAGGTTTGTGTATCTTTGTGCCACAATAGTTGTGAGTTAAATTTCTTAATATTTGTACATTTATTAATCTCGTGTACCTTTCTGCCCCACACCAAAATTGTATACTTTATTACAGCATACTCCATTGCAAGTGCTTTTAGTGCTTGTTTGCGATTGGACGAATTCCATGAATGTACATTTAGCGACCAATCGCAAAGCGCGTATTCATGGCTGAATTTGACCGTCCAATAGCAAGTGCAATTAATTACCTTTCCCACATGCGATGAAATGTCTTGTAGATTATTGTTTTTTTTTATGTACGAGCGAAATGGCATTCTGATCTATGGTTAAAGTAGTATAGTAGTTAGGCTGGGTTTCGTACCTATACTTCCATAACTGATAATATTTACTTGATAGTACATACACCTAAAATAAATCAGTTTAAAAATTCTGGTCTAGAATCAATTTTTGAACTGTAATTGCCCATCCAAAAACTAAGAAAGGATAGGCTATGAAACCACCTAAATATTAAATATATTTTGTACTAAAATCCAGGTAACACTGACAATATTGGATATAAATCACGACAAGTTACTAAAATGTACTGAAGATGGACAAGCGATGCAAGTCCTCAACGATTATCTCGAAGGTATTTACAATGAAGAGGCTATGGCTTTGTCCACGGAACCACGGACGGCCGAAAAGGTGAGACTTTATTCCAATTACCTAAAGATTTTTTTTGAAGTAAAACTTATTTACGCACGGGTGACTTGGAGAGTAAGCTGGTGAATGCGAACGGAAATTGATGTTAGTTCACGTAGATCTCCGTTGTCAACATAACAAAGCTAAGTTAAAGTATTATTATGTAGGTATGTCCGGTTAAATGACAACTTAAAATTGTCAAGATGGCGACATTAATATTAAACAAAGAAAAAACAAAGTTATACCGGCCGACAGATGGAGCTAAACTAAAGTAGGTTTACTTCGTTTGTGTAGTCTAAAGCACACTCGTGTTTTTTATAATAGTAATAACCGCCCAACGGTTAACGTTAACGGCCCAAAGAATCTATATCCTGGACTCTAACTAGGATTCCCTGTATCTAGGGACCCAGGAACTACGAGGACCATGGTCCCACAACCCAGTTACAAAAGAAGCTTTTTTTCCAAACCCGCCGCACACTCCGCACATGAGGGATGTTAGCCATGTAACCATGGCGTAAATTTGATTTAATAACTTCGATAGATCAACTAGCGGCCGGCTCGCTTTATAGTAAGCAGTTACCAGTTGCTTTAATATATTATGTGTACAATCTTGTCTCCGAAGGAGATTCCTGTGACCTCACTATACAGGTTCTACCTAGTGTGAGGGACAGTGCTTCGACTGAGGTACATCACACTAATATTATAAAGGCGAAAGTTTGTATGATTGTTACTCTTTCACGCTTCAACGGCTGATTGGATTTGGATGAAATTCGGTCCCAAGATAGCTTATACACTGGATTAACATATAGGCTACATTTTATCCCATAAAAGTGAAATTTTCGCGTGGGATGAGCAAATAATTAAAATACTTTCCATCCGCGGGTGAAACCGCGGGGCGCAACTAGTTGTAAATACAGAAAACAAATATGTTACTGCTCTACAAGTTGAATGTACCTCTCTTACTACCTGAGCGATTTTTTTTTATGTTACGAAATGACATTACGAGCTAGTCGCTCGCCTGATCTTAAGCGACACGACTGCCCATATCAGTTGCAGTGACTAGTTTCGCGTTATACTGCACTGCGCACGTCATTCTGAGACATCAGCACAGTCTAGCAATAAGATTACTAGAGTATGAGATTAGGTAAAGTCTCATTTTCCCAGTAATTTCACTAGCTACAGTGCCCTTCAAACCGGAACACAGTAGTGCTTGCGCTCTACTGCTTGGCGCCAGAATAACTGGCAAAGCGGTGGTACCTACCTAGACGAACTTTGCAGAAAAGTCCTACCACCTAGTTTTTATTTATTTTTTACCGGCGCCTACAATTCGTTCGTTTTGTTTCAGACGATCAAAATCCAAGAGTTGATATACCAAACGTACAGAAGTTTTGGCACTCGAGTTACGGGCGAGCACATAGAACATTTGCGTTTGAAACATCGTTTGAAAGTCGTGCGGCAGTTGGAAGACAGCTTAGAAAGGAACACGCTAAGAGCGTTACAACAAGATAGACTTTTGGATCCCACTGAATTACAGGTAAGAGATACAAAAAGCACTAATTTAATAGTTTTTTTTGAACGCCCAACGATCACTATCATATATTCCGGACTCTAACTAGGATTCCCTGTGTCTAGGGACTCAGGAACCTACAACACCTAAACTCGGAATAAGTATTTGCGCTTTTTTTTCTGTGCACAAATACTTGTACTGCTGCGGAATCGAATCCGCCGCCTCCAGATTATGAGCCTACCTGCTCAACCACCACACCACAGAGGCTGCCAAAAAAAGTACATAGTTCAGAATGGATATTTTTAATGTCAAATGATAAGTACATCCTAATAAATGTTTTTTTTTTAATCTTTTAAAATTTGCCATTTGTGGTCAATAACAAGAATTACATCATCTGTTTATATGACTATATAGTCATATAAACATATACATATATGTATATGTACATATTTATATGCCTTGTCCTGAGTGTATGATTGACCGACTGATAGACAATATACAACCCCCACTATTAGAGATTGTAGAGAATTGTTATTATTTGGAGGGCGTCTTCATTTTGGCGCACGGTTGTACTATGAAAACGTTTTTGGAAATTCAACTCTTGAAAGCCTCGAATGAGGTTAAGATTGTTTGATGCAACGCGGATGGAACCGCGAGCTGCTTCTAGTCTCGTATATATTCCGAATTCGATTCATCTAATTGAAGGGATGAGATCAAGAAGGGTTTAATTGTTTTTTTTTTACAAAATGACTTATGGGTATCGTTGGATTCAGCGTGCAATTATATACAATAATACATTCTCAAAATACCAAAACGAGACTTTAAAAGAGTCTAAAAACGGTTTAACTGACACAGGAGTACAGTTCGCTTAGCATAAAAACATTATTATATTTTTAAAGTAATTGTACGAATTAGTACTATATTTTGTATTTAAAAATAGAATGAATACATTTTCAAGCAACTGAAACTTACTACTTAATAAGCACTCTACATTAAAATGAAGCCGATGAAGTTTAAAGTCAATTTTCTCGAATCTATCAATTTGACAGTTAAACCCTTTTTATTCTCAACCCTTCAATTGACAATCGTCAAACTTAAAAACTAAGTGTCACAATCAGCGGTCCTATCGCTTAAAGCGATCTCTCCCAGACAACCCAAAAATATAGGGAAAGGAACAACAAAAAATAAGGATGGTGGTTTTCAATTACAGGCAAAGATATATACATGAGGTGTATTAAGGAAGTGGGCAACTATAGGTATACATAAACTAAACTTAATACTAAAACTATTATTGTAATAATAGCCCTTTTTGAACTCATCCCTTTTTTATTTTTTATTTTTATGTTAAGGTATGACATGACGAGCTAGCCGTTCGCCTGATGTTAAACGACACGGCTGCCCATACCAGCTGCAGTGTCACTCGGAACTCTAAAGTATAGAGGTTCGCTTGACACTGCACTGCGCACGTCATCCAGAGACATCAGCACAATCTAGTAATAAGATTACCAAACTGTGAGATCAGATCATAAAGTTTCATTTGCCCAGTAATTTCACTAGCTACAGTGCCCTTTAAACCGGAACACAGCAGTGGTTGCGCACTACTGCTTGGCGGCAGAATAACTGGCAAAGCGGTGGTACCTACCTAGACGAACTTTGCAGTAAAGTCCTACCACCTAGTAATTGATTGACCTTGAATTGTTCCCAGGAATTACTAAGCGTCATACGTGAAGAATTACTCTGGGCAAAGCGCGTGCCCTGCGAGAGGCTAGAAGCGCCGTACGAAGCTTACAGGTTAGACTTCGCGCAGTTCAAGACTCTGTACAGCGCCTTGTCGCCCTGGGCTAAAGGAGATTACGCCGAGGCTATTACTGCTAGGATGTTTAAGGTAACTCGATGATAAAATCTAAAGTTTAAACCAATTATATATCTCAGAATATGTACTAAACTTAAGGAGTAATCGAAAGTAACTATGTCACATATGTAGTGAATATTTAATAACGAGAATACAAATTTTAAAAAAGTTCGAAATTATTTTCTCAGTCTTTTACTACGGATACCATTGGCATTCGAACTCGATTGTAACTCGCGACAAAACATACTTACCATGTATCACCGCGCGTTGTGTTATCACATTTTAGACGCGTACTATCTTTAATGTAACCTAATACTGGTTTGCACGCACTAGCCAGTTGAGTTTTTTTTTTGTTTGGTTTGGCTCTACACTTGTGTATTTAGCTAGTGTTCAGTAATTTTACAAGAAGTCACAGTCACAAGTCATCAAGTTAAGTCATAATCTAGTCAAGTCGTACTCGTAGTAAAGTGGTGGCATCTTTACCAGAAGCTTCTATGGAGTTTTGGAAACGACACGAAAAGAACCGTTTCACCATCATTATACCATTTTCCCACACTCACGCCTGTAATCCAGCACTTAACGAATAAAATGCCACCAATTTTATGCACTAACACTGAAATTAACACAAGTTTTGGAAAATAATACAATGCGGTGACGCGATCTTTTTCGTTTGCCCGCCAAAACTCGCCATAGTTGAGTTATTAAATTATGTTTTACGAATAAATTATGTATTCGCTTAACTCCCTGCTTCACTTTTTCCCCTTCGTCAGTTGATGGACAACGACGGGGACGGTTTCGTAAGCGCTCGTATTAAATTAAATTATTTTTTACGAATAAATTCTGTATCTGCTTAACTCCTCCCTCCACTTTTTCCCCTTCGTCAGTTGATGGACAACGACGGGGACGGTTTCGTAAGCGCTCGTATTAAATTAAATTATTTTTTACGAATAAATTCTGTATCTGCTTAACTCCTCCCTCCACTTTTTCCCCTTCGTCAGTTGATGGACAACGACGGGGACGGTTTCGTAAGCGCTCGTATTAAATTAAATTATTTTTTACGAATAAATTCTGTATCTGCTTAACTCCTCCCTCCACTTTTTCCCCTTCGTCAGTTGATGGACAACGACGGGGACGGCTTCGTAAGCGCTCGCGGGTTGAGCGTGGCGCTGGGTGTCGCCGCGAGGGCGGACGGCCCGCGCCGCCTGCGAGCCCTGTACTGCGCGCACGCGCCGCCGCTGCTGGCGCCCGCCGACCTGCGCCCCACGCACTTCACCGACACCGGCGAGGAGCTCGCCACAGACGCCATCTCCTTTTTCGACAGGTAAAGAAAGAAGAAAAAAAGAAAGACAAACTTTTATACATCACTCACTTACAAAAATAAAATTAAATTTACGGATTTAATGGATAACCGTGCTCAGAGCACCACATCATCAATACATCAGGCATTGCTAAAATGGACATCATCAAGAGGCATACGTTTGACAAAATCTCAATTGAAGGAATTAGATCAAAAAGGGTTAACTGATTTTTTCCACAAAATGACTTATGGGTATCGTTGGATTCAGCGTGAAATTATCTACAATAATACATTCTCAAAATACCGATACGTGGCTTAAATCTCGAGATTTTCAGTCTAAAAAGGTTTATCTGACACAGGAATACAGTTCGCTTAGCATAAAAACATTATTATATTATATTATATTTTTACAGAAATTGTACGAATTTTGTATTTTAAAATAGAATTAATACATTTTCAAGCAACTGAAACTTACATAAACCTTTTCTATTACTTAATAAGCACTCTACATTAAAATGAAGCCGTTGAAGTTTAAAGTCAATTTTCTCGAATTTCGAGAAAATAGTTAACTATCAATTTGACAGTTAAAACCCTTCTTGTTCTCACCCCTTCAATTATCAAACGTAACCTTTTTAGCAATGATTTTAATTTATTCAAGAACAAATTATAAAAATTTAAACAATAAAATTAAAATAAAATTAAAAACGATGCAATACCATAACTTAATCTAGGATGCTACCAGTAGGCAACGTGTCCAAAATGCTGGCGGCATTGCCCCGTTGAAAGGCAATGCTTAGTCCAAATTAAAAAAAATCTAAGTAAATAATATTAATATTTAGTCTAATTTATTAATTTTAGCATTTAAAAAAAAACGAATAGTGTTTAGCAAAATTTCCGTTGCCTGAGTGATATAAAATGAACTTAACTAGCTCCTAATAAAACAACTTCATTGGCGTTCTTTTTTGTATGTAATCGTGAGCTTTTAATATTTTGATCATTGGTAATATTTGGACATCACTTTGATATGATTTATATTCACAGTATAGAAAACCCGTCCACTCCCGAGCCTATTGCGATGGCGCCTTCGATGCAGAGATCAATAAGTGAAGTTTGCAGCGACGGTGGCTTCATGGACAAATCCAGCGACAGCGCCAATAGTCAATCAGGTTAGTCAGTCAGTTAGTCAGGTTGTTATAATGAGAGTAGAATCAACGTGTGAACAAAAGTTGGTTGAGAAGCTTTTGTTAGAAGTACTTTAAAATATAGTATACTAGTAGCGCCCCGCGGTTTCACCCGCAGATAAAAATAATTTCAATTGTTTGCTCATCCCACGGGAAAATTTCACTTTTCCGGGATAAAATGTAGCCTTTATGTTAATCTAGTGTATAAGCTATCTTGGTGCCGAATTTCATTTAAATCCATTCAGCCGTTTGAGCGTGAAGGAGTAACAAAAATACACACATACACACTTATTATTAGTGTGATAAACAGACTAATAAAACGGGAGGGAAATGAAAAAAAATATTTTATTTTATTTAATTATTAATTGTGGTTAAAGTAATACACTCGGGGGATAAAATACACCTTTGAATTCATTTTGCTGAGTGTCAAAAGTCTGTTTTACCAACTCCATCTTAATCTTCATCTAAAGAAATTTGAATCAAGGATGGGGACTTTAAATTTTTTCCTTTAAGTTAAAATTAATAGAAATTATAATAAACGCCCTACGATCACATACATAGATCCTGGACCTTAACTAGGATTCCCTGTATCTAGGGACCCAGGGACTACGAGGACCATGGTCGCTCAAAACCCTGACACGCAACAAGTACTTGCGGATTTTTTTTGCACTAATACTTGTTCTGTCGCGGGAATCAAACCCGCCACCTCCAGGTTATGGGCCAACCTGCTCAACCACTATACCACAAAGGCTGTAATGAATCATATAAACTAAAAAAATTATGTACGTCTGTACTAAAGTTGATGACAGCTTCTTAGCTCGCACTTATCCTTCCATGACATAGCTGACCTGTCATTTTTTAGTACAGACGCCCGTCTATTCGATAAGTTACAATGAGCGATTTTGGGTGGGCACTGGGCAATATTCACAAGATCGTTATTTTGTTTAGAGGCTTCATCGCTTTTAGCATTGATGCTGCCCTAATAAAAACTGAAAACAACTATTACACGGCTAACTGAGTGTTAGCCGTGTAATAGTTGTAGTTATGATGCTGCCCTGTTTGTACTGGTGTAACTAAACACTTATATGAACTAACGAGCTTCTGCCCGCAGCTTCGCCCGCGGCGTGGCTTATGGGAAAATAATTCAACCACCCATTTCACCCTCTAAAGAGTGGAATTTCGAAAAATCCTTTCTTAGCGGATCAAAACATCTACCTGCATGTCAAATTTCAGCCCGATCCGTCCAGTAGTTTGGGCTGTGCGTTTATAGATCACTATGTCAGTCAGTCAGTCAGTCAGTCAGTCACCTTTGAGTTTATATATTTAGATTTATATTGTCTTAATTAATTTTAGCCTCTATTTCTATATATGTATATATATTTTTGTAGATTTAGGTTTTGTATCATATACAAATCATAAACACTTACCAGTTTCAAACTAAGAATTCATTATATAATAAAGAACGCAGTTGTAGAAAATAGTGCCATCTTTTTTTTTATAACAAATGAATACTAAAAGTCATTGGTGCAATAATTCAATTTTAAAATATTCGTATATATTTGTAGATTTAGGTTTTGTATCGCATACAAATTGTAAATACTAATTGAAAAAATACATTTTTATTTTTACATTTGAAAAATATATTTATTTGGATAAAGGCAAATAAGTACATTACATTAGGTTAGAAAAACCTGGGTCCCCACACTAGGCTCAGAGCCCGTATTATGCGGTCCAGATTTCTATTAGTTTGATGCCTAGAAGCGTTACTTCTGTGACGTGTGTACCCATATCCCAGGATCGAGCGGCTGCGCGTCCGTAGCGGAGTCGGTCCGGCAGTGCGCGCTGGCCGGGCTGCCGGGCGCGCTGCCGTCCCCGCCGGGCGCCGCGCCGCCCGCGCCCGCCGCGCCCGCGCTGCCCCGCGCGCACTTCCTGCAGCTGCTGGCCGCGCTGCACGACCTCACGCAGCACGACCGCCGCCTCTACGAGAGTGTCGTCCGGGCGGGTGAGTGCCAGACATACCCAGGGCTTACCGGGACAGGAAAAGATGTGTTTGAAAAGCAAGTTCGCAATTATTATGCCGAATAAAGCTCCCCCTAATCATGACTATTAATAACCATTGTTGTTTCTCACATATATCATAATATGCACTCTTCAATCTCGACGTTATAAATAAATATAGTAAGGTTTATATACTTTAAATAATTGCATTAATTTTAATTGTGTAAGTAGGTATGTTATATTATTTTTTATTAAGTATATTATATGTAATATTTTTTTATTATATATGCGTATTTTGTTCTAATATCAATTTTACTGCACTGCTACCATTACTTTTCTTGCACATCCAGGTTGACTGGTAGATAATGCTTCATAGCATTAAGTCCTCCTTGTATATTATTTTGTGCTAGTATTAATAAATAAATAAATATAGGGCTACAGGGGCACAAGGTAACAGGGTCATGAAAACATAAGGCTATAGGGATATAGGGTCAAATGGCTACAGTAACACAAGGTTACAGAGTTACAAGATACAGGGACACTTGGATACCGAGTTATGGACACAAGGACACAGAACTAAAGGGAGCCTTTAGAGTCATTAGGATACAGGGAAACAATTCTGCCAAGAATAAAGGGACACAATTTTAATTTACTACTAAACAATATTACTACAAAGGGGAACAAAATTACTACTAGGGAGCTTATTAAGACAATTACTAGGTGGCGGGACGTAGCGAAGGGGATGAATACGTGGGTATAATGCTACAAGGTCACACTGCTGTATGGCTAAAATAATTCTTGTTGTCGTTTGTCAGATCTTGTGTCCAATTTAGCGGTAATTCTTGTGTCCAATTTAGCGGTAATTCTTGTGTCCAATTTAGCGGTAATTCTTGTGTCCAATTTAGCGGTAATTCTTGTGTCCAATTTAGCGGTAATTCTTGTGTCCAATTTAGCGGTAATTCTTGTTTATAAAGTGACATCAGTTTCTATAATATTATAGTACCGCGGGGATCGAACCCGCCGCCCCCGGGTTATGAGTCGACCTGCTCAACTACCACACCCTGGAGGCTGTCCAAAAACATAAGCCATCATCTACTATTTCAGGGACTGTGCTACTACAATTGGGAGAATTGAACCATAGGCCAGAGCTGGGTCGCGAAATATCGCAGGACAGTTTATATCTGGCTGCAGCTGGCAAAAATGAAGTAAGTTCTTAAAAAACCAAACGGGACAAATAATTTCTGTTTCAATGAAAAGCTTTGTGAAATGTTCCTTAAATCATACTAGCTCTGGCTATTTAGAGCTTCTTACTTTTAATAATTCAAGGTTTTTTTAATACCACTTGCTAAAAATAATAGAATGAAAAACAAAAATTTTCCACTACAGTTAGATCCAAACGGCAACGCAACAGAATCACAAGAGAATTCGCCACCGTCGCCGTTAAAGGAAACAGAGTCTTCTGGGGAAGGCGTATGGTCCATAACGCTCGAGCAATTCTTAGCCACCATGTTAGCCGAAGAGACTATAGAACAGTTCTTCAATGAGGAGGTGTCTCTTATTCCATTGTTAGAAGGACTTAAGCAGAGAGACAGATTGCAATCGATGTCATAGCTGATGGAGTGTGCCGGGTTCTTCAATGTCTGAAGGCACACCCTGCAGTTAAATAAATGAATATGATCATTTTATATCGATTAATGAACTAGAAAAGTGACTTTTTTGTTTCGTAGGGTCTCGAGATGACATTACGAACTCGAATGTAGAAATCTAAATTAAATGAATTATGTCTTTAGTCATCAATATGTCCAGTATCCAGAAATTTCGGACGGCTGCGTACGAACTACCAAAAAAAATAAGAAAAATTGTGTATGGAAACCTCCACTCTCTGTCTACTTTAAGCTGTAGAAATAGAGGTAATATATCTCTTTCTCGAGATAGTGTTTGACCAATGAACGATCTCGCGTATCACGTCATAAACCTTTTGTTGTTTTTCCATTGGTCAAAAGCTTTCTCGAGAGAACAGCTAGGCAATAATGGAGCTTGATTGTAACAAATTAAACACAAATTTGTATGGATTTGACAGTTTACATTACATAATACATAGTTTGTTAGTTACATTGGAAATTATCAAATTATGAATGAAATTTCTTCTGTTCTATTGCAATGGAAGTTCCCTGATCACCCCACAGATATGTTCATTTTTACATCTCATGCTATCAGTATATTTGACAGCCTCTGTGGTGTGGTGGTTGAGCAGGTCGGCTCGTAGTATGGAGGCGGTGGGTTCGATTCCCGCGGCAGGACAAGTATTTGTGCACAGGAAAAAAGCGCATATACTTGTTCCGTGTCTGTGTGTTGTCAGGGAATCCTAGTTAGGGTCCAAGATCTTTGCATGTGATCGTTGGCCGTTATTATTATTATCATCAGTGCGGGAAAAGAAGAAAGATAGAAGAAAGTGGCGATTTCGAATCGGAACTTTTCCGATGAATAGCGAGTAATGGTAGGTGTTCATTCGGACATTATTTTTTAGGTACTGGAATGGATAATAACTATGTTGTTAGACTGTAAAGAATGTGTTATATGAAAATTATGCATTTACGAAATATTACGCCTTGTAGCGTCAAGAAAAAAACATAACCATAGCTAAAAATTATAGCTGTAAATTATATAAGAATGCAATTTAATTTAGAAATTGTATATTTCCTTCTAAACATTTTACCAGTTTAAAATTATATTAAAATACTAAACATAGCCAAAATTATGTATTTATTAATTTTTTATCTTTCCCCTTGTAACCAAGTCAACAATAAAAAATGTATAATGAGGTTATCATTCCAAATATACACCTATTATATGATTAATATAAGTAGATAAGTGATGTAAAGAGACCATTAATATTAAGATATTATAACTAGGCACTTACGTAATAGATTCTATTTTTTTTTTGCTAATTTTATAATATTATTTTGTACTTATGCACATTTTCTCGTAATTCTAACTACGATAACTCACCATCTTGATTGCAACAAATAGAAACAATTTTTTATGGATTTGACAGTTTCACTGCGCAGTTTATGTGCATAGTTTCCATACTATCCTGTTGCATTGCAATCAAAGTTTCATGATCACCCTCCCTGTGCTATGAACCTCTTCGATCCTCTATCTATTCGAACCTTAATCTTATGATTGTTGAAGTGCGCCTGCGCCTGTTATTTCACAGCATTCATAGCACGGGGGTGATCACAAACTGATTGCAATGCAATAGGAAATATTTCCACACTAACTATGCACGTAATGCGTATTCAAACTGTCAAATCCATACTAATTAGTGTTTCTATTGGTTGCAATCGAGTTACGTGATCGCCGAGCCGTTCCCAACACTAAACCACGTAACCTGCGGAGCGCATGAATTCCTAGGAGCGTTACACACAGTTCGGCCGGGACCAAGGCCGGACCACCACAGACAGAGCCCCTTATACACTTTGTTGCTTCACGGGCCACGAGGTTTCAAAGGCTTAAGATGCTTTATCCTTGTTATACCTATATGAAACATTTATCACGTACTTATCTATAAGGCTTTGTAGTTGCTTAGATATGGTTAGTGCTCTTGTAGCGACAGAATAGAAATAAACTCAGCTTATGTAGGGAAACAAAGCATAGACAAAATAGTTCTAATGTTAGCTTAACAAGTCTAATGCTTGATAAAGATTGGTAAGGCCGTTAATGTTTTAATAAATGTAAGCAATTCGTGTGAGTGCCTAAAAAACGCTTCATATTGATAAAGTAATTAAAGGTGCTTTGCTGGCTACAAAATATGGAATTTAATGCAATAAAAATAATGTATTTTGTATAGTTTTGTATACATTTAAGAAGTGATAAATGCTTTTATTGAGATATTTTTGTACATCCATCAACTGCTTAGGTCCGTATTACAAAACCACTCGGTCATGAATCTCTGAACAAGACGAAAAATTCATTAGCAAAATCATTAAAAAGTGAACTCTCTACTGGAGCATCAATCGACGACTGAGTGTAGTTCTGTAATGCAGGCCTTATTGTAATTAGCAAAGGTCAGAAACTAAATAATGTTATATCACACAATATAAATAAGGCTTAATAAAGTAGCTTTCTAAGGTCTTATTGCGAAACGACGCTATTGTGAATCGATGCTCAAGTCGTAGATTGTATTAGGATAAATGTCGGCTTGAGCACCGTCTTACGACTGGAGAATTCTTGGAAATCCACCGAAAATATGGGTCATAAAAATGGTACAATAATATAATAGGAGCTGTTTTTGACGTTATCCTGTTATATATCTTTTTACAAGCTTTTATCTTTTTTTTTTCTTTTAAATTTGTCTCATCTTGACTTTGATCTCTATCTGTGTGTGTCATTAGAGGATATTTTATAGTTGGACGTCTCCGTAACGTCGGTCAACTAAGGCTGGGTTGCACCACCTGTAGTTAAGTTTAAGCTACCGTCATAACTGCAGTTAAAACACCCGTGAAGCAGAAATGCGTTGCACCATTTAACTATGGTCAAAATGACGTCATAACTTTACGGTAACATTAACTACGCAAGATTGGCTGGTTAAAGTAAACGTTATAGTCAAAATCTGTCAAACAGAGCCTCCAACCTCTTTCACCTCCAACCTAAACTTTACCAACTTACCTTTTCCGTGTAAAATTTGTAATCAATCATGTCTCCTGCGAGAAATTTAGTGGGAAAGTTCCTCCGACAGTGGAAATGATGAACAGTATGTGGAGATTAAAAAGAAAAATTTGCATTTTCCTAGAATTGATCGCTTCGCCAAGAGGGGACGATGACTCTGCACCTGGAGTAACCCAATCACAGATGGAGAATTTGTAGAATCCATTGTAACGTTTATACATCTAATAATATTATAATAAAATTTAAATTCTAAAAAGAATTTCACAAGAACTATATTGTTTGTTAAATCAAATCACACACAAATCCTGTTTTATTTTTAAGTCAATTCTTTTTTTACAAAGAATAATTTTATGTTTTTATTTTTTCATTGATTCGTGTTCCATAAGTAAGTAATACCTACATCTATAAATCTATAAATATGAAGACAATCCAAATCAACATCCAGTGTATTACAATTATAAATTACCTAGTAGTATTTAGTACCCCAATACAATATAGAATATTAAATTACAGCAAACGATACCCATTTTCAAAACAATTACCACAACAAGTAGTGGTTATATGCTCTTTGCACGACGAAGGAAGTTAGTGACACTGACTGACATGCATGACACTATTTGATGAGAGTAACTATATTCTTTGATACTGTTCAACGGGACTTTTGCAGTATTGCCATAAACAAAAATATTATTTTCAAATACTATAGGGAAAATGGCACATCTTCAGACTAGCAACTTAACCGTAACTATAACAACAATAATGATGGTGCAACACATCCTGGCTAAACTTCATGGTTAAGGTTAAAGTCATAGTCAATTCAAACCATAACAGTAACTGTAACTGGGATTATGGTGCAACCCCGCCTAAGCTTTCATTGAACTTAATTTTCTTTACGTGGATTTTCATTTCTCCATTTGAAGAAATACTACTGGTTCTTAGTTCTTTATTTTAACGCCACATTGGGGCTGTGTAACCAAAGCACAATATTTTTTATTTGCTAGTGGACTACATACTATTGTATGTAATTGTTTATGATAACTTTATTGGTATGTAATTTAAAATGACGCCAAATAATTAAATCGATCGCTTTCTTTGATATTCTATTTTTACAATGCTGCACTCTCTGTTAAAGTCACGAAAGTCTCAGCGCACTTTTATTTTTGCTGAGCTATATATTGTCACCGTTCCAAATATTAATGACGTATTTTTCTTTATTTTTGAAAAAAAAAAAAATATATATAGGGTTCATAGACGGATACATGGATAGATGAATTCTTTATTGTATTATTATATACCAATGAGTCAAAGATACAAAACGCTATAGTTAAAAACTTGTAAATACAATGGGTAATCTTATCGCTTAAATCTATTTCTTCCATACAACCTTTAAAAAAAAATTAAACTAACAATAATTTTATTATATGATACCTAATTAGTAAAGATTTAATGGCAAAAGTTTTTATGTGCACAATGTCAAAATCAAAAGCATTTAGTTCACTACAATTTAGCATACTTATTTACCTATAGCCTTACTAGAATATGTCATAATTATAATGTCCACGTACCTATATTATAAAGATTATTTGAATATAATTGTTTGATGTTACACATTTGGTTTCAATTCTGCGACTTCATATCCCTTAACCTATTGATCGGTTGATCTATGCCGATGGGCGTGCTTAGATAATTGGACGGGACCTGTACAAATCGGAATAGAACGATTCAAAAACTAATAAGAACGACTGTAAGTGTGCCTAGTCCTTACACTAAGCAGCTAGCATATGCTTTTATGGCATTGAATTAAAGATTATTAAATTTTGTACAGAGATGTAGATTAGATACTTCCTAACAAAAGGTTTTACCCCCGGACTACAAGCTCAGAATAAAATAATTACTTACTAGGCTTGGGCCGTTGCCGGGATAAGAGGATCGAGAAGACTACGTTCACTGGAATAGTGGACCCTATTGAAAGTAGCGACCGTTCTAGCTAACCTACGGGGGGTACGTCGACCTCGCCGGCGGGGTCGGTGTCTGATTGTGTTACGCTGGTATCCTATACCGGTGCCAAAAAGCGGTACTTGAGCCAGAAGGGCTAGACTGGTCCGGTGTTCTTAGCGCTGCCGATACTACGGCTGCTATAGGATCATCCGGGTCGCTCAAGACGTGTCTCGGGAGGCGACGACGGGGTCTTATAACACTACGAAGTTGTCACTAGCCGATCAGCCGAACTGCGGGTAACAAGATGAGAATTGCGGGTAGATAGATTTCATTCTTTTAATTTTTCTTCTCGAATCACAGCTGGTTTTTCTTTGGTGCAAAGAGTATCCCATGATGTGACATTGTATTGCAAACCGTTTGTTATCTCTTGCAGTTCAGAACGTGTTAAAGCTTCCTTTGTGGCAATCATAAGAGAACAGTTCTTTTGAGGTATTTTTTTATCCATGTTGACGCATGTTTTCACGATCATGGCATTCTGACCAATGTTTTTCACCGCAGTAATGGCATGAGGCCAGTAATAATTTACCGGGCAGTTGCATTGTAAATCCGGCGTAATTGATCTAAACTCATCGTCCGTAGTGACTTCTATGAAAGGTATTAATGCATTCATATATTCAGTAGTAAATAGAACCGGCGCAGATTTGCCACCACAGATACAAGAAATGTTTTCACTTGATTTGATAATGGTAAATTTAAGCCAGCACTGTGGGTCGGGAGATGATGGTGTGTAATATCTAGGTGTAGGTACCGCAGCTTCTACCCAGTATTTTATTATTTCGCTCTTTTCTATATGATCACTCTGAACAGCAACAAACGCAGCTACAAAAAGTAATATCTGCAACATGTTGGTGGTTTCAATTTTACAGTTTTACGATTTGCGTTTTAATATTGAATGATAACAAAACACTGTGTGCGCTATATATATGGCTACGTTATCACTTACAGTAGGTACTTCGCATTCACCAGCTTAATCACAAAGTCAGGCGTGTGTAAATCATTTTTACTTCTAAGTATAAAAAAGTCTTCCCGGATGGAGGTGGGCGAATTATTAGCTAAGTGTACATATCTATTATATAAAAGGCTTTGTCCTGACTGACTGACAGACAACGCACAGCCCAAATCACTGGACGCATAAACTGGAAATTTGGAGAGTAGCTACCTTTTATGACGTAACCGCGTGCTAAGAAAGGATTTTTGAAAATTCAACCCCAAAGGTGGGTTGAATTTTCAAAAATCCTTGAGGTGAAAAGGGTAAAAAAGCTTTTTATGAAAAACCTGCATTTCGTGACGTATCGTTTTGAAACTTAACACATACAAACAAGTATAAAAATAAAAGAAATGGCACTTTTTAGTTTTTGAAATTTAACATTCAAGGGGGTAAAAAAATTGTTAAAGTTTGTATGGAAATTTGAAATAAAATTACCGTATCATATTGAAATTTTAAATCTTTAAAGAACATACGATATAAACAGATATGGGTCGCAGTTTTTAAATTACATCCTCTGAAGGGTTTTATTCGATTATAAAAGGGTTTGTCCTGACTGACTGACTGACAACGCACAGCCCAAACCGCTGGACGTATAGACTTGCAATTTGGAGGGTAAATAAATGGATACGGGTCGCGGCGTTTTTTGGATATCATCCTCTGAAATGTTTTTTGGCAAGGTTATATTTAAGGGGTGAAAATGGGACGAAACTTTATGAACACAATTATTTTAAAAGTAACGTTCGGAAACCCGGTTATTATTAAATTTACATGTTGTATGTTTCAAAATAATATAAGTATTTTTTACTAAAATATTATTTATTAACGGGATATTTGATTATTTTAGTACAAATATAGTTCAAGAGTCACTAAACGTTAATTGTGAAATGGTGAGTCATACCTTCATACCAATCGTAGGTGATGGGGCTTGCCTCTTTCGATCCCTGTCCTATTTAATATGTTGGACTCAGGAACGGGCAATGGATGTCCGTAAAGAAATTGTCAGTCATGTAGTAGCTAATTGGCAAGAATTTGCGATATTGGCATATAATGCTAAGTCTAAGAGAAATCAATGCACGCATGAGATTCCATCAGCCATTTATTAATTTAAAGGGTTGAGTTAATTTTATCCCGAAAAATTAATGGTTTCTGAGGGATAGCCCACGCGGGCAGAAGCTAGTCTACGTATATACGAATAATAGATACTTATTCTAAAGCATCATTTGGTTTGTCCATGAGATAACATAATTATCTAATGCTTTGGGCTATTTCTCATGCTCAGGGCATAAATGAAGCCCGTGCCAAGCCAAAAAACAAAAAAAAAATGTTCTTACAGGTTCGTTAATAACAGCTGCTGCTGTTAGCTAAATGTTAACAGAATTTTTAAGCAACTGTGTTATAAAGAAACTATGGTACGTGACATTAATTTAAGGAGTTTCTTATGTAACTTCGATTGGAATCTTCATCAGCCCAAATCGTTCTCACTGCACTGGGACACGGCCCTTCTCTTACAGGAAGAAAGTAGGCATAATCTTTTAATTACTTCATTGGTCGTAGGCCATGGCCATCTGACTGGCCCGATAGCTCAGTTGGTAGTAACCCTGCCTTCTGAACTATGGGTTGTGGGTTCGATTCCCACCCAGGACAAACATTTGTGTGATGAACATAGGTGTTTGTTCTGTGTCTGGGTGTTATATTGTATTCTATGTATGTATTTACAAACAAAAAGTATCTAAGTATTGTATCAGTTATCTGGTTCCTATAGGACAAGCTTTGCTTAGTTTGGGGCTAGATGGCGCTGTGTGAAATGTCCACACATATTATTATTATTATTTATTATTATAATCGACCCACAGAACTCGCCCTATTTCCATGGGTCTAAGATCCGTATTACAGAATGATGCTCAGTCATCGATCGGTGCTCAAGCAGAAATTTCATTCACTAATTGATCACTTTATGAATGAAATCTCTGCTTGAGCACTGATCGTTGATTGAGCATCGTTCTGTAATACGGACCTAAGTCTAACAGAAGATAATCCGCGACGCTGACCAAATGCGGGTTCATGAATGATGTACCCGAATTGTGTGGTTCTTGAATAAGATCGAAGTCAAAGGATTTATTGCTAATATGCAATTTTTAACACTTACAAGTCAACATTATATTAGGCAAGTACTTAAAATTAAGTTATTGTAAAGCATATAAAAAATGACTAAGTGCCTATTGTCAAATATTATATAGCAAGCCCATTAGGTACAATATGCGAGTTTAAAATAAAAGAATTCTCTTTCTCACTGCTGGTGAAAGCAATCCTGCACAACGAAGAACAGAAAACTCCGATTCTGAATCTGAAACTCTGATTCCGAAGCTTCGATGACACCTGTTAAGAAGAATCTATACAAGAAACTTTATAGTGATGTAGTTTTTTCTACTATTTTTACACGCTCAAGATGTTTTCATTCCTTACGTCATTGTTATAAGAGCGAGTGCAATTTCCGCTAATAACTTGAAAGGTCACCGGTGCATGGCTGAGTGAGATATTGAACCTGGCGTGGGCTACCTACCACTGAGTCACACTCGCTCGCATGATCACAATGTAACTGGCGACATCATGTCATTATTTTTAATTTTCTATATGCGCATTGGAATTGTCACATCTTTGTGTTTCTATTAGGTTTGAATCAAATCACGTAATCTCAGGGCTGTTATTTCACATTATGCCCGTACAATTGGCCAGCGTAGTGGTGGTTGGTTTATGGCCTATAACTCTCTGTTAGAAAAGGCCCGTGTGAATGTTTCTTTCACACAGCTAGTTGTGAACGCCTAATTTAAGCGGACCCCTTTCGAGAAGCTAGCGGTAGTGCCTAAGCTAGCTTTCACATCTATGATTAGGTAAGAGCCTTTAGTTCTTCCCTGTCTAAAATCCCCTTCTTGTCTTCGTGTCCATACATTTTAAGAAACCTAACTACTTTAGTTTTAAGATAACAGGTTCAAAACATCAAAATTTTTACAACATGGGGTTATTTTTTTTCTCTACAAACTTCTGTTATAAAAATATTACGATCAATCCTTGAGCTTAATGGATTTTTATTGCTATATCTTCAAAAACAAAGACCATCTAACGTCCATCCCCCTTTTTGGTCGCATCATAAAATTAATTCTTATTTGGTGTACGCATGACCATTCGATTCCATTGTTGTTCGGTGTGTTTCTTGTTTTTTCTTCTCAAATTACAGTTGTTACTCATTGGGAGCAAAGGGTAGTCCAGCAGGCCTAGCACGGCCGGTGGACAACTTCTCCCCAGGGAGTAGATAACAAACTTATCCTCACTGTCACTTTATTCCACTCTGCGAGCACGGCCGCGACAGTGGAAAGCTTTATCCGGGGGATAAACGGCGGGAGTAGCGTTTTTAGATTTCTCTACCGTATTGTTGCCAGTACGAGAAAATTTAACTAAAATGACATTACATGCTTCAATATTTTGTTCAGTCCATCAAACCATCGATAATTGTTCGGCTAAATATACTGGGATTGAAGACAAAATATAAAATTAAGAAAATATAAGGTTTTTGAGTCTGTGTCCCTGTGTTAATCAAAGAGTATGTAACGACTACTATGTATATGAGTGAGAGTAAGTGAGTAGTTTAAATTAAATTTTTATTTTGTTTGTAATATGAGCGGAAAAACGTGATTAATTATTGTGTAGTAGTTATATTATAATTTTTAATATGTATATATTTTATAATAAAATATACTCAAAAAATATATGCATCATTTAAGTTAATTACGTAAATTAAATAATTTCCTTATTAAAACTAAACTAATAATTGTATTTTCACGAATATTTCGCTATGTATTTTTTTTTGTATTGAAACTAATTTCCCGGGATTTAGAAGGGATTACTTGCATTCCGAATGCTCCTCCCGGTGTAACTTTCGCTCCAAAATTCGAGTTCCCGCGATTAGACATAGTTATAATAGGCACGCGACATTTTTGTGCCTATTAAAACACTTTGACTTCCTTATACCCACCTACAAGAGTCGAAGATAAATACTCTCTGCTTTATGTCAATTCAAGAGAATATTATCCACTTTCTTCCGAGTCCGTGCTCTGAAGTGGGGAGTAGCGGGATATAATGTCTACGATAATGTCAAAGGGAAATATTTCTTTCCTCTCCTCGTTGCCGTGCTACGTAAGGTGGAGAGGGGGATTATTTTAACTGACAGGTGGAAAAAACCGGGGGAAAGACAATTTCTCCACATGCCGTGCTAAGCCTGCAGGATGGGACAGCGTACTGCAAACTGTTTGTTATCTCTTGCAGTTCAGACTGTGTCGGAGAACTCGTTGTGGCAATCGAAAAAACACATTTCTTTTCAGGTATTTCTTTATTCATTTCGGCGCATATTTTCATCACCATGTGATTCTGGCCAACTTTTTTCACCGCTACAATGCCATAAGGCCAGTCATAATTTACCGGGCAGTTGCATTGTAAATCTGCCGTAATTGATTTAAATTCATCGACTGTATTAACTTCTTTGATAGGTACTGCAGCATTAAAATATTGATAAATATAAAAAAAATAAAAAAAAATCAAAAAAAAAAAAAACTGGCGCGGATTTTCCTCCACAAATACAAGAAATATTTTCACCCGCGGAGGTAATGTTGAAGTTCAGGTAGCACTGCGGATAAGGGGTTGGTGGTGGGTAATATTGAGCTGAAGGTACCGCAGCGATTCTCCATTCTTTTGTTATAGAGGTCACTTCAGTACTCTGGACAGCAACTATAGCTGATGCAAAAAGTAATATCTTTAACATTTTGGTTGTTTCAATTTGACGCTATTACGGAGTAGGTAGGCTGACGATTGTAATCAACAGAAAGCACATGCGTGCGTAAATTAAGATAAGACGCTATGTGCGAACAGTTAATAGCTACTAACTGTAAGTACAGTAAAATATCTTAACATGTCTGCTTGTCAGTTTGATCAGATTCCGGCCTCGGTGGCTAAATTATTAAAGGTTCGGGCTTACTTTAAAAAAAACTTACAGTTTTGCGCCAGTGAATAGGTTAAAATTATTTATAGGTATTTAAAAACACTTAATGGTAGATGTATATACATCTACTTCTGAAGTATCTAACGAGGTTTTTAAGGTGTGGCTCAACTTTACCAGGGAAGGCATTTTTTTGATCTTACTAATTATCTACTATAAGTTTGTAGGTTAAAGGTTGAGGTTTGTGGTTAAGGTTTAGGTTTGTAGGTTAGGATATGTATATACATATCTACGTACCTACTTATTTAAACTAACAAATTTTTGATATGTATATACATAACTGCGTACCTAATTATTTTAACCTACAAACTTATAGTAGATAATTAGTAAGATCAAAAAAATGCCTTCCTTGGTAAAGTTGAGCCAATCAAGTGTAATTACTATACCTACTAAAATTCTAAATCATCATTCTGTTTTTCCCGTGTGATAACATATTTTTAGATAACCCGAGGTGACATCACGTAATCATTCGGGTTATTTTTCATAGGCATAAATGGCGCGTTATTTTGTAGAATCAAGTATCTAGTTGTTATAAATAGTTCTTATAAATTAGTTACACAGGACTTTTCTACAAACTTTGTCTAGGTAGGTGCCACCGCTTTGCCAGTTATTCTGCCGCCAAGCAGTAGTGTGCAAGCCCTGCTGTGTTCCGGTTTGAAGGGCTGTAGCTAGTGGAATTACTGGGTAATTGAGACTTTATGACCTAATCTCACAGTCTAGTAATCTTACTACTAGTCGTGTTGGTGTCTCAGGATGACGTTTAATCAATTAATCTTATTACCAGACTGTGCTGATGTCTTAGGATGATGTGCGCAGTGCAGTGTCACGCGAAACTTTATATTTTGGAGTACCTACCGAGTGACACTGATATTATAGGCGGCCGTGTCGCTTAACATCAGGTGAACGCCGTTCACGACGTTCACGAACGATCTATATAGCCGTTCACTGAACGGCTAGCTCGTTACATCATTCACTAGATTAAAAAAAACCTTTAAAAAGTTTGTTAGGGGAGTTTTGGCGGGAAAGATTGCATCACTGCATTGTATTATTTTCCAAAACTTGTGTTATTTTCAGTGTTAGTGCATAAATTGGTGGCATTCTATTGGCTAAGTGCTGGATTACGGGCGTGAGTGTGGGAAAATGGTATAATGATGGTGAAACGTTTCTTTTCGTGTTGTTTCCAAAACTCCACAAAAGCTTCAAGTGAAGTTGTCACCACTTTACTAGGAGTGTGACTTTGACTAGACTATGACTTGACTTGATAACTTCGACGTGACACATATTTGCGTGAAATATCATTAACTTGATAAATTATCAATTACTTGACACTGGCTAAATAACGGAAGTGTGGAGCCAAAAATTAAAAAAAAAAGTTTGTTATTATAAACAAAGTTAAACGTTTATTGCCTCAGAATATTCAATTTGACTAATGCTGCCGTCCTTATGAAAAATGCAGTATGTAGGTAAAACAAGTTTTCGAGAAAAACGCGAACAAAAAAAATATTTTGTATCTGTTGTAGCTTCAAAACTATACAAGTTAATAAGACATGCAATACGCCAAAAAAAAGGTAATTAAATATAGTTTTTATGAGGTCTACATTTTTATTATTATATTTAAGTTAAATAAGAATTATTTATAAAAATATGCTTATGCTTAGTTGTTGCTTAGCTGGCAAAACGAAGTTTTCTAGTAATAATTGCAGTAAGTACATTACTTGCTGCACTTATTATTAGAAAAATTACTTAATGCAATTTTGGGTTTACAGAACAGTTACAGTAACTACGTACTTACTGCACTAATGATTATAATCCTACGTATTTTACATTGTGTTTGCATATAGATACTACATTATTGACTAGAACTTTACTTACAACTACATTAAAACTGTTTAAAAACGTGTAAAAATAGATTTAACCTTTGGTTATTTCTGCAGTTTAATATAAGTACCTACTCAAAGCTAGATTTGACGTACTGCTTCATTGAAAGAGTGGCATTATGATCCCACTCTTTCAATTAATCCAAATATAAGAAACAGTAATTTGCTTAGGTGATAGTATCAATATCTAGATCTGCCCTTGCTGTAGTAGAAATAATTTAGGTCTGCAGCATTGTAAGATACAGGCAATTTTTGCCAAAACAACTTCGTGTTTCTGGCATTATTGGCACCAGTTTTGAGATTATTTCATCTTTCATTTTTTATTTTTTGTTTCAGGAAACTCGTGATTTTTTTTTTTAATTGTGTTGCAAAATGAAATTTAGATTCATGCCATCCCAAATCATGGCCAACCTTAAATAGCAGTGTGAAATCCCCTCTCTTAACTTTTAAAGTCACACCATGAACATCTTTCAAAAATATTCTCAGCTCGCGCTCTTCTCACAAATATACAGTCATGACTTTGACTTAGACTTGAGGACTTAATGGCCTAAAACGTCAAAAAAACATTGTCAAAGTATCCACAAAGTCATCAAGGTCGTAGCCTTTTTTCTTCATTTTCAATTGGGTTTTCCGCTTCATGAAAGTAGTCTGCTGAGCCTGGTCACTCATATATATGAGTGACCAGGCTCAAAATATTTTAATATGACTGATTTAGCTGCAATTACATTGTTTCACATGACTCTGAATTTCGGTGGCATCTATTATTATCAATGTGCTGGTTATGTAGAGCACAGATTCCACACTTTTCATTACCTACCTAGATTAGTGAAGGAAATATTCATTTGTTTAACAGTTTGATGATATGTTTCTAGTGCTACTGGCTTACAGAATGTTTTTCATATAATATATCACCAACGCATACATTTTATTATTATTATTATTTATTTATTATTATGTTCACAGCACTTTTGTTTTGACGTTCATACCTTCCACGTCTATTTAATATGAAGAAGCGTCAATGTCTTGTTGTCAGGAAGTAGTTTTAATATCTGGGGAGCAGCACTAATTTTTATGCTAGATTACTCTCTAGTGTGTATTTTCTGAAAAGTGTTGTCAATATCTTGTTGTTGGGGAGTACCATATACGTCCATTTGCCATAGAATAACGTGCTATAGGAAAATAATATCACTGTAGTATTTTTTTATTCAGGCGATTTGGTAGATTTGTTCCATTTTCTGGAAAGTAGTTTTTTTTTTTCAGTAAATTCCATTGGTTAGGTATTAGCATCGGTATAGTTTCATTTAAGAGGTTTCAGTTGTCAATAGTTGTTTTTTTATTTGTTTATTAAACATGGATTAAATTTTCTAAATCACGTGTTTGTATTAGCAGTCAGTGTATTAGCATTGGCATAGTTGCATTTCAGACGTTTCAGTTGTCGATAGTTGTTTTTTATTTGTTTATCAAACCTGGATTACATTTTCTAAATCACATGTTTGTATTTTATGTGATATAGTTTTTTAATGTGATATAGCTTTGAAGTCGTATGGTCGATACCGTTTTTATATATGTTAAGACCATAGGTTTGTTTTTCATAGAAATGTAATGATGTTGCGAAATGTGATGATTTTTTGAAAATTGTTAGTATTAATGTTTTGGTTTTCTTGACATGTTCACCTGAAATATTAAAAACATATAAAAATTGACAAAAAAAGATGGCGAATCAGCATTAATTGAGCATTGTTCGATACAATCAAATGCTAGCTTTGAAATAGGTCAGGATTTCACAATCAGTTAACCTCTGGCACCGTGGCATAGTATTGATACTAAAAGATAAGTATACGAAATTTCAGCTAAATCTGTTTAAAATTCAATGGTAAAGTTTGATCTGAATAAACAAACAAACATACAGGTAAAGTTAATTTGGCGAAAGCTAGTAAAATGTATCGAAATAATGATTAAAAGAAAAATTACTTACCTTTTGACGAGTGACGAGTTATCTACAGATACCTAGGTATTCATAAAAAATCGGTATTATTAAACTTACCGCGAGAAATAATTTATGCGAAAAACAATTGCATTCCGCCTGGAGGTAGGGCGTTGACTTATTTTATTCAGATTACCCTGCCACGGACACGCCACTAGGCATCATTTAGCGAGTTATGCCTGCAGTATCTTTCTAAGTTATCACGATGCTAATAGTATTTTTACTGTAAACTTTATGTTTTATCCTAATGATAACCGCAATATCTTATAGGTACTGCACTTTTAACTAGGTAGTCTCAGGTTTGACTTTTATGGTGTTTACATAATGAAACTGCAGCATCTATAAGATACTGCGTTCATTATTAGCTAAATTAAGTTTGTTGTCCAAATATACTTGTGATAAATGCAGTTCATATGAAGATACTGCACTTATAATAGTAGTTAAATATTTTTTTAACAATGTACAAATAAAAAAGGCACAGTATCTATAAATACTGCATTCTTTACTAGAATAACATAATCATAGCGTTAATACGTTATACGCACTGCACTTTTCATAAGGAAAATGTTTACTGAAATTCGAGTTGCTGCACTCTTGCTTTCTGAGTTTTTGGGTTCCAGATAGAATTTTGGTACGTGAGAAAGAACAGAATATAGTATTTTTTTGGGCGATTCCGAATATGTATCTAACTCAATTTTGCCAAAAATGTTAGTTACTGCATTCTTCACTATGAGGGCAGAATGATGTCCATGGGTTTCATGACTATTATTACCTACGTAGAGTGCCGGATTGCTTGCACCAGAAGCAATTTTTTGAGAAAAGAACTCCATTTTTGAACCTCGTTTTTTGTATTAGGCTCGCTATATTCGACATTAAACACTTTTTAATTTTATATCCTAAGAACAATATAATTTTTTTATGTTAAGGAATAACATGACGCGCTAGTTCTTCACCTGATGTTAAGCGACACGGCTGCCCATATCAATTGCACGATAAATTCGTTCTTTCCGTTGGGGGTCCTCGGATACTCACTATTACATTTGGGCCCTTTTGGCAATTAATTTTTGGTAAGGTTACAAGCCTACCTGTTTTTTCAACGAATTTAACTGATATTTTCCTGTACAGAATGTAATTAATTAGAATAGAATAAATAAATAAAAAAAAATAACACCCAACGATCACATAGATAGATCCTGGACCCTAACTAGGATTTACTGTGTCTAGGGACCCAGCAACTACGAGCACCGTGATACCACGACACCCAGACTCAGAACAAGTATTTGCGCTTTTTTTGTGCACAAAGACTTGTCCTGTCGTGCGAATCGAACCCGCCGCCTCCGGGTTATGAGCCCACCTCAACCACCACACCACAGAGGCATGGATTTAGATGGTAGAATAGACTAGAATAGAAAGACATTTATTCAATACTTGCCTAAAATTAGAGAACCAAATAGGTTATACTCATGATATGAATGAATTACGATTAAAGAACAAACAAAAACCAAGTAAATATTGAATGTGCGTCGGCTCAGTATATTCCTGGTTGTCGACCACACCCAGCGCTGGTTTTCAGCTTAAACCCAGAGGGGGTGAAATTAAAGCACAATTCGAAAAACAAAAATGTATTAAACATGAAAACTTACTTATAAAATTACATGTCTAACAATGTCTAATAAGAAACAATGTATAATAAGAAAATATGATGTCCATCATCTACTAGAAAACTAAAGGTATAAGGTGAAAATATGATGTCTATCATCTATTCATCTACTAGAAAACTAAAGGTATAAGGTAAAAAAAAAGAAAACAATGAAAAGAATACTTAATCTAACAAACCACTACCAGTAGGCAGCATGCCCAATATGCTGCCAGCATTGCCCACGTTAAATGGCAATGCTCAATCTTTAGCCGAAGTAGGGGCCAGCATTTTTTTTTATGTTTTGGCTCCACACTTTTGTGTATTTAGCCAGTGTCAAGTAATTGATAATTTATCAAGTTAATAATATTTCACGTAAATATGTGTCAAGTCACAGTCGAAGTCATCAAGTCATAGTCTAGTCAAAGTCATACTCCTAGTAAAGTGGTGGCAACTTTACTTGAAGCTTCTATGGAGTTTTGGAAACAACACGAAAAGAATCGTTTCACCATAATTACACCATTATTCCACACTCACGCCTGTAATCCAGCACTTAACGAATAGAATGCCACCAATTGTATGCACTAACACTGAAAATAACACAAGTTTTGGAAAATAATACAATGCGGTGACGCAATCTTATTCGCGGTCCCGCCAAAAAAAAAAACGGGCCTGCATTTAGGTCACGATTTGCTTCTACCAGACGTTTGGAAAGATCTAGAAAGGTGAATATTAATATACCTAATTACTGAAATTACTGGGCAAATGAGACTTTATGATCTGATCTCACAGTTTAGTAATCTTATTACTAGATTGTGCTGATGTCTCTGGATGACGTGCGCAGTGCAGTGTCACGCGAACCTCTATACTTTAGAGTTCCGAGTGACACTGCAGCTGATATGGGCAGCCGTATCGTTTAACATCAGGCGAACGGCTAGCTCGTCACATCATTCCTTAACATAAAAAAAAACCTAATTAAGTATAACCCAATATATTAATAATAAGATAATAAGACTTAGGTAATAAGACGTCTTATCAAACTACTTATTTTATAAGAAAACGTCCATAAAATTAATTGTTTGGATCGCATGATCCTTTACTCATCCCGTAAAATAGCTATTGCTAATTACATTTATAGAAATACTAGGGATCTTTTTTCTTGCAATTAAAATAGCCTACATTAATCAGTGATGATGAAGCGTTCAAATGGTGAAAGAATTTTTAAAATCGGTCCAGTACTTTTTGAGCCAATTCGTTACAAACATACTTACATACAAACCTATCCTCTATATAATATTAGTATAGGAGTATAGATTAAAGATTATTTAAGAGCAAATTTAAGCGTCCAAGCATTTTCAGATTTTACTATAGATTTATCCGGAAGCTCTATTTCAGTCGTTCCATATACAATTCTCGTCTGAAACAAAATAAATATAATTATCTACCACGCAAAACAAACAAAAATATTTTGGAAATTAATAACTAATGTTTATTGGGCTATAGGAGGTAATTATTGAGTACTTGGTCCTGGCAGAGGTTTCAGTAACTTGTGCAGTGAGTAATCTACGTATCTATAATATATGCGTACGAACATCTGTATTTTTTTTTAATGGCTTATGTTGTTTGTACAAATCTGTACAGCGTCACCGTATAAGGCGCCCTCTGGCGGAAACCTGGTAAACTGGTACCTAAATCTTGTGAATCTATTTTTGCAAATATATTAAATCCTTTTTCTGTATGTTTTTATGTAAATGAATTGTGTATATACAAAATAATGTATGTATTCACATATTTTTATTTATTTGTTAAATTTTGTTATTATTACAATAATAGTTTTAGTATTAAGTTTAGTTTATGTGTACCAATAGTTGCCCACTTCCTTAATACACCTCATGGTATAGCTTTGCCTGTAATTGAAAACCACCATAGTTATTTTTTGTTGTTCCTATCCCCATATTTTTGGGTTGTCTGGGAGAGATCGCTTTAAGCGATAAGACCGCCCATTGTAACACTTAGTTTTTAAGTTTGATGATTGTCAATTGTTTCTGTGATGTGGTACAAATAAAATATAAACAACATACTTGCATAACATACACACCCCTACATATAATAATATATAGGTACACAAACACACCCTTCATGCTATTTGTGTATACTACAATCTTGTAAAACACACGTTTTGTTGTTAATTTGTGTAATCCTGTTTGGCCTTCTTTTAAGTTTGTATTTTTGTTACACTTGTTTATTGTAACTATTCACGCTGTTAGGTTACCTTAATAAATAAATACATTCGAATAAACTCGTATGGGTACCTACTGGACTCTCAGCCTATTCGCTAGGCACTTAATAAAAGTGTAATTATCCATATATTTATGTATGACTAGCCCGGTAGCTTAGTACGTACAGCTCAGAAGGTAAGGTAGTACCTTGGCATCTGAGCTGTAGGTTGGGGGTTCGATTCCCATTCAGGACAAACAATTGTGTAATGAACATCGATGTTTGTTTTGACTGGGTGTTATATTGTATTCTATGTATATATTTACAAACAAAAGAGTATCTAAGTATTGTATCAGTTATCTGGTTCCCATAGTACCTACAAGCTTTGCTTAGTTCGGGGTTAGATGGCGCTGTGTGAAATGTCCACAAATATTTATTTATTTAATATTATGTATAAGCCATGTTTACTTACATTCAAGCGTATATCTTCATTTCCTAATAGCACAACTTCGTAATTTCCACTGGCCAGATAAGTCGACACATCTCGCAGCTTCAGTACATTGCCTTTGGGCCACTTCAAGGCAGTGGCGTAGATTGCTGTCACATTATCATCAGGCGCTGGTTTCGCTGTAGGTTGCAGAGCATTAAATTGTGTTTTAGTGCAAGTGTACCAAACGTCTCCGTTAAGTGTGTCGTTTTGAGACAGCCACGGTGAGGATTTGTATATAGCTTCACCATTGATGGCCAGCCACAGACCGAGAGATAGGAGCCTGGCTTGGAAAATGGGCGATATCGTGCCATCTTTGGTAGGTCCAATGTTTATCAAAACATTTCCTGAAACAATATTTAACATGTAAGTATTAAGGCCGTTTTATAGCAGATTTTTTTGGACGGGGTCTTTAACGTTATGCTTAAAGTTGAAACTCGCAGATCTTAATTTTATGTCAAACTGGGTCTGCGCATGGATATTTACAGGGTCCTATGTGCACTAATAAACTCACTACCGGAATGGGGTAGATTAAAGATTAATTGTTACTTTTCACCACATATATTGTCCTCGCGAACCGAACACACAATTAACAATATAAAATGAGCAAGCCCGGAGTATGTGAGGACACGCGTCTCCGAATGCTACTCTAATGCAACTCTCGTGCAACTCTACTGCGACTCTTACGCGACTCCCTTTAATTAAATCACGCGCCCCTTAAATAGGTCGGCGCTGGCGACGTCAACGTAAACAAACGTGTGTCCCTACATCAACCCCCTTCTTAAAAAATATGCGGGGTCCTTATGTGCACTAATAATCTCACTACCGGAATGGGATAAATTAAAGATTAATTGTTACTTTTCACCACATATATTGTCCTCGCGAACCGAACACACAATTAACAATATAAAATGAGCTAGCCCGGAGTATGTGAGGACACGCGTCTCCGAATGCTACTCTTACGCGACTCGCGTGCAACTCTAGTGCAACTCTACTTCTTACTGTTACGCGACTCCACTGCTTACTGTACTTTAATTAAATCACGCGCCCCTTAAATAGGTCGGCGCTGGCGACGTCAACGTAAACAAACGTGTGTCCCTACATCAACCCCCTTCTTAAAAAATAATAATTTTGGTACAAAATTCGACAATAAAAGTCATACACGTTAATAAAGTTACAAAAAAATATCTCTACAATGAACAAAGGAAATCGTATTATATCGACTCAATAAACAAAACATCTTTCAAATGCATTCTGAAAGTTTAACTCAAGTTCAACGTTATTCGATAAACAAATACTCTACTAACGTCAACTTATATAAACAAAAGTAACCAAAACAAAACGATCCCTTTACAAAGTAACTCATTGTTATCCACTCTAAAATCAAAGAATTCATAGACTTCCACTTTATTCGACCCCACTCATTTGCTTACTTTTCAGTTCTCACCGACACGGACTGTTTATATTATTTAGAAACAGCCAGTGTAATACAACTCGGTGTAAATATAGCTCTAGCACTTAGGTACGTCGGTCACATAATAAGACGTACAAATAAATACAAATCCAATAAGTAACGTAGTCATAATAAAAACATTGAAGTAAACCATAATAAACTACGAGTAATATAAACAATGAAACACAGAGTGGTAAAAATATCAAGTACATGTAAGACCAAAAAAAATAAAATATTCAAGTATACCTATGTAATTATAACGAATTTAAAATAAACACTAAGGCATACATATTGTAGAAAAAAATTCAAAAATGACCATTTTACATTAAGAAGTAAATTACAAAATAAAACATTACCAAAAAAATTTATTACACAGATCATTGATTCAGATTAAACCGAACTGGTTTTTTAATGATGCGACCTGAACGCGTTGTACACATGGGCGAATCTTTTTTCGCAACATCTAGTGATAAATAACTCTTGTTCGGCCCTGCTTTATCATTAACAATCTTATCACTAACACTTATCTTTGTACTACAACTTTGACCTGAGTCTGTTTCAGTTGATTCAAAGTCTAGCACATATGCGGGCTTCAAACGATCAATGGAAATAAGCGACTGTCTACCCGGTAATTGCACAATAAAACCTTTATCTAGTCTTTTGACTACGGCATATGGTCCTTCATACGGTGGTTGCAGTGATTTTCGCACAAAATCATTCCTAACGAAAACTTTTTTACATGCTTTCAAATCTGGGTGTACGAAAATTGTTCTTGAATCTCTGTGAACCATAGGTTTAGGTCTTAAGTTGCTGATCGTTTCTTTTAAATGCTTAACGTATTCCTCACCGTCTGCAATTTTACTGTCACTTACTTCAAAAAATTCACCAGGAAGTCTTAACGTTTTTCCGAAGGTTAATTCTGCCGCAGATACACCAGTGTCTGATCTAGGCGCCGAACGCAAACCTAAAATTACTGTGTACATTTCATCTATCCACGAGCTTTTATTATTTAATCTGGCCATTAATGCAGCCTTAAAACTTCGATGCCATCTTTCAATAGCACCGTTGCTCTGTGGATGATATGGGGTAGTCCTTAACTTGTTTACGCCCAAAAACTTCATTAGCTGAGTAAACAGACTACTTTCAAATTGCCTACCCATATCGCTAGTTAAAAATACAGGTACACCATAACGCGTAATCCAACCTTCATAAACTATCTTAGCCACTCTCCTAGCACAAATATCTTTCATCGGAAAAGCTTCCGGCCAGCCTGTCTGCCTATCTATCATGGTAAGACAGTATCTGTAGCCTTCTTCCGTTGTAGGTAACGGACCTACTATATCTATATGCAAATGTTCAAAACGACTTACCTGTGAAAACTGCCCTAGTGCCGACATGGTGTGTCTGTGCACTTTTGATTTCTGACATTCTAGACAAGAACGAGTCCAGATACCTAAATCTCTTTGCATCCCAGGCCAAAAAAATTTACTAGATATCATCTTTCTAGATGTCCTAATACCTGGATGGCTTAAATTATGTATCGACTCGAATGCCAATCGTCTAAACTTTTCGGGTAAGTACGGTCTAGTATAGCCACTTGAGCTTTCGCAAACAATCGGCTCGCTACACCATGGCATCGTCACTTTCATCAGTTTAAAGTTGCTATTTTTTGCTGACCATAGCTCATTAAGCTCTTTGTCATTACGCTGCATCTGGGCAATTTCAGTATAATCAAGTACGTTTGGGCATGAAATGGTATCTATCTCTATTCTACTTAAAGCATCCGCCACGTGATTTTGCTGTCCTGTCACGTGACAAATATCGGTAGTAAACTCGCTAATATAAAGTAATTGTCGAGTACGTCGCGGAGATTCTTTAATGCTACCCATCTTCTGAAATGCAAAAGTCAACGGCTTGTGGTCAGTATAAACGGTTAGATTGCGGCCTTCAAACATGTTCCTGAAATACTGCATTGACAAATATATCGCAAGTAATTCCCTATCGTAGGTACTGTACTTTTGTTGCGCGTCAGTCAATCTCTTTGAATAATAACCTAAAGCAACCCAGCTATTATTAACCTGCTGTTGTAAAACCGCACCAATGGCATTGTTTGAAGCGTCCGTCATAATCGCAAGTGGTTTATCGGACAAGGGATACGCTAATGACGTAGCGTTCTTTAAACTAAGCTTACATTGTTCGAAAGCTTGAATAGCACTTTCTGTCCACACAATGATTGACTTGTCCTTTTTTTTTACCTCGATGTAAATAATTATTTAACTCGGCCTGATATTTCGCTGCATGAGATAGATGATTTCTATAAAAGTTTACCATGCCTAAAAATCTACGAAGTTCTTTTATGGTGTTTGGCCTTGGATAGTCAATGATGGCTTTGACTTTGCTGTCTAAAGGCTTAAGTCCTTCAACTGAAACTTCGTGGCCCAAAAATTCGATTTTATCTTGACCCAATGAACATTTCGAGATGTTAATCGTAATACCAAAGCTTTCTAATCGTTTAAAAACTGCGTCTAAGTGCTGTTCATGCAATAACTCATTTTCGCTTGCTATAATCAAATCGTCCAAATAAGAAAAAACAAATTCCGGCCTAAATTCAGAAAATTCAGGATGTTCTTTCTGAAAATCTGATTTTAAATTTTGTAATACGCAATTATTCATGAAACGCTGAAATGTTTGCGCGGCGTTTCTCAAACCGAAAGACATGCGCGGAAACTCATATAAACCAAAAGGTGTTGTTATTGCTGTTTTTTCTACATCCTCCGGAGCTACCATGATAAAATGATAAGCTCTATTAATATCTATCCGGGAGAAAACTTTCTTGTTAGCTAAAATGAACGTGAAGTCTTTTATATGTGGAATAGGATACTTATCGGGCTTTGTGATGGCATTTAAAGCACGATAGTCACCACATGGACGTATCTGACCATCCTTCTTAGGCACTACGTGCAAAGGAGTGGCCCATGCGCTTTTCGAAGGGCGACATATTCCCATCTCCTGCATTAACCTAAGCTCTTCGCGTACTTTTTTGTAGCGTTCCGGTGGTAACGGTCTTGTTCGTGCATGTACCGGTGGACCTGTCGTCTCGATATGGTGATATACATTATGACGCGGAGGTTCTTTAAAAGATAAGGGCTTCGTTAATTCCGGATACTTTTTTAACAGATGGTAAAACGGATGAGTCTCAACGATCGTAAAAATCGATAACTGATCTGAATTAACAATTGATGAAATGACATGCAATTTCGTCACTTGGTCAATTAATTGTTTGCCCTTTATATCGACAAGTAAATCGTAATGATATAAAAAATCAGCTCCCAAAATGGGCTGGTTGACATCGGCAATAACAAATGTCCACTTAAAAGCTCTCCTTAAATTAAGATTAAGTGTAATAGTCTTTGTGCCATATGTCCTAATTTCACTTCCGTTAGCTGCATAAAGTTTATACTCACAGTTTTGCTCGCAATCACGCACTGACCTGTGTCCACGGGGAAGCACTGAGATATTCGCACCAGAATCAACCAAAAAACGCATACCATTTTCACGATCTGTTACGCATAGTCGGTGGTTGTTGGTCTTGATGCAGGGGACCACCGAAGATACCTGCACCTCCTCTAGTTTTCCGCTTTCTTCCAGTTACACGGTGATATGCACTTCGTGGCGTTGTCTTTGTACCGGTAGTGGTAAAAACATAGCCAGTGAGGGTTCCGTCTGCCTCTACTTTTACTTCTTTGTCGGGAACGTGAAGGAAAATGTCGACTATTAGGTCCTTGCCTGCTCATTGGCCTCGACCTTTCCATTTCCGCCATTCGCACGTTGAGTTTGGCTATCTCCGCTAAAATAAAAGCACTATCTGCTTCCGACATTAACGGTTTCGTGGGTGCTGGATTCATCATGATCACGAAAAAAAATACAATTCTAACTGCACGGGTGCGCGGCTGCCGTTATTACGACACAAAAAAAGGTTCAGTTCAAAAAAACGAACATAAAAAGTATAAGCAAAAAAAAAACTGTTCAAAAAAACGAACATAAAAAAAGTTTAAGCACTTCACAATTCCTCCATTCCGGTAAGTAACAAAAAACGCGGGTGTCACCAGTTTGCGGAGTTCTTTATGTGCACTAATAATCTCACTGCCGGAATGGGATAAATTAAAAATTAATTGTTACTTTTCACCACATATATTGTCCTCGCGAACCGAACACACAATTAACAATATAAAATGAGCAAGCCCGGAGTATGTGAGGACACGCGTCTCCGAATGCTACTCTAATGCAACTCTCGTGCAACTCTACTGCGACTCTTACGCGACTCCCTTTAATTAAATCACGCGCCCCTTAAATAGGTCGGCGCTGGCGACGTCAACGTAAACAAACGTGTGTCCCTACAGATATGTGGATTACTTGAAAAATTGATCTATTATGTTTGTACCTACCTACTTACACCAGGGAATTAGCGTCAAGTAGCAATAAAATTATACGTAGATCCTGCACCCTAACTAGGATTCCCTGTATCTAGGGACCCAGGATCTACGAGGACCATGGTTCTACAACACACAGACAGAGAACAAGCGATTTTTGAAGTAAAACTTCTATACGCATTCTTGACTTGGGGAATAAGCTTGTGAATACGAGGCGAACGGAATTTGAAGTTGGTTTACGTAGATCTCCATTGTCAACATAACAAATATAAAAAATTATATTATTGGGCTGGCTGTGCTGATGTCTCAGGATGACGTGCGCAGTGCAGTGTCTCGCGAAACTCTAATACTTTAGTTTCGAGAGATATTGCAACTGATATGAGCAGCCGTGTCGCTTAACACTAGGCGAACGACTAGCTCATCACGTCATTCCTTACGATAAAAAATAACCTAGGTTCTAGAATCTGATGAATTTTGTTTTTCAGATACTTTCACTAACTCACATACCTAAGAAAAACTGTGACTCGCTCAAATATTAAATCACAATTCAAGGGCATTCACGTAAATCACTCAAACTCACCTCCACAGCTGACCGTCGTGACTAATTGCGTCAGCAGATCTGACGTGGACAAAATATCTCTGAGATCCATGTTTCGTCTGTAACCCCAGGATTTGGAGTCAACTGTGAAAGCATTTTCCCATTTGTGTCCCTGAAGTGTTCCTGTAAACATAGCAACAAATAAAAATAAACAAAATACACTTAGATATGATTCTGATTCTGATTCTATTTGGGGGCAATAAGGCCTGCACTTGTTAGATAGTCTGTAATCTCCACAATCCTGTATATTGTAGTGGTAACACTACTTACACTATGGTTTTCTAATATGGTTCTATTTCCGTTGTTGCTCTCTCTCTCTCCCCCTTACCGTTGTGTCGTCTACTTGTGTACTGTGTCCGTCCAAATTTAAATCTATTAATATTTCGAGTTAATCATCATAAATATGTCAATAATTATTCTTACAAATGTTGCCTTGCCTGTACGGAATATTATATGCTCAATATTTTTTGTGTGCTACTTTTATTAAATAAAAGTATTGTTCGCCGCACCACGCAATTGTTCGGCTTGCCACGGATCTCCTATGCACCAATATAAGTAGGTGTCACTACTACAAGAGGTTATTGGCCCAGGCATATATAGAAGCCGAAATTAAAAACGGCCACGAACGGCCATTACAGAAATAGTAAATACCGTGAGTAGCGAAATCAAGAAACGGTGATTTGTATACTCTGGAAACAGCGGCGAACATGGCGGGCGAGAACGGGCAAGGGCCTCATGCCTCGTTCTCATTTGATAAGCTTGACGGAGTTGGCGACTTCTTGAATTGGAAATTCTGCATCCGTCATGCATTGGTCATGGAAGGATTATGGGGATGTGTTGAAGGGACAGACTCTGATACGAAGCGCGATCAACGTGCACTTGCGCGCATTTGTTTGTCAGTTAAATCACATTGCATACAACACCTCAGAATGGCGACATCTGCCAAGGAGGCGTGGACTAAACTTCAGGAGATCTTTGAGGACAAAGGTTTGTTTCGACGTGTGGTGCTGCTTCGCAAACTTCATCGTGCTAGCTTCGCTGATTATAGCTCAATGAGTGAATACATTGAAGCAGTGACTACGCTAGTGCAGAAATTAGCGGATATTGGGCGTAGCATCGAGGATAAAGAAGTAGCAGAGTTACTACTTTCGGGATTACCTCAAGAATATGACGTCTTGGTATCAAGTCTAGAAGCTGCAAATTTGTCAGAGACACTTACCAGTGAAATGGTGCGAGCGCGACTGCTGCAAGAGGAGTTCAGGCGTATTAACAACGAAAGTACTAATACTAATACAGCTTTTGCTACCGAGAATGGTCCGAAGAAAATAGTATGTCATTACTGTAAGAAGGTTGGCCATGTAAAGGCTAAATGCTACAAACTTCAGAATGACCAGAAGAAAAAGCTTAGTATTGAAAAGGAACAGCAATCTTTGTCAGTGACGGCGCTTGCAGTGTATAGCTCTGAAGACTGGGTAGTAGATTCCGGATGTACAACCCATATGTGTAAGCATAAGCATTGGTTTAAGTCTTTAGATGATAAATTTAGCAGTGTAATTACTATTGCAAATGGTGATATTTTGCAATGCAAAGGTCTCGGGTCTGTAGAAGTTTTACTGAAAAATAATTCAAAGAGAACTATTGACAATGTGATGTATGTCCCTGATCTTTCCACAAATTTGTTGTCAGTGAATAGGTTAACTCGAATAGGTTTTAAAGTTATATTTTTTGGAGAGAAATGTCACATTTATAATTGTATGGGCCAGTGTATTGCCAGTGCTTCAAGTAGGAGTGGTATTTTTGTCTTAGATTGTGTTGCTAATTCTATTTCACAGAATAATAATGCTTCAGCATGTGTGCAGTGTCACCTTGATACCACTTTGTGTAATCAGGATGTGTTCACTTCATCTGGTGTGTCGTCGGATGCTGTGATGGAACAGCAAAGTGTACATGCTGCTTCTGATGTGCCTATGCACATTTGGCATCGACGGCTGGGACACCTTAGCAAAGCAGGTATGTGTGAACTTCGTAGTATATCCTGTGGTTTGAATTTTAGTGGTCAGGACAATCAGTTGAAAGATTGTGAAGCGTGTATTAAGGGGAAGCTAACTGTTAAGAGTTTTCCTAAGGGTGAAGCGAAAAGAGCACAAAAACCACTTGAACTGGTACACTCTGATGTTTGTGGTCCCATGGAACAGTGCAGCTGGGGAGGTGCACGTTATTTGGTGACATTTACTGATGACTTTACACGTAAAACGTTTGGTTATTTGTTAAAAAATAAAAGTGAAGTTATGACACGATTTATTGAATTTAAGAATTTAACTGAAAAGCAGACTGGACATGTAATTAAATGTCTGCGGTCAGACGGAGGTGGAGAGTATTGTTGTAATAAATTTAAAAAGTTTTTATCTGATTTTGGGATTGTTCATCAGATAACTATTCCATACAGCCCACAGCAGAATGGAGTTTCTGAACGCCTTAACAGAACTTTGGTTGAGAAGGCGCGTTCCATGTTAGCTGATGCAGGCCTGTGTGTGCAGTATTGGGGTGAGGCTGTGATGACGGCAATTTATCTCAAAAACAGGTCCCCTACTGCTGCTGTGTCAGGCGCCACTCCTGAGGAACTATGGACAGGATCCAAAGTTGATCTGAGCCACTTAAGAGTGTTTGGCTGTAAGGCATTCTGTCATTTACCAGATTGTAAACGTAGCAAATTTGATGCTAAGTCCAGAGAATGCTTATTTGTTGGTTATTGTGATGAATCTAAAGGATATAGATTAATAGATCCCAAATTTCCTACACAGATTATTAAAGCTAGGTCTGTTCATTTCATTGAAACATCTGTGATAGATAATAAAAATGATAAAATCAGTAATAATAATATTTTAAATAATGACAATAATAATATTTGTAAAAATTGTAATAATACCAAAGCAATATCTGATAATAATGATAATGCTATGGATAAAATTAATAAAATGGTTGGTAATGATAATATGAATAATAATAATAATATTGTATTTTATGATGACTCATATAATCATTCTGATGTTTCAGGCATTTTTGTGCGGGAGCCCTCCCCTGGTATAGAGGCCACCAGGAGTCAGGTCGAGCCCCTGAATGCAAAGTCAGGCCCATGTGATGGTATTGCTGAGGTGCCGGTGTCTGGGAGTGCTGATGAGCACCTGGAGCCTGTAAGTCCGGTGGACTACCAGTTCCTGTCGTGCAGCGACAGTGATGACTGTGATGAGGCAGTGGCAGCGCCAGAGCTCGAACCCGAGCCAGAGCCCGATGTAACGGCGGCGACGCAGCGTTCACGTCCTATCAGAAGTACTAGGGGTATTATTCCTAAAAGGTATGGTGATTATGATGTTGATTTTTCACTTGTGGCTCAAGTAGAGTCTGAGCCCTTTTCCTATTCTGAAGCAATGGCATCCAATTGTAAATTTGAGTGGCAGTCTGCTATGCAAAAGGAGTATGACGCTCTTATTAAAAATGATGTATGGAGACTTGTAGACCGTCCACAAAATACCAATATAGTGAAATGTAAGTGGGTCTATAAGGTTAAAGATGAAACTTTGGGTAAGGATAGATACAAAGCTCGGTTGGTAGCTCGTGGTTTTTCACAGAATAAGGGTGAGGATTATAGCGAGACTTTTTCTCCTGTAGTCAGGCATTCAACGATGAGAATATTATTTTCATTGGCGAATGATCGTAATATGGACATAAGTCACATAGATGTCGCTAACGCCTTTCTCAATAGTAAATTGAATGAGCTAATTTATATGGAGCAACCCGAGGGCTTTGCTAAAGACCCTAATAAGGTTTGTTTATTACTCAAATGTTTGTATGGTCTAAAGCAGGCCAGTAGAATGTGGAACATGTGTGTACATGAACTATTAATTAAGAATGACTATGTACAAAGTCGTTGTGAACCATGCGTATATATAAAAAGGTCAAATGAAAAATTGTCAATTGTAGCTCTTTATGTAGACGATTTTTATGTATTTAGTGACGAACCTAAATGTACTAGCATGTTGATAAAATTGTTAGAAAATAAGTTCAATGTTAAGAATCTTGGTAGTCTGACTAATTGTTTAGGTATAAATGTAACACGTGATAGAGCCAAAGGCATTTTAAAACTAGATCAAAGTGACTATATAAAACGATTGTTAAAACGTTTTGGCATGGAGAAATGTAAGCCTGTTAGTACACCCATGATGTCAAATTGTAAACTTGAGACATCTAACTCTACCATTTTAGAAGATGAAGTATATCAATATAGAGAGTTGTTAGGTAGCTTAATGTACCTTTCTGTATGTACTCGGCCAGATATAGCATATACTTGCAGTCAATTAAGTCAATTTAATCATGCTTTTGATAAGAGTCACTGGTTAGCAGCCAAGCGCGTCTTGAGATATTTAGCGGGGACTTTAAATTATTCACTATGTTTCTATAGGAGTAATGATTTAAGTATTACTGCTTATGCAGATGCATCTTGGGGAAATAATTTTGACCGGAAATCTTATAGTGGTTTTGTTATAAAGCTAGGTAATAATGTTGTAAATTGGGAATCAAGAAAACAAAAATGTACTGCACTTTCTAGTACTGAGGCCGAATACCTTTCAATTGGAGATGTATGTAAAGACTTATGTTTCATTAAAAATTTTATGTTTGAGATTACAAGTAATAATATTAACATAGTAGTGTATAACGATAACCAAAGTGCTCAAAAGCTCTTAGAATGTAAAGAGTATTGTCATAAGAGGAGCAAACATATTGACCTGAGATATCATTATGTAAAAGATTTGATTAGAAATGGTTTTGCTATTGTTAAATTCTTACCGACTGAATTTATGATAGCAGACATACTGACGAAGCCTTTAGGTAGACTTAAGCATGTTTATTTTGTTAAGTCTATGAATATAGTGTAAGATATAGTTTGTGTAGCTTAAGGGGAAGTGTTAGATAGTCTGTAATCTCCACAATCCTGTATATTGTAGTGGTAACACTACTTACACTATGGTTTTCTAATATGGTTCTATTTCCGTTGTTGCTCTCTCTCTCTCCCCCTTACCGTTGTGTCGTCTACTTGTGTACTGTGTCCGTCCAAATTTAAATCTATTAATATTTCGAGTTAATCATCATATATATGTCAATAATTATTCTTACAAATGTTGCCTTGCCTGTACGGAATATTATATGCTCAATATTTTTTGTGTGCTACTTTTATTAAATAAAAGTATTGTTCGCCGCACCACGCAGTTTAATTGTTCGGCTTGCCACGGATCTCCTATGCACCAATATAAGTAGGTGTCACTACTACAAGAGCACTGACGTCCCGCATGGGGTGTATTGTGCATTTCCCCTGACAGCATCTACCCAAGCCAGCCCAGCTCCTTCATGTAGCGGAGCACTGCCTTGGGTCGCTGGCACAACTGTTCCAGTATTTTTGCACTTGATGTTATGGGTGGTTTGGAGATTGATTGCCGTTCTTTCTTAGATATGATTTGACTGTGGCTGCAACCCACCCCAAGTCTCAATTGCCCAGTACAGTATTTTATCACAAACAACAACAATCTTATCCTATGGTTTGAATTAGGCTTGAATAATTATATTCTTTTTTGGTTTCGCAATGGCCACAATAGGTATGTTACCTGACCCGAAACTGTCACCACCTGTGTTAAAAGTAAAAAGTTTCTGGCGACGTAACAAGAAATTCCCGAAGATAGGTACTTGTGATTTTACAGAGTATATAAGTTTACGTTGATTTCGGTAGTAGCTCAAAACCAGTATAAGTAGCGTCTCTGCATCATACAATTCAGTTCAACCTTTTAGTGTGAAAGCCGCATAAGCAAAATTGTTTCACTTTCTGATCGTTGGGCGTTTATTATTTTTACTATTTAACCGACTTCAAAAAAAGAAAATATTATATTCATCTGTAAGTATTTCATTATGTACATAATTGTAATAAATTTCGTAATTGTAAATATGTAAATATTAATAATTATTCATTGATATGTGGACCGAATTTGAAAATTCTTTATTTGTTTGAATAGGTATACCCTAAGGTGGTCCCAAAAGCCAGTACGAAAGTCAGAATTTAGGTTAATTTATTTTGTAAATTTTTAGTCAAAATTACGTATATACCTTCCCAGTATTAACTATTATTACGTACTAGGAAGTTTACGCACCCATATTTTCATGATATACAGGTACGTACCTACTTATTATTAGTTATGTGCACCCCGTTCTTTACCACTTCGTCAAATTCTCTCCATCCAAAGGTTGCCTGGAAGAGATCGCTTTTAGCGATAAGGTCGCCCATTGTTACACTTTATATAATTGATTGTTTTTTTTTTCTTTGTATTTTTTATTATTTGGTGTGTACAATAAAGAGTTCATCTATCTATCTATTATGAACTAGGTTTCACCCGTAGATAATAAAGTAGTTTATATAAGCTATCCAATAAATACCAAGTTTCAATTAAATAACTTACTGTTATTAAATCTGTCAGCAAAGTTATAAAAGTCTCCATGCTTCCCAGGAATGCCAATGCCCCATCGGTCGTTGACCACAACTTCATCCTTCACAGGGCTATCATTGTACAGCCAAGCCAGAAACGCCGTAGACTTCCAGTACGTATCATAGGCCTCCCAGTCTCCATCTGCCCAAATCACTGACGGCCTATAGTTGTGAACTATTTGTTTAAGGTCAGGCCAAAGCTTAAAGTCAATATATCGCGTACAGTTAAAATGGTTAATCTTATCGTTATGGTACATAGGGTTGTACCATTCATATAACGAGTGGTAGATTCCAAATTTTAATCCTTGTCTTCGGACCGCTCGGGCCAGTTCGCCGACTAAGTCACGTTTTGGTCCGACGTCGACGGAATTCCAATTGAAACTTTGCCTCGATGGAAATAGAGTGAAACCTTCATGATGCTTGCTTGTGAGGACAACGTATCTGGAATGTTTGAAAATAATAATAATAACGCCCAACGATCACATATAGGTACATAGATCCTGGACCCTAACTAGGATTCCGTGTCTAGGGACCCAGGAACTACGAGGACCATGGTCCCACAACACCCAGACACAGAACAAGTATTTGGGCTTTTTTTCTGTGTACAAATACTTGTCATGTCGCGGGAATCGAACCTACCGCCTCCGGGTTATGAGCCAACCTGCTCAACCACTACACCACAGAGGCTGTCATGTCAGAAAATGTAGGTGCTATTAAAATATAATAATAGGTGTTGTTTTAATATTTCAATTTCATAAAAGACAAGAAAAACCAAATAACAAGGAAGTATATTGGAAAACTACAGACTACCTCTCAGCACTACTTTTTTTATGTATCTGAATGACGTGAAGAGCTAGTCGTTCGCTTGGTGTTAAGCGTCACGGCTGTCCATCGCATCCATAACAGATTGCAGTATGTCACTCGGAACTCTAAATAAGTTTTGCGTGGCACTGCACTGCGCACGTCATCCTGAGTCATCAGCAGTCTAGTAATAATGTTTCTAGACTGTGGGATCATCTATGAGATTACGTAACTTGAATGCAACCGATAAAAATACAAATATGTATGGATATGACAGTACAGTGTGTATGCAAAGTCGGGTACTATATACGGAGATTTTCAAATTAAGAATAAAATTTGTTGCATTGCAATCAAAGTTCCGCGATCACGTCTAGATCATAGTCTAATTGCTCAGTAATTTCACTAGCTACGATGCCCTTCAAACCAGAACACTATAGTGTTTGCACACTATATACTGCTCGACGGAAGAATAACTGGCAAAACGGTGGTAAGTACTTCAAAATAGGACGACGTTCTCAATTCGACTATTTTTTTAAATAGTCGAAACCATATACGAAGTCGGGTAAAGTGAGTACTTACTTTGCCCCCGATTCAGCAAACAGCTTTGCCCAACTATGCGGCTCAAAAAACTTCGCCTGGAACATTGGTGCGAATTCTTGGTAGGTGAATCCATGCGGGTAGTTTAAATTCATATAATTAACGTAATTACGTTGTCCATCTAAAAAGTTTGAAGAGCATAGTGATTGTAATAGCATATTCTAATAAAGCCATAATGCTATATAGGCTAGTAGAATTAGGTTTAAATTTAAGATAACGTTAGCGAAATTGTGATTTTTACCAATGTGGCGATGTGGTCGCTCAAGCGACAAAGCCCATTAAATAAATTTTAAATAAAGAGCTGTGTTATTTTTTGGTTCCACACTTCTGTGTATTTAGCCAGTTTAAAGTAATTGATAATTAATATTATGTATGTTTGTGTCAAGTCAAGTCACAGTCCAAGTCATCAAGTCAAGTCACAGTCCAAGTTATCAAGTCAAGTCATAGTCTAGTCAAGTCATACTCCTAGTAAAGTGGTGGCAACTTTACTAGAAGCTTCTCGGAAACGAGAAAGATAGCTGCACCGAATTGTATTTTCCAAAACTTGTGTTATTTTCGTCGTTAGTGCATAAACTTGTTGTTTTTTAATGTTAGTGAATGCTGTGACGAGCTAGACGTTCACCTGATGTTAAGCGACACGGCCGCCCATAACAGAACAGTGAAACTCGGAGCTCTAAAACACAAAGTTTCGCGCGACACTGCACTGCGCACATCATCCTGAGACATCAGCACAGTCTGGTAATAAGATTACTCGACTGCGAGATCAGATCTTAAAGTCTCATTTGCCCAGTAATTTCACTAGCTTGGTGGCGTTTAATTCGATAAGTGCTGGATTACAGGCGTGACTGTCCACTTTACTAGGAGTATGACTAGACTATGACTTGGACTGTGACTTGACACATATATGCGTGAAATACTGAAGAGAAAAATCAATTACTTGACACGGGCTAAATACACAAAAGTGTGGAGCCGAAACAAACAAAAAAAATCTAATAACACAATGTAAATGTTGATTAATAGCACAGATGCGTTGAAAAGAATCCGAAAATGGCGGTTGTGATATTTGAACTTTTATCAGTAAAAAGCGATAGCAAGCCGTTAAACGAAGAGAAGAACATTGCGTGTCATTATAGATATCATTATCTCGGGAGAAGTAATAGTATTCTGTGCTTACCAACTACCAAATCAACTGTTGGGCTAGTTATGATTCAACGAAACAAAAGATTAAATTACTTACTGCGCCAATATACCCAAAACCACTCAGATTCAAAGCCAGGAACGCAATAGATCCCCCAGTGGAGAAATATGCCCACCTTTGCCTCGTCGTACCACTGGGGCAAAGGTCGAGTATCGAGACTCTCCCAGTCTGCCTTATATCGTTTCTCAACGTTCGAAACTTTTTCAGTAAACACTTCACATGTTACGGTTACCAATGCAACTACTGTGAAAAATATATGAATTATAAACATAAAAAAATGCATCTTTCTTTCAGAACCTTTTATATCTAAATGCCGACACGGAGCGATAACTAAAACGTCTTGTTTGGTTTACAGTCAGACACAATTGTGCGTTCGTTTATTCTCCAACTATAATAACATCTATGCATTCGCGCCTATTAAATTTATTAATAATTAAATTACTTAGGTCCGTATTACAGAACGATGCTCAGTCATAGATCGGTGCTCAAGCAGAGATTTCATTCACTAATTGATCACTTTATGAATGAAATCTCCGCTTGAGCACCGCTCGATGACTGAGCATCGTTCTGTAATACGGACCTTAGATTGGTAAGTCTAAGATGAGAAATACTAAGGCGTACATAATAGAAATCTTTAAAAATTACCTTGCATCTCTAAAGTAATACTAAATTGATAGCGTCTGTGTCTATCTCACACTATCACTGATACCTAAACCATTGTAGATCAATGACCTATACACAACACATACAGTAAATTATATCGGACTACAAATATTATTAGAAAGATTGAACGATATTATGTTACCTACCTATCTATAGGTCAAAATATTGCTATCTGACGGACTCTCTCCGACATGGATCAACAAAATTATGAGATAAGTAGTCAGTGAACTTAAAAGCTATTGTATAAATAATCATAATTATTACTAATGGAGTCACACGGTTTTATCCGCTATTTACTCGGTTTCCCACGGGATCTGTATTACTGGCATAGTGAAAGTGATATAAACAAACAAACAGGCAAAGATTCAGTTTTAATAATATTAGCAGGAAATATATTAAAATAGTTAAAATAAAAATATTGTCGTGTAAAATGAAATTAGAATACCTACATAGGTGAGGTGCATATTTCCATTTATATCTCTGGAGGGCAGCGATTGTCATATTTTTTAATAAAATAAATAATAATAAATATCTGTGGACATTTCACACAGCGCCATCTAGTCCCAAACTAAGCAAAGCTTATACTATGGGAACCAGATAACTGATACAATACTTAGATACTTTTTGTTTTTACATACATACATAGAATACAATATAACACCCAGACATAGAACAAACATCGTTGTTCATCACACAAATGTTTGTCCTGGGTGGGGATCGAACCCACAACCCATAGTCCAGAAGGCAGGGTTACTACCAACTGAGCTATCCAGCCAGTCATTTTGTTGACTATTTGAACAAACGAAACAAAAACTAATAATATTATCATCTAGTTCTATTGTTCTTTTACAGATTGTTTACGTTCAATTCTCTACACTCTATTTATTCACCGATATATTTCGTTACAATAGTTTTAATGATAAGAAATATAATACCTAAGTTTACAAAACAAATACAAAGTTAGGCATTTTAAATTACAGAGACTGTTCAGAGACGCAGTGACGTCAGTTACCAGTCCTCCATAGTACCTCATTACTAAGGTACCACAGACCTCTATGGTAGCTCTCCATACAATCTCTTTGGCATGTGTTGCAAGTGTTTCCACAAGATTTCTGTTTTGCGACAAAAAGACATGCCTACTACTCCCTCATTTAATAACCGGTTTTACTTATTTTTTCAATTATTACATTCATTGTTAAGCTACTTTATGAAAATAATATTTACTCGTTCATTTTTAATAGTAGTCAAATAGCCTATTTCATCTTTCAGTTTTAAAACTACCTTCAAATGAGATTAGATACAATGACAGTAAATAAGCTTAATAGTTGTTGAGCTTATGATAGTTGTCCGTTACTAAATTCTGGTTAATGTAAAAAATAATTCAATTTTCTAAAGCAATTTAATTTGGCAACTTAGTGTATCATAAAGCATAACACATTATATAGTTTTTGCAGTAAACTTGAGCGTCCAAGCGTGTTCAGATTTCACCGTGGACATGTCCGGTAGCTGTATTTGAGCAAGTCCTTTATCAATAGTCCACTGAAACAAAATTATAACATTTACTCTACGTGGTGTCGCAGCTATAACTAACACATGCTTATTATATTTCCCGATACTACGTATCTTTTAATTTCAAATTATATTTTGTTAGGTACATCTCTAAATCTAACAAAGAAGCCCCGCCGTTTCACATTCAATTTACCTGTTTTCGCTTTACCAGAAGAGTAAAAAAAAACGAGTGTGACTTTTTGTTAACTTCTTTAGTTTAGCTCCATCTATCGGCCGGTATAACTTTGTTTGATATTAATGTCGCCATCTTGACAATTGTAAATTGTCATTTTACCAGACATACCAATATAATAATAAAAAAAAATAACTTTGTTGTGTTGACAATCGAGATCTACGTTAACCAACAACTCAACTTCCATTCGCCTCGCACTCACCAGCTAACTCTCTAAGTCAAGCGTGCTTAAAGAAATTTTACTTCAAAAAGTAGATGATACCTTATATTGATTTCAGTACATAATTTGTGTACAGAATTTCATCCAAATCGTTTTGAAAGCCACAAAAACAAACAAGATAACAACATTCAAACTAATAGAGGTTCAGAAAATTGTAGATGAACCTACTCACAATTTTCTGAACAGCAGGGCAGCCACTTCGGTCTAACAATAACCTATGAGACCACGGCTGTACATATTTACAAAGTAGGATAGGCCCTATATAGAGGAATGTTATACGCACGACACACTACATAAATTGAAGGGGTGAGAACAAAAAGGGTTTAACTGATTTTTTTCACAAAATGACTTAAGGCTATCGTTGGATTCAGCGTGAAATTACCTACAATAATACATTCTCAAAATACCGAAATGAGGCTTAAATCTCGAGATTTTGTGTATAAAAACGGTATATCTGTCACAGGAATACAGTTCGCTTAGCATAAAAACATTATTATATTTATTTTATTATATTATATTTTTACAGTGATTGTATGAATTAGTACTATATTTAGTATTTTAAAATAGAATTAATACATTTTCAAGCAACTAAAACTTACATAAAGCTTTTCTATCACCTTATAAGCACTCTACATTAAAATGACGCCGTTGAAGTTTTAAGTCAATTTTCTCGAAACTATCAATTTGACAGTTAAACCCTTTTTATTCTCAACCCTTCAATTGTTATCATGATTGTGTCATCTTTAGAAAAGTATTTAATAAACCTTGAGTACTTACGTTTAAGTACTCATCATTGCCCAACAGCTCCACTTGATAATTTCCACTATGTAGATATTTAGATACATCTCTAAGCTTTAGTATGTTTCCTTTCGGCCATTTCAACACAATGGCATAGACTGCTGTCACAGTATCATGATGATGAGGCCTTGCAGTAGGTTCTAAAGCATTGTACTGCGTTTTAATGCATGTGTACCAAACGTTCCCGTTGAATGTGTCATTTTGAGACGACCACGGCGAGGATTTGTAAATGGCTTCACCATTTATGGCCAGCCATTGACCAAGAGATATCAATCTGTCTTGGAAAATTGGTGCTATTGTGCCTTCTTTGGTTGGGCCTACATTAATTAAGACATTACCTAAAAAGTACAGTTAACACGTTAAAATGAAGATCAAGCATTGTTGGTTGTGGTCAGATTGAAGTTCACAGTTACCTCCACAGCTGACCGTACTGACCAATTGGTCAATCATATCAGACGTCGACAAAACTTGACTGATGTTAATGTTTCTTCTGTATCCCCAAGATTTGGAGTCGACCGTGAATGCATTCTCCCATTTATGACGCTGAAGAGTTCCTGTAAAACATTTTAAAAGAACTATGTAAGAAGAATCCAAAATCAAGGTAAATTTGAAAGATTTCAAGCTGTCTTTTTTATGTTGAGGAATGACGTGACGAGCAAGGCGTTCGCCTGATGTTAAGCTACATATCTGCCCATATCATTTACAGTATCACTCGGACACTGAAGTCTCGGAAGTTTAAAATATAGTTTCGCGTGACACTGCACTGCGCACGTCATCCTAAGACACCAACACAGTCTAGTAGTAAGATTACTGGACTGTGAGATTAGTAGATAGTACAAGCTTTGCTTAGTTTTGAACGAGATGGCGCTGTGTGGAATGTCCACAAACCAGTTATTATTTATTTATTGTTCTGCCTTATACCTATAGTTATAAAAAAATAAAACTAACTGTTATTAAACCTGTCAGCGAAATTGTAAAAATCTCCATGTTTCCCGTAAGAACCTATTCCCCATCGATCGTTGACCACAACTTCATCCTTCACAGGGCTATCATTGTACAGCCAAGCCAGAAACGCCGTAGACTTCCAGTACGTATCATAGGCCTCCCAGTCTCCATCTGACCAAATTACTGAAGGCTCGTAATCGTCAATTAATTGCTTAAGGTCAGGCCAAAGCTTATTGGTGACGTATTGATTAGAGGAAAAGTTATTCTCTTTATCATCGAGATACATAGGGTTGAACCATTCATATAATGAGTGATAGACTCCAAATTTTAATCCTTGCTTTCGGACTGCTTGGGACAGTTCGCCAACTAAATCACGTTTTGGGCCAACGTCTACTGAATTCCAACTGAATGTATGCTTCGATGGAAATAGAGTGTATCCTTCATGGTGCTTGCTTGTCAATACAATGTATCTGAAAAAAAAAATGGCATGCCTTTTTTTTGTTTGGTTTTGGTTCCACACTTTTGTATGTTTAGCCAGTGTCAAGTAATTGATAATATCTCAAGTTAATTAATATCATATAATGTGTCAAGTCACAGTCCAAGTCATCAAGTTAAGTCATAGTCTAGTCTAGTCAAGTCATACTCCTAGTAAAGTGGTGGCAACTTTACCAGCAGCTTCTATGGAGTTCTGGAAACAACACGAAAAAAAAAACGTTTCACCATCATTATATCACTTTCCTACACTCATGCCTGTAATCCAGCACTTAACGAATAAAATGCCAACAATTTTATGCACTAACACTGAAAATAACACAAGTTTTGGAAAATAATATAATGCGGTAACGTGATCTTTTTCGTTTTCTCGCCAAAACTCCATGGCGTGCCTTTCACGTAGGTACCTAATTTTCTTTTGACCGCACCACAGACTATTATACAATTCACTGTACTAAAGTGAGGCCTTAACTATTCATAGGGGCTCTGAAATTGAAATCTACACTCACCGCATCTACATATTTAGATATAGGATATCTTCCTGAATATAGATGGAGACGAAGAAAATTGATTTGAAATTAGAAAATTTTCGGTAATTTGTGAATAGGGATGCTGAACACGACTACGGAACGTAGTCTACTACGGACTACTTACGGAACATGATAATTGTTACAGAACTTTAGCTTCTAACGGCATGTTCGCAAAATTTGACAGTTGGGTACGTACTTAGTATCAACACAAATTACTAAATATGTTACCACGTGCACCACATTAAGCTGGTACTCACCTTGCCCCAGAATCCACAAAAAGCTTTGCCCAACTATCAGGGTCAAAGAACTCCGCCCTGAACATTGGTGCAAACTCTTGATAAGTAAATCCTGGTCGGTAATTCTTCTTCATAAAGTCTACGTACGTTTCCACTTTATCTGAAAATATTTAATTGATCTCCAAACCACCCATACCATCAAGTGCAAAAATACTGGAACAGTTGTGCCAGCGACCCAAGGCAGTGCTCCGCTACATGAAGGAGCTGGGCTGGCTTGGGTAGATGCTGGCAGGGGGAAATTCATAATACACCCCGTGCGGGACGTTAGTGCAGCGCTTATCTCCCCCAGATAGAATCAGAATCAGACATCCGTATTTTGTTTTAATGATTATTATTTTAATGACAAGAAAAGACATTTTGTTATTCGGTTGATTTACCTAGGTACCTTTGATGGTTACTTGGATGACTAGCTTAGCAGTCGATACGTCGATACGAATGGATGCACTTACAGCTTATAGACCTAGTACTCCTAGCACGGTATAGTAGTTACTATTAGTAATTAGTACTATTATTTTAATGGGAGGTTTTCTGACAGGCAATTAAAAAAAATATTTCATTAAAATCCATTAGATGACGTTGACGAGACACGATTCTGATTAGTATCACTACTTAATCTATGGATCTGAAATTTTGAATAAATAAATAAATAACGCCCAACGATCACATACATAGATCCTGGACCCTAACTAGGATTCTCTGTATCTAGGGACTCAGAACTAAAAGGACCATGGTTCCACAACACCCAGACTAAGAATAAGTATTTGCGCTTGATGACAAATACTTGTCCTTCCGCGGGAATCGAACCCACCGCCTCCGAGTTATGAGCAGACCTGCTAAACCACCACACCACAGAATGAATCCGTCAGGATGAATGAAGCAAGGTTAAAAGTCAAATAATAAATAGTACCTAGCTTTAATTAACATTAGTTCTCTCATGCTTTTTCGTGGTTATTGTTTGTTTAACAAATTACTTTGTCATGGTATTTCCTATGCTTTTATTCTTCCACAACACTAATTAGTAAGTGCGCTTTGCCTAGCCGTGTTGGAAAATTTCTCCGAAAAGTAAAAGGGGACCATTTCATGTCAGAACACAGTATCAGTTTCAGTAGAACTACGATTCTTTAGCTGTCAGAAACCTCCAATTCGGTATAGTCGGTCAAAGTCGGCCTGCGTTGTTAGATTAGGGAGAAGTACTCACCATTTTTCCAATTATTCCAGAACCATTCAGATCCAAAACCAGGAACACAATAAACCCCCCAATGAAGAAATATTCCAACCTTCGCCTCATCGTACCATTGGGGCAAAGGTCTAGTGTCAAGATCGCTCCAGTCGGGTATATATCTTTTTCCGATATTAGGATTTTCAATAGTATGGGCAGCTTTAGCAAGTCCAATTAAAATTAAGAGCAGAATTAACTGCATTTTATCAACTAGAAAAACCACTAGAGATCTAGAAATTGCTTGCTTCCTTCTTGTTTCAGCAGTCACTGCGCGCGCAGCGCAGTTCATAAAGTTCAAATCAACAGCTGATTGTCAAGATCTGTCAAATTAAAATAACAAAAGCATTAATGGAGTTCAAAAACTTGGAAAAATTAAATTCTATATAGTTGGTGGTCAAACGCATTTAAAAACAAGCGAGCGCGATTCAAAAATAGTATTTAGGTAAAATAATACTTAATTTGTGTCGACATAAGTCGACATGTCGACATTAAGTTTCATGCTCTATATTCCATTTTCCACATTCTATATTTTCAACTTTTTAGAAATATCTACGCAATCTTATTAGTCCAACTCTTTAATTTTACAATTTCAAAGTTTTTTGTTTTCTCAATTATAAATTACAATACCTAACCGTTAGAAAAATAATACCTACTTCTACCTAAGCTAGAATATATGCAGTAATATATTGAAAACAATTTCAATTTCCAATCATTACTCACTTGAAGACTTGTACACCGCACTACAATGATAGTCATACTGCGTAAACGAATAAAGCATCTTATATTTATATAATGTAGTAGGTAGGTACAATGAAGATTATTTTATTTGTATTACATTATGTAGGTGCCTATAACCTATAGCAGTAACTGCCTGCATAACATGCCATAATAATTAGGTAGGTTAATAAATACCAACGACTTCTTATCAGCAAGCCAACCGCCTATGCCCTTCATTCAAATAAATAATGTTGATCCAAATAAGTAAGTACGTACCTAAGTAGTTTACTGTCAAACTCTTAACAGAGTTATCGGCGGATAATATAATAGTAAATTATGTTTTATATATGTATATATATATTATACATATATACATATACATATACACATATATACATATATATATATATATATATTATGTGTATATATTATACCAGGGGATAAAGCAGTGTATTACGTCACGGGCGACATATTGGACCCTGAGCGCAATGAGGGACTCTAGCGAGGAAGTTATGTAGTCTTGAGTGATGCTCGTGGTTTAAGCCACCGGGACGAAGACGGGCTTTATCTCAGAGGTCAATACTCTATTTTTATACCTTTTGAAAGACAATATAGTACATATGGTATTATAAATCTATACTTATAATAAAATTGTAACAAGTCCAATTACTTAGGTAGGTACCTACATTGAAGATTATTTTGAATTTTTTTTTTGAGAGCCCAGTTAAAATGTCGCTGAAGCCAATACCTACTGTATTTTTTTCATTTTTGTATGTCTGTCTGTTTCTAGGTTGATTTTTTTTTTGAACGAGCTAATGCTTTTGGTCTCTATCGACCTTTACAGCGTCACCGGGCGGGAGAGCGGGCGCTTAGAGCGCCCAGCCGTCAAAAGTGGGAGGCAACTAGCTCAAGGGCACCCCTGGCGTGCGAGCCTCGGCTTGGGCCGTTGCCGGGATAAGAGGATCGAGAAGACTACGTCCACTGGAAGAGTGGACCCTATTGAAAGTCGCGACCGTTCTAGCTAAACTACGGGGAGTACGTCGACCTCGCCGGCGGGGTCGGTGTCTGATTGTGTTACGCTGGTATCCTATACCGGTGCCGACAGCGGTACCTGAGCCGGAAGGGCTAGACTGGTCCGGTGATCCTATAGCAGCCGATACTACGGCTGCTATAGGATCATCCGGGTCGCTCAAGACGTGTTCTAGGTTGAGCATCACGCCGAAACTACTGGATGAATCCAGAATGTTGGTACAGGATCCTTTGAACGTACGGCTAACCTTAAAGTTGTCACGACGTGACGTCACGCAACATTATATTTTTATATAGTTATCTTTTATCGTCTGATTTGTTTTGTATAAGTGCCTATTTGTAATCTATCTTTCTTTTCTCTCTTTCTTCTTTCACTTATTGCATAGGCCTATTGCCAAAATCATACTACGCCTAAAGAGTTAGGATATTGCCAAAAATTTACCAACTCTAATGTTCGCAGTAATTTCATGGTGTAGATCTCTCGCAGTGCTGACCTATGTGGATATAGGTACCTACGTGACGTGATCCATACGCTACAATAAAACATCGGCAGCAACGAAAATGATGTCACTCTTTATCCTGTACTTACTAGGGGCGAGAGAAGGAAGAGGTAAAGATGAATGGATGACGGTGAAGACAGTCTGTTGCGCCCGTCTATTCTCAGTAGTTTAGTTCACTTGACTTAACGACTGAGATTTTTAGTATCAGTCAGTACCTACTTCCTTTCGCAGTTTCAACCATTCATCCTTTTACCCTATCATTTTCTCTTTACCTTCTTTTTTCCTTTGAGCAGGGCTAGGGCGTGTGCCTAACCAACCTGCGCGAGCCGGGGCTGGTGAGCTAGTTGTCTTCAGATACGATACTAAGGTCCGTATTACAGAACGATGCTCAGTCATCAATCGGTGCTCAAGCAGAGATTTCATTCACTAATTGATCTCTTTATGAATGAAATCTCTGCTTGAGGACAGATCGATGACTGAGCATCGTTCTGTAATACGGACCTTAGGTACTCACTTTGATGGCAAGAAAACTGTAATCTGGTCCCTCATTTAGAAAAGTTCAAAATTTTGTGTTGTAAATACTTTTGACTGACTGACCCGGTGACCTTCCGATTTCCTTTTTAAGAGGCTAACAATCGGCTATTATACGAGTATGTATTGATTTGATGCTTATGTGGATCTGAGCACCGAATAAATGCACTATAGGCTGGTTGGTTTTTGAATGAATGCTAAGGGTTCTGAACTGAAAATGGAAAAAAGAACAGTGTCTGATAACACTGCAATGTTCGCCCGTCTATTTTTCTCAGAAAATACTTAGGTATGCCGTCAATATAAATGTAAATTTGTAATTTTAATTTGAAATAGGTAATTTTGCACGGTATTGGATTGTGTTCTTTCGATACATACTAAGTACCTCATATTGTAAAGATAAAACGGGTCTATTCGCGCACTAAAATTATCAAAACATTATTTTGACTAACCTCGACGTTTCGAAAACGGGTCTATTCGACGGGTCGAATAGAACCGTTTTATCTTTACAATATGAGTTCAAGTCGCGAAAGTTTAAAAAGGGTTATATTAAGTACCTGATTTGCACCAGAATAGTTACCTACGCAATTTACTACGATATAGATGTTAAGCATATATATTTATACCCAATCAACGAATTACTGAAGGCAATTACACTTACTAAAGGGTAAGCTGGACTTTATCTTGCTGAAGATGCTGAAGTGAATGACTATGAAATCTGAAACAAAATATAACGCATCTTAACCCAATCCGAAAATACCTGGCTTTTTCATTTAGATGCACTTTGATGATGTTGGATCCGGTTTTTAAATTCCGGCTATCGACGTGGGATGTACAAAAAATTCAACCTTGTCCCTGTGGCTAAATTATTGGCAACAACATATTTATTGTATAGGCGCTTCGATAATAGGACTTTTCTATAAGCCCTCCGGTTTGTTAGGTACATATTGTAAAGAAACACAAACAAATTTCACAATCTCATGTTTATTGTAGATATTCAATAGATACCCAAACTTTTGTTACATATTTTACTTTAATTACAGTTCTAGTGACTAATTTTAACTTAGAAACTATAAGTAGGTACCTAATTTGATTTAATACATGTTAAAAATATCAACTTATTTTATTTTGAGATCATAAAATTATGTAAGCACTCACATTTAATCGGTAAATAAATAAATAAAGCCCAACGATCACATACATAGATCCTGGACTAGGGTCCAGGATCTATGTATGTAACCTAACTAGGATACCCTGTATCTAGGAATCCAGGAACTATGAGGACCATGATTCCATGACACTCTCAGAACATTTATTTGCACTTTTTCCTGTGCATAAATACTTGTCCTGCCGCGGAAATCGAACACGCCACCTCCAGGTTATGACCTGCTCAAACACCACAACACAGAGGCAGTGAAAATATATAAAAATATATCCCTTAAGTAATTACATCAACATTCAACATAGTTGTTTAGCTTCTGTGCTTGTTTGCATTAGCTATTGTAAGTAACTTTGTAAAAATATAAAATTATATGGTAACTGAGAACCCACAATTTTATTCTATTCCATTGAGGAGAATACTAGGAATGGTCAATTTGTTTTCATAAAAACTTGTATATAAACAAAGTTATGCATTAAAAATTACCATTATTTCACTATGAATGTTGTTTTACAAGAAAGTATGAATGATGTCACCGAGTTAAACATAGAACTCCTATTATGTCTGGTTAAAGGCTACTCTAGTACTTAATTAAAAACCACAAAAAAGCTTATACCAATGTAAAATTTCATCCAAACTATATCTGTATTAGAACTGCTACAGGAGCTCACACCATAACCTACTATTGACTATCCACTTTAAAATTTGAGTAATGACAAGCATTGTTGATGATTATTTCACTAATGCCAGTAGTTGGTGTGGTGTGCGTAGACAGAGGTTCTATTTGAGCCGTAGTTATCGTTGGAGCTGTATATACTTTATCACTAAGAATAGAGTTTGAACTATGCCGTGGCGCTTGAGCAAACTCTGTGCAAACAGTTGGTTCAGATGTTTCACATGTGTTGCCAATCTTGACTTCAAATATCACATCCAATATTTTCTTTTTAGCAATAAGCAGGTTCTTTTCGCCTTTGACTGATCGCAGTTCATTTGCTATATATTCACCAAATACAGATAAGTCATCTCTGATCCTAGAAACTGCTGGGTGGGCTTTTTCATCCGCTCTAAAGATTTTATGAGGTGGTGACACATTTGGATTTTTGCAGTCATTGATGTTGTCTGAATGTGAGTTCAAATCATGAGCATCTGAGTTATCATCCTGTAATTTGAAAAGATACTTTGTTATTTAACATACATAAATAGAAGTAAGATGAACGGATTTGATTGATTTGGTTGGTTGATCAAATCATTGATTATTTAAGAGTAACATTTAAAATTAAAAAACCTACTATGAGATGAACTCTATGATGATATTTGTTTAGCAAATACTTACTGTCTGCAACAACCTGTAAGGTTTACTGGAATCCTTCAGAAAGTGCAAGTACTCATAAGCATACCAGCTACTAACATATCTGTCATCGGGTGTCTCAAATTTAGCACGTAGATCTCGCACTGACTCCCTGTTGTACTGAGTGCGAAGATGTTGAATCTTCCTTGTGACATCTGCTACATACACTTCTAATATATCGGCTATAGTCCTCAGTTCTTCCCTGCGCTTCTGTTTATCTCTCCTTGAATCGCACAAGGAAGGATTCCACAAGTTAGCATTAACTTGTAACAGTTCAATCAACTTCATAGTTTTGTCTTTCGACCACTCCATCACACTGCTTGATTATTCAAGTTTGTTTTCATTGATTCACTTATCAACAAATAAATCTGATTTGCAGTTTTATAACACGTAAAAATATTAGTTGTATCTTTTTAAATCATGTTCTTCAGATTAGATAAGAATGAGATACCTAGGTACTTGGTTTGCATTAGCTCTAACGAAATTAGTTATAGAAATTTAGAAAAGACGAGTTAGAAACCAGATTTATTATTTCAATTAGCTTTGATGGCCTACGGGTTTCATCAGACAAGATTCCATTATATTTATTTTGTCCATGAAATAATAATATAATGCGTGATTAATTAAACCTACGTACCTATTTAAAATGTTCATTATATTGTAGCTTTTTTTCAAAATACTAAATACAAACAATTCAAAATCAAATAAGTTATATAGGCCACAGCACAGACCAAGTAGAGGATACTATGTATGGTATAGGCAAACCATAGACTATAGACTAAAATGAGCAAATCAAGGAACTTCAATATGTAGTATATTCTATACTATCTGGAACAAGCTCATAGTAAATCGTAAATAGGGAGTTTTGGCGGGAACGCGAAAAAGGTTGCGTCACCGCATTGTATTATTTTCCAAAACTTGTGTTATTTTCAGTGTTAGTGCATACAATTGGTGGCATTCTATTCGTTAAGTGCTAGATAACAGGCGTGAGTGTGGGAAAATGGTAAAATGATGGTGAAACGTTTATTTTCGTGTTGTTTCCAAAACTCCATAGAAGCTTCAAATAAAGTTGCCACCACTTTACTAGGAGTATAACTTTGACTAGACTATGACTTGACTTGGTGACTTCACCTGTGACTTGACACATATTTGCGTGAAATATCATTAACTTGATAAATTATCAATTACTTGACGCTGGCTAAATACACGGAGGTGTGGAGCTAAAACTAAAAAAAAAACACGTAAATTACACACACACGCACACACACACACACATACACTTTTTGTGGCTCCACACTTTTGTCTTTTTAGCCAGTGTCAAGTAATTGATAATTTCTCAAGTTCATTAATATTATATAATGTGCCAAGTCAAGTCAAGTCAAGTCACAGTCCAAGTCATCAAGTTAAGTCTTACGTCCATATTATAGAACGATGCTCAGTCATCGATCGCTGCTCAGAGATTTCATTCATAAAGTTAAAAAATTAGTGAATGAAATCTCTGCTTGAGCACCGATCGATGACTGAGCATCGTTCTATAATACGGACCATAGTCTAGTCTAGTCAAGTCATACTCCTAGTAACGTGGTGGCAACTTTACCAGAAGCTTCTATGGAGTTTTGGAAACAACACGAAAAGAAACGTTACACCATCATTATACCACTTTCCCACACTCATGCCTTCCAGCACTTAACGAATAAAATGACACCAATTTTATGCACTAACACTGAAAATAACACAAGTTTTGGAAAATAATAAATTGCGGTGACGCGAACTTTTTCGTTTTGCCGCCAAAACACCTATTGTGTTCATTATACTATATCGTGTTTGGAGAGAAACGAGCCGTCTGTCTTTTTCTTAAGCATACGATAATTTTTTTTTATTTTCATTTGGCTCCACACTTTTGTGTATTTAGTGATAATTTATCAAGTCGAAGTCATCAAGTCAAGTTAGTTTAGTCAAAGTCATACTCCTAGTAAAGTGGTGGCAACTTTACTTGAAAGTTTTTTTTGTTTTGTTTTGGCTCCACACCTTTGTGTATTTAGCCAGTGTCAAGTAATTGATAATTTCTCAAGTTAATTAATATTATATAATGTGTCAAGTCACAGTCCAAGTAATCAAGTTAAGTCATAGTCTAGTCAAGTCAAGTCATACTCATAGTAAAGTGGTGGCAACTTTACCAAAAGCTTTGGAGTTTTGGAAACAACACGAAAAGAAACGTTTCACTATCATTATACCATGATGTCACACTCACGCCTGTAATTCAGCACTTAACGAATAAAATGCCACCAATTTTATGCACTAACACTGAAAATAACACAAGTTTTGGACAATAATACAATGCGGTGATGCAATCTTTTTCGCTTTCCCGCCAAAACTCCCAAAGATATTATAGAATATACTCTTAAATGAAGGATTTATTTTTTCACATAGCGCCATCTAGCCCCAAAGTAAGCAAAGCTTGCATGCACTATGGGAACTTTTTTTTTTGTTTGGTTTTGGCTCCACACTTTTGCGTATTTAGCCAGTGTCAAGTAATTGATAATAACTCAAGTTAATTGATATCATATAACGTGTCAAGTCAAGTCACAGTCCAAGTCATCAAGTTAAGTCATAGTCTAGTCTAGTCAAGTCATACTCCTAGTAGGTACCTAAAGTGGTGGCAACTTTACCAGAAGCTTCTATGGAGTTTTGGAAATAACACGAAAAGAAACGTTTCACCATCGTTATACCACTTTCCTACACTCTTGCCTGTAATCGAGCACTTAGCAAATAAAATGCTACCAATTTTATGCACTAACACTTAAAATAACACAAGTTTTGGAAAATAATACAATGTGGCGATGCGACCTTTTTCGTATTCCCGCCAAAACTCCACTATGGGAACTTGATACAATACTTTTAACATTGGAACTTTAAAATATATACATAGAATACAATATAACACCCAGACACAGAACAAATATCGATGTTCATGATACATTTATGTTCACAGTTCAGAAGACATATATTTTATCCATAGATATAAAAATGAATCTCTATTTCCCTTGGTCATCGCATCACGCGTGAACGGATGGAACATATTCGCTAATTTTTATTTTTTGTGTTTATTTTTGTCAGAAGGTTCTTATGAAGGAAAAAATGAACGAAAAATGAAATTTCACCACGCGGGCGTAACCGCGGAGCGCAGCAAATACTAAATAAAAGACATTTTCTATTTCATTCTTATTTATTTACAGACTACAATGTGACTACCCATCACATTAAAAACAAATCACTACCTATTCAATATAATAATTATATACAATATTTACAGGGACACCATTACAAAATGCATTAAGTCTAATTATTTTACAATAACCAACATATAGAACTGACTTACTCACATCCTTTTGTTAAAACAATTAAAATTACAGGAACTAAATAACAATAAAAGGAACACAAAATCAGCGTTCAGAATACATTTTGATGTAAAACATTTTTTTTTAAATAACTTATCAGCGTAATATGAATTCATATAAAATAAGTAGATGCCGAGCCCGACAACCACAACTTTGTCATTTAATAAATTACTTATATAAATAAAATAGGTTTAGGTCTCAGGTAGGTAGGTATTAAAAATAACTACAGGCAAACTAATGGAACAAATCGTGATATCTAAACTATCTACAGGTATAACAGATTTAATGCAATAGACCGTACATTTATAATTTCATAAAATGTTAAATAAATTTACATTTTAATTAGGTATCTATTTCATTAAAATATCATCGTAAAACTATACTTCGGAAGAATCGAGAATTTATTATGGGTAAGTACTTTTATAACAGACAATGCATCAAACACAAGTTTACATTATATGGTTCACTGGTTTAATTGATTTTGACTATAAAAACGAGTGTGCTTTAGACCACACAACTGAAGTAAAACTTCTTTAGCTTCATCTATCGGCCGGTGTAACTTTGTTTTTGTTTTGTTTAAGGTTAATGTCGCCATATTGATAACGAAGGGGTGAGAACAAAAAGGGTTTAACTGATTTTTTTCATAAAATGACTTATGGGTATCGTTTGATTCAGCGTCAAATGATCTACAATAATACATTCTCAAAATACCGAAATGAGGCTTAAATCTCGAGATTTTGAGTCTATAAACAGTTTCAAAACATTTTCAAGCAACTGGAACTTACATAAACCTTTTCTATTACCTTATAAGCAATCTACATTAAAATGACGCTGTTGAAGTTTAAAGTCAATTTTCTCGAAACTATCAATTTGTCAGTTAAACCCTTTTTATTCTCAACCCTTCAATTGTACTCGCTACAGTAGAATATATGTATGTATACAAAATCCAGCACAGCGCCACTAGCGGCAAGCACGTAACTAAGGATTTCATATAAATATTTCGCTTCATCCCCACTGTTCAACTAAATTGCTCAACTGCAATGAGCAGTGGGTAATATAATACCGTCTGAACAACTAAAATTGCGCAACTACATTTATAGATAGAAATAAAAACAACTGTTGGTACATCACCAACTAAGAAAAATTAAAAAAAAAAGCAAGTACCTTTTGCTATTGAAGTACAAGGGTAGCATCAATTAAAAAGAGGTTCAGGCTCCATTACACCAATTGGTCGCACTGGCCAGTTTAGGTCAAGAGCAGATGAGCAAAAAATAGTTGAGCTATAAACTATGTTCTACTGCTCAACTAGTTGAGCAACTTAGTTGAGCAATGGGGAAGAATCGAAATATTGTGCGATACTCGTCGATAACATGAACGCTTGAGTAAACTCATAGTAGAAGTATTGGTACTAAAATGTTATGTAAAAATTTATAACTGTTTTTGGATGTTTATAGAACTTTTTCTACCATGGCCCTCGTAGTTCCTGATTCCCTAGTTACAAGGAATCCTAGTTAGGGTTCAGGATCTACGTATGAGATCGTTGGGCGTTATTATTTTTTTTTTTTTTATAATCTATTGTATAGTATGTGTAGTATAGAACTTCGTGAATTTTTGGTACAATTAATTTATATTTCTTCATATTCAAAATTAATATGGTTTATTAACAATTTTAATCGTTAAGTACCATACCTACCCATAAAGTAAAAATATAACATTACATTTGACATTGACAACAATACGGCAAACACCAATAGGAATTAAGTAAAGAGTACAAGTTCATTAATAACCAAAGCAGGTATTATTGGATCAAATAAGATAAAATAACAACAGTAAGGTCCGTATTACAGAACGATGCTCAGTCATCGATCGGTCCTCAAGCAAAGATTTCACTAGTTGATCAGTTTATGAATGAAATCTCTGCTTGAGCACCAATCGCTGACGGAGCATTGTTTTGTAATACGGACCTAAGTAACAAAAACCAACTAATCAACTAGACGAGTCAATATTATTAGTGTTTGTATTTGTGTGGTGTAGAGATTCCTAATACTTAGATACATACACACTTGTAAAATAATTATGTGGGTAGGCAAATAAGCTTTTCCTTTTATTGGTATACCTAACTATAAATTGCTTCAATTATACTAATAATAATAACTGTATTATTGCGTATTGAGATGCATGTATACTCAGATATTTATTATACAAATACAACAGCAGGTAATATCTAGGTATATCTAGGAACCTAGATATACCCAAAAAAAGATCAAATGTGGGTACTTATGCTTAAATAGTTTAGATACCTAAAATATTTTGTAAACTACCTATAGTTCACATTCACCCGTCGTCATAAAATTCAACATCATAAAATATAGATTTTTTCATTTTCAACAATTGACATTAAATACGGTAAATGTAGATAGGTACTTCCTGATCATGAACACACTCTATGCAGATAGAACGACACGCAGGAAATACGTTACTTTTGTATAATTCTGAACTCAAATGCTGTTTGTATTCTCTCCCAAAACTACCCGCAACATAAATAATTGTAAGCACTTTCGCTTTTTCATTTCCCCTCTATCAACAATCATTAGACTAAACTAGGTATATTCTTCAGTTAGGCCTACAAAGGACACAACACTCCGTTGGGATTTCAACATTTTGTAACTAAATAAATAGGTACTAGCTACAAATAAAATGTACAAGTAATGTCCAAAAGCTTCAAGCAACTGTCAGCTTACGTCACATCCAGCGGTCGCGACTCACGAGATCTGAAGAACCCTTTCTCCGTGCGGCACTCCCGGATGGTGACCGTTTGGAGGTTGACCGTAACGTCGGTGATGAAGATCTGGTCTGCGACAGGAGATCGCGACATCCAGTAAGCGGCGCCACGCCGGGGCGGGGGTGGCGGGGGCGGCGGGGGAGGAATAGCGACGGGAGGCTCGCCCCACGAGTCCTCGTCTTCGGGCTGAGGCACGGGGGGAGGTGGACGAGCTCCTTTGGGCTCGGCGGGAGCGGTCGCCGTCGGCTGCGTGTCGGTGCGCCGCTCGCGCTCTTGGGGAATGTGAGTGTCGGCCTCCTCGGGCGAATGCGGAGCCCTTCTCGGGCCAGTCCGCGGGGCCGCGGCTTCCGCTGCGGGGGAGGCGGGGGCGGGCGCTCCGCCCGGCGACGCGGCGGGCGGCGGCTGGCTCGCGCTCGGCGTGCGGCCACCGTTCACTTTGGTGGAGTCGTGTCGCTTGCCCGGCGGACTCATGGTGATGGTGACGCCGATCTTGCCGGACTCCTTCGAGAGCACCTCGGCCTTGCGCTTCCCGGGCGGCGGGTGGCGCTCCTCGGAGCCGCTGCGCGCGCGCTCCGCCGGCGAGTGCTCCCGGTCGCGCTTCCTGCTCTGCCGGCGCTGGTCGTCGCCGCGTTCGAAGCTCTCGATGAGCCGCGGATCTAGGATGTTCTCCTCCGGCTCCCACGTGTTGTGCTTCGGCTTCCAGCCTTTCCATTTCACGTAGTACTCCACTTTGTTCTGGAAGCAGAGAGAGTGACCGTTACTGTTTTATTCATTACAACTAGCGTGCGCGCGACTCGGCTTCCGTAGCGCAACTGCCGGCGGTTGCGTGCGCGCCAACGGAGGGTTGCACATAGCCTTGCAGATTGTTTGCGATAATAATACTGGACTTGTCGGGAACTCATAATGGTAGGGGGTTTTAAACGGCTTTATAAACTGGTCAGTGATTAAGGTGCACTGGAGTTGAATGATTGCAGGTAAGAATTGGGGTGTAAAAAAGGTCCAGATACGGCGAAAGAGCTAACGTTCTGTGAGTTCGCGAGCGGAACGCACCTGCTCCGGCCAGCTGTCGCGGCGGTCTCCCTCGGAATCGAACCCGTTACAATTACATCTCCGCCCTTATGCTCACTCACACCACTGCAGTTGTGCGCTCGAGACATGCAATCGACTTGGTAACTAAGGAACGTCTTTTACCTAATGTTTCTTTAGTAGGCACTTGTACTATTATTTATTCTGAGTTTTAAGTATGATGTTCGTTCATTACCGAAGCAAATGGCGCTGTTAGGAATATAGGATCGTGATATTTGTTTGAAATGGATTAGGCGTATTTACCTACAAACTTAATAAAATAAATCCATTAGGTATCAAATCCAGGTTTATTTTTAGTTTTTAGATTTATAAAATCAATTCGTTTTTCCAGTAAGTATCTATAACCTATTTTAATTCTGTCGTGAAATAATGAATATTGCAAAAGTTCGCCAATATTGAACAAAATGTCCCGTTACTGCAAAAGGTTTTGTATTGTTTTATTTTATTACCAAAGCACTTTCGAACAATTTCGTGGCGTGTTTCATTACGAACGCATATTTTATTACGCGCCTTTCACTTTGGACTTTAATTTGGAAATTGTTCACACGCAATTTTTGACCCTAACGACTACCGAGTGAGGCTTAAAATCGCTTAGGGAGGTGGGTTTATAGGGCGTTTCAATGTTGCGTTCATAGATTCAGACCCTCGCCTCTTATTGGTTTTACTTGCGAAGGGTGAGTGAGAGAACTTTCTGAACGCAGTGACTTTGTAACAGCGGCGGATAAAATAAATGTTTTTGATACAATTTTGTTCAGTTCAGGCGATATTTTGGTAGTTTGTTCCGAAATCAAAGGCAACGTTCATTAAAATTAGCAAAGAAATTTAATTGCATAAATCGATTTATTGTACGAAAGAACTAATATGACTTTTCGCTCTATTACTTGAACCTAACTTAAAAATAGGTAGGTGATATTGATTAAAAGTGCAAAAGCAAATTGTACAAGAGCTGTATTGAGTACCTAGATAGACCTACTTAAACCCAGGTAATTGTTGTCACGGTACTTAGAAGTAACTAAATAGTTGGGTACATAGTTCATAAATTACCTACCCGTCGTTGTGATTCGTGTAAATATTTGCATTTCAACTAAAAATAATTTGCGACTAACTTGACTAACCTGTCTACCTACCTATGTAGAAAATTCCTAAACAATCAAACAGTAATGTTCAGTACAAAAGAAAACAACGAATTCCAGCAAAAGCATGTCAATGGAAATACGACTATTGTTATGTCATAACCAAGTAACAAAGTTAAAACCGAACAAAAGCATTAACATAAAAAATACAATAAAAAAGGTTCCAAAGGGACGCTTGTTCAAGGTGAGGTCGTTCGGCTCGCGTGCTGTGATTGGCCGAGACGCGGGGCGGGCGGGGCGAAGGGAGCCCCCACCCCCGCTTCGTCTCCTCCACCCCCGTTGGTTCAAGCCGTCCTACCAAGTTACATAAATCGCTAACATGGCTCTTATTCCGTCTATGTAGAGTATAATTTACCGTAGATGGAAGTAAAAGCAAGATGGCAGATTTGATGGTTGTAATCGCACCATGGGCGGACCGCAGCTCGGAAACATAGACGCCAATTAGCCACGATCGAAACGTCTAATTAGTGCGAATAATTAATGATAATCCATGTGTTCATTAACACGAGAAGTGGTAATGAGTTTCATGAATGTGTAATGATGGCACAGGTAAGTGATGGGTTATATCGAATCGTAGGTATCGAATGTAATGATTCACAAGTGTGATAAATAAAGCGACTTGCTTGTCAGCATTCTATGAAATTACAGTATGTAAACATGAGCAGTCCAATCCAAATCCAATCCAAAACCGACTTTTGACTTATATGGTTTCTCATGAATGCCACTATCAGAACTGGACCAAATTGAAATGGGACCACACGGGAAGCAAAAAAAGGATCATCAAAATCGGTTCACCCAGTCAAAAGTTCTGAGGTCGAGCCTAAAATAATGAAAACGTCAAGGTAAGCTGGAAGATCGTATAGTCGCGCAGCAGCACGCAACGTGTCAACGCGACATTAACTGGTTTCTATGTATTTCTATGAAATACCTTTAGTGGCTAGCGACACGTCGCGCGTCGCCTGAAGAAATTTTTTAGAGAAACACTACCGGACTACTGTACGCTCGGCTAAGCGCCATCCTTTCGTGGTCGAAACCATTCGTACCTACCAAGCCATTTAACTCAACGTTCTTAATTAGAACGGCTAAGGAATGGAATGCCTTGCCAGCGTCTGTGTTTCCGGCGAAATATGACCCGGGCGTGTTCAAGATAAGAGTGAATAGATATTTACTTGGCTAGCATGCTACACCTTCGATCGCATCGTCACTTCCCATCAGGTGAGAGCGTGGTCAAATGCTAGACGAGCTTATATTTAAAAAAAAAAACAAAGAAAAAAAAAACAAGAGAACCGTATTGTCACGGCGACACGCCTGCTGCTGCTGTCTGTAGTCGGCTACGAAATTGTACCTTTAAAGACCATACACCGTACCGGTCTTATTCTAAAACACGGCTTAATTTACTACTAAGATAAGTACCAGGTTTGTAGTGTAGCGTGTACCTATATACGCTTATGTATTAGTACTAAAATATATCATTTATGCTTCTCTATTTAATATAATCAGTATTTGACCAGATCTCAGTTGTTTCGCTCGTCTCCCAAACCACCCGTCCTTACATGTTTAAACCATGCACTAATTGAAATTTTAGTATAAAACGAAGATTTACACAAAACCACGGATTATCTGTGGCACCAAAGTTAAGCCACCGAGACTAGCCGCTTAGTTTAACTATGGAGTAACTTCGATATTTGAGGTTATAACTATTTAATTTGGTGTGTATGATATTGAGAAATGGTTTAAAATGGGTTTAAACATGAATGACATGACGTTGGTCGTTGAAAAGAATTCGAAAATGGCGGTATTTAATTTTGAACTTTTCCATTACCCGTGTATTTTTGAATTTTAATGTGTAATAAGGGTGGATTATTGTCCGTTAAGTGTTCGTGAACGTGCACGAGTGTTGGCAAATGGTTCCAAGTTTTAAACCCATGCCTTTTCGTTTTCTCTTAGAGCCTTCAGTAAAATATCCACTTTTACTGTGGCATTTTGACTGACAAAATAAGACTTTTACATGACATAACCGTAAAAAATTCCTTACTTGACATTGGCAGAATTATCGCTAAAAAACGATAGCAAGCCATTAAACGAAGAGAAGAAGAAGAAGACTTGATGGATTTCGAACTTTGGACACGATAGAAATATCGCGGCGATCTGATAAGACATGTGTGATTCGTCGTGTGTGAATCCTTTCAAATTAAGTGACGTGAATATAGATTTGTGATAACCGAAATAAAAATGATAGACACAATGCGATAAAATAAATTTCGAGGTCTATTATCTTTCTCTTCGGAAGACCAATTTTCATCGTCGCGGCAACGGCACGGCTGTAGTCACTATCAAAACATCCACATATCAAAGACCAGCTAGTCAATCATGTAATTTGATTGCAGCCAATAGAAATACAAATTTGTATGGATTCGACAGTTTCAACACGCAGTTTATGTGCTATGAATACAGTTGCTATGAACATTTTCAAATTAGGAATGATATTTTTCCTGTTGCATTGCAATCACAGTTCCGTGATCACTTTGCAGACCTCGTTCTTTGTTGGTTATAAATTTTTTCGACGTCGTTATTAATGATAAAGGAAGCCTAAAAGCTCTTCTAAAATGTTGCAGAATTTGTTTTTTAAGAAAGCGGACTATGTTTACAATATTGACAGCATGTACCTAGTAGGACTCAACAAAGGAAAAAATAATAATTATTATTTGTACGGATGGATGATTATTTGTACGAAGTTTCTCATAGCCTAACTAGTTGTAAGTATACTTATCTACAAAGTTAAGATTAAGAATGAGTAGGTATCAGAAAACCACTCTGCTTCCGATATAGACAATCGAATAATAAGGAATTATTATTTGTAGCTTATCGACAGCTCTGGAATAAACAATAAAATGTCAACTTTAATCTTGGTATAACGACCAAACATATATAATCTTAACTAGAAGAAAACAGTAAAAAACGGTTCAAGTTGTAATAAATTAACATTTTTACCACGAGCCATGTTTCAGAGTTCATTCAACAAATTGATACACCCGCATATTCAAAGTAAGCAGGGATTGCGTCAATAGAGTGAGCATAAATCAGTTGACTCGATGAAACGAGGGTTAAGTGATGTTTTCTTGTAAAAGAAATGAATAATAATACGTATATTTAAAGCAGTTCGTTCTTAAAGACACTGGATACGCTCGGAAAGAATTATCTGAAAGAAAACATTAAGAGCAAATTGGTTATTTAATTCAGTATTCGCCATGATGTCAACTAGGTAATACTGTATTCCCATTTTAATATGTGTAATTTTACTTCTGCCTAGAAATGATGAGAATAGCATCATTTCTAAAACTGAGAGATGTTGATTCGTTAAATAACTTTGTAGATGTTGTCTCAGTTGCTGCCGCCGAAATTCCAGTGGTGCTAACTATTTCATCATATAAGCACCTTTCACATCAAAGGGTTATTTATCAGCCTTATTTTGGAAAAGTTAACATTATCAAGTTAAAACTCCTTTTTTAAGGAATGGGACTATGGTTATACGAAAGTCTAACCAACACAAGAACGGTGATAATTGAATAAATAATAAGGAGATCCATCTGATTGCATGCTAACCGAAACGGATTCGATTATATTTATGCAATCAGAAACCATACACAATAAGCATTCTCACGTCGTGGTTTACTTTAACTTAGTTTACGTTTTTAAATAGCCAATGTTTTTAATATGACCTACAATAGGTAAATATTAGACATGCTCAAGTTTTCACTATAAAAATAGACAAAACGGGTTAAGGTTTTAAAGGCAAAGTTTAAGATCGATGAATTTGATTTGCATGATAACTACAAAAAAGCCCGAAAATAGAATCAGTTAAAGCTTACACTGCATTAAGAACGACTAAAGCGTGGATAAGACGTGTTATTGTAGTAATTACCTATTCTTGTACAGATAAGGAATATGATTGTGACTTCATCATCATTATATTAGATGCTGTTGTAGAGTGTGGAACAGACTAACAAATTGGTATAATTTTTGATGTAGGTACAAGTACATGCAGAACGCCACACACATTCAGAAAAAAATCTCTTACAGTTTGCAACGTAATGCGTGTATACCTACTCCAAATTCATCATAAAATTCACACAAATAATTATATCGAAGGTTTTGCAGAATACCTAGAGGTGGGATGGGAGGTACGTATGTAGTGTCTGTTGTTCGAGAACGCATAATCATAGAAACATATTGCCTAGCTACAATAAATATGTGAATAAAATAAACATAATGTCGTGCAGTAGAGAGCAGTGTTGGCTTGTCGCCAATATTGCGGCGTCTGGCAGCGTGGCTACGCGGTTCAGTCGATAATGTCTGAGGGGAGGTAAAATGGAAAAATAACGATGATATGATCAACAACGATCGAATGTTTTTTTATGGCTGCCACGCAATCTGGAGCTATCAAAACTGTATTGAGTGGAGTACCCAAAGAAGTATTCCGTTATTAGACTTCATATGTACCTACTCTATTATGACTATAATGCAAAAGTTTAGGTGTGACTTATTTACAAGTAGGTAAGTGTGAATTTGTCTTTACAACTTTTAAATAAAATCTTGAATAATAACATTATACTGCGGAAAAGGCTTCAAATAATAGGATTTACGAATCACTTTTTTATGTTTAATATTGAACCATCTACCTCTTCCCGTGGGTGCTACAAGAGCCGGCTAAGGGAGTATCGAGGGAATGGCAGCAGCGTCCTTCTGTGATCACCAAGCCGCCTGCCGAGCCTGATGGTGATTATGACAAACCCTCCTATGATAAGCATATGAAGTGGCGTTTTATGGGGGAGTCTTGTGTTCAGCAGTGGACATCTTCCGGCTGAAGTTAAGATAAGATAAGATCATAAGATTTTTTATTTAATGACGTAATTCAAGCGACAACTCGTATTAAAGTACAAAACATAGTTATTGTAATAGGTATACCTACGCAGGTATGTTATTCATATATTTTAAAAACTGCACTCCGAGTAGCCGAATTTCCGGGCAAAATAGCATATAAATAGGTTTAGGTACAGACCTACTGATTCGAAAACCCGACTAAATTGCTTAGAAGCTTTCCATTTTCAAATAAAGGGGCTTACTTATATCGGAAAAGAAAATTAAATACAAGAAAATTACTTGCATACGTTCATGCAAAATCTGGCACAATTTTCTCTCTTAGCGGTTACATTTCATCGTGCATCACCCAGTCGCAAATTGCTCCCGACTACACACCGGATTCGACAGGGCGGTCCATGAATAGGGTTGTCAATCGTTGCATCAACATATTTTGATAACTCATGTTAAAAAGTTAACTTAACATTACTAGCACAGAACTAAATACATAGATTTAGTTTATATATATACTTAAACTTCATGAATATGACTTATTTCTACCACGAACACCTTAGCGGACACAATATATGCTCAAACGACTAGCGAAGACTGATGCTGTTGCTGATACATGTGCTGTTTTGATTTTAGACCTTTTCTTTTGATGCAAAACTTTTGGCAACCCTAGTGAGGTCCATGCCGGGTCAGGGAGACAGGGTGGAGGGGGAGTTAGATTAATGGTTCGAGCCTTCGAGCGTAGTTAGGTCGCCCGCGGGGACCGATCGCGTTTAAACTGGAATCCGCTCAAATTGCCAGAACGGAGCCAAATGACTGTGAAAAGGCGTGTTTGTGTGTTCCTCGACGTGTAAAGTCTTGTGATATGATCGCGTTGAGAGGTTGTGGTTGGTGTCGCGCATGGTTGGTTTAAGGAAGATTGAAAAGTTTGAACTGTAAATCTATACCTGACAAAGATATTTGATATTCGTGTAACAAGGTCATTTAAATGCAGTGCGCAGTGCAATATAGAAAATAAACAGTTGGATAGCCAGAGGCATAGAAATAGCGTAATTCTTATAAGGTCAGTAGGTACAATATGGTAAAGTCACGGCAAAGATCTGTCAAAGCTTCAACTGATCTTTGAAGATTACAAGAGACGTAGCGAAGAGCATTTTCCAAAGTACTACCAAGATATCTCTACTTTCACAAAATCATCTACAAAAGATGCTATTAACTGACTACGACATAAGCAAGCAATGCCTCATCTAACTTGTGCTTTGTAGCCATTGGCCATAGTTTGGCCGCAAGTTCTAACAAATCACGGTGCGTGACGGACAGGCGAGGAAAGCGTGACGGGTCTCGCGCACAACGGCACTTTGTCGCTTCATTAGAACCATCGTCCGGTCAAGGATTCCGAGACGTGTTGATTTTTTCATTAGATAACTTCGAACCGTTGAGAAAGATTTGAACTTTAGTTCTGATCCTGACAAGGTTTGGTGAGAGTTTTTCTATATCTAATTCTAATACGGTATTTATCTACTTATAGTATCTGTTGCGGAATGAAGGATATAGGTAAGAATACCCAATCATTATTTAACTCAATCGAACCAACAAAATTTTCGAAACTTAAATAAAACTGACTGAATACTTAGTATCTACTATACCGTGCATGGAGTACTGCTGCCACCTGTGGGATGGGTCTGCTAAGTACCAGCTGTAAGCCTTGGACTCTATCGAAAGGCGTGCTAAGAGGCTCATAGGTAGCGACTTGTTTGAGGCCCGACTGCAAAGCCTCGACCATAGACGCAAAGCTGCCAGTTTATCGGTTTTCTATCGAGTGCATTTTGGAGAGTGCGCATTGGAGTTGCATAACCTGATTCCGTCTTCACCTTTCCACCACCGGAAACCAGATGTACGAAAAAACGCCACCGTTACATGGTTAATACCCCACATGTGCGGACAAAGCGATTTGGTTCGACATTTATCATGCGAACAGCCAAAGAGTGGAACGCTTTACCGGCGTCCGTATTTCCCGATAACTACAACCTGGGAGTCTTCAAATCGAGAGTGAATAGGTATCTTCTAGGCAAGCGTGTTACATCCTAGACCGCATCGTTACTTACCATCAGGGGCGATAGTGGTCAAACGCAAGCCTATCAAGCAATAAATAAAAAAAAAAAAAAAAAAACCACTGTATTAAGAGTTAGATTTTTATTCCATAATTATAACCTACCTATCACATACCAATCTAGTGTTTTCAAAGGCACTTCTAATATGTATGCCTAATGCATAAGTACATAAAACTGAAAATAACTTGAATGATATCATTATCATTCATCCAGCTATATAGCTGGAGGAGCAAAATGCCACAAAGCGCACTTTCTACCGAACAACCCATTTGTATTAGAAGCAAAAAAATTAAATTCATTTCAAAAAACTCTGTATAGGTATTTATCAGACAAGCAAAATTCAACTACAAACAAGTCATAATGTAAAGATAAAACGGGTCTATTCGCGCACAAAAATTATCAAAATATAGAAAGACATCATCCCGTTTCAAACACCCGGCGTTTATAAGATTGACTGCAGCTGTGGTAGTTCCTACATTGGTCAGACAAAACGTACCATTGCGGAAAGGGTTAAGGAACATATCGCAGCTGTGAAAAACCGACAAACCAATAAATCTGCGATTGCCGAGCACTTGCTTGAGTCAGGACCAAATCACTGGATCGAACTTCATGCCCCTAAAGTTCTCGCTACTGACAAACAATTTTACCCAAGAGTTGTCCGAGAAGCCATTGAAATTAAGAAGTATAGCAATTTCAATCGGGAAGATGGCTATAGGTTATCCTCAGCGTGGAATCCGGTGATAAGTAGGTGTTCGCGTCGCGATTTGTGTTCGCGTGTAACTGCCGATACTGTTAGTATTATATGCCGGGATATTGATAGTGAAAATTTACAACATCAAATGCGGGTAGTTGGAGACGACGCCCGTTCTGCACGATGCTGACACCCGCTACTCCAGTCCCCTCGTGACCACGGCCAATGTAACTTGGTCGAAACGTCGAGGTTAGTCAAAATTATATTTTGATAATTTTTGTGCGCGAATAGACCCGTTTTATCTTTACAGTATGAGTTCAAGTCGCGAAAGTTTAAAAAGTGTGTACAAACAAGTCAAACTAACAACTTCGAACAACACTCAAGAAAACATCTTCTTCACGCCCACAATCAAATCGCGATATTTAGTTATAGTCAGTTTTACAACCACTTAAAACTTTTTACCGCTTTTGACACTTTTATCGGAAAGCTTACACCCACTTGATTCGTAAAGTGTAAAGTCAATAGATGATCCACTAAAGTCCTTAAATGTAGACTTGTAGTGCGTGGGCTCAGTGATGAAGATAATAAAAATACTCTAGCGACTCTAGATATACTGGTTTCTATGTATTTCTATGGAATACCTTTAGTAGATAGCGACACGTTGCCTGTAGGTATTTCACTGAGAAATAATAGAACCGCAGTGTCGCGGTGACACATCGCCTGCTGCTGCTGTCTGCAGTCGGCTATATACGAACTTGTACCATAACTAGGTTCTTTAGAAATGTATCTAAAAAAGTAAGTATTAGATACATAAGTATAACTTTGAATGAAGTACCTACTTGGGTTGCCAAAAGTCTAAAGTCCTTGTAAATCATGCAATTAAATTTTATCACGATTTTCATCCCATTGTTTCAATTTGAAAAGAAATTAAGATTTAATATCAAAAAGCTCCATAGCACGGCAGGCCATAACAAGCTCAATTTCTAGCCAACGAGGGTACAAAATCAAGTGTAATTCAATTGTAACGTTTAATTTCGGAGCCTGGGCAAGACCATTGCGAGGCGTTAAAAGGGCGCTAGAGGGCCGAGAGGGTGAGGGTAGGTGGAAAATTACAGGATGAATATCGAGCCTTTGGGCGGTTGAAGCCATAATGATGCTGTCTTGATTAATTTTAAGTTGATGCCTCATTAAAACGACAGCTTGTTGATGGACGCCGATAAAACACTGGCACAGTTTGTCTATTGGTAAATAGTTAAAGATACCCGTACCCACTCCCATTTTCTTTGTTGAAGGATAAGGATAACACGTCTTTTAACACGTGTATTCAGAATGACACTGAACCGAGTTGAGAGTCGGATCTGGAGATATAAGTCTCGAAGCTACGCTCTAGTCGAGATCTCATTAACAATTTAAAAAAATTATGAATGAAATCCTTATCGCAGATGACGCTTAGTCGTTGTCCTGTGATAATATCTGCTCTGCTCTCTGCATTGAGTTCTCCATTCTCCATTGTATTTATACATTATTTGTCTATGCATAACAACTATTGTATACCTTATACTAGGTCCAAACCGATCCAAACAACTCTGCAGGCTTATAATGCATGGAGTCTTCAAATCGAGCAGGTATAATCTTCAGGGCAAGTGTGTTACGTCCTAAACCGCATCGTTATCTATTAGGTGAGATAGTGGTCAAACGCAAGCCTATCAAACAATAAAAAAAAACATAGTTGGATGTCTACGAACTATCAGGAAAATTTGTGAAGTCCCGTGTATGAATTTCTAAATAAGTAATGTGTTGTTGGAAAACGATTTGTACTTTGATAATTCTTGTCTCTGCGTCTCCAACCAGATTAAATTCACACAAGCTCACACTCGAGACCACGGCGAGCGACGATGCCATTATGCCACCAGTACAAAATATAATCTATTCTGTCCACGTTAGGCCCTCCACGGAGGCGGACGTGACGTGTCTATCGAAATTCAAAGTCCATTTGCCAACACACACGTCTCTGTATGCAAAGAACAGCCACATTATATCTAACAAAACTATGCAAAACTCATAGTTCAAATATACCTAAACTGTTTAAATACTTTTCAAAAACTTAGTATCTGAAAAAAAAAAGCAGCATTTTATATTATTTTCATCAATTTTTTTTTATCCACGAGTTTTTTATACGCCGGCAGAAGCGCGCGTATTCTTTCGTAACATTAATACCAGGAGCGCAGAAATGCCGAGTAGGTGTGTACAGAGCTGGATCGGTGTGTGCGTGAAAATTGATATGTTAGACAAGGTAGGCAAGTCTGTGAACGGAAGAGAGACAGACAAAGACAGGGTCAGGTCAGCGACAGCCAGCCAACCAACGCAGCGCCAGCCAGTCGCAGCGTGGCGCTGCTCGAATGCGGACGTCTATGACTACATTTGTAAGCTACGTTTTTTTTTATCTCGGTGGATATGGTGAAAGAAATTATTTATAGCTGCAGTTCACGAGGTAGCGTAAACGGATTACGGCGTTTGGACGACAAATAAAAATAGTATGATTTATTATTGTAAGATTTCATAAAAATGCTATTATTTACTTAATATTGTTTCGCTATAGATAAAAACTCCATTTAATTACTTGAATGAAAACGTACATGCTTAATAAATGTGCACTGAGTGATTTCCAAGGAGCCAATTAGTTCTAAAATGAGCATCAAAGCAAAGTTTGGTAACGGCGGCTGCACTCGGGTACGTGCCCGTCGCACGGTCATCGACTCGCAGACAATTAAATCGACAACTGTCGCTGGCTTTCAAGAAACAGACGTCACCACTTGATGATAGCAACGTAACAACAACAAAATACTGTTGACAGAATGAAGAGCTTAACTATCATTGGCTGTATTTATCTTATCGGTGGCTGTAGGCCTAAGTGGTGCTATTTATAAACTTTACCTGTGTAGTGAGGGACAACATCATTAAATATTGACCCGTATCCATTAGATAACTGATTAAATTACTAAAACCTTAAGTACTAAGTGTACCACAGATTACATACTAACACCTTCGCCATTAGGATTATGGCGACGACTAAATGACAAAGCGCGATTAAATAAATGTAAAGTTATTTCATCTTAGAGATTTAGATGCGAAAATACGAAGGCACATTTAAATATGTTATAAAAATTAAATAATAAAAAGCAGCCGGTTTTTTCTATTAAGTTTTAAATTAGCTAACGTCTGCCAATAACATTAAAAAAGTAGGTAAGTAAATTCAGCCAGTTCCTTTCGAATTCTAACTAATACCTGTTCGGTTCCGAGGGGATATTTGAACAAATTACCGGGTTCGTTCGGGCGTCTGGGCAACTCAAGCCCTTGTTTGGCATAAAGGGCTTCCGAGTCCGACCCTCACTTGTGGCAAGTCGAAGAGCAAACACACTTGTGTCATCTCGTAAGGGAGAATGTAGCTGTGATTCGAGTTCTGTGACTTGGTAATGATTTGAATTTTGATAACGGAGCTAGCTGCCGATGTTGATTTTGTTAGTTTTAACTTTGAAATAATCAATTCTATCAATTAACTAAAGGGTTTTTAATAGGATGATAGCATTAGCAGTCAGTTGGCAGGCTATAGTTGCCATGTTCTTATAAAGCACATATAATTCCTAGACATAACTTTTTTCACGTTTCACGGCAGAGCTCGAGCTTAGCACCTGGCTATTAAAATTATTTTTGGGAGACTTGTGATTTGATGAGATTTGAGTTTGGTTGCCAAAAATGCAAAAACACGGTTTTAAGATAATCACTAACAAGTCATTTATAGCGATATTAAAAGAATACTGTTGTAACTTTAAAAATGCATTATGTAGTGTTTTCAATATTATAAGAATTGCACAAGCAAGGCAACATTTAAGTAAAGGGTCTGTTTAAGTAAACCAACTATAATGATAAAATCTCCCTTGAAGCTCATTATAATCCCTGAATAAATACGCCAGTAATAACTCAATTAAGGGAGATCAGCGCTCGCGGCGGGGTACAGATATGGGAGCATTTGGGAGTTCAACCAGATAAGAAAAAATACACAATGCCGGGGTGGTTTTGTCGGGGGAGATACAAACACATCCTGATATCCTGACCCTTGTCTCTACCCTTCGCAACCGCACCATGACTGATTACATTCCATTGTTATTGAAACAATCAAACAATGTATAAATACTGCAGTCATCCGATATGCTGAGTGCCATTTCAAAGCCAGATATGACACATAAAGTGCAGGTGATGTTGAGCCATCTTTGAATAATAAGGTTGAGCAACTAACGTTCTTTGAAGTATTCATTAATCTAAAGGCAGGTTCGCATGACGTGGGAACCTCTCACCTGCGGCGCCTTCCCCGCTATATCCTTCACTAATTACGCGCCTTATCGGCATCAGATAAAGAAACATTGAAAAAAAAACCACCGTCCTTTCCATTTCGTTTTACATTTACATAATAATGCGTGGGGCATTACGACCGCCAGCGCGAGGCGACAGGCGCATTATTATAATGACGACGAATATCCGACTACCCGCGTCAACTCTGCGACTCCCGGAAACGGTGTCCATATTCAGATTGGATGTCATAATTCCAGCTGAAGAGTATTGATCGAAGTATCCAGGTCTCCGGATCGAAATCATAATAATAGTTAACCATATCAAACTGATTTTAAAATTTTGTGTCGATATTGCTTTGTTTTATCGCAACCAGTTTACGATGGTGTTTACGAGTATGGTAGTAACGCTGCATTGTTTTTATCACATGATCGTTATTTCACAGCGCGTCGATTCGAGATTGTAACGGAATGCTGTGGAGTGCACGAGACAATGCAGACTCGGCTCTAATTGTGTGGGGGCTCCCATATGACGCTTCCCCATACACTTTAATATTCCGAGTGAACGTGTATGCGATTAAGTATGCTTTCTAAATATAGGGGGACCCTTCACATGCTTTTTATATTTTAGAGGGGTCGCACGGACTCATGGTACCTACGAAACGGGTATATAAGCCCTCGATTATAATGAACAGTTTTGCGACAGCGCATCTATGGAGTAGAATTTATCTGAATAAATAAATAATATCTTTGATTTTTTTGTTTTACTGTCGATGGGTTTGCGCTTGACTACATCGCACCTGATGTAAGTGACGATGAGGTCGAAGGTGGAGCACGCTTACCCAGAAATAACCTAAAGGACACCCAAGTTGTATGTGGATGGAAACACGGACGACGGCAGTGAGTTCCATCACAAATCATAATTAGGTTGTTTTAAAACTGAGTTCTATCTAACTGATATCTTGTGTTGCTTTAGCAACGCTCGCGTTATCTAGCTCGTAATAATATGAAACGAAAAAACACCTTGCATAAAAATAAATGACCATATCACGGTGATGCTTCGAGATATAATGATGGCTCACTCTGTGTGTTACCTCCATCTGTATAGCGCGTGCAAAATGAGCTCTCGGAAGTTAGGCCTAAGTACCAAACTGCGCATGGTACAGTTGCGTGCATTGTAAAAGCGGCCATACAGTAACTATAATATGCGTACTGCGCAGCCATGCGCACTAACTTCCGAGAGCTCATAAAGTTTTGCGCGAGCTGTTGTTGCAGCTGAGCAAGTTGTTTGTCTGCAACAAACAACAAGCATCACGCTTATTTTAAATGATCAGCTATAACTACCTATGCATATACCTATTATTAACGCAGTCTTAAAAACCAAAACTACAACAATAATTGCATCGCCAATTCCCTAAAAAAACATTAGAAAACGGACACCAATATAATATCTTTACCTATACTACTACTAAAGTCAGTACATACTTCATGGCATCAAGTGATGCTTCTCGAGACCACGGCCATGTAACTCGTGGAAACATCGTGTTTATTTATAAAGTCAAAGTCTCATGTTGTTATCATTCTAAAGCACAAACAATTGCGACCTCTCTGTTCTGCTTGTAAAAAAATCTACTAAAAGGAAACAAAATCGAGAAAAATAGCACAACCTAACCAACATAAAATTGATTACAAAACAACAAATTTAAATCAATGAAGACGACTCTATAGACGCCGTTGTACCCTTCGAGCTTTTTTATTCCATTCCAATACAGGGATGGATAAAATTACGGTGGAGCATTGTCAAGCGATTATTTATAGAAAATTTGGTCGCTTTGTGTTCCTTCCGAGTGCATTTTGGATCCGTTCGTTTCGAATTATTATCGGCACCTCATATCTGTGACCCACGCTAACGGCTTGCTTTTTTATCATTTTTTTATAACAAAGGAGACCGTTACCTTTGTGAATGTTACACAACATCTGATCAAGGCAAGTTTTTTTTATGCTAATGAATGACGTGACTAATGAATGACGACGAGCTAGTCGTTCACCTGATGTAAAGCGACACGGCCGCCCATTAAAGTTGCAATGTCACTCGGAACTCTATTCTTACGTAAAGTTTCGCGTGTCACTGCACTGCGCACGTCAGCCTGAGACATTAGCAGTATCGTAATAAGATTACTATAGACTGTGATAAGATCAAAGTCTCATTGTCCAGTTACTTCACTAGCTACAGTGCCCTTCAAACCGGAACACTGTAGAGTTTGCACACTACTGTTTGGCGGCAGAATAACTGGCATAGCGGCATACCTAGACGAACTTTGTAAAATAGTCCTGCCACCCAGCATTATGGAAACTATTGCAAAACATTAGCCATAAATACATAAACAAGGCTTAGACAAATGTCAAACGCGTGTTTAACTATACAAAACAGTAGTTAAATAATTGTTTCAATCATTTGTGGTTAAGCCGTAATTGTGTCGATGTAGGCACCTAGTTACTTTCGTCAAACATTTTAGGTCTAGTATTTTTTTAATCAAATTAAATTATCCAAATGAGTTTTTTGGCAGGAAAGCGAAAAAGATTGCGTCACCGCATTGTATTATTTTCCTAAACTTGTGTTATTTTCAGTGTTAGTGCATAAAATTGGTGGCATTCTATTCGTTAAGTGCTGGATTACAGGCGTGAGTGTGGGAAAATGGTATAATGATGGTGAAACGTTTCTTTTCGTGTTGTTTCCAAAACTCCATAAAAGCTTCAAGTAAAGTTGCCACCACTTTAGTAGGAGTATGACTTTGACTAGATTATGACTTGACTTGATGACTTCGACTGTGACTTGACCACATATTTGCGTGAAATATTATTAACTTGATGAATTATATATATCAATTACTTGACACTGGCTAAATACACAAAAGTGTGGAGCCAAAACATTGAAAAAAAAATCCAAATAAAAACGCAAGCCTGAAGAGTTTATTTAGACATACGTTAGCAGATATAGATGTTACCTTTACCTACTTTCACTGAGATTACAAATGTTTTGATAAGACCCACAAAGTAAGTAGGCGCGATATTTGTTGTGGAATCGCTACATAAAAAGATATCATGTGATACTATCATTAAAATTTGACTTTTATTGACAGCTCCAGTTCTCCAGCCACCTACACCAATTTATTATTTTTTAACTATACATACTTATTTTACACTTTATAATAGCGCCATCTATCAAACGACTGCAGAACTATGTCGAATGATGGTTAGCTAGCAGACTACGGGGTGAAAGAAATTAAATTACGAAAATACTATTCGCAACGTATAAAAAAATAATAATTTGCAACGGGACTGATGACGACAGAAAGAAAGCATGAAAAATTATGGTAATATTAGTTCGTACTATGTGGAAATTACACTATAAAAGATATTTTTGCCGGAAGAAACCCTGCTCGACGCTGATTGGTTGAAAGCAGCTGGCGGGGAGCATGCGCTCTCGGTAGTTGTTCGGCCGATGCCGAATACTGGCGCGTTCTCGCTAAGATACCAGGGCCTCAGAGCACTGTAGGAGTTGCTTTAAGTTTCGAAGTTTTATTAAAGCTTACACCCAAAGAACCAAACAGTAGAGTCTATTCTGCTTTGGCAGAAAAAAGTTCGTTTTTATTAGACGATGCCGACAGATAACGAGGTAATTTCAATGCATACAAAAATAGACTTTATTCTGTGCGGTGTTGGATTGCAGTTGTATGTGTTTAGGATTTAGCCATTAAATTTAGTAGTTTCCTTAATTTGACACGTGGCGCTAGAAGACATGATTTGATTTTTTTTAAACTTTAAGACTGTTGAAGTTCTATTTCATTCAACCAAAGGTAGGTAGCAATTACAAATAATTTTATGACAGAACATTTAAACGAACGGATGGAACGGTTAGCTTTGGTATTCTTTCATTTTTATAGATTAACTAGGCGGCTATACTGGTAAAGCTAAATAATGATTACAATTACCTGTCTAAGTATGCGAGAGTGAATCATGTTTATGCACGAATAATCGTTATTGGTAATTAAACAGAACCAAAGATACATAGAGATGCTTGAAAACTGCAGCCAAAAATACATTTTGGAAAATTCCATGTAATGTGTTGGACAAATAAAATAAGTGGGAATGATTTCATTCTTTATTAAAGAAATATTTTTTGTGTTGGTTTTTGATTCCTGTTGTCTATTTCTATAACTAAAGGAAATGTTAGATCAGAAATTAGGACGATGGGTAGTTATACCACCAATACCAATACCAATACCGAAGTTCTGTACCTATGTTCAATTTAGCCCTGGAACATATGTCAAATAGATATATCTATTTTACTCAGTCTGCTGCCTGAATAAAATATTGTAGATAGATTTAATTGATATTTATGTAAATTATTTCGATGAGGTGAAGACTCAAAATGAATAGCTCAATCTGAACAAACGCCAGAGTTACTAAGTACCGAAACTTCATGCACCATTGATATGAAAGTATTATCTACAATCTTTTTAGCAAAGCCTAATAAAATATTATAAGCTCTCGACAATACGTTGGATTGTTTACTACACAATATTATCAAGGGCAAGCACGAAACTATCTTTAAATTAACTAAGCGATGCCTCGAATTGAAAAATCTTTTGATTCCGAGATAAGGAAGAAGAGTGCTACCAAGGAAGAACTTACCGAACTTAAAATAATGTAGCAACGTCACCATAATATCTTACTCTCTAAGCATAATATGTTCTATTAATAGAATGAAGTAGGAATGTAATCTAATATTTCGGTTGTTCTAAAAGAGTTGGGAAAAGGATTCCTCGTACTTTCACAAAAAGTGCAAAAATGTTCTTTTGTGCATTGCATTTTTATATTCGGATGTACTATACTACACTTGGAATAACCACTACAAGTGGTTATTCATTTAATTCAACTCATGAGTAGATAGGTATAATATTATGCGGTGTAGAGTGAACTTAATTTTGAATTAGAGAATCCTAGTAAGGGTCTAGGATCTATGTATATGATAGTTGGGCGTTATTTGTATGTATATTCATTAATTTCAGAGAATAAAAACGGAAATTGTTAAGGGAAAGTATGGAATGTTGTGAAAGATGACAATATGTAAAGGAGTTTGAATACTTTAATATTAATACAAAGAAACTGACAGTGTCGAGGAAAAAGAAAGTCATAGACCGTATCTATATATACAGCGGTCAAAGGTGAGGTAATAATAGTACATGGGTGAAGAATGATAATGAAATACGTGAGTTGAAATAGTGACTTTTTTGGAAAAAGGGTCAACGCGACTTCAATCAGTAATTCCATGCTCAGGAAGGTAAAGTTTTGTAAATGGATACCCTTCAAATCATATAGTGAAACTGGCAGACTTGACAACTATGGGCTGTTTATTTATTAATTTCAGGGAATATAAACAGAAAATGTTGAGGGAAACGAAAAGTATGGAATGTTGTGAAAGATAATGTAAAGTAAGGTGTTTTAAAGAAACTGACAATATCGAGGAAAAAGAAAGACATACTTATACCGTACCCTCCACTACTGACCGTACTCTGACTCTAGCGGTCAAAGGTAAGGTAATAATAAAAATAAATATTTGTGGACATTTTACACATCGCCATCTAGCCCCAAACTAAGCAAAGCTTGTATTATGGGAACCAGATAACTGATACAATACTTAGATACTTCTTGTTTGTAAATACATACATGTAATACAATATAACACCCAGACACAGAACAGACACCTATGTTCATCACACAAATGTTTGTCCTGGGTGGGAATCGAACCCACAACCCACAGTGCAGAAGGCAGGCTTACTACAAACTGAGCTATCGGGCCAGTCAATAATAGTACATTGGTACAAGGTAATAATAATACATGGGTGAAGAATGATAATGAAATACGTTTATTGAAAAAGATACTTTTGAAAAAGGGTCAACGTGACTTCAATCAGTAATTCCATGCTCAGGTAGGTAAAGTTTTGTAAATTGATACCCTTCAAAGCACATGGTCTGACTGATAGACTTGACAGCTATGTGCTGTAATTCAACACCCTATTTGCACTACTTAATGCGCTTTTTTCGTTAACATTTCTGTGCAGTATCTTTAAAGTCTATGATCAGGTCAGTTGAACTAGGTTGATAGATTCTTAAATAGCTATTCTCTGTGGATTTGAAATATGCTATAATAACCAAGACCTAATTTGCAAAGCATTTTCTGTCATCAATTGATAAATTTTCAGTGTTTATCACGAAAAGTAACACACGTTGGAAATGAAAAGAACCACCAAAATCGGTTATCAATTTGGTGGAGGTGAACCTAATGTATAAAAATATAATAAAGACGAATAGGCTTCTTAAATAAAAGAATTGCAAATTGTGAGGAAAAGAAGCCCTAAAGTCGTTAAAAGAAGGTAGCATAATAACATTTCAAAAGGAAATAAGGCAAAATCGTGTCAAATAAGCGACGAAACTGTTAAAGAATAGAAAGTGTCTCTACAAGAAGACTGTAGTGTATATCTAAAAGGAAACATTCTAGAAGCTATAACAAAGTTCTGAAACGAAAACACACTTAATAATTTTAATATTAAATCATAATTTTTCTTACGGCGTTCACCAATTTCCACAGACGATCAATTAAAAACCTCAGTATGCCGAGGAAATAAGATGCTTAAATATAAACACACCCTTAAGCCATTATGACATTTGTCCAATGAATAATTAGTACCTAAGTTCTTTTTTCATTACACTGCCAATATTCAATAGTTCTATTAGAGATCATATCTATTAGGTACTTGTAATAAGGCACTTGAACATATGCATTCATTACGAAAACTATAAGGTTATTAAATATTATGACGTAGCAGTGCAGTGTCGCGCGAAACTAGCTATATTTTAGAGTTCCGAACTTTACGATCTGATCACACAGTCGAGTTTATGTTAGTTATTACTAGACTGTGCTGATGTCTCAGGATGATGAGCGCAGTGCAGTGTCGCGTGAAACTTTATATTTTGGAGTTCCGAGTGGCACGGTTCTGTTATGGGCGGCCGTGTCGCTTAACGTCAGGTGAACGAATAGCACGTCACATCATCGAATAATATAAAAAAGTAGCTTTAATTAAGTTTGTAACTCACTTATTCTTCTGTGACATACCCAAATCTATTGCAGTAGGTATGTTATTGAGGGATAAACGCAAACTTAGAACTGAAAAACTTAAGTACTGATGGGCATAAGAATTTTAAAGACTGGAAGCTTATACTGCCTTCCTTCTGCCAAGTCAACGGAGGCGCAAACCCAATTCAGCCAGTGATTATTCCCTGGATAGATTTGACTAGGGCTGGTCTTATTAGCAGTAGAATTGATAGACCTAACTGTAATAAGTGTATTGACTACAACATGTAGAGTACCAGAGCACAGTGCCACTAAGGGAGTACAATGGAACTCAATTATATCTACACCAAACAGCGTATCCACTGGTGATTTGACTCACCTTTATGCTTCCGAAAGCATTCCCAGTCAATTAAAATAACCTAATTACCTACAGTTTGTTACTTATGTTAAAGGACCAAGCAATAAGGTTAAAAAACTTCAATTCAATCAAATTTAAAAAAATTGCATGCTTTTAATAAGTGTGATCCATGCAAAGCAACCCCCTATCAATTAGGTTTTCCTTATCTAGATCAGGTTAGTAACAAGCAAAAGTAAAAATAAACTTGTTGGTAGCGAGACAAGGTTACCCCTCACAAGAGTCACAAGGATCCTCAGTATGCGAAACTTGTTCACTGTCAAAAACTAGTGTCATCTTAAGAAGGGCACTATTTATAAAGAACCATTCAATTTCACATCGCGACCCCAGTATCTCAGAATACTCGTGTAAGGGGAGCCCTGATAATAATAAGCAACGAAAAACATGCGTGAAAAGGAACACAAAAACCCTTACGTTAATTTTGGTCCAGCTGCTCCCAAGGCTCAAATCACAATGCTGGGATTAAGAACAAAATCTAAATTACAAACAAGCAGGCCATGCGTTTTATATAAAGCGTTACTTGAGCGTGTTTTGAAATTTCGGTGCAAGCAAAACAAACGGTATGTTGCGACACAAGCAGTTTACAAATAAAGCGCACCAATAAAACCGGCGAGTGATATGTGATCGCATGCATGTTTTGCAATTTTAGAATCTAATGCTGCCTTCGTAAAAACTCACCTTTCTAATTCTCCTCTTCATGATACGCTCAGCGGCGTACACGCTGTCACCTAGTTCCATCTTGTGCATCCCCAGTTTGGAAGGTGGTGAAAATCCAAAATACAAATCCAGAAAACACTGCAATCCGATAGGGGCAATCCAATAATCACTGCATCCAAATGGGTTGGCACTGCAATCCGGCACGCATTATCTGTCACTTCACTCTTTGGGCACTATCACTGTTCAAAGTTGCCGCGCGAACGATCCTTTTTTCGTATCGCGCAGCGACGCGTCCTCTCCGTAGAATACCGTCGTGAACACTGAAGTAGGGGGGAGGAAGCTCCCGTCCCGCCGCCCCGCGCGCCTCACTGTACTCTTCCCCGATAGAGAGCGCCACCAGGCCGCCAACACCCGCTCGATATTCTGTAAACAAGTTGTATTTTCATCTTCAGCATTGTATTATCATTAATACATTGTAAAGTTTAAACTGGGCTTGATGAGTCTATATAATTGCGGGTTTAGGGTAACATTAGTATCATCATTATCATTATCTATTTATTACCTTTATATACTAACATGTTTATATATACAATGTACAACGATAAATTATAATGTGCTGGCACTTATATTTTGTTGATTAGCAAGTTGAGTATCCACTATATTCATAAATAAACAATGTATTACCGTGCGAGAGAAATCATTAAAGCATAACATAACAAGTAGCTCGAAACCTAAAAGTAACATCGTCATTAAAATTCGTATCGTATCGGCGCGGTAGGTATATTGCGTCGAGTAGTGAATGCGTCTCGCTCGACTCGGTGGCGGCCGATTCCCCACGGTGCGGCAGCACGGGAGCGCGCCACGGCACGGTGGAGGCAGTGCGACGTTGCCGCTATGCGCCAGCTGCGAGAGAAAGACCGAGCGCCTACCCTATTATTTACGCGCGGCGTTGCCAGACCGTGCGGCCTACGTTGATTACGAGGACACCGCTTTTACGTTCGATCATCCGGTGCTGATATTTGTGTTTATCTTACGATTTTTGAACTTTCGAGTATTTCTAAGTAAATTATTATATTGTATTTAGGTTTAGGAGTACTTGTGCAAGCGGAATTTAGATATACCTTAATAAATCAGCTGATCCGAAATACAGTGCTAGCCAAACACGCAATGTACACCAAAGTCCATGACAGTAATCCCAAAGTACGGCAGAATCGATTTTAAGTTGGTTCACTGAAAACGGCGGCAAAAGCGACCAGCCAACAGAGCGCGCGTGAAGTAACTAAGGCATATTCGGTCGTATCGAATCGGGTTAGTATTCGTGAAAGGTCGGTATTTTGGGTCGCAGGGGACGCGGGAGGAAAGAAGCGCGAGCGCGCGCTATTGGTCGTGTTGCACGGGCGGCTGGGATTGCGCTATATTAGCCAATGACAAACGACGACGCGGCGCCCCGCCCTAGTTGCCGCTTGCTGTGTTTTCTATCTCTCTCTATCAGGCCAACGCGATCGAATCCAGATTGTTTTTACGCAGCGGCTCACATAGAAAAATAAACGGACATTTTGGATTACGTGCCCGTCGAAGGGTCGGCTGATGCGGGCGCGGCGAGAACTCATTTATTTATTCTATCGGCATTGTCGAGGGAGAGATATGACGCGATAAATAGATACAGCTTGCGTGGACGCGACACCCTGATAGATAGCTTGGTTTTATTTTTAAAACTGTCACGTTTGATTTATGGGTTTGACGTGTAATGGTACCTACCATGCGTTACGAGTGTGTGAGTTGAGCTGCGAGACCACATGGTGCGTGGTAGAGACAAGCGCCGACTTCTGGGTTTCATCTATTACTAATATAGGTATCAGAGCAGTGATTGGTTGATTTCAAGTTTTAAAACTAACTCTATGGACGATAAGCGATGGTGTGGTATAAGATATGCGAAGAGTTTTGGCGGGAAAGCGAAAAAGATTGCGTCACCGCATTGTATTCTTTTCGAAAACTTGTGTTATTTTCAGTGTTAGTGCATAAAATGGTGGCATTCTATTCGTTAAGTGCTGGATTGCAGGCGTAAGTGTGGGAAAATGGTATAATGATGGTGAAACGTTTCTTTTCGTGTTGTTTCCAAAACTCCATAGAAGCTTCAAGTAAAGTTGCCACCACTTTACTAGGAGTATGACTTTGACTAGACTATCTATGTCTTGACTTGATGACTTCGACTGTGACTTGACACATATTTGCGTGAAATATCAATAACTTTATAAATTATCGATTACTTGACACTGGCTAAATACACAAAAGTGTGGAGCCAAAACATTAAAAAAAAAGAAATGCGAATTTTAAAGATGGTAGATACAATTAGATAGGTCGGTAAGTAAGAAAGATAGTTAGGTACTAACAGAAACTAATTTCTCATCGCCAAAGTCTGCATAGAATTCATAACGCGTCAGATTTTATCGAGTCGTCACGGTATCGCATGATTTGAGCTTGCGATAGAGCTTATACGTCATAGTTACAGTAATATTATTAGACAGCCTATGTGGTGTGGTGGCTCAGCACAAATACTTGTCCTGCCGCGGGAAATGAACCCACTACAGAGGCATTTAATGCCTAAAAAAACACCGCTTATCATATTTAAAAGAGAGCTATAAACCCCGTAAAAAACGTGCCATGACGCGGCTTTTCGGCATAGCTGCAGCTGGAAGGCTAAATTCTATAATTTTTAGTTTGAAATCTATCGTGAGTATGACACATTTTGTAAGATAAATAACGGCTAAACTCACGTCAGTTATATAACTAAGTAACTCCGTCCGTACGTAACAACGTTACGTGCCGTCGCGGCTTGCGTTAGTAACTGACTCCCAAAAGAAGGATGTCAAATATGTCCGAAACCTGGTCTGACTAATGTCGAATTTTTAATTGAGGTAAGTTTAGCCGTTATTTATCTTTAATAAAGGCTAAACTTGAATGTCTATATATATACATGCTACTAATTGCCGCTGTTATGGCCAGTGGTCATTTCGCTCATTCCTAATGCAACTGTTGCTATTTGCTTCGCTGCTGTCTTCGACAGTGACTACTTCCGCACATTGGTAATCTCTATCCTCCAACACTATACAAATGCTGCAATCTAACTCACCAATAATGTCGCAATAGTCATAAGATTTTTCTAATCCAACTCTACAAGTGAGTTTTGGCGGGAAAATAAAAAAATGGCGTCACCCCATTGTATTATTTTCCAAAACTTGTGTTATTTTTAGTGTTAGTGCATAAAATTGGTGGCATTTTATTCGTTAAGTGCTGGATTACAGGCATGAGTGTAGGAAATTGGTATATTGATGGTGAAACGTTTCTTTTCGTGTTGTTTCCAAAACTCCATAGAAGCTTCTGGTAAAGTTGCCACCACTTTAGGAGTATGACTTGACTAGACTAGACTAGATTATGACTTGACTTAATGACTTGGACTGTGACGACACAATATATGATACATTTTGAAAAATTATCAATTACTTGACACTGGCTAAATACACAAAAGTGTGGAGCCAAACCAAAAACAAACAAAAAAAAACTCTACTGGTCCTCTACTGGTCGTCGTATTTTGAACTTGGTGGCGCAATTGAACCACAAATCTTTGAAAAATGTAGATAAATACCGACCGGATTAACCAATGACAGCCATCATCGTCATAATGTTTATTCCTTTACCTATCGATCGCTACCTATGCTTTTCTTTTAGATACTTTTCTGTGTTGCGCCGCTAACAACACTTCTTGCCCTGAAACCTGTTCTGAATTCTACACGCTGTTAGTCTATAATCATCCAATCTACCATTTTTGGCTATCTAGGATAGGGTATTAATATATACCTATGCTTATTCTATCGTATTTACGTCAAACTTAGTTTTCGAACTGTATACAAAAAGATAAACTCGCGGACCAGTCGACTACACGTTTCGATTGCACGGAACGGCAACGTCGCATTCGCATTTCTACATACGAGAGGTTTGTATCGTGAATTAGCGGGAGGACGATATCCTACATCCCATACACTCCTATATAGGTGCTTACTTAGTTACTTCCATGAATTAAATTATTATAATATATTATTATTATATTATAATTATGCTAGTGAAATTACTGGGCAAATGAGACTATGATCTGATCTCACAGTTTAGTAATCTTATAACTAGATTGTGCTGATGTCTCTGGATGACGTGCGCAGTGCAGTGTCACGCGAACCTCTATACTTTAGAGTTCCGAGTGACACTGCAGCTGATATGGGCAGCCGTGTCGTTTAACATCAGGCGAACGGCTAGCTCGTCACGTCATTACTTAACATAAAAAAAAAAAAAATAATTGTGGGAGATATTTTAGCTGTTTTATAGCTATGAAGTACTGGCATGCTAGTAGTTGATGGGTTAAGTATGTAAGTATTATTGCTTAAGTTAAAGTGGAGTAGGTAGGATACTTATGCCCGTCTTCACTAAAGTTTGATATCTATTAAGTACGCACTTATTTCTCTAGGACGTACCTACCCAAATGTGTGTAGTAGGTAAACCGTACGTAATAGAGGGATAAGTTCGTGACGGATATTAACTACCTAATTAAGTACCTACCTGCATTGCGCCAGCAAAATGTAAAGGTCGATAGAGACCAACTACTGTTCGCTCTAAAAAATAAATTGAATTAAACATTAACCCAATAGAACAAGTAACTCCATTCATGTATTTAGGAAGCCTTATTAGCAATGACGCCAGATGTACATACTCGAATATCGATGATAAAAAGAGCATCCAATAATAAAACACACACTTTTAATTTCGTTAATTGTAAAATATTTAAGGAAACGCTTAAAAATACATACAAATAATAATGTTATCTATATTGGGGCAGGTACAAAGGATTGTTGTAGGTATATGTAAAAGTCGGGGGCGAGTTGACTGGACTCAAGTCATAGTCTAGTCTAGTCAAGTCATACTCCTAGTAAAGTGGTGGCAACTTTACTTGAAGCTTCTATGGAGTTTTGGAAACAACACGAAAAGAAACGTTTCACCATCATTATACCATTTTCCCACACTCACGCCTGTAATCCAGCACTTAACGAATAAAATGCCACCAATTTTATGCACTAACACCGAAAATAACACAAGTTTTGGAAAATAATACAATGCGGTGACGCAATCTTTTTCGCGTTCCCGCCAAATCTCCTAAAACATATTGAAAGATACTACCTACCTACAATTACTTATGTTAATATTAGATTATGTTAATATTGCCTACTTTATATTAATTCTACTACACCTACTCGTATGTCATAATCATAATGGGGAAGTCAAAACATTGGCTGAAGATTGAAAATGATGGCGATTACTCCGCCGACACGAGAAAGGCTGAAGGCAAGAACAAGAACGATATTCTGTAACTTTTACAAAAGACAAAGAAAACCATTTGAAATTATTTCTAATCGAAACGCTGTGATATATTCCAAAGAGGATTGTTTGCTAGGGAACACTGTGATCTGCGATAGATACAAAAAAAGAATTTGCAGATTTCGCAAAGAGTGAGTAGATACCTCCTATATCGGTTACGTCAGAAATGATATGAGTGGTTTCATAAGGAACATTTCAATAAAGAAAAACGATAATCTGTAGTTTTTACAAAAGACAAAGACAATTAACCATTTGAAATTATATCCAATTCAAACGTTGTGATATATTACACAGAGGATTGCTTGCTAGAGAACGCTACGATCTGCGATAAGATGGAAAAAAAATATTGCAGATTTCGCCAAGAGAAAGTAAGTTTAAGGCTCCCCATAGCGGTTACATCAGAAATTACCTAAATAATTAAGTAATTACTCAGCAAATTTATTGCTTAAGCGATGTGGTAGCGATCATAAGGAATATTTCAACAAAATGCTGTGATAGAGTAACGACACACGTCCTAGCTAGGTAGTATTCATCGACAATTTCTTAAATATTATTCCCAACAATTACCTAGGTGTACATGGAATATTCACGCTGATAGATGAACATGGTCAAGACGAAAATCATGTTTCGTCTTGACCATGTTCATCTTCAGACCAAATTGTTGAGAGACTCTATTTGTAGGTGATTGAGCATGGTGCTAAAGTCCTCAAGCAACTCCGCCTTTATGATTATTATCATCGGCAAAACGAAGGTTAGTAATATACTTGCCATTTAGGTTGATTCCACATCCTTTCCAGTCCAAGAGCTTGTAAACACACTCCAATGCGTATATGAACAGTTTAGGAGCAATAATGTCTCCCTGTTTCACGCCTCTACAAAAAATTGCTAATAAAGCATCACGGTGCTTAATGGACGACCCCTTTGTAAAAGAGTTTCTTTCCGAGACTATGGCCTTATTTTTTATTATAGGTACCTACCATCAATCTCTGATATATCCTGGAACCTATCACTTTAAAGAGAATAGAGTAGGACAAAGGCGTCACAAAACCCGTCTAGCCTAGTATATTGGTTTGGTGGGTAGGGGTCAACAGAACTTTTACGTATCGGCTTAAACACAAAAGATTTCAACAAGCTTAAACTAGTGTTAAACTGCTGATTTGTATTGTTACACACGTTTGACGTCTGTTTAAGCCTTGTTTATGTATCTGTGGTAACATGGTAAATATCTATGTATTGTATATTCTGTGCTTTAGTTAGAAGACTCTATTTAATTGCCCGGGCGTGCGTGAATCGCGAGCATAGCGTCACCATTTCAGCTTGGGCATAAATGATTTCATATGTCCGGCGGGCGGCGGATTTCCGCCTGTCCGGCTGTTCTACTCTACAAGTTACATTTCTCAACTGATTATAGACTTTTCTGGATTCAGTTATTGATGAATTAATGATTGAGAAAGGATTATTTTCAAAATTGTGGGCGCTATGTGGAGTTTGAAAATTTAAACATCATATTTTTGCCATTTCGAAATTGTTTCAAATAAGGCTCGTCAGGTCTGCCAGAGCCACTAATATTACATAATAACATTTAACATAGGTATCCATATACAGTCTATAATTATTTATTCATCGCGGTCGTGTAGCAGGAGTACCTCATGGAAAAATTTAAATAATTTCTGAAGGCCATAATGAACGTCTACGATACAAAATTTGTATATACCAGGTTGTAGCGCGGCGTGGTATTTATCTTGGCTCATCACTGTCATCATCATCATCATCATCATCATCATCATCATCATCATCATCATCATCAGCAGCACCATCATCATCACCATCATCAACACCATCATCATCATCAGTAGCTGAATTTAAATTTGCCTTATGACTAACGGAGGTAAAAGAGGATTGTATAGTATAATTATACTTGTTAAAAAAGTAAAATTACCCTATGTGTTATGAGTTTCATTAAAAACCATTCAAGAGTCTTTGCGTAACAGTAACAAACATTCATACCTACATACAATCTTTCACGTTTATAATATTAGTAAGGATATATCTATGTTTTATATCTATATTTATAGTATAAATAAATGTAGGTTTTATGTACTTACCACTAATGGTGACATTGGTCTACGGCGAAATTAAATAACTTACCCGTGGACCCCATAATGAGTCGACTAATCAAGTCCACGGGCTCTTTAAAATGTCAAGAAATGAGGCAAGTCTTCATTACCATCGATGGATATCTTCAAATACCCTCAAATGCATTAGAGCAGAAAGGGCCAAAAGCCGTTTGTGATTAAAAAACTGCCAGAACGTCCAAAGGTGTTATTTGCCAACGGGCTCCTCTGACCGGTCGGACGCCGGTTCGAACCCCGATCCTTATCTCTAGGTCGATCTTATCCTTATCTTATGATGGGAATTAATGATTTTGGAAATTTGTTACGACCACTTTGATTTGGGTATATGCTTTGTGTTAATTATGAATGACTAGCGACCCGCCCCGGCTTCGCACTTGTGCAATGCTGATACTAACTATAATACAGAATGTCTTGTTATTGTAGGTTATCCCTAAGAGATAGACATATACCACCTCGGACTGTTTTATAGAACTTTTTAAGGCCTATAATACTGTAGTACATTATTTTGATCTATCTCTTGGGGTTGAGCCAGAGTTTACAAAGTAAACGAAAAAAAAAATGAGTTTATTTACGACATCACATTAGAAACCTGTAAAATTAACAGTGTTTTTCTACTACATTATGCATGTTTTATACACATAAATTTTCCTCTTGAATCAATCTATCTATTGAAAAAAATCTCATTGAAATCCGTTAAGCAGTTTTAAAGATATAAGTATACATAGGGACAGCGGGAATCAACTTTGTTTTATACTTTGTAAAGTATTGATAGTGATGTACACCAATGTGGAGTGATCAAACTGGACATCTTAGGTCCGTATTACAGAACGATGCTCAGTCATCGATCGGTGTTCAAGCAGAGATTTCATTCATAAAGAGATCAATTAGTGAATGAAATCTCCGCTTGAGCACCGATTAATGACTGAGTATCGTTCTGTAATACGGACCTTAGATTAATGTTTCTTTGTTACTATCCCGTCGAGACTGCACGATGGATTTTGACGTTTTAGTAAAGACTGTGAACTTATTGTATGTAAATTAATTACTAAAATTAATACATAATCCTAAAAATAGTATAGAATCCTTATTAAAACGCAGCAGTGAATCTGAATTCTTGACTATGAAGTAATTTATTTATTGAGCTAGGTAACTGAAAGTAATATTAATTAAGGTATTATGAAAGCTTAAGTATTTAATTATGCGAAAATACTTTTTATACGATAGCCTCTGTGGTGGTTAAGCAGGTCGGCTCATAACCTGGCGGCAGCGGGTTTGATTCTCACGGCAGGACAAGTATTTGTGCACATTTGCACACGTAAAATGTATGTATGTATGTGATGGTTGGGAGTTATTATTATTATTATTATTGTATCAGACACGAGGCAGTAACTGTAAATAAAATTGCATAACATGAAACCCGACCGAAACCAATAAAAAGTAACGTAAGTGCCAGAACAAAAGAAAATAATACAATCTCATCATCCGCAATTATCTACAAGAACCAACTAATCATAACATAATGGGACCGCCTTTAAGACCATAAATAAAATCTTTATGGTCCTTTACCAAACAGGTCCCCACAAAAAACATGTGCCTCAAGCCAAAAGGTTCAGAAAAAAAAACAAAAACGTGGCGTCGCATTGTAAATACCTAATACTTGGGATTTCAATTTCGGAGGCAAAGGAAAAGGTTCGCATCGCATAACAATGAAACTGGAAAATACAGCCACTTTCAAACACCTTTAACTTCAAACTTGAAGCAATGCAAGCAATATTAAAGCGCTTCAGAAATTATACCGTCTAGTAGTGCGGGTAGGAAGAAATGCGATACAGCGCTCGAAATATGGAAATTTGAAGCAAGGCACCCGGAGCGGAATAACTGGGATATCTCATTGATCCTCGCATACCCAACGCCAGCAACCTAAAATCAACTCTCTAGCAACGGATATAAAATTGCAATTGGGTTGTTAAATTGCGGTCTTTTGAGATATCCTTGGCATACATAAAGGGGATGCGAGATCCGACGAAATTGCGCGTCGTAATGATGCCTCGACAATAGGTGTTCTGGGAATCGGTCCACTTTTGGCAATGTCTGTGCAAATTTGAGAGTCAGGATCACCATGTGGCTTTTGAGATATTACTATACAAAGGATGTGATTGTTGTAGTGACGGGAGACAATGGTGACGTGTTGGGAAAAATGGTCTCTCTGCTTTCTAGGGTTCAGGCCAAGGAAGATTTTTATGCTGTAGAATGTCTTCCGTTTTCTATTTTTTCACTTCGGAAAATAAGGTTGTTGCTGACGATGACTAGGTGTTTCCGTGGTAGACAATAGAGATATCAAAGAAACGGATAACGGGGCGAAAAATCTAAATAAAAATTAAAAAAATTACTTAAAAACTAAAACGACAACTTCTACTTGTAAAAACTAATGTTCGTAACTTTAAGAAGCAAACGAAAAGAGGCCATACACTGCAACCTCTGTCCTTCTCCTCTGTCGTCTCTCTATCCTCCATCGCTTACATTGCAGGGGTGATCACACTTTGCAATGCTACAGGAGATTGTATCCATTCCAAATTTTAAAATTCCTACAGTAACTATGCACATAAACTGCGTATTCAAACTGATCCATACAAATATGTGTTTGCAATCAAGTTCCATGATCGTCCAACTGGTTTGTCAAAAGATAAAATAAGTATAGAAAATTAAACATTCTGTTTAATAGAAATAATCAACCTCATCTCAAACTGAAAATCAAAAATCTAATCGCATATTATTAGTTGCACATATTTAAATTTCATTTCTTGATCACCACCATAAAACTCCACTTTTCGAAACATTGCCAGCTTTTAGAATCAGCTTTTAGAAGCTTTAAGGAAACTTTTAGAGTACAATTGAATAAGGTAGTTTTGATTGGAAAAACGTAATTTACTTCAGTAATGTCACTTCGTTCGTACCTACTAATAATATCAAGTGATAATTGATTTATATAATGAAATAAGTCTTTGCGAGCAAAGAGAAAGCTCTAGCTATTCCGGAGAAAACATAAATCTAGCAAATAATAAAAACATTGTAAAAATATCCATAAGTATAGATTTTTTGAAATGTGAGGAGTTGCATGAAAATCCTGTCTATATTCGATTCAAAGGAATGGAATATGGAAGGAAACTTATACAGAGTTAACGAGATCAGAAAGTTAAGCTTAGTGAGCTATGGAAAACGCAGAATTAACGCCCGTTTGTACCTACTAAAGTTTGACAGCTTTTAAGTTCGCACTAATTCCTCTGTGACATACCCAAATGCATTGCAGTTGGTATGTTATAGAGGGATAAACGTAAACTTAGAGCTGAAAAATTTAAGTACAGATGGGTATAAGAATCTTAAAGACTGGAAGCTTATACTGCCTCCAAGTCAACAGCGGCGCAAACCCAATTCAGCCGGTTATTCCCTGGATAGATTTGACTTAGGCTTGTCTTAGGCTGGTCTTATTAGAAGCAGAATTGATAGATCTAACTGTAATAAGTGTATTGACTACAACATGTAGAGTACCAGAGCACAGTGCCATTAAGGGAGTACAATGGAACTCAATTATATCTACACCAAACAGCGTGTCCACTGGTGATGGATGAAGGGATCGGGATCAAACCTGAAAGTCACGAGAAATCATAGGTACCAGTCCCGAATCATGATCTTATGCAATCATTTTCGAGCCACATTTTGAACTGGCAAGATTTGCAAAAGAACTGATGGAATGATATATGAATATACGTGATGCATGCGGCATTGGAGCCAATGATCACTTCACCTTTCAGGCCAATCTCGTCCTGGCTTGGATGGATTCCAATTACATCAAGGCCGTTGAACCAAAAAGTACTAAAAGAGCCGTCGCGAAAGAGACGTTTTGATTTTTGGAATAAACTTTATAACCTTGAATGGGACTTCTGACAAAATGTTGTTATTGTTTGTATTATTTTTCATTCTATTTCTGTTCTGTGTTTCAGGGTCCTTGGACACTACCTCCTTTTCCTTTAATCTAGTTGTCCTCAGGACAACTGGATTGGAGAAAATCGAGTGGCTGAACTAATATATAATACTTATGTCACTTCATCATTGAATTCGTGTTGTGTCATGGTCAGATCTTTCATTATTTATTAATTAAGACGTCTGCATGCGTCCTGCAAATGTTTTGTATGTGATTTTACAACAAGGTCGGGAGAATATATAGAAATATCATGGAATTATAAAAAAACTTACAGTTTGGTTTTATTTTTCAATAGTTCTGCTCTTAGACTGCTCCTGAATAAAGATTTCCAATCTCTAGAAAACCAGTGTACTTAATTATTTTCTTATTTCTTTCTCCCATATTAGAAATTATAGTAGAATTGGAAATTACAGTATTATTTCCATTATACTTTACACCCGCATATAAAAGAAAAAACAATTGACTATTGATGCCAAAGAAAATGACAGCTCTTTTCAAAATAGATTACGTGGTTTTTGGAGAAAAAAGTATCTATGTATATTGATATCACACCTTTATACTTAGGTAACAACAAGACCTTCATTAATCTTGGATCTTTGACAGGTAAATAAATAAAACGATTTCTCTTTCCGCAAAATGTTCTAACGCTTATACATTAATATCAAAATTATTTTTGTGCTCAAAAATAACTTCAACTCTATCCGATCACAACAAAAAAATCCACACACCCTTTGAAATTCCACATCCGGAACACAAGAGATAAATATTCACCGGGTGTCGGGCGCGACGTCGTGTTTTTAATAAAATTACCCGCGGCCGAGGGTATCCGGGGGTGAAGGGTAGCCGGGGTGAGGGGTGGCCGGGATGAAGTTGGGGTGGTTCGGGCGGAAATTGAAAATGCGGCTTCCACCCCCGGTCGCTCGGTTATCTTCGGGAACACTCTTATGGGTGCACTGAAGTGGTGAAATTATGATTTATTTTGTTCTCTTCTAATTGGTGTTTGATTTGACAGCGTGGCAGCTTATTTTTAGTTGATTTTGGTTGTTTTTTAATTGATATTGTAATCGTAAGTGTAAACCTAGACATGAAACAAAGGATTAGGTATAATTCCCAAAAAGGCCCGAATCTCCTGCAAGCACATTTTATGAGAGAGAGAAAGAGAGAGAGAGAGAGAGAGAGAGAGAGAGAGAGAGAGAAGATAATCTTCTCATTAGTCACTAATAATTAGATTTTTTAATAAGTTGTACTTTTTATATCAACTACTCTACGCTAATAATTAATCATTTGGAATTAAGTTTAGGTACCTAGGTACCTATTTACATTTTAATATTTATGACCCAATCGGAATAGGTTCAAATGTGCTTGGAGCACATTTGGGCCGGTTTGGGAATTATACCTATTCCCAGTTACGTAACTGGGAATTTCTATGTACTGGCTCATTAAAGAAAAAGAGGGTGCTTTAGACCACACGACTGAAGTAAAACTTCTACAGCCTTATTAATACACACGATATAGCTTTGGATTAGTTACACCATCTTTTGTCTCTTTCGATCCAGCTAAATATTCCAGTAGCAAAAAAAGGACAAAAGTAACTAACCCGAGACTAATACCCGTTTATTAATAAAGCTGCTATAGTTTAGCTCCATCTATCGGCCGGTACAACTTTGTTTTTGCTTTGTTTAATTTTAATGTTAACGCCACCTTGACAATTGTAAATTGTCATTTAACCGGACATACCAATATAATAATACAAATGTTTCACTTTGTTATATTGACAACGGAGATCTACGTGAACCAACTTCAACTTCCGTTGTCATTCACCAGCTTACTCTCCAAGTCAAGCGTGTGCAAAGAAGTATTACTTCAAAAAACTCTGCCAAATTGGTGGTTATCGTACACGACGCGACGTAAGTGTGTCTCTACTGGCAATGTTATAACAGCCAGCAAAAAGTTATGGTTACGTAAACTTCGTTGCACGTAGGTGAGCACATCAATCACGCGAGTTGCCTAACTGAAGACATCGCAACACGAGCCGCTTTCACCGCGGGCTATCAAACAATCGGCGACATTCGGCGGAGAGAGACTGCTGAGGTTTACAGTGGCGGATCCAGGATTTTGGTTTGGGAGGGGCTTTAATATCCACGGAATGGATTCCATGGATCCACCAGCCTTCTCTGCAGCCTTCTCGTCTGCATTGTAATCTACTGCAATGACAGACAGGTTGGCTCCCGCGGAGGCGGCGGTTCGATTCCCGCGACACGACAAGTATTTGTGCACAGAAAAATAAACGCAAATACTTGTTCTGGGTATGGGTGTTGTGGGACCATGGTCCTCGTAGTTCCTGGGTCCCTAGACACAGGGAATCCTAGTATAGGATAGTATATAGTATAGTATAATATGTGATCGTTGGGCGTTATTATTAATATTATTACCACCAAAACATCTGCCAAGCGTTGTACAGGAGGGTGATCACAAAACTTTGATTGCAATGCAACAGGATAAATTTCCATACCGACTATGCACATAAGCTGCGTATTGAAACTGTCAAATCCATACAAATTTGTGTTTCTATTGGTTTCAATCGAGCTATGTGATCGACATTTAAGTAAATATAAAGCTTGTTAACCTTTGCTATTGAATTTGAAAAGCTTTTATCTCATATTAAGCCCGTAGTATAAAGAGTTAGAGTAGTTAATATCACGTCTAATTTGAAATTTGTCAAGAGCAGTTTTCTGTTATTCTGTGGTTGAAGTAGGCATTTGGGGTAATGCTTTTAAAAAGGGGATCCCCCTGGATCCGCTACCAGGGGCTTGTGGTAACAAATACATAAGATCAGGAGGCTGCTGTGATTGCTTGCTAGGTTTTCGAGTAACAGAATAAATTAAACTGTTGCGCATGACAAGAGTAAGTTTCCGCAGAAGAACGGGTAAAACTGGTAAAACCATGCGGCTATGAAATACCTAAATTATGCAAAAGCGGAAACTTTTCTCTACACCGCACCGGCACCGTTCTGTTTAAAGCAGGATACACAATCACTGCAAGAAAAGACAAGACAATAGAGCGAAGTCGCAGGGGTCGGCATCCATTATCGTGCCATTGAAACGTCAAGACACGGGACGGCTTGGGGTCCGGGATCTCACGCTATCTTGATACTTTAGTAAGTAAGTATAAAGTATCTATAAGGAAATTGAAAAACTTCTTTCGTTAAGTACCTAATATTAATAATAATAGTACTTAATAATAATAATAACAAGCATTGTCCCGATAGTCGTTTCGGCGAACGGCCTTATAGCGAAGAGCCTCGACCAACACCTCGAGAGGCTCTCGTTAGACGGTTGGATCAAGGGTCAGATTCAGAAGGCAGTACTCCTTGACACGGCACGTATTGTCAGGAGGTTCCTCAGTCTACAGTCCCTAACCACTTGTAGCTTGGGCTTTGCCCCGCTGCTGGCGGCGCTGTAGGTTCAGGTTTTGTATTCTATGTTTGTAATATAACTTTTATAAAAGTATTGTAAAAAACTTAGATTTAAGATTGAAAATAAATAAATGAATAATAATAACAATAATAACGCCCAACGATCAGATACATAGAACCTGAACCCTATTAGGACTACCTGTGTGTAGGGACCCAGGAACTATGAAGACCATGGTCCCACAAACTCAGACTCAGAACAAGTATTTGCGCTTTTCTGCGCACAAATACTTGTCCTGCCGCGGGAATCAAACCCGCCGCCTCCGAGATATGAGCCGACCTGATCAACCACCACACCACATAGGCTGTCAATGCAACAATGTTGCGTGTCTTGTGTTGCAATAAATCTTGAGTTGTTGCAGCAAGTATTTTAGCCTCTAGCCATGGCACGCTCAGCTTTGTTTTTTGACTCTTGTAACATATTCTTGTTACGCAACTGATACAACTGCAGCAGAATATCTACATACTTACTATTGCCACAGATTGTATAATACTATTACGACTCAAAGTGTTATCAGATCAATCAGGTTTGGTTTAGGTATATAGAGGTATTAGGTATATAGGAGTTTGGTTTTACTAGGTGGTAGGACTTTGTTGCAAAGTTCGTCTAGGTAGGTACCACCGCTTTGCCAGTTATTCTGCCGCCAAGCAGTAGTGTGCAAGCACTACTGTGTTTCGGTTTGAAGGGCACTGTAGCTAGTGAAATTACTGGGCAATTGAGACTTTTTGATCTGATCTCACAGTCGAGTAATCATACTGTGCTGATGTCTCATGATGATGTGCGCAGTGCAGTGTCGCGCGAGACTATTTTTTAGAGTTCCAAATGACACTGCTCTGTTATAGGCGGCCGTGGCGCTTAACATCAGGTAAACGACTAGCTCGTCACATCATTCAATAACATAAAAAAAAAGATAGATGGATAAACTCTTTATTGACACCAAGATGACGAGATAAGACAAAACAAGATAGCTTATAAGTAGGTGGGTGGTCTTATCGCTTTTTAGAGATCTTTTCCAGACGACCTTTGGATTATATATGCTTACTATATATATATAGTAAGCATATATAATCGGATCAAAGTTTTCTATTCTCATTGCATCACGCATTGTGCCGGATTGCTTGCACCAGTAGTGAGAAAGAGAACTGCTTTTTTTTCAAACTCATATATTGTAATGGGCTTGCTATATATTATTTGACAATAAGCACTTTGTAATTTTATATGCTTAGTAAAATAACTTAATTTTAAGTACCTAATATAATTTTGACTTGTAAAAGTACTAAAATTAGCCTATTTACAATAACTTTTGACTTTGACTTTGACTTTGATATATATAGTAAGCATAGTGTCCATCCATTTAGTGCTTTTATCATTATCTTGCAAGTTTTTCTGCACCTGCTGTTCTTTGCTTTACCACGATACTATGGCCTTAGATGAATATTAACGTGAAATCCGATGATGCAAAACGAATCGATGATATAATCATCGAAGCCCTATCTTAATATATATTAATCTCGTGTCTCAATGTTTGTCCTCATTGGACTCCTAAACCACTTAACCGATTATAATAAAATTCGCACACCATGTGCAGTTCGATCCAACTTGAGAGATATGATAGTTTATATCTCAATCTATAATAGATATATATTAAATACCCGTGCGAAGCCGGGGCGGGCCGCTAGTAATATATACATATAATAAGTGGTAATCAGTACACTTGGATAACATTCAGTTGCTCTTTGCAGCATAATCGAACACAGCTTTAACTTTCGCTAATTTAAGACAAAGGCATACATTCTATTCATTCCACACAATGTCTTACCTAAGCCAATTAGCAACGGTCTTTACTTGTTCAACTAAAATGGCAAACGTTAATCTCCAGCACAATTGACGTTGTGGGAACAAAACACTATTATCACTCCATTATACGGTGAAATTAGACATAGCATATGCCGACCATGTGGCGACACGTGGCGATCCATGGTACCCGCTGTATTCCTAGTATGAACGTTAGGGGAAACGCTGGTGTAGCATGACCAGATTTACTTAACGAGATTCTATATACTTCGGGTACCAATAATCAAATGGTCAAATAACACGTTATGTTATCATTTATGATGCCACATCCCGGACAGGTTTTTTTATGTTAATGGAAGCAAATAAGCATACGGCCCACCTGATGAGAAGTGGTCACCGTAGCCTATGGACATCTGTAACACCGGAGGAGTCACCAATGAATTGCTTACCCTGTAGGACTCTTTTAACCCTCCTTTTGAAGTACTCCATGTTGTAACTCTGCGGAAAGACCGCGGGCGGGAGCTCATTCCACATTTTGCAGGTGTACGGCAAGAACGAACGCATGAATCGAGTCGTATGAGATTTCCACGACTCAATAATACTTGGATGAGCTTTTTTGCGGTGGCGAGAGGTGCGATGGTAGAAACACGATGCCGGGATCAGGTTGAACAGCTCCTCAGAACATTCCCCATTGTAGAGGCGGTAAAATATACACAAAGATCCAACATCCCTGCAGCGTCGTATGATATATTACGGGACAAAACAGATAAGAGTTGAAATTAGATTATCACTTACGTGTTCTTAGTGTACAGGGTTACTGGAAACATGTCACGATCCCTTAAGGGGTGATAGTAGAGATCACTAGATATAATGGTATTTTGCAATATACAAAAAAAAACTTTTAAGTTTATTTTACGTTGAAGACATCAATCGCATTATCCCGAACCGTTATCAGTAATAAAATAAAAACTACATGAGCAAACTTTAAAATGATATATAAACATATCAAATCTAGGTGATTTTCAATAATCTCTTTTGAATGAGGTATTTTAATCTGGAATCGGTTAATGCATTACAGAAAAAGTGGGATTACAAAAGGAAAATCGTCTAAAAAATCGTCGAAAAATTACACATAACCTATTAGTATTTAATATTATTATTTTAAAAACCTTGAGCATGGCCCAAAGGTCCTCGAGCGACTCAACGCCATTATGATTATTATCATCGGCAATACGAAGGCTAGCGATGTACTCGCCATTTAAGCTGATGCCAGATCCTTTGCAGTCTAAGGTCCGTATAACAGAAAGATCCGTATAAGAGAAAGAGTCATCGATCAGTGCTCAAGCAGAAATTTCATTCATAATGTCATCAATTAGTGAATGAAATCTCTGCTTGAGCACTGATCGATGACTGAGTATCGTTCTGTAATATGAACCTTAGAGCTTAAAAACGTCCTCCAAGGCGTCAGTGAACAGTTTCGGAGTAATAACTTCTCCCTGTCTCACGCCTCTTTACAATGAGGTTTGTTCCGTGCTCTGGAATCATTAAGGTTCATAATCCTATTTGAAAAAAAAAAAAGTATTTTAAATGTTTTTCCGAAAAATAAGCTATACCATCTATTCATCGAGATAAGTTCTGTAGTTTCAGCGCGATGCGCGTTCAAATGGACAGACAGACAGACAGACCAATTACCAAAAAAAGTTTTTACTTTCAGAATATCGATAAAGAAATGAACTACTAGGTACTATAATAGCTGACCGTGCCGGGTTCGCGGTTGCTAAAATTTCATGCCTTATTCCCCTCCACCCAGGCTCTTGTCCGACATCACACTCTATTTGCTCTTTCTCTACTTTTATCCCCATCTTTTCTTTCTCTTCTTTCGTTCTCAGTTCTTCTTTTTTCAAACACAAAACTCTGATCGCCCAGGTGCAGAAGCTCTTATCAAAATGCCTATAACTTCGTTTTGGACACGTCAAGTTTGATTAAAGACGAAATAACCTCCTCAGAACTCCAATGAATACATAACAGTAGGTACACGACAAATACACAAACACATCATATACACTTGTTCAGTAGTTTTTGCATGATGAAATTTCATACGACAGACAAAAATTCTAAAAACTATATTTTTTAAATTTAGCTTGCTGTTTTTGACATCAAATATTAATAGTTTGAAAATAATGACGGTTTGTAACCAGAGAAGCAGAATTATCATGGCATGTCAGTTAGAACTTAGAACATGCATAAAATAAAATACAAATCATTAATTTTTCTACAGTTGGTTTTTTCTCGCGCAAACTGATTTAGGGCCGTTTATACTCGTAGAGCGATGCTCAGTCATCGATCGGTGCTCAAGCGATTTCATTAACTAATTGATCACTTTATGAATGAAATCTGTGCTTGAGCACAGATCGATGACTAAGCATCGTTTTGTAATACGGATCTTAGTCTCTCAGGATTGACCCTAACCAAATAATTATATGTGTTTATGCTTAAGGTAAAGCATAATTGCTTCTCGCATTGCAGAGTATAACTATTAAGTTCCTATTTATGGCACCTAGGTGTTAAACTAATACCAGGTAGAGAAGTTCTTTGATAGTATTTGAAGGTAATCAATCAAGTATTCAATACTGACTGACGTACGTAACCTATTTGTATTATAACTATTGACTGGCCCGATAGCTCAGTTGGTAGTAACCCTGCCTTCTGAACTGTGGGCTTTATTAACAAAGAACGAAGGGAAGTGCCTGGTAGAAGAGTTTTGGCGGGAAAACGAAAAAGATCGTGTCACCGCAAAGTATTATTTTCCAAAATTTGTGTTATTTTCAGTGTTAGTGCATAAAATTTGTGGCATTCTATTCGTTAAGTGCTGAATTACAGGCGTGAGTGTGGGAAAGTGGTATAATGATGGTGAAACGTTTTTTTTCGTGTTGTTTCCAAAACTCCATTGAAGCTTCTGGTAAAGTTGCCACCACTTTACTAGGAGTATGACTTGACTAGACTAGACTATGACTTAACTTGATGACTTGGACTGTGACTTGACTTGACATACTATATGATATTAATTAACTTGAGATATTATCAATTACTTGACACTGGCTAAATACATAAAAGTGTGGAGCCAAAACCAAACAAAAAAAAAGCTTCCGGTAAAGTTGCCACCAATAGGAGTATGACTGGACTAGACTAGACTATGACTTGACTCTGACTTGACTTGGTGACTTCGACTGTGACCTGACACACTATTTACGTGAAATATCATTGACTTGATAAATTATCAATTACTTGACACTGGCTAAATACACAAAAGTGTGGAGCCAAAATCCAAAAAAAAACTTTGTTGGTAATTATTACCCAGCCTCTTCCACGTCTTAAATACCTGTATAGTGCTTTTGGCCGAGAAGGTTACGAGCAACATTATTTCATAGACATAAAAATAACACCCATGATTTTAAGTTTCTATGATATGCCTACCACAGATTAATAGCTAATTGTTTGTAGGAACTGGGCCTACATACAGGAACTGGTCTCAGTCCACTCAAATGGTCGTAGATTGACAAGTATTTCTAAATTGTCCTTCACACATCGGTTCTACACTTAAACTAGAAATGTCCAATAATATGAGTTGAAAAAATCCGGTTAGTTTTTAGGCTAAAATAGCCGGATTCGATATAATCATATTTAGGCCGGAACCATCAGAGTGGGGAGACTAAAACTTTACCATTGAGTTTTATTGGCATTGGCAATGGCAAAGGCCGAAAATCCACATGTCACAATCCTTCCTGTTATTAAATAATATATCAATTTATTTGTCCTTCCTTCTAGTTCTTATGTTATTCGCATCTTTTGCCCATAATAAACCATTAATTTTTTTACTTCTTTCTTTCTTGCTTTTCATTGCCTACAGGTGCAAACAAATGTACTGTCTTAAAAGCGGCGATGGGTGAATAATTGTATATTATTTTTTTCTTTCTTTCAAAGCGTAACTTTCCGGAAAGTTATATTTTTGCTAGGGTTGGAGGAGCAGATTTAGCTGTACTTATTAACAGTGTTCTTTTCCGGCATGGTCACCAATCCGGCTCAGTAGAGCATAGTTCCGTCTCTAGCGACCGGACTGGTTGGTCGCGGCTGAGAGCGGGATTCCTGTCCACGACGTTAACGAGCTGCGCACACGCCGCCACTGGCTGCCGACTGGCTCGGGTACAAGCACAAGCAAAAGGTACTGGAAACAAAGCCGAGCATACACAATTAATACCAAACTCCGCTCAGAATTAAGTGTTTTCGGAAATGTAGTCTCTGAAAATATTCTCGATCTGTGATAGTACTGCTGAATTGTTTATTTATAATAATAATAAGCGCGGGAAAAGCGTTTCCGCTTCAGCTTGGGCAGTGACTTCGCGTGTCCGGCGGACGACCGGATGTTTCTCTACAGGTCACATTTCTCAACCGATTCTCATGGATTGATTTAGTCCATTTGGGATATGGAAATCTTTTAAAATGCCGTAACCATGGGGGTCGATAACGTAAAAAATAGTTTTAAATTTTGATCGATGCACAGACAGGCTCTACAGTTGACTGGAGCCAGTAATATTTCGCAACTTTTGTTGCTGCTCACACCTATCGGGTTGATGAATTTGAGGCTAATTCTTATTATGCTATCACACTGAAAAGGAAAAACAATGGATTAAAATAACTGACACAATTTTAAGGGCAGTTTTTCCGATTCGGCATAGGGAAATGAATAACAACTTTTTAACTTTTTGACTGGCCCGATAGCTCAGTTAGTAGTAACCCTGCCTTCTGAACTGTGGGTTGTGGGTTCGATTCCTACCCAGGACAAACATTTGTGTGATGAACATAGGTGTTTGTTCTGTGTCTGGGTGTTATATTGTATTATATGTATATATTTACAAACAAAAAGTATTTAAGTATTGTATCAGTTATCTGCAGGTTTCCATAATACGAGCTTTGCTTAGTTTGGGCTAGATGGCGTTGTGTGAGATGTCCGCACATATTATATTATTATTATATTAAAGTTAATACCTAAGATATGACTTCGCTTCTTGATAGACTTTTTTAGTTACTGCAACGTATCACTGAAGCGACAATATCCATTCTGTCTCCATTTTGTTGGAGCTACCTGCATGAACGAGACTGTGGAAAACCGCCTCATCTACAACACCCTGGAACATCAGCAGTTTCAATAACAGCTACCTATTTTACTTTTACAATATTGACAGCCTCTGTGGTAAGGTGGTTGAGAAGGTCAGCTCATAAACTGGAGGCGGCGGGTTCGATTCCAGCGGCAGGACAAATATTTGTGCACAGAAGAAAAGCATAAATACTTGTTTTGAGTGTGGTTGTTGTGAGACCATGGTCCTCGTAGTTCTTGGGTCCGTAGTGCTTAGACACTGGGAGTCCTAGTTAGGGTCCAGGATCTATGTATGTGATCGTAGGGAGTTATTGTAATAATTATTATTATTTTTACGATGAATCTAACAGCGCTACCAACGCGCGTACACTGCTCAATTGCTGTTCATACAGCTAGATGGCAACATTGAAAATATACTATAAATTGTGGTCATCCGAAGTTGTGTCGAAATGAATTGCCAGTGCCAGTGATTTTGTGCCAGTATCTATATAAAAAATATGTGTAGATTCTCGGAGTAGACATCATAGATTCCTGGAGTAGACATCATACTACTCCAGGCATCACACATAACTTTTATGATGCTATATGACAACATTGAAAATATACTACAAATTGTGGTCATCCGATCAGATAAGTTGTGTTGAAATGAATTGCCAGTGCCAGTGACGTTTTGCCAGTATCTGTATATCATCATGATTTCTACTCCAGGAATCTATACATAACTTTTATATAGATACTGGCAAAACGTCACTGGCACTGGCAATATATTTATTTAGAAAACGGTAGATGATTTTTCCTCGCGTTGGTTTTCGAACTAATTCCATACTGCCGAGGCACTATTATATATTTTGTGACACTGCGTAATATACGAAATGGTTTCATTCAAACCTTGAGCGATGTGAGCTCAATTTTAATCTTATTCTTTTTGATATTGTAAGTTAAAATACTTTGAGTAGGAAACATATAAAAGATCCTAAAGTTACGCTTAAGAAGACACGAACCAAGCATTTTTTTCTATTACGTAGGTACTTATTTTTAAGAAAATCTTAGACGTATTCAGCCTTATTAATAAACGGGTATTAGTCTCGGATTAGTTACTTCAGCTTTTGTCCTTTTTTGCTACCGGAATATTTAGCTTTTATTTTCCGTTTTTCTATTACTTTATATTAAGGTACATAAGGAAATTCAGGGTAGTAGATTTTAAATATAAGTTGTTATTATTTAGAATATACATAGAAGTATTATATCTACACTAGATTTTTTTTGTCTGTATCAAAAAATTGCACGTAATTCTAACTATAATATCTATAGGTACCTAGAAACATGAAACTGGATGGCAATGCTAAATCAACTCGCATTCTTGTCTGTCCGTTCACTATTTTTGTAAACTGTTTTGAACTTCCCGATGAGCTTGAGACTTGAAACTTTACTAGGTGGTAGGACTTTGTTGCAAAGTTCGTCTAGGTAGGTACCACCGCTTTGCCAGTTATTCTGCCGCCAAGCAGTAGTGTGCAAGCACTACTGTGTTCCGGTTTGAAGGGCACTGTAGCTAGTGAAATTACTGGGCAATTGAGACTTTATGATCTGATCTCACAGTCGAGTAATCTTATTACCAGACTGTGCTGATGTCTCAGGATGATGTGCGCTGTGCAGTGTCGCGCGAAACTCTGTGTTTTAGAGTTCCGAGTGACACTGTTCTGTTATGGGCGGCCGTGGCGCTTTACATTAGGTGAACGACTAGCTCGTCAGATCATTCAGTAACATAAAAAAAAACTTCAACCATTGCTCAGAACTGTTTTCTTGCTATATTTTCTGTACAAATTTAACAAATGCTCAGAATCAAAAAAACATTGCTCGGAAATCAGAACTAAATAATATTAACGCGCTGTCTATCTGTTTGGTATAAATTTTACAAACAATTTTAAACCATTTTCGAAATGAGCTAAGATTTTAAATTGAAAGGTACATAAAGTCTGTAAACTGGATGAAAATATGACACAGCAATAAATCATTAAGAAAGTGGTATAAACATATAAAACATCTTTAATTATAGTTTGTGACTCTGACGAAATTACAACTCAAAATCAAACAAGAGTTTTAACTAAACGGGTATGGCTGGGCAACGTTTTTATCTACAAACCCTTTTGACAAAAAGCAGCCATAGGATTTTATTCACATGGCATGAAAGAGGATTAAAGCCTTTATGATTAAATAAAATAAACGCATAAAAAAAGAATACCTAGTCTCCAAACGATAGTGAAGTATCTACACAGTCATAATTCGTTCCCACGTCACGTCCCGAAACGTCTTTATAAAAATTATTCACTTGACCCTCTCTGAGTTTCGGCACGACGCGACGACGCTGACGGCTGTAGCCGAACGCAAACGAAATAAAACGAATACCCTTCACGAACACCGAATGAAACGCACACAAGCGTGGTTAATAACCTCATTTGGACGTATCAAATGTTTGAAAAGTCACTCACACATGCATATCGATGTGAGCGGGAATAAAATTGAGCTCGAAGTGTTCGAAGTTCCTGTACACACACACACGTGTATAGGTAATGTTCACATTGTTACACACATTGAGCGCAACGCACACGTCAGTTTGTGTGGCTTCGATTGCGAGAATCGTTCGTATTTCGTATCTCGGGTGCGGTCAAAGAGGCGGCATTAGCCTGGAACGGCACAGTTCAGCTGCGAGTTACTATGATTTCGGCTCGACTGCGGAGCCGCAGATTAATCATGAGTTACTACGTAACGCTGTTGTATTATTTTTAGCGCTGATGCGGTGTTTTTGTGGCGGTATTTGCACGATGCGGACCGTCTGTTCAAACATGTCTCGGCATTCGGTAATGAGTTTAATACCAATATTCTTGGAGGTGCGGGATAATGATTTGACCGGATGGTTTGACTAAATATCCGGTCAAAATAAAAATATATATATATAAATTAAATTTAAGCCAAAGATTTTAATTAATCGCTATTCACACTAATTTTAACCATAATTTTCAACTCTAATATCCTTTTGATCATAATAATAGTGATTATAAGTCCTTTTCGTAGCATAAATAGTCGTAATTGTACTTACAGTAATTTTTAGGTTAGTCACCTTTTTTTTGTTTGGTTTTGGCTCCACACTTTTGTGTATTTAGCCAGTGTCAAGTAATTGATAATATCTCAACTCTACAATACGGCGACGCGATCCTTTTCGTTTTCCCGCCAAAACTCCCAAGCCACCTTTTTGAAATTATGAAACTTGAAAAATACAGATAACATCATACAATTTGAGCTATTTTACCGAAGCTATAGGTACCATCACAAACAGTTACCATCGGCGTCACAAAATCTTAATTGTTTAACACATAATTCAATAATAAAACAAAATGGTAAAGAAAAAAAGACATGACCGACATATTGCCCCCCAGAGTATACCTTCTTCTACATTCAATAATACGATAAAAGAAAGAAAAAAAAGACTAAGCAAAATTGAGATTTCAATAAAACAAACTCATTTTATTGCTTCATCGTATTAAAATATTAGGCTTCACACAGATACTTGTAAATTATACTACTTACATAATTGCATTTATAAAGTAATTCGTACATCTACTTGAAATGAGAAGACAAAATAGCAGGTTTGCAACTTTGCATTGTATGTAATGCTGGTTATCCGGCAACAAACCTAGCGGCAATTTTGATTTGCCGGATAACTTTCATATTTCTATTTACAATGACACAGAAGAATTAATAAGCAGGACAAGTACGAACTACCTAGACAAGACTGTAAAAGGGAACACATGGCAACACAAGTTTTTATTCCGAATAACAGACCCTTAACATGGAATAATTGGAAGATATCTCGTTTTTAATGAGATAAGCAATGAAGAGTTCTTCGATTTTGTACGAGCGACGAAAGACTTTGTAAAAAAAAGTTTTGAGATGACGTCGCTGCTAATCAGAAAATTTGACAGAGAAAATATAAATTAATATCGAAATGTTGTAATTGCAAGTGACATGCTTACAGGCATCATGAAAAAAAGTTAAATCATTCAGTGCCAAGGTAAACTCTCTACCCTGGCATGAAATAATTTAACTTTTTCTGACTGTACTGACTGACTCACGTGTACTTTTTATACATTTACGGATTTAGAGGCCCACGGTTAGCGAGCCATTTTCAAAGATAATACAGAATTAGAACTAACACGTATCTACCTGCATGGGTCTGTCAGAGAATTTACGTATATCCCACACTAAAAGAAAAGAAAAATTCAATTCCAAAACACCACTAAAAAGCCAAAGGATCAAAGAATTACTTGATTATTAATTACCAGCCAAATTTTGCATGTGCCTCCATTCAGTATACGAAACTTCACAAGCAATTAGAAAACCAACTATCATCAAGTTTTTGCGTTTTCATGTCAGGCATTTTATTATGAGCTGTAATTTTTAAATAGCTGATTTTTGCGCTCGCTTCGCTCGCGCCTTATTATCTACTGTATCGTTCAATGTAATCGGATACCTACATGTATTTACAAACTACTGAAGTTTCTGTGCTGGCTTTCGCATGCGTTTTCATGTCAATTATTTTATTAAGATTGAAAACTCTAATTTTAAATATAGCTGAAGTATTACATGTTTTATTTAGGTTTGTCTTATAAACGTGCAAAATTTGGCGCTCGCATTGCTCGCGCACTATTTTCGGCTCTACCGTTCGATGTATTTGGATTCTTCAGCTGTTTATGAACTACTTACTGAATTTTTTCACGTTTCATTAAGTTCTTATTAATCAACATTTATTTTAAAACTACCCACATTTTCATGGGTGGGTGGCTCTTTTTATTAGCCCATGTTGTTATACAAAAGCGCCATTGATGGGCCTCAAAATAGCTCTAATAAATACGCCTATAATGGATCATAATAAAAAATCAATTTCGAAGATTACTGATGATGTGAATGCTTCCTGCCCTGGGTCTCCCAGTCTTGTACGTAGACGTTTGGTCTTCACCTAACCTGTTGCTATACCCTAGTGGGGTCATATGTTACGCAAACACATCATAACACCTTTGTTAGAAAATAGTAGACGTCGACAGACATAAGTACATTATGTTGGCAATAAATAATTTGAGTATTGAGTATTGACGTCTACTATTATGTATTCTGTAGTGTAGTGTAACACGGTAGTTATAACTGTATACATAACTACCGTGTTACACGATAATGTCCACTTTTGTGCAACAACTTTGAAATTCTTCCTTTGTTTATGATTCCTTGGTGGAACTTGCTACTTACGCACATTGTTTAAGAAACTGCCGTCTAGTGTCATAAATACCGTACTTGCAAAGAACCGCTACATTTATGTCTTTAAATAACAGTCTGTGAGCTGTAAACATCTATACAGTTACTATAGAGCCAACTAGAGATAACTTAGAGCATGTATTGGAAAATTTTAACTTTCATAGTTTTGTGACATAGTTATAGGTGAGACAATAATTGGCTAGCGATAATACTAATGTTATATTAAAGACTGGAAAATCCAGCAGAAGATAATTAAATAGATACAAACTTACAAAGAGACACAGTAGAGATAGTAGATCTATGGATATAATTAGAAACAAATAAAAAGTGCTCAGAGTTTTAGCGGGAAAACGAAAAAGATCGTGTCGCCGCATTGTATTATTTTCCAAAACTGGTGTTATTTTCAGTATTAGTGCATAAAATTGGTGGCATTTTATTCGGTAAGTGCTGAATTACAGGCATAAGTGTGGAAAAGTGGTATAATGATGGTGAAACGTTTTTTTTCGTGTTGTTTCCAAAACTCCATAGAAGCTTCTGGTAAAGTTGCCAACACTTTACTAGGAGTATGACTTGACTTGACACATTATATAATATTAATTAACTTGAGATATTATTAATTTCTTGACCATGGCTAAGTTCACAAAGTGTGAAGCCAAAAAAAAGTGCTCAGGTGATTGCTCAGTTAATCTTGTTGTTTTGAATGTAGCGTCGACTGCTATCTTAAGGCATAAGAACAAAAAAATACAAAATGTATTGTGTAATTATGTGCATGTTGTGTGTTGTTCTATAATACATATGATTTTTTCTTTCTTTTTTTCTTTTAATAATTCTATTGAGAAAGAAGCTTGATGGAAACGAAAATGTCTTTTTATTGATCGAGTGAGCGAAGTCTTCCACTCACGAAATTTGCTTTTATCTGTCCGGATGTACGTACTCACGTACGGTTTGTATCTTTAAACGAATCTTGGCGAAACTTTGTATACGGGTTCTACAAGTTCATAGTAAATTTTTGTCGTGGGTGATTTTTAGGGTTTAGGGTGTGCTGGAGTCTACGATATAAGTAATGTAGAGTAGCGAGTTACTGCTCTACATCGTCTGTGTCCAAAAACTCTATGTTTTTCATAGAGTACATTTTACAGTTCTGAATGATTCTAACTATTAACAAGCACAACTAATCTGACAAACCATCTATCCAGTCCATCAACGATTGGGACGACAAAGAAACTCGCCTGTTCCATCTTCACCAAATTTCAGCACCCGCAACAGAGAGGACCATTGTAGGTAAATTGGTTAACAACAAAACTGCAATCAGCTAAAAGCCCAATCATTTTCCAATGCCATTTCCGCCGGCCGCCCCTCATGGAAACTGCGAATGAAGGGGATAACAAAGGCTATCCGTAGCTAGGGTTGCCATATATTTTGTATTTCATGGACAACGTTGAACAGTGCCTTAAAAGCCATCTAACTAGATAAAAAATCACAGTTATAACGTGCCCATTTTTGAGACAACCTAAGTACGCTTACATAGGTACCTAGTGTTTGTGCTGTTAGTGTATTTATAAATGATGATTATCAAACCTTGTTCTAATTACTCTTGAAAAAAAATTGCTGTTTAACGTCTCTATTTTTCGAGACTACCTTTTTTTATTTATTAATCTGCATTTCCACAGACACCTGGGTCCGTGCTTTTTGTTAGATAATTTTTTATATTTATGAATTAAGCCTATTATTAACATGAACTTATATATAATACAGGAGGGATAATACAGCCAATAACAATAACAAATAACAATAACAAAATTTCGAGACTACCTAGTGTTAGTGCTGTTGGTGTAAACACAAATAAAACATCCTATCTTAATGATCCAAAATTTTCGTAATCAGGTCCCAGTTTTCCAAGCGGCCAGATGGTGACCCTATCGGTAGCCCTCGCTCAGCGTAACCACCCGCTGACTCCCGCCACCCCAAACGGGGAAAACTCCCAACTCCCCTCGGGAATGCGTAGTAACCGTACCGCCACAGCTTAGTATCTAGTGACTACGTATCTTGCCACAGCTTAGTGCAAAGTTGGTGCGTGCCGTATACTAATTGCGCCCCTAAATTGGGGTAATGCATGGAACGTTCGTTTTCACTTTTAATAAAGCATGAGCTGAGCTTGCAGGATCAAAGCGGTCGTTTGTTTTAGTTAGTGCAGATTTACACGTCAAATGTAATTTTGTTAGATAGAATAAGATATATGTTATAGTTATAGTTTTAGGTATTGATATGTCTTCGAATAGAAAAAACAATGTATTATTATGAATCCCATATCATTCCGTCTCCATTATTCGTAGTCGTCACTCCTAATTGCTGCTACAGCACAGCGGAATGCGATTTCGTATTCCTTTTTCCTTGGTTTAGTTTTAAGCATATCTTGTACCTATATTATTTTAGTCTAGTCTTTGTAAGTCAGAGTTGAAAGCCGAAGTCATAGTCAAAGGATTTTATTGCAAATATGCCTATTTGCAAAGTGAAAGTGCTGAAAATGGCCATTTTCAGCACTTTCACAAGTTAAAACGAGATTATAGTCTTTAGGTTTTATTACATTAATTTGTGATGGTTCATCATAATCATGTGGCTAGAGATCATCAGTCTAACTTTTTTATAAGTAGGCTTGCGTTTTACCATATTTCCACATTTTCCACATGACTATTCAGAAATCCAAATCATTACATATTCTTTAACGGTAGAATCATACCTATCTATACAGTTTTACCTAGTTAGGTAGTGGGTACCTACTATTTTATCTTACGTCAAATCACCTAATTGAACATTGATAGCTCGTACTGAATATACGAATTCAAATTACAATAGGTATGTGTAGAAATTTTGAAAAAACTTCGTACCTTACAAAATATTTTTCATCTTATTATTACGACAAACATTTTATTTATTTATTTAATCTTGCATTTATTTTGAGACCTTACAAACCTTTAATACACTTATTTATACAAGTAAAAGGACTTTAGAATGCTTAAATTAACGAAATCAGAAGTTTTGTTACAAGTTTTTAAATAATTACAGTTTAAGCCATTAACACCTCTATGAGTAAAAAAGATTGATGAATTTAAGCCTTTATCAGTAGAGATACCTTTAACTTCAAGGATCAAAGTGATTCTCGAAAAAATCAAATTTCAAAGCTATTTCTATCGCGTGACTACGAATCTAATAAATACAAATAGCTTATTTTCCGGTAAAACAATATTTGCCCCAAAATGTGTGACATGTACGCAATATCGTGTCCCTTGGTGTCACGCACACGCTGTGCCCAACATGCTGACTCACGGTGCCGAAAACCAAAACAATATTCGATTGAAACGCCGTAAATAAAACATGTTGCGTCTCCCCATCAGCTTTATTGAGTTACGGAGTCCCCGAAGCGTTTTGCCGCCAAAACAACGTACATTTTGCCCCCCGGCGCGCGTAAAAACTTCCACAGAAATTCTCTTTGCGAGCGACAGAGAACCTCGTAGGACCGAAAGGGACGGACACTTTAATATTTTATCGGGCATCTTCACTGCAGGAAATTACACGCCATTCAAATTTCAACTCTATTTTGATGATGCATAACATGCATAACGAATAGTTAGAGATTAGGATTGCGTGTGTGCCCTTACGTCGGTGAAAGGAAATTACAACCACACCCACGTATAATGTTGCCGTAATAAAAAAAACGTGTGAGAAGAAATAATGAGCGGTTACTGGCGGCTGAGATCCGACTCCAAAGATTTCTTTTTTCCCAATCGCTAATTGATTAGAGAGAAACGTCGGCTAAATTGTGAGGGCCGATGAATGATGGATGAAGTGGCCCTGCAAGACTGATTACAAATTTAAATGATGATGCAGATGAGACGTTTTGAAATTCAATGGGAATGGGGACATCACGGTCTTGCATCGGCATGATTGTTTGCCATTCATCGCCTTGTCGATGCGATGTTGCATTTGACACTTGTATTGTCGTATAGCTGATGTAATAGGTACACGAGATGGATTGGTGGGAAACTGGATTTACAACCACTGCTTCTCAGATTGCAAAAAACTGAAGAAATTACTACTAAAAATGATCATGCATAGACTACAAAATAAAGTAACGTTGCATATAAAGAAGGTTAATGGTACCACTTATTAATTCACCACCACCAATGCTTTACCTTGCTTTGAAACAATTGAAGGCAAACACATAAGCACAGATTACAGAAAAGAAAGTTACGTAACATATCACCCCAATGTCGTTTATGAAATCCCTATTAATTAAATTTGACTTCATTCCTGTCCCTTTTCCAGGTGGTGCCACAAACCTACCTGGAAGTATTGAGACTGTGGCCGACATCATTTGAATCAAAGATTGTACGCGAATTCGCCCCGAGTTTAAAAATGCGAAGCAGCATTTCCCACGGAGGTAACGGTATTAATGGATAAAGCATCACGTTCTTGTGCGTTGTGAAGTAACTGATAATTTAGCAATAACATCAAATGTACAAATTATCAACTCTAGAACGGCACAACAAAATATCAACTGTCAACTCTGCGCCTGTCACAATAAGATGACCTACAACAACTAGCGCATTCTCAAATTAAAACTAAACATAAAACTTCTGTCTAAATAGTCTTTAGCCTCCACAGAGACTAGATACATGGTCTATTGATTGAACTTGTAAGTACATTTCTATCGGATTTAAGGACGACGAGAAACGATAGGAAGAGTAATTATTTTCCACCGTCACGTCTCGGTTCAAGACCTCACGGAAAAAAGGTATATATACGAGTATTTCTGAACCGAACTGAAGCAAGGAAATCGATAACTAATGATGAATAAAAATGCTATATTTCCATGATGGGTGAATGAAGATGAAGAAAAGCAGTTAAAGGGAGTTTATTTATGTTAAAGAGTGCAAACGAGTATTTTATTGTAGTTTGTTCTCTTTGTTCTGGATCTTTTATGTGTATTTTATTTCTCTTTATAAGTTTCTCTATCTAGACGTATATATACCTCATAGATACACGTATAGAGTTTAAATTTGGTTGAATTACGAAAACCATTCATTCTCATCTACATGGCACTTAAATCGTTCTTTGCATTTCATATATCACAAGGAACATAACTATTCTCTACCGAGAGATGTAGGTATCATTAAGTTACTATCTACTGTCCTATGTTTTAACATTGGTAAGTATAAACGCCCAAAGCGCAACGCAACACAGTTTCAGAATCTATGCATGTGATATGCATAGATTCTGAACCCTAACTAGGATTCCCTATGTCTAGGGACCCAGGAACTATGAGGATCATGGTCCCACAGCACCCAGACTTTAAAAAAGTATTTGCGCTTTTTTTTATATATATACACAAATACTTGTCCTGCCGCGGGAATCGAGCCCGCCGCTTCCGGGCTATGAGTCGACCTGCCCAACCATCATACCACAGAGGCTGTCGAATTAATGGAACGATGATTATAGCGAAATACATATAAATATTTTATAAAATTATATAAACAACTCGTAAAGTGGACTTTGTACGTTGTGCGCATCCAATTAATTAAATCTAATCATTTAAGTATTAAATGCAAACGACATTCATTCTCTTCATCATACCCAACCGGAGTATAATTTATTCATACAATCTTATTATCTGCATTTAAATGTATCATTAACATTTAAATCTATTCTTGGTTATATTTTATTTTAATAGTCGTTTTTATTGGGTTTATAACACTGGATATAATAATAATATGGAAGTTCACACCTTCGCGCCCATTGCACGTGATCATCGCCACCATATTAATATACCAATAATAGGGCATCATGAGTCGTCAGCGATGCGTGTATAAACAAAACCAACTATGTTTGTTGAAACATGCATTATATGATAATTTACGTACTAAATAAAATGAACCCATACCGTATAGCTTCTGTGGCTTACCTATAGCCCGGAGGCGGCGGGTTCGATTCCCGCGGCAGGACCAGTAGGCACAGAAAAAAAAAGCGCAAATACTGGTTCTGCGTTTGGGTGTTGTGGGACCATGGTCCTCGTAGTTCCAGAATTCCTAGACACAGGGAATTCTAGTTAAGGTCCAGGATCTATGAACCTGATCGTTGGGCGTTATTATTATTATACTTCTTGACCAAGAGAACGAAGTGAGCGAAATCTGTTTCAAAAATTTCGCAAAATTTGCTTTTATCTATCCAGATGTACGTACTCGCGTATAGGTTATATTTTTCAAAGAAAGATTTGGTATAAAGCTTACTATACAGGTTCTACAGCTTCATAGATTTTTTATCGTTAATGATTTTATTGGTACGATATTTCCCCCAAAAAGGGAGAAGTTTACTGCTGTGCCATTTACCGGCCAATTTTGATAGTATCTACAATAGATAATCTATTGTACTACACGTCTTTCTTTTATTTAGCCGTCGAATCTCTTCTCAAACTTCCACTCGTTTTGTTTCTCCTGTCACTGTTCTATGATTGACGGGATCTATTAGATAGCCGCCATCTTCCTCTTTTGGATTAAGACCGTGGATGAATTATCGAGGGTTTGAATAATGACATTTACCCCTAATTCGTCTTAGATTCGAACAAATAAAAGGGGATTAAGAAAACGAAAAGTGGTTGTGCCTTGTAATCGCATACTAATGGTCTAGTTGCGACACCTAACTTTAAATTCATTGTGCCACTTTTTTATGGTAATAGACAATACCTACATTTATGGCTATCGGTTATTCAAAACCATACTAAATGTTATGAAACCACAATTTGCCGAAGGTATTTATAATTATTTTTTTAAACTCATGCACCTCTCTTACCGGCATCGGTATGCCATTTACGGTAAGTATTTTTGAATAGTAACTTTTTTATACGGTAATAAAAATACAAATATTTATCCGTATTTATTCGTATTTGTCGATCTAACAATTCGACCGCGTTGAGCAACATTTACTGTCTATAAACCGCTTTAATTCCACCATTAGTATTCTACAAGCGGCACTCAATTAGGCGAATGGCCAGTGTTGCCACATTCACCACCGTTACCATAAATAGACACACTTTTTTCCTATTCGTAATGCACATTATTTACGTACAAATAAATTTTAATTGCTTCATGGACGCAAGAACCTGGAACTGCCCTATTATTCAGGGAATAAATACTAATTGAATTTTCTACACGAGTTGAATAAGGGTTATCGTCAAGCTATTTATGAACAACCTTATAAAGAAAAAAAAATATTTGAGCAGTTTTTTGGCCTCTATTTTCTTTCTGGTGTTGTGGATTTTTAAGGATCTACTGAATGTTCATTGTTATGACAATTACTGATGGAGGTAAATAGTTCAATGGGAATTCCTACTTACAAAGTCTGAGATAGGAAGCAACAAAATAAATTTGTTATTACAACGAGTCTTTTAACTTCAGTACATTATTACCATTATCATTACAAAGTTTAAATGGCAATGGGCCAGTCAGTTTTCTCACATAATCAAGAACCGACGGAGAAGAAAAGTTTATGAGTGGTGACCACGAACGAGAAGTCAAAACCTCGGGAGCCAGGAGGCAAGCAGCCGTTCAAATTGGTGTTCTATGGTGAAGGCCTATGTTTAGTAATGGACGTCTTCAGGCTGATGATGATGATACACGACTAAGATGAGATATAAGATATTCTTTACCCTCCTCTGTAAGAAATAACCCTCCTTTTTGCCTGTTCTGGTAAAAAAGAAAAGGTGAAAGCATCCACTCATGCTGGTTTAGTTTTCGTATTGTGTATAAGTACTTATTTGATTGTCAGCTTCTTTTTGAATTTCGTATTTTCCATTTATGTTTCGCGTTTTCTTTTGAACTTATATTTTTGTTGTTTTAAAACTTTTTTTCTTTTGTGTGCAGTTTCCTTTTATGACCGTCATGGAATGTGGATGTTTGTAAAGGTGTACTTAGGTTAGGTGAACGATATCTTAAGGGCGCAAATTGACATAGAATAATATCTTCTTAATTAAAAGCACGTATATCTATGTATACTTTAACTAACTACTACAATAATACAGACTAATATTATAATTAAAGAAATATTAAATATATAATATGGATAGCTTTAGTGGGCCATTGGGCGTGGGAATTAAGGCGCATATTCAATCAATAGTCCCGTATTAATTATGTTTATGTTAAAGTAACAGTACAAGAATATCAGTCCATTACAGGTATGTATTATGTATCACAACCGACACTTGCTTTATTAAAACGATATTGTACATGTTAGCGTAATCTCATCCTCAGAGAAAACTGGTAACACAGGCGCTGGTGCGTGCGCGGAGTTTCTCGCCGAAAAAACTCGACTGAGCAAGTCCAGTCGGACCAGTTTCGTGCTTCGCAGAATCCACAGCCAGTTGAGAAAAAAAAACAAAATTGCCATTTATCTTGAACCGCGGCCCGGGAATGTCGTCAAGGTTCACTACTTTTATATTTTACTTCATCAACGTCGTTTGCGGCACGCCTGTCTTGCAGAATGTTGAAACTAACGACAAGCCCATTCCTTCTCAGTTACCCACGGCTTTTCCCTGTAAAGCTAATTCAACGTGTTAAGGAAAATGCTTCAGTTTTATTATATAGTTACTATCCTCACCCCCTATATTCTTGCATTAGCCCAGATGTCAGAAATTCTAAGCTGACCAAAAATTCTTGACTTGTTTTGCGACAGCCAAAGTGTTATCTAAAGCGCTCAGTTGTAAAAGCTTCAACTTCTTGGTAGCGGACACTTATCCAATCCAAGTAATGAGCTGAGCGAACGTTGTTTAACTTTACCGATCGGAAAACGACTACAAGAGCCGCGTTGTGAATGCTACAGTTCTCGCTATCATTCTCAAATATGTCATACATATCCATTTTATGTCTTTTCTATGTCTCATTATCAGTTCGAAGATGTCTACTGCTAAACATAGACCAAAGTGGCGCACTATGAGGATAGTGCGTCACTTTGAGCAGCTGCTTGCGTTTTGGATCCAACGGCTCTCCGGGGTTTTGAACAGGTCATCAGTCCACCTAGTGGTAGGCTGGTCTAAGCTGTTTGTTTTGTTCTGGTTCTAGTCGCCAAATTTCCTCCCTATTGGCTATCGGTTGGCGTGCGATGTCGCCTGTCCACTACAACTTCTAAGAGCTAAGGTATACATATTTTATAACAGACAGGCAAAGAAGCTGACGGCCCGCCTGACAGTAAGCTTTTACCGCCTGCAACACCGGAGGCGCTGCCAATGCGCCTTTTAAGATTCTATTTACCTACCTGACGTTTGAAGTGCCCCATGTTTTAGCTTAGCGGAAATACTGCAAAGGGATAAACTATATCGGTGACTTTAGTTCTCCCGCGGATCTCCTCGCAAGGAAACTCGACTAGCATAGACTGCATAGCTCGTTTTGCGACTTTGACCACAAAGTAATGAGGCAAGAGACAACGTCTCAGTTGGATAAATAACCATCATCACTAGCAACACACACTCTTTGAAAACCTTTGTTTGGTCGGTTTTTTGGGCTTACCTAGGTTATTTAGATTATATTTTATTTGGATTGCGGATCAATGCTAGGCCTTATAACAAAAAAATATCATTTGAAGGCCTCTGTAGTATGGTAGTTGAGTCGGCTCATAGCCTGGAGGCGGTTGGTTCGATTCCCACAACTGGAAAAGTAATTGAAGGGGTGAGAATAAAAAGGGTTTAACTGATTTTTTTTCACAAAATGACTTATGGTATCTTTGGATTCAGCGTGAAATTATCTAGAATGATACATTCTCAAAATTTCATAATTAGGCTTACATCTCGAGATTTTGAGTCTAAAAACGGTTTATCTGTCACAGGAATACAGTTCGTTTAGCATATAAACATTTTTATATTTATTTTATTATATTATATTTTTACAGTAATTGTATGAATTAGTACTATATTTAGTATTTAAAATAGAATTAAAACATTTTCAAGCAACTGAAACTTACATAAACCTTTTCTATTACCTTATAAGCACTCTACATTAAAATGACGCCGTTGACGTTTTAAGTCAATTTTCTCGAAACTGTCAATTTGTCAGTTAAATCCTTTTTATTCTCAACCCTTCAATTGTGCACAGAAAAAATAAGCGCAAATACTTGTTCTGGGTGTTGTGGGACCATAGTCCATGTTGTACCTGGATCCCTAGACACCGGGAATCCTAGTCATGGTCCAGAATCTATGTATGCGACCAGTAGGTGTTTATATATTTAAAAAAAGTATAATTAGCTGTCATGCAAGGCGCAGAAAAAATTTTGGAGAAACAGTAAATTCATGTTCGGGATTGGTTGCTCTATATCTAATAACAAATTAATCAGTCACTAATTAACATTTTATTTACGTATTAATAAAATTACCCACTCTATCATGATAGAGTGGGTAATTTTATTAATACGTATATCAGTATGCTTAGGTATTTATGAAGTTACGTGCTTGTATTGTGTATTTCTTGTGTACTACGCATAATTATAATTTTACCTATAATCGTATTTACGATTACCTCCTTAGATAGTAGTGATATTTATTACTTGATACTGATATAAAATTGTTTATTTGCGTCGTTTAAAACTTAATAGAACGATAGATAACGACGCGCTACTTTATCACGTTATTTGGAACGATTTTAGAGTCCAGTAGCAATGACGACGGCCAGACGGGCCAGCGCCGACACGTGAAATTTTTATTAGATTCGACGTTCCACGCGCTTTGCGATTATATAAACAACGAGCTTCTGCCCGCGGCTTCGCCCGCGTGGCTTATAGGAAAATAATTCAAACACCCATTTCACCCTCTTAGGGGTTGAATTTCGAAAAACCCTTTCTTAATGGATACCTAAACTTTACAAAAAACACACCCTCCAAATTTCAAGTCTCTAGGACCAGCGGTTTAGAAGAATGTGTGCGTTGATATATAAGTCATTCAGTCAGTCAGTCTTTGAATTTTATATGTATAGACTAGCTGACCCGTTTTTGATGAAACAAATGTGAGAGCTTGCTCAAAGCTTCGAAGAATACACAACTGCTAACGGTATTGAAATCCATCTAGTATGTTTTTTAGATACATTTTCACAGTCGGGCTAAAATCCTAAAAACTAAATTTTTAGATGCTTGATTAAATAACGTTATATTATATTTTTTTTTATAGTTTAGTACATATTCTACCTTGGTTACAGCTTTAATTATAGTATCAATAGATATTTAAAGAATAAATATGTTATGTTTTTGTGCTTATTTATTCGAATTTCCATAAAAAAATCTTTGTCAATAGCTGACGTATGGCAACTACTGCCATTGCTATGACGTGGGTGTTCTCTCACAGGGTGCAGTCATTTAGGTTTATAATATGCTCATCTCGTCGTCACCGCCCGAGGCACTTCTTTAGCGACCCGGATGATTCTATAGCAGCCGTAGTGACGGCTGCGGTAGGATCACCAGACAAGTCTAGAACGGCACTGGTATAGGATACCAGCGTAACACAATCAGACACCGACCCCGCCGGCGAGGTCGACATACCCGTTAGGTTATCTAGAACGGTTGCGACTTTCAATAGGGTCCACGCTTCCAGTGGACGTAGTCTTCTCGATCCTCTTATCCCGGCCGCGGCCCAAGCCGAGGCTCGCACCCCAGGGAAGCCCTTGAGCTCCTCCCGCCTCCCATTTTTGACGGCTGGACGCTTTAAGCGCCTGCCCTCCCGCCCGGTGATGCTGTAAAGGTTGGTAGAGAGCAACAGCATTAGCTCGTTCAAAAAAAAAAAAAAACTCTTTGGTGTGTACCTGAGCGCGGATCGCCGACGGGCAAAATATAAAACCTGTGCAATTTTTCACGTAATTTAATAACAATAAAAGTTTCATTCCTCATTTTTAAGTGCTGAAAAACGTATGAAACGCGTATGCATTAATAATTACCTTAATATCGCCTCAAGCGCAATGATTTAATATTTTGTTACAAAACAAAGCACATTTAATTTTTGAAAATGGAACTAAAATCGGTGATGTCTGGTAGATTGCGTGCATACGTCGCGGTTATTAAATAATATTAAAAAAGGATAGTGAAAGAAGAAAAAGTTTTTTATTTCTAATCACAAATTGAGTTAATGACCGTAATTTATTTTACAACAATAAAAACTCATCGTGAGAATAGAGAATTGCAGAAGGAAGAGAAAGAAAAGAAATAATTTGCGTTGCCGTCAAAGTCATCAAGCATTTATTTTTACATAAAGTTTATAAAATGGAGGACATAAAAACGAGTAGATTCGCTTACGGAAGAAGATTTTCTTACATATTTTGAAGAATTTTAGAAAAAATATTAAAATTCAATCCTTTGAAACACATCTTTAATGATACGGCATAGCGGTTTATATACTCTTTGGTCACGAACAACCTATAAGGACCTATAATATAAGGACAAGACTAATGCTTTACACATAGACCTGTAAATATGGCAAATTCTGTGATTACTATTTATTTTTAATATAATAAAGGTACATTTGACTGGCCCGATAGCTCAGTTGGTAGTAGCCCTGCCTTCTGAACTGTGGGTTGTGGGTTCGATTCTCACTCATGACAAACATTTCTGTGATGAACATAGGTGTTTGTTCTGTGTCTAGGTGTCATATTGTATTCTATGTATGTATTTACAAACAAAAAAGTATCTAAGCATTGTATCAGTTATCTGGTTCCCATAGCACACACAAGCTTTGCTTAGTTTGGGGCTAGATGGCGTTGTGTGAGATGTCCACACATATTATTATTATGATATAATATTCATTATTGTATTGGATTATTTTATTTTAACACTTTTTAAACTTTCGCGACTTGAACTCATATTGTAAAGATAAAACGGGTCTATTCGCGCACAAAAATTATCAAAACACGGCCAATGTAACTTGGTCGAACCGTCGAGGTTAGTTAAGTTTTCTTGCAATTATAGTGAAAATTAGAATGTATCACGGCGCTGAAAACCCACTATAACTCGGTTACTATTTGTTGCTTCGCTCAAGCTCAGGAGTGAAACTACCTCGTATATTGGGTAATTTTAGCTCCTTGTACAATAATAAACTATTGGTAATATTCAATTAGCACGCGAACGTTGCTTGTCGCCGCGTGACGTATAAAATCCAATTAGGTGCTTTTTCTTGTGTTACGTTTCTTGGAAAATAACTGGGCTCTACCCAACTTATTATAATGTGCTTTTGCTTTTATAAAAGTATCTATTTATTAATCTAAGATTTGATCTGAAAAAGGCGCGGTAATATCACAGAATATACAATAGTATCTGTTACGTAATTTGTCTAGTGGAGTTTCCTTTACCTAATACATAAACATACCTATAAATAAATATATACTTACGTTAATAATGTATACTTAAGTTTAAAACTCATATTAATTTCCTTATTTTATAAATAAATATTAGTCGATAAATAGATAGTTTAAAAAAAAAGAGTGTGCTTTGGACTACACAACTGAAGTAAAACTTCTTTAGCTCCATCTATTGGCCTGTATAACTTTGTTTTTGCTTTGTTTAATGTTAAAGTCGCCATCTTGACAGTTGTAAACTGACAAAGTAACTAGTTTGCTACTGATGTCTCCCAGTAACTAACGGGTCAATATTTGTGGTTTTGGACATATAATTTTTTTCCTGTTGGCCGCTAGTAGGAGACGCGAAGTGGGGGATAACGGGAATAGACACCGCTGAGGCGCGGGGCGAGATGGTGAAAGTTAGTGCGTTCCCATTGCATCCCATCCCGGCGGCGGATGGATCACGGGGAGATTTTATAGGCGAAGTTTTTGAGTAGAAACCGCGACTTGGCAAATTATCGTAGTTGCAAAGTACGTTGTTACGAAAACTTTTGAAAAGAGTCCGGAATAGTTGTAACATTTTTATGAGTGTGCTTGCAATCACGAACAGAAACAGAACCCAATTCGCACTGAACATTTAAAGCACATAAGCACATGGTAAATGTTATGTTTAGGTTTACCAATCATAAGCATAAGCTTCACCAACTTAAATCATTAAAATAAAAACGTCAATTTTTTTTATGTTAGTGAATGATTTGACGAGCTAGTCGTTCACCTGATGTTAAGCAACACGGCTGCCCATAACAGAACAGTGTCACTCAGAACTCCAAAATATAAAGTTTTGCCTGACACTGCACTGCGCACATCATCCTGAGACATCAGCACAGTCTGGTAATAAGATTACTCGACTGTGAGATCAGATCATAGTCTTATTTGCCCAGTAATTTTACTAGCTACAGTGCCCATCAAACCGGAACACTGTAGTGCTTGCGTACTACTACTTGGCGGCAGAATAACTGGCAAAGCGGTGGTACCTACCTATACGAACTTTGCAGAAAAGTCCTAGTAAAAACGTTCGTATTTTAAACTAGTTTCTGCCCCTAAATCTGTTGGTACTACGATCTACTACAATCTTTCGATCTACTAGTATTCCGATGCAACGAGTTTTTGCGCTATCGAGCCATTTAAAAAGCTTTTCGCAACAACGTGCGCTGCAAAGGTTTTCTAACTTAGCAGGAAGTATCTTACTATTACGGCATTGAACCCGATCCTCAGCTCTACCTCGATCTGCGCTGAGTCGCATGAGAAAAACCGAAGACTGGGCTTTAGAGTATATCTTGGGAAAAGCACCGGCTTTTTTGAACACCGGTTCAGCACTGGGCTACAGGCTGATTATGATGCAGCTTGATAAACAGCTGGCGTGCTACACACATCACTTGCATATGTTATCACATTCTATTGACAGCCTCTGTGGTGTGATGGTTGAGCAGGTCGGCGCATAACCCAGAGGCGCCGGGTTCGATTCGACAGGACAAGTATTTGTGCAACGAAAAAAAAAGGAAATACTTGTTCTGTGTCTGGGTGTTGAAAGACCATGGTTCTCGTAGATCTTGGGTTTCTAGACATAGAGAATCTTAGTTAGGGTCCAGGATCTATGTACGTAATCGTTGGGCGTTATTATTATTATTATTAATATTGTTATTCCAGACAATCAGACTTCCCAATTAGCAGGTACTCATCAAGTCACTCCGAGAAGTCGGAAATTCCGTGATATCTTATGTCTTCCGCGCCAAGTCAACTGTACGCCGGCAGCACTTCGATTCAAGAGGTCCTTATCTCACCCAAGTAGCAGTACCTAATTGTCCAATCCAAACAATGAGTCGTGACCCGAATGCCCGAGCGCTACTGTAACCGCGCCAGCGTCTCGCTCGAGTGACTAAGCAATTTATCAACCCGCTCTAGCGCCATACCTCCGGAATGCCAGTCACTAGCTGATAGGGCTGCCATAAAAAACTATTGGAGAAGTAAAACAAATGAGAAATGATTTGAAGTGTAAGGAAAATCTATCTTTAACGGCTAGGTAATCTTATTCACTGAAATTCATGGTCTGCAAAATAAACATGATGATGATTATCGTTATCTCTACCAAAATATAGGTACTTACCAATACCAAATGACTAGCTCGTCACATCATTCAATAACATAAAAAAACCATAGTAATAAACAGGAGGACGGATTTTGAGAATCGGCTCGGCACTCGGTAAATGATAGCTTAATTTTATTATACCAGCTGACGAAATCTGTTCTGCCTAGAGTTAAAAAAAAATTATATAAAGTATCCTATACCATATCCGTTTCCTGGTTTTAAGCTACCTCCCCGTCAATTTTCAGCCAAATCGGTTCAGCTGTTCTTGAGTTATAAATAGTGGAACTAACACGATAGAGTGTTTTTTAAATACCAATTTAATTAACGCTAGCTTTTATACGGAAGGTAATAAGTAAAAACTGATGCAAAAGTAGCATAACATAATAACTATTCTTAAATTCATCTTATATAAAAACTCGAGATTTTTGATTTCGATGTGTGATTGCAAGATCTAAGTCGAGATTTATGGTCAAACTAGGTAAATACACCCGACTGTTTGACCCGCAACTTACCACTTTGTCTGTGGGAACTCTCAAATTAAAAATAATTAAAAGTAAATAATAGGTACCCCCGGAATTAAAAGTACATAATGTATTGATCCCGGTAATATAAGCATCCCCCGTGTACAATTTGTTCCAGATCGGTTAAGACGTTATGGCGTGAAAGACAGACAAACTCTACTACACTACTTTTACTAGGTGGTAGGACTTTTCTGCAACGTTCGTCTAGGTAGGTACCACCGCTTTGCCAGTTATTCTGCCGCCAAGCAGTAGTGTGCAAGCACTACTGTGTTCCGGTTGAAGGGATCTGTAGCTAGTAAAATTACTGGGCAAATGAGACTTTATGATCTGATCTCACAGTCGAGTAATCTTATCACCAGACTGTGCTGATGTCTCAGGATGATGTGCGCAGTGCAGTGTCGCGCGAAACTTAATATTTTAGAGTTCCGAGTTTCACTGTTCTGTTATAGGCGGCCGTGTCGCTTAACATCGGGTGAACGTCTGGCTCGTCACATCACTCACTAACATAAAAAACAGGCAACGTTTTACTTATATAATATTAGTAGGGTATAATTAGTCATCTGGCAGCCCTAACCTAGCCGTCAGATCTGTGAATGAGCAGTATTAACGTTTTTTTGAGGCTTATCTTGTCCACGCAGAATCCATCTGACATCTTCATCGATGGACTCGTTAATTGTTACACAGCTCCGTTAGTTAATATTCGATTGTTGATTAAAATAGCCGTCATTTCAAACAATGCAATGAAAAGCTGATGCATGCAGTTGCAGTTTAGTTCTTACGTACTTAGCAGCAGTTGCAACGTTTAGGCCTTATGTAGTCCACGCACATTTTTGTCTCCGATCAACTTATTTGTTACTTTCATATTTTGTGTTACACTGAATAAAGAACTCCCATTGTAAACACTATCATTACAAGGATCTCCACCAAAGATCCCTTTTCCTAAAATAGTAATTCGATCCCAATGTACGTAATGGTTATAAGCATAGACTTGGGATGACTTTGGATGTTGAGAGTACGGGGGCGAGATGGCTGGACTGCAAACGCGACCCCTTCTCGCCCCGGTACGGTGGAAGACGGCTCACGGAGGTTTTAGTGGGTTCGAGTCCCACAGGCAGGGAAGTGGGAAGTGGAAGTGGAAGGGCATTTCCCCCTCAATAAAAAGGTGTTGAGATTAGAATAATATTTTTTTTAGAAACTATACTTTTTAAATTTGATATAATCTAAGGCCCGTATTACAGAATTAGCTCAGACGTCGATGTGTGCTCAAGTTGAAATTTCATTCACAAATTCAACATTTGTTTAATGAAATCTCCTTTTGAGCGCAGTATGATTTACACTACGCACGTATGTTGGTTTTGGATTCTGGATTATCTTGTTCGCTTTGTATATTATTTAAGATTTTATATGCATGGATCTACCTTACCAAAAACGTAAAAGACATATTTAGTTCCTAGATAAGGTGCTACCTCAACCTTACGTTAAAATATGTACCTACTAAAAGTGGCTCCACGCCATCCAATTTGCCAGCTTCCTTCCTTAATCCTTCGATCTGCTGGATTCGCGGTCAATCGAGCAACAGCTACACACCTCTATACGATGCGCTTTGACTGATTCAGTTAACAAATTGTGTGTATGGACCTTTACACACCATACACTCAGTTTGGTGTGTAAAGTACTTAACCTAAGCATACATTGTAAAATAAAATATATGTAGTTTTCTGAACTACTTACATACTACTAAGTAAGTACTTACCTATTAAAAAGCACATAACTGGTGCCTAATTAAACATTTAGATTAATTATTATTTAAAAGAATACGACCCTAACGACAGAATAAATAAGAGTTACGTGACAGAAAGAGAGGCAACTCCTAGGTGAATATAAATGTAGGCTATTAGCGCTGTGCGAACTGAAATACACTTTATCTTGTTAGAACAAGAGTCGCTATTTATTTAAATGATTTTGTAGAGCGAATCTTCTGTGCGTAGTACTAGTATCTACTACGTAGATAATACATAATAATATAATAATAATAGAAGGTAATATATTATCTATCAGCTGCGAAACGCGGATAAAATGTAGCTTATGTGTTAATCCATTATAGTAAGCTATCTATGTTTCATATTTCATTAAAATCCGTCCAGCCGTTTGAGCGTGACAGAGTAACAAACAACCATGCATACAAACTTACGCGTTTATAATATTATATATTAAATATTGTAGTAGGATTCTGTGCTGATGTTATGGTAACTGAAACGAGATAAAAATCTGATATAGAGAAAATGAATCTATCAAGTATTTAAAAAAATTTAGTTCTTATTAAGTAATGAATTAGAGAAAATGGCTCACACTCATTTCTTCCAAAATGTAGCATCATATCAATAAGATGTTACGGAGAATAAATGCATGATGAATCACACGTGAATCGAAATGCTCGTCAAAATGTTCGCCGAGCAGAATTGTGAGCTGCGAACTCCCGTATAAATTGTAACATTTGGCCAAGAATGTCCACCATAAAATTTCCAGCATGCAAATGCATGACAGTGATAAGGAATAAGAAATCATCTACTTAGTAGAATCACAAAAAATTGCGGGCACAAAAAAAAGCTTTTGGACTCCTCCAAATTCCTATCTCCATAGGAATGAGCCATTTTCTTTTATGTGTTATTCATTCCTTTCTTCTCTTTCCTTCTTCTCTCTTGTTTCTTTTATAGTGAAAGACTCTCCTGATCTGATGGTAAGCGATGGTGTGTCCGAAAATGATCTGGTACAGTATTTGGTAATTAATTATACAAGTCTCTGCGAGGTGTACTGTACGCAGAACTAAATACTAGTAGAAAATACAACTATTCAAAGTGAGCCGGTGATCTAATATTAATATATTAATAATAACTAATTGCGCCTCGCGGTTTTACCCCAGATAAAAAGTATTTTAAATATTTGCTAACCCCACGAGAAAGTTTCACTTTTTCGGAATAAATTGTAGCCTATATGTTAATCTAGTGTATAAGCTATCTTGGTACCGAATTTCATCCAAATTCATTCAGCCGTTTGAGCGTGAAGGAGTAACAAACATACACACATACATACACACACCAACTTTTGACTTTATAATATTAGTGTCATGTGATAGTGTTATAATAATAATCTAATATCTCTGACATCAATTATAAGAAAAAGTAGGTAGTTTTAAATAATACATTACATGGTTCTCACTCCCTCAGCCTCCATCCTTTATGTCCAAAATATTTTTTTTTTGATCCTTTATGTCCCGTACAGTGCAGCCTTACGGAGCTATTAGCTCAGAAGCCTTAATAAAACCACTATGAACCTACTCACTAAATTTTAAAGGTTTCTGCAATTCCTTCGGTAAACTATCACCATCCAATAACTGTCTGCTCACAAACTTGAAACTTACCTACACGACCTGCGGTTCGAGTCTGGAAACCACTTGTAGAGCAGATCAATAAATCTCGCGTTTAAGGAGGGGGGAGGGAGTTGCACTCGTAACTTGCCTTATGAAAACGTAGTTTTTAAAATTACGTTTTCTAGACTTACTTATCAGGACGTCCCAGGTATCAGTGTTAAGCGGAAGTGCAAATCATCCCAAACTACCTAACTTGAGCTATACCGATCTCATGACCAATGTCTTTAAAAGCATTATTTAAAAAAAAAATCTAAGCATTGGGAGTCGTTGGATGTAGGGGGCAGCAGTCGCTCAAAGTGGCGCTCCGTAGGGGAGACTCTATCTTCAGCAGGACATCAGCACAGTCTGGTAATAAGATTACTCGACTGTGAGATCAGATCATAAAGTCTCATTTGCCCAGTAATTTCACTAGCTACAGTGCTTGCGCAGTACTGTGTTCCAGTTTGAAGAATGAACGGCAAAAAACTGAAATCAACTTCTGGTTGATGACGATCTAAAGTTGCAAGTATTTTTACTAGGTGGTAGGACTTTTCTGCAAAGTTCGTCTAGGAAGTTACCATCGCATTCCCAGTTCTTTTTCCGTTCATTCAACTGGAACACAGTAGTGCGCAAGCACTGTAGGTAGTGAAATTACTAGGCAAATAAGAGTTTATGATCTGATCTCACAGTCGAATAATCTTATTACCACACTGTGCTAATGTCTCAGGATGATGTGCTCAGTGTAGTGTCGCGCGAAACTTAATATGTTGGTGTTCCAAGTGACACTGTTCTATTATGGGCGGCCGTGTTGCTCAACATCAAGTGAACAACGTCACATCATTCACCAACATAAAAATACCTTTATTAGGCTTCTTTGTCTGTGTTTCCGGCGAAATATGACCCGAGCGTGTTCAAGAAAAGAGTGAATAGGTACTAATACTTACCTAGCGTGTTACACCTTCGATCGCATGGCTCAGGTACCGCTTTCGGCACCGGTATAGGATACCAGCGTAACACAATCAGACACCGACCCCGCCGGCGAGGTCGACGTACCCCCCGTAGGTTAGCTAGAACGGTCGCGACTTTCAATAGGGTCCACTCTTCCAGTGGACGTAGTCTTCTCGATCCTCTTATCCCGGCAACGGCCCAAGCCGAGGCTCCCAGGGGCGCCCTTGAGCTAGTTGCCTCCCACTTTTGACGGCTGGGCGCCTTAAGCGATGGTGACGCTGAATCGGTCGGTAGAGACCAAAATCATTAGCTCGTTCAAAAAAAAAAAAACTTCGATCGCATCGTCACTTCCCATCAGGTAAGAGCGTGGTCAAATGCTAGACAAGTTTGATGTAAAAAGAAAATAACATACTAACTTTACCGTATAGCGCTTGTACTTTATCTACTGATGGTGACGAGTAAAGCTAAGCCAGGTGCTAGGCTTCCTTGGCTCGCGACAAAGCGTTCCTTATCTGATAACTGTATCACCGTTATCAGCTTCCGCCTGCAAACGCAGCTGCCTGAGATTAGCTGAGATATACCTACTGTCTTTCTCTTCAATAGAAATGATATATAGATTTACAAAAACCAATAGAAAAGAAAATCGATTGACTGGGTGACCTCGCGGAAGTTCATCTTTATATACACAAAATAAAATGAAAACATAATTCCGCTAAAAACTTATTATCCTTTTAAGAAGGGGTGAAATTAACTTAAATCGCTTTAAGTTTGGATACTTATCATCTATTATATATTTTTCCATTTATTTCAGTTTTCTACTGAACCGATTTTGATAAAAACTTCTATGGGACTAAGTAGGTATGTATATCCTTGTAAATATAAAAAGATGTTCCAGAATCGGTTTATAAAAAATAATAATAATAACAATAACGATCACATATATAGATCCTGAACTCTAACTAGGATTCCCTGTGCCTAGGGATCCAGGAACTACAAGGACCATGGTCCCACAACATCCAGACTCAGAACAAGTATTTGGGCTTTTTTTTCTGTGCACAAATACTTGTCCTGCCGCGGGAATCGAATCCACCGCCTACGGGTAATGTGAACCGACCTGCTCAACCACCACACCACAGAGGCTGTCAAATGATGAAAATATGAGGATTTTGAGGTGACAAACACACGCAAGCTCATCATTACACGCTACCAGTTCTTAAGCTTTGCAGGTACATTTACACTAAATGTGTATAATAGGTTAATATAATATTTATTACAGTTAGTAGTAATCTTTAAAATGTCTTTCAAATCAGAAGACTGAATTCGATGAAACAGGTTATCAGGTTACTGAAAAGTTCAATGTGACAGACTCACAAAATTATAAAGGTGGTATGTCTCATCTCGTACCTTTGAACCCCTCAGTTTCATAATTCCTATCATCCCTATTCCTATTCCCTATTACCTACTCATATTTACTTACTTCTGCATCATCATTATCATCAGCCTGAACGTCATTGTGGAACATAGGCTTAAGTAAAATTGGAACGTTTTCTATTTGCTTGTATGCGTTTTTTGTGTGGCTTTCGCATAGAAACGGCTGATTCGGTTTTAGAGAAATTTAAGCTGCAGGCTATTTACATCAAATAAATAAATATGTGTTGACGTTTCAAACAGCACCATCTAGCCCCAAACTAAGCAAAACTTGTACTATGACAACCAGATAACGGATACAACACTTATTTGTTGGTAGTAACCCTGCCTTCTGAACTGTGGGTTGTGGCTTCGTTTCCCACGATACACTTTTTGTTAGTAAATATATAATATAACACCCAGACACAGAACAAACATCGATGCTCATCACATACATTTTTGTCCTGGGTTGTAGTCAAACCCACAACCTGCAGTTCAGAAATCAGGAATACTACCAATTGAGCTAACGGGCCAGTCAACATAGTATACGTTTTATTCCCAACAATTAAGAATTTTCGCGGTAATTCGTTTTCCGCAGTCATTACGTTGCGGGTGAACTCACGGGGCACTCTGAGTTATGAATAGATAAGGATTAAAAGTTGATTTACCTACCAATTAATGATAGTTATCTTAACAAAATAGTATTAACCCGAGGAATGTCGGACGTACGGATATTAATAATCAAAACGTCAGCATTCGATGATAATCTGCCGTTAAACTTTTGTAGTTTCTGGAAAACAATCCAATGCATCTTCCATAACTTTTTTCAAGTTAAACAATCACTATGGTTCACATGAATTTGAAGAAGGACTAAATATTTCACTGTTTTGTGGTATTATTTTGAAGGCATGGCGTAATGCAATAGGCGGCTGACTTTGTAATATATTTTTTTTAGTCGAAAAAAAATTATTAACGGTGTAAGTCAATCTCGATTCTAGGTATATTTTTATTTGTAAAGAGAAATAAGTAATATCTCATAATAATTGATCTCAGACTTCGTTTGTTTCTAAATAGTTACTAAATTCCTTTGGCAGTTCCTTTGAAGGAACTAGGTACTGAGGGATTTTGATATGCTTTTTATTTACCATTAACATGTTCATGCCCGGAGTTTGACTCATTGGGTAAAAGCATTTATTTATTTATTTTTTAATATAAATCTTCATTTTTATTTATCTTCTTCTGTTCCTTCAGGTTTTCCTTTTTTTTTTTGTTTGGTTTTGGCTCCACACCTTTGTGTATTTAGCCAGTGTCAAGTAATTGATAATATCTCAAGTTAATTAATATCATATAATGTGTAAAGTCAAGTTAAGTCACACTCCAAGTCATCAAGTTAAGTCATAGTCTAGTCTAGTCAAGTCATACTCCTAGTAAAGTGGTGGCAACTTTACCAGAAGCTTCTATGGAGTTTTGCAAACAACACGAAAAGAAACGTTTCCCCCAGTAGGTTAGCTAGAACGGTCGCGACTTTCAATAGGGTCCACTCTTCCAGTGGACGTAGTCTTCTTGATCCTCTTATCTATATCTTATATCTATATATCCTCATATCTTATCTCATCATTATACCATTTTCCCACACTCATGCCTATAATTTAGCACCTTACGAATAAAATGCCACCAATTTTATGCACTAACACTGAAATAAACACAAGTTTTGGAAAATAATACAACGCGGCGACGCGATCTTTTTCGTTTTCCCGCCAAAACTTATTGGTTTGCCTTTTTATACATACTGTTTTAAAAACTATTACGTATCCGCCTATTTATGTTGTAAGGTTATATTATCTGTAACAATAGCCGAGTCATAATAGTGAGTAATTATTTTGCAAATTGAATTTTATATGTAACCAAAGAATTTTTCTCTACATTTAGTATAAATTTATTCAACAGAAACATTGATATGTACAGGCACTCTATAAATAAAAAAGATTTAAATATATAAAAAAATATTACATTCACATTACTCTACATTTTAAAATATTAATATGTGAATATGTTCATTGCGTCAGTGTTGATGCTTACTGTTATATTTACTGTGAGGCTTACTGTATTGTGTATTTAGGTGCGTTTGTGTCATTCACCAAATTATAGATGGGAAATGGGTTGGCGATTGGAAATAGATGTATACATTTTACGAATAAAATCGTATTCTTTTAGGATAAATGTGAGAAAATGACTCGAGTGCGACATATTGCAAGGAATAAATAAAATAGCACCAACATCGAAACCTGTTCATTATTCAAAACAGTATAGTCAGCATTTGATTTAAATCGTGTTTTCGTGCGTTGCAAACGTTCCGCCGGAGTCAATGACTGCGCAACGTCCAGATTAGAAACGCGTCGCTTTCTACCATACCAGCAGAGGCGGCACTAGCCTGTAATGCGGCGTTGCCAGCTTGACTTGGCTCGGCTTGTGTTTGTCACTCGTTTGAGCAATTGAACATGTCTTGTCAATTAAAAGGCCGTCAATTGAATTTCAATGACAGCTTGTTAATTCCATGCACAGAGGTCAGTTTGTGTTTGTCATTTTAGAGCATGTTAAGATGACAGGAGTTTAAGATCCTTTTAAAAATGATTATCTGTTTTGATGGTGTCGTTATCGTAACATATTAAAAATAACATTAATTACGAGTAGGTACTTATGTAAGTAATAATGATTAGATAGCACTTTTTACTAATACTTATCTATTGAATTATTTATTCTGATGAAAAATAATGATAACTTAACTAGGTACCTAAGTCGGTAGGTTAGATAAATTATCTTAAGTTATCATATATCACGTACTTGGTACTTCAGTAGGGTGTTTTTATCATAATAACATAATGAAAGACGGACAGTGTCACTTATAAAATAAATAAAGTACCTTAAAAAAACCTGTGTGCCTTAGACCAAACAAATGATGTAAAACTTCTTTAGTTTAGCTCCATCTATCGGACGGTATAACTCTGTTTTTGCCTTATGTTCATGTCGCCATCTTGACAATTATACATTTTCATTTACCCTGACATACCAACATAATAATACAAATTTTTATCTTTGTTATGTTGACAATGGAGATACACGTGAACCAACTTCAACTTCCGTTCGCCTCGCATTCACCACCAAGCTTACTCACCAAGTCAAGTGTTCTTAAGTAAATTTTACTTCAAATACGAGCATTGGTTAGTAGCCCCATTTGTACTAACATCTTTTCCGTGAATCGAATAAATTTCCTAATACCAACTAACTATGGGCAAAACACTGTCAAACAGCATTAATATGCTGAAAACACAGCCGGAAAACTGAACATCATTCACGCGGTGCATAATTTTCAGCGCTCTCTCCCGCGGTCTATATCGTCATCACAGGACGCGGAGGGGCTAAAATATATTTCTGTTTATGTAGCCATCAGAACGACCTTCACAACAGTATAAAAATCATTTTTATAAAACTTAAACTCTAACAGCCTTATTAATAAACGGGTATTAGTCTCGGATTAGTTACTTCAGCTTTTGTCCTTTTTTTGCTACTGGAATATTTAGCTGGATCGAAAGAGACAAAAGATGGTGTAACTAATCTAAAGTTAGTTCGTGTTTATTAATAAGGCTGTAAGAGAACGAAGCTTTTAAAAGTAATGTTTGTAATTCACAATTTATCTGGATAGCCCGTCGAGCTTAGCGTAAAAAGTTCACAGAATTCACGTCAAAAACATACGATCCATTTATAAACTAGAAAAAATCATTTGAGAATTTAACGGATTGAAGTTAATCAGTATAACTATCACTGAAGTAAGATCAAGCAAGGAATATGACGTAGTTTTGAGAAGACCGCAGCCATCATGGATTTCTTCAGTTTACTTGCGTATCTATTATGTAAGAACATACATATTACGTAGAAGGTGTAGATGATGCGATGAGGATGCGGTTATGAAGAGGCATAAAGTGAAGGCCAATGAAAGAAAACAGTAAATTAATATTAAGAGGTGTCCGTACTCGTCAGTCGAAGATATTGCGATCAGTTGTTGTTTTAAAGATGACGTACGGACGCCAAGCTTTATTTATTTTTATTTTATTCGGAAAACTAACAGCTAAATATATAACAATAGATATATATGTAATAAACTTATGGCTAGTTAAAAGTTTTCACAACTAGGTGACTAATTTCGTTTAATAAAATGCACAGTCGACAGCATCTAGATAATGATGAACAAAACAAGATGAGAAACTAAACGTAAAAACAAATATTTTGAAGCAAGACTGATATTAGGAGGTAAAGAATCGATTATTTACACATCGCTTCAGTTGTTTCGCTTAGATAAATCTAAATCTATATATTTCGCCGTTGTATAATAACACCTGCATGCTCTAATTAAATAGCTGTTTTTTATGTTTTGGCTCCATACTTTTGTGTATTTAGCCAGTGTCAAGTAACTGACCATTTTTCAAGTTAATGATATTTAAGCAGATATGTGTCGTGTCACAGTCGAAGTCATAGTCTAGTCAAAGTCATACTCCTAGTAAAATGGTAGCAATTTTACTTGAAGCTTCTATGGAGTTTTGGAAACAACACGAAAAAAACGTTTCACCATCATTATACCACTTTCCCACACTCATGCCTGTAATCCAGCACTTAACGAATAAAATGCCACCAATTTTATGCACTAACACTGAAAATAACACAAGTTTTGGAAAATAATACAATGCAGCGACGCGATCTTTTTCGTTTTCCCGCCAAAAACTCCAAAATAGCTGTTTCGCCTGTAATTACGTTTTACTGTGGGAGTGAAAATAAGGTTATGTTTTCTAAAATAATATATAAAAAGGTAGGTCGCACTTTTCTCGAAGGTCTGTAGTCAACAGTAAGTATGTAGGGGAGACTGGGTACGGTTGCAACAATTTTCGATTAAACGCCCGTAGCACTGTCATTATGATACATAATTACAAACAAAACACATAAAATGAGAGAGTAGACGATCGTCTTCAAATAAATACTAGAAATAGAAGCTCAACTGCCATATTTACTAGATATCAAGCGTGTAATAAAAAGATGTGACACTGTTTCAACCGACCCCATGCCGGTTAGAATATAGAATAATATGATACATTTTATTGTTTATTTAAAACCCCTATTTTTAAATTAAAGGCTTTTTTTAATTAAATATAATTTAGCTTTAGTTTGTCATTATAATATACATTATATACATATATCAACCTGTATATTATACAGGCTGATATATATAATGTATATTATATATATATGTATAATTTACACAATGATCAGTTTGTAGACAGTATTTTTACAGGATGTATTTAACCACGCAACTAACGATTTGTTAATTTTTTTGAGTAAAATAAAATTTTGTGGAAATTTTATAAAATTCCTGTTTTTAAATTTAATTACAGTAGGTACTGATATCAACTAATAGGTTTTTGATTTTAATTCATTAAAAGAAGCTCCGATGACTCTACGTAGGTAAATTTGGTTATGATTAACCAATAGTAGAGAGCCGTTTTCTGTACATTGTTTAAAAAAAAGTAAAATAAAGGCTACTAAAATATGAGTTTAAATTGAACAAAATGACGAAAAATAAGACCTCAAGTTGTTAATGACAAAAAAAATAAAACTTATTTATTTCCTTGTTTAAAAACTGAGAGAGGTTGTAATTATTTATAAATCCGTCGAATTTGTGGATGTTCTTGCTTATTTTTAAGGTTCCGTGTTTGAATTTTGACAGGAAGTACATGTTTTACAGTTTACAATATTACTCTAAGATTTAATGCAATAGTGAAGAAAAAAACCAAACAATAAATTGGAAATACAATACAGTGATTTGTCTATAAATGGTGTAAATAATCACTAATCGTAAACAATAAAATGTTTCAGAAAAAAGACAAATTTATTACAAAAATAACCACATGTAGAAAAAGTCAAAAATCGATTGTAGGTAATGTAATATTGGGGTAGACCATTTTGCTAACTTTTATTGCAATACAATTTTTAATGTAATTTTGTAAGTATTTTAAGCTAATATAAATATTATATAGGAAATATTTGATTATTTGTTTGCATTGAATAGGCTCCGAAACTACCGATTTAAAAGAACATTTCACAAGTTTTTTTTTTTTTATGTTTTGGCTCCACACTTTTGTGTATTTAGCCAGTGTCAAGTAATTAATAATTTATCAAGTTAATGATATTTAACGCAAATATGTGTCAAGTCACAGTCGAAGTCATCAAGTCAAAACATAGTCCAGTCATATAAAAAAAAAGGTTGCACCTAACTACGTATTATTTGTAGTACATAACTTTGCTCTATTGTCAATAATTTCCGCAGCGTACGCGATATAATGATATTTTTGGTATTTTTTTCACACGTTGGGTTCCATTATCAAAGTTTTCATACGGATACCCAACTTTTTGGAAAATTTTCTATAAGGAAACTGTTGTGAGGCGTTTTCGCGGGAAAACGAAAAAGATTGTGTCACCGCATTGTATTATTTTCCAAAACTTGTGTTATTTTCAGTGTTAGTGCATAAAATTGGTGGCATTTTATTCGTTAAGTGCTGGATTACAGGCATGAGTGTGGGAAAGTGGTATAGTGATGGGGAAACGTATCTTTTCGTGTTGTTTTCAAAACTCCATAGAAGCTTCTGGTAAAGTTGCTACCACTTTATTAGGAGTATGACTTGACCAAACTAGACTATGACTTGACTTGATGACTTGGACTGTGACTTGACTTGATACATACAACATACATATGTATAGTATAAATTAACTTGAAAAATTTATTACTTGACACTGGCTAAATACACAAAAGTGTAGAGCCAAAAAAAAAGTTCGAACTAAGGAGCTGTCAAACTTTACCACAGACGGGCATAAATCTTCGAGAAAGATTTATGTATTTTTATTATAAATGAATGAATGAATAAATGTCTTTTCGTTTTTTCTTTCTTTATTAGTTAACCTGTACATTAAGAAATCAGTGATTTAAAATCCAATACGGGGAAATTTATTAACTTCACAAAATTTTATTTTAATCAGAAGACAAATAATCGCTGAACTAATAAATAATGTTACGGTTAAAATAGCCTAAAATATATTTAAACACGCCTTGAAAGGATTACGACATGTGAAACAATCACACGGTTAGATACAATTTGTTTATTGTTTTGTTTGTGTTTTTAGTTGGTTTTTAATTTTTGTTTAAGTTTTTAGTTATTGTTATTATTACCTCATTTAGAACAAATAGTTTTTTTGCCATTTTAGGGCTATTAATGACTTAATATAAAAAACGCCAATGAGTTTGTGTGTCATTATTTTTGTTCCGTTTCCCCTCCTCATTCACTACATCCTTATATATACATGGAACTCTATATAAAATACAAAGAATAATTATTAAACCGATTCTCCATTTTGACAGAAATGTCGTGTTTATAAACAACTAGCGCCCGGTCCCGGCATCGCACGGGTGGACATTTATTTTTTAAACATTTTGGCATAAACATTTTTTTCTTGCAATTAAAATAGCTTATATTAATCAGTGATAATGTAGCATTCAAATGGTGATATAATTTTTAAAATCAGTCCAGTACTTCTTGAGCCAATTCGTTACAAACATACATACAAATCTTTCCTCTTTATAATATTAGTATAGATAAATAAATCACAGCTGAATTAAGAACTGTTTTGTGTCTTTTAAAAATAAATATACGTTGCTAGCCGATAGATTAAACAGAAACATAATTTTATTTCAGAAAAAATATTCACAATCATTTTAATATTTAGATGCACACAATCCAAGACAAAGCTGTGGCTTGTATTATCGCTCAATTTTTCGTGCTTTACCTACTCTAAGAATAATCTTGTGTCGTAGGTTTCAGCATACCCTTCATGTTGTATCGTTAGCCGTAGCTGCAAATCGCAAAGGAACAATATATATATTATATACTTAATAAATACATCTATACTTACATATAAAATTCAGAGTTCTGATTGACTGACTGAATTATATATCAACGCACAGCCTAAACCGCTGGTCTTAGAGACTTGAAATTTGGAGGATGTGTTCTTTGTAAAGTGTAGGTATCCACTAAGAAAGGGTTTTTCAAAATTCTACCCCTAAGAGGGTGAAATGGGTGGTTGAATTATTTTCCTATAGGCCACGCGGGCGAAGCTATAAGCTCGTAAAATATAATGTTATTAACAAAATGAAATGTGCTTTTAAATATGTCTCCATGATATTATGTTATAATAGATAATTGTTGATCTAATACTTTAGAAAATGAATGACTTCTGCGTAATCCAGCCCCCTCACTTACTCACTAAGGTCTACGTAGAATAAAGTAGTAAGTACTGTAAAATATAGATAAGTTATAATGATATAGGAAAATTATCGGTTGTGATTTTTAACATGCAATACTTTTTAATTAATTTCAGCCATTCTCTAAATGAAATTAGGTAAGTAACTAAGAATACTAGGTCGTAACGACTTAAAAAATATTTTTCTATATAGATATTAGGTACCTAGTTATGTATCTATAAGAACATGTTGTACTAAGAATAGAAACAACTTTGTATACTATTCTATCCAATGATGTTTAATTCAACAAAATATAAAATAATATCTTGCCAGCGAGACAAGAACTCAATGCGCATTCAAATAAAGCTAAACGCACTGTTGATGGGTAATTATTTTATTAGCGCCGTTGATTATTAATATAATTATTAATAATCAACGGCGCAAACATTAACGCCTATAGTTAAATCCTCTACATAGTTGTTAGGTAGTTAATTATTCATCACGTCGATTGTCCTCGTAAAAACATTAATTATCAGTTGAAACAACCGCGCACCACGCTAGGGCCGCTGCTTCAGTTTATTCAGAGCGAGCACAGAACGAGCCAAGTAACCTATACATAGCCACCTGGACGGTCACATAGAAAAACCGTATAAAAACACACAGCTGTAACTATCCAAACACGCTCAAATAACAGCTCTAATGCAACTAACCAAAGCTTATTTTGATCCATATTGCGAAGAATAGAACCCTGTCGCCCTAAGCTCTCGTCAGTATTCTGTTAGTATACAATAAATATTCGGCGCCAGTTGTGCCAGAAGTACACACATATACATAGGAAAGCGGCGTTGTAGCTTGCCAAGAGCGGCAACGTCGCAATACTCTGTTACGGATTCCAAGCTAGTTTGAATTATCGGATAATGTTTCGATATAGTTCTTAATTGGTCACGTTACATCACTAATTTCGACTTTGAATACAGCGTCGCAGAGTTTATGTCAATGCTGATATTTTTATGAAGGACTTTGTCGTTATAATGTGGTATTGAGTGAGGGTAGCGGGCCGCGCGGCTGTGAACGCATTGTGTTCGTTTTTTACAAGCCGCGATAGAATCGATGTCAGTTGGCAGATTTTTTATTTTACCGTTTTTTGGCCTTGTTTGCTTTTTAGCAGACTGTGAACGAGATATTACTATGAGCTGATGGATTGCTTGTCTCCTGCTGTTAATGAAAATTATGGTCACAAACGACCACACACAAACAAACAATCATTCCACTGAGTTGTAGGATGTGGTGGTACACAGGTGGTAGAACTTTTCGGCAAAGTTCGTTTAGGTAGGTACCACCGCTTTGCCAGTTATTCTACCCCCAAGCAGTAGTGCGCAAGCACTGCTGTGTTCCGGTTTGAAGGGCACTGTAGCTAGTGAAATTACTGGGCAAATGAAACTTTATGACCTGATCTCACAGTCTAATCTTACTAGCTGAAACTGGCGCTATATAGATATAGATACGTAAATCTTATAGGTATACTTTTAGAAAGAAGGAAGCTTTTGGAATCTTGTTTAATCTTATGTAAACCCTACCTCCTACTTTCAAAGGCGAAAATTGTTATAGGTTATATTAAATGCACTAGAGATACTCTAGCAGAGCCCAGTTTAGTAATAAAAACGCAACATCAAAAGCACCCAGAAATAAAAAGAGAAAAGAAGAACACTGCATCTGAAATCTTGTCCAAGAATTCCTTTATAAAAGTTCACTCTAGTTCGAAAAAGAAAACAGTTCTAGTAGAGCCCTCCTTATTGATTAAAAAAACCAAAAGCAAAGACATATAAGAATATAAGCTATTGTTCGATCCAAAGTTTCAAGCACTAATAATAAGATCAACCGATTAATAGCCACTAATTTTTTTATTTATTTATTTACTTACAATGTATGTATTTGATTGACTAAAGAACGCAAAGTAAGTTGACAATTGCTCTTTGTCTGATTATTAAAATTGATTGACCGCTTAATAATATTATTTGTTTGTCGGCTAGTTTGAATAAATGATCCGCGAAACGCTATCGTTTCGAGGATCATTTATTCAAATTCGCAAATCTCTCGGCCAGCTAGATTTATTTTGATCTATATCAAAATAAATCAAGCTGGCCGAGACAATAATTAGAGACAATCCAAAGAGTAAGATTAAAATAACAACCAACAGTTTCGATACAAAAATACTTTATTGAATCCGACCGTAAAGCAAATAAGAAATTGAATTCAACTCTTTTAATCTTTTCATCGAAATCTCCGATAGTTTTTTTTGTTTTGGCTCCACAATTTTGTGTATTTAGCCAGTGTCAAGTAATTAATTTTTCAAGTTAATTTATTTATTACATATGTATGTTGTATGTGTCAAGTCAAGTCACAGTCCAAGTTATCAAGTCAAGTCATAGTCTAGTCTAGTCAAGTCATACTCCTAGTAAAGTGGTGGCAACTTTACCAGAAGCTTCTATGGAGTTTTGGAAACAACACTAAAATAAACGTTTCACTATCATTCCTACACTCATGCCTGTAATCCAGCACTTAACAAATAAAATGCCACTAATTTTATGCACTAACACTGAAAATAACACAAGTTTTGGAAAATCCAAAACTAGTGTTATTTTCAGTTATGTTAATACAATGCGGAGACACGATCTGTTTCGTTTTCCCGCCAAAACATCCTCCGATAGTTTTGACTGTGAAAGCAAATTCACCTTTATGTTACTTACGTCATTGTTGACAAAGACTATATACTTAAATATACATAATATGTTAATAATACCAATAGTTCTATGTATTGTTTCCTAACACAACTTGAAGGTTTACTGGTAAACATCAAAACCGAATTTTCTTTGAATGATTTTTTGCACTGATTGCTTAAAACTCACTAATTAAATTTTCTCAACACTTTCATAATTCATTAGGTAATTTTTCTGGCTTTAATATTAACCATAAAGCATCATGCTGTATCATTGTCAAATAGAGTTGTGCAAGCTTAAATATGCACGGCGCGGCGAAAACATTTTTATTTTTGCTGTATTTTTTGTATGGTGTCTTTATTCAATTGTTTTTACATAATCTACGTGTAAACTAAAACAGCTTTAAGAAAAAATATTGCTATTCTAACACCAATAAATTAGATCTACCCTATATATGCAAATCTAAGAAAATAAAGTAATGTCATGTTGTTTCCACGCGGTCTGTATTTTTAATTACAGCTTAACGAATAAGATCGATAACAATTTTTCCAAAAAAAAAACCTGTCAACCATGCTATCTCAAATGCATTACGATGTATTCCGAAATGTTAGTGATGATGTAGACTTTCAAAAGTAGGTAGATCATAGGTTCTCATTTTTGAAACGAAATTATAGCGCTTAACTTATGAATGATTGTGAAAAAGTAAAACGTAAACTGTTAGTTTTTGTGGCTTTTACGCCAAATTGGCGGAACAGATTTGGATGGAACATTACACACAGGTTGCTTATATTACTGGCACACATATAAATGGAACATACATATTTTTATTCTAGGAAATTGAGGTTTCCGCTGGAAAACGAGTAAATTCCAGACACCAAGGCACTCTTTGAAAAAGAGTCATATTGGCCAGTCGTTCCCAAACAAAGCGCTTACTAACGTGAACGAACAACATTTCCTTTTTTATTTATATACTTACATAGGTGACTATATTTTAAAAAGTTTACAATTGTCATAGCTATATAGATTATAGAAAAACTCGAAAAAGAGAGATTGAAATCTTTTTTCGCGGCGACGCTGAGTGCCGACCCTGCTACTTCTTATACGCGAACGAAGTCACGGGCAGTAAACAATCTGAACACACGGAAAACACTATTAGCTGGTAGGACTTTTCTGCAAAGTCCGTCTAGGTAGGTACCACCGCTTTGCCAGTTATTCTGCCGCCAAGCTGTAGTGCTTGCACACTACTGTGTTCCGGTTTGAAGGATGTAGCTAGTGAAATTACTGGGTATTTGAGACTTTAAGATCTGATCACACAGTCGATTAATCTTATTACCAGACTGTGCTGATGTCTCAGGATGACGTGCGTGATGAGTGCAATGTCGCGCGAAACTTTATATTTTAGAGTTGCTGTCTGTGACACTGTTCTGTTATGGGCGGCTGTGTCACTTAGCATCAGGTGAACGATTAGCTCGTCACATCATTCACTAACATAAAAACTACAGGCAAGCATAAATAATCGATTGTCACGTGCAATAACATCATTAGTCGTCCATTGACACAAAGGAAAGGAATTTCCTTCCTTGCAGTATTCCGGCCATTGTCGACTTTCAAAGAACCGACCGCGGTTGAGGTATCGAGTTACCGCCATATTGGGTGACTCTCCGTTGCAACTTGCAACTGTATTAATTACATTGACCATGTTTCGATGTTTAGTTGAGTCAGTTTTGAGAGGATAATGATGTAACCGAGGCTTTAGACCGTTGTTAATCCAATGAATAGCTCTTCGTTATCCGTTTACCTTACCTCGATCCAATTGAAGATCCAAAGTAAATCGGTACAATACAATTTGCACTAGTTTTCTTGTAGCTTCTTCTTTATAGGTGTAATCGAAGCTTTGGATCGGAGTTTTCTGTTCTGCATTGTACCAGATTGCTTGCACCAGTTGTAAGAAAGAGAACTTCTTATTTTTCAAACTCATATATTGATGGCACAAGCATAAGCACTTTGTAATTCTATATGCTTAGTACAATAACTTAATTTTAAATACCTAATATAATTTTGACTTGTAAACGTGCTAAAAATAGTAGTAATAATAAAATCTTTTGACTTTGACTTTGAATTGAATTGAAATGATGAACCGAGGTGATGGTAATCGATATCTAAAACCAAAAATAATTCACATATTTATATCCACACAACTGATTGTTTTTCCGGGATTTTAGTAATACACGAACAAACGTACAAAACAGACAATATTTCACTTTGTATCCATGTAATGTATGGACTACTCGCGTGTCATTGCTTTAATAATCTGCTAATTAATTCATGAATGAATGAGGCATGCTGTTTGTTCAACGGGTGAGGCAACTTTTCCCTCTGAATGCTTCTCACTGTGTCTAGAAATTAGAACTAAAATCTACAGTTAAAATAAATAACGAAACTAAACTTTTCAGGATTAGACAAAAATATATTTCAAAAAAATGTATATGACGGCTACGTTCAGTTATAAACTCTATGCGCAGCGGGCAGTCCCGTAATTTACCCTGTGGCAGCATTTAAATTTATTACAGTGGCAACACCGGCAACTGTCGTCGCTGCCCCACCCATCTGGCTATATAAAGAGATCCCTCGGTGTACTACGATCATTCTTGTTCCAGACACGGCGCGGTGTAGACATGCTGAAGGCCTATAGTTATATAGGTTGCAACCTAAAAGACAATTTTATATGGAGGAGCAGAACTGTATAACAAACTCTCTAAACCTATTAACGAAGCTAAATCATTCCCATCGCTCAAAAAACTATTGAAAATCCACATTTTGAGTGATTCAAATTACTTCTGTAACTCACGTAATCTTTGACCAGACTTGTGTTGAATAGTTTTTTGTTTAACTACCTTATAGTTATAGTAATTTATTCTTGCATTTATGCCTGCATTCTCAAAGGCAAACTATGTACCATACCATTTATAATTAATTAGCTATTTTTTTTTTCTCAGTGTAGGTATATGTATAACTATGTTCTTTGAAAAATAAAAAATCTTAAACCAGTAACAAATTATAATAACTATATCTTAACTTATTGCTTTATTATGAGTTTACGTAGTTATTTTTGAATATTTTTTGGCACAAACATTATTGCACTAATTAACGCATCCACACGAATTCTTAAATACGTAATCGTTTTTATAGGGTTCCGTACCCAACACAATTATATTATAGTCCATCAGCCTTATTAATAAACACGAACTAGCTTAAGACTAGTTACACCATCTTTTGTCTCTTTCGATCCAGCCAAATATTCCAGTAGCAAAAAGAGGACAAAAGCTGAAGTTACTAATCCGAGGCTAATACCCGTTTATTAATAAGGCTGCATCTGTTTTAGTAGGTACTTCCTTACTGTAGGTACTTTAGTAGTTCTTGGCATGACATAGTTGGGCAGAACGATTACCTACCGTCCTGCAGAAACAAAATTGAAGGGTTGAGAATAAAAAGGGTTTAACTGACAAATTGATAGTTTCTAGAAAATTGACTTTAAACTTCAACGGCGTTATTTTAATCTAGAGTGCTTATAAGGTAAAAGAAAAGGTTTATGTAAGTTTCAGTTGCTTGAAAATGTTTTAATTCTTTAAAGTACTAAATATAGTACTAATTCATACAATTACTGTAAAAATATAATATAATAAAATAAATATAATAATGTTTTTATGCTAAGCGAACTAACTGTATTCCTATGACAGATAAACCGTTTTTAGACTCAAAATCTCGAGATTTAAACCTCATTTCGGTATTTTGAGAATGTATTATTGGAGATAATTTCACGCTGAATCCAACGATACCCATAAGTCATTTGGTGAATAAAATCAGTTAAACCCTTTTTATTCTCACCCCTTCAATTGAGTTCTATCATTGGTTCATAACATACAGTAATTGCTGAGTGAAAAGTGCTTGAAGTCTAGAATAATATGTGACGTGTTTGTAGGTAAATATTTCTACCACGCCATATATTAGTAAGACAAAACAAACCGCAACATAGACAACGCAGTTTATGGTAAGAAGTCAATCGCGGTCTGGAGTCGTAAACGGCTTACAATGGCTCGTAAAAGAACTTTATGGGCAGTGTTGACTTCAAAATTAACTACTACGAGGTTAAAAGTCGAAATGTGACACTGTTATGGCAAAATTGTAGTGAGTTCTCAATCAAACAACGATCTTATCGCGTAGTGCATTTTTGGACATTTTTGTAACTCACTTTTATTAGACTTGCATTCACCGTTGAACGGTTAAAGGTGAAGGATCACATCGTACCGTCGTAACCGGCAGCATGTTCTAGAAACAGAATGAAGGATATCTTGTACCATTACCAACCCGCATGTTTCCAGCGTGTTGAATTATGGATATAAAAAAAAACGAGTGTGGTTTAGACCACACGACTGAAGTAAAACTTCTTCAGTTTAGCTCCATCTATCAGCCGGTCTGATTTTGTTTTTGCTTTGTTTAATGTTAATGTTACCATCTTGACAATTGTAAATTGTCATTTTACTGCACATACCAACATAATATATATTTTTAACTTTGTTATGTTGACAATAGAAATCTACGTGAACCAATTTCAGCATCCGTTCGCCTCGCATTCACCAGCTTACTCTCCAAGCCAAGCGTGCATAAAAAAGTTTTACTTCAAAAAATACTTAATGGTATGGCAAAACTATTGTGTATAGTTCGTCTAAGTACCTAGGTACCGTGTACCGCTTTGCCAGCTACTGCCAATCACTACTGTGTACACTCGAGCTTAAAATAGTATTGTTCCCTCTACTATTTATCACCTATCTATATGGAGCTGACATAATCGCTATGCGACTAAAACTCCCAAAAATTATAGATTAAAAAAAACCATCTATGAGAAAATAAGTAAATAAGTACAACAACTTATTAGTATCAAATTTTTAGCGTCCGAGTACATTTAAGCACATTTTTGTTCGGTTACATTAATATATTACTTACACTGTCATTTTAAGAAAACACATTTCATGTTTACAAAACGAAGTTTATTTTCCACAAACTTTTTTCGCTCATGGTTTATAGCATTATTTACTTGTTCATACAATGTTCGTGACTAATCTATTTAGTCATTGGAGCTTTTACTAACAATATCCATATTCCAAATTAAAATCACATTTAGTCCCTGTTTACGAAGAACAAACTGAAATTTTCGAATTGATGTAATAAAAATATATACAAGGTGGAATTTGATTCGTTTTTTTCCTTTAATGTATGTATTCAGTCCATACTATAGAACGCTCCCATATAACTAAATAAAAAAGGACTTATGAAATAAAACTTAAATCTAGGTATTATTAAATTACTGCAAATTTAAATTCTAAAGAAAAGCCTTGCAACATTGATCAAAGCAGGTGTTTTATTGCCTACGAAACATTTACAAAGCACTCAGCTGGTGTCCGCGCTGTGTGAACTGTTAAATAGACATTTCGGCTGTCATGCAGTTATTTTAGGAGGCACTAAAACAATTTTTTTTTATATTGGACCTTTTACGAATTTTCTGTAGCATGGTCTGAATACATACATTTAAGGAAAAGAGTGAATTAAATGCCACCGTGTATATACTACATACGTGTGTAATGAAAATAAACATTGTGCCGTGCCATGGACTTTTAGGAACATCAAGTTAAGAAGTATTAAAAGATAAGCGAAACGTGGGCTATGAAATATTTCATCATCATTAGCTGAAATATGTCAAGCGCTTAAAACAACCTCGTAACTCTCGTAGTTCAGTAATATTTCGTAACTAAGGCCTCCTTAATATCTTGAAAAGTTTGACCGAGTTTGCTTGTATTCTAAATTCGTTTTGAACTAGAGTTTTTTTAAAGGCTTGCGTTTGACCACTATTGCACATGATAGTAAGTAACGATGAGGTCTAGGATGTAACACGATTGCCTAGAAGATCTCTCTCTCTCTCTCTCTCTCGTTTTTAAGACGTCAAGGTTGTAGTTTTCGGGTAATACGGACGCTGGTAAAGCGTTCCACTCTTTAGCTGTTCGCATGAGAAAAGTGGAGCAAAATCGCTTTTTTCGCACATTTGAGATATTACCATGTAACAACGGTGGCGTTTTTTCGTACGTCCGATTGTCCGATGGTGGAAAGGTGATGGCAGAATCAGGTTTTACAACTCCAATGCGCATTCTCCAAAATGCACTCGACAAACTGGCAGAAGACCGATAAACTGGCAACTTTGCGACTATGGTCGAGGCTTTGCAGTCGGGTCGCAAACATGTCGCAACCTATGAGCCTGAGTTGAGTAGATATCAATTGTTTTTGCCAATATTATTGGAATCGACCGGTAAATGGCGCCGGTATAAACTTCTTCTTCCCTTAATTTTGTGGGAGAAATACCCTCAAATAGAAGATCGCCAACGCCAACTATGAAACAGTAGAAACTGTATTGGTAATACCGAGTTTCATAAAGATTATTTGTACCAGGGAATGGGCAGCAGCATCATTCTCCTCGGTCTTCATTATTATATTTATTTATTATCTTTCGGTCTTTTACAGATTACACCATGGTGAATGCGTACAAGAACTGCATGATCTCATTCTCCCATCAACATTCCACTACCGAACTACTAGACGCTCGGCTAAGCGCCATCCTTTCGTGGTCGAAATACCACCCATTCGTACCAAGCGATTTGACTCAACGTTTTTAATTAGAAAGGTTAAGGAATAGAATGCCTTGCCAGCGTCTGTGTTTCCGGCGAACTATGACCCGGGCGTGTTCAAGAGAAGAGTGAATAGGTATTTACTTGGCTAGCATGCTACACCTTCGATCGCATCGTCACTTCCCATCAGGTGAAAGCGTGGTCAAATGCTAGACGATTTTGAAGTAAAAAAAAAAGAATCTACTGCGATCACCAAGACGCCTGCTAGTGTGGTGAATTGGTAATTATGGAAAACCACTCCCCTATGATAAACGTCTAAAATATTCAGTTGTTCGAAAGACTTCGCTCGTTCGGTTAATGAACATACCAATGAGATAGAAAGATGTCCCTCGTTCATCAAGCACAAATAATAATAATAACGCCCAAAGATCACATACTTAGATCTTGGACCCTAACTAGGATTCCCTGTGTCTAGGGACCTAGGAACGACCATGGTCCCACAACACCCAGGCTCAGAACAAGAATAATTGCGTTTTTTTTTTCTGTGCACAAATACTGCCGCGGGAATGGGAACCGCCGCCTCCGGGTTATGTGTCAAACTGCTCAACTACCACATTACAGAAACTGTCTAATATAACTCTACCAGATCTTATCTACCTACTATATTTCGTTTACCATTATAAATAGAGCTTATCTATAGAGCATATATATACATATATAATTCATCGGACTCATCTCAAGACAACGTTTGTGATAAGGACAGCTGCAGGTCAAGGATTATCGTCATACTTTGAAGATTCGATTACAATACCTCAGACTAACAGAAAAAGACGGACGGAGTTTAGTGTAGTGCCAAAATTAAATTCGTCAATAAAGACAGACGTAGCTACATATTATAAGCGGCCTTGTGAGCTATAGATCTCTTTTTTTTAACGGGCTAATGCTGTTGGTTTCTTCTGACCCTTACAGAGTCACCAGGCGGGCGTGCACGCGCTTAAGGCGCCCAGAAGTCAAAAATGGGAGGCAACTGGGGCCCCGGCCTCGGCCGAGCCTCGGCTTGGGCCGTTGCATGCCGGGATAAGAAGATCGAGATGACTACGTCCACTGGAAGAGTGGACTCATCAAAGTCGCGTCCGTTCTAGATAACCTACGGGGGGTACGTCGACCTCGCCGGCGGGGTCGGTGACTGATTGTGTTACGTTGGTGTTCTATACCGGTGCCAAAAGTGGTATCTGAGCCAGTAGGGTTAGACCGGTCCGGTGATCCTAGCGCAGCCGATACTACGGCTGCTATAGGATTGTCCGAGTCGCTCAAGATGTGTCTCGGGCGACAACGACGGGGTGGAGTTGACCTAGTGGACTGGTGGACCTAGTGAGTCGGTGTTTGCATAACTAAAAACTGAAAAACTATTTGTGCGTTTAACTCTCATAAGTCTGCCATTATACTTTTATAAACTAAATCGACTATATTTTATCTGTAGTTTTCGATGAAATAAGTTATTGTAAGTTTTACTATCTTTTTTATTTGTATTAAACAAAGTAATCATTCGATGCATATTTACCATGTGGCAGTTTATTGCCCTTCTTAAATAAATCAGCTGGACAGAAGGCAACAAATTCTTCAAAAGCAATACTTTTCGACTATTGATTTTTTTCCCGCCAAGAACATATCCCGATTCTGGAATAAGTAGAAATCTGAAGGTGTAAGATCTGGTGAGTACGGCGTATGATAGAAAAATTCCAACCCCACCAATTGTTTTTATGTGCATATGTTCAATTTTATTTGTAGGTATCTATCTATATATAAACTATATATATATAAACTATATATATCTCTACGCGTGCCGTCGCCGCAAAGTATTTAGTCGGAGTAGGTATCTGCAATACCTATTTATACTCGGTACAGTGTACTTACGGCCGTACATCAATGCTTTATTATCAACGTTATAAGCTATTTGACCTCTGTCCGTTTGAACTGTACGATATTGTATCTTTTCACTCACATGCTAATTGGATTTGAGTGTTGTATTTTGAAATGTAGGTTAAGTTGTTGTTTGAGTGTTATGTAAACTAACAGCAATTAGGTAATTCTCGGGTGAATGCGAGTTCGCCGCTACTTGGTGCTTAGTACTCACTTCTTGTCCCAGATCTTTGATTTGATACATTACACATACAGGTTATGTTTTGATATATTATCAATTTGGCCAAATGGCGTGGGAACGGGTCTATACATGCTTGATGTTTGTCCATTCGTTTTAAACAGGCTTTTTTTAGATGATATAAAAAAGTATAGATAGGCTTCTAAATATTAGATTGGTACATTTTGAAAGGATAACATAATGATATTTAGGTTTAGCTACTTCAAGAATATAAGGAAGTAATGTTTAACAAAAAAATTTGTAACAAAAACCTAATAGTAGGCATTACAGTATGTTAATAATAATATAAATAAGTCTAGTAATCTTATTACTAGATTGTGCTGATGTCTCAGGATGACGTGCGCAGTGCGGGGTCACGCAAAACTTTATAATTTAGAGTCCCGAGTGAACCTGCCACTGATATGGGCAGCCGTGTCGCTTAACATCAGGAAAATGGTTAGCTCGTCTCGCCATTACTTAACAAAAAAATAATAAAAATAACGCTAACGATCACATACATAGATCCTGAACCCTAACTAGGATTCCCTGTGTCTATTGACCCGGGAACTACGAGGACCATGGTCCCACAATCATTTGTCTCAGAACAAGTATTTGCGCTTTAATTTTGTGTGCACAAATACTTGTCCTGTCGTAGGAATCGAACCCGCCGCCTCCGGGTTTTAAGCCGACCTGCTCAATCACTGTCTGTTAAATATAAGATATTAATTTATGACAATTATCGTTATTCTGCATACAGTTGCGATATTAAAAAGTTGTTATTAAAAGTGATAATGTTTGGCGATAAGCTGCCGTAGAACAAAAATGCGCAATAATAATGACGGCTTTGGCTCATTGGAATAATTATTGATTTACGTATTACATTTAAGTGTATTACTAGATCTAGCCCGTGGTTTCACCCGTGTTTCTACATACAGTTTTGGCACCCCATTTGACTCTTAATCATTGAATTTTTAAATGTTTTTTAAAGACACTCTAATAATTAATAATAATAATAATAACGCCCAACGATCACATAAATAGATCCTGGACCCTAACTAGGTTTCCCTGTATTTCGAGACCCAGGAATGAGGACCATGGTCCCACAACACCCAGACTCAGAATAAGTATTTGCGCTTTTTTTTCTTCTGTGCACCAATAGTTGTCCTGCCGCGGGAATCGAACCCGCCGCCCCCGCGTTATCAAGTCTATAGTATAAAGGTCTAGAAGTCAAGACTATGGAACATGTGCTATTACATTGCACAGCCACAGAAGAGACACGATGAATCGGGATCGAAGGCAATTGGTCTCCAAACCACCCATACCATCAAATGCGACAACACTGGACCAGTTGTGCCAGCGACCCAAGGCAGTGCTCCGCTACATGAAGGAGCTGGGCTGGCTTGGGTAGATGCTGGCAGGGGGAAATGCACAATACACCCCATGGGGGACGTCAGTGCAGGCCTTACCGCCCCCAAATAGAATTAGAATTATAGGTCTAGTGGTTCGGGGTAACCGTTATCTTATCGGTCAGTCAGTTACTCAGGATAAAGGATTTTTTATTAATGCCACATTATCAGCCAGAAAACGTCCATCTGCTGAATATAGGCCTTCTCCATTAGGGCTATAATCACAACGCTTGGAAGCCTTCTTGCTGCAGTTTTAATTACGCCCAACGATCACATACATATACACAGATCCTGGATCCTAACTAGGATTCCCTGTGTCTAGGACTACTACTGAACTACGAGGACCGAGGGAGGAGTTATTTTGTATTTTGGTTGTTGGTTGTGTAACGGAGTTACTCAATATTTATTAGTAATATAGATCATAAACCTTTCTTTACCACCTTTTTCTAAAGACGATGCTTGACTTTTAGAGAACAGAGCAACGTTTTTTAAAACTAAAAATTCTACGGCTAATATGGAATTTCATTCCATAAAGAAAGCCGAAATATGGAGTAGGTACTTAACCATGATTAGACTCGATCATTGCGTTCTTACGTTCTTTCTAATAACGACTAAGGTGGAAGGCGCTCTGGTACTTAATAAACACACCGGTTAGTCCATAATTTTAATGTTTATCATTTTGGGAAGTGGTTAATAAGACTAAAAGACCGCCCTTTAGGATCGTGATGATCATAATGGTTCTTTAATTCCTGTCCATCCTAAGGTAGCCTGGAAGAAATCGCTTAATGCGATAAGGTCGCCCTTTGTTCTACCATTTTTAAAGTTTTTTAAGGTTAGTTATGTATTAGTTGGTGTTCAATAAAGTATTATTTTATTGTATTGTATTATGAATGAAAGCCAACATCCGTTAAGTAGTAGCTACCAATACAGACAAGATACTAAGACAGTCAAAAGTTACCGAGTACGTACTTAAGTACAGGACGATTACATACCTGTTGAGCTGCATAGGTAGTAATTAAGGCCTAATATTATTTCCAGAGAAGTACCTAGACTGACACGGGCTTACTAGCATAATGTTAATTAATAAGAAAGTATAATTATTTCTATTAATCAAAAATACTTTAATTTCCACAAACAACATAATTAACGACTAATAAAACGTCATTTCATTATTGTTTTAATTATTCAGATCTTAAACCAATCTCAAGTAGATCATGAAAACTATAGACCGTTCCACGTGTTGCAACGTGTCATATTATTGTGTCCATATGTGCAAACATGTCCTCCATGTAAATTGCACATTAAAATTATCCTCCATTGCAAATTAAATAACAGAGAGAAACAAAAAATACTCGTGGCACGCTTCAGCACCCCACCCGCCCGCGGCTGACAAAGAATAGAAATGTGGGGAGGCTCACCCTAGCAATCAATTCTAAAACCCTCTTCTATTACCACCCTCCATCCTTCTCTAACCATCCCGCTGAGTATAGCTATCTCTCTCTAGAAAACGATTAAGCGGCGCGAAAAATTCCGAGAGTCGCCTCAGGCTGTGTTGAAAGTTTTGAAGACTGCTTTCTTCTCATCTTTGACAACGGTAACTTTGCTGCAGAGAAGTTACGTTTAGTTATAGTGATAAGGTTCAAAATTCATCGTTTTTGATCAAGTTGTAGGTAAAGATAAGTTGGTGAATTGAAGATTGATGTAGACGATGCTGTCGAAAATGATGAAACGCAGATTGAATCGCGTCGACGCTTTGGGCGGGAAAATGTTAATGTAGAGGGAACTGGAAGGCATTGATTTTGATTAAGTACAAATGGTAAAACATCAAGTTCATACTTCGTGTACAATATTATTGTCGTATCGCTGCACCGCCGTGTTACAATAAACTTTTACTGGATACTTAAAGTAAATAAGATTTTTTAAATTATTAACAAAAACGTTCTCACGCGTAATTTGGTACATTGTCAAATAATTTCCTACACTTCATTAAATCAACGAAACACAACTATATTTTACAATCCAATCTGTTTCAAAACCCTTCTTGGATGTTTATTCTTTTAAAAAGATAAATAACAAATAAACATTGAATTTTTGTGTTTATATTAAGATCTTCTTCAGTTTTTTTTTGGCGGGAAAACGAATTACCTATTTCGCGTCATCGTATTGTATTGTTTTTAGATTATTAAATGCAATTATAATTTAAGTTTGAGAGTTTTGGCGGGATAACGAAACGCTCCACACTTTTCTGTATTTAGCCAGTGTCAAGTATTTGATAATTTCTCAAGTTAATTAATATATACTTATATGTGAGTCAAGTCAAGTCACAGTCGGAGTCATCAAGTCAAGTCATAGTCTAGTCTAGTCAAGCCACACGCCTAGTAAAGTGGTGGCAACTTTACCAGAAGCTTCTATGGAGTTTTGGAAACAACACGAAAAGAAACGTTTCACCATCATTAGGTATACCACTTTCCCACACTCATGCATGTAATCCAGCACTGAACGAATAAAATGCCACCAAATTTATGCACTAACACTGAAAATAGCACATGTTTTGGAAAATAATACAATGCGGTGACTCGATTTTTTTCGTTTTCCCTCGACGCTAATAGTTTCGTGTCGCTATCTACTATTACCGCTCTGAAGTGAGCAAGGTTGTATTGCTGCGCAGTAGCATTATAACAACTATGAACTAAGTATCAAAAGAAGCATTATTCTATGAACTAAGTATCCAAAGAAGCATTATTCTATGAACTAAGTATTAAAAGAAGCATTATTCTATGAACTAAGTATCAAAAGAAGAATTATTCTATGAACTAAGTATCAAAACAAGCATTATTCTATGAACCAAGTATCAAAAGAAGCATTATTCTATGAACCAAGTATCAAAAGAAGCATTATTCTATGAACTAAGTATCAAAAGAAGCATTATTCTATGAACCAAGTATCAAAAGAAGCATTATTCTATGAACTAAGTATCAAAAGATGTATCAAAAATTATTATTACGTATTTGGTAATGGCAGGGCTGTACAGAGTTCACAAAAATAATCCCTGCTTAAAAAAAAAACATTTTAGGTAAAAGCTTTTCTTTGGGGAAAGATGTAAATTTTTGAAGTAAATCTTCTTTACGACTTGGGGAGTATGCTGATGAAATTGGTTCACGTAAATCTCCATTTTCAACATAACAAAGTTAAAAATTTGTATTATTATGTTGGTATGTCAAGTAAAATGACAATTTACAATTGTTAAGATGGCGGCAATAACATTGAACAAAGCAAATACAAAGTTACATATTCCGCACACCACCGAGACTTAATGGTTCAGCCATTTTATCCTGAAATACCAACAAACAAACAGACAATCTTTTACTTTAATGGTGCAATAGCTGAACTGATTTTGGTTAATTTTACACACACTATATTCATATTCTGGGATGAACATATTAGGATATTTTTATTCCGTAAAAATTTCACATGAAAACGGGTTCTTTAGCCTGTGAGTGTTTAGTTAAATATTATGTACCTACTTATGGATACCTACCTATATTGTTTATTAGTGTACATACTTAATGCAATGCATATCAATTGCACCTCATAATTTGTAATAAGCTGCTACGTGACGATAATGACTTAATTAAACCTTGAAAATAAAATCACCATGTTAATATAAACAAACGAGTGTGCTTTAGACCACACGACTGAAGTAAAACTTCTTTAGCTCCATTATATCGGCCGGTAACTACATATGTTTAGAAATTTAAGTATTCGGCAGTTATCTATTTATAACCAGTGGCTTTCCAATAATCTGTCATTCAACTTCTATTTTATCAACGTTTTTTACCTCAAATAACCCCGTTATTTATAATCCCATTTGGAAATTCTTTATTGTTTGATTCGGTGTACTCATATAGCATAAAACTGAGCCTTTAGGTAACTATAAAAAACCTTAAAAAGTAGACAAAATTTCTTCAAGCAGCTCCTGGTTCAGTGATCTCTATTTAATCGATCTCAGACAATAAAAACATCATTGTAACAGAATATATTTGAATATACATAAATATTTATAAATTTGCGATTTCCGCCGCTGCGGAAAGTGGCGCTAGTGAGGCAAGTCTCGTCGCGCCGCGGTGTGTCGGTGTGGTGCGCGGGACGGCTCCGATCGCCGCGCCGCCGCGCCGCCGCCTCTGCTCGGCCGACACGTTAGCGCTCTCATCTACCAGGAGCGCATGTAACGACGGAGGAGAACGGCACGTCCGTTGCCATTCTCCAACACGCTTTAAGCTGACAGCACACAATCTGTTTCATTCGGCATGCGCCCCCTAATAGTACCATCTCGCTCACGCTATCGATGACCCTCGTTTGACCGAACGAGGTAACGGCCTTTGCGTAGCGCTCCGTCTACAACCAAATACAAGTCTTTAGCATGTTCGAAATAAGTTTCATGTTTTCTTGTACGAAAAGAAGTTTAATGAAATTCTCCGTCGTTCCACAAAAATGGAAGTATTTTGTAAAGCGCGCAGAGAATTTCTGATACATTTTGTTGATTTATGCTGCCCTAATCGTCTCGATGCTTAAAGATCATTTTAGCGTGGTTTAAATTCCTTTTTTGTTTGGAGAGCCATCGCAGCGATATGGAATGGGTTGATAAAAAATAAAGTGGAGGAAATTATGAGACGGAATGTTGTGTGTGGTTTTGTTTAGATCGCTTGCATTGCGTCGGCAATCGGCATTCTATTTTACTGGTATGGTGGTTCGTTTTAAAATCTTATGTTAGAATGTTTTTAAAACGGCTGACAATCAAAGCAAATTTTTTCGCTTCTGAAGCTTAAGCCTTGTAGATGTACAATTGTACATACCATATATAGGTCAGATATTATTTTTTATTTATTTATTTATCAACTTCCACCAGCTTCAGAGAAGGGAATTTTTTTTTGATAACACGTCACGTACCTACGTTATGATAACATTATTACCACTTGTAAGAGGTAGGTATAGCGAACATATTCTAGGTCTCTGTATGTACTACGCGTAACCTAACGCGTTGGTTAATTAGCACAGTAAAATAATAGTATATACTAAGTAAGTAGTTATGGTAAAATAGTATTTTTCTATGATGTATTGTAAGTACATATTTATATTACATTATCTACGCTTGCCTACAGTTGCCTTGCCTTGCCTAAAGTTGGTAAAGAAAACCAATAATAAAACCGACAACAATCAGATAACTTTTTTTTATCTCGCGTTGTACAGATATCGCCAACGTGACACACTTACGAATTGCTACGAACACCCGCGCCCGCCACCGTCATTGCGCCTCCATCTTGATTGTAAAACGTGGAAGATGGCGCGTAGCTCAACACAGCGAGCATTTGTACCAGGCGAACATAACTGCAGAGAAGAGTTTTGTTCGCATCGCGTGCATAGGTAATGGCATTCATCGCGCGTTTGTGGCTCTGTATCTGCAAGCCATATTCGATACAATTGCCACAGCTTAGAGTCTATTTTAGTTTGTACATATCTCGTGTGTCAATGGGGGAATGTATCGACCCAGCTGCTAGCGGCACATGTTCTCCGAGTGATCAGCGCGCACTGCGCAACTCCTCAGACAACAACGTCACAACCACAACACGACACGAGCAACCACAAGGCAATCCTGTCTAGTTATGCAAACATAACGTATTGGTCTCGCCAGCCGTGAATGCATGCTGATTGCTGATGTCAGTGCGGAAGTTTTGAGTGCTCTTTTAAATTATATAATGTCATTAACGCGTCTTATTTATTTTGTGGTAACCTATTAAAATTATTATTATACCTTATAGTTTTAATTAATTTGCGTAAGCGGACACACCACGGCCCACGCGGTGTAATTAATTTTTCATACCATGTTACCACTGCTCGACCAAATGTCCAAATACATAATCACGTAATCTCGACGAAACAAGACATTATATCCGAAGACATTAAAGTTATATGAAGGGATATAATTTGATTTGAATTTGGAACGTGAATTCAAAAAAATCAAATTAAAAAGTCGTATATTCGTAGATACCGGTACCTACGGGCATTGCAAAAAGAGTTTATTCGAAAATCGAACTGATCAAAATGCCAATATTGGGGAGTTTTGGCGGGAACGTGAAAAAGATTGCGTCAACGCATTGTATTATTTTCCAAATTTGTGTTATTTTCAGTGTTAGTGCATAAAATTGGTGGCATTCTATTCGTTAAGTGCTGGATTACAGGCGTGAGTGTGGGAAAATGGTATAATGATGGTGAAACGTTTCTTTTCGTGTTGTTTCCAAAACTCCATAGAAGCTTCGAGTAAAGTTGCCACCACTTTACTAGGAGTATGACTTGACTAGAGTAGACTATGACTTAACTTGATGACTTGGACTGTGACTTGACTTGACACATAATATATACAATATAAATTAACCTGAGAAATTATAAATTACTTGACACTGGCTAAATACACAAAAGTGTGGGGGCAAAACAAAACAAAAAGAAAATGTTAACGTCGCCATCTTGACAATTATTGTGACTTGTCATTTTACCGAACATACCAACATAATATATAATAAAAATACAATACAATAATAATACATTGCCTATGTTATGTTGACAATGGAGATCTACGTTAACCAACAACTTTCAACTTCAGTTTGCTTCGCCAGCTTACTCCGCAAACATCGCGCGTCGTAAAGAAGATTTACTTCAATAAGAATAATGGTTTGTATTGTCTTGCAGAATGTATGAATGGGCGGCGAAATTGTCCTCGGTAAGTGACCTAAAATCTGCTATCACGAAAGACACCTGCCAAGCGTAGTGATATTAGTGCAGTCCCCTATGATATAGCGTTCAAAGTGGCGCATTGTGGGGGAGGCCACTGTCCTGCAGTGGACGTCTTCCGGCAGTTGAAAAGTAGAATAATTGACCTCTGCTATAAAGCTTGTCTTCATCAGATGGCTTAAACCCCGCGCTTCATTCAGAACTCCACATAATGTACGCTTTTCAGTTGGGTCTTTTGGAATTTGATCGCATTTGCTGCCCTTGAGAGCAATCTCTAGACTCCTTCGTTACGGGAGGGTCCAATACGCCATCCGTGACGTAAGACACTGCTTTATCCTCTTGGTGCATAATTTACTATGGAACATAATATTTTTATATCCAAACCCTTCAGTAATACATTAGTATATACAAAGAGAAGCATGTACCAACGTAGACCTTGTCGTAAGTTTTGTGGTATGTGCGTATGTTTGTTATTCCTTCACGATCAAACGGGTTTACGGATTTGGATGAACAGAGGTAGCTTATATGCCTACTAGAAAATTAAGACAGAATTTGGGATACTTTTATCCGCGGGTGAAGACACCGCATCTACAACTGGTTCAGTTATAAAAGACAATTACAAACGAAGAATTCACCTTCGAAAATGTTTACTTATTTAATCTTGTATCTTGTTTTTTTTCTAATGACGATTGTAGTAAACCCTGCTTCCTGCCTCTGGAGGGTTAAGTTCACACCGTTCTTGAGTGACTGGGACGATCCTATAGCAGCCATAGTATCGGCTGCGCTAACATCACCAATCTAGTCTAGCCCTTATGGCTCAGGTACCGCTTGCGGCACCGGTATAGGATACCAGCGTAACAATCAGACACCGCCCTGCCGGAGAGGTCGACTTACCCCCCACAGGTTAGCGAGAACAGTCGCGACTTTACGCGACACTTCCAGTGGAAGTAGTCTTCTCGCTCCTCTTATCCCGGCAACGGCCCAAGCCAAGGCTCGCACCCTAGGGGTGCTCTTGAGCTAGTTGCCTCCCACTTTTGACGGCTGGGCGCCTTAAGCGCCCTCCGGCCCGGTGACGCTATAAAGGTCGGTATAAAGCATTATTTATTTATTTATTGCATTATGTAACAAGGAGATACATATAACATCACACAAGTTACACAACCCTGCTAGGGCATAACAAATAAAGAAAAGAAAGTACTTACTAAGTTTACACACTAATAAAATGTTGACTGGAAATCCCGAAGAATAAATGTAAGTAGAAATATATCATACTCATATATAGTAACTCAGTGTGTGTCATCACCGTGAGCTTGCTACGTACTTGTCTACTAAGTATTCTTGTACAGTATAGTAGCATTTTTGAGATAAATAAATTTCGAGTTTATTTTTAAATGACGTTACTTTGTTTTCGCTTCTTATGTGAACCGGTAGTTTATTATACATTTTTATGAGCATGTAATGGGGGCCTCTTTTGAATATTTCTAGTTTAGGTTGCGGTGCTATGATTTGGTTTTGTCGTCGTGGATTTGTATCGAATGTAAATAAATTCGGGTGCTTTTTTATGAACATTGCCGCTTCAAGAATGTATATGCAAGGTAGTGTTAGCATTTTGTATTGTATGAAGCCTACTTCATACAAATAAACCCTAGTTTACAAGCTACATTAGCATCAGAAAAAAAAGTGGTGGGTTAAGTTTTGTACGGTAATTGCTTTTTCGTTTTATTATCTATTTATACAATATTTTTGAGACGTCACACTATCAGTGACGTCAAAAAAGTGTTTTTTGATAATTTTGGTCTTACACCGGCGGGAATTCATTCGACACAACGCATGTTGTGTCGGGACCATCCGGTTTACAATGGAGGATATCCTTAATTGTTTTTATGTAACTACCTATCTTTGGATCAAATATGGCCAATTCTGAATTATTTATTTTGACGATTTTTTCCAACTGTTAGATTAAAAAAGACTTTTTTAATAATATACTGTTAATATTACGAATCACAGACAATATAGGTCAGTCACAGATTAGAGTAATAACAATTGCTGGTTTGTGTTAAGTGATAGTCTTTTTTGTTTTGGCTATGGCTCTACACTTTTGTGTATTTAGCCAGTGTCAAGTAATTGATAATATCTCAAGTTAATTAATATCATATAATGTCAAGTCAAGTCACAGTCCAAGACATAGTCTAGTCGAGTCAAGTCATACTCCTAGTAAAGTGGTAGCAACTTTACCAGAAGCTTTTATGGAGTTTTGGAAACAACACGAAAAGAAACGTTTCACCGTCATTATACCACTTTCTCACACTCATACCTGTAATTCAGCACTTAACGAATAAAATGCCAATTTTATGCACTAACACTGAAAATAACACAAGTTTTGGAAAATAATAAAATGCTTTTTCGTTTCCCCGCCAAAAACTCTCGGCAATAGTTTATTTCCACTGAATAAGTACTTGGACTATTTGGTTATCAAGACTGAAAATTATCTGGAACTTTGTAATAACACTTTTCCGTGCGTGAGCGAGCCAATTGGAATATTGGTAATTATCCAATATTATGACTTAGTTACTTAGCGATAGGGCTTAAAATAATAAAGTATTATATATTATAAAGGTTACTAATGTATGTACTATACTATACTGTATTATTGTTTTACTTATTTAGATAGATTAATCTTTAGTCCATGTGGCCATTTTTTACATACAAATTTGGCCAAATATAGGCACCAAACTTATCGCGATGCTTTTCCGAAGAAATATTCGTAACGATCAAATTAAACTTTTTACTTCTCTCTAGTTTTTCTTTTTCTCTGTAATACACTATAGGTGTCTATCTTCTAGCTAGCGGGGTTTAAGTTCGAACATTTTATGTGAGAGCCTACTACACGCTGCGAAGCTTAGTTTAGGGCCACAATAAAGAAAATACGGAAAACCTACATAATAATATTAAGTTAAATTTTACTTTTATTTTATTTTATTTACAAAAATAATCAAAACTTAGTGCCTTTCTTTTGTAAAATATACACGAACCTAGTCGGGATGGAATCAGCCATGCGCCATTAGCGATTTCAGTACGATTGGTATACACTGACACATAACTCTCTTATCAAAACTTATCATTAACAGTACGATCAACTCAACGTGTTAAAATCAGTAATACAAGCTATGCTTAGCTAAGGGTTATTATTTTTTCGCTAAGTACATCCTAAGCTAAACAAAGAATATGGAATGCAACAGCAATACCTCAAGTCAACACAACAGTGATTGCGCGAGTTAATTCAGATTCTGTTTGTTTGTGGACACCGCGTGGAAAATTAAACAAGCCACATTGACTGGTGGCAACCTACACACGTTTGCGTTTATTTACTACCCACCAATTCGTTGAGACCCCTGCTGGGTCTACAATTTACTGATCGCCTTACGGAATGTAGGTTAGTTTCGCGAGGCGAGGTAGGCCAATTGTTTTGGTTTGTGTTTCAGAAGTGCTCTTCGGTAGTTATGTGCGCCTAGTACCTTGCGTACAGTGCGGCAGGTTGCGGACGCGGTTCGGCAACCCACACGGCACCACTGGGTCCGTATTTGGCGCCCCGGGGGGAGTGGCTCTTTAACAACAGAAAGATATACCGACTCCCGTTGCCACTAAGTCCATTGTGATGTATGGCCAGGACAGACGGTAAACGATGTCTGCTGCAGGTATAAATTTTACCAATTATGCTTGCGCCTCTCGCATTGCTTTTACAAATTATGTGGTAGCAGTCAGTAATAGATGATTTACCTATTTCATGATGAATGCCATCGGCAGGTGACGTATGCTGGTTATAGAAATCACCAAATGTGTAATATTTTCTAGACAATTAAATATCAATCCTAAAACCTTCAAGGACAATCGGTGTAAAAATAAAATAATAAATTTTATCATATTTATTTATATTTTCGTTTTAAAATATAAAATGAAATGTAACTTAGATATCTACTTGTACTAAATAATACTTATTTCTTAAGTATATATGCCAAACGAGTTAAGTAATTTATCAGTCATTATTTATTTCGATATTAGTTTCTGGCTGTAACATCCCCAATCTGCCAAAGAATATCACATCTGAGATCAGTTTCTCAGCAAAATATTTCTGTATTGATTCCAATTCGTTCAACTGTAGGCCAACAGTCTTTGCAAAGGATTCAACAGACGGTGGCTTTTCGTCCGTAGTTTGGTTACACTGGTTATTGACTGTAGACATTAAATATGGATCAGTATCCGACAGTACATCAGAAATGGTGTCTTTTAAAAAAAATTGGTTTGTTCTTTTCTTTTTTCGTGGTGGTGGAGAATCAGATCTGAATTCAGGCTTCAAAGAACAATTTGCCTGAAAACGAAATTTTTTACATTGATTTAAAACAATCAACTGTTGATTATGAACTGTTATTGATACTAGAACTATAATATAATATAACTATAAATACATACAACGATACCCAATACAGAACGATACTCAGTTAGTATTATTAGGTATATTCTAACGCTAAGTCGAGAATTCGTTCAAATTATCTTTATGAAAGAAGTTTCAACTTGCGCAGATTCACATTTCATTCAAATCGTTTTAGTCAATTTAAATTAAACTCTTATTTTTAAACGTCCTAATACTGTTGGTCTCTACCAATCTTTACAGCGTCACAGTGCGGGTCGATGTGGAAGCCAAAGAAAAATACAATACTTCATTTGTTGTTGTTGAGTTTCATTTTATCATGGGTAGTACCTAAGTAGTAAGGATTGCTTAGGGATAACAACTTAGTACAGACAAGATACCTATTGTGCTTACCATTTCTTCCCTATCTTCTATTTCATCCTCCTCTTCATCTATTTCTTCTTCTTCCTCCTCTTCCTCCTTACCTTCTGCCTGAACATTAGATTGCGTGGGTAGTTCAGGCTTAGGACGATATGCTTTATCCGGAAGAAACGTGAACAAGGGGTAGTACCATAGTATGGGCACGTATTGTTGTCCATTCCTTTGAAATTTTAAAACCTAAAACAATTTATGTTTTCAAAATCTCAACCTGAATAATAAAAGATGAAGAAAAGAAAAGCTTTTTTTTGTGGTAATAGAATTAAATTCCTGGATTTAATAAGAGGGTAAAATACAAATTGATTCACCTTTGCACGTTCTCGCTTATAGGACGCCCTCAAATTATCAATTTTCCGTTTTAAGTCGTGCCTCGTCGCGTCTGGATCTACAGCTTTAAATATTTCCAAGAGCTCATCATAACCTTTTTTGCGTTCTATTTTACTGCTATATAGGTCATGTTTTTGGTCCCATAGTACAGGCCGATCTCTATATTTCTCTATAATATCTATAAGTATTTTTCTTTCTCTTAAAATTTCCATAACTGTAGTTTGTAGGCGAACCGCACAGAGTTATTCGTCACCCGACAAATCGGACGACGAACGACAACACGGCAAGCAGACGCCACGGCCGCACGCACACTAGCTCAGCCGATCATGACGAACTCGCTTTAGCCCTTTCTCTTTTTAACTCTTGTGTTGAGACTGAGATAGATATAGAGGCAGGGAGACAACGCGACGGACGGTCGCAGCTGTGGTTCGACCGGCCGCAACTAGGGACCGACCACAAATAATATGTCGCGAGACTAGCCGGCCAATATTTTACAACTAGAGGCATCCCGTGGTTTTACCCGCAGCTTTCTTGTTTTTACTATTTACCGTACAATTTTTTGTTTTGATTCTAAATTAGATACTGGCTATTATTCTGTATTTAACTAATTAACTTTAGATAGATAGGTACTTATATTTTTTAGAAGGTAAACTATAGATTGACTATAGATTTACTATAATATAATATATACAAAAGACACGGTATACGGCTTCGTAAATAAATATTTAAGTATATACTATATTAATATTATATAGTATATATACTATTAGTATGAACTCAAGCCGTTCAAACCAAACATTATAATTTCAAGCATTGGTATATATTTTCACATAAGTAAATCAGCCGTTAAATCCTTTTACATTTCGTAATTTTGTTTTGAAGTTCAATTTTTGAAACCTTCCGTAGTATATCAGTTCGGATATCAACTTCTCTGCTATGTACCGCTGAACTGGTTGTAAATCATTCAGTTGGAGACCCACGACTAATCCAAAGGCTTCACTTTCTGCTATATTATCTGAAGGAAGTGAGCTGGTTGGCTTGACGACGTTCAAATGAGCGCTGTCTATGTCTTGCCTCTCATCTTCAGAATCTTGGTTATCTTCTTCTGTTATAAAAACAGTAGACATTTTGGTATCCATTGCAGCCTTTTTGGTGGTATCCTGAGAAATGAAAATTGAAAAATATGCAAGTTACATATTACATTTTTTTATTAAATTAAATCATTATTTAGAAAAGTTCGTCAAAGCTGTGTTTTTTAAAAGAAGTTTCCCTATTAATATTGAATAGATGCGAGACCTTTATTTTGCTGACGTTCAAGTGAATATCTTGTTTCTCATATTCTGAGTCCTGGTGATCTTCCTCTGTTAGAAAAACGGTGGACATGCTGGTGGTATCCATTCCAGTCTTTGTAGTGCTATCCTGTGAAATAAGAATTGCAATATTTGCAATTAATATATTTTTTTTATTACAGGGAAGAAAGGATATTTATAATAAGTAAAGCTCATCAAGGCTGTTTTTAAACAAATTTAATAGAGTTGAGATTGAGACCATTTGTACACAATATATAATAATCTTTTGAAAAATCTCTCATGACATGACTGACCTGATCATCTTCATCAATATCTATATTGCTTTCACTTCCATGCCCTTCCGTCACGCTAGACAAAAAGGTCAAATGTTCATAATACCACAGTGTAGGCTTGCGCTCTTCCCCATACTTCAGAGCGTCGCTTAGTTTCTGCAAATGGAAAGGATTTAAGTACTGATCGATTTTATTTTAGTTCTATACTTAGGTGCAACAGTATTTACTTACTTACCTTACTTAATAATACTATGTCACACTAACAGTGAGAGTAGAAAGGTAGGAACCTTTTCCTTGTATCAACTACGGAACCTTAATAAACAAGATTAACAGCCGATGTACCTACCTTTTTATATTCCCGCCTGAAGCTGGTTTTCATATTATCAATTTTTTTTCGTACCGTCTTCGTAGTCGCTTCAGGGTGAAGCAAACGGTATTTATTTAAAAGTATTTCAAACGCCTTCGTTCTTGCTTCTCTGTCGGAATACTGTGCATTGTGTACATTCCACAAATTCGGTAAATTTTGATACAATTGAAGTAATTCGATTATGAAGTTTCTCTCTGATATAGTATTTGTAATAATAGTTGATTCACACATTGTTTTGTAATATTCTTGCGAACGAACGAACAACGCGACCACCTTCCTACGTCGCTTGAAAGCACACTGACGACGCGCGGAACGACCGAACGGCGACGCGGCAGTATGATCCGTCCGCGGTCGGTGACTACCATGGAACCTACTATGCGTGTCTCTGTTTTTACTGTACTTTAGATAGAGATAGAATAACAAATAATCTGTTCAGCAGCCAGCTGCTGAGTTGTATTGTCAATGGAACCTTGATAAACAGTTCACTTGTATTAACCGACCTATTACAAATTACTCATATTTTCTATCGCGAACCGCGACATTAGTAATTTTAAACAATATAAAATACCTACTTGTCTTCAACAGTGCTATAAAAATTTTGTTTTTCGATATACGATATACGATCAATATTTTAATAACTTTTTATTTCCAGTGTAAAAGGTACCATACGAATAAAGTTTAATATGCATGCAACCATGCAACCTCAGAATAATAAATTCGTCGGGAATGAATATACGCTTGTGGATTAGACGCTTTGACGTAACGTAATATTTTCAATCTGACCTTCATGTATTTATTTAAGACTAATCCTATCCAATGGAAGATAGAAGGGAGAGGAAAGAAGACAAGAGAAAAGGATGAAGGTCTCGTTTCGTCCATCTCTCTTTCCTAGTAGGTACAGGATAAGGAGTGGCTTCATCTTTGTAGCCGATGATGTTTTATCGTAGCGTATGGATCACGTCACGTAGGTACCTACATAGGTTAGTACTGCGGAGGCTTACACCATGTAATTACTGCGAAGATTAAATTGAACAATTGCGTGTATTTTTTTTCGGCAATATCAAATATCTGACTCTAGAGGACTGACTTTGATAGTCTCAGGTAGGTCTACTTTGTCTGGAAGTTTATTCGGGCTTATAAATAGCATTTACGTATTTTTTACGTAGGTATTTTGTTTTATCCTTGATAACTTTTATCCAATTATTGAAACAATTACGTTTGTTGTTTTTAATCAGCTTATCATTTTTAAGTCGGATTATCAGCCACCCACCCTCTTCAGTTAGGCGGAAAAGCTTTTATATATAGAAAAAATCAAGCTATTGAGAAATCGATCCAATAAACGATTCGGACCGGAGCCGACATAATCAATCATGGATTTTCCCAGCAGTACGTTGGTAGAGAGAATAGGTAGAGTAGCAACAGCTAAGAGTACAGGAAAAGTCTACAAGAGTGATATTTCGTTGGAAAGAGAAAAATTGTATCATATTTTTACCGTAGAATATTCATTATGTGGAGTAAAATAGACTGTAGAGTAGGTAGAGTCTCATTTGCGTTACCTTGTTGAAACGTTACCAAACATGGAGGTTACAATACCCCACATCAATTGAAGGGTTAATAAAAAGGGTTTAACTGTCAAATTGATAGTTTCGAGAAAATTGACTTTAAACTTCAACGGCGTCATTTTAATGTAGAGTGGTTATAAGGTAATAAAAAAGGTTTATGTAAGTTTCAGTTGCTTGAAATGTTTTAATTCTATTTTAAAATATAGTACTAAATATAGTACTAATTCATGCAATTACTGTAAAAATATAATGTAATAAAATAAATATAATAATGTTTTTATGCTAAGCGATCTGTATTTCTGTGACAGATAAACCGTTTTTAGACTCAAAATCTAGAGATTTAAGCTTAATTTCGGTATTTTGAGAATGTATTATTGTAGATAATTTCACGCTAAATCCAACGATACCCATAATTCATTTTGTGAAAAAAATCAGTTAAACCCTTTTTATTCTCACCCCTTCAATTATTGTAGTACCTTCCCACTCTCGCAAGTGTAGAATGTTTAGTCCCATTCTCAAATTGTCACAATGCTGCAAAAGACACTTATAATACTAGCGACCCACCTCGGCTTTGTACTGGGTATCGTCTATGTTAATCAGGGATAATGAAGGATTCTAATGGTGAAAATATTTTTCCAGTCGGTCCATTATTTTCAGAGCCTATTCAATCATATCTCCTCTTTATAATATTATATTAGTTGTTTATGTTGATTACTACTTAGTAGACAAATACGTAGCAAGCTCACGATGATGACACATACTGAGCTACTATATATGAGTATGATATATTTCTACTTACATTTATTCTTCGGGATTTCCATAGACAACATTTTATTATTGTGTAAACTTAGTTAGTACTGTCTTTTCTTTATTTGCTATGCCCTAGCAGGGTTGTGTAACATGTGTGATGTTATATGTATCTCCTTGTTACATAATGCAATAAAGAAATAAATAAATACTTATCTATTTATTTTGTCCTAGGCTGTGAAGTCGTTAGTCGTTGGAGTACCAGTTCTTGGTGATGGTGTTGCCCTCTTTGGACTCTTATGTTACCTGCAGGACTGGATGCCTGGAGCCGTCATTTGAAGTCCTCTGAACATAGGCTTCCTTTGTAGAACACCACTTTGAGTTACACACTTTGAGCACCACGCCACGCTCTCCAGGGACATAGGTCCGTGTACAGGATCGTAGTACAGGTATAATCCTGTACTACGATCTAACAGCGTTGCCGACGCGCGTCTGCTGCTCAGCTACTGTCGAAATTCGTATGAACTTCAGTTGAGCGGTAGACGTGCTGTGGGTGGCTAGATTCATCCTAATTAGGGAGGCAGGTCGTTGGTCGATCTAGTATGGAAGTTATCGTATTTTTATTCGTAATTTAAAAATTTTGACTTAAAGCATACTGCGCAAGGAAACCAAGCTCTCTCCATAGCATATTGCACGACTTTGAACCGACGAATGTGGCCAACAGTAAATTTTTAGTGCTATTACTTTCTTTATGTACTTTCATTTTTATGTTCTTTTATTTTATGTACTTTTAGGCTCTGCAGTATTTTGGACGATTCCAATCGGCTGAGAATCAATGAGTCTGCCACACCTGTGTTTCTATCTTTGACGTAGAGTTTCAAAACTTCAGCACTGATGTTGCTGTCCAGACGGGAAACTTACAGCAGGATCATTGACTCCATAGCTTGCCTAGACGTTTGCTCTGCTACATGGCCATGCCACGCTTGTTTCCGGTCGGTCGAAAGCGTGGTTCTTTCGTTCCCACGAGAGTGAGTCTTCAAGCCTTCGTGAAGCGTTTTGACAATACAGTGCATCGCTCGCCTAGCTTTCTGAACACTGGTCGTAGTTTTGTGATTGGCCAGGCTTCGTACTGCATACAACTTCTGATTGATGGATGACAGTAAGAATTCAGGGGAATATGTTGAAGTGGCGCAGTTACAAGGTGACCGAGGTCGACCAGCAAACATGTAGATATCTATATACAGCTAACATTATATTTTTTGTGTGATGAACCGAGGGCCGCCGCATAACAAGTTGCATCACCAAACTAACCTGAAATGAAAACTTAATCAGTATATTTGCTGCAAGCGCTGAACATTCAAGCAGAAAATGCCCATCATTTAGATTGCTTATCTCCGCAATGTCGTACTTAAAATACAGCCTCTTTTAGGTACTGGCGTCAGGTCGACTTATAAATTACACCTTTTATTGCTCGCCCGCACGGGAGAAGCCGCGAGACCGTCGTAAACACGTAAAATGCATGACCAATCAAAATACCAATGTTCGGTCACGCACACTAACAACCTGTTACTAATACACATTGCCAACTGTTGTTTATTCTGTGACGTGACTCTAAAGGCGATGTTACACCGTGATTTGTACGTTGTATATTACATTTACGCCGGTTAAGGTACGATAAGCGCTTGGACTATTATTTATTCAGTGGTACGGTGAAGTTGAGCCTCTTATTACAGAAATGCGCTCAGTTGCAAAGCGGTTAAGTTGGGATTTTACTCACAAAATGTATGAAATCTCTATATGAGCTCTGATCGAGTTTTTAAATCTCAATGACCTCTCCAATTTTCCGTCAACCATCATCAGTGCAGGAGGGACATGTTAAGTAGCGTTTAAAAATTAACAAGATTAAAAAATGTTAAGAGATTAATACAGATCAAGTGATTATTATTTTTTAATTACCGCGCAAAACGAGGTTCTTTTCATGTCTTTCACTTTCTTTGTCAGTCTTTTAGTTATTCTGCCGCCAAGCAGTAGTGTGCAAGTACTACCGTGTTCCGTTTAGAAGGGCAATGTAGCTAGTGAAATTACTGGGCAAATGAGACTTTATGACCTGATCTTACAGACGAGTAATCTTATTACGTTATACTGTCATGCGAAACTATATATTTTTGAGTAACGAGTGACACTGTGTTGTTATGGGTGGCCGCGTGTCACTTAGCATCAGGTGAATGACTAGCTAATCACACCACTTACTAACGTAAAAAAAAAAAACAATAACATGGCTAAACAGATTTGAACGAAGTTTTTGCACACTACAATCCTCAAAAGCTACTTTGAAGTCTTTAACGACTTTTAAAGGTACATTAATCCAGGAAATTTAGGATTTCCCGGAAATAATGATTAAATAAGGTTATATTTATACATAACCTCTACTGAAATTCCATCCAAGTCATACACAGTGAGATATCGCCTTTACAATACCGGGAATAATATTTCTATGTGTGCGGGTGATAAATGCATTAGTTTTTGTATGTGTGCATCTGCGGGTACACGCACACAACGAACCCGTGTCCGCTGAGATGGAACACGCGTTCGAGGGATAACGGAGGGCTTACAATTTATCAAGGCTAGTTTACTATGGATAAGAAAGACATGATGTACTTACTTTCAAATAATTGCAAATAACAGGTCTTTACGTAAGTATGGACTTATTTTATAAAATAAGTCAACGTATTTTTTTCTATATTTTATATTTTTAATAATTAAATTCACCCATACATTCACTGCATCTAAGTCAACGTAATGGTAGTTTATTGATGCTCTTCTTGAAGAAATCAGCTGGATGGAAGGCAACAAATTCCTCAGCTGCATTTTGTGCTGCCTCTCGGGTATTAAGCTTGCCAAGAAGTTATCCAAACTCTGGAAATCTTCTATCTTTGAACCCTGTAGGCGTAATGTCTGGTGGGTACGACGACGGATGACGGAAAGATTTATACCTAATAATATATATAACGAAATGTTTGTAGAATAAGTTTTCTGAATTATAATAAATACAAATGTTTAAAAACAAAAATTGCATTGCGTCACAAATACTTTTGTTCCCAGTAGTGACGAAAGGAAAATACCACCCCCCCCATACGTTGCCATTTGTGAGCAAATAGTGAATAGATTGAATACCTAGATATATACTTTTAAATTAATTATAATCATAATTGTATTATTAGTACATGCATAGCTCGTAGGCAAGTTTCCCACCCTGAAAAATTGTTCTATATAATGAAAAACTCTGTTAGCCTTATTAATAAACACGAACTAGCCTTAGACTACTTACACCATCTTTAGTCTCTTTCCATCCAGCTAAATATTCCAGTAGCAAAAAAAGGACAAAAGCTGATGTAACTAATCCGAGACTAATACCCGTTTATTAATAAGGCTGTTAAGGTTACTACTTATAGCGTTTAGAAACTTTTGCCTACCTTCGTTGATGGTCTGTTAGAAATACTACAAACACGTAGCTGCAAACCAACAGAATAAAATGTGAAGAAATATTCCCGGCCATGTCCACACTATCGAGTGCCAGGCGTCTCACAGCAAGAGCCCCCGCCCACATAAAAAATGACATCTAAATAAATCCATTAAGCGCAGCCCGACTTCGGTGACGCTCTCTTCCTGTCTGTAAGCCCTTTATTTGATCCGCGCGTCTGTAGGCGCCTTTATTTGTGTTTTGACAGTGACTTCGTGAGCTCTACATATGATTTGTGATGAGAAACATGTTTAATGAACATGGGATTTTATGGGCTACATAAAAATGTTGAGTGGTATCGCTCCTCAAAGTATTGGGATTAAAGGATAAGCCGCTGTATTTTGTTTGAGGTTTTATCCAATTTAAATTACGAAATAAAAAGTACAATTTTTTAGATGATAATGTCTTAAACTTTGACAGCTTAATAATTGGTGTCGCTGGTATGTACCAGTAAATGAAACAATTGAAATCAGCATAGATTACATAATCTATGCTGATTTCAATTGAAATTGCATAGATTACATAATCTATGCTGATTTCAATTGAAGGGGTGAGTATAAAAAGGGTTTAACAGATTTTCACAAAATGACTTATGGGTATCGTTGGATTCAGCGTGAAATTATCTACAACAATACATTTTCAAAATACCAAAATGAGGGTTAAATTTCGAAATTTTGAGTCTAAAAACGGTTTATCTGTCAAAGGAATACAGTTCCCTTAGCATAAAATTATTATTGTATTTATTTTATTTTATTATATCTTTACAGTAATTGTATGAATTAGTACTATATTTAGTATTTTAAAATAGAATTACTTACAACATTTTCAAGCAACTGAAACCTTTTCTATTACCTTATAAGCACTCTACATTAAAAGGACGCCGTTGACGTTTAAAGTAAATTTTCTCGAAACTGTCAATTTGACAGTTAAACCCTTTTTATTCTCAACCCTTCAATTGTTTCATTTTCTTTCATAGTCGTCGCTGAACTGCTTGTGGTGTTTGTCTAACTTGGGTTGGTGAAGTGTTCATTCAAAATTCTAATTTGAAATGTTCAAATTAGCATTCCACAGGGATGCCCGATGCTTGTTTAGTATGATGTCCAACTGATAGTGAATTGGATGGAATTTTATAGTTAATTTGCTTCATTTCAATGATAACCATTTTGTGAATAGTATGACTTTGCTATTTTGTCAAGTTTATTATAATAATATGAAGATGGAAATAATCCATCTGAGAATAATCATGACGAATAATATTCCAAAAATAAAATTACCTATATCACCCATCAAATGAATAAGTAGATCAATATATATACACGTTTCTCATTAGTCCTTTTGACAGTTCCTTTGAAGGTAAGAACTACTTTGCCTTTTTTGTTCCTGCAATTCCTTCCGACGTTCGAAACCTAATAGTTGTTATCAGTACCTAATATATGTGTAAATATAAACATAGATAGATAGAAATTGCTTTATTGCACAAACAACAAATGTAGCTACATAGGCGAGCTTATATATATTTTATATATTGGTCTTTACCTATGAAATTGCCGTTTTGTTTGAAAAAAGTTAAAGTATTTTTTTTTCGAACTTATTTACTTATTTTATTCAAAGTAATCACCCCCGCAATCAATGCATCTTTGCCAACGCTGTGGCAGTTTATGGATGCCCTTCTTGAAAAAATCAGCAGGACGGGAGACAACAAACTCTTCAAAGGCGTTTTGTACTGCCTCTTGGGAATTGAATTTTTTTCCCGCTAAAAAGTTGTCCAAATTTTGGAAAAAGTAATAGTCGGTAGGCGCAAGATCTGGTGAGTATGGCGGATGAGGGAGAGCTTCCAAACCCAACTCATGCAGCTTAGAGACGGTCTGTTGTGCAGTATGGGGTCGCGCGTTGTCGTGAAGTAGCAGTGGAGACGACCGATTGACCAAAGCTGGTTGCAGACGTGCGAGTTTCGCCATCATTGTGGTCAGTTCTTCAATGTACACATCTGCAGTAATGCTCTCGCCGTTTTGTAAAAAGCTATGATGAATCACACCAGCACTAGACCACCAAACTGTGACCATCACCTTTCTAGGGGTCATTTTTCGTTTTGCACATTGCTTTGGTACCGAACCAGGATCTAACCAACTTGCTGAGCGCTTTTGATTGTCAAAAAAAATTCATTTTTCGTCGCACGTAACAATTCGGTTCAAAATTCATTCATTTCTGTGCCTGTTAAGCAGCGCAAGGCAAGTCTCGACGCGTATGTTGCGCTGGCGATCGTTAAGTTCGTGGGGCACCCATCTATCAAGCTTTTTTATCTTGCCAATCTGTCGCAAATGGACCAATATTGTTTTGATGCTAACATCAAAAGCTGCTGCCAGCTCAGCTGTAGATTGAGATTCATCAGCTTTCACAATCGCCTTTAATTCATCATTGTTGACCAAAGTTTCCGGACGACCACGAGGTTTAATTTTCAAGTCAAAATTCCCAGAACGGAACCGAGCAAACCAATAACGGGTTGTACGTTCGTTTGTACAGTTCTCTCCGTAAACGTCGTTGATGTTACGTGTCGTTTGTGCCGCGTTGGTGCCACGACGGAACTCATATTCCATAATTACACGAAATTTCAAAGTATCCATTATGAGGAAAAATGTTGAAATGTAATGAAAATACAACGCTAATCAATAAACAAAAGACTTATATTGTAAATAGAATGTCATATTTTTAAAACAAAATTAATTTGAATTTAGAATTCATAGCCAATCAAAACTTTTTTTTGTTTGAAAAAGTCTGTACTGCAATACGGCAATTTCATAGGTAAAGACCTATTATATGTGTGTGGACATCTCACACAACGCCATCTAGCCCCAAACTAAGCAAAGCTTGTACTATGGGAACCAGATAACTGATACAATACTTAGATACTTTTTTTTTTGTTTGTAAATACATACATAGAATATTACGATATGACACCCAGACACAGAACAAACACCTATGTTCGTCATCAGCTTAATGCTAGAGAGTATTATTTTCCAGTTAACCTGGGTGTAACGTGGAAATTTTTGTGCACATTTTTTTTTACTTAATTTTTACTTACATATAATGATAAAAACAATCAGCTTTGCTTTGCAGTAGTCGGGTAAACCTTGACAAAAGCTATACTTATAATTTTGAACGTTTTTCCATACCTACTATAAGAGTAAAACCTACATTAAAAAAACATACTATTAAATCATAATAAATCATACGTGGCAGAAACTGGCGATTAAATTAATTAAAGTTTGTTCTAAAAACTAAAAGGTAAAGTGATTTTTTTCAACTTGAATATGATATACACCGTACTTACTACGTACAAACAGATTATTCTCCATCACTTGTTATTCTAGTATAGTACGTGACACTGACAAAATTGCGACGTCTGTTAGTCGCAGAGGCCAAAACCAAGAAGTCAAGTCAAGTCAAGAAAGTGATAACACCTCCCATATTAAAATATAAAACTATCAGATTGTTTATATGTTATTGAAAAAGCCTCAAGCAATAGCAATCAGTGAGGTTAGTTAAGGTCTAAGTTAAAAAGGCTGGTAGGTTTTAATCACAGTTTAGAGAAAATAACCGTCGACTACAACTAAGACTTTTATGGAAGAATTTATTCAAAAAAAGGTTTTAAGTCACTTGTTTTAAATAAAAATAGTAAATGACTTTTAATATCTTTCAACCTTTTTTGTGCAACAATAGCTGTGGGCAGCGGTTAACCACCATGAGGGCCGTTGCGTCATTCTCTTTTACGATTTTTTAAAACTTTTTCTACATAATTTATACACTAGATGTTCGCGGTCTCATTCGCCTTTTACGCGTTTTTCTGTGGAAATCACACTTCACACTAATTATAAAGGTGAAAGTTTGTATGTGTGTATGTGTGTATGTTTGTTACTCCTTCACACTCAAACGGCTGCATGGATTTGGATGAAATTCTGTACCAAGATAGCTAATACACTGGATTAACATATAGGCTACATTTTATCCCGGAAAAATTAAATTTTCCCGTGGGATGAGCAAATATTTAAAATACTTTTCATCCGCAGGTGAAACTGCGGGGCGCAACTAGTAGTCTATAATTTTTATCAGTTCAGCCATTTTGACGTGACATACAAACAAGCAAATGATTGCATGGGTAAGTAAAAAAGATTTAGTTTAATAAGCATAGTAACGGTAATAAAGGGAAATATTGCTTATGTAATATGAAAATAAATATTAGATATTTCACAGTTCACACAACCCCATCTAGCCGCAAACTAATCAAAGCAAATTACTGTGGGAACCATAGACTTAGGAAGTTTTCGCTAAGATGGGACTGCTGGGCGATCACGTAACTCGATTGCAACCGATAGAAACGCAAATTTGTATGGATTTGATAGTTTCAATATGCAGTTTATGTGCATAGTTGATATGGAAATTTCTCCGGTTGTATTGCAACCAAAGTTTTGTGATCACCCCACAGATAACTAATACAATAATTATGCCGATCTGCACTATAGCCTATTAAAACACAACTTATCTAAGCAACGCTTTCCTTCGGGTTTTCGTACGTTTGTTAAATTCGCGTCAACTTGTCACACAAAATACTGAACTCTCATTGTTTGCCTGTTGATCATCAGCTGTCTTGTAATGAGCATACAGTATCTGGTTTGCTGACTTGACACCAGTTTGGCAAATATACGAGAAATAGAAAGATATATGCGAACTTAGGCGCCGTCTAACTTAAGTGCAGATGCGTACAAAAGTTTTTGTTAAGACAGCGTACCACTCAGGTACCTCTATACTCACACTATCACATCACATCACACTAATATTATAAAGGCGAAAGTTTGTATGTGTTTATGTTTGTTACTCCTTCACGTTCAAACGGCTGAATGGATGTGGATGAAATTCGGTACCAAGATAGCTTATACACTGGATTAACATATAGGTTACAATGTATCCCGGAAAAGTGACATTTTCCCGTGGGATGAGCAAATCATTAAAATACTTTTTATCTGCGGGTGAAACTGCGGGGCGCAACTAGTACAATATAACGCTGTCTGGACACAGAACAATCATTTTGTGCTGGGGAATCATGGGATTTGAACTTATCACTAATACTGCAGAAAGTAGAGCTACCACCGACTAATAGTCAATACCCACTTAATAAATTTCGTATAAGTATGTAAACATTACCAGAAAATATCAAGTACCATATATTTCGTATAAGTATGTAAACATTACCAGAAAATATCAAGTACCATATATTTCTGAGATACCATCAGATTATTCTTGTCGTAAAATATCGAGATTGGATCTCGACATTCTCGACGGGCGTCATTGCATGACCAGAGAATAAGAGAAATCGGTCATCGCCATTTGGAATTTTGCATATCGATCGTATAGTCATAATTTAAATATGGAGATATTCAGTGTGCTGACCATGATGGCATTAAAATTGACTATAAGAGTTGCTGGCGCAGTCATATCATATTCTATTCTACAGTTCATACTGTAGGTAGGTACGTAAACGGTAGCCTAAAAGTGGCACCGGTGACGGAAAAGTTGAGATATTATTAAAGGCTAGCGTGGTATGTCAAGGAGGGATTAAAGTCGAGCCACTAAGAGAATTTTGAATTTGAATCAAATCAAATCGTAAGTCTGGCTGGAGAGTGTGCATAATGGTATGTGGCGAAGGAATAAATGTTGAGATGACGTCAGACATAAATGACTGGAAGAGAAAAACATGCACGGACCCCATTTAAATGACATAATAGTAGACATGGTTCTAACAAAACTCTTCACTTTAGTTGTAGAGTAATAGTGAGTAGCGACCTCTTATTAGCAGTACCATCGGACCATCGACATATAACCTCTAGAGGTTTCTACCACATTCTTATTAAGCATAATTACTTCAATAATAACTTGAGGTACTTCACTAACTTATGCTTCTGCATAGTATTCTACGTCCAAAATGGATAAACTGTTCTTAACAAAAAATTTACTCAAGACCTTTTTTGTACACAGTTTTTACACAAGAATATGTATCCTTATTCATAAAGAATGATAACAGTAATTAGGTAGCGGTAGAGTCGAAATGTTACATTTAGGGTAGCCTGTACAACTGTATTCATACCTATGCAGTGTACATCAAATGGTGAAGCAGTGTCGGGTCGTCTTCTTCCCTCAAATATGGTCGAGGAGGGCGATGGCTGGAACACGCGTCAAGCTCGTGAACGGGTGCTGCTTGCGGAAGCTGGTTTACTCGTGGTGTATGCACAATCTATACATATAAAATTCAAAGTCCTGACTGAGTGAATGACTGACTTATATATACATCAACGCACAGACCTAAACTGCTAGTCCTAGAGACTTGAACCTTGATCCACTAAGAAAGGGTTTTTCGAGATACAATCCCTAAGAGGGTGAAATGGGTGGTTGAATTATGTATAAAAAATGTTCTCCTTCGTCTTCTATAGGCCACGTGGGTGAAGCCGCGGGCAGAAGCTTGTTAGAAATAAGTACTTATGTTTTTGTTATTGGTTGTATTGTCCATCCTGTATTGTATATATGTTCATGTTAATAATAGGCTAAATTTATGAATATAAAATAATTTAACAAAAAGCAAGGACCCAGGTGTCGGTGGAAATGCAGATAAAAAAACATTGGTGAAGCAGTACAAATTGATAATGATTTAAACTGCACAAGTGGACAGGTTATAGTCATATATTAAGTAAATGTCGCGATTACGTAGTGTCTTCCTACTAGGTGGAGCAAAGACTCACTGACAAGTGAGTGATTGAAAGACAGTTTGGCTGGCACTCTTTGGTAGTAATTGAATGAGAAGAGCCTAAGACTTGACACAGAGTATCTCAAGAAGGATCTAGGTCCACCAATGGATTACACCTTCGAATGAATCATCGCTTAAAATCAGGTGAGTCGATATAAAACATTGGCCTATTCGTACATAAAAAATAAAGTGGACTGGCTGATGATGATGTGGACACAGGTTAGTCCGAGTGCAGTATAGTGGCAGATAGAAATTTACCAGACCGATGCAGTGTGTCACGTGTAACGAAAACTGCGTGTAAAGCAACACTATTTAAAAAAAACCTTTCGCTCTTTACGTTTAGTTAGATTTCCCAAGAGATTTTATTTTGCTAGGGTGAAATTCGAAGTTTTACGTACTATTAATGTATGAATCTAAAGCATGAACAGTACACGCAATTTTAATGAATAGTGATTTGATATGAAAGCCACGGCAGAATAGACGCAAACGAATAGGCATCATATTAGTAGGGAATGTTCTCAAAGATTTGAAAGTAAAGGGTCCCCTAAAATCCAAATTAGGAGACAATAGAATTGTGGGTAGTGAAAGGAATATATCAAATTGATCAATAGAATAGGGGATCCAAGTTTATTAACTGATCTGACGAATCATAAAAGTATTATGGAGATATTCATACGGAATTTCAAAATATTGTTAGTAACTTTTATTATGTGGTAGGACTTTTCTGTAAAGTTCGTCTACACCGCTTTGCCAGTTACTTTGCTGCCAAGCAGTGGTGTGCAAGCACTACTGTGTTCCTGTTTGAAGGGCAATGTAGCCAGTGAAATTACTGGGCAAATGGGACTTTATGATCTGATCTCACAGTCTAGTATTATGATTATTAGTAAAATGTGTGAACTAATTACTAAACTGTACGATGTCTCAGGATGTACGACGCAGTGTAACTTTATAATTTAGAGTTTCGAGTGACACTGCAATCTGTTATGGGCAGCCGTGAAGCTTAACATCAGGTGAACAACTGACTCGTCACGTTATTCGCATACATTAAAATTAAAATAATACTTTGCAACGTATATACTATATATTATATACACACTACTTTGGAGAACTTGCATTTATTTTTAAATTTCGATGTTAAGAGAGTTTTTATTGGTATTTATTTATCTTTAAACATGTTACTCTTTAGTGTTGTTTATGCTTAAATAATTTTTAGCATAGACCTTGAAAATTTTGATACAACTTATACCTGTTTATAATATTTTATTCAGAGATCATCAATGAATTCAACAACATTCAACATTTTTGTTAATGATCATCGTTATAGTTTGATAAGTAATTAATTTAACTAGTGGATTACTCAGCCATTGATTTGGCCACGATATAAATATTAACAAAAAACTACCTAAAGGAATGACTGCGGGCAAAATTGATTCCAAAACATGGCTTTTCCAGATAAGTAGGCAAGTAAAGGACTAAAGTTGATAATGACTAATAATAAAAACTATAAAATATGGACATACTTAGCTACCGTTAAAATGATAACAATTTGCAAAATTCTAACATCCACCACGCTACCTGCACCGAACGGCACATGAGCGAAACCTCAGCAAGTAGCACAATACTTGCCAATGTACCTCATCAGACCAGTATAGCTAAACCTCCCCTTCCCTTTGCTGATATACTTGTAGAAGGTGATATTGAGGAGGTGGATAAGTCAAGGGGGGTTCAAGATAGTCTGGTCGTGCAAGTAGGCAGTAATCTAAGCGCATTAGAGCGCGCCGATGCGTGACGTGAAGTGCGTTGACCGCGCCGCTCACTATACAGCAACTGCTCTATTAATAGGGCTACCGCAAATCATTTTCAGCTGCTAATGGACCTGGATGACGTAGGCCTGTTTCGGTGAGTCAATAGGTGTTAAGAGATGAATTAGGTTAGCAGTTATGTATGCTTCACCGGCGGCTTTCGGATGCAGCTTAATAATTCAGGCGTTTTGGTTTTTTATTATTTTCTCTTATGATAGGAAGAGGTAGGGGGATTGATAATGATAATAATGATAATGATAAATTTATTGATAATTATAAAAAATTACAAGTCTAAAATTATTAACTAAGCATAAAAAATAAAATAATAAATGCAATAACATAATTATTGTAAAAATAATGTTATTAAAATAGTAGGTATATAAAATTAAATTGATCACACCAGTTTTGGAATGAATTCCTCGACGCCATATGGCGCCACATCTATAAGAAAACTTTTTATTTTAGTTTTAAAAGTCTGAATATTTTCAACAATGAGTATGGAGTCTGGAAGAGCGTTAAAATGTTCGGTGGTTTTTGGCACAAAACAACATTTTGAACGACCATCATGACAATCGATTACGATAATAGGCTGTAGAAATAATATATCTCTGTTTATGTTAGTTATAATAAAATATTAAAATAGGAGTTAGTTCAAAGTTGAAAACGTTATTCTTGTTATTTTTCTGTTAAAGATGCCTCAGGTATAGCATATAATATAAGACATGGACATGCCATAAAATTTTGAGATAGATATCAGGGAAATACAGGTACACACCAAGGGTGAAATACGTTTAAAAAGTAACTAATTCACAAATTAGGGTCTAACTACAGAAAATCAGCAGCAGCCAGAAAAAAATTAGGATATTTTTGTATTTTTCTTACTTTGATTGATGATCGAATGTCTAAATCGTTTCAAAGCCACCTTTTCACTATATTCATGCTTAGATGCTGTTTTGGGATATTATTATGATTTATATTATTATGATAATTCAATCATTAAATTTTCAGATAATTTTTTCGAAGACGCTGCCACCAGCGTTTTGCCGGCTTTGGAGTTTGGACCGATTTAACCCATTCATAGTGCTGGTATGATAGCCTATTCATAGGTATTGGTGTTTCAGTGTTTAAAATTGGCTAACCTTATTTGGTCGGATTATAGGCTGCTAACTTTTGGTTGCTAACTTCACACCGGTTATCCTTACATCCTCATTGTCTGTATGTTTGTGTGGTTTTCACAGCTCAATTGGTTTTCATATTTGTTTAATACAATCGATCTTATACGATCGATCATATAACATAGCGGATACTTTTTATGCTGGAAAATTAAGAGTCCCCGTGGAGAGCTAAATTTTGGATGAAACTGGATGCCGCTAGTTATGTTACCAGTTGTTTGTGTCCTACCACAGAATAAATAATAATATACGGTCAATATTACTTTTGTGATATATAGGCAAAGTTTTAAAATTACTTACTTTATACCTGCCTCAGATTTTATCGGGTTCAAACGACAACCCTAACGATTACACAGCCCCGAAACTGGTGAAGCACCGAGAGTTATAAAAATATCTATGCTGTGAAGTGATTTGTCGGCTCGCCAATCTGGGGCCAGTAATTCTGAGGCCAACGACCGTGGTCGGATGCAAACCCGCGATAACGGTTACTCGGACGTGCACTGCCGTTGTTTTGATGGCCCAATTGCCATTAGGCTAATGAGAGACTGTCACTAACGCACAATGGTAAAAACGGTGAATGTCTTATTTGGTTTCTCACTCAATTGCGGACAAGGGAATTAGAGAACTGAATAGCTTGAATATTTTGAATGGAATATTATGCAATAACGCTATTTGGATGATAAGATCTCACTCAGCACTCAGATGTCTCTCGCAGCGCGATAAAACAAACTAACAGATACCGTAATTCACATCTAAAACCATCCAATACTTTCCAGAGGTAACAAACAAACATAAGTGTAAGCAAACATGATAGGAATTATTGGAAAGAAACATTATTATCTGTTTTAAGTAATGAGTATAGTATGTTATGTACACAGAAACAACCGCATATAGGTGTGAAATTTTAAAACTATATTGGTTCCGCAGTTTCAACTTAAAAACACACAGACAGACAAACAAACAAGCATACAAGCAGACAATATTTTTGTTTGTATTATGTTTTAGAAGGGAGATTAAAAGAGACTATACATAGAGATGCCAGAGTTATGGATATAATACTTCGTACACAGGCGTGAGTTGCGATGGGTGGAGAAATGTCCCAGGCGTGCAGTGTTGCTCTTTTTTCCACAAGTTTGACGAGCTCTAAACGACAAATACAAGCTTCTCCAACTTATTAGAGTGTAGAGTTAGAGTATAGAAGTGAACTATCGTACGCGTCATTCCTGGCTGAGGAAACAATGGGAGTGATTTGGCGGCACCTCATCTCTGCTTAAAACACCATCGAAAGATGTATAAGATTGCCAGGATGATATCCAACTCCGATAGGAGTGGAACTAGAAGAAAAAGAATATGAGCTCTAGCATGCAGCTTTTAAACGTCCTTATCGCATTGGATATTTGTCTGTAATGATGCTATAATTCAGTTGATGAATAAATAAAAATAAATAAATTAATTAATGCAGGTTTTCCACTGACTCCCGTATCTTCTGCGAGTTCCATTCACCATGACCGATGTTAAATGTGCGGTGACAAATGTATGCATGCACATCTAGTCATCTAAGACAGATAATGCTTGGTGCATTAGGAAATGCAAGTGCTTAAGGTCCTTTGCTTCGTTATAAAGATCATGTTAAGCATTACTTACGGTCTATTTTACATCAGATAGGCGACTAAATAAGGACAGGTAAGGTTACGTCAGTTCTGACGTAACTATAATGGCTAATGACAATAAGGTTATTTTTTTTATACTTCCTCAATTCTTGAGGTGTAATTTTTTTTATTGCCCAATTGGATGCCCAAGAGAGCGAAAATGTTTTATGTCTCTGGTGTTGCCACGCCTGGCTTAGAAAGCGCTAAAATGAATACTTCTTTGTTACATGATAAATGACTAACCAAAAAGCCACAACAGAAGTTATGGTCCCGGTTAGGGTTCCGATGTCGCTACTAATACCGATCTATTATCTACCTATTGTAACTAATTCTACATTTTTTAATACTAAGTACCAGGACCTATTATAACTTATACGCTTATGTAGTTTAAATTATTTTGGCCATAATACGCAGAGGTACTAGGCAGGTTTTGATATATCTTTATGTAGATACACCTAATCGCTTAAATCAAGCTTCATGATAAAAACAACTCACGTGAATAACAAATCAAATCTGTTGTCGGTTTTTAACTAAAGTAGGTAGAATAATAATTAACAATAATAAATATCAAGCTCAAGTTTAACATACACCACAACTCTGGTCGTAGTTTAGTTGTTTGAAGTATTATTGTATTTTATAACGTATTGATATTCATAAAGACGTGAAAGTTATAATAGTTGTTTAAATGTTACCAAAGATATAGGTAAGTACAAGCGACATTAGGTATTCATGAGATTCAACTTATCACTGATATGTTAAGTGTTTTTAAGCAGACGCTTCCGAATTACCATTTCCTAATTTGGCGCGCTAACGATCACCAATTTACAGCTCTTAACTTGGAAAATTATACAGAACAACTTTTAAAAAGCCTTGAAACTAGTGAAAATGCACGAGAGGCCACCAAGAACTGGCCGACCAAAGCGTACAGTGGTTGCAACATATTAAAACAACTTTATAAATCTAAAACAGACTCTATACCGTACATTATAGAGGTGGTAGAAGGTGCAGACGTCTCTTGGTGAAACTGTATTCCAGACACTAAGAGCGAACCATGTCACCGTCCTCGAATCTCACCAGTTCAGTATAGAACGAGACAACGATATAAATTAAACCGTTAAGTCGGAAAGAGACGGAGCACATGGGGACAATCGAAGTAAATTGCCCCATGATTGGATAATTATTTTATTGACATAGTTAAATGCCATTGAAGCCGGACCTTAGGGTACGGTGGCTATGGCGGGAAGAAATAATTTATGGACACTAAAGTAGAATTAAAGTTGTTGGTGGCTGAGAATAAATTTATACAAAAGTAAGCCTACGACTAATAGAATAAAGCATAATAATTTGCATAGCTTATAACCTATTCATTTTGCCAGACACACATCTATTATGTGTAGGTGCTGTACGTATGTATATAATAGGATATAATATATATAGGATTTCTTCCTATATTAGATTATGCTTTGTATAATCTAATATAGGAAGAAATCCGATATGTATATTAATATTATAGGTATACTGAAATATTATTATTATTATAATTTTATTGATTATTTGACAGCCTCTGTGGTGCGGTGGTTGAGCAGATCGGCTTATAGCCCGGAGGCGGCGAGTTTGATTCCCGCAGCAGGACAAGTATTTGTGAACAGAAAAAAAGCGCAATTACTTTTTGTGAGTCTGGGGGTTGTGGGACCATGGTCTTCCTAGTTTCTAGGTCCCTAGACACAGGAAATCCTAGTTAGGGCTCAGGATCTATGTATGTGATCGTTGGGCGTTATTATTATTATAATTGATGCCCTTCTTGAAGAACTGGATGGGAGGCAACAAATTCTTTGACGGCATTTTGTGTTGCCTTTCGGGTATATTAGTCGTTCATTATCATGAAAAAATGTTCTGAAATGCCCAATTTATTTTTATCTGTACAAGTGTACAGTAAATAAATAAATATTGGTAGACATTTCACACAGCGTGTTAGCCCTAATCTAGCTCGTGCTATGGGATAGTGACATCAATGTGCATGGAAAATGTGTTTTGAAATGTCTAATAATAATCTGGCGATACTGATAATATTTAGAGAATATAAATTTGTGCAACGAGAGCGCAAAGTTTATGTTTATTCCCGAGCTAGTGAAGGATTTTAGCATTGAATCACATGAGAAGCGAATGATTTTGAGTTACATGAGATACAAAAATCTTTGCTCTTGAGTGACACAAACAACTTTTCACCTCAGCAACGAAATCATAGGTACAAGTGAAAAAATATCCATAAAAAATGTCTGAATGAAAAGGAAAGATTTGTATGTTAGTATGTTTGTAACGAATTGGCTCAATATGTACTTGACCGTTTTCAAAAATTCTTTCATCATTTAAATGCTACATTATCACTGGTTAATATAGGTTATTTTTAATTGCCAGAAAAAAGTTTATGCCAAAATGTTTAAAAAATAAATTTCCTCCCGTGCTAATCCGGGACGTGACTCAGTGTTTCCGAACGTTTCATTGTTCATTTATTTTTTACTAAATTATGACTCTGAATAAACTTACTTATGTTCATATCACTCACTGTTTTCATAGCTTAGAAGAGAAAGACATTATATTAACTAACATTTTATTGGAGCTCGATTTTGACTAAGTAAGACATGGGCGAGACTGGATCCACTTTTGTATAAATTACTAAAAAATATAAATGTAACTAAAGCTGGCTAAATACGCCAGTCGCATGGAATCATTATACTAAAAGTTATCCAGTAAGCAAAATTACATTTTGCACGCTGTTTTTTGCAGCAAAAGTACCTGATCGAAGTGCTGCGATGAAAAATAATATAACAGCGGTTTCTCATAATTACAAAGTAAGTATACACACGACATCGCCACTCACTGAAGGCTCTGGCTCAGATATTTTAATACCATATAAAATCTTTGTACAAAGGATCCCACTACATAATTACACGGCTTTTATTTAAAATCGTATTTATAAACCGTAGCCATTGTTTATAGGTAGCTGTTATAAATTCGCGGCGCATTCCGCAATTCAAAACACGCAGGAAACAGCCGTGGCTGTATGAAAATATTTCTTACTCACTTGTATAAACAAGGCTAATAATAATACGACCACTATAGCAAGAGTTTAAGTGTTTGTTCCTTGGCTGAAGCTACAGGCTGTTCAGAAAATTATTCATTAATTCTGATAGTTCTTTTTTAAATTGCTTATTGTCAACAGAAACAGCTTTGAAAGGGAGGGTATTAGAAGGATGAATCCTTGGGCTAGGTAAGTTGGCAAACCCAAAGTCAAAGATTTTATTTCGAATGGGCTATTTTTAGATGCTACTTTTACAAAACAAAATGAGATTAGGTCCATAAAATTGAGTTATTGTACTAAGCATACAAAGTGCTTAATGTCAAATATTATATAACAAGGCCATTAGGCAAAACATGATAATAAAATAAATAAATAATAATAAACGCCCAACGATCACATACATATATCCTGGACCCTAACCAGGATTCCCTTTGTGTAGGGACCCAGGAACTACGAGGACCATGGTCCCACAACACCCAGACTCAGAACAAGTATTTGCGCATTTTTTTTCTATGCACAATACTTGTCCTGCCGCGGGAATCAAACCCGCCGCCTCCGGGTTATGAGCCAACCTGCTCAACCACCACACCACAGAGGCTGTCCAATAATAATGATTTAAAAAAAGAAGTTGTTTTTCCCACTACTAGTAAGCAATCCGGCAAACTTCGTCAAGTCCTAACATCGTCTATACCACAGTGCTTCAAGAGTCTTTAATCAGTGCGTCCCAGTTATGACCTCCAAACTAGGTAGCTTGACAGTGAGCATGCAAACGTGGACACTGACTATCAAGCTAGCCCATTTTAAAGTCGTGAAGCTATAGAAATAGTTTCTCTGAAAGAAGATTCGTTACGCAGTGATCCGACAGAGAACCAAAGTAGTCGATATAGAGCACAGGAGTCAGCTGAGGTGGCAGTGGGCTGGCCACATTTCTCGAAGAACTGATAACCGCAGAAACATAGTTTAAGGCACCCTACAGGCACCGGAAAGTGACTGTTGCACCCAGGCTCAAATCCCACTCAGCCCTGCATCAATAAATATTCAAGTTATGTGCGGAATTCGTACTATGCTCTTACAACGGTGAAGGAAAACATCGTAAGGAAACCGGCATTACATCACAAAATTGGAGAGCTCGTGTCATGCCACACTTGGCCAGCATCACTATGTTTATATCCAAAACTCTATGTGAGAGAATATCCATTCCCCAGCAGTGGAAACGTAATGGGCTGATAACGTTATTGACATGCGCAGTGCAGTGTTAATCAAGAATATTTAAAATAGAGATATGATTGGCTCTGCAAGATGTGAAAATTTTGATGATTTAGTGTGATGATTGAAGATTTAAAACAAAACGAGTGTACTTATTACCACAAGACCGAAGTAAAACTTTTTTAGCTCTATCTCTCTTGCCCCTACAGAAATATACGAAACGTTACTCTTTCTTTGTATCTTCGCGTAGAGAGAGAGATATAAGTACATCCGTTCCGTTCGACTCACCAGCTTACCTCCAAGTCAAGCGTGCGTAAAGAAGTTTTACTTCAAAAATAAGTAACTTGAACATCCTGTAGCCCTATAACACTTGACAGCAAGCGAAGCGAGGTGGCTTATTGTAGAGTGGGCGAGCGTCAGTGCGTCAGCGGCGGCAAACACTGATAACGGCTCACGTAATGGTTGATAAGACCAGCAAACCAATTATGTTCAGCGCACGTTCGGAGAGCATGACTGTCGAAGTAGGTATTATGGGGAAAAGGCGTGAAGGGCTTTATTTACCTGCTTAGCATTCAATTCATCGTATGGAAAATGAGATAACAATAACAATAATAACGCCCAACGATTAGGTACATAGATCCTGGACCCTAACTAGGATTTCCTGTATCTAAGGATCGCAGAACTACGAGGACCATGGTACCACAACACCCCGATACAGAACAAGTATTTGCACTTTTTATTTTTCTGTGCACAAATACTTGTCCTGCTGCCCGCGGCGCCGTTCGATTACTTCAACTAACTATTTGAAGTAATCGCCCATAAGTAAAGGCCCATAAGTACCTATAGCCGACTTAATCAAAATAAATTAAAAGTCAAACGTAAAAAATCCAATATTATCGTCAAACTGCCAATTTCATGGACCATTAGCGGTACACGCTCCATCTTCTCGCAGTTTCGTTTTACCTTTTTTAGTGCAATACCTTGATCCTTACGATATTAGATTTAAGGTTGGGTATTGTGTTCTTTTGGATGCTTATCATCGAAAGCGGTTTTGGTGCTGCTATGCTGATTCGACGTGGAGGTTTTGCAGGCGCCTTGATATGATATTTGCGGTGTAATAAGTAATTGCCCTTTTTATTGAAACACGTTCATTAAACTATTTAAAAAATAAACGATGCCAACTTAACTTGCTACACATTTCACACAACGCCATCTAGTCCCAAACTAAGCAAAGCCTGTACTATGTGTATGTACTATGGAAACCAGATAACTAATACAATACTTACATACTTTTTGTTTGTAAATAAATAAATAGAATACATATAGCATTTATAGTAATTAATAATAATGATGATTCTACTAATATAGCTGTAAGACTTATTGTTACTAACAAATTGGATTGAAAAATCTGTAATAAAATGAAATTTATTTATTTATTTATAGCACCCAGACAGAGAACAAACACCTATGTTCATCACATAAATGTTTGTCTTGGGTGGGAATAGAACCCACCACCTACAGGTCAGAAGGCAGAGCTACTACCAACTGAGCTATCAGGCCAGTCAACCTAATAATGATAAAAATAATATTAGCCAAAGAACTGAAGAGGCAACGCGCAGAAGAAGTATAAACATAATATATGGCATAGTGTCTCATATCTCTGTCCATCGAAAGGTTGTCTGAAAAAGATCGCTCTTAGCGCTCTTATATTCTCTTTTCTACATGTTTATTTTTGGTGTCAATAAAGCGTTTTGTATTGTATTATAAACATTGGACAAAACCATTAGGTGTGGGTTTCTACGCAGCAGTCACTCTGTGGCCGTTGTTAGGGTAAACTAGTTGGATAGGTGACGGACAGGGGTTTACATAACGATTAGACATGAGCCGAGGGGAGTTTGCGATATTTCTACGTACGGGCTTAGTATGACGAAAGAGAAAGCTTTTTCATTACTTTACTTAAACACAACGAATTTTTTTTTTCTTTTAAGAGTTCGTGTGTGTTAGGCATAGACAGTACTGCTTTTCCTGATACTCTGCCGCCAAGCATCGGCAGCTTGAACAAGGTGCTTGTTTCGGTTTGAAGGGCAGTGGAGCAAGCTACTATTTTTACTAGGATTTTTTTTGTTTTTAGTTTTGACTCTACAATTTTGTGTATTTAGCCAGTGTCAAGTAATTAATAATTTCTCATGTTAATTAATATTACATATATGTGTTAAGTTCAAATTATCAAGTCTAGTCAAGTCACACTTCTAGTAAAGTGGTGGTAACTTTATCAGAAGCTTCTATAGAGTTTTGGAAACAACACGAAAAGAAACGTTTCACCATCATTATGTCACTTACCCACACTCGTGCCTGTAATCCAGCACTTAACGAATAAAATGACACAAATTTTATGCAATAACACTGAAAATAACACAAGTTTTAAAAATAATACAATGCGGTGACGTGATCTTTTTCGTGTTCCCGCCAATACTCACTGGGAAAAGTTATTATTATATAGATTTTGCAATGACGTAAACGTGCTAGCAAAAAAGTGTATGAAGTCCCACTTCATTGTTAGCACATGGACGTAATGAATAATGTTATTGAAAGATTATCATCTGAAGTTGGTATCTATAAGCACTACAAAGAAGAACCAAGTTGAATCACTCAGATCCACACATATATTACACACATATATATTTAAATGCAATAATATGCGAAACCCCAATTTTGACAGCCTCTGTGGTGTGGTGGTTGAGCAGGTCGGCTCATAACCCGGAGGTCGCGGGTTCGATTCCCGCGGCAGTACAAGTATTTATGTTCTGAGTCTGGGTGCTGTGGGACCATGGTCCTCGTAGTTCCTGGGTCCCTAGGCACAGGGAATCCTAGTTAGGGTCCAGGATCTATGTATGTGACGGCGGCTACGTCCAGTTATAAACTCTATGCACAGCGATCGAGCACCGTAATTTACCCTGTGGTGGCATTAAATTTATTACAGTGGCAGCACCGGCAACTGTCATGGCGCCCCTACCTGTCTGGCTATATAAAGGGATCGATTGGTGTGGTACGGATTCATTCTTGTTCCAGACACGGCGCGGTGCGGACATGCTGAAGGCCTATAGTTATATAGGTTGCAACCTACCTACGCAGAACCCGTTTCTACCGACATATGTGATCGTTGGGCGTTATTATTATTATTATTTAAAAAAATAACAAATAAAAATGAATGATGTCAGTTTTGGCGGGAAAGCGAAAAAGATTGCGTCACCGCATCGTATTATTTTCCAAAACTTGTGTTTTTTTCAGTGTTATTGCATAAAATTGGTGGCATTTTATTCGTTAAGTGCTGGATTACAGGCGTGAGTGTGGGAAAAGGGTATAATGATGGTGAAACGTTTCTTTTCGTGTTGTTTCCAAAACTCCATAGAAGCTTCAAGTAAAGTTGCCACCACTTTACTAGGAGTATTACTTTGACTAGACTGACTTGACTTGATGACTTCGACTGTGACTTGACACATATTTGCGTAAAATATCGATAACTTGAAAAATTATCAATTACTTGACACTGGCTAAATACACAAAAGTGTGGAGCCAAATCTCAAAAAAAAAAAAAAAAATGAATGACGTGAAATTTAGTAAAATGTTACCGTGTCAAAAAAACTATGCAAATAATGGAAGCATGAATTCGTCGCAGCAAGACCGTATTATAAACTGCGCAAATGCGCACCCCTCTTCGCTCACGACATGGGGTGGGAATGTAATCTGATTTAGTGGTGTAACGACAGGTAAAGTGCTTTTTGTGAGATTTCTACTTGTTTCTTAAGTGTCTGTACTGGGAACTTTTATAACGACATCTTGCTTATTGAAAAAGCTTTTTAACCTTTAGGCTGACTTCTTTGTCAAAAATTGATGATGAAGCTAACATTTATTACGTAATATAGTCGGAACTCTATAATTGCTTTATTCCTATTTTATTTATGGACTAACTGCTCCGATAGTTGTCGTCTTGTCCAAATTGACGATGCAAAAATCCCATAGAGATATGGGACTCAGTTTTTCTCATGTTTTATAGTAATTTCTCTCAGACTCAGAACAAGTGTTTGCGCTTTTTTTTCTGTGCACAAATACTTGTACGGCGAGAATCGAACCCTCCACCTCCAGGTTATGAGCCAACCTGCTCAACCACCACACCACAGAAGCTGTCAGGCTGTCATAATAGGTAGGTTAATTAGTTACTATAGGACCTTCTTGATTAACGTGCTCCATCATCGGCTACATTGTCGCTTACCATCAGGCGAGTTGGTGGATCAACGTAAATCTATAACGGCTATAAAAAGTTACGCTAAGGCGTCCTGTAATCATCCGTTTTCTAATCGGAACTTTTAATTTTCCATCATAAAAGTATCAATAAGTTTCGTTAGTGTGTAAGACAATACCTACCACGGGCAATAAACGTAAGTTCTAATCTAAGAAAAATTAGATTCAAATTTGTTTAGCAGTTATGTCGTAAAAACCACACAAACAAAGAGACAGACAACGTTTCACTTTGATATTAGAGAATATTAGAGAATTAGTACGGATTAAGGAACCTATCATATCAGGTTTTTTACACACTTAATGCTCGTTACAATTTAAGTGCCAATTTTATTATCGTCGTCCCCTACCAATATGTCAATAGGGCTTAAAATTATAGTCCCCTAATTAAACTGGACAGGTTACTGACATACAATCCCTATTCCCTGCGTGTACAGTACCTTTTCAAAGTGAAAATACTGCCAGCATAAATTTTGTTATAGTATTTTTATATTACGTCTTTTTTGATAATTTTAATTTACCTAATTGCACTCATTGGCCATGACAGTTTTGTTTGACACTACCTATCACTTGTTACTCGTCACTTAATGTTAAATCAATGATCAAAAATAATGAAAATCGGTGTCATACCGTAAGTTACGTTATTTTATGTGGCTTTGTTTTTATCAATGTCAAATATCTTATAATCTCACAGTAACTAAGCCAAAACAATAACAGGGATAAACAGTTTTCTCGTTCGTGCTGATTCCAAATTTTCTCTAAGTACCTATTCGAGTTTTGGACTTCGGTGAACCGAGGTTAGTTCCCAACGACAGGTAATTGAATTGAATCTTAGGTATAGGTAGAATCTTAGGCCTGGTTCCATGCCATTCCATTCTCTAAAAAAATATAGGTCCTAAATAAAGCGGAAAGGTTCAGAATTTTATTTTATCGGTCGTGGCTTCCTGTGCCGCTGAAATAAATTCCTTTTGGTTATTATGCAGGATTCAGTAATATTTACTATGCATTTAGCGAAACCGGAGCAAGAAAGACTTGAAAGTCATGGACTTGACATCAGTATCGACAGAAGCAACTCGCTTTTATTCTGGACCCGACCTGGACACGCCGCTCGTTGATATATTTGCCAACAAAACTTTCAAGTCTTTTAAACGGAACCGGCATCGATGTAATCTCTAATTCCACCGCAAATCATCATCATCAGCATTAGTCTATTGCTGGATATAAGCCTCTCCAAAGGCACGCCACTGAGCCCGGTCTTCGGTTTTACTCTTCCAGTTTCTGCCAGCTGCCTTGCGTATATCATCGCTGCATCTTGCCGCAGGACGTCCTACACTACGTCTGCCGATTCGCGGTCTCTAGAACACGTCTATCCCAACAGTTATCGGTTCGTCAGCAGATATGACTAGCCCACTGCCACTTCAGCTTGCTAATTCGCTAAACTAAACCGAAAATAACAAAACATATAGATATTCCAATGCATACTTGTTATGATGTATAAAAATGAAACAGTAAAGCAAACTTCAAAGGATTTGCGATGCGTACCTATTTAAATGTTTAATTTGCATCCAACCGCTATTACCCGGATATCCTTCCTACCCTCATGTTAACCGGATTATCCCTGCGGCCGACGACATGTTCCCGTCAGTTGTTTTTCATTTGTTCCTAATAGCGGATCGTTTAATAAAGGACACTTTGTAAGGAATCATTTATGTTTGAAAATTTAAAGTATTTTTTTTTATTGAATTATGCTAGAAGTCGTAGCTTGAGGGCTATCACTAAAATATGGTGTTATTTTATTTGACTGGCCCGATAGCTCAGTTGGTAGTAACCCTGCCTTCTGAACCGTGGGTTGTGGGTTCGATTCCTACCCAGGACAAACATTTGTGTGATGAACATAGGTGTTTGTTCTGTGTCTGGGTGTTATATTGTATTATATGTATATATTTACAAACAAAAAGTATTTAAGTATTGTATCAGTTATCTGTTACCCATAATACGAGCTTTGCTTAGTTTGGGGCTAGATGGCGTTGTGTGAGATGTCCGCACATATCATATCATTATTATCATATCATTTTATATACAGAATGTTGTTTCGCAGACCGCATCCTTTCAAGTTGTTCAAAAACGTCTTGATAGTAAAGTCTTAGTAGTTCAAATAGTTTGACTAATTTTACGTTTGAATGATAGCATTCAAACGTAAAATTAGTCCAACTATTTTTTTATTATTTTCGAATTATTTAAATATGTGTAAAAATTGAAAACGATTTGGTCTTTAACGTGACGTTTAATTGATATATTCAAGACCTGTTCGAACATACCCTGAGTGGTACAGTCTCCGTACCTTTTATTATATACTGTGCTCATAGGTAGTGAATAAAATAGAATGTTGCTTCTTTTTGATCGCTCAAGACGTGTCCCGGGCGACGACGACGACGGGGTGCGGTGTAAAAAGGCATAAGCATAATATTGCTGACGAAACAAAAACTATTACTAATAATTTGTGTTAATTTAATAAATATATTTAATCGACTTTAAATAAAAGGAGGAGTGAGCAACAGTGACATATGTATCTTCCAATTAACTAATTACTTTAAAATAATCCTTGATTGAGGTTTGTTTCTTGAAACTTCTTCAGACCTTGTTTAAAAACTACTGCGAAGCGGGAGAAGGGAGGCGTGGGGTGCCGAGTTATTGGAAACAACAAAGAAAATAACAAACACATCACCATCAGATGGAATACGTCCACTGCTGAACACAGGCCTCTCCCACAAAATGCCACTTTGTACGCTTATTATGAGTGGATTTTACCAAGTTATACCACACTAGGCATGTGGAGGAATGCACCGAAGCCTAGAATTTTACCAAGTTATACCACACTAGGCATGTGGAGGAATGCACCGAAGCCTAGAATTTTACCAAGTTATACCACACTAGGCATGTGGAGGAATGCACCGAAGCCTAGAATTTTACCAAGTTATACCACACTAGGCATGTGGAGGAATGCACCGAAGCCTAGAATTTTACCAAGTTATACCACACTAGGCATGTGGAGGAATGCACCGAAGCCTAGAATTTTACCAAGTTATACCACACTAGGCATGTGGAGGAATGCACCGAAGCCTAGATTTTTACCAAGTTATACCACACTAGGCATGTGGAGGAATGCACCGAAGCCTAGAATTTTACCAAGTTATACCACACTAGGCATGTGGAGGAATGCACCGAAGCCTAGAATTTTACCAAGTTATACCACACTAGGCATGTGGAGGAATGCACCGAAGCCTAGAATTTTACCAAGTTATACCACACTAGGCATGTGGAGGAATGCACCGAAGCCTAGAATTTTACCAAGTTATACCACACTAGGCATGTGGAGGAATGCACCGAAGCCTAGAATTTTACCAAGTTATACCACACTAGGCATGTGGAGGAATGCACCGAAGCCTAGAATTTTACCAAGTTATACCACACTAGGCATGTGGAGGAATGCACCGAAGCCTAGAATTTTACCAAGTTATACCACACTAGGCATGTGGAGGAATGCACCGAAGCCTAGAATTTTACCAAGTTATACCACACTAGGCATGTGGAGGAATGCACCGAAGCCTAGAATTTTACCAAGTTATACCACACGAGGCATGTGGAGGAATGCACCGAAGCCTAGAATTTTTATTAAAATTTTCCCTATATACTTTTTGTTTACTTGGCTAGCATGCTACACCTTCGATCGCATCGTCACTTCCCATCAGGTAAGAGCGTGGTCAAATGCTAGACAAGTTATATCTTATCTATAAATAAAAGAGTTTAACACTTCGCTGATTGTTTATTGTAACACAATTTGGCACTATTTACAGGCAACCGTTTAATAATTCATTTAATTAAATAGAAATTAGCGCAACGCGTCTGCTTGGAGACTTGAACAGAAAAGAGAGAAAGCGATATGTCGCTAGAGTGAGACAGATAATTCAGTATTAATTAATACTAAACAAGAATGCTGCTGGTGTATTAGCGGGAAAACGAAGAAGATCGCGTCACTGCATTGTATTATTGTCCAAAACTTGTGTTATTTTCAGTGTTAGTGCATAAAATTGGTGGCATTTTATTCGTTAAGTGCTGGATTACAGGCGTGAGTGTGGGAAATGGTATAATGATGGTGAAACGTTTATTTTCGTGTGGTTTCCAAAACGCCATAGAAGCTTCTGGTAAAATTGCCACCACTTTACTAGGCTATGACTTGACTTGATGACTTGAACTGTGACTTGACTTGACATTTAGCTCGAGAAATTATCAATTACTTAACACTGGCTAAATACAAAAAGTGTGGAGCCAAAACAAAAAAAAAGAATGCTACCCATTCTCTTGATTTTCCCTTAGCTGGCTTTTATCACCCACGAGAAGTGAGTGAAAGAACGAAAGTGAGAATAACTTTGTTTATTTTTTTTTTTACAAATACTACTCATAGAATGCTCGCCTACATTCCTTTTTCTCAAACTATGAGTGGATGACTGGTAGAAAATGCGTATCATTAAGTCCTCCGCTTGTACTGTTTTTAGTGCAATAAAGAATTATAATAATAAAAAAAATATGGTGTGGTCTTATAGCCTTCTCATACCGCTGGGACCACACGGCCAAACAAAAATGTATACTTGAGTATAAATATGTTTTTAATTATAATTTTTTGGTGTGTCTGAATGAATAAATTAATTAATACTTTGGATGAAAATTGGCACACGGGGTGAATATGGAGATCAAAATAGGATATTTTTATTGCAGATAAAAAAGAGTTCCTGTGGAAATAAGTTGCGAGTAAAATTGATCTTGAAAACAAAGAGAAAATAACATAAGTATTTTGAGTCTAACCAGACTTTGCACTTTCTACTGTCAAAACTCACAAAAGAAGGGAGAAAAGTTGGCATAGGAGGATAATAATATTGAACGAGGTATGGGGCGGCGTTTGTTTTGAGACTTCGAGGCTTTATTTAGAGGAAAAGCGGCGAAAACAATTATTAAGTAGTTAGGGATGTTAAGTTGAAAGTTGTTTGGCTTTAACTTATCTAAATGAAATAAGTAGATATACCTGAGTTCTTTTCAAATAAATAATTAGGTGTAAGTGTAAGCCACTGTTTAGTTCATCTTAGGATATAAAATGAGTACTTATATAAGATTAACATTTTTAATCTATATAGTCAAGATTCTCTACCTAAAAACATAAATATGCTAATACGTTATTTTCTGTAGGGTGTGCACAAATTTTCAAGTTTCTTTTTAATCTAGCGAAGTCGCATCGGGGTCTGCAGGTTTATTCTTTCGTATATATTCATAGCCTTTTTGTTTGCTAATTTGTTGGCAAACAGTTCGTGTGACAGGTCGTTGATTAAGAAAATCTCTATATTTTTCTATAAGTTTTAAGTTTTTTATATATTTGATAATGCAATTATAATTATTACTTTGAAAACATGTTGTTCCATTTTTGGCTGTAATTTTAAGTAGGATTTTATTTATCATGTTTTTTAAGATCTGTGGAATAAATAAATAAAGAAAAGAAAATATTATAAATTTAACTCTAACTCTATACTGTCGGTCATATCATTTTAAAATGTATATGCCAATTATCCAGAGTTTATTTAAATTTATCACCCGACAAATCAGGCGACGAAATAATAGTAGCCAACACAGCGGGCAGACGCCACCGGCACACTAGCTAAGCCGTCGCGTCATCGCCTCGAGGTCGTTTCAGCATAATATCTTTTTCTCTTTTTAACATATGTGTTAAATCGAGATAGGTATAGAGGTAGGTAAACTCCGGTAGCACTGTCCGCAGGGGCCAGTCTGATATCTAGATATCGAATACTAGATAATTTCTGCATGCAGGAATTTGACTGGAAAGGTTATCGCAGCGTAGCGTGGGGTAGCATAGCTTGGCGTAGCTAGACGTAGCGTAAAGTAGCAAAGTTCGTATAATTAATAGTTATTGATACCTACTTAATTACTTAATGGGGCTGCCATAATTACAGGCGCCTTGGTGACTGCTGGAGGTTATAATGAAGACCGGAGGAGAATGTTACTTAATTAATACCTACTTAATTAATATCAAAAGGTCGCACTGATTTGTCGAAAATTATCTTTATAATTAACTAGAGAGCCCTCGAGTTTCTAGAGACACACACACTCTAGTTTCTAGACACACACTCTAGTATCTAGAGAGATACTCTCTAGTTCCTAGAGACACACTCTACCTGATACCATGGCTGACCACTTGTCTTCACGAAAAGAAGAAAAGACACATACATATACTTACTGATTTGTGAATTATTGAATCAGTTTTGTTATCACACATTATTAAATGAGATACTAAAGTTTTTGTTAATACATGGCTAGAAAATAAGGGTTTGGTCCTTATGTTTATGATATTAAATAGCCATTATCGTCAGTTACTATTTATGAAACAAGTATTTATTAAGAACCAACAACTTCTAGTAACTAATGCCGTTTTTGGAGTTTTGGCGGGAAAGCGAAAAAGATTGCGTCACCGCATTGTATTATTTTCCAAAACTTGTGTTATTTTCAGTGTTAGTGCATAAAATTGGTGGCATTTTATTCTTTAAGTGCTGGATTACAGGCGTGAGTGTGGGAAAATGGTATAATGATGGTGAAACGTTTCTTTTCGTGTTGTTTCCAAAAACTATGGAGTTTTGGAAACAACACGAAAAAAAAACACAAAAGTGTGGAGCCAAAATTAAAAAAAAATGCCGTTTTTTGTTATGGTTTTGGCTCCACACTTTTGTGTATATAGCCAGTGTCAAGTAATTGATTATTTATTAAGTTAATGATATTTCACTCAAATATGTGTCAAGTCACAGTCGAAGTCATCAAGTCTAGTCATAGTCAAGTGAAAGTCATACTCCTAGTAAAGTGGTGGCAACTTTAAAACTTTACTTGAAGCTTCTATGGAGTTTTGTAAACCATTTTCTCACACTCATGCCTGTAATCCAGCACTTAAGGAATAAAATGCCACCAATTTTATGCACTAACACTGAAAATAACACAAGTTTTGCAAAATAATGCGGTGACGCGATCTTCTTCGTTTTCCCGCCAAAACTCCTAAATCCTAATGCCATTTAAAACATAGCTTCAGTGCTATAGAAAGAAAAGCAGACTAATAAAGCTTAAAGCCGTGAATTTATTGACCAATTAGGGAGAATTCGCCGGTCGCTTTGAATTGAAATGGCCTGCATTTGATTGGATGCAATCAGTTCTTTTATTGAAATGAGTGACCAATTTGTTTAAATTAGCGTTAACAAATTGTTTAATATTGATATCAGCGATTAATTATCTTGTCCGTATTCCATCGTCAGGTTTAGGAATGTCTTCCAAAAAGACGTTTACTCACTTTTTGAAGAATATTATTATGATTATGATTTTATAGTGAATTAATTTTAAGTTATTGTATTTTGATATAGTTCGTTTTTGAAAGAAAGAAAAATAGAAAGAACTCTACATTGACTTGGCCTTAACAATATAATGGATGACCCTCTTAGGGTCTCAATTTTTTTAAAACTCATTCTTAGTACACTTCTGCAACATAAAAATCTAGCAGTTATATAAAGCGATTTGGCTGTACGTTGTCAGTCAGGCACTCGGGATTCGAACGAACTCCCTCTTTCTTTACTGATACTTCATGTCTAAAGATCGTGATCACCATGTTTATTTATTTATTTTATTTATTGATTTTTGGGAAGACCAACAGCTTTTTCTTATATCGTAGAATCATGTTATGCATTAGGAAGCCAATTAAAGGTCCTCACGTCTAGTTTTTTTTTTTGTTTTGGTTTGGCTTCACACTTTTGTGTATTTAGCCAGTGTCAAGTAATTGATAATATCTCAAGTGAATTAATATCATATAATACTTCAAGTCAAGTCACAGTCCAAGTCATCAAGTTAAGTCATAGTCTAATCTAGTCAAGTCATACTCCTAGTAAAGTGGTGGCAACTTTACCAGAAGCTTCTGTGGAGTTTTGGAAACAACACGAAATGAAACGTTTCACCATCATTATACCATTTTCCCACACTCACGCCTGTAATTCAGCACTTAACGAATAAAACGCCACCAATTTTATGCACTAACACTGAAAATAACACAAGTTTTGGAAAATAATACAATACGGCGACGCAATCATTTTCGTTTTCCCGCCAAAACTCCTCACGTCTAGTTGTTTTGTTTTTTTTTTTTTATGTTAATTATGATGTGACGAGCAAGTCATTCGCTTGATGTTAAGCGATACGGCCGCCACTAACAGAACAGTGTCGTTCAGAACTCCAAAATATAAAGTTTCGCGTGACACTGCACTGCGCACAACATCCCGAGACATCAGCACAGTCGTGTAATAAGATTACTCGACTGTGAGATCAGATCATAAAGTCTCATTTGCTCAGTAATTTCACTAGCTACACTGCCCTTCAAACCGGAACACAGTAGTGCTTGCACACTACTGCTTGGCGGCAGAATAACTGGCAAAGCGGTGGTACCTACCTAGACGAACTTTGCAGAAAAGTCCTACCACCTAGTAGTCTTCTAGAGTAGTTTTCTAGAGAAACATACTCTATAGTTGTCAATGTTGCGTCCACTTTTATGTTATCTGTATCCATCGCTTTTAGTCAGCCATCCGGACAACAGTCTCATACTTAGATTTTTTTTAGGTGGTTTGGCCACTGCACATTAGATCTGCCACGTGACCTATTCCATTCCATATTCATGCATTTTTGCACGTTTTCGCCTTGACGTCGAACAATCTAACAGTGAATTCACTATTATTGTGTATGATTGTGTATATATACTTCTATTGTCTTTGTATATATATTACCTATGCGATATTGTGCGTCAGGAATAAAGTTTATTTCATTTCATTTCACTAAGTCCGGCACATTTCTATTTTACTTCTTTATTTATTTATTTAGCCCAAGGATCATACAAGATATATATTTAAGAAGGATTTTAAGGTAATAAAACTTAAGTATAATATAACATTTTAAAGTTTGTAAGAGCGATTAACGCCCAAACGCCAAACGATCACATACATAGATCCTGGACCCTACCTAGGATTCCCTGTGTCTAGGGACTCAGAAACTACGGGGACCATGGTCCCACAATACCCAAATTGAGAACAAGTACTTGCGCTTTTTTCTGTGCACTAAAACTTGTCTTGCCGCGGGAATCGAACCCGCCGCCTCGCGCCTCCGGTTATTGACGCGACCTGCTCAACCACCACACCACAGAGGCTGTCAATGCATTCCATTGTTAATATAATAGTAAATTAATTTTCTTGCTTACCTTTTATCTGAAACGAGAAAAATTCATATTTCTATATATAATGTAGGTACTAATTTTATAAACTCGAACGTAGATAAAATTTGGTATGGCGATAGTTGAAGGAAAGGGATATAGGATAATTTCGTCGCTTTATTCCACTGTAGGCCCAGCTCGCGATGACACGGCCGGTATCAAATTGTATATTACTCAATAAAACTTTAACCAAATTCATGGATGAAGTAGATAATCGAATAATAGAGCGTTGACAAAGTTACTGAGATATAATAATTAGCAACGATTTTTTAGTATGGAATTTTATAAAATAAAGTAAATCCGTAATTGGATGTAAGTTCTAGTATTAAGCGAAACTATACCTTGTCTTAATATTTCTGGATTTTGTGATATAAATAAATAAACGAAGAATAAATGAGTAAACAACATTAAAAAATATTTTTTATTAACCTACAGTTCCTTTCTGTTTTTGTTTGAAAAAACCTAATCGGCTATCAAGCTTCTATTGCTCATTGTTTATATATTATGTAAATGTGATCTAATAGTAATTTTTATGCATTAAATGTAAATTTCTTATCGTAATATATAAAAATGCATCTCTATTTCTCTCGATCATCGCATCACCGGTGAACGGATATAACATTTTCGCTGATTCTTTGTTTATTGTGATTATTATTTTCAAGAGAAGAAAAATTTAGGAAAGTATGGAAAATTTTCACCGCGCGGGTGCCACCGTGGGGCACAGCTAGTGTAAAATAAAGTTTTTTTAACCACAGGAAAACAATTTATTTAATATTGCTTAGAAAACAGTACGAAGATAGACGCTACGAATTTCTTCGTGTAAGCTCGTAAAGAAACCAACCAATCAAAATTACGCGCCGTTAAATAAAATCGCTTCAATTAATTATCACATAAAATAAAAGATACCACCGAAGTGGATATAGGCTTTTAACTCGTCCGTTCCGTGGCTTGAGGGTTCCATCAGAATAAAAAGTATTCGCGCAGTGGGCGACGTGCCTTTAAAAGTTAAAAAAGTAGCATAATTCATTGGTCTCAAACAGTTTCAAAGGCAGGTATAAAAAAAAAACTAAGAATGCAACAATGAATATCTTCAACAATTACATAAAATGAACATTATGTATGTTTACATTACACATCATTTTATCTCATTATAGCTTCATACAGTGCAAACTTTATATACTTTCTATAAATAAAGGCAATAACAATTAATGTGTGGAACTCTAAAAATATTTTTTTACATTAGGTACACATTATTTTATCTCATCATAGCTTCATACAATGCAAACTTTATATACTTTCTATAAGTAAAACTACAAGCACTGTAAAAACAGTAAAATTACCATCATTATTTCTTCAATAACAGTTAATGCGTGTAACCCTAAAAATAAATGTTTACATTACACATTATTTCATCTCACCATAGTTTCATACAATGCAAACTTTATATACTTTCTATAAGTAAAGGTACAAGCACTGTAAAAACAGTAAAATTACCATCATTATTTCTTCAATAACAGTTAATGCGTGGAACACCAAAAATAAATTTTTAAATTACACATTATTTCATCTCACCATAGTTTCATACAATGCAAACTTTATATACTTTCTATAAGTAAAGGTACAAGCACTGTAAAAAAAGTAAAATTACCATCATTCTCTCTTCAATAACAGTTGATGTGCGGAACCCTAAAAATAAATGAATTGCCTCGCTCCGAGCGCGCCATAAAGCACTCGAGGCGCACGCCGCTGCATTTATTTCATTCGGCCCATCAATTGGAATTCTGTAAATGGAATAAAGCAACGTTTTTATACGGAACAAGCGTTTTTTTTTCTGTGGGAACTTTATTTTTCATCTTGCTTTAATGGTTTTTAAAGTTATTATTACCTATAACTTGAAGAATTTGAGAATTTGAGATGTGTATTTTAAGTCGTATAGTCTAACCTAAGTAAATGTGTAAAATTACAAAAGTTAATACAAACATACATATTATATTATCTTATATTATATACATATTATAATAATGTGACTGTATGTGTATTAACTTTTATTAAATTAACATTAGTTAATTTTAGGTTATAAGTAGTTTGTTGTAGACGTAAGGTGATCAAGGAACGTTAATTGCATTGCAAGAGGAGATATTTCATTTCTAATTTGAAGACTTTCATAGTTACTATGCACATAAGCTGCGCTTTGAAGCTGTCAAATCCATACAAATTTGTGTTTCTATGTATTGATTCCGAGGTTCCGTGATCTGATGTTTTTGTATTTGTTAAGTAGTCTTTAGTAGTTTCTTTAGTCTTCAAGAATATTTTATCAGAGTATGTTTAAAACCATCTTTAAGAAAACCTAAAAGTTATAAAAAAGCGGGAACACATTCACAAAAATATAAGGCTGTTGTATTACCAACATTCCAACACTCGACAGAACCCTAATTCCAGCAATCCTACACTGCATTCACAACTTGTCGTAGGTAGGTAAGGGAATCGATTGATGCCAGAAAAGGGCAGAACGATGCCATCAGCGACACGAACAAAAGGGACGGACGCCGACCTTCCGAGAACAAGATAGAATCAAGAATTACGTCAAGAAGAAACGAGACGCCGGCGCACCCATCAATAAACATTTTTTACCAACGTTTATTGTTTTTTTTTTATCATTGCTAAGTGGTTATTTATTCATAACACCTTTGTCGGTTTTGTTAGGCTCATTAAGTCGGATTAGTTAGATAAGGCGTGCTGTAATCAGGTTTTGGATGATAGAGCATCTTATTTTGTTTGTGGACTTGGCGATGTTAATTGAATTATTTTAATGTGTTTTCGTAGATTAACGGAAACTATTAACACTGATTCTTCCACCTGTATCGTGTTAGTGGAAGACGTGTATACATCGTGATATACTTAGTGAATGGTCATTATGAGTAGTATTAATTGCTTTGATGTCATTTATTGTTGTAACCCGGAAATAATTTAGACGTCCATCCACAAAAAAATTGTCAGCCTCTATGAATGATGGTTGAAAAGGTCGTCTTATAATCCGACAGCGGCGGGTTCGATTCCCGCGGCAGAACAAGAGTATTTGTGCACAGAAAAATAAGCGCAAATATTTGTTCTACGTCTGGGTGTTGTGAGACCATGGTTTTCGTCTGGGTCACAAGGACTCCAAGTTAGGGTCCAGGATCTATGTATGTGATCGTTAGGCGTTTTTATTTGTTTTATTATTATTAAGAATAACAACACACAATCTTAAATTACCTAAGTAGGTATACCATACTGCAATTATAAGATTTCACTCTTTCTGTTTAACCCTTTAGGTGGAACATGAATAAATATGGAGGCCTGTCGCAGTTTCAAACTTATCTGATGTTGAGATACGTGCGCAGTGAAAAGTTGGGGAACTCTTTCGCCAGCTTGCATGATTCACTAAGCTGGGGTGAACCTTGGTAAGTGAAGACACCTCGCCATGGACTCAGGTTCATGTGTGTGTCTTCACCCTGAGGCCCCGGTAGCTAGAACTGCTGGAGCGAGATGGTGAATGCTGACGCAACGCCATCTCAATGCATTTACTATCTAGTGAGGTAGAGTGAGCTCTACCCCAAACAGCGGAGAGCTCATGTTGGGGGGATTTTTTAGTGAGTGCGAGTCCCAAATACCCTCTGCCCCAGCCCCGTGACGGCAAAGAAGAGCACCGCCATTTTCTACCACTAAAAAAATAGGAAACGTGCGCATTGCAGTGGCATACGTAACTTAATATTTTAAAACTCCGAGTGACACTGCAAATGGGCTACCATGTTGATAATCAGACGAACGATTATCTCGTCGCGTCATTAATAAACATAACTACCATAAAAACGGTGCACCCGCGTGAGTAATGTTTACGGAAGGGTTTGTATTAGCTATTTACCATCTGGCTCCGACATTGTGTCGTTAGACGGTTCGAGTCCCATAGTAATGAGGAAGTTGTACTGGGGACATGATCGATTCGCATATGATACTGGTTACCGCGTGGTAATCTTCCGCGATGCTGTGGAATGTGAGTGTCCAGTGACGCTATAAATGTTTTACTAGGTGGTAGGACTTTTCTGCAAAGTTCGTCTAGGTAGGTACCACCGCTTTGCTTGGTGGCAGAATAACTGTATTCTGCCGCCAAGCAGTAGTGTGTAAGCACTACTCTTATAATCTTGTTCAGACTGTGCTGATGTCTCAGGATGATGTGCGCAGTGCAGTGTCGCACGAAGCTTTGTAGTTTTGAGTTCCAAGTGACACTGTTCTGTTGTGGGCGGCCGTGACGCTTAACATCAGGTGAAAGACTGGCTCGTCACATCATTCACTAACATTAAAAAAAATGTCAACAGACACCACAACATTACCAAACCTAAGCCCATTAAATAAAATAGTATATTTAACTCGCAGTGGCTTCTGCTACGGAAATCAATCAATTTCCACACACAACACACCATGAAACATTGAAAACAAACAGATTTGTTTTCAATGTTTCCAACCAATGTAAAACAACTAATCCTAGGATAACAACAAAATCGACGATCCAAAGGAAAAAGGAAAAGTTGGCATGGACCTGTCGTAGACTGCGTTAAACTTACACAACGATTTAAAACAGCATCTTTGAATAGATATCCGGAAACAGCCGTTTAAAGAGATAATAAAGTTAAGATCGTAAACTTAGCGTGACCAACCGAACACACTCTTATTAATTTTACGGCTTTCTTTGTGTTACCACACGCACTCACATTTCACACGTCCATTGGAATCATTGACACACGGTCTGCGAGACGTATGCCTTACAACGTGAAAGTCGTACCACAAAATACAGAGAGTACTGTTTTGTGGCCCCTACCTACTGTGCGTTTTATCCACGGAATTACTTATGGAACTTATAAATTATGGTCTCTGGTTATATTGCTATTATATTATATTATACTATTAATATTTAAAAGTGGAACTTAGTTTGTGTAAGATATAGGTGCATATATACGCCTTCAGTTCCTGCCAAACATCATTCAAATTCAATCGATTTAATTCAATTCATTCGTTTCCCATTACCAAATACTAGTGCACTGGTGGATTCCTCTTCTTTTAGAATTGCAGAATCTCTCCGTTTGGCTACATCGTGCTTTGCTCCACACCGCTGCCAGTGTGACAGTGCTGTCGGCTAGCTCGGTCACCGTGGCCTTTCCTGCATCTGTAGTGCTGGGAGGACTCTTCGCTATGCTAGTCTTAACTATATAATTCGTCAGGCCTTTAATGACCTCGTGAGAGACGATGGTAAAAGACCCGACGGAATGACATTAATTCCATGGAAGTCGGGGCGGCCTTTGGTGTGGGACGCTACGTTAATAGACACATTTGCGCCGTCACATCTTCCAGGAACATGGATCACCAACATCCACACACAAAATAGGGCCAGTCTGCTGAACAGTTTTAGTTAAAAAGGCACAAATATCTTGATAGTGGTTTTATATTTGCGCCTTTTGCAGTTGAGATGCTGGGGTCTAGGAGACCAAGACCGATCAGCAAACTTTTAAAGATCTTTCCAAACGTGGCCAAAAATGCTGCCCTCAATATTGTCAGCAAATTGGGCACACAGTGGCACAGTAGTTAACCGCAGTGTATCGTGCCAGCACATGGATCACTCGGCTTTTACTCTAAAACGGATACACGTTTATCTGAAACACATAGTTTGCATACACTACTGAAATCAACATACGATACTTCACATGCCGGAAAATTACGTTTTTTGCCGGAAAATGGGTAAATTACTGGTATAGCCACTTCACTACAAAAGTCTATATGTATCACTAAAAAGGCATTAATTATTAGTTTCTGACCTCAGTCTAATAAGTAGAACTTTTAGTCTGAGAGTCTTTGACATAAATAAAAAACAGCATCAGCGTTATTTATAGTAGATGATTTAATATTTGTAAGTGATGTCATAACAGGATAATCTATTTCAAAGAAGTAAATAAAGGATTAAAAGCTGCAACAATACGTTTTGGAGGAAATCGGAATAATGGAGTAAAAGTCCGACGCAAGAGTAGTAGATTGTTGACCAAGGGAAGAAGCAATAATTTTTAGGCGAGTGTTTGTCTGATCCAGAGTGGAGTGAAGGGTTCTAGAGTAGAATCCTGAATTCAGCGAGGAATTCGAAGTACATCGCTCGTGCTTAAAATAGTTTCGCTCCTGAGGTAAACACTCTACTGCTTATCGACCTCTATGAGAAAATGAGTAGGCAAGTGCAACTTATATGTATATTTTTAGGATCCGATCACGTTTTTGTACTGAGTCTTAATACTCTCATTGTATGTGACGAACTAGTCTTTGGATTGTTATCGTCACGGCTGCCCATAACAGTTTCAGTGCCATTCGGAACATAAATTCTCACTGCGCATGACGTCCTGTCTGATGCAAGCAGTCTTATAATAAGATATGATCAAGTCAAATCTCAGTAATTTTACTAGTTACAGAGCCCTTCAAACCGAAACACCAATACTGCTTGCACTCTACATGATTGGTGTGGAATATCTGGCAGAGCGCTGGTACCTACCTAGATAAACTCGTGCAGAAAAGTCTTACCACCTAGTTTGAGATTATGGAAGATGGCGGTTTACAAATTCTAATAAATTCCGCATATAATTTGATAAGTTTGACGCACCCTGGTTGAAATCCCGAAAGTCATGCCACTCTCAAAGTGCTTGTTCTTGAAGGTTCCCTAACATTACGTACACATATTCATATACAGTATTTCTCATCGTAATAAAATAGAAACGAGTGAGTAGTCGTAGTAATTCGGGTCGACAAACGCACGCTGGAGAAACTCCGCTTTCTACTTCGGCGCACGATTCGCCAACCGCATTTCTATTAATCATGGCGTAAAGAATCACGACATCCAGTGATGTTGATAGATTGCTTAATTTGTCTGGAGGTCTGACTTTTGTTTTCAATTTGGAATATGTTTTAGTATAACAGCTCTACAAAATAAGCAGTCCTCAATTCAGCAGCATTCTATTTTTAACCAGTTGTGATGATTCTCTTTTTATTCTACAAAGTGTACCTCCAGGAATGTTCTATACGCATTTAGTATGGATCTGATCGTGAAATATAGTAAAAAAGGTTGAATGTTCAAGTTGTCTCCCCAAACGCATCGGCGGCTTGGTTAATAGATTTCACGTCAAAATAGATGAATTAATTTGGAAGAAGTTAAGTACCCTATTATAAAAGGACTTAGTCGTCGATCTGTGCTGAAGTCGGGATTTCCATTCCTTTCAACTTGAGCATAGATTTGATTGAACGTTGTTCTGTAATATTCTGCAATACCCATCATAAGTCTGATAGTGATACTATATCAAGAACAAAGAGTTTTTCTATTCTATTCTATTTGTAGAATTAGAAGACTTAGAAGTAAGGAGGAGGGAAGGAAAAGGAATTGGATGGACGGATAAAAGGGTGAAAGGGTATAATGCTCGAATGGAGTGCAAAAGGCACGTGCACGCCAGTGTTGAATAGTAAAAATGATCAGCCCACACGCGTAGTCAGTGTGAGTCAGTTATTCATGAACTAAGACGTGTTCCTTGCCGTTTTTTCACGGCACAGTTTAATTCAGTGTAATTGCTTACAAAAACAATTTTTAATTAATGTTATACACGTGCCTGGAAGTCAAGTCACTCTGTTTACGAATATACATCTAATATCAGTCCAACTCTCTCTACCACAATGAGACCAGTATTATTGTTAATTTGTCTATGGTAGAGTATGGTAGAGTATGATATAGAAAAGTATGGTAGAGTTTTATAGCCAGCTCTAGGCTCTCTCGAGATAAATCACTTCATTTACCAATACACAGCTCTGATCAGTCCAACTCTCTCTACCATGATGAGACCAGTATTATTGTTAATCTGTCTATGGTAGAGTTTATAGCCAGCTCTAGGCTCTCTCGAGGTAAATCACTTCATTTACCAATGCACAGCTCGGACCAGTCCAACTCTACAATGATGTGGGGCCCGGATTATTGTTTATTATGTCTATGGTAGAGTTTATAGCCCACTCTACGTTCTCTCGAAGTAAATCACTCTGTTTACCAATACGCGCGGCCACATTACCAATGCAAATGACGCCCGGAGCGCTGCGGACGGAGTAGTGATGGCAAAAAAGTAATGAATTTACAAATGTATATTATATCAATATCAGGCATTTTTGGCTTAATCACAAAAAATTTAGACAAGCCTTGAACTAAGTCAAACTATTACTTTGTATTGTTAAACACGCGTTTGACGTCTGTCTAAGCCTTGTTTATGTATTTGTGGTAACACAGTTTATTCTTATTTTGTGTTTGTTTATTCACTACTAAAAATTATGTTTCTGTAATCTAAAAATTAAATCCTTTATAACTGTTCAAATCCAGCGAACACATTTGTAATGTCTCAAAACTTAGAAAAACAAATGTTTGTAAACTGGCCTCCACAACACAGGGAATCCTACTAAAGTCTAAAACATAACTTGGCAAAGCAACGCTTTCACCCGGGTTATCGTATACGTTAGTTCTATTCTAACTGTTTAATTTTGTTCTAATTTTTTTTATGTTATTGAATGATGTGATGAGCTAGTCGTTCACCTGATGTTAAGCGCCATGGCCGAACATAACAGAACAGTGTTACTCGGAACCCTAAAACAGAGTTTCAAGCGACACTGTACTGCGCACATCATCCTGAGACATCAGCACAGTCTTGCAATAAAATTACTCGACTGTGAGATCAGATCATAAAGTCTCAATTGCCCAGCAATTTCACTAGCTACAGTGCCCTTCAAACCGGAACACAGTAGTGCTTGCACACTACTGCTTGGCAGCAGAATAACTGTTTGTTAATAATGTAATAAATGTAATAATTGTTTTATGTTCTAACTTGGCAGTTCAAATCTGAACGCTCGTTGGTTGATTGTTGATCATTAGCTGTCTTATCCAATGAGCGTACAGCTTTTGGCATGTTGACTTGACACGAGTTTGATAAAAGTACGAGAAACTGGGGGCTGGAGATGTGTGCGAACTAGAGAGCTGTCAAACTTTAGTACTGACGGGCATTAGTATGTTGTAGAGATCGCGTAGAAACTGTAGAACATGTCATGACAACTCTAATCTATAAACAAAAACAAGCCCAAGTTTTTAAGCGTTTAATAACACTATTTTCTATCTGTGGATGTGGGAGGAGAGAGGACCAAATAAAAAGCGAAATTAAAATGAACAAATACTAAATCATAGAGTGGGTTACAAGATAAAGACTTTTATCTACAAAGCGGGATTTAAACGTAGATTAAAAGGCACGGTTTGAAATCCCGCTGGTTGCTAAAGGCTTAGCATATAAATATATTTATTTATTTAGGTACGTTAATTAGACTAAATACGAGAGTATCTTATGATTGGTTAGAAACAACAAATTTTGGATAAACAAGTAAATAGTAACAATTTTGAAACAACTAGTCTAATTAATTTGTTAACTTTTTATATATTATTTTCACAGAAAACAGCATCATTATTTTTTAGGTATTCCCAAGCAGTATTATTTAAGCTGATAAGTTTTACTGTGTTCCGATTTAAGGGTACTGTAGCTGGTGAAATGACTCAGAATGGGATGGGATGGGATGAGACTTGATCTCACTATCTAGTAATCTTATTACTAGACTGTGCTGATGTCTTAAGATGTGCTCAGTCCAGTGTCACATTAACGAAACAAAAACATTATATTTTAGACTTTCTTATGGCACTGCATATGTTATGGGCAGCCGTGACACTTAACAACAGGTGAACGACTAGCTCACACTCGCTAGTCACGTCATTCATTAATAATTAAAATCTAAAAAAAAAAGCAGCAAAATATATGATAATATAAACAAATATTTTTTCTACTGTCCGTACATACATTTCCAGCGGCGTGTTTTGCTTTTGCGTGCCTCGACCGTGCCAGTGTGTGCCCGGCTGACGTTTCAATGTAATAATACACTACAACTATAAATACCACACACATGCACACTAGCCAAATTATAACGACCTTGCGCCACTGTATGCCTGTGAGGCGGTGAGGGGTCAAGCGATAATGGATAGTAAATGAAATGACCAGATTATGTTGAGCTGCTGGTCCGTTTGTACTGAAAACGATTGTTACGTAAGAGAGAGATCAAATAATGGTGGTTAATTTAAATACATGCGTTCGTGAGTGCCGTGTTAGCACTCAGATCACCTTCGTGCGACCTCGTGTTTCGACACCGACATAGTTATTGTTCTCCTGAAGGTTTGCAAGCGGCGCGCGCGTTGATTACTGATGAGATGAGTGTCGAGAGACGTTCTATTTTTAAAACGTCAACTTATTTACTTTTGTATTACCTATGTATATTTTTGTAGTTGAATTAAACATTTTGTTTGATTTAATGTAATTTTAAATGAAAACATTACAAGTTAGATATAATTTAATAATTGAGTGGATTCAAGAAGGGTTTAACTGCTTTTTTTCACAAAATGACTTTTGGGTATCTTTGGATTCAATGTGAAATTATCTATAATAATACATTCTCAAAATACCGAAATGAGGCTTAAATCTCAAGGCTGTCAGTCTAAAAACGGTTAATCTGACACAAGAATACAGTACATTTAGCATAAAAATTATTACATTTATTATATTATGTTATATTTTTACAGTAATTGTAAGAATTAGTAGGTATTATATTTTGTATTTTAAAATAGAACTAATACATTTTTAAGCAACTGAAACTTACTTTAACTTTTTCTATTACATTATAAGCACTCTACATTAAAATGAAGCATTGCAGTTTAAAGTCAATTTTCTCAAACCTTTAAATTTGACAGTTAAATTCTTTTTGATCTCAACCCTTGAATTATGATTCAAACGCACGTAGACAGAGAAAGATAAAGGGAACCAATAAGCCAGATCGCGTCGCAGTCGTCGTTTTGTGCTAATATTAAAAGACCTAGGAAATATCCAGAATTTGAGAGAGTATTTTACATGACGGTTTACGATCGTTTATTGCGATTTTATATATAAACTTACGGCCAAAAACATACAAAATTAATTTTACATGAATCAAATGAAAAACAATTGAACGATGGAAAAATTTATAAACCAAGCCAGCTCACATCTAGTATAAATGTACTCCCTACTTTGTAAAAAAACTGCGAGGCGCAACTAGTACTTTATAAAGAAATGGGTATCAAACAAATCCATTCACGCTGTACAGGGGCCAACGCAAGATTAAACAAAATAACAGTAAGTAATGTACTACATGTTATAACTTTGACCGTTTATCCTTACCTAATAGCCCGGTTATATGAGTACACTTACACCCAGTACCGGCTACTTTCATGGAAAATAATTGCTCCCGTAAATCCGTCGCGGTCCAAATAAATGACGCCCCTGGGACCGGGGGATGAAACCCTTTCACTGTCCACACAAAAGAAATACGAATTAAAGTAATACGTTTATTTGTTTATTGGCGTCATATTTGTTATTAATTTTTAACGCAAATAGAGAAAATGTTAAATGTATGAAACGTTGCGTTGTGCATTTGGTTTAGGGTATATTTAAGTATTGAAACCTTGTGAATAGGTATATACTAGATAACATTGTATTAAATCAGTACGTAGTAAGTTTTATATTTTTTGCTTTTGGAATTTGCTTATTCATTTGTTATATTACTTATTTTGGAAGTAAGTACAATATTCCATTTTCAATAGTCACATAAATAATTTCTCTGTAAAACAAAAATAGATTAGAATTCAGAAATTCATCATCCAGTAAAAATAATTAAATTAAACCGGTAATACCGTTACGTCACTTAACGGTATCACATTACAGGTGATTACCGATTTTATTTGCGTGAAAAATGGTAACCGTAAATCGACGGTCCAATGTAACGACGCCCTTGGGGCTGAAAGCAACCCTTTCTGGACAGAGTTCCAGACAAAAAGGAAATATAAGCAAAAGATGCACGAAAAGCTCTTTGTTTGGTTTAGAAAATGTTTTCCTGGAGGATTTGTAATGGTTTGTTTAGGTTTTACGATATTTTATGAATGTTTTAATACATTTTGTAAGATAAATAACAGCTAAAACTCACGTCAATTAAAAGTCGAAATTACTCCGACCAGGTTTCGGACATATTCGATGTCATTCTTCTGGGAGCCAGTTACTAAAGCAAGCCGCGGCGGCTTTCGCGAGCGTCAGCGCGTAAATCAGTTATAGGCTTTCGTTAGTGGCTCCCAGAAGAAGGACATCGAATATGTCCGAAACCTGGTCGTAGTAATTTCGACTTTTAATTGACGTGAGTTTTAGCCGTTATTTATCTTACAAAATGTGTCATACTCACGATAGATTTCAAACTAAAAATGTTTTAATACGTTGAAGTTTGCATGAACATTGGACAAAACTTATGCTATTTATAAAATACCAAAGCCCTGTATGTTCGCACATAGTTAGCTATAATGTTAGCACAAGTTGGTTGCTCTTAAGTTTGTACTTATTCGTCTGTGACTTACCCAAATCTTGCAGTAGGTATGCCATAGAAGGATAAGTGCGAACTTAGGAGTAGTCAGACTTAGTACAGATGGACATAAATGTGGCGAGACCAGAAGAAGTAAAGTGAAAAGAAACGAGTGTGCTTTAGACAACACGACTGAAGTAAAACTTCTTTAGCTTCATCTCTCTTGCCTCTACAGTAATATTCGAAACGTAACTCTTTCTTTCTATCTTCACGTAGAGAGGGAGATATAAGTACATGAGATATAGGTATATCTCCATCTCAACTTCCGTTCGCCTCACCACCAAGTAGTGCCATTTGACCGGCCTTATCGATTTACATGATAATGACGAAAAAGTTAAGCACTCAACTTATCTGTAACTTGGTTTTGCTCTGAAGTCACCTCATACTTTCCATAATTCTCGATCCGGACTTAATAAAATTTTGTTTCGCTAAAAAACAAAATAAGTCCACATACATTATTCATACAAAGAAAAACTTTTACTAAACCACTAAAATCTCCATAAAGTCATTTCCTTTCTTCACAAGCCTTTGGGGTTCAGTAGTCAGAGAACAATGAAAAGATCATGAGCCTTAGTTTATCTTTTCATTGGATTAAGATCCAATAAAGGGAAAAATAGAAAAAAGATGATTGGACTGGTATCGGTAGAGTTAAGATAGATTTATTTGTGGTTCTAGTATGTACAATAGGTACTTACATAAATAAAGGTAATGGCTTAAGGACTCTTTATCAGGTATACCTATTAGTATTAATTTAAAAATTAGCAGCTTACCTACTTAATATAATAATACTTAAAGTTTTTATCATAAATTTAATTCATATAATATAAATTCTTATATTTTTATTAGTATCTAGATCTTGGGAAAAAATTAATGAACAACCGTGAAAATTTATTGTTTTTCAAATAATAATATAATATACTAGTTGACACGCCCTGGCTTCGTATGGGTGAATTAGTAAAACGCGGCCAAACGGGATAAAAATCCTATGTCCGTCTCCTGGTTTTAAGCTACCTCCCCACCAATATTCAGCCAAATCGGTTCAGCCATTCTTGAGTTATAAATAGTGTAACTAACGCGACTTTCTTTCATATGTAAAGAGATAATTTTGTATAAATGTTTCACGTAACGAAGGTAAGAGTCCTGACGATTTGACGTTTATTCCGTGGAATTGGTAAAGACCGCTAGTGTGCCGCCTTCCCACGGTATAAGCTCAGCGGCATGTGAAGCGGAAGAAGCTGCAGAGAACCTCAAAGAAAATATGAGTGAAAATTACATATTCGAGGTTGAAACAATGGGTCCCTGGGGACGCAGGCACGTTTCTTGTCAGGAAGCTGTCCAGACGCCTGGTTGAGCTGCCGCGCAACCAAAAGGCTAGCAGGGCCCGTACCGTGAGCTCTTAGCGCGAGTCTGAACTCAATCGCATTGACTTTCGTCTTGCTCTTTCAGCTAGAGAAAAAGTGAGACAAAGGTCTACGCGGTCCAATTCAGGCTCCCGCTAGGAACTCACGGTACGGGCCCTGGTACCTCGGCCAACGAATCAGTCATTCAACGAGAGAATGTCCCCAGCTTTTTGGGTACGCTTCCCGCAGGTGATCTAAATTCTGTCTTTTATTTATAACCTCTTTTTACCAACTATATTATCATAATTATATTTATCATTATTATTATGCAATAAACTTTAAAATCTAGTTAAATAAAATAATAAACATAATGTAACCAGAGATTAATAATGTACGGGTCCACTGCCCAAGAATGAAACATTTGCCAGTGTATTTCCAGGGATTTCTTTCAATTTCACGCCGCGCCCGGCCGACTCTCTGAAGTTTCTTTCACTATTGAATAAATTATGCTCTCACCTCGTAGATTTGTTTATTTTGCTTTGTGACGTGACAAATAGATTTTGTAGGAAGGATACATTATTTTTAGCAAAGAAACAAAATACTAAACTATGCTAATGTGTGCATTAGCATAGTTTAGTATTTTCTTTCTATGTTAATAAATGACGTGGTGGGCTTGTAGTTCGCTGCATGCTAAGAGTTGCAGGTCCGCCCGTTGCAGTGCTATACTTACAACTCTAAAATATAAAATTTTGCGTGACAATTACACCACGTACGTCATCCTGAGACATCAGCAGTCTTACTAGACTGTGAGATTAGGTCACCAAGTCTCATTTGCCAAGCAATTATTGCATGTTATTGATTTTAGATTGATAGTTTAGTAAGTATGTTATCTTGTTGAATTTATTTCAACTAATGCTGATGTAAGGTAGCTGATTCTAGCAATTTCAAGATCAACCTTTGTCAAAATTGAATGACTTCTATAAAAGCTGTGCTCGGATCATAGAGATTTCTGAGGCATTCCCAGCCTTTGGCTTTAACTGTATTTTTCTGAGGACCTACTCATTTGGGTAAAAGAGGTATGAATTTTATTACGCTCTCTAAATAATATCTGAGATAGTTATGTTGAGTTGAATGTCAATTGTCAAGTTTGTTTAAGCTGACCAATGTTTTATCAATTTACTTTCTTTTGTGTGATAATGAAGGTCCAATGTTATGTTTAAATATTGTTGTATTTGTTGTTAAAATGACTGGCAATCATGGACTTAAAAACAAACAGTCTAAAAGTTATGATGAAGGAAAACGTCTTTGTGGTACATGGTGGAGAGCCACAACGAGGGAATGAGAGGAAAGGTTCTTTCACACTCAACACTATATTTAGATATTATAGAAGCTGACGTGAGTAGTATTCATAACTAAAACTACGAGTAGTACATGGCTAACACTCACGAGATACAGTCGAATAACTCGAAGTCGAAGTCAGCGCCGAGCCGCCGCCACCGCCGCGCGTACTCCTTGATGATGGGCATCTATATTGCCCGAACACCGGTCGAGTTATTCGACTGTATCTCGTGAGTGTTAGCCGTGTAGTAGTTGTAGTTACTATATATAGACTTAAACCTCATTCACATCAACAGCCGGGAGACGTCTAGGTCTAGGTACTACTGAACATAGGCCTCCACCATAAAAAGTCACTTTTGACGCTTATCATAGGGGGTTTGCCATAAACACCACGCTTGGAAGGCGGATTGGTGATGGCAGAAGATTTAAATGTACCGCGAAGAATGCTGCCCATTCCTTGGTTAACTTTCCCTCCACGGCAAACTTGAGAATCTGCATTTTACACATTTTTCAGGAGAGCATTAAACTACTACTTTACTATGGTATAATTTTAAAAATAGTTCAGATTTGCTTATTTACTGCTATCGTATCTCCTAAACTATAAGAGCTTGTTATACGATTTGCTACAATGTATCACTACCTTCTAAGCTGGTTTCCCAAAAAACTCATTTTCGCAAAAAATGCAGTATCTTAAGTTAGCCGTGGAGGGGACGATATATTCCCTTAGCTGGCTCTTATACGGTACCCACGGGAAGAAATATGGTGGTCCTATTCGCACAAAACCAGGATTACACGGCCACCTAATTCATAGACCGCATTATAAAAAAAATTATGACGAACCAGAAAGTGGCAGAAAGCGGTTGATTAATGCGATTGGTTATCAAGCCATCATTGCAATTTTTCTCTGTGATTAAGGAAACATTTGTTATTTCTGGTCTGGCATTCTGTGCAGGGTAATTTACTTTATTTTATTTTATCTTTCTTAGCGAGTGTTGAATGAATGGTTTCCTTTCTTGTTTCATTTCTTTTTATACCCACTATAAGGATCAATCAGTCTACCACGAATATCGACGAGGAATGAAGAATCTGACGCACCAAATCATTTTCAAGTCGAGAAAAGAACACTGTTTTCAATGAGTCATAAGAATTTTTGGAGTTTTAGCGGGACAACGAAAAAGATCGCGTCACCGCATTGGTTTATTTTCCAAAACATGTGTAATTTTCAGAGTTAGTGCATAAAATTGGTGGCATTTTATCCGTTAAGTTCCGGACAACGGGCATGAGTGTGGGAAAGTGGTATAATGATGGTGAAACTTTCTTTTCGTGTTGTTACCAAAACTCTATAGAAGCTTCTGGTAAAGTTGCCACCACTTTACTAGGAGTATGACTTGACTAGACTAGACTATGACTGGACTGGACTTGATGACTTGGACTGTGACTTGACTTGTCTTATATCAATATACATTAATTAACTCGAGAAATTACCAATTACTTGACACTGGCTAAATACACAAAAGTGTGGAGTACTAAACAAAAAAAAACAAAAAAAGAGTCATAAAGCCATCTCCTTAATTACACTCACATCGTTATCAGGGCCTTTCGGACCTCGAGCACCCTTAACCACGTCGCGAATCGCCAGGACTTGTTCCTCATCCGCTGGCAATTCATTATAGAACTTCCAGACCTAACATGCACGTCGTTTCAACCACAGACACTTGGAACTTCCAATTTTAATCTTCGGTGTTAAGGTTTGATGTCGTTTGATGAAAAAATGCCAATAGGGCGTTCTAGAATTGAACATGGAATGATTACTAGCCTCGCGTGTTCGGCTTTCGAACGTCGTATTCGTTTGAAACGATAATTAAAATGTAACTGTAATGGCACGCAATAAGGTAAGTTTTTCCGGTTGATTTACGAATGTAGGTTGTTTTCGAAGCGTGGTTCACTAAAGCAATGAGAGAGGGCGTGATAAATAACCGCCTTTGTGAACTTACCGCTCGGGTATTAAAATGCATTTCAGATTGTTTGGAGTTGTTTTTTGTGACATTGGAATATTGGAATTTTCCGGTGTTAGTGACAAGCGGATTAAAGAGCTGGGATCTGGCTGAGATTTATTTGGCAGGCCTTATAAGAAAAACAGGAACAAAACGTTCGAGATGAAAGAAATTATAGGACCAACGAAAACAATTGACTATTTATTTTTATGTGTAGAAGTAAGTACCTCTACCGCACCAATTGGAAGTATTACTCAATAGACCACAAATAAAACTACGCGCGACTTATCAGGGAACTTTAATACAAGTAGCGCCATCTATGCGCAGATTTCGAAATATATAATAAATCTTGATTATATGTTAAATAAAACTAAAAATAAAAAATATCTGTATATCCGGCAAGAAAACCCATATTGTGGTAAAATACAAAATAAAATACTAAGAATTAAAATTAAAATTATATAATATCATAAGTATAATTATGCTATTTAGGACTCGGTTGATGTAACCTCGATAATTGTATAAAGCTACAGACTTATTTCGATATTACCTAATATAAAAAAAAAAAAACTTTAAATCTGTTCCTGATAAATACCTACATATCAGATTGAATCTTGATAGGCACGGAAATTATTATAATCAATAGTATCCCTTTAAAAAAGCATGGAATCTAAATTACATTCAAAAACAACAAAGTAAGTAGTTCCCTTTTATATTAGGTCTTTACCTATGAAATTGCCGTTTTGTTTGAAAAAAGTTGAAGTATTTTTTTTTCGAACTTATTTATTTCTTTTATTCAAAGTAATCACCCCTGCAATCAATGCATCTTTGCCAACGCTGTGGCAGTTTATGGATGCCCTTCTTGAAAAAATCAGCAGGACGGGAGACAACAAACTCTTCAAAGGCGTTTTGTACTGCCTCTCGGGAATTGAATTTTTTTCCCGCTAAAAAGTTGTCCAAATTTTGGAAAAAGTAATAGTCGGTAGGCGCAAGATCTGGTGAGTATGGCGGATGAGGGAGAGCTTCCAAACCCAACTCATGCAGCTTAGAGACGGTCTGTTGTGCAGTATGGGGTCGCGCGTTGTCGTGAAGTAGCAGTGGAGACGACCGATTGACCAAAGCTGGTTGCAGGCGTGCGAGTTTCGCCATCATTGTGGTCAGTTCTTCAATGTACACATCTGCAGTAATGCTCTCGCCGTTTTGTAAAAAGCTATGATGAATCACACCAGCACTAGACCACCAAACTGTGACCATCACCTTTCTAGGGATTTTTCGTTTTGCACATTGCTTTGGTACCGAACCAGGATCTAACCAACTTGCTGAGCGCTTTTGATTGTCAAAAAGAATCCATTTTTCGTCGTTCGTAACAATTCAGTTCAAAATTCCTTCATTTCTGTGCCTGTTAAGCAGCGCAAGGCAAGTCTCGACGCGTACGTTGCGCTGGCGATCGTTAAGTTCGTGGGGCACCCATCTATCAAGCTTTTTTATCTTTCCAATCTGTCGCAAATGGACCAATATTGTTTTGATGCTAACATCAAAAGCTGCTGCCAGCTCAGCTGTAGATTGAGATTCATCAGCTTCCACAATCGCCTTTAATTCATCATTGTTGACCAAAGTTTCCGGACGACCACGAGGTTCATTTTTCAAGTCAAAATTCCCAGAACGGAACCGAGCAAACCAATAACGGGTTGTACGTTCGTTTGTACAGTGCTCTCCGTAAACGTCGTTGATGTTACGTGTCGTTTGTGCCGCGTTGGTGCCACGACGGAACTCATATTCCATAATTACACGAAATTTCAAAGTATCCATTATGAGGAAAAATGTTGAAATGTAATGAAAATACAACGCTAATCAATAAACAAAAGACTTATATTGTAAATAGAATGTCATATTTTTAAAACAAAATAAATTTGAATTTAGAATTCATAGCCAATCAAAACATTTTTTTGCTTGAAAAAGTCTGTACTGCAATACGGCAATTTCATAGGTAAAGACCTATTATTATACTTATCACAACCCTATCGAAAACTCGCTCGTCAATCGAAGCGTGAATAACCGTATATCACCGGATAAATCCGGTACTGTATTCGCTGAATATTTACCGGTACGCCGTATAGATAGAGCAGAGCATAGGTGCTAAATCACGGGAGCAAACGATTTTTTTCCGGCTCTCACCCCTTGCGACGAGTAGTGTCTCGAGAGATAGCAAGTTGGTACAGTCTGCAAAAAAGTTTTTTTTTTTATGATAAGGAATGACGTGACGAGCTAGCCGTTCGCCTGATGTTAAACGACACGGCTGCCCATATCAGCTGCAGTGTCATTCGGAACTCTAAAGTATAGAGTTTCGCGTGACACTGCACTGCGCTCGTCATCCTGAGACATCAGCACAATCTAGTTATAAGATTACTAAAGTGTGAGATCAGATCATAAAGTCTCATTTGCCCAGTAATTTCACTAGCTACAATGCCCTTCAAGCCGGAACACAGCAGTGCTTGCTCACAACTGCTTGGCAGCAGAATAACTGGCAAAGCGGTGGTACCTACCTAGACGAACTTTGCAATAAAGTCCTACCACCTAGTAAAGTAAAAAAAGTTTATATTAATAATAATTATCTAGGTAAAAAAGGGGTCAGAAATAAAACACAGAATTTAGTCACCTTCTGCAGGAAGTGTACCCTTGTGGATGCTTCCCGCAGAAGCTGGCAACATTCCCTCGTTGAATAGCTAGGCTAATTAATATAAATAAATGGCCGAGGTATGTGCCAGCCTTTTGGTCGCGCGTCAGTTCAACCGGGCGCTGGAAAGCTCCTTGACGAGAAGCCGCGCCTGCGGGCTCCAGGGTCCCATTGTTTCAACCCTAAAAGGAACAAATAATTAACCCTCACCCAGGGATTCATATTTCCTGCGTTTGAGGTTTTCTGCAGCTTCTGCCTTCTTCCCCTTTTTACCTACAATATTACTTTTTCTCCAATAATTAAATATAGTTTAGTTTTTATAGGACTGAATGTGTCAATATTAGTTAAATAAAGTTTGTACTTGAATATTTTTTTTTGTAATGATGTACCTTAAATAGTACATCATTAAAATTACAATCTAGCCATTACTACGGCTAATAAGTAATTTAAATTTGACTTAAACCGCTAACCTAATCATAAGAATGTGTCCATTAACACTTTTCTTAATATCTCTATTAAAGGGAAGACACTTTGTTCATGAGTCTTTTTGAGTAACACTCACTACACTATGGTACTTGAATATGTTAAAATTATTATAATAATAGGTCTTTACCTATGAAATTGCCGTATTGCAGTACAGACTTTTTCAAACAAAAAGAAGTTTTGATTGGCTATGAATTCTAAATTCAAATTAATTTTGTTTTAAAAATATGACATTCTATTTACATTATAAGTCTTTTGTTTATTGATTAGCGTTGTATTTTCATTACATTTCAACATTTTTCCTCATAATGGATACTTTGAAATTTCGTGTAATTATGGAATATGAGTTCCGTCGTGGCACCAACGCGGCACAAACGACACGTAACATCAACGACGTTTACGGAGAGAACTGTACAAACGAACGTACAACCCGTTATTGGTTTGCTCGGTTCCGTTCTGGGAATTTTGACTTGAAAAATGAACCTCGTGGTCGTCCGGAAACTTTGGTCAACAATGATGAATTAAAGGCGATTGTGGAAGCTGATGAATCTCAATCTACAGCTGAGCTGGCAGCAGCTTTTGATGTTAGCATCAAAACAATATTGGTCCATTTGCGACAGATTGGCAAGATAAAAAAGCTTGATAGATGGGTGCCCCACGAACTTAACGATCGCCAGCGCAACTTACGCATCGAGACTTGCCTTGCGCTGCTTAACAGGCACAGAAATGAAGGAATTTTGAACCGAATTGTTACGTGCGACGAAAAATGGATTCTTTTTGACAATCGAAAGCGCTCAGCAAGTTGGTTAGATCTTGGTTCGGTACCAAAGCAATGTGCAAAACGAAAAATGACCCCTAGAAAGGTGATGGTCACAGTTTGGTGGTCTAGTGCTGGTGTGATTCATCATAGCTTTTTACAAAACGGCGAGAGCATTACTGCAGATGTGTACATTGAGGAACTGACCACAATGATGGCGAAACTCGCACGTCTGCAACCAGCTTTGGTCAATCGGTCGTCTCCACTGCTACTTCACGACAACGCGCGACCCCATACTGCACAACAGACCGTCTCTAAGCTGCATGAGTTGGGTTTGGAAGCTCTCCCTCATCCGCCATACTCACCAGATCTTGCGCCTACCGACTATTACTTTTTCCAAAAATTGTACAACTTTTTAGCGGGAAAAAAATTCAATTCCCGAGAGGCAGTACAAAACGCCTTTGAAGAGTTTGTTGTCTCCCGTCCTGCTGATTTTTTCAAGAAGGGCATCCATAAACTGCCACAGCGTTGGCAAAGATGCATTGATTGCAGGGGAAATTAATTTGAATAAAAGAAATAAATAAGTTCGAAAAAAAAATACTTTAACTTTTTTCAAACAAAACGGCAATTTCATAGGTAAAGACCTAATATAATAGAAATAAACTATTTATTTCAGGCAACCATTTGTTCAAAAACTATTGTATGGTAAAACTATTGTTATTACACTATGAAACCACCATATTGAAACATTTTATTATTAATCTATTTGACAAGAGCTAGTTTGTTCTTCGTAAACAGGGATAAAAATTGCTCTTTAATCAATTGGAAGTCGGTTAAAAATTGATTAAAATTTGGTATGTGGATATTGTTAGTACCTAAAAGTTCCAATTACCAAAGAGAATATTTATCACGAACATTGTATGAAAAAGTAACATGTATATATATATTAAAATAATAAGAACCGCGCGCGAAATAAGTACAAAAAGGTGAAAAAAAATCCGTGAAACGCATTCCGCCTTTAATTTGGTATTTACTTAGATTTATGAAAAATCAATGTGTTTTCCTCAAATAGTGGCAATAAGAGTACTATCATATTATACAGAGAACAAAAACGTGTTAAAATGTGCTCGAACGCTAAAAATCTGATACTTACAAATAAAAAAAGTTGCACTTCAATCTGCTATTTTACCATTACTAATATTTTTTTTAAATGTTTTATATACGCAAATAGAATTTTTTTGCATAAATATTACTTTGTACTATGGGTAGGTACTAGATAACTGATACAACACTTGCATATTATTTGGGTAAAAACATACATGCATACATTGAATACAATATAACACCCAGACACAGAACAACCATCGATGTTGATCACACAAATGTATGTTCTGGTGGGGATTGAACCCACAACCTGCAGTTCAGAAGACAAGGTTACTACCAACGGAGCTATCGGGTCAGTCAAATAGGTAAAGATAGATGTTGGTCGACATCAACTCGTTTTTGTAACATTTAACTAAAGTAAAATAATATAAAATTAATGCCTAAATGAATGTGCTGTCGGTACACGCGAGGGCGGGGCGTCAGCCTCATTATTTAGATATTAATCCCGCACCCTCTGGCGGTTCCAGGCAGCCACGACTCGATGTCGCCTGTTTTAATTAATATACGACGCTTGCAGTCAGTGATTGAGTTTTAATAAACAATTATTATTTAGTATATTCACAAAGAATTTGTTAACCTTCAGTGACTATAAAGTTTATATGATTTAGTACGATGCCGTTTTGAAATAAAACTTCTTTACGCACACTTGACTTGGGGAGTAACCTGGTGAATGCGAGGCGAACGGAAGTTGAAGTTGGTTCACGTAGATCTTCATTGTCAACATAACTAAGCTAAAAATTTTAATTATTATGTTGGTATGTCCGGTAAAATGACAATTTACTAATGTCAAGATGACGACATTAACATTAAAAATAGCAAAAAAAAGTTACACCGGCTGACAGACAGAACTAATCTAAAGAAGTTTTACTTTAGCCAAAGCACTCTTTTTTTCTGATTTTTTTTTGGGGTGCGGAAGAAACCCACTAAAACTTCCCCGTGATAATTCCGCTGCTGGGATGTGGGGAGATGGGTTCGTGCTAGCATTCACTATCTCGTTCTGGCGGCGGTAGGCCCTTGCGGACCTCAGCGTCAGTGGGTGGATAACCTTACACCTCGGTTACCCTCAGTTTCTACTGATTACCATAACCCAACTCAACCCAGTAAGCTTGTTGTAAAAGGTGAAACATGAATTCTGCCATGGCGGTAAATACTTAAATAAATGCGCATTCAAAACCCGCTCGTTATTAAAGATTCAAAACTAAAGCAGTTCCTTTTTGTTTTTCGAATATATGTTACTACTTGAGCCCCGCTGCTTCACCCACGGATAAAAAGTATATTAATTATTTGCTCACCCCACGGGAAAATTTCACTTTTCCGGAATACAATTTCCGGGGCTACATTTTGCCTATATGTTAATCCAATGTATAAGCTATTTTGGGATCGAATTTCATACATATCCATGCAGCCGTTTGAGCGTGAAGGAGCAACAAACATACACACATACAAACATTTGCCTTTATAATATTAGTGTGATGACAAAAAACATTTATAAACAGGACGGAGTATTGTCGTCAAATTAGCAAGTTAAAATGGAAAACCGACAGTTGTTAGGGAAGCAACTTACAGGGTAATTAAGCTTAAAAAGATTTTAGTGATAGTGACGTCTACAGTGTTACAGACGTCCATAGGCTACGGTGACCGCTAACCATCAGGTGGGCCGTATGCTCGCTTGCACACTTTAACATAAAAAAGTGGCTCTCGAGTGGTTATCATGAACTGGAAGACGCAGCATAGGCTAGTTCCCACTAGCAGAACCGACGGCAACCATTTTGTTAAAACTGCGCAGAGAGAAAAAGGCGGATGCAAGAGGTACCTAAGTAGCCGATCAAATGGCGCTCTACGAGGGAGGCCTCCTTCCGACATGATCATTAGATGATGATGATGATTTTCGTCATAGCCAAACAGCCTAATTCCTAAGTATTTCCTTTAAGTTCCTAAAATTGCCTCCAGGGCGAAAAGATGAATGCCAGCGCGACCCCATCTCGCCCCATCCCGGCGGTGGAGATATCACAGGGGGGTTTACTGGGTTCGAGTCCCACATACTCCTTGCCATCAGTCAGTGCGAGGGCATTTCCTCCCATCAAAAAAAGATTTCCTGCGTGCGAAAAAGGAAATGTGCAGAGCTATAAGAAAAGTTAGTAATTCGTAATGAATTTTAATACCCTGTTAATAAATTAGAATAATGTTAATAACTATGGAACTATAAATGTGGTAACGGATAATGGTTAAGTAATAAATAGTTGCGATAGTGATTAGTATTCTATATGAACGCCGTTGCTCTAGTTGCCGTAATGCGTTTTTATGCTCTGTTGACTGATAAATAAGGACTAAAATTGTATCACCTCCTCTATGCCTATAACTGCAATTTATAGGTAGGAAAATTTTGAAATGCACCCTCCAAGGTAATCGTTGTGACAAGCTAACGGTAGGTTGTACTCGGCTGTCACCGAGCGAGATGAACGGTGTAAGTCGATATCGGTCAATCATCGTTAAGAAAGGTATTATTAATTTTAAATTAGATGTCGTTAATTAATTTTCTTAGACAAATATTTGTGGACATTTCACGCAGCGCCATCTAGCCCCAAACTAAACAAAGCTTATACTGTGGGAACCAGACAACTGATGGTACTTTTATTGTTAACACATACTTAGAATTCAATTCCCCATACACACCCCAAAGCTACACAAAGAACAAAAACCTATGTTCATTTCATCCCATAAATGGAATTTCCCTGGGTGGGAATCAAACCCACAACGTACAGTTTACAAGGCAGGGCTACTACTAACTGAGCTGTCAGGCTAGTCAACTTCAACTTCTTATTATTATGGCTTCTGCGGATCAGGCTAGTCGAAAAGTAGTAGATTGATTATGATATTCATGACACATACATGACACATGACACATACATGACACATGACACATGACATGATATATTAACAACTTACGAAGTGGTGTTTTGGCGGGAACACGAAAAAGATCGCGTCGCCGCATTGTAAGTATTATTTTCCAAAACTTGTGTTATTTTCAGTGTTAGTGCATAAAATTGGTGGCATTTTATTCGTTAAGTGCTGGATTACAGGCATGAGTATGGGAAAGTGGTATAATAATGGTGAAACGTTTTTTTTCGTGTTGTTTCCAAAACTCCATATAAGCTTCAAGTACCTACAGTTGCTACCACTTTACTAGGAGTATGACTTTGACTAGACTAGCCTATGACTTAACTTGATGACTTGGATGGCTTGACTTGACACATTATATGATATTAATTAACTTGAGAAGTTATCAATTACTTGACACTGGCTAAATACGCAAAAGTGTGGAGCCAAAACCAAACAAAAAAAAATTCCAGGAAGTTTATTTATAATTTCCTTTCTATCATCACAAGAAAGGCTTTGAAATGCGATTTAGCAAACCACAGCTCTTTGTTAGTTTATCTTGTGCTTCGTCTAAAATAAAACGCCATTATTTAGAATTAGACCACAGTACCTAACCAATATTTATAGCATGAAGCCCTCTTCAACTGCTAGGGGGCTAGCCCCTGCTAGCCCCTTAGTAGCCCCCTTAGTATCTAGGTGGTGGGGTCAGTGTAAGCTTAAACCCCTCGACAATTATAGTCCGCAGTTTTTCCAAATTATGATTCAAAACATAAAATCATTGAGTAAGAATTTACACATGGCGTTAATAGTGTTATCATAGATTTATTTATTACCATTGTGGCGTGCTAGCCCACGAAAAAGTTTACATATCAGTTTAATAGAGAACTTTTCCAGTTAGTTGCTAGGGGCAACGAATGTTGTGGATAGAGACTTCACATTAGAGAAAATTTTATTTTCCGCATTTGGTTTTTGTAAATATCTTTTTAATTAATATATCGTATACAAAGTCAATCGGCATATCATTAATTCAGCAAACCCATGGACCTCCTTCTATTACAACAAAAGTGTATTTAACTAGGCTTTACTGGTGACCTGTTTTGAACCGAAAGTCCACGTTTGCAGTAAATGTGTGTGATTTTGATTTTGTTGCTGATTGCGATAATTCTGATACTGATTCACATAAAGATGTCGCTCTCAACCGATAAGAATGAAGATATTTGTCGTGTGGGCGTGCGCATTCCGCCGTTTTGGCCTGAAAAGCCGGCCATTTGGTTCGCGCAGATCGAGGGCCAATTCGCGATATCGAACCAGTCGCCTACCAAGTAGCACGCAAACGATAATCGCTTCGCAGATGATGTCTTCACTGGAAGCGCTCGCAGATCTCGCTGACCGCATCCATGACGTTGTTTCGCCTACAGCGCACGTAGCATCAACATCAAGTGCCATACCAGGAAGCTCTTTAGAAGCCATGAACCAACAGATTGCTGAACTTACCAAACAAGTGCAAGCTCTAACTGCGCAGGTGAACCGGCATTCACGTGCACCGAATCGTTCAAACAAGAAAACGCGCGGTCGTTCTAGCTCCACACGATCACAGTCGAACTATAGAAAATTTCCTGTGTGCTGGTATCATAGTAAGTTCGGCAATGAAGCAAGTAAGTGCGTAAAACCATGCGACTACCATGCGGGAAACGCGAACAGCAGTCGGTAATGGCGACGACCGATTGCCAAACTTCCGGTCGCCTATTTGTCACGGACGGCGCTACGAAGATGCAGTTTCTCATCGATACTGGCAGTGACGTATGTGTCTTGCCCCGATCAGCACTCAAGGAACGTCGTGAGAAAACAAATTATGAGCTGTGTGCGGCAAACGGTACACCCATTTCTACTTACGGCTACGCTCATTTAGTGCTGAACCTAGGCTTGCGCCGTGACTTTACTTGGCGATTCATCGTAGCGGACGTTACAAAGGCCATAATAGGTGTGGATTTTTTATCATTTTACAACCTCATCGTGGATTGTCGAAATCAACGTTTAATCGACAACACTACAAGCCTTACGTCCCCAGCTTCACCTGCACAGTCAACTGGGAACATTTCATCGGTAAAAGTTATTTCTGGAAATTCCGTATATCATAACATACTAAGCGAATACCCTGAGATTACTCGACCTTCCGGTGTCCACCGTGTTCCGAAGCATAATACCATGCATCATATACAGACTACTGCAGGACCGCCAATTAGCAGCACACCACGAAGACTAGCACCGGATAAATTAAAAATCGCAAAAGACGAATTTGCAGATATGTTGAGGAACGGAACAGCCAGACCTTCAAAGTCACCATGGTCATCACCACTTCATCTTGCGCCTAAAAAAGATAACGGCTGGCGTCCATGCGGTGACTACAGAATGCTCAACGCTAGAACCGTACCAGACAGCTATCCCATTCGGCACATACATGACTTTGCACATTGTCTCTCCGGCTGTCAAGTATACTCGGTTATCGATCTCGTAAAAGCTTATAATCAAATTCCTGTCTGCCCTGAGGATATTCCAAAGACCGCAATCACGACGCCGTTTGGTTTATACGAATTTCCGTTCATGACGTTCGGACTACGTAATGCCAGCCAAACGTTTCAACGATTTGTGGACGAGATGCTTAGGGGCCTTGAAGAGTTCTGCTTCCCGTTTCTGGACGATTTTTTGATCTTCTCACCTGATGAAGAATCACACAAGAAGCACCTTCATCTGCTCTTCAACAGACTCAAGGAATACGGCATGGTAATCAACACGAACAAGTGCATATTCGGTGTATCAGAGGTAACGTTTTTAGGACACAGCATCTCAGCAGCTGGGACTAAACCATTACCATCGAAGGTAGAAGCGGTTGCAAATTACCCACCACCGAAAACCGTCAGAGAACTGCGAAGATTCCTAGGAATGGTGAACTTTTACAGAAGGTTTATTCCTGACGCAGCGCGGCATCAAGCGCCTCTGAATGCACTGCTCACAGGATCAGTTAAAGGTTCACATCCCGTGCATTTATCAGAAGAAGCTACTAAAGCATTCATCACCTGCAAGGAAAGTCTCTGCCAAGCAGCACTACTTGCTCATCCAGACTGCCAAGCGAAGCTCGCTATAGTCACCGATGCTTCAGACACAGCAATGGGCGCAGCTTTACAACAGCATAAAGACGGCATGTGGGAACCTTTAGCATTTTTCTCTCGAAAGTTTTCACCATGTCAACAGAAATACTCGCCTTATGACAGGGAACTTCTCGCCATCTACGAAGCAATAAAATACTTTCGTCACATGGTGGAGGCGAGAGATTTCATTATTTACACTGACCATAAGCCCATAACTTTCGCATTTCATTCACGAAAAGAAAAGTGCTCACCAAGACAGTTCAGACATCTGGATTTTATTTCACAGTTTTCTACAGATATCAGGCATATTTCAGGAAAGGATAACGTTGTGGCTGACAGTTTATCACGCATCGAAGAGATTACTCAGCCCATCGATCTATCCAAGCTTGCTCAAGCACAAAGCACAGATCCTGAACTAGAACAACTTTTGGATAGCGATACTTCTCTGCGCTTGACAAAAATCAAACTGCCTGGATCTCACACAGAAATCTATTGTGACAAGAGCAGCAATGTGGCCAGACCTTATGTGACCAAAGACATGCGACGGCAAGTGTTCGAAAACTTGCATTCTTTTAGCCACCCTGGCACAAATGCGACGACGAAACTAATATCGGAACGCTATGTATGGCCTAGTATGCGAAAAGATTGTAGAGAGTGGACTCGTTCCTGCCTAGCATGCCAACGATCAAAAATAACACGTCATGTCTCATCTCCGTTAGCATCATTCAGCTTACCTCGAGCCAGATTCATGAAAATCCACATAGATTTGATCGGACCTTTACCTCTCTCACAAGGGTATCGTTACTGTCTCACATGTGTAGATCGCTTCACACGATGGCCCGAGGCTATACCATTACAGGAGATAACAGCTGAAACAGTGGCAAAAGCTTTAGTTCACGGATGGATATCCAGATTCGGCTGCCCTGAAGATATCGTCACTGATCGTGGTCGACAGTTTGAATCAGAACTTTTTAAGCATCTGTCCCACATCATCGGATTTCAACGCAGACGAACTACAGCCTACCATCCAGCATGCAATGGACTCGTCGAAAGATTCCACAGACAGCTTAAAGCCGCCATTACATGTCATGCGACGAGCAGCTGGCTTGAAACACTTCCACTTGTACTACTGGGAATCCGGGCGGCATTTAAGGAAGACTTACAAGCGACTCCAGCTGAGCTCGTATATGGAGAGACACTACGACTCCCAGGGGACATTTTTTGTCAATCGGCTGATGGCACAGAGGACTTGACAGTATACACTGAAAGACTGCGCACATTCGCCAAAAATTTGTTGCCATTACCAACTTCTCACCATGGGAATAACCGCTCCATATTCATTTTCAAAGATTTAGCAACAGCATCCCACGTCTTTCTAAGAGATGACACCTCGCACCCATCTTTTCAAGCAGCTTACACAGGGCCGCATGAGGTGATAGAACGAGGGGATAAAGTTTTCAAGCTCCGCATAAAAGGCAAAGAAGTCACTGTCTCAGTGGACCGCATTAAACCTGCCTACATACTTCGTGAGTTGGACCATTCTCCCGTCGTGGCAGCACCTGAGACCCGAGACGCTCCAGTGACCACCACTCGATCAGGACGAACAGTGCGTTTTCCAGAATATTATCGCCCGTAGGACGGTCTCTGGAGGGGGGTGATGTGGCGTGCTAGCCCACGAAAAAGTTTACATATCAGTTTAATAGAGAACTTTTCCAGCTAGTTGCTAGGGGCAACGAATGTTGTGGATAGAGACTTCACATTAGAGAAAATTTTATTTTCCGCATTTGGTTTTTGTAAATATCTTTTTAATTAATATATCGTATACAAAGTCAATCGGCATATCATTAATTCAGCAAACCCATGGACCTCCTTCTATTACAACAAAAGTGTATCGAACTTCGCTTTACCATATACATAAAAAATGATAATAAGTTATTTAAAATCATTTGTAAAAATTTTAATATTATGTTTTAATTTAAAAAAAAAAATTAATAGGTTTTCTTATCGCATCTGTCAAAATAATAAAATGTCTAATAGAAATTTTTACATATTTATCAACTATCAATAATAATAGCAAAAGTCGAGTTAAACATTCTACAGTACAAGATTTATGTAGATTCGAACTAGATGGTGCTGTGTGAAATGTCCACAAATATTTATTATTACACAACATCTATTTTTACAAATTCCTCCACATCGTAGGTGAAAATTACAAATATACGAGCGATGCAGCTGTGGCACAACTACAATCCTTAATCTCTTTAATAAATAATAATGTCAATTAATCATAACCAAATAGGTCAAAACAAATTATACATTGGTAGACTGATTGATAAACCGTTCCATTATGATGATTAACATGCGTTCATAACCGAGCCGAAGAAGCATGTTTAGTGCAATGCGCAACAGGACACAGTTTACGACTATCTTTGATGATCCATAGACACGCACGTGTGAGCCGTTAAATCTTTATTTTCATACTAATAGATACCAATAACTCGAAAGTTATTAATGAGCAACAATGATGCCACTTCACGTTTAGATATTACCGGACAGTGTACGGCTGACCTTCAGGGATAAACGCTCTCAGCCTATTTATTGCCTTTGAAACTGAGATAATGAATGCAACGCAGTGCGTGGGTTTTCTCGCTGTGCACGGGCTGGCAACGCCGCGCGAATGCGTGTTCTCTAGCCGCGCGGTGTTGCCGCTTTGTCAGACAGCAGACACCGGCGAGACCGGTGTCGCCGCTCTCGCCCCTACCCCGCCAGTCTCGCTAGAGCGGTGTCGATGTCGCAACGTCCACGCCGAAATGGATTCAAATTCAAATTCATTGGATTCTTTCCTGCCGAAAGTAGAAGTAACGGAAAACGAACGGGAGTGTTATCGTATGGCGAGATTGAACTGGAATTCAGAAAATACTATGAAGTTGATTGAAACATTGGAGCGGGAATGTCACGAGCTGTGGAACATGAAACATCCTGGATACAAGAATAAAGGGACGAAACAGTTGAAGTACGAGTTTCTAGCGGAAATGTTTGGGACGACCGTTGAGGAAATCACTCGCAAGTTTCATAATTTGCGGACACAGTTTAACAACGAGTTGAGGAAGATACGGAGGAAGCAAGAGACGGTGGGGGAGGGCGGGGGCGGGGGAAGCAGCTGGGAGTACTTCGACGCGTTGAGTTTCTTGAAAACCGTTAATTTTAATGATTCAATGCCAGATCCGCTCGAATTGGATACTGTTAATTTGGAGGTGAGTTGGGATAAAGTAATATGTAATTTATGCTGGGCGAAGCAGCTAAGACGCTGTTCGCAATGGTCTATGACTTGATCCACTTAGCTTGATTTTATATACAATTACGGGTCTGACATAGTCGCTCGCCGATTCAAAGCCCCAAAAACAAAAGACTAAAAAAGAAAAAAAAATCTATAGCATCTGCTTGTCTTTACAAATAAATGTTTTATTTTAATTATGTTGCGCTCTTTTTGTAAGGATGTCAACAAATTTTTTCATTTTCCTGATATTTTTTCTACTTACTATTATTTATTCTGTGGTAAAGGTAGCTATCGTAGCATTAGCGCAACATTGGTGGCATTTTATTCGTTAAGTGCTGAATCACAGGCATGAGTGCGGAAAAGTCGTATAATGATGGTGAAACGTTTCTTTTCGTGTTGTTTCCAAAACTCCATAGAAGCTTCTGGTAAAGTTGCCACCACTTTACCAGGAGTATGACTTGACTAGACTGGACTATGACTTGACACATTATATAATATTAATAAACATGAAAAAATATCAATTACTTGACACTGGCTAAATACACAAAAATATGGAGCCAAAACAAAAAAAATAATAATTTGAGACTTGACACTTGCTAAATACACAAAAGTGTGGAGCCAAAACATCAAAACTAAAAATATTCAAACCTATAGATCTACCAACGACCTCGCATTCTTTTAGTTCTTTGTCTGTTGCAGTATCTGAGATAGGAGATGTGTAGGCTGACAGAAACTTTCCCAATCTAGATCAGATGATTGAAATACAAGTTCTACCTACAGTTCTGTCAAACCTACCATTGACATAAGCATATCTACGAAACCTACCTAAAATTGATTCCTGACTCTTCTTAAATACCTTATTTAACTTCCCAGTTAGCTGAGTTCCAAGCAAACGAAGACGAGGAGTTCCGCAATGCTGCAACCAGGGTCCTCAAGGAAGCTGTACAGCCTGGGCCCAGCAGTATGAGTCCTGGGCGAAGGAAGCCAGTCCTCAGGGTGGCTGCATCCGCGCCTCCACCGTTGCCACCCAGCGCTCACCCACTGATGTGGCCGGAACAGCCGACTCCGAAGCTCAGACCTAGCTTGAATGCTGATGAATGTCAGGTAGATCATTTAATGTTAAAAGTATAGAATAATTAAAAAACGAGTGTGATTTAGACCACGCCACGGAAGTAAAACTTCTTTAGTTTAGCTCCATCTATCGGCTGGTATAACTTTATTTTTGCTTTGTTTAACGTTAATGTCGCCATCTTGACAATAATTGTAAATTGTCATTTTACCGGGCATACCAACATAATAATATTTTTAAGGTAATTTTAACTTTGTTATGTTGACAACGGAGATCTATGTGAATCGTCACCTTTCAACTTCCGTTTGCCTAACTACGCTATCACCAACTTAAGCCCCAAGTCAAGCGTGCGTAAAGAAGTTTTACTACAAAAACCCAATTAATCGATTGAATGATGTGAAAAAGTAGTAAATTTATCGCATATAAAACTATGTTTAGTTTGTGCTTGTTACTTTAAAACTCCGTCATTTTCAAACCGATTTGAAAAATTATTTTTATATAAAAACTACTTTCAGATAAGCTTAACAAAATAGAAAGCTTAACAAAATCGGCATATTAGTTTGGTTTTTAAATCAAAATAACTGGAAAAATATGTCATTAAGTAACCTGAGGATTAAATTAAGGCAGCGGCTTCACCCCTTTTTCAATCTAAATATACTTATATAACTCAAAGCTGACTGACTGACATAGTGATCTATCAACGCACGGCCCAAACCACTGGACAGATTGGGCTGAAATTTGGCATGCAGGTAGACGTTATGATGTAGGCATCCGCTAAGAAAGGAGTTTACAAAATTCCACCCTTAAGAGGGTGATATGGGTGGTTGAAACATTTTCCCATATGCCACGCCGCGGGCAGAAGCTGCGGGCAGAAGCTCGTTGAATATATATTGTAGACGACGCGCCTCTTTCGAATAATATTTGTTTTTAATTTATGTTTAAAATTGTGACTGTAGAATTGTCAATATTTTTTTTTTATTTTGCTCTGAAAATTTATACGATATACATCACCTCGCGTTAAATATTTTGGTTTATTTCTCATACTAGATTCCCTGAGCCATATCCCGACGTCGCTTATATAATCATATAATACTGAAAAGCTAAATAAAAAACTAAAATCTAGCTAATGACTCGTTTCACCAGATATTCGGCGACTTCGTAGCTTCTGAGCTGCGTACCCTCAGATCAGCGGAATCCCGCAAGAAGCTCAAACGGATGATCCAGAAGGCGATTCTGCAAATCGGAGAAGAAGAGGACGTCAATATTATTAATCCATGACGATTACTCTGCGATACGCCCGAGCGTATAGACGAGGTTGGATAATGAAACCTCTGTCATCTATAACTTCTATACTAATATTATAAAGACGAAAGATTTGTACGAGTTTTGGCGGGAATGCGAAAAAGATTGCGTTACCGCATTGTATTATTTTCCAAAACTTGTGTTATTTTCAGTGCTAATGCATAAAATTGGTGCTGGATTACAGGCGTGAGTGTGGGAAAGTGATATAATGATGGTGAAACGTTTCTTTTCGTGTTGTTTCCAAAACTCCATAGAAGCTTCTGGTAAAGTTGCTACCACTTTACTAGGAGTATGACTTTGACTAGACTATGACTTGACCTGATGACCGACTGTGACTTGACACATATTTGCGTGAAATATCATTAATTTGATAAATTATTAATTGCTTGACACTGGCTAAATACACAATATGTGGAGCCAAAACATAAAAAAAGTTCGTATATAAAATAAAATTCGTATATAAGTATGTTTGTAACCAATTGGCTCAAGAAGTACTGGACCGATTTTTAAAATTCTTTCACCATTTGAATGCTACATTATCACTGATTTATATAGGCTATATTTACTGTACGTGTATGCCAAAATGTTTAAAAAATAAATGTCCGCCCGTGCGAAGCCAGGACGGGCCGCTAGTTTATTTACAATAATATATATAAAAATGAATCTCTTTTTCCCTTGGTCATCGCATCACACGTGAACTGATGGTACATTTTCACTTTTTTGTGTTTATTATTGTCAGGAGAAGGTTCTTATCAAAGAAGAACATTAGAAAGTTAAGCGGAAATTAGAACATTTTCACCACGCGGTTGAAACCGCGGCGCAGCTAGCTTATAATATAATTAGGCCCACTTGTGCATTCCGCTTTTATCTCGGCTTAACTAAATTCATAACTAATTTTACTGGCACGTTAACCAATTATCTACTTACCCCGTTGAATTATTAAACCGGGCTTAATTTTAACCGTCTTCAAAAAATGAGGGGGTTCTCAATTTGACTGTCTGTTTGTTACCTCAGAACTTGCGACTGGGTGAACCAATTTTGATGATTCTTCTATTTGAAAGCTGGTACTTTCCGTGTAGTCCCATTTTAATTTGGTCCAGTTGTGACAATGGCATCCATGAGAAAACTATTTCAGCCTTATTAATAAACTGGTATTAGTCTCGGATTAGTTACTTCAGCTTTTGTCCTTTTTTGCTACTGGAATATTTAACTGGATCGAAAGAGACAATAGATGGTGTAACTAGTCTACAGCTAGTTCGTGTTTATTAATAAGGCTGTTTAAGTCTGAAGTCGGTTTTTGCATTTGTTATTGTATTTGTTTAATAACTTTAGCCTGGGTTAAAAATGTACGGCATAAGTAGCTAATTCGTTAGTGCAAATCAATGCGTGCAAAGATAAATTAAAGGACTGATCCGGACAACGCACAAGTGGGCCTAAGTAGTCAACAACGGCAAACAAATTAAACTTGACGTCACTAACAGGACCAAATTAGCAAAATATTAATCTTGCGCTCCCAAGTTATGAAAGACCTCAGCCTGAGTTCAAGTTATTTGCCAGACTACCTAATCTGTAACATAATAAACGGTATATTTACCACATATGTCTTTAGTTAAACGCAAATTGTCTTCGCTTGATTACATAATCTAATATTATTAAATAAGATGTCAAACCAATACAATAAATAGAACGAGTGTGCTTTAAACCTCACGACTGAAGTAAAACTTCTTTAGTTTAATTCTATCTATCGGCCGGTATAATTTGTTTTATGCTTTGTTTAATGTTAATGTCGCCATCTTGACAATTGTAAATTGTAATTTTACTGGACATACCAACATAATGACACAAATTTTTAACTTTTGAGGGATTTTGTACGGTTATGTCATGTCAAAGTCTTATTTTTTTCAGTCGAAATGCCACAGTAAAATATTGGATATTTTACTAAATATTATATCGTTTATAAATAAACTTTTATGTATAAATGGTTAATAAATTAGCTTTGCTGTCAATTCGTGATGGTAATGAGACATCAGCTCAATGACGTGGCATTTCATCGAAAATACCCATAACAACATCGGCCTAGTAAATTTGTATTTGATAAAATAGATATTATAATCATTCAATTATATTATTTCCAGCAGTAAAATATTTTTGACACGTATTAAAAATGATTGTTGCAATATATATAATAACAATTTGATTTTTGATCCAATTGTTGGCACTTTAATCATACTGAATAAAGTTTCAATTATCGAGTTATTGAATATACGTAGGTACCGTTTTCATTTAAGGATACTCGTCCCCGGGTAGGTAACCCAAGAAGTTACGTCAAACTTTCATTAGATTATCCGATCACTAGGTAACGGTCAATTGATACAAAAAAAATCAACTCATCGCAACTCTCTATTTTTTTCCTTACAACGGACGTAACCTTGTAAAGAGGTAATGCTATATCGTGCATATTTATTTGTATGGAACATTTTTCGAGACGTTAGAATAAAGTTACCCCACAACTTTCTATGAGCTGTCATAAAACTGTTTATATGGAAAATGGAAATGATAATATAGATATTTTTTTAGAAAATTTGTACCACTTTAATGGACCTTGTAACATTTTTATGGGGATTTTTCTTACTACAAGCCTAATATGAATACTTTGTACAAAACTAGACAACTTCAAGTTCAATTACGACATAATGACAGAAATGCGTCATTTCGTGCGAAGCCAATTCTTCCTAGTAGAAGGGGAAAAAAGGTGTGATGTCATTATTAGTAAACATGTTAGTATGGTCTTTATTCTAAGCATATTATAGTCCTTAATCTATGCGCCAGTTTTGTCATTTGATCTCGATTTGTTTTGTATTAGTTTGTGACTGAAAGGAAACTTTCTGACATAAAGGCCCGTATTAAAAAACGATTAAATTAGATGCTCAATTCGGAACTTCATTCAATAATTGTAAATTAAGCCTTAGGTTGTATTTTATAAAAAGCCAATTTTAATGCTTGAATCGAAAGTTTTGTGCCCATACCTTTAAAACAACTTTTGACTGGCCCGATAGCTTAGTTGGTAGGAACCCTGCCTTCTGAACTGTGGGTTGTGGTTTCGATTCCCACCCAGGACAAACATTTGTGTGATGAACATCGATGTTTGTTCTGTGTCTGGGTGTTATATTGCATTCTATGTATGTATTTACAAACGAAAAGTATCTAAGTATTGTATCAGTTATCTGGTTCCCATAATACAAGCTTTGCTTAGTTTGGGACTAGATGGCGTTGTGTGAGGTGTCCACACATATTATATTATTATTATTGTAAAAATTAAATGCAAGGGTTCGCAAAGCGTTTTGCTTCACCATATTGCGAGGACGGCAAAGGAATGGACTTGCCAGCGTCTCTGTTTCTTGAAATGTATAATCTGGGAGTTTTCAAGGCAAGAGTGAATGTGAAATGAAAGTATCATCTAAGTGAGCATGTTCCGTCGTCGATTACGTTGTCACTTACCACCAGGGGGGCGATCGGTTTTATTGCAATGCAAGTAATTTTCATACTAACTATGCACATAAGCTGCGTATTCAAACTGTCCAATCCATACAATTTTGTGCTTCCATCTGTTGCAATCGAGTTACGTGATCGCCCAGCTGGTGAGATATGGGCCAAATTCAACGCCTATGAAGGGAAGAAAAGGCCTAAATAATAATTATGTGGGAACCTACAAACAAAATTAAATAGCATTTTAATAAATTTGTGTTACTTTAGTTAAGTAACACAAATTTGGTGGCAGTTTTTCAAATATTTAGGTAGGTACGTAGGTATAGTAGTTAAGCTTATCATAAGGTCTAGTTACTTAAGTCCGTATTACAGAACGATGCTCAGTCATCGAACGGTGCTCAAGCTGAGATTTCATTCATAAAATGCTCAATTAGTTGATCAGTTTATTATAGATTAGAATGAAATCTCTGCTTGAGCACCGATCAATGACTAAGCAATAAGCATCGTTCTGTTAATACGGACCATAAACTATGCCGTTTATTAATTTGATCACTCTTTGGTGTCGATTCTGTGTCAAATTCTCTAAAACTAAAGTAAACTTACAGTATGGCGGTACTCTTCTGATAAAGGGGAAATGAAAAAGACGGAAATGTGTTAATTACGTTTAGCTGTAGAGTATGCGACACAGAATCGACACTATTGCATTAGTTATTAATAAATCGATTAAACAACAACTGATTATAATTTATTTACCCTCTCTGGTTAAGCCTGTGCAACCCGAAGGGGTGGGCGGGTGGAACTCATTACCAATCATTGACAGGGCGCGATAATTGCCCTTTGGCCCGTTAATGTCACTTTTCACGGAAATGGCTTTATTTCCTGTGGTAATGGGGAATCAATGAACCTTATTGGTGTGGTAGGTAATTTTTTTTTTGTTTTGGCTCCACACTTTTGTGTATTTAGCAAGTATCAAGTAATTGATAATTTTTCAAGTTATTTAATATATTGAATTGTCAAGTGTGTCAAGTCAAGTCACAGTCCAAGTCATCAAGTCAAGTCATAATCTAGTCTAGTCTAGTCAAGTCATACTCCTAGTAAAGTGGTGGCAACTTTACCAAAAGCTTCTATGGAGTTTTGAAAACAACACGAAAAGAAACGTTTCACCATCATTATACCACTTTCCCACACTCATGCATGAGCACTTAAAGAATAAAATGCCACCCAATGCTGTGACGCGATCTTTTTATTTTCCCGCCAAAAACCTGATAGGTCATTTTGATAATGATACAAACCTACATGCCGTGTGCATGTATGTGGCTCTGTTAGGCGATCATGTAACTAGATTGCAACGAATAGAATTTTATTTTTATATTTATTTCATATTCGTTAAGTGCTAGACATCGGGCATGAGTGTGGGAAAATGGTATAATGATGGTGAAACGTTTCTTTTCGTGTGGTTTCCAAAACTCCATAGAAGCTTCAAGTAAAGTTGCCACCACTTTACTAGGATTATGACTGGACTAGACTAGACTATGGCTTGACTCTGACTTGACTTGATGACTTCGACTGTGACCTGACGTCACAATGACCTTTTATCAAGTTAATGATATTTACGTGAAATATCATTAACTTGATAAATTATCAATTACTTGACACTGGCTAAATACACAAAAGTGTGGAGCCAAAGCCCAAAACAAAAAAAAGACGCCTAGGTCATGCGAAAAGTGCGGTAACTTACGAAAGTACTAATTTTGTATCGAATGGGGAAGAAATTTGTTCTCCACAAAACAGGATCGAAGAAAACAGCATGGAGATGGACGTAGTCTAAGACGAAGATCATGATGATGGTAGACCGTACAGGCAAATTAGAGCTTACTAGCTCTCAACTCAACTTCGAGATAATAAACAAATTTTCCAGGTTTCCAGCCAGAATTAGCAATAATGGGTCTTGTGAGACTGAAATGAGCAATCTGCACAATCTGCATTCCGATAATGTCCAAGAAAGCTATGTCCCAGACCGACAGAATTTAAATGGATTGCTGTTTATCGTTGAAGGAAAATACATTTATAAGTTCCCTCGTTTTCTCAATCTTCTTGTATGGGGTGGACAATGTGGTTTTTGAGAACTTTAGATCGCCAGCACTGCACTGTAGCTAGTGAAATTACTGGGTGAATGAGACTTTATGACCTGATGTCACAGTGTAGTAATCTTATTGCTAGAATGTGCTGATGTCTCAGGATGATGTGCGCAGTGCAGTGTCACGCGAAGTGTCACTGCAACTGATAGATCAGCCGTGTCGCTTAACATCAGGCGAGCGACTAGCTCGTCATGTCATTTCGTAATATTAAAAAAAAAATCGCAAGCGGATGCTTTAAAGATGTGGTAATGTAAAAAATTATCTTAAGTTTCCTGAACACAAAAGCCAATAAGTCTATACTGCAACCTTCCATGCAGAAAAAGTTCTTCGTCTGTCCAATATTAGACAGTATTCATTGTCTATTTTTGACAATATTGTCTAGAGTTGGAATAACAAAAATACCACTCACTTAGAATAACACCCACAAATTAGCAGAACACAATTAAAGATATTAAATAATTTGAACTAAAGTCCGCCGTCCACAAAAGGGAATTTTTGCTTTCAATCCAACCTAATTTACTCGTACATGAAAAAATTTTTTTTTAATTGTGGAGTATATCACTACGCCATATTTTATAAGTAAACTAGTTGCGCCCCGCGCTTTCACCCACGGATAAAAAGTATTTTAATTATTTACCCATTCCACAGGAAAATTCCACTTTTCCGAGATAAAATGTAGCCTATGTAGTAATCCAGTTTATAAGCTATCTTGGTGCCGAATTTTATCCAAATCCATTCAGCCGTTTGGTCGTGAAGGAGTAGCAAACATACACACAATCATACATACAAACTTTCGCCTTTATAATATTAGTGTGATTATTTACTCATTCCACAGGAAAATTCCACTGTTCAGGGATAAAATGTAGCCTATATGTTAATCCAGTTTATATGCTATCTTGGTACCGAATTTCATCCAAATCCATTCAGCCGTTTGAGCGTGAAGGAGTAACAAACATACACACATACACAGAAACACACATACAAACTTTCGCCTTTATAATATTAGTGTGAAGTGTGATGTGATGTTCCACTGTCCAGTGACTCTGTGTTTTGTTTTGTTTTTTTATATGAAAACCACCGTCCAAATATTACTGCGTGCGTGCAAGGTTGTTTGAAGAGATTGCTCTGGCAATAAGACCACCCATTGTTACACTTTGGTTAAGTTGGTTCACTTTTTTAAATTATTTAAGACTAGTTGCGCCCCGCGGTTTCGCCCGCGGATAAAAGTATTTTAATTATTTACTCATCCCACGGGAAAATTTCACTTTTCCGGGATGAAATGTAGCCTATATGTTGATCTAGTGTATAAGCTATCTTGGTACCGAATTTCATCCAAAACCAATCAGCCGTTTAAACGTGAAGGAGTAACAATCATACAACATACAAACTTTCGCCTTTATAATATTAGTGTGATGTGGTGTTTCAATAAAGAGTTTATCTATATAGGTATCTCTGTCTAGTAATTGTAAGGATATAAATTATCTTGATAAATTAGTGTGCTAATTGCACGTACCTGTCGTTGGCGCTGTAAATATTTGGAGATTTGTAAAATTAAGTACCTACATAGTGATTTACTTCACAAAGATCTTGCTATATTTGTGTGATTTTTAGGAATTTCTCTGCAATATCTAAGTATAGATCATTCTAAAACAATGGTAAATATAAATAGGCCACCACAATAAGGTAATATAGGACATAATAACTACCATCACCCTGTCGTCGCCGCCCGAGACACGTCTTGAGCGACCCGGATGATCCTATAGCAGCCATAGTATCGGCTGCGCTAGGATCACCGGACCAGTCTAGCCCTTCTGGCTCAGGTACCGCGCCCGGCACCGGTATAGGATACCAGCGTAACACAATCAGACACCGACCCCGCCGGCGAGGTCGACGTACCCCCCGTAGGTTAGCTAGAACGGTCGCAACTTTCAATATGGTCCACTCTTCCAGTGGACGTAGTCTTCTCGATCCTCTTATCCCGGCAATGTCCCAAGCCGAGGCTCGCACCCCAGGGGTGCCCTTGAGCTAGTTGCCTCCCACTTTTGACGGCTGGGCGCCCTAAGCGAGGTGATGCTGTTAAGGTCGATAGAGACCAACAGCTAGCTCGTTCAAAAATAATAATAATAATAATAACTACCTTCAATGTCAAACAAAATGCAAAATTCATCAAAAATGTCATTTGCAACACAGTCTCGTACTCAGAACGTACGTAAGTACGTTCATTTGATTTTAAGTGAAAATGTTTTTGGTTCCTAATAAATACGTACCTATCCAGTTATACATTGTGCTTGTTTGCCTTATCTACGTTGAACCAGTGCGATTAATTTTTGTAGAGTGGGTAGTAGCAGAAAAAGACTGTAAATTGATTGATTAATTGAATTGCATAATACTTACTGAGTTGCCTGCTTCGGCCTAAATAATTAAATACTTGAAAATACTATATTATTAAATTTTGACGATAAATCTATTATGTGATTAAAATCAATACATTTATTTTTAAACGCACACAGTTGTTATGCCCTGACATAATATATAAATTGAACATGAATGCAAATAAATGAATATGAATACTTTTACTGGGTGGTAGGACTTTGTTGCAAAGTTCGTCTAGGTAGGTACCACCGCTTTGCCAGTTATTCTGCCGCCAAACAGTAGTGTGCAAGCACTACTATGTTCCGGCTTGAAGGGCACGATAGCTAGTGAAATTACTGGGCAATTGAGACTATAATCTGATCTCACAGTCAAGTAATCTTATTACCAGACTGTGCTGAAGTCTCAGGATGATGTGCGCAGTGCAGTGTCGCGCGAAACTATGTTTTAGAACTCCGAGTGACACTGTTCTGTTATGGGCGGCCGTGGCGCTTAACATCAGGTCAACGACTAGCTATTCACATCATTCACTAACATTAAAAAAAAAAGACTTAAAATACTTAATTCGTAAATTGCTTGGAAATTTTTTTCGATGTGCGGGCGATATATACAAATAATTGCCAGTTATAAATCGCGCGTAATCATCATCTCTCATTACAACTTCCCAATGGCCTCACGTTACGCAATTACGTCGACTTTTTCATTATTTTCATTCATTCCTCCGTTACGGCGCATTTTAATCTCCTCAACCATTCATTTTGTTCGGAACCCGTCAACCGAGACGGGACTTGTGTAATGTTCCGGTCTTCCTATCCTTTTTACTCGTGGAGTATGGTAATATTTCTGTCTTGTTCTTGATTTCTTTGTAGTGCTACTTTGTGTGTGTGTGGCTGGTGATTAGGGGCACGTTCCTGAGAAAACGGCAGATGTTAGAAGTTTGTTTGTTGAAACTTTTGATAATGTTGACAATCGTGCGGATTAGAGGAGACTTTGGAAGGCTTACAGCGGTCTTTACTTAGGCTATTGAAATGTTAATGTGTTATTTTGTTGCAAGTAAACCTACTTATATTTACTACCTACAACCGACCAACCAAGTAGGTAAGTACAAAAAAGTAAAACAATGTAGGTAAGTACTTACCTTCTTTTTTTAATGTTTTGCCTCCACACCTCCGTGTATTTAGCCAGTGTCAAGAAATTGATAATTTATCAAGTTAATGATATTTCACGCAAATATGTGTCCAGTCACAGTCGAAGTCATCAAGTCAAGTCATAGTCAAGTCAAAGTCATACTTCTAGTAAAGTGGTGGCAACTTTACTTGAAGCTTCTACGGAGTTTTGGAAACAACACGAAAAGAAACGTTTCACTATCATTATACCATTTTCCCACACTCACGCCTGTAATCCAGCACTTAACGAATAGAATGCCACCAATTTCATGCACTAACACTGAAAATAACACAAGTTTTGGAAAATAATTCAATGCGGTGACGCCATCTTTTTCGCGTTCCCGCCAAAAAACACTTACCTTCTTTGTTTTACTTTTTTGTTTTGCCTATGAATACCTCAGCTGCCAAGCAAAGAGTTGCACTTACCTACTTTGTTTTAATTTTCTGCGTAGCAATAAACAAACTCTTTATTTGGCGGCTGAAGTATTCGTAATCTTTTTATTAAACAAAATTATAAATTATCAGTTATTTTTGTATATACTTGACTCACTGCTCTTAACATCACACTAATATTATAAAGGTGAAAGTTTGTATGTGTGTTTTTGTGTATATGTGTATGTTTGTTACTCCTTCACGCTCAAACGGCCAAATGGATTTTGATGAAACTCGGTACAAAGATAGCTTATAGACTAGATTAATATATAGGCTACGTTTTATTGCGGAAAAGAGATTTTTTCCGTGGGATGAGTAAATAAATAAATTAAAATACTTTTTGTCAGCGGGTGAAACCGCGGGGCGCAACTAGTGAAAAATATGTAAGCTATTATGATGATCACCACCAGTAATTAAACTAAGTAGGTGAGTATATGCATGTATGTTTTAATTATAAATTATTTAGATTAGATATAGATAGCCTATTATTTAAAAAAATGTAACAGCCTCTGTGGTGTGTTGTGTAAGGTTATTCGCATTAAATTGATGGATAAAGTGGCAACACTAAGAAAAAAGTAGAAAAAATGTAATATGGCGGCGAGGGCGGGCATTCGGTGCAATTGCAAAATAGCTGTAACAAGCGGATTGAAATAAACGTTTGTGCCCTGTGAAACAAAAGTTTTACTACAGGTGGTTGAGCAGGACGGCTCAACCCCGGGGAGAGATGGTTATTGCAGTGCGTCTCCATCTCGCCCCATCCCGGCGGTGGGTTCGATTCCCGCGGCAGGACAAATATTTGTAGACAAGAAATAGCAAATACTTGTTCTGAATCTGGGTGTTGTAGAACCATGGTCCTCTTCTTCTCGATCCTCTTATCCCAGCAACGAGGCAACAAGCCGAGGCTCGCCCCCCCGGGTGCCCTTTAGCTTGTTGCCTCCCACTTTTGATGGCTGGGCGCCTTAAGCGCCCAGTAACACTGTAAAGGTCGATAGAGACCAACAGATTTAGCCCGTTCAAAAAAAACAACTTTGTCCTTGTAGTTCCTGGGTACTTAGATACAGGGAATCCTAGTTAAGGCCCAGCATCTATGCATGTGATCGTTTGGCGTTATTATTATTATTATTATTAAGGAACAACTATTATAAATAAATAAATAAAGCCTTTATTTCTACTACTTTACAATATACATTTTTACGCATGCAAAATTTAGTGTTGTTGAATCTATTATTTTATAAGTGTATTTGATTAAAAATTATTAACTTCATATATTATTCTTTGTCATCTCAATCTTCATCCTCGTTTTCATTAGTAGTAGTCGCCTACGCCTAGTAGGAACAACTATTATACCTGTGTAATATATTCCATCGATAATGATCACCAATATAATATATACATTACAAGTTAGGTATAATCTAAAAGGGGAAACAACAATACACCTAATGATATAAACGCAACAATAATAAATTAACGCCTCCCAATCGGAATAATGACACAACGCCCACCCGCGTCGAACCCCCTCTCTATACAAAACACGGGATTCCAAGAACTCCAATTTACAAATGACTAATCATTTGTGGCTGCCAGAAAATGCGTAGGTAGCGCTTTATCAACCTACATAGAAAAAAAACATTTTAAAATCAGAACGTCCCACTCGAAACAAATGAACGGAATTAGAACGATGATAACAATTAAAAACATATGATAGCGATGAATGTCAACGATGCTAACCAGCCAGTTATCCGAACACAATGTCATTTCAACATCCGACGGAATGTGCGTTGCAATCGCGATATCACGCGACAGTTTCCCGCTTGGCTTCCGTTGTTCTCGTTCAATAAACTTCTTCGTGTATTATGATCGCCTAGTACTTGTCACCGAACGGCGCACCATATGGTGCGCTGGTGACGTTTTTTTCTTATCTACTTGGCTTATCAGAATTTATTGATGCGTGAAGTACCGAGTGCCTTGCGTCTGTGTGTCATAATGTAAAGAAACAGGTTTTCTTTGTATGATTTTGTTTGAATTGGATACTTTTAGGAGTCACTAAATAGTTAATTTGAAGGAATAATGATGACTGTAATAGTAGATAAGTAATATTTTACATTATGAAGATTACTATAACGTAGTTTTACTGTAGGAACTTTTAAAGTAAATTTCTAGCCATACTCAACTCAATAAAAAGCTTTATAGTTTTTAGGCAGTACGACTCGGGTGCCTGCCAAGAGTGCCAAGCCTTGTTGGATAGTATGAACCAGCGGAAACAAATTTTGCTATCATAAAGTGCAGTAAATATCATAAATCGCGAACTTCCGAACAAGTTTGCAGACGGCAGCCCCAGCCATAAAGAAGGATGAAGTTATTTGGCGACTGCTGTGGTTCAACTTCGCCGATTGGCTCCACTCATTGCGGGGAAAGTAGACTTTAGATTATTGGAGCTGCATAAATTTTGTAAAACGTGAGCGATAATGTAATATTTTGCTGGATCTCATTCTTTTCAACAATACCTTTACAAAGTTTTGGTTAAGAATTCCATACAGGGCTTTTTAATATTACGTTTAAACGAGCCTTTGGCATATCAAAGCCGCAAATAGCAAGAAAGTGACTGTAATTGACGTCTGCGAAACGTTCAACTCACTGGACCACTTGTGTAAATTCTAGGCAATTCATTCCCACGGCAAGTTCAACCTTAAAACTATGATGTTAGATATTTGAATACGCTGAAGGGGCTAACTTGCGTCATTACGTGCCGCGAAGTTAATTCGAAGCCGTATGGTTACGGACAAACATATGATTTACGTCAATGTGTGTTTCATAGTATATTTTCTGCTGGATGTGTGCGTGCGTTCAATATTTCGAGACATGCGCAGTGGTCGCTACCGCCATCTGTTGACAGCCACGTGGGTTTGGCTCCACTACGCAAGCGTGACCTGATCGATCCGTCACCTTGACTGGTTAATAGATTCATATACACGGCTGGCACGTTTCGTTCATAAGAATCGACGGTTTATGCGTTCTGTGACGCTCGATTGAGATATCGAGGCGTTGACACTGTGAATGTTCTTGAATGATGAATAGTCTTGTTTCTTGACCAATGTGACTAGATTGAACAAAATCTGGCCTTTGTTTCCTATTATCGTTAGAGCTGTTCCATATTCCTATTCAGTCCGCTTCAAGATTATTATCTTAAACACCATAGTTATCATCTGCAACTGCTGTGGCTATTTAGCTAAACAAAACACTAACAACCTTGAGATATTTACCTTATCTGAAGAGACTGTTTTTTTAAGATAAAGTAATTACGTCATTACTCATCGGGCTCTGTCAACAGTAAATGCGGACTTTAAAATCGACTAAATAGCTATACCGTACCCAATTAATAAAGAAGACGTTAAATAATTTAAGGAACCCAAAACTATTGTAGGTAGATACTTGTTTTAAACAGTTCTAAGAAACTGCCTGAACGACTCTATAGTGCCCGCGAAACTGCGAAGTAATTATGACCATCAAGTAAGTTACTTAACGAGCCATAGATAGAGCTAATGCTCCAAGAGTTAATGAAGAAAAAAATAGGTGTAACAGGAAATTTACCAATTTAATCATAAAACCTTTTAATTGACATGGCTTTCAAAATCAGTCAATTGGAAATGGTCAATGGGCAAGCTGGTTAAATATTAAGAGCTAATAATGACGGGGTGAGAACAAAAATGGTTTGACTGATTTTTTTCATAAAATGACTTATTGGTATCGTTGGATTCAGCGTGAAATTATCTAGAATAATACATCCTTAAAATACCGATATGAGGCTTAAATCTCGAGATTTTCAGTCTAAAAACGGTTTATCTGACACAGGAATACAGTTCGCTTAGCATACAAACATTATTATATTTATTTTATTATATTATATTTTTACAGCAATTGTACGAACTAGTACTATATTCTGTATTTTAAAATAGAATTAATACATTTTTAAGCAACTGAAACTTACATAAACTTTTTCTATTATCTACCTTATAAGCACTCTACATTAAAATGAAGCCGTTGAAGTTTAAAGTCAATTTTCTCGAGACTATAAATTTGACAGTTAAACCCTTTTTATTCTCAACCTTTCGATTGGTAAGTTGGAGAAGAAAGGTTCTCGAAGTTCCAATGGTTCAGAAGATGTACTGTAGGATCCATAACCTAGTTCCTAGGTATAGACCAATGATAAGTCGTCAGAGTCTTTCAATTTTTAGTCGTTCAATTCCATCGTCTCTTGTTTCTGTCAATTACGCTTTTTTTTCCAAATCAGTCATCATGATGATGACCTCATCATCATCACTATCACTACCATCATCATAAACATCGGTATCATCAACGGCCTGAAATCCACTGCTGAATACTACATTGCCTCCTGCATCCAACGGCTCCATGCTGCTTTTGACCAGTTCGTCAGTCTACCTATATCCCAAAATAGAGTTATTTTTCCCGATATTATGGGACTCTCAATCATTCAACAAGATAATAATAATAATATAATAATAATATTTATTAAAAAAATTTACATGAATGAAAATTCAATATAAATCTTAAGAAACTAAAATCTTACAAAAATTAGGTGCCTGCACTAGGATAAGCCTGTGTCACAGGCGGCGTAAGTGCTAGATTCAACAAAGAGTACATGTGGGTGCAGAATTATTAACAATATTTAACAAAAACGTATATAAACAATATATTAATAAGATATAATTATGTTGGGTTTGCAATAGTATACCCAAATTATTTTTAACCTAATTCACTTATTTATCAATGTGTAACAGTAATTCGGTCTGATCATAGTTCAAACCTTGTAAATGCTTATAGACTATTAATTTAGCACTAAAATAATTAAGGTCATAGATAGATAATGTCTTATTTAGTTTATTGTACAGGAATGGGCCTAGAAAAATGAAGAACTGGTTTGTGAAAACAAACTTACTGATTGAACTTGATAGAGTATACTTACCTCTAATCTAGATATTTAAAACGTCTAATTAATTTTGAATATTTTTCACCTGTATAGCTCCAAGCTCTAATTCATTTTAAATATCAATCTTCTATTATACTTATAGAAGGCTTTGTCCTGACTGACTGACAGACAACCTTTTATGACGTAAGCGCGTGTTAAGAAAGGATTATTGAAAATTAACCCCTAAGTGGGTAAAAAGGGTAAGAAACGTTTGCATGAAAAACCTACATTTCTTGACGTATCGTTTTGAAACTAACACATACAAACAAGTATAAAAATACTTTTTACTTTTTTGTAATTCATTACTTAAGGGGGGGTTTAAAGAATTGTTAAAGTTTGTATGGAATCTATATATAAGTCGTGTTAGTTACACTATTTATAACTCTCTGAACGGCTGAACCGATTTGGCTGAAAATTGGTGGGGACGTATCTTACAACCAGGAGACGGACATAGTACTTTTGATCCCGTTCAACCGCGTTTTACTAATTCACCCGTGTGAAGCTGGGGCGGATCAACTAGTCACCTATATAATAGCAAGCGTGCTCCACCTTAGACAACTTCGTCACATACTATCACGTGAGTTGTTGTCAAACGCATGCCCATTTTAGCATTAAAAAAAACCTATAACATAATAACTCTATAAAACGAAGAATACTTGGTAATTTTATATTTGGTTACTATTAAGTTTAAGATGGGCAAAGATGAAAGTGATCTAGCTATCCACTGTAATACAGTCATGCCGTGTTTATTGGTAAGGGGATAAATATCCATTGAAATAAGTAAATAACATGTGGCTCCGGCGTCATAATGGAACCACCCCTTTTTAAACCAGCGCATGCCGTGATCCGTAAATGAAAATCGACTACGGGATTTGGGGAAATCGTCAGAAGGGGTCACTTTACTAACCACTGCGAATGTACAAGAATCTTAGACAATTTAGCCATAGTTTGTTAGAGACAAGAACCTATAAGCGAGATTTAAAAGTGTCAAAAAACCTATTTGCTATATTTGAATTGGGTTTTCTAAGCAAGCATACCCTATTTTAAATCACGTCATTGCTTAACACCCGGCGAGGCAGTAGTCAAATGCTTTTCCAATTACAAATAATAAAAAAAAATATAACATAATTTTTTTTATGCTAATGTATGCCGTGACGAGCTAACCGTTCGCCTGATGTTAAGCGACACGGCTGCCCATATCAGTGGCAGGTTCACTCAAAACTCTAAATTATAAAGTTTCGCGTGACCCCGTACTGCGCACGTCATCCTGAGACATCAGCACAACCTAATAATAAGATTACTAGACTGTAAGATCAGGTCATAAAGTCTTATTTGCCCAGTAATTTCATAACATAATATATACTCGTATATTATAATCAGAGTCAAAATCTACCACTGCATCTAAACAAGAAAAACCTAAATCCCGCTGTCTTTGGATCATAATAAAATGACGGTAACGACCCTAATAGATAGACCTCCTTCTACGTATAGACCCTTTTAAAGCGTTTGTACAACAAAGAGTAGATATACCTAAATATCCATTTATCAAAACAATATATAAATTTTTGTGTCGAAGTCTTTACGCAGAAAGTCGCCGATTTTTTATAAATAATGTGTGGACATTTCAGCGCTATCTAGCCTCAATCTAAGCAAATCTTGTACTATGGGAACCATGATAGAATACTCAGATACTTTTTGTTACAAACAGAATACAATATAACACCAAGACACAGAACAAAAATCGATGTTCATGACACAAATGTTTGTCCACGCAAATGCGAAATAGAACCCACAACCTTAAGTACAGCTCAGAAGGCAGGGTTACTACCAACTAAGCTATTCGGGCCAGTCATACCTATATAGTTCAACTTGATTGTCTTTCTCTTACGACATCGATAGAGGTCAGCCGAGTTCCACATCTCGGCAAGGGTTTTAAAACAAAAAGCATCACAGGTCTTCACCATATGATCTAACACTGAATTCCATATTTAGGAACTTAACTCGGAATTTTGTGGATTCTATTTTGCATTTGTGTGGACAAACATTTGTGTCATGAACATCGATTTTTGTTCTGTGTCTTGGTGTTATATTGTATTCTATGTATGTATTTACAAACAAGTCTAACTAATTAACTATGTATATTAACTAAGTCTATATTGGAACATTCCCGTTTCCGCCCAGACTCGGCTGACTATCCCTTCACATTACTGTCATTCCATTCGATGAAGGAGGCTTGCCATAAAAAATCATCGTTGAATTAGCTTTTGCTGCCGCGTCAGGTTTAGAGTAAATAGTTACGAGATTACAAAAAACCAACCACTAATCCACTAATCGAAGTTTTGCTCTTGGCTTCACTTGCATAACTTTCATATTGAAAACTGTGACATAAAATACTTAAATAAATCTATAGGAATATACTAAAGTAATATTATAAAGGCGAAAGTTTGTATGTGTGTATGTTTGTTACTCCTTCACGCTCAAACGAATGGATTTCGATTAAATTCGGTACGAAGATAGTTTATACAATGGATTAACATATAAGCTACATTGGATCCCGGAAAAGTGAAATGTTACCGTGGGTACAATAATTACAATATTTTTTACGCTGCCCTAACACATAGGATATTTTTTAACCGCGGGTGAACCGCGGGGTACAGCTAGTATGTAATAATATTGAAACTGATGATGAAGTAAAGCAGAAAACACTCAAGTCTACTAACCAAAGACTAACCACAAGCTACATTCATAACAAAAACTAAACCGACTGACGTTATTCGTTTGTTTTTAATTGGAAAATTGAATAAAAAACAAATTCAAATGAACATCTATCACCACAAACCATAAAAGTTGAAAACAATAACGTCATCAGCATCACACCGAAAGGTGAGTTTTACAGTAAATAAAAGAGATACGGGCCGAGAACGCGTACGGCTCGACAACCGAGCGACGGCGGAATCCGCAGGTAAACGCGCCGTCGAAGTACCAGGCACACATAAACGTGAGGAGATGTACCAACTCAACAATGCCCGATGGAACCACAGCTTAGCTAGCAGTCAGTACGCCCCATAGCTTCTATCAGTTCTCTATAGATAGAATGGGAACGCCCACGCTCGCCCCTCTCCGCGCCTTTGTTGGTTCGAAGGGAAGCCAAGAAGGTTAAATGGTCAATGCATATTTGTACCTACTTACTTCAGGTAGAATTTTATTATTATTAATTTAATAGATAATACTAATATAATAATAGTACTAACACAGCTCAGACGTGATTCAACTAATGAAAACGGGAGTTTTAGCAAATTTGAGACACGAAATCAATTCCTTGTACTTCCGTGTGCTTTTGACTTATTATGCAATAAGTAGGTACAAACAGATAAGTTGTGGCTAGATTGAACAGTGGAATAGTATTATAAACAACTGTTGAATAACAGAATATACTTATTTAATTTTATTCCGTAGGTATTCTTTTGATGTAAAACTACTTTACGCGCGCTTGACTTGGGGAGTAAGTTGGCGAGGCGAACGGAAGCTGAAAGTTGTTGGCTAACGTAGATCTCCATTGGCAACATAACAAATCAAAAAAAAATATTATGTTGGTTGGTATGTCCGGTAAAATCACAATTTACAATTGTCAAGATGGCGACATTAACATTAAAGTAAACAATAACAAAGTCATACCGGCCGGTAGATGGATCGTTATAAAAACAATCACGGATTAATAATACAGGAATACCTACCCATTGTAAAAACAAATGCTAAATAAATATTAAAAAAATGAGTGTGCTTTATATTGTAAAGATAAAACGGGTCTATTCCCGCACAAAAAATATCAAAATATAATTTTGACTAACCAGTCCCCTCGTGACCACGGCCAATGTAACTTGGTCGAAACGTCGAGATTAGTCAAAATTATATTTTGATAATTTTTGTGCGCGAATAGACCCGTTTTATCTTTACAATATGAGTTCAAGTCGCGAAAGTTATAAAGTGTTATGAGTGTGCTTTAGACCACACGGTTGAAGTAGAACTTCTATATGAAACGTAACTCTCTCTCTTTCATCTTCACTGACTTATATCTATCTCTCAAATTCCGTTTGCCTCGATCGATCAATTTCCGTAACGCTCTCGTCATACCAGCTTACTCCCCATGTGAAGCGTGAGTAAAGAAGTTTTATACTTCAAAAATGGACCCTATTAACCTCAAATATCAAGATACAGTCTGCCCCCACAGTTGTACTTACCCCAATATACTTACAAATGGGCGTGCGCCATCCATCAGAAAACCACCTTACACTTCTCTTTTATTGCACAGAAATTACAAACAACTACCTAAATCGTCTTATAGTCATTTATTAAACATTTACAAACAACACATGACGATTTTTGAAAACTTCTTTACTCATGCCTCGACTTGGGGAGTCTGGTGAATTCGTAACGAGGCGAACGTAACAAGCGAAGTTGAAAGTTGACTTTTGACTTTGACTAAAAATTACTTATTTTTATTATTATTATGTTATGTTAAAATGACAATTTACAATTGTCAAGATGGCGACATTAACATTAAACAAAGCAAAAACAAAGTTATACCGATATACCTATACAGCCTTATTAATAAACGGGAATTAGTCTCGGATTAGTTACTTCAGCTTTTGTCCTTTTTTTGCTACTGGAATATTTAGCTGGATCGAAAGAGACAAAAGATGGTGTAACTAGTCTAAAGCTAGTTCGTGTTTATTAATAAAGCTGATAGAGCTAAAGAAGTTTTACTTCAGTCGTATGGTCTAAAGCACACTCGTTTTTTATAAGCCACAAAGACTCAATGTTTTATCCATATATGTAGGTAGCTAAGCCTATAAAAACAAGTGAACATATAGGGGCATCGTCCAATAATCACTAGGTATTAAACCTTCTATAAAACAAATAAACATCTACAGGTCACCTAATTTTAATGTTAGTGTTCAAAGAAGCCTAAAGCCGCCTTGGCCCTGAGTGCTCGAAGGGCCGTGAAGGGCGGAGCAGGGGCGGGGCAAGACGCAGCGGGCCGCCCCCAGGTGGGGCTCAACCATCGACAAAACGCCCCACTGACTAGCAAGTGACGGGTTCACTTTTGGTTTTTTATGACCTTATTTTTTGTTAGCTTATAACGAGAAGTTTGTATAGGCAAAGTTTTTTTCCATAAGGTTAAATATAGATGAATATTAATTAGGTACTTGGAATGAAGCTTGAAGGCTTTTTAGTTGCGGAGATTTTATGATAGTATAATATCTTATATTAGTTTGGAACTAAAAAGCTACTTTAGCTGGAATCTTTTGTTGTTAGTATTAATGTACATTAGGCGGTCCATTAAACGCAATGGAATTCAAATTAGGTTAAGGCCGATATCGACCTTGCGCTGCTCAGGTTGATTTAGATAGATGGTGAAGCATTGATAATCGTCATTGTATTGTGTTTTAGCGTTAGAAAGGCAATATTGTCTTCATAATTAGGTGATGATGTTGCCTTAACATTTATCCGTGTGGGACCCAGGAACTACGAGGACCATGGTCCCACAACACCCAGACTCAGAACAAGTATTTACGCTTTTTTTCTGTACACAAATACTTTTCCTTGTCTTTTATTTTTTTGAACGGGCTAATGCTGTTGGTCTCTACCAACCTTTACAGCGTCACAGGGCGGGAGGGCAGGCGTTTAAGGCGCCCAGCCGTCAAAAATGGGAGGCAACTAGCTCAAGGACACCCCTGGGGTGTAAGCCTCGGCTTGGGCCGTTGCCGGGATAAGAGGATCGAGAAGACTACGTCCACTGGAAGAGTGGACCCTATTGAAAGTCGCGACCGTTCTAGCTAACCTACGGGGGGTCGTCGACCTCGCCGGCGGGGTCGGTGTCTGATTGTTCTACTTTGGTATCCTATACCGGTGCCGAAAGCGGTACCTGAGCCACAAGAGCTAGACTGGTCCGGTGATCCTTTGCCGATACTACGGCTGCTGTAGGATCATCCGGGTCGCTCAAGACGTGTCTCGGGCGACGACGGGGTGACGAGTCTGTCGTGTCCGTAGAGTAGTTTGATGCTTGGACTACTAGAGAATTGGAGTGATGGGATACCGCATGAAAATAGCAGCGGGATGCATTCATAAACTGACTGATGGATGGGAGTTCGAGATCGAAGTAGAGGTCGGAGTTTCTCTGGTTCCCAGCGAGCCCCGACCACCTTGCGGTTGAAGTGGTTCTAGGTCATCTGAAGTCGATCCAGGTGGACTGAGGACGTATGAGCAACAAAGATGAGTGTGACAGATGCATGGGAGTACAGCGTGAAGGTCCTGGCACGGTACTTCCATGTACTCAAACAAAAAAAACCCAGAACGTCCAGAAATCTCCCCTGTTGATATGAAACGTTGTACCTGTGTTTGTTTTTTTTTTTTGGTTAAACTAATTTTCATGAAACTTCGCAAGATAGCTTCAATCGAGATCAATTTAGGATACATTTTATCCTGGAATATTATATAAGAGTTCCATAGGAACGGGTGGGTTATGTGCTGGTGAAGCTGCGGGTTGTGTCTAATAGTCAGGTACTTTAACTTTACATTAAGTAACTATGAATGGTTCTCGAAACAAAATGAAATCAACAAGTCTAACTGCAAGCCGCGGCAGATACATTTCATACATGAAAAAGTTGTCCTATAATATAATGTAAAATATACATACAAATAATATCTAAACATATATAAAAAATTACATACCATATATACATTTATTTATTTTATTAATTCAAAATCATCTAGCATTTGACCACGCTATCACCTGATGGGAAGTGACGATGCGATCGAAGGTGTAGCATGCTAGCCAAGTAAATACCTATTCACTCTTCTCTTGAACACGCCCGGATCATATTTCGCCGGAAACACAGACGCTGGCAGGCTATAAAATTCAAAGTCCTGAGACTGACTTATATATCAACGCACAGCCTAAGCTACTAGTCCTAGTGACTACAAATTTGTAGAGTAGGTATGTTTTTTGTAAAACGTAGATATCCACGAAAGGGTTTTTCAAAATTCCACCCCTAAGAAGGTAAAATGGGTGGTTAAATTATTGACGTACAGGAATCATTACTAGGCTAAAATTAATAATTTGGTATTTTGAAGATATTTCAAATTGTACAGTTTCTTAAGAATCAAGCCCCAGTTCTTCTTACTTCCACTAACTGCTGCAACACGGAATCACGGCCATATATAACACCAATATAACAAGAAACGTGCGTAGTAACTCTATCAACGACTCTACCAAAACTACAAAAGTGTACTGCTAGCGCCATCTCTTGGTTTCGTTGGGAACTGCATTTCCTGACAGACTGGTTTGCGAGGCAACAAGGAAAACATAAACGAGATTCTAATAAAACTGTTTTGATGTACGTAGTTGCGACGTTTCTGTGAATAAAAAAATGAGATTGTTAGTTATTATATAACGTTAGATAATTTTACAGAGAACGCGAATACAATCGGTGTAATGTAGATAAGTAAATGTGGGAGTGTTTTTGGCGAGACAACGAAAAAGATCGCGTCGCCGCATTGTATTATTTTCCAAAACTTGTGTTATTTTCAGTGTTAGTGCATAAAATAGGTGGCATTTTATTCGTTAAGTGCTGAATTACAGGCATGAGTGTGGGAAAGTGGTATAATGATGGTGAAACGTTTGTTTTCGTGTTGTTTCCAAAACTCCATAGAAGTTTCTGGTAAAGTTGCCACCACTTTACTAGGAGTATGACAACTAGACTAGACTATGACTTAACTTGATGACTTGGACTTGACTTGACACATTATAATAATATTAATTAACATGAAAAATTATCAATTACTTGATACTGGTTAAATACACAAAGTGTGGAGTCAAAACAAAACAAAATAAAGTAAATATGGTACTGTACCTATTTTGAAAGTGAGAACTTCTTTAGGCGCGTTGAACACTTTTTGGGTGAACAAACATCATGGAACTCGCGTCATCGTCACCGAACGCTTTCTATGAGCTATTTATATATACTGTGTATATTATTATGTGTACATTTTGGGTGAACAAACATCATGAAACTCGCGTCATCGTCACCGAACGCTTTCCATGAGCTATTTATGTATACTGTGTATATTATTATGTGTTTTTTTGGGTGAACAAAAATCATGGAACTCGCGTCATCGTCACCGAACGCTTTCCATGAGACAAGTTTTCACTTCTATCGGCAGCCCGCAAAGACTGCCCCGCACATATTTTCTTTCAAGTTAAAGCAGCCTGTATCTAGTTGTTTAAAGTTTACTTAATTAATTGTTTGTCTTCGGCGAGAGGACTTTATTGACTGATAGACTGATGAATAGACAGATCAGAGCGGCCAAGTGTCTTTAGGATCTTGAGATTCTGCCGTTTTCACCAGAGTTTTCATTCTTTTTCCCACGGGAACTCTTAATTTTCCGAGCTGCAAAATACCCATTGTTGGCCTCGTATATGTAAGCAATACGTGTGCAAAGTATCACACAAATCTGTTCAGCCAGCTTGGCATAGAAGCCAAACAAAAATGAGTTGAAAGATATTCATGCTGAGCCGTGACGGTAATACATTAGTACGGTTCAGATATTCGCCAGATAGTTTACTAAGTGGTAGGACTTTTCTGCAAAGTTCGTCTAGCGGCCCTAAACTCTAGCATCTAATTTTTGACTTCTGCGTAATGACGCGCAGCGCTAGAGTTTCATGCCGCTACTTAATTTATACCACCGCTTTGCTAGTTATTCTGCCGTCAATCAGTAGTGCGCGAGCACTACTGTGTTCCAGTTTGAAGGGCATTGTAGGTAGTGAAATTTATGGGCAATTGAGACTTTATGATCTGATCTCACAGTCGAGTAATCTTGCAGTGTCGTGTGCAATGTCGCACGAGACTATATTTTGGAGTTAAGAGTGACACCGTTCTGTTATGGGCGGCCGTTTAACATAAGGTGAACGACTAGCTCGTCACACAATTTTTTTTTTTTAAGTTTATGTACAATGAACATTATTATTCTGAAGACGTCCACTGCTGTGTGTGTGAAACGGACGGTGAATGAAACCTGTTCCCAATCTCTTGAAAATGTCCAGATCTAAATATATATAACTCAAAGGTGATTTACTGACTTACTGACTGACATAGTGATCTATCAACGCACAGCCCAAACCACTGGACGGATCGGGCTGAAATTTGGCATGCAGTTAGATGTTATGACGTAGGCATCCGCTAAGAAAGGATTTTTCGAAATTCCACCCTTAAGAGAGTGAAATGGGTGGTTGAATTATTTTCCCATAGGCCACGCCGCGGGCGAAGCTGCGGGCAGAAAGCTCGTTAGACACTAAGTTTCTAATATATTTACAACATATTAAATTCTTCATATAAATAACCAGACATTTCTGTAAATCCTTTTGAAGTTAAAACTCCGCGAAGCCTGCCTCGCTTGTAAGTGGGCATTATCCCTCGGTCGATAGCCGCCCTTCAACCCCTCCTTTGCCTCCCTGCCACCCCAACAACCCCTAGTGAGTAGCTTCGTTAAAGCCCCGTTTTAAACCGTGTTCAATTAATATCTGAGTAGGGTAGATCAGTGTTAGTTGACAACAATAACAAAGTATCGCATACTCCATACAAATTTAGAAATCTTTCTTCCACAGTAGTGCGCAAGCACTGCTGTGTTCCGGTTTGAAGGGCACTGTAGCTAGTGAAATTACTGGGAAAATGAGACTTTATGATCTGATCTCACAGTTTAGTAATCTTACTACTAGATTGTGCTGATGTCTCTGGATGACGTGCGCAGTGCAGTGTCACGCGAACCTCTATACTTTAGAGTTCCGAGTGACACTGCAGCTGATATGGGCCGCCGTGTCGTTTAACATCAGGCGAACGGCTAGCTCGTCACTTCATTCCTTAACATAAAACAAAAAAAAAAAAAAAAAAACCTTGTTCCACAGTGAAGTGTAGTAAAGAGAACGTTTTTAAACTGATCATAATAGACTTTCTACACTTTGAAAAGACACTTTCTAATTTTATTATATTAAAACATTTTTTTTCATTTTGCTATTTTATTATGCTATTTATATTATGCTTCTGCAAAGTTCTTCTTATATAGTAGTACTACCGTTTTGCCAGTCAATACCGTTTTGCAGCCAATCAGTAGTGTGCAAGTTACTATAGGTGCCGTGTGCAAGCACTAGTATATTCGAATTTGATGGGCACTGCAATGCATGAAGCAGCAATTTTTATTTATTAGTCAAAATGTCCAATACACAAAATGTCAATCTGTCACTTTGTCTATGGACGACTAGTAAGGGTCTAGTAGTTAGATAGACTGCGGCTGATGTCCCAAAAAAAAGTATAGACAAATAATACAAGAGAATTTGGCGGGAAAGCGAAAAAGATTGCGTTACCGCATCGTATTATTTTCCAAAACTTATGTTATTTTCAGTGTTAGTGCATAAAATTGGTGGAATTTTATTCGTTAAGTGCTGGATTACAGGCGTGAGTGTGGGAAAATGGTATAATGATGGTGCAACGTTTCTTTTCGTGTTGTTTCCAAAACTCCATAGAAGCTTCAAGTAAAGTTGCCACCACTTTACTAGGAGTATGACTTTGACTAGACTGACTTGACTATGACTTGATGTTTTCGACTGTGACTTGACACATATTTTCGTGAAATATCGATAACTTGATAAATTATCAATTACTTGACACTGGCTAAATATACAAAAGTGTGAAGCCAAAACTTAAAAAAAAAAAGAATACAACACTATAAGGAATGGAAAGTTTTTGTGTCAATGTTGCGTGTCTGATTTTCATAATTATTTTACCCTTTCAGTCCCTCCCTCACCATAATAACTCCCTCCTATAACAAAAGCCTGTTAGGAGAGCTACCCCGATACTGTTTAATTATCAAACACGGAGCCATTTAGCACATGTTTACTTTATGAAGGTCAATACATTACAGGGCTATTAAATGAGTTTGTTTATGTAATGAAGAACAATTCAAAGGTGTAAATTAAAATTACTATATAGCCTTATAAATGTAATATGAATTTAACTTGAACTACGTAGAGTAGGCTTAACGTGTCCATTAACAATATTCATAATGTCTCTGTTAAAGGCAAGACACAATAATAATAACGCCCAATGATTATACCTAGATCCTGGACCCTAACTAGGATTCCCTGTGTCTAGGGACCCAGGAACTACGAGGACCATGGTCAACACCCAGACTCGGAACAAGTACTTGCGTTTTTTTTTCTGTGCACCTATACTGGTCCTGCCGCGGGAATCGAACCCGCCTCTGGGCTATGAGCCGACCTGCTCAACCACCACACCACAGAGGCACAAAGAGATCAAAAAAGAAATTGAGACTAGATTTATGTGAAATTATCACAACCATGCTGGTCTTTGGTCTACTATTATGTGGCTCATTAAAATGACCTACCTTATCAGAGTTCTATAGCCTCTATAGGTATGGCTTATGGCTTATGAGTTTAACGTATGTGTCTGTGTGTGTAGCATTGTGGGTCCCAAATCATCATCATCATCATTATCGTCATTGACCGAGTGATTTCGAGCAGTCTTTGCTTCAACTTGTATTTGCTTTCATCTGTTCGGATGTACGTAATCATGTACAGGTCGCATTTTTAAACGTATATTGACGAAACTTAGTATAAAAGTTTTACAAGTTCATAGATTTTTTTTCATAGTTGGCAATTTAAAAATTGGCGTTTTTTTTCCCCAAAAAGGAGGAATTTTGCTTGCGATGCCATTTACCGGCATTTTGATATATGGAAGAAACATTTGGGTACTCAAATTCTACACAAGTATTTCAAATATGAGAAAAATCGGTCGAGAGGTTGTATACTGAAAATATGGCTGGGAGGTCTGAATTCTGGACGTATCTAGTATAGGTAGTAGGTATAAACAATAATTAAGCATAGACACAAATATTTGATCTTGTAAGGTCTACCGTTTGCAGAACTAGTGAATTTGTTCCTGTTAAACTGATTTACTTTCCTACATAAGCTTTGCTACGACACCCGAGATCAGACTGGGCGTGGATTCTAATTAACTTACGACCTTTATTGTAAGTAAGTATTGAATAGGTAGTAGACAATGCAGCAAAGCTTGTCAGTTTAACTCTATTTGATTAATGATAGCGTTGTTATCTGCTAACTTATCATATCTCTTCAACCCTTATGCTACGCTGAAAGGGGTGGCTGTGTGACGTGTTAAAATTGTCATATAACTTCAGATTATAGCTGCATGTTGAAATCTCAGTTTAACTCGTTCGTCATTTTCTTCAATCTTGTGTTAGACATTTTTACCGGTTTTTTTTAAATAATATAATAACGTCCTAAAATCCTGGACCCTAACTAGGATACCCTAATACGGGTTAATTAACTTTATCCTTTAGTCCTCTCTCCACCATCGCAATTGCCTTATCTAAAATTTTCTTGAATCTCTTCTTTTTCTCCATTTTTACTTCTTCAATCAATCAATCATTTGTTTATTTGCGAGAATACACAATATACAATTTAGATACAAGGTCACATAGTATAAGTCGTGGTTATGTGCATTCAGCCTGCATGCAAGCGTGCAAATATTAAAAATAATATTTTTGTTACTACTTAACATTTGTTATTACCTATTAAATATTCTTTGACACTATAGAAACATTTGCTTAAAAGCCAATCACTCAAATGTTTTTTAAATATATTTTGTTCCAAACTTTTAATTTCATTAGGCAAATTATTAAAAATAGTTATGCACATGTTACATACGTTTTTCTTATAAATGTCTTTACGGCAAGGAGGTTGGTACAACAGGTTCGCGAACTTAGATCTTTTTTGTCTAGTAATGACATCACTTCGCTTTTTAAAGAATTCGGGGTGAGTCTTGGTGAAAACACAAATGTCCCTAATATACATGCAAGGCAGAGGAAGAATATTGCATGCTCTAAAAAGTGGCTTACTATCAACTATCCAGAAACCATGACTTGTTTATGGCCCGAACACATCTCTTTTGAACTTTGAAACCCATGTCTATTTCAACTGAGTTGCCCCACATTATCAAACCATAACTGAGAATAGAGGAAACATATCCATGGTAAGCTGCTAAAGCCGTTTCAACTGAAACAGTTTGTCTAAGTTTCTTAAGAAGAAAAACATAACGTTTTAGTCTTTGACAAACTTGCTCCACATGCACTTTCCAATTCAAATGTCTGTCCATGTTGATTCCAAGGAATTTGTATGTGTCTACGTTATCAACTTTATCATTATTATACACAATGTCAAGATCTATTGGAATATTATTATATGAATTAAATTGAACAATTTTGGTTTTTTTAATATTGACATTCAAATTATTAGAGTCCATCCAACAAATTACATCTTTTAGGGCTTTGTTGATTATAAGCTGCGATTGTTCCTTTTTATCGCACTTTACGACCACTGTGGTGTCGTCAGCAAAAAGAATACATTTATGCGGGATAGCTTCTGGGAGATCATTTATATAAATCAAAAAAAGTAATGGTCCCAGAATGCTGCCTTGAGGAACTCCGGTTTTATTTATGAGAGATTCTGATCTTAATTTATTCCTCAAAAGTCTTCCATTATTATTATTTATTAATTTAGTAATTTGCGTATACTGCTTTCTATTTCTTAGATAGCTCGACAACCAGTCCAATGCTTTACCTCGTATTCCATAAAAATTCAATTTATACAGGAGCTTTGAATGATTTACAAAATCAAATGCCTTAGTCATATCTAAAAAGAGTGAAATTATTGGTGTACCATTATTAATACTATCAGTGACATACTTTACAAAATCAAAGCAGGCAAGTGTAGTGGACTTTCCTTTACGAAAACCAAATTGCTCCTTCTGCAATATCTTGTATTTTGACAAAAATGAGTTCAATCGAATGAGCATTGCTCTTTCGAATATTTTCGAAATAATTGGGACTATAGTTATAGGTCGGTAGTTGTTTGGGTCAGATTTTTCTCCCCTTTTGTACAATGGTTTGACAATAGCCATCTTGAGCTGTTCCGGGAATACCCCTTCCGTAAACGATAAATTTATGATATGCGCAAGTGGGTGACATATCCAGGTGGCGCTAAACTTAAGGACCTTAGTGGAAACATCATCAAAACCACTAGTTTTACTATTTTTCAGGGACATGATAATATTATAAATCTCACTAGATTCAACAGGTCTCAAGAATATTGTTTTTGTGACTCTATTATTGTCATTTAATTTAACGTTAGTTATACTATTAGGGTCATCAGTTTTAGTCAAATTAATAAAATAATTATTAAATAAATTACAAATGTCAATAGGGTTAGTATATGTCACATTATTTAATTTTATCATTTCAATGTCATTTTTATCGGAATTATTACACACAGTTGAACTTATCGCATTCCAAATGGCTTTACTTTTATTTTTTATATTTTGTATACTTTTTGCATTTACAATTTTTTGAGCAGCTCTAACACATTTTTTGAAAATTGCGTTGTATTTATTGTATTTTATTTTATTACACTGTTTATTTTTATTTATTTTAATATATTTTATATACAATTTACGTTTAGTTTTACTTGATCTCTTTAAACCTTTTGTTAGCCATCTAAGTTTACTCGACTTATTATTAATTTTTACTTGTATGACTGGAAAACATAAATTGTAGAAAAGACAGGTCGTATTATAAAATTGCTCAAAAGCAAATACTAGTGAGTTTGATTCTTCCATTTCTTTTTTACGAAAATAATAGGCATTATTTTATTCAACCATCTATTCGTCCATCCGGCGATGCAGCGGTGGTATAGATAAGGAAACCTTTAAAAATGTTTTAAAAAAGGAAGGATCTAAAAAGTAAAAAAATACTCCTTTTGTGGATCCTTTTTAAATTAAATTTTACTCCTGTTTGGAGAAAACAATTTTAATTAAAGTTACGTAAATGCCTGTTCAGAACTCCAGAGAATAATAACAGCAAACGGCATTAAAATTCATCAAGCAATTTTTGCATGATCAATGTTCATAATGGACAGACAAAAAAATAAAAAAATAAAAAATTTAGCTTCTGCTACTTTAATATACCACTAAAAAAAAAAAACAAATGTAATTAGAAACGTGTGGCCGTCTGTTTAACCGTTTATATTTTACCACATTTTTGTATGATTCGCACCCCTGTCATTCCCGCATCCCTGCTGGAGTTAAATGGGGGTGCACGCGTGTTATGACAGATAACATCATTAATTTATTGAGACACCAGTCCGAGATATTAAAGTGGGTATAGATTTTATTATGTGATCAAGAAAGACTTCTGAAGTGAATTATAAATACATACTCACTTTAATTTCTTTGGTATCATATAACTCAAGTAAGTTTAGGTATTTGAAACGGTAGGTATCAAAAAGAGCGGAAGGAAAAAATATTTTTTGTGCATTGTGTTTTTTATTTAAAATGAAATCGGAGGCCAAGTTAACTTCAATACCGTCCCGCAAACACGGCAGAACAGCGGCAGCGCGGTAGCGTTCTTTTCATTTAGGCCTAAATGCGTCGCGCCGACCGACATCCGAGCCGTTATGTTCTCCTGGTATTTATAGTTATAAAATATTATTTATTTCTAATAATGAATAGAGAGATTGGCATAAATGATATTATTAATTTTGATAATTCTATTTTAATAATGCAGTATAATAATAGCAAGTACAGTACCTATATATGCAGAGAGTTCCAATTGGAGATAAAAATAGTATGGTGTATAGATACTCTCATAATGAAGTTACATAATTTAAGCTCGTAATCAGTTTAAGAAATACAAAAATCTGTAATTTAGGTAGTTGTCTTAGAAGTATGTCTAAAATGGTCTTAGTGAAATAGAACAAACATTATTGACATGTTGTTAGGTTTGAAGTTCTAAACATTCAAATAATGTCCTAGACTTATTTAAAAAAAGCTATCAGCAGTTCACTAAACAGAAATTATAATTATAAATGTGTTTTAATAGTTTGTTATAGATCCATTGTCATCGCTTCGGGAATTTTACAAAAATATGAGTATGTAATTATATAAAAACATAAAAATAAGCCCACTTACCCATTAATTTTACATTTATGCTTGATTAGTTAGGTTGATTAGGTTATTAATTAAGTAGGTACCCAAACACTTATGTTAAAAAAAAAACATTATCATTTAGGCCTAACTTTACGAATATTTTCCCGCCGTTGCAGTCTTCTGTTATAGTAATATAGTGATCTAATTCTTCTCTCTATATTGAAACCTTAACCTTAAGCATCCCATCATTATCAAATCCAAAACTTTCCAACTAACTCAAAATTCCATTCCAAATAATTACAAATTCAGTCTCGGCGCCCGCTTTCTCGCGGGTCACACTCCACAATCGTTCTCTTCTGAATGCACAATGGGAATCACATCATCTCGCTCTCACTCGCTGCTGCGCAATATACCCATTTCAGTCGAGCAGTCGTGCGGCGTTGTCAATTCGAATAAGTGTTCATGCCGACGCTATGACCTTGTTGGCGCGCTCGGGTGGCTTGCTCGATGTTTTAAGACTAGATGTTGACTAGATTGGCTTGGTTCTAGTTTTCTGCTCTATAGTGTTAGATCCTGGTAGTAATAATTAATGACGCAATCATTTGAATTGGTGTTTATTTATGGTTATGGAATGTGTTTTTAAGCTGATTGTATTAAGTATTATTTCCTGGTAGAGATAATTTATAGCTAACCTAACATACTTTTTAATATTACCTATACTTACAAGGTTATTGAATTTTTTTTCCGTATTTTACAAATCATAATACTACACTTTTGTTAAACTTACGGTTACGGTTTTTGTACTGAATACCTAATTATTACACTTAAATAGGTAATAAAAAAACATGATATTTAAGTAGGCATGGTACGGCCATGATATTATGAAGAACCTGTTGTAGTACGCTATTGGCTACGCTAATCACGTACCTATGCCTACCCTACGTAGTAATATATGTACGTATTAGCACAGAGTGTCTAGTGTTCCTTATTTAAATCCTTGCCAAATGCAAAAAGACTCCTTTTGTTAATTTACGATAAAACTCCTTTGAAAGTCCGTGATGCAACATTCAGTCACGAAGTCGTTCGTGGCCCATAATGAGGATGGAGCAACGCCACGTACTTAAGGTAACGATAATGGGACGGGCTCGACTCATCCGACTGTGCAATACTGTACGTGACACATCTGATAAACTCCACTGTGCAAGTGTGCAAGCGGTTAGTGCAATACCTATATATTATGAAGCGCTTCTGCCCGCAGCTTCGCCCGCGGCGTGGCCTATGGGAAAACAATTCAACCACCCATTTCACTCTCTTAAGGGTGGAACTTCAAAAAATCCTTTCTTAGCGGATGCCTACGTCATAACATCTACCTGCATGCCAAATTTCAGCCCGATCCGTCCAGTGGTTTGAGCTGTGCGCTGATAGATCACTATGTCAGTCAGTCAATCAGTCAGTCACCTTTGAGTTATATATATTTAGAAGATAGATTTTAATTAGTACTTTCCTTCAACGCTTAAATAAATAATATCAATATAATGGCTTTTTGCTTCGGATAATTATTATTTTTATTTCTTCTAATTAATATTCTCATTACTTCTAATTATTCTATTCCTTCTAATTATTATTATTGTTTCTAATTTAAAAAAATATATAAAAATACAAACACCCAACGATCACATACATAAATCCTGGACCCTAACTAGGATTCCCTAATGGTCCTCGTTGTTCCTGGGTCCCTAGACACAGGTACTTGTTGTACCCGACATAGGTACTTGATGTGTGTCTGGATGTTGTGGGATCATTCCCACAACACCCAGACACAACAAGACTGTGCCGTTATATTTATGATGATTATGATTAATCAAACTTTATTTAAAAACTGCCGCAATTTAAAGGAATAGGTGGCATCCTTTATTGTCATTAGATAATGGTGGTATATCTAAACTCCTATGACGGGCCCAGAAAAATAACACAAAATACGCCGATAATGGTGCAAAGACCGACGAATTCGACAAAATAAAATAAAATACTGATGGTGTTAGCTAAACAGCTTCGGAGCGAGGGTCCTCAAATGTTAAAATGGCTAGGAACGATGGGTATCAGAATCTGTCCGGGCCTGAGAGTGTAAATGAAAAAGATAATCAACACAAGTCTGGTAGTAGAATTATGTCAGTATTTATAGTTAGGAAACTTTTTTACTAAGATATTATATTACTTTTATATATATTTTTTTTAATTAACCTTACCCGTGCGGTAAGTTGTTGCACGGCGGTGAGTTGGATAGCATTTTTATTTTGTAAATAATGTTTTCTAGCTGTAACTTTTTATTTATAGAGTGCCTGTACATATTAATGTTTCATATAATTATTATATTATTTTGTTTATGAGAAGCTTTGATATTTTTAGCTGGATACTGAAGCAAAAATTTGGATGAAAATAAACTAGTAGATGATTTTGATTGTTTAACTCAATAGTTAAACAATCAATATCAAATAATTAAGTACTAAATAATTTTATTTTTGTTTAAAATTAGATTTTCTTGTTTCGTGCAAAAATTAGAGTGCATAGTAGATACTTAACTATTATGAATGATGGTAATTAATGAACAAGCAACGGCAACAGATAACGATGATATTCATCATGATGAAAATGATACTAGAATTCATTTAAAAAAAAAACGACAATTTTACAAAACACTGCAAGTTTTACAAGAACCAAAATAGAAATTAAGTCAAAATAAGTTTCGCTGAAACTGGCCACCTTTGAACACAATTAGCGTTTTTTTTTTGTAGTAGTAGTAGGTAGTGTTTAGTATTAGTTATTATATCATTGTAGTATTTAGAAAATAAAGGCAATTTGCCGTGAAAAACAAAATAGCGTCACTACATCCAATAAATCGAAGGACAAAAACACTTTCAAGGTAAACTTTTAATTGAAGAGTATTCTTTCACAATAGCAGGAAACACGGACTAAATCCAGACGTAGCCTCGAGTAACAAAAAAGCCCTTAAAAAGTATAAAAAATCATGGTGCATTCGAGCGACCGCCTACCGCAGCCAAAAATAGACTACACGCGCTAACAGTATTCAATAAACTCAAAACCTATGTGTGGCAAAAAGCTATACGATATTCGACTTTATTCCAACCATTGTACATGTTCCATTTTTCGAAATGATCAGGAAGGTGCTTATGTTTATTTGGATCGTGTAATATTAGCGTCCGTGTTTACTTGTTGGCAGAAGAAATTATTCCCTGGACGTTTTCGGCTCGGCTTCAGGTTTTAAATTTTAATAACATGAGAGCTTTTTAGGGTGCTCTAATAATACATTCACACATTTCGTTAATCTTTGGAATGAGTTCTTAGAAATATGGTAACTTGTTTTTGAGAAGTTATTAGTCATTGTAAAGGCCCTGTCCATTACACTCCTTACTTTTGTACACCTATAACACTTAAAATTACCAAAATTATAAATCGAATTAAGCCGACAGCGGAAAATATTCACGCACTTGCGCTTTTTTCAAACAATTCTAATGCCTATGTACAGTGATTCTATTTTTTTTTGGAATTAAACCAAATGAAAATTTTTGTACCAAAAAAATTTATTTTGGTTGAAATATACATACAATTTTGTTTAGCTCTCCACGGTTAGCTTCGATTAACTAAAGCCTATAGTTTGTTGCTAGGCAAGGTGGTGTTTTTGAAAGTAGTTCTATGCTCTAGGTTCTACAACCCAGAGCAACCTAAAGCCTACAAACCTAAATCTAATATCCTTTTGGAAAAGTGGTTAAACTGACTTTATTTGCCTTAATTTCATACTGAGAAATACTTGGATGATATCATCATATTTTTCCAGTTATTTTAATTACAAAGCGAAGCTACTGAGCCGATTTTGATAAAATTTCTATAGGATTAATTTGAAATATCCTTTCATATAAAACGAGATTTTCCCAAATCGGTTTTATTAACTGGCTAATACTGTTGGTCTCTACTGAACTTTGCAGCATCGCCAAGTAGAACAGGCGCTCAAAAGTGGGAGGTAACTAGCTTATTAAGGGCACTCCTGGGGTGTAAGCCTCGGCTTCGGTAAGAGGATCGAAAAGACTATGTCCACTGGAAAGGGACGTAGTCTCCTCGATCCTCTTTTGACGGTTAGACTGGTCCGTCGATCCTAGCGCAGCCGATACTATGGCTGCTATAGGATCAGCCGGGTCGCTCAAGACGTGTCTTGGACGACGACGGGGTGAATGTTAAGTGCCTGTGTGGTGGATTAATAATAATAATAAATATTTTCACGCATTTTCGACAGCGTCATCTAGCCCCAAACTAAGCAAAGCTTGTACTATGGGAACCAGATAACTGATACAATACTTAGATACTTTTTGTTTGTAAATATATACATATAATACAATATAACATCCAGACACAGAACAAACATCGATGTCATCACACAAATGTTTCTTCTGGTTGGGAATCGAACCCACAACCAAGAGCTCAAAGGCAAGGTTACTTACTACCAACTGAGCTATCGGGCCAGTCAATTGCCTCGACGTTCACATGGTAAAGTCTACATTTTATATTGATGACTTTCTGCATAATTTTTGACAATTTTATCAACAAACTCTATATTAAGGTCCCGATGAAGGTCGTCATACCATAATATTAGGTGACAGGAAGGCGATAATCGACTCTACTTAGAACAATATTGAATTAGAGAAAAAACAGGCGCGTACCGTACGCACAAAATAATACATGTATGTACGTAAGTAAATCTGTTAATACTAGTGCTCTACCATCTGAATAAATGGTAGAGCCACAGTATTTTTTTAAATTTGGCACCACACTTTTGTGTATTTAGCCAGTGTCAAGTAATTGGTAATTTCTCGGGTTAATTAATAAATATGTATATATGTCAAGTCAAGTCAAGTCACAGTCCAAGTCATCAAGTCAAGTCATCGTCTAGTCAAGTCAAGTCATACTCCTAGTAAAGTGGTGGCAACTTTACCAGAAGCTTCTATGGAGTTTTGGAAACAACACGAAAAGAAACGTTTCACCATCATTATTCCACTTTCCCACACTCATGCTTGTAGTCCAGCACTTAACGAATAAAATGCCACCAATTTTATGCACTAACACTGAAAACAACACAAATTTTGGAAAATAATACAATGCGGCGACGTGATATTTTTTTTTTTTTTTTTTTTTTTATGTTAAGGAATGACGTGACGAGCTAGCCGTTCGCCTGATGTTAAACGACACGGCTGCCCATATCAGCTGCAGTGTCACTCGGAATTCTAAAGTATAGGTTCGCGTGACACTGCACTGCGCACGTCATCCAGAGACATCAGCACAATCTAGTAATAAGATTACTAAACTGTGAGATCAGATCATAAAGTCTCATTTGCCCAGTAATTTCACTAGCTACAGTGCCCTTCAAACCGGAACACAGCAGTGATTGCGCACTACTGCTTGGCGGCAGAATAACTGGCAAAGCGGTGGTACCTACCTAGACGAACTTTGCAATAAAGTCCTACCACCTAGTAAGATATTGTTCGTTTTCCCGCCAAAACTCCCCGCCAAAACTTAATTTCTAGTTCTATCTTAATTTCAAACTCTATGAGTAACGCCATCTATGAAAATGTATGCGAACTACGAACAACGCGTAGTAACCAACAGCGTTCCCGATTGGCTACAGGAAACGTCGTTGTCACGTTGACAGGCGAGATAGAAATATACCACTAACAAGGAGCGAGACGGAGATGGAACAACAACAAATGCGGTTGCCATCGATTCAGAGGTCAACATGCGCATGTCAAGTGCAATTGATAAAAATAAATCGAATCTATAACAAGACGTAAGGAATGCGTAGGATATGTATCTACCTACAATGACGGCTATTTTTAGGCACGTTTTTAGGTTTATTTATAGAATGGGAGTAACACAGGAATATAAATGAAACTTAGGGACCCTGACAAGGCGTTATTTTAAAATGTCAGTTAGTGCGTAATAGTTTTATTTTATACTAGTTGCGCCCCACGGTTTCACCCGCGGATAAAAAGTATTTTAATTATTTGCTCATCCTACGGGATAAATTTCACTTTTCCGGGATAAAATGTAGCCTATATGTTAATCCAGTGTATAAGCTATCTTGGTACCGAATTTTATCTAAATCCATTCAGCCGTTTGAGCGTGAAGGAGTAACAAACATACACACATATGTACACACAAACACACATACAAACTTTTGCCTTTATAATATTAGTGTGATGTGTGATATCAATGTCATAATAATACCAATTGGTTAATTATTTTAAATTCAAGGATTAAATTAACTTTGTATAACTATGTAATTTTTATATATTTTTTCAGTAATAACTTTTATTTTTATATCTGTGAGTCCTTAGCTATACGTAATAATAAGCCTGTTCTGGAAACGGAATCAATCTAAAGCTATATAGCATAAAATAAAAAAATAAAAAATTGGGAGCTAGTCTGCTCGTGGCGTATACGCAAATAGAAATAAAGTAATTGATTCCCCGATGTGTGCCCAAAAGAAAAGAAAAATAAAGAAAAAATATATACATGCATATATATTATATAAGTCCCTCCTGTATTGATTTTTTTAAATAATAATAATAATAATACAACTAACAAACATGTAAGTATATTAAAAAAAACACGGACCCAGAAGTCTGGCTGTAAAGCAGCATATAAAAATAAGAAATAAAAACAATAAGGTCTAACCGTCTAATATGTTTGATATTTCTCCCAAAAGTAGGTACCTAATATAACTTATTATTATTTTAAAAGGTGGTCTAAAATAGCGATTACTTTAGTATTCATATCACTACAACAGTTGTCAACTAGTGACCTATCCCGTTGACAACTGTTGTAGTGTTATGAACGTTATTATCCTTCTGTAAGGATAACTTGACAGCACACAAGAATAATTTGATAAAGCGAAGTTTCCTCTGAAACTGTTCTCTTACTCACTCTTTACACAAATCCTATCTCTGTCCTTTTCTCTCGGTTTCAGTGAATTCTTTTGTCAAACATAATTGTGTGAACTTCAAAAGTTGATTTTATACTGTGAGCGTTAAAGTCGATTTTTATATATTTGCTTCACGATTGCCGGTTAATTTTCAATGTGTGGGTGTTTAATTGACAAACACAATCACAGCTATATCCACTACTCTTAGTTTTCGTAAATGATAAAAAGTGAAAAAGTGTATAGTATTAAGTGTAAGTGATGTAAATAGTCTATTTGCAATAAATCATTTGACGTTGACTTTGACTTTGATAAACTACCAAACATTTTATTAATGTTTCATTTAGCATCAACGTGCGTCGAATTTTCGCCAAAGATTATTATAGGTCTTAAAATGCCCCACGTATTAAAATGCTCACATTAGGAAGAAAATACTGTAAAATTAAGAAATATTTCTTATTTGAATAGAGATGGTGGTGGGTGAGTCCATATTTATGTAATTATTATAACCGGCATGAGAACTAAAGATAAAGTTTGTTCAATAAGTAGAAGAAAAAAAAGTTCGTTTGCTGAAATCAAAAATATTAAAATATGTGCAATTATTAAATAAACCATTATGCAGTATCTACCATGATATGACATGCAGAATAAATTGTATTATACCATAGCTGTCACTATTTGTAAATATATACTTATTTTATTTTTTTTTGTTTTGGCTCCACACTCTTGTGTATTTATCCAGTGTCAAATAATTGATAATTTATCAAGTTAATGATATTTCACGTAAATATGTGTCAAGTCACAGTCGAAGTCATAAAGTCAAGTCATAGTCTAGTCAAAGTTATACTCCTAGTAAAGTGGTGGAAACTTTACTTGAAGCTTCTATGGAGTTTTAGAAACAACACGAATAGAAACGTTTCACCATCATTATACCATTTTCCCACACTCACGCCTATAATCCAGCACTTAACGAATAGAATGCCACCAATTTTGTGCACTAACACTGAAAATAACACAAGTTTAGGAAAATAATACAATGCGGTGACGCAATCTTTTTCGCTTTCCCGCCAAAACTCCAAAATACATACTTACTGTAAGTCTTTGTACAACACGCAATAGGGGAATGCTATAGTAGATTGTAGAATTTGTAGAGTTCTTGAAGGCGCTAAAATGATCCATGATCCATACTTATATGAGGTAGTTCTCTCTCAATTCAATGTAATATTATAAATGCATTCAGTTAAACATGTATGTCTAAATTATATAGATAGAATCGAGTAAAGAAATAAAGTGAGTTTCATTAGTAGCTCTTCCGTTGAGGAAATGCGATCGATCTTTACGAAATCCACGGCTCTACACGAGCTACATTTCCACGGACAATTCGATGGACCAAGGTTTAAGATACAGTAAAATAAATATTCTAAAAAAAACGAGTGTGCTTTAGACCACACTACTGAAGTAAAACTTTTTTAGTTTAGCTCCATCTATCGGCCGGTATAACTTTGGGTTTGCTTTGTTTAATGGAAATATCGCCATTTTTATAATTGTAAATGGTCATTTTACCGCACATGCCAACATAATAACACAAATTTTTGCCTTTGTTATTTTGACAATGGAGAACTACGTGAACCAACTTCAACTTCCGTTCGCCCCGTATTCACCAGCTTACTCCCCAAATCAAGCGTGCGTAAAGAATTTTTACTTCCAAAAGTAATACTTCTTCCTTAAAAATATCTAATGATTATAGACGTTTTGCATCACATTATTTATGCGATAATATCACAGAAGACATAAGTCTTCGGTTTTATAAAAACTGTAACCAATAAACTAAGTCGTGGAAATCAAAACTATATTTTGAAATTTTTATCTTTCTATCTGTATGAAATTAATCACGCAAAAATTACTGGAGAATCTTTGATACTGTTTGCTGCTACGCGTATTCTTTGGTGTTCTAGCAGACTTCAACATTTGTATTATCAAAATTGGTCAAATAAAAACGGGGTCATATGGATTTTTAGCTTAGAGATTACCGCGCCGTACCGTTGTTGAATTAACGACGAGGGTTGAGTACTTAGGTAACAAAATTATGTTTGTAAAAGGGAAATGGAAGAAGCAAGGACGACGGGAAGGGGGAAGGATGAGACGGCAAAAATGTAGAGTAAGGGCAAAAAAGGGGGATGGTGGAGAGGAGCAAAGATGGATTACGGTGTAAAATTAACGCCAAGGCGAAGCGGGTCAACTCGTATTTAGTTTATGAAATAAATTAACAAAAATATTTCTGTCTGCAGATTATGTTGAGTCGTTGAGGTAAGTTTGTAGTACTCGTATTTATCATAGTTTGCTTTTACATAATTTTGGTTTCAATTTAATTCTTAGTCGCTATAGAATAATGCTTTAATAACATACTTTTTTTTACAAGTAACTAGTGTATTGAACAATTTTTTATTCATATATTTATTTATTGGAAAACCAAACATTTTGTTCACAAAATTATTCATCAATTACTACAGAAAACAAATCATTTATGCTGTGCTTGTTATACCTTGTAAAGCTGACTTAACCCACACATGCGCAATACAGATTCACCCTCACACACCCCGACCTTCGTGTAGAACACGATACACATGGGAAATTTTCTATAGGGCTTAACATCGCACACATACAAAGAAATACATGCAATTTTGAACCTTAAAACGATATGGGTTGCTCTCGATGCGCCCTACATTTTGCGATAACCTCTAAATTGTATTTTTTGACCTGAAATAAACGTTGAAAACTGATTTAAACTTTTAAACATCATGTTCTAGTTATAATGTAACAGGACTTGCGTTGTAGTTTTCGTTCGAAGTGCCTGTGAGTCTTGTGCGAGGAATTTTCGGGGCGGTTTTCGTAATTTGTGCTAGAAATTGGACTGTGTCTCGTTGGAGCCAGCTGTCGTGACGGATGTGGCATGAAATTCGGATTGTTTCTTGGTACTTCATTCTTTTCTATATGACAGTGTTGTGAATTCGGGAACACATGAGTCTGGACAGGCGTGTCTTTATAGGAAAATGAGCGTAAGTGCCACTTATTATAACTCTGTGCTTTAATTAGGAATGTAATTAGAGCTGATTTACAATTTTTAAGAGAGTATACATTTCAACAACTGCTGTTAAAGAGATTTAAGTACCTACTCACAACATTATCGTTAATTAGGTAATAATTTAAATATTTCAAGTTTTTTTAAATATTGTAGGTACTTGTAAAACTTTTTCGATGGAAACAAATAATACACAATCAAACTGTGAAATAGGCAATAATGAAATCTATAAAATCATTATAATTACGATTGGTAGAGTCCCAATAAACTGCAGGGTCCATAATAATAAACATTTTTCTAAATATAAAAATAAAAATATAAAACAAGTATGTAAGTTGCCCACTTAGTTCCGTTTATTCAAATTTGTGTCCTAATCAATGATTTTATAATTCATTTTGTCTGATATTTTTTCTCTAGTCAAAATAGAAATGCAAGTTCAAGGTCGTCTTATCAGTGACTCATGAAGGATCGTTGAATCAACGGTTATTTCACTGTATCTCATTTTGCTGTCAGATAATTAGATAATATCGTTGATAACGATCATTTCACGGTTCTATTGGACTAATGGTAGGACTTTTCTGCAAAGTTCGTCTAGTTAGGTACCACCGCTTTGCCAGTTACTCTGCCACCAAGCAGTACTCTAATGCTTACGTATATTTTGTAGTTCCAAGTGACACTGTTCTGTTATGGGCGGCTGTGTTGCTTAACATGATGTGAGCGACTAGCTCGTCACATCATTCCCTACATAAAAAAAATTATACTTTTTGATTGGATACTTTTGTCGTTTTTGTGAATTCGATAATAGAGATTAGGACTAGGTGAAGCGACAAAATTCGTAATAAAGTGTATATTTTTTATAACATTAAGGCGGCGTCCAAGCACTACTTTTGTTTAAAGGGGGACTCTAGAAAGCTTTGTTAAAAGTTGAAAATCACATTTGAGGTTAAAAAAGATATAGGTACTTACGCTTAAAACTGTGTATTTTGCGGAATTTTTTGGTTTAAGTGTAATTGGCATATCAAATAAAAAAAATGTATATCAGCGATACGTTTAAAAATCAATGAGGATATTTAATTCAAAAAACCTTTTTGCTATCGGTGAAAACTAGGAGCACAACGGTGACAGAAAAATTTTTGGTGGTCATTCTAGGGTTTTTCACGGCAAATTGCCTTTATTTTCTACAATGATATAATAACTAATACTAAACACTACCTACTACTACTAAAAAAAAAAATTGGACTGTTACCTATATACTGGCCTCGATGACCTATAGACAGTCCAAATGCTCCAGCCCACTACCAGTAAGTAGGTAGTGTAATAATTAGCGTAGTATAATTTAACTTTATTAAATTTGGATTCAATAAATCGGTCGCTTGCGATAAAAGTGTAGGACAGGAAGAAAACCTTTGTTGTAAAAATATGATAAAATATTATCTGGAATAGAAACGAGACAAAAAATATATACATTTATCCAAGCGAATGTGTCAACTTTTACATTAAAAAAAGAGTTTCATCATCAATGTTAGAGTCGATGCTACAACTATTAAAAAGTAATATGTACCTAGATATAACATTTTGTACTTTACTGCACACAGTGTGCTAAAGAATCTATTGAAAACTGATATACATTTTTAGACCTTGATTAGCACAAGGAGATATTTATCATACACCTAGATATATAATATAAATGTATAGTGAATGCCTCCATGCAGCATCTTGATTCTATTATTGCGATAAATTGAGCAGAAAACAGCGCGCATGTGGAGCCCTGGATATCCCATTCCAGAGTAGGTATACATTGCAATGACATTGAAGAATTGAATTGCAGAAGAAAAAACTTACATTAGATTAGACCTACTATTTATTTTTAAATAGCAAAATAGTGACAGCAAAATCAGGAAAACCTTTCTCCCGGAGTCTTGTGATCCGTATAATATATAAGGCTCCGGAATACCTTTGTGCGTCTGCCATGCACCGAGGCAAGCTACCCGGGAGTTTTACTCACTGTAAATGTCAAATAACCCGGCGGCGTCCTTATGGTATCTTAAATTTCGTCGCAAATAAGTCCAATGCACACAGAGCGGTGCGAAAGAGAGGCATTGCAATACGTGTCTTGAGCGACAAGAAGGTGCGATGCTGGGTTAGATTAACTTAACTATAAGGTATGTGAAGACGTGCGTCATCTGTCCCTTTATCAAAGAATATCGGGACGTGTACAGACAGACGGACTGTTGATTTTGAAGCGTCAGCTTCATCCGGTTAAATTTATGCCTGAACCGTAACAGATGTAGACACCCTAAAGCAAAAGTTACGACTAAAACATCATTAGGTCAAACCATCAAAAGTTAAAAATTGAAAGGCACAAAATCAATAGCCAACTAATAGGTTGTGTCGCAACAAGGGGATACCGGGGACATCTCACACCTATATAGGTAGCACAGGGGCAGGCGACACCAGTTGATCGAGTTGGCATTGACCTATTTCCCCGATCTCACCTCGGCACCTGCAATATAAAATTTCATGTAAATTGTGTTTACTTTTCCCTTTAGATTGATATTGGGGGTGAAATTGATTGCTGATGTGATTCTCTTGTTTTGAATAAGTAGCGAAGTTAAATTTTGTCGTTGAAAGTTTTTAGCTTTAGTCAAAAGCAATTCACCAACTCAATATTTATCTTTATACTATCATTCTACTAAGAAAATTTTGAATTGACCTAGATTTCAAACTTCCTAAAACAAAGTAGTGGGATACGATTCGGCTTGTGTATTTTAATATGGCGCTCCTAGATCCTCATCAAAAGTTTACTAGATGGTCGCTATACATCAACAGCTGGAAGCGACAGCCGGACGTCTGGTGGAAGCAACACGTGACCTAAATGCTGGCCCCTACTTCGGCCAAAGATTGAGCATTGCCATTCAACGTGGCAATGCTGCCAGCATATTGTGCACGTTGCCTACTGGTAGTACTTTGTTACATTAAGTTTCCTTTTGATTGTTTTTTGTTTTATTTATCTTTTAATATAGGTACAATAGGTAATATCTCGATGTATGAAAATGACATCTGTCTTAAAACCATGAAACTGGTTAGTTTAGCGTGGAAAGTCAGCCAGCGCCACACATTCAACAGGCACTGAAATTCAGCATCCAGCCCTCGCGAGGGAAGGCCTCATTCTGAATCGAGGCGATAGATGGCGTTCACTGTGGAAAGGAAACAATACCTAAGCTTGTTGTGAAAGATAAACTGATTTTGTGTAAGTTTTGGCGGGGAAACGAAAAAGATCGCATCATCGCATTGTATTATTTTCCAAAACTTGTGTTATTTTCCGTGTTAGTGCATAAAATTGGTGGCATTTTATTCGTTAAGTGCTGGATTACAGGCATGAGTGTGGGAAAGTGGTATAATGATGGTGAAACGTTTCTTTTCGTGTTGTTTCCAAAACTCCATAGAAGCTTCAAGTAAAGTTGCCACCACTTTACTAGGAGCATGACTTTGACTAGACTATGACTTGACTATGAATTGACTTGATGACTTCGACTGTGATTGAACACATATTTGCGTGAAATATCACAATTACTTAACACTGGCTAAATACATAAAAGTGTGGAGGCAAAACGTAAAAAAAAACTGATTTTGTGCTGACCTCCAACTTTTTAACCATAACCAATGAATGACGTAACGATCTAATCGTACGCCCAATGTCACCTGTCACGGCCGCCTATAACATTTGCAGTGCTACTCGGAACTCACACAGGACATCCTCTGTGGTGTGGTGGTTGAGCAGGTCGGACATAGTCCGGAGGTGGCGGGTTCGATACCCGTTGAAGGGCAAGTATTTGTGAATTGAAAAAAGCACAAATACTGGTTCTGTGTCTGGGTGTTGTGGGACCATGGTTTTCGTAGTTCTTAGTATTAGAACTTCATAGACATTTGCAGCACAATTAATAAACAACCTCCGGATATGTCTCCTGTGTCACAGTATATCGGCAATGGTTTCGTGATATTCACTCCGCTGCTGAAGACCAACTGAACTTCACTGAACAACGTTCTGCCCTTTTTAATGAGGCGACGGAACAAGTTTCGGCCATGACAGTTGACACAACGCCACCAAGTGGCAAGTCAACAAAACGTTCACAAGTCAATTACACTATTCAATACCACTCTTTTGACGATAAATATTGTAAATAACTTGACTAACTATAGCAACTGTTTTACATTTAATGTGTGTAATGTGTATAATCCTATATTGTTAACACTAGATACAGGGAATTCTTGTTAAGGTCTAGGATGTATGTATGGATCCTAAATAGGATTCCCTGTGTCTAAAGACCCTGTGTTTTTAGAATTATTATTTAAAACAGTCTATATTTATACAAGTTCAATCAATAAACGTATAGGGTGTAGGGTGGAGAAATATTATTGAAGTCTCAAGAGCCCTTATTGCGACAAAGGGTCTCCTAAACTACGATGACGGAGGGACTAACGTAGTATCAGATGGGTCCCCCTTTACCTTTTAGCTAGGGTTGAACGTAGTTAAGAGATATGTTTCAATTAATATAAAAAAATCATTAATAAAATTATATTAATTTTTTTTTTATATTTTAAGTTCTTATGTATAATTTAGTTTTTTAGGTCTAGTTTAGAATCAGAATCAGAATTTACTTTATTGTATAAAAACTGTGTACATGCAAAGGTCTTAAAAATGCTATAAAAATGGTCACAAACAGTATTATCCATTCCGGACGTACAATAATATAGTTGGGTACCTATACAGCACTTATAGCAACTATATGGGTATAAAACCAAATATTTATTAACATTGCAATATTAAAATGCTATAGGAACTAAAAAAAAAAAAAACATCAAAGTGTAAAATGTTCTTCATAAATGTTATTTTCTTCTTTTACTTTCTTCTTTTACTTCTTTTACTAGTTAGTTATTAGTTTTGTATTAATGATTATAAAATATTTATGATTAATAAATAGGTAAATTAAGATGTCTATTAGAAACTATCTAACTAAACATCTATTAGAAATGTAAAAAGTAATTTCACTAGCCACAGTATCAAACTGGAACACAGTAGCTGCTTGGCGGCAGAAAAACTGGCAAAGCGGTACCTACCTATGTAAACTCTTCAGAAAAGTACTACCATACTACGAGTACTATCTAGTCCGTGCTAGATAGACCAAATGAAAATATAACATTATGGTAATATCTATTATGTAGGTAGGTAATTTAAATCACGTCCCACTTCTTTTACTTAATTTTTAAAATTGTAATTTATTGTTGGTACTGCACACATGTACTTACTTTCAATAAGGTGTTTTCTATCTTTCATTAATCTATACATATAAGATTCAAAGTCTTGACTGACTGACTGACTTATGTATCAACGCACAGCGTAAACCACTGGTCCTAGAGACTGACAGAAATCTGGAGGGTGTGTTCTTTGTAAAGTGTAGGTACCCACTACGAAAGAGTTTTTTGAAATTCCACCCTTTAGAGGGTGAAATGGATGGTTTAATCACACTAATCACACTATAATATTATAAAGGCTAAAGTTTGTATGTGTGTTTGTGTGTATATGTGTATATTTGTTACTTCTTCATGCTCAAACGACTGAATGGATTTGGATGAAATTCGGTACCAAGATAGCTAATACACTAGATTAACATATAGGCGCTACATTTTATACCGGAAAAGTGAAATTTTCCCGTGGGATGAGTAAATAATTAAAATACTTTTTTATCCGCGGGTGAAACCGCGGAGCGCAACTAGCTATCTATAAAAAAAATCTTCGGTCCTTCCTTCCTTCCACCCGTGTGAAGCCGCGGGTAGAAGCAAGTGATTTATAAATATTTAGTAACTTTAATAGCCTTAGATAATAATAGCTTTAGATTAGTTACACTATCTTTTGTCTCTTTCGATCCAGATACATATTCCAGTAGCAAAAAAAGGACAAAAGCTGAAGTAACTAACTCGAGACTAATACCCGTTTATTAATAAGGCTGTTACAGCCTTATTAATAAATACGAACTAGCTTTAGATTAGTTACACCATCTTTTGTCTCTTTCGATCCAGCTAAATATTCCAGTAGCAAAATAAGGACAAAAGCTGAAGTAACTAATCCGAGACTAATACCCGTTTATTAATAAGGCTGTTAGGGTTTAAGTGTTAGTAATATTAGTTTATTAACTTGAATATTGTACTGTTTGTTTCTCCCACACATTAAGGGAATAAAAATACCCTGCTCTGCGTCTCGAAGCTCAAGTGGCAACCCTACGCGAGTTTGTTTGGTATGTGTGTTCTATCAATTGTAATAAAACGCGGTACACGTCTGCGATCGTGTGGAACATCTGATTAGATAGGACGCTTGTTAATCGGACGTTTATTTACTACCTCTGTGGAGTGGTGATTGAGCAGGTCGCCTCATAACCCGGAGCGGCGGGTTCGATTCCCGCGGCAGGACAAGTATTTGTGCACAAAATAGCGCAAATAATTGTTCTGAGTCTGGGTATGTGGGACCATGGTCCTCGTAGTTCTTGGGTCCCTAGACACACGGGATCCTAATTAGGGTCCAGGAGCTATGTAATTATGGGAACCAGATAACTTATAGTATCTACTTTTTTTGACTGGCCCGATAGCTCAGTTGGTAGTATCCTTCTGAACTGCAGGTCGTGGGTTCGATTCCCACCCAGGACAAATATTTGTGTGATGAACATCGATGTTTGTTCTGTGTCTGGGTGTTTATATTGTATTCTATGTATGTATTTACAAACAAAAAAGTATCTAAGTATTGTATCAGTTATCTGGTTCCCATAGTACAAGCTTTGCTTAGTTTGGGGCTAGATGGCGCTGTGTGAAATGTCCACACATATTTATTTATATTTATTTGTTTGTAAATACATGTATATCGAATACAATATAACACCCAAACCCAGAAAACATCTATCTTAATCACAAACAGGCTTATTAATAAATGGGTATTAGTCTCGGGTTAGTTACTTCAGCTTTTGTTCTTTTTTTGCTACTGGAATATTTAGCTGGATCGAAAGAGACAAAAAATGGTGTAACTAATACAAAGCTATTTCGTGTCCTATAAGTAACAAGTTCTAGTTACTTACCAACTTACCGTACTACACAATATACTAGTTTTACTGTGTACTTATATGTGATATAGTATTTTATAGTATATATGTTATTTTATAGTATATGTGTTATTTTATAGTATACGTGTTATTTTATAGTATATGTGTTATTTTATAGTATATGTGTTATTTTATAGTATATGTGTTATTTTATAGTATATGTGTTATTCGATGGGTCCCTCCCTTGGGTTAGTCTAAAGCTTCATTATATCTATCACTGAGGGGGGTTTTTACAGTAAAACTTCTTAACGCACGCTTGACTTGGGAAGTAAGCTTGTTAATGCGAGGCGAACGGAAGTTGAAGTTAGTTCACGTGTATCTCCATTGTCAACATAACAAAGCTAAAATTTGTATCATTATGTTGGTATGTCCGGTAAAATGACAATTTCCATTTGTCAAGATGGGCAACATTAACTTTGAACAAAGCAAAAACAAAGTTATACCGGCCGATAGATGGAGCCAAATTAAAAAGGTTTTTCTCTAGTCGTGTTGTCCAAAGCATACTCGTTTTTTTCTAAAATTACATCACTTAATGGATTTACTTATGGGATTTCCTTACAACCTCACCAATGTCGTATTACATATAGCTTAGTAGGTACGTAGAGTGGAAAGTAGAAGTGATTTGTGAAGTGTGTGAAAGAGATCGCTGTAAGACCGCCCAATGAGACATTCATTTTTTAAGTTCGTGCTGGTCAATTGTTTGCTGCCTGCCTGTATTGTGGTATTTCAATAAAGAGTTTTATATATCTATCTACGTAGTACCTACATCTAATTAAGCAAACAAAAAACTGTCAGGCTAAGTTCATCGACCTTTCTCCGCTGGATTCAGGGCCGAGCATCCCTATCGCTTGTTAGTTACATTGACCTTTAACGACAGATACCAAGTAATGTCAGTCATGTGACCAAACATACGTATAGCATGTCCTGGTGTTCCGAAATTAATTTCCCGTTTCGGCTCAGATACGCAAAGGTAAACAATGTGAGAGCCCGCTCCGGACTCCGATAATTGAGCAATATACCGCTGTCAGGTGCACGCACATCTCTACTCGTATTATAGTTGATACATACTACCCTACATCCTATATTGTACAACAGTAACACTGGTTTTCACACAGCGACATCTAGCCCCAAACTAGGCAATTTTTTACAATTTTTGACAGCCTCTGTTTTTTGGTGGTTGGGCAGGTCGGATCATAGCCTGGATGCGGTGGTTCTATTCCCGTGACAGGACAAGTGTTTGTGCACAAAAAATGCGCAAATATTTGTTCTGAGTCTGGATGTAGTGGTACCATGGTCCTCGTAGTTCTTGGGTCACTAGATACAGAATCTATATCTGTGATCGTTGGGCATTATTTATTTATTTCTGGGACCCAGATAACTGATAGTATCTACTTTTTTTGTTTGTAAATACATATTATATAGAATACAATATAACACCTAAACCTAGAAAAACATGTATGTTCATCACAAAATGTTTGTCCTGGGTAGGAAACAAACCCACAACTTACAGTTCAGAAGGTATAGAGCTAATACCAACGGAGCTATCGGGCTAGTGTATCTTAACTAGTGTAACACCGCTTCAACAAATAAGTAGGAATCTCTATAAGTAGGTAACAAGTTCTAGTTACTTACCAACTTATCGTACTTCTACAATATAAACTACAATATACTAGTTGCGATTACCTATAGACAGTCCAAATGCTCCTGCCTACTAGGTAGGTAGCGTACCCAAAAAACTGGCAGCATTGCGACCTTTAAAAAAGTTCTAACCAAATTTGTCATCGTAGATATGTGCCTATTTATTTTATATACCTACCTTTTATAGTATGTTGGTATAGTATATATTCAACGACAAAAAAAACCTTTGTCAACAACGACATTTACAAATCTTCTGTATAATATAATTTGATACAATGACGCAGTAGGTATGTAATATTATTTATTACATGATATTGTGTTGTAAAATAATATGAAACTGTAATAAACCAAAAAATAAACTGTTAGAATATCTTAGCAGCCAACACAATAATGTTAATTTTACCAATTAAGACTTCAAAGGGAGTTTTCCTAATTTAGCAATGGTAAAGTAAAATATTCGAAAATAAAAAGAGAAAAAATCTTGGAAGGAACAATGGCAGTTTACTTTATTTTCCTTTGACTACCTGGCGGTAATAAAGCTTCATTACATTCGTACGATACTAAATGATTCATTCAAAATAAAAAGAACACACAATAAACAACAAATAATGAACCTTCATGTAGGCAACATAAAACACATTAAATCAAGTTTTCGTAGTTGATAAATTATTATTAACTAGCTCAATATTTGCAATATCATTTCGCTAATATTTAAGCTACACGGTCATCTATTATGTATTATGTACGCTAAATACTGTAGTTGTAGCTATCTGTAGCTATATAGCTATAGATGCCATGGTTATGTACGAACCTATAGGGTGCTCATTTGATCACAAGGCAAACAAAATTACAACATCCATTTCCGCTATATTGTACGAAGTGTGAGTGTAGAAATAGCTTCTTTTCAAACACAATGTATTTTTGCCATTATAAGATGTTCCATGATAAATAAGGTAGGTATGTTACGCTACGACATTCAATCACGGCGCGCTATGACATCATCCAAGTATAACGGTATTGAAGAATATGCAGCAGTGTAAGTGACTTTTTTTAGTAAGGCAGCCAAAAATCTAGTGATGTCTAATTTTCCAACTTCTACGTTTTACAAGTGCACCAAAACTTTTAGAAAAATTGTTTAAGATTTGTAGCAAAGAGTATTTGACAAAATGCCGTCAATAAACCCAATCTATATATTTTGTTATTGACAACATCTTGACATTCTTCGGAGGTCAGGTTTCTCATTACATCAAATTTTCTGGTCCATTAATTTAGCTTTGATGTCAATTTTTCGTTAGAAAGATGAAAAATTGGAATGACTAATTTGACAACTGGCAGGATAAGTCCTTTAAGTCCTTTTTTATGAAAACCAATGACGCGATATCTTTAGCCGTTCACAGCATCTCATAACGAGATGCAGTGCCACTTACATGTATAGTGCAGTATGACCAACACTGCACTGTAGTGAGCATGCAATTCTGAGACACACCAGCGTCCATATAGACTACGAGATTTTTATTAATATGAAATATGATTTCTAGACTCAGATCACAAAGCGTCATTCCAAGTATATAATATGTCTAGTCATTTCACTAAATATACACAATACACATGCCTCTCAAACCAGAACAGAAATATGAGACCTTGTGTTTGTGACTATTAAAAGTGCTTGCACGTTTGTACGTTGTTAGACCTAAGTGGATAAACTCCCCCAGAAAGTAAACATTGTATAGCGGAGGAATACTGTGTTTTTCTCTACCGAGTTTCAAGTGTGCAAATAGATAAAACACAGTAGTTTAGCCACTATTATGAGAAGGTACTTATTAGTAAGAGGGATTATGTTTAACGCCAATGTTGTAACTTGTGAAAATGTTAATTACATTACTATGAGCTAAGTATGTTTTACATTGAAAAAATGTGTACATACCTAGCTTCTACGGAAACCAGTAAAAATATTAATACTTAATTTAAATTTATTATTCAATGGTCATGAAAATATCGCTGTATTGAATTGCCTAGTAATCGAATTCGTATTCGAGATAAGTATTTATTTATAATAACATCACTTCCTATAGCTAATAATAAATTATACTGATTTTAGCAAACCTAAATATTAACATTAGGATTAAAGCCTAGATAGCTCTAAACCATTCCAAGTTCTTTTTACGAGCACATGGTGTTAAGACGTGTTTTAGTTTAAAATTATTTTTTTTTATTCATTTATTTATATTGAAAAGTGTGTGTGAAATAAAGTGAGATTACCAGAGAAACATGAAACATAAGGAAGTGTTTTAAAGCCAAATGGCGTTGCGACGGCTTGCCAAGCGTCCTTGTAATTAACATCTGAATGTTAAACTATGCTTGAATAATAGAGATCTGATTAGACTGGACACAATAGATAGATATCCACAACATTACAAAGAACAAACCAACTAGCAAGACCTCTATTCTGTAGTCCCACGTAATGTTATAGCAATGCAGCAACGAATTGGTTGAATTGCCTAATTTGCATATCCTGTTAATGCCATATCATTAGACATATAGAGGACGTCTACAAAATAAACCTAACCTAACTGGTGAAACCTAGTTTTATATTACTTCCTTGTGAAACTGGCGTCCTGGTACCTGCTACTATCAATTAACTTGGGAATTAAAAAAAAGCTCACATCGAGCTAAAATCTTCAAAGACTTGTTCATCATATGATTACCTATATAAGTTAACATAACAAGATCCTACTTTTTATCGTCTTCAAATAAAATGAGTTCACCATTGACTTCAGCTGTGGCTGAATTTTCTAGTGTTCAATATTCGCCTTTGCGCCGTAGTCAATCAGACACTGCCTTAGACCTTATGTCAAAAGAAGCAATAACACGAAATCAAAACACGTTGTTAATAGACCAAAATAATTTCCATGATTTTACAAGAGAAATACGTATGATGTTTTTTGACTTCGCATCAGAACAAAACTCCCGAGTAACAACTTTATTGGGGGCTCTAAATAAATTCAAAGAAAGGAAAAGATGTGGAAGAATTGCTGATTTAAATTATATTAATGAACTGAAAGCTAGAATTGAAAAGTTAGAAGACGAAAGAAAATTTGACAAAGGAAAAGTTCAAGAACTTGAAAGCCGAATTGAGGAAGTAGAAAAGTTGACATTTGTTTCTTATATTGGAATGCGTCATTTAGGCACCATGTTTAAAAAACTTAACAATGAAAGAAAGGTTGGTACTGAACAATGATACATCATTATACATAGGTATTAGTCACTTACATCAGAGTCTGCTCATAGTGTTACTATGATACTGGATACACACCTTTTACTAATAAAAATTGTTAAACAGTGGAATGGCTATTCGGTGATTTCTTTAGTTTTATCTTTGACTATTTCAAATTTACTAGAAAGAAACAAAACACAAAATAGCTATTCTTCAGCTACACAATGTTTATCAGTAAGGGGTAGAGTCTAATCTAAAATAAAACTGCTATTTTTCCTAATAAGGTTGGGTAGGTAGTAATTATAACAATAACAAAACGATAGCCGAATGGACCGGATAGTAAACACAATCTAAGATTTAAAAAAAACTTAAAAGGTGAAATGATTATATTTTATGAAAATAAGTATCTTATATTTTCATAAAAAAGAATCATTTCGCCGCATCTAACATTATCTTTTACTACAATTTTAAAAAGATCATAAACTAAACCTAACTACTCAAATTTGCGCTCTAAAAGTATATATGAAAATATTTTAATTAGAAATTATTATGTACAAACTATTTAATATTTATTGTCTATTAAATAAACAATTTACACGTAATATATTTTAATGTGTTTAATACATATTCATAGTATATATATACACACAGGAGGAACATCAAGGGACGAATGAAACGCTTCTCATGCTTCTATTATCTATATATCTAGTATCTATATATTGACTAATGAGTTAGTGATCTCAAATTATGATGATGTAATTTAGAAGCTACGATTAAGAGCGGACAGATGAATACACATAACACCGGTCATAGGCCTCTTTTTTGCTTTGGCAGTAGACGCGTATTAGAAACATTTAATTATTATATTTTTTGTTGCCATCAGCACATGGGTACAGATGACAGCATGAGCGACGACGTGTTCGAAGATGAAACTCTGCGTGCGCCTGCGCAGCGCGGCACGCCTTCACCAACAGGGTACAGAGACTACCGCCCGCCCGCCGAGACTCCCTCACGTCCCCGTATCGATGATGACGACGTACCTATACATAAGGTTAGTAGGTAGTAATCAAAATTAGTTTGACTAGTTGCTAGCCATCTTCCAACAACGGTCAAGATAATTTAAAACTTACTTAATAGCGCAGATACTTTTTGATTTACTAGGTGGTAGGACTTTTCTGCAAAGTTTGTCTAGGTAGGTACTACCGCTTTGCCAGTTATTCTGCCGCCAAGCAGTATTGTGCAAGCACTACTGTGTTCCGGTTTGAAGGGCACTGTAGCTCACTAGCTACAGTGCAGTGTGCAGTGCAGTGAAATTACTGGGCAAATGAGACTTTATAATCTGATCTCATAGTCGAGTAATCTTATTGCCAGACTGCTGATGTGCGCAGTGCAGTGTCGCGCGAAGCTTTGTATTTTGGAGTTCTGAGTGACACTGTTCTGTTATGGGCGGTCGTGTCGCTTAACCTCAGGTGAACGACTAGCTCGTCAATTCATCTATTAACATAAAAAAAGATAATATTGTGCTTAATACAATTTTTATTATTGGTTGATATTAGACTTGCATTTGACCACATCTCACTTGATGGTAAGAGACGAAGCAGTCTAGGATTTAATTTAGATATTAATATTGATTATTAAGATAATGTATTACACTTGCCTAAAAATTACAGTAATTTCCGTATACATAGTACATTCAAAGGAGGTTACTACCTATCTACTCATTATAAGCCACGCGGGACCAGCAGAGTGCAGACTGGTTCAACATAGCTCTTTCTTGCCATATCTCTTCCCTCTCCCCTCTTTCTCTGTTAGAGAAAGGTGGCTTTACCACAGAATAAATAAGACTTATTCCACGTTCTTCTATAGCAAAGGACCATATCTGATTATGTAAATGATGAAAAGCGAAAAGAAATTGAAAAAAATTACCTACCAAAGAAAAGGAAGTCGAGTAGCAATGAAAACAGATGAGACAATTTAAATAACAAAAGCGAAGTACACTAACCTACATAATTATAGCCTTGTTAGGAAGTGGTTGTAGACTAAGCTACGTATGTAAATGTGATTTTGGAAAAAAATCATAGATACTAGCCAGTTTTACCTTCTCGTAAATATATTTATTGCTACTAAAATAAACCAGCCAAACAAAAAACCGGTGTTGCAAGACAAGGCTATCCATACATTCAATCTGTGACTTATTAAATTTTTTCGTATCTTATAAGAGTTATACAAAATGCAAATAGCTAGATAGACTGCTTTAAAGTATTTATGCATTAAAGCGAAACCGGTCCTGGCGATGAGCTAAAGTCAGCGAAATATAGTGGAAACAGCAACTAATATTATAATTTTTGCAAGGATGAAATAACCAACTCTTCTTAAAAACCACACAAAATTAAGATTTATGCCTATAATATAATATGATAGGAAAAATCAAAAAGAAAAGAAGTTAAATGAGCTAAGTTTTTCGAAGACTACTAATTATATCAACGTTTTATCCAGTCATTTCCAAATATAAATACTAAATAAAAAATCAACATTTTCATGCTCTGTGTTGCCGACCGACCAACCTTTTTTTATATATAGGTCTTTACCTATGAAATTGCCGTTTTGTTTGAAAAAAGTTAAAGTTTTTTTTTTTCGAACTTATTTATTTCTTTTATTCAAAGTAATCACCCCTGCAATCAATGCATCTTTGCCAACCCTGTGGCAGTTTATGGATGCCCTTCTTGAAAAAATCAGCAGGACGGGAGACAACAAACTCTTCAAAGGCGTTTTGTACTGCCTCTCGGGAATTGATTTTTTTTCCCGCTAAAAAGTTGTCCAAATTTTGGAAAAAGTAATAGTCGGTAGACGCAAGATCTGGTGAGTATGGCGGATGAGGGAGAGCTTCCAAACCCAACTCATGCAGCTTAGAGACGGTCTGTTGTGCAGTATGGGGTCGCGCGTTGTCGTGAAGTAGCAGTGGAGACGACCGATTGACCAAAGCTGGTTGCAGACGTGCGAGTTTCGCCATCATTGTGGTCAGTTCTTCAATGTACACATCTGCAGTAATGCTCTCGCCGTTTTGTAAAAAGCTATAATGAATCACACCAGCACTAGACCACCAAACTGTGACCATCACCTTTCTAGGGGTCATTTTTCGTTTTGCACATTGCTTTGGTACCGAACCAGGATCTAACCAACTTGCTGAGCGCTTTCGATTGTCAAAAAGAATCCATTTTTCGTCGCACGTAACAATTCGGTTCAAAATTCCTTCATTTCTGTGCCTGTTAAGCAGCGCAAGGCAAGTCTCGACGCGTACGTTGCGCTGGCGATCGTTAAGTTCGTGGGGCACCCATCTATCAAGCTTTTTTATCTTGCCAATCTGTCGCAAATGGACCAATATTGTTTTGATGCTAACATCAAAAGCTGCTGCCAGTTCAGCTGTAGATTGAGATTCATCAGCTTCCACAGTCGCCTTTAATTCATCATTGTTGACCAAAGTTTCCGGACGACCACGAGGTTCATTTTTCGAGTCAAAATTCCCAGAATGGAACCGAGCAAACCAATAACGGGTTGTACATTCGTTTGTACAGTTCTCTCCGTAAACGTCGTTGATGTTACGTGTCGTTTGTGCCGCGTTGGTGCCACGACGGAACTCATATTCCATAATTACACGAAATTTCAAAGTATCCATTATGAGGAAAAATGTTGAAATGTAATGAAAATACAACGCTAATCAATAAACAAAAGACTTATATTGTAAATAGAATGTCATATTTTTAAAACAAAATTAATTTGAATTTAGAATTCATAGCCAATCAAAACTTTTTTTTGTTTGAAAAAGTCTGTACTGCAATACGGCAATTTCATAGGTAAAGACCTATTATTTAGTTTTATTTTATTGTTTTCTATTTTTAAATTGATTTTGAGAGAGGGCTTTTTGTTTTATTTGTCTTATGAAGACAACTACTACTATGAGTGCGTTCTAGTTTTTGGGTTTTAATAAATATGTATTTCTTTTAATGGTGAATTTTATTGTGATTTTACACGTGCTAAATTCCAATTGGACCTGCTCATCCTCAACACTCTGCTTACATTATATATTTGGAGTCGGCGCAGTATGTCCTTTTCTTCTTCAACTCTACTCGGTCAGTCATCATCATTTCAACTTCTTTTCCCTCATTACCTTTTCTTTAATCTTCTTTTTCCCTTCCATCCGTCAAGTTTTATAATCATCACTTCTTGGTAAAATGCGTTTCATCGCTCACATGTGGTAATTTGGCAGTCAGTTACACTTCCACAGCAACTTCATGCTGAGAACATACTTGGATGATAATGAAATACATATTTGGATAAAATTTCTATGGGACTAATCTGAAAATACTATTGTTCAAATAGAATTTTCCAATACAGTTTGTAAATGACGAACTTATAAGGCATTAAATAATCCATATAATAACTAACACTTAACAAACATAAAACAATAAAAAGGGAACTTAATCAAACAAACCACTACCAGTAGGCAACGTGCCCATTATGCTGGCAGCATTGCCACGTTGAATGGCAATGCTCAATCTTTGGCCGAAGTAGAGGCCAGCATTTTGATCACGTGTGGCTTCAACCAGACGTTTCGAAAGGTCTTTAAAAATTTGGTGAGTACTCGGTCCCCAAGGCCCCAGTGTCTCAACTGCAAAAGGCGCAAATATAAAACCGCTATCAAGATTACTATATTTGCGCCTTTTTAGCTGCTCAGCAGAATTCGCCGCCGCGCCAGCCTTAACTTGTGTTCCAGGAAGATGTGACGGCGCAAGGGTGTCAACACATGTAGCGTCCCACACCAAAGGCCGCCCCAACTTCCAAGGAATTAAAGTCATACCGTCGGGTCTTTTACCATCGTCCCTAACGAGGCCATTAGGCTCCAAAATAGCGGCGCAGTTGGCGCTGGTAAAAGCTCTACGAATGATATCGTTATAGGCATTAAATAAACAAAAAACAAAAAAAATTCAATCCTCCTTTGTGAAGTCCGTTTCCAACATATTATTGAAGAAATACGACACCAATAAATGTTATAAAGCACTCCACGCTTATAAAGGCGGTCTCTCATCTCATGCTTACACCTCGACTTTAGTAAAACGAAGGTCTTTACGCCTTTGAAACCGTGAACACTTTGTGCGATCCTTTTCACTTAAATATGACATCATGTCATGTATTTCGAAGGAAAACCTTTATGCTCTACAAGTGTCAGGTTTGTGACATAGTCCAGTTGTGTTCAGTGAATATTCTGAGAATTTATTATATTATTTGTAAGTCCATATATTCCCACTGCTGGGTTACTGATCTTCTCTACAAGGATAAAGTGTAGTCCATAGGCTGAGTGGACGTTGTCCATAACTTATCAGCTGGTTAAGTACGGTGTAATGCTAGACAGTTTTTTTTATGTCAGTGAATGATGTGACGAGCTAGTCGTTCACATGATGTTAAGCGACACGGCTGCCCATGACAGAACAGTGTCACTTGGAGCTCCAAAATATAAAGTTTCGCGTGACACTGCACTGCGCCCATCATCCTGAGACATCAGCACAGTCTGGTAATAAGATTACTCGACTGTGAGATCACTTCCTAGTCTCATTTGCCCAGTATTTATACTAGCTACAGTGCCCTACAAACAGGAGCACAGTAGTGCTTGCACACTACTGTTTGGCTGCAGAATAACTGGCAAAGCGGTGGTACCTACATAGACGAACTTTGCAGAAAAGTCATACCAACTATAAGTAAAAAAAGATAATTCTTCGTCGAATTCTGTGATTCTTGAACATGATGTTCCCAATCTTTTCCTTCACCATTCTAAGAACGCAAGTTCCGCACATAACTTGAAAAGTCATTATACTTACAAATGACGTAATAAATAATAGGTAGGTATAGTGTGCAGGGAGTCTAACCAGAGTGCATCAGTTTGCAAGCCATCATAACGTACCTTGCTTGAATTATCTTTGAGTATAGTATTATAATTATCTACGGTATTCTTATGCCTAATACAACTTAAATATCTCACAACCTGGACATCGTATTATCATAAGTTACAATAAGGACTGATTAATCTAGCATTAAAGGTAGGCACAGACGTTAGTGGAGGTGGGTTTAGGTGCTCCAATCTCGGTTCATCTGCTCTAAATCCATAATCCTCTTAGTAATATTCTACATCAATAAGCTACGTAGCTAACGGCGAGAACTAAGCATTTTCGCCTTTACTTTGATTTCAACTTTATTTAAGTAAAGCCGGTTTCATCCACAACTCATCCATTACTCCGCGTGAACTCTCAATTTTCAAGACGAAAGTATTGTATTTTGATCCCAGTAATGATGAGAAATCTGTGTATACAATTTATTCCTAATCAGTTCGGCTGTTTCTTTTTATGTTAACGAATGACGTGATCATTAGATCATTAGATCACGTCATTCGATTTTGGAGATTTTTGAGATCATGTCATAGCTCTGTAATTTCACTAGCTACAGTGCTCTTTAAAGCGGAAAACAGTAGTGCTTGCACACTACTGCAAGGCGGCAGAATATCTGGCAAAGTAGTAATATCTACATAGACGAGCTTTGCAGAAAAGTCCTGCCACCTAACTATTACAAGTAAAAACAGTTTTGGCGTGAAATTCACATAAATAAACAAATAATGAATATAAAATAGACAACGTTCATTTTTAAATAAATGACCTATGAAGAAATTAAACTAAGACAGTTTTGAGTGATACTGAAATCTGTTATAGGTGACGTTTAACATCAGGCGAACGACTAACTCGTCATGTGATTCGATTACATAAAAAAAATAGGCTTCTAAGCTTGCCAATAACCGTTTTCAGAAAAATAGTAGCAAGTAGTCACTTATCGCCCTAATGCGTGCTTAAATAAAGTTTGATTTAGGCTGACAAATGCTTTCCTCCAACAGACAATCCTGCTCGGCGATAGCGGGGTGGGAAAGACATCTCTATTAGTGCAATTCGAAACGGGGAAATTCCAGCAAGGAAACTTCTCGGCCACCGTTGGCATCGGATTCACGGTAAGTGCTAATTAGACATTTTGCTTCACAAAGACCGCAGAACCTGATTCTTCTATGCCTGGCGCTTTGTACACTTTGTACTTTGTACCAAGTTTTTGCGGACTTTTATTTTTACACATTTACGGAACACTTCCTAGCGTTCTAGGAAGGAATTATTTCACTGACCTTTACAGCGTATTGATCTGTATCTGTAATAGCATAAAGGTTATAGTTATCTGTTTTTTGTTCCTCTACAGTACGATTTTATTTGAGTGTAAATTATTGTGTAAAGAAAAAACAAAGAACTATGGGCCAACGAATTAGCCTATTTTCTATTCAACGAGGGAATGTCGCCAGCTTTTTGGGTACGCTTCCCGCATAAAGTGATCTAAATCCTTTTTACCTACAATAATTTTTCTATAGTTAAGCTTCAATATACTTTTGGCTAGTTAAAAGTTTTTACTAAGTAATCTTATCAACAATAAATCCTTTAATTTGAAAAAAAACTGTGTAAAGAATAGTATGAAAACCTTAGGTATAGTAAAAGCTAGAGACGCTGTGCTGGATTGTATTTTACCTGATACCTGATAGCGAGTACAATAATGTACAATCGAATAAAACTGTATACCAGGGGTAGGGTCTATGTACTCGTCATCTCAGTTGTATGAATATGTATAGATTTGTGTGTAGATATGCGAGTACAGTGAAAGCGAACTATAGGTAATCCTTTGCATCAGAAACTGATACCTGGTAACTTCCATTTATTAACGAACAGTATCTGCGGTAGTTTCACCGCGGATTTGTGGTAACTGTGGGATTATCGGGATATCGATCGTTGTTTACTAATTGCTAGAATTATTACTTCGTTTGTTAATCAGTATAGTTTGTTACTGTTACATTATTTATTAACTATCAATAGTCTGCAGGCGTTCACTACTGAAATTAGGCCTCTCCCATAGAGCGCCACAATTAACTATGATGCTATTGAAATGTTTTGTGAATGTGTAAGATTTATGTTAGTGTGTTTATTTAGCCTCATTGCAGTTCTGTATGAAACCGTTATTACGAGGTTTTCCAAATTAGCACTATTCCATTTTTATCTATATGAGTTATTTTGGCATACCTCATAAATTCACCTTTAAAAAATATACTTACGTCATTAAATTCGCTGTCTCATTATAAACTTTACTAAGATTTTCGAGAATTTTCTACCTACGTTTAAGTTAAAGTAAAAACTTCTAGTATCTGAAGAAAACATACCAATCAGCAATGTTATTTTAATTCGCCTAAGTTTGTAGATTCTTGGAACAAAGTTTGCTTACTTTGTTAATTTGGAAACTTTATCAAAATATACGAAATTTATATTTAGATTGATGAATCTGTTATTGATTAATGTTTGATAAAATGTCAGTATGAAGTTCCTAAAGAACTCTATTTTGTTACGCTTTTTAGAGAGGTTTTAAGTGTAATAACGCCAGGACGTTATGCTACTTTTTATGACAGTTTCATTTTTATTTTGCTTTAGTATAGGGGTACACACCTTTCGATTGTTTTTTTCAATACTGCTTTACCACAGCCTCCTGGGTCTGTGGTCTTTTTTAATATATGACTTATTTATTGTTCTTACTTTAATCGAATCTAATTGACAAATATATTTATTTATTTTGAAACATACAACATATAACTAACTAAACTAAACTAGACCTAAAAACCTAAACTATACCTAAGATCTTAAAATAAATAAAAACTAAAAATTTAAAATAATCCGTTGGTAGAGGGGAATGTTCCCAGAATGCTGATTTTTTTTTTCATTCTTTTTTTTTTTAATTATTGTATTTTTTTTAACAAAATCGATATTGGAGAGACTTGATAAATTGTTTAAGACCGTATTTTTGTTTGTTTATTCATAGGTAGTGAGAAAAAGTTTTATTACACTAGGTAAGTAGGTAAGTATAGTTTAATTTAATTTATTTATTGTAATAAGAACGGTTTCTAATCAATTACACTGATTACTAGATTATTAATTATAATATTTTTGAAATTAAATGTAACCTATCTAAATATATATAACTCAAAGGTGGCTGACTGACTGACTGACATAGTGATCTATCAATGCACAGCCCAATAAGAGGGCGAAATGGGTGGTTGAATTATTTTCCCATAGGCCACGCCGCAGGCGAAGCTGCGGGCAGAAGCTCGTTCAATATAAACAAACAATCAAATCTTTCCTCATTGTAATATTAGTTTAAAAAATATTTAATAATAATAATAATCACGCCCAACGATCACATGCATGATAGATCCTGGACCCCTGTCTAGGGACCCAGGAACTACGAGGACCATGGTCCCAGAACACCCAGACTCAGAACAAGTATTTGCGCTTTTTTTTTCTGTGCACAAATTCTTGTCCTGCTACGAGAATCGAACCCGCCGCCTCCGGGTTATGAGCCGACCTGCTCAATCACCACACCACAGAGGCCGTCAATTTAAATAACATGTTCAAACACCTTTATGTTATTTTTAATTACTACAGCTTATAATAGAACAGCCCCAATGAATAGCCCTAGACACGAGCAGCGCGCATGACTGGCTTGGCATAATGCATAGGGTGGGGGTAGCAACCCCTAACGTGTTAGATGTTCACATGTGACCGACTTTTGTCAATACGCTAACTGAATATTGGAAAATTAACGAGATTACTTAATGTGTTGAATATAATTTGCGGAAGTATAACCTATTCTAGCCTTTTTTTATTTTTTTTTTTTTTTTTTTTTTTTTTTTTTTACTTCAAACTTGTCTAGCATTTGACCACGCTCTCACCTGATGGGAAGTGACGATGCGATCGAAGGTGTAGCATGCTAGCCAAGTAAATACCTATTCACTCTTCTCTTGAACACGCCCGGGTCATATTTCGCCGGAAACACAGACGCTGGCAGGGCATTCCATTCCTTAGCCGTTCTAATTAAGAACGTTGAGTCAAATCGCTTGGTACGAATGGGTGGTATTTCGACCACGAAAGGATGGCGCTTAGCCGAGCGTCTAGTAGTCCGGTAGTGGAATGGTGATGGGAGAATGAGATCATGCAGTTCTTGAGCGCATTCACCGTGGTGTATTCTGTAAAAGAATATTATTGTGTATGTGTATTAAATTTTACATTCTGCTTTGTATATGCTTTAAGTGTATATGCTTTAAGCATGAGGTTTTTTAGTTGTTTTTTTTGGCTCTACATTTTTGTGTATTTAGCCAGTTACGGTATAGGAATGACTTAATCATTTATGTTAATACTAGTTGCGCCCCGCGGTTTCACCCGCGGACAAAAAGTATTTTAATTATTTGCTCATTCCACGGGAAAATTTCACTTTTCTGGGATAAAATGTAGCCTATATGTTGATCCAGGGTATAAACTATCTTGGTACCGAATTTCATCCAAATCCATTCAGCCGTTTGAGCGTGAAAGAGTAACAAACATACACACATACAAACTTTCGCCTTTATAATATTAGTGTGATAGTGTGAAGTGTGATAAGTAAATATAATGTAATATTCATAAAATTAATATTTATCGATATATCGAATTACGTGTTATTTATTTTATTTTCATATTATTAATGCTTATTTTATTTTAAGCTGAATTGGTGGGTTGGGTGAGTATTTAAATGCTACACTATGATGGTGTTAATGTTAAAGTAAATAGAAGCAATAATATCTACAACCCGTTAAAAAATACAATGTACAAGAATACTTAGTAGACAAATACGTAGCAAGCTCACGATGATGACACATACTGAGTTACTATATATGAGTATGATATATTTCTACTTACATTTATTCTTCGGGATTTCCATAGTCAACATTTTATTATTGTGTAAACTTAGTTAGTACTTTCTTTTCTTTATTTGCTATGCCCTAGCAGGGTTGTGTAACTAGTGTGTTAAATTTATCTCCTTGTTACATAATGCAATAAATAAATAAATAAAATATCTACCTACCTCCAGGATAAAATGAGAATCGATTAAATATAATTATTTAATATATACAAACCAAAATATACAATATATAATACAAACCTACGAACATCCCCCAGGTAAGTGTCACTCAGCCCGTTAATAGCTATGTGTCTACTTTACCAACTGTCCGATTTAACCCCCACATAACTAACGGAAAATTGGGGTAGCTATATGTTATTACTTTACTACCGTCTGCCACAACGCTAAACACGCGTAAAGCAAAAAGATAAGAGAATAATAATAGTTATTCCCGTTTTTGTACAAAAACGTGTTGTAAAAATGTTAGGTTTCCAACAATATGAAACGAAAATGCGCAATCAATCTTTTTTGCCTTTCAATACTGTGTCGAAATGTTTTTTTTTTACTTCAAACTTGTCTACTAAGCATTTGACCACGCTCTCACCTGATGGGAAGTGACGATGCGATCGAAGGTGTAGCATGCTAGCCAAGTGAAGTGTATAGGTATAAGATAATAGAGAAAGCAACAAGGTTAACATTTATAGATAAATACTAGCTACGCCTCGTGGTTTCACCCGCATGGCAATGAAAAACGGTGATGGTGATAATGAAATAAAGCCCACTTAATATACACTCTATTCTCAGACCCACTTAATATACTTTTTTTTTTTTTTATTTATGTTAAGGAATGACGTGACGAGCTAGCCGTTCGCCTGATGTTAAACGACACGGCTGCCCATATCAGCTGCAGTGTCACTCGGAACTCTAAAGTATAGAGCTTCGCGTGACACTGCACTGCGCACGTCATCCAGAGACATCAGCACAATCTAGTAATAAGTTACTAAACTGTGAGATCAGGTCATAAAGTCTCATTTGCCCAGTAATTTCACTAGCTGCAATGCCCTCCAAGCCGGAACACAGCAGTGCTTGCGCACTACTGCTCGGCGGCAGAATAACTGGCAAAGCGGTGGTACCTACCTAGACGACTACACTCAAAATTTCATAAGAATCTATCAAGCTGTTTCGGAGGAGTTTTATTACAAACACGTGTGACACGAGAATTTTATATAGGTATAAGTTAAAAAGGAAGGAATGGACAGAGATTAGAGTATAAAAATGTAAGCAGGTAAATAACCTACCTTGAATAGAATAAAGTTAAAAATCGACTAAACGCCTGTTAATTTAAACGTAAACACTGAAATGTCACAAAATCGGTTTTATTTACCCCGAACTTGACACCGCGCAATTTACTTGAGAGTTATGCTTAAGAATTACTAAAGGGTTCGCTAAAAGCTCGCCTCCGATTACTGTTTATCGATACGCTATCAATTTCATATTTTAATGAACTTTAGTTTCGAAGTATTGTATAGTTGACAGCGTCTGTGGTGTGGTGGTGGAGCAGGTCGGCTCATAATCGCATCGCCGCAGCTTTTGGACACAGAAAAAACATGCAAACATGTACTTGTTTTGAGTCTGAGGTCCGTATTACAGAACGATGCTCAGTCATCAATCGGTGCTCAAGCAAATTTCATTCACTAATTGATCACTTTATGAATGAAATCTCTGCTTGAGCACTGATCGATGACTGAGCATCGTTCTAATACGGACCTGAGTGTCATGGGATCATCTCGTAGTTCGTTTAGGTCTATGTATGTGATCGTTGGGCGTTATTATTGTTATTAGTTTTATGGTATGGTTTAGGATAAAATCATTTAGGCTCATTTCACCCAGATGGGCGTTATATAAGCAGAATTGAGTATTGACACTTGTAACTATACTAAAAAAAGTAATCACTAAGAGCTATATTTGTCTAAAAATTCCCAGTATTTAAAACTGTTGGAGATAATAAGCATTAGTTATTAAGTAACGTTTGCAAGTAAGGAAGTAAGATTTCCGTCAGGAGCGGGGGGAGCTCATCGAATTTACCAAAGCTTATTAGAGAGCCTGGACGCGTGACCACAGCCCTAGTTTTTCTATAAGGTCCACTCTTCCAGTGAACGTAATCTTTTCTATCCTGTTATCCGGGCAAAGGCCCAAGCCGAGGCTCACACCTCAAGGGTATCCTTGAGCTAGTTGTCTCCCACTTTTGATGGCTGGGCGCCTTAAGTACCTTCCCTCCCGCCTGGTGACGCTGTAAAGGCCGGTAGATATCAACAGCATTAGCTCGTTAAAAAAGCCATAGTATGTAAGTGCAACTCTTTCCTTCTTTTTCTCGGCCCTCATTATAATGTTTTTTTTTTTGAACGAGCTAATGCTGTTGGTTTCTAGCGACCTTTACAGCGTCACCGGGCGGGAGGGCGGGCGCTTAAGGCGCTCAGCCGTCAAAAATGGGAGGCAACTAGCTCAAGGGCACCCCTGGGGTGCGAGCCTCGGCTTGGGCCGTTGCCGGGATAAGAGGATCGAGAAGACTACGTTCACTGGAAAAGTGGACCCTATTGAAAGTCGCGACCGTTCTAGCTAACCTACGGGGGGTACGTCGACCTCGCCGGCAGGGTCGGTGTCTGATTGTGTTACGCTGGTATCCTATACCGGTGCCGAAAGCGGTACCTGAGCCAGAAGGGCTAGACTGGTCCGGTGATCCTAGCGCAGCTGATACTACGGCTGCTATAGGATCATCCGGGTCGCTCAAGATGTGTCTCGGGCGGCGACGACGGGGTGACCTCATTATAATCTACTGCAAACACCCCATATGATAAGCATCCATAGATGGCGTTTTATGCGGCTGTTGATCTGTGTGTGTGTGTGTTTTATCTTGATTTGTTTTTGCTCATTTGTAATTCAAACTCAATAGCAAGAGAGAGAGAGAGAGAGAGAGAGAGAGAAGAGAGAGAGAGAGAGCGAGAGAGAAAGGAGATTAAACTGCACACTTCCAAATTATTTCTTTTTACTTGAGCCACATTAGTACAACTATTTACTTGAGCGGAGAAAAAACCACACTTCAAGCGATTATTTTCTCCATGCATTTTCGTACAACTGTTAGTTACTTTTTAATTATCAATCTTGTTTGTCTCAATTGTACCTAAATGAACATAATTTTTGTGCCTATTTATGGAAAAAAGACAAAGAAGATATAAGAAAGGTGTCATAAAATTCAAATCAATGTCGCTTGGCTGATTTAGTAGGATTTACTTCCCCGGACCTTTAGTCCTTAAACGCACCAAGTACTTAATCAATGAGACAGGGATGTAAGGTATGACTAGTTGGTAGAACTTTTCGGCAAAGTTCGTCTAGGTAGGTACCACCACTTTGCCAGTTATTCTGCCGCCAAGCAGTAGTGCGCAACTACTACTGTGTTCCGGTTTGAAGGCCACTGCACCTAGTGAAATTACTGGGCAAATGAGACTTTATGACCTAATCTCGCAGTCTAGTAGTCTTATTGCTAGACTGTGCTGATGTCTCAGAATGGCGTGCGACGTGCAGTGTCACGCGAAATTATAATTTAGAGTTTCAAGTGTTACTGTATGAGCAGTTGTGTTGCTTAACATCAGGCGAGTGACTAGCTCGTCATGTCATTTTGTAACATTAAAAAAATGAGAAGTTTGGCGATGAATGAATCAATTTGGCTCAGCAGTTTTATAATATAGCGGCATAAATATAGTAACTTATCTTGGTAGCAAACAGTAGGTAACTTTCCGCACGCTTGACTTGGGTAGTAATCTGGTGAATGCGTAACGAGGCGAACGGAAGTTGAAAGCTCCATTATCAACATAACAAAGTGAAAATTGTGTATTATTATGTTAGTATATTTGGTAAAATGACGCTTTACAACTTTAAGCAATAACAAAGCTTTATCTACCGGTCAATAGATGGAGCTAAACTAATAATGTTTACTTTAGCCGTGTGGTCTTAAGCACACTCGTTTTTTTAAAGTCATACCTATTATTGCGACTTAAACGCGGATTTTTATTTATAATTTTAGATACTTAGTTCATTTTAGATTTAAAATAGTTTTTGTGATTATATTATGTTTATTTATTAATAGCTATTGAAATCAATGGTTTACACTGTTTTCAATAGCACCAAACATCAAAAAATGAGGTTTTTATATTACTCGTATTGAACTATTCTATTTTATTCGTGCTAATGGTATATTATATATATGGACTGGCCCGATAGCTCAGTTAGTAGTAACCCTGCCTTCTGAACTGTGGGTTGTGGTTTCGATTCCCACCCAGGACAAACATTTGTGTGATGACATAGGTGTTTGTTCTGTGTCTGGGTGTTATATTGTGTTCTATGTATGTATTTACAAACAAAAAGTATCTAAGTATTGTATCAGGTATCTGGTTTCCATAGTACAAGCTTTGCTTAGTTTGGGGCTAGATGGCGCTGTGTGAAATGTCCACAGATATTTATTTATTTATTAGGTAGGTAACCTATCTCTCGTGTCAGACTCAATATGTTTCGATCCTAATCCGGGTGAGCAAGTATATCATCTCTGTTGTCCCTTATCCCGAAGAATACACGAGGATCGACTAAATTACATTTTCTTTTACGGAGAAAAGCCCCAATGTACTTGTTACGCGTTGAAAAACATTTTCCCAAAAATTTGGTCAAGCCATAATTATTCTTTGTGATAAGCGTTCCGTAGGTACCTACGTATATTTACTGTAAATAAATATACAAAACCTAGACAAATTAATTCGTCTTAAATATTAAAGATATAAAGGTATGACAGAGTTTTTGGCGGGAAAACGAAAAAGGTCGCGTCGCTGCATTGTATTATTTTCCAAAACTTGTGTTATTTTCAGTGTTAGTGCATAAAATTGGTGGCATTTTATTCGTTTAGTGTGGTAAAGTAGTATAATTATGGTGAAATGTTTCTTTTCGTGTTGTTTCCAAAACTCCATAGAAGCTTCTGGTAAAGTTGCCACCGCTTTACTAGGAGTTTGACTTGGCTAGACTAGACTATGACTTGATTTGATGACTTCGACTGTGACATGACATGTTATGTGATATTAATTACTTTGAGATATTTTCAATTAATTGACACTGGGTAAACACACAAAAGTGTGGAGCCAAAACAAAGCAAAAAAAAAAGGTATGACAATATTAAAATAATACTGTAACTAAACTAAATGTTTAAAATACGTATCAAATAATAAAAAATATTACCTAATAAATATTATTCCCATATCGTATATATTTCTTTTAAAAAATAGTCATGTTCTTTCCAAATGTGGTGTGATTGATGGAAAAAAGGAGCAGTCTTTTCTGTTGCCATCTCACTCCCACTGCACATTCTAAACAATAGCAGAAGTGAGAAAACAATATTCGCTAGCATGACATGACAGCCTCTGTGGTGTGGTGGTTGAACAGGTCGGCTCATAGCCCAGAGGCGGCGGGTTCAGTTCCCGCGGCAGGACAAGTATTTGTAAACAGAATATAAAAAGCGTAAATACTTGTTCTGAGTCTGGGTGTTGTGGGACCATGTTCCTCGTAGTTCCTGGGTCCTTAGACACAGGGAATCCTAGTTAGGGTCCAGGCTCTATGTATCTGATCGTTGGGCGTTATTATTATTGTTATTATTCGTTAGAACACTTTTAAAAAGCGTATACATTATAATCATCACGACGTAAATAACAACCTCTACCATAAATGATTGGTGACGATGCCATAGATATCTGAATAGGTCTAAGTCACAACAAAAGCTTCCCGTTTTGATTATCGTGTGACTGTAGGGGGAACCCTAAAAACTTGGAACTGTGTTCGAGATTCGGTAAGTCTCGGGATAATAAATTAGCCGATCTCTCAACTTTATGACAGAAATTACAGGAATATTTGACGAGAAATTTTTCTTAAATATAAAGTAAGTAACGTGAAAATAATCAATAGAGTCCTTATGGGTAGGTAACGCATCTTTAACTCCCTGGTGTTACAAAATTGTCCAATAAGCGAAGATTGTGAATGCAGTGTATGGTAGATTTATTTTGGTACCGGTACCGGTACTGTAGCCAAGTAAAAGATAGGTACCAAAATAATAAGAACAACTGCAAGCTTTTGATAACGCACTGTTAGTGAGAGATTTAAAGCCCAAAGTTAATCAGCAAAGTGTTGCTTTTACGTACTTTCTGCAAGGCGATCATGTAACTTGATTGCAATTCGTAGAAACACAAAATTGTATGAGTTTGATGCAGTTTACGTGCATAGTTAGTATATAAATTTCTCTTGTTACATTGCTATCAATGTTCCGTGATTACCCCATTACTGTAACTTCAAAGCAATCGGTAAAATATATTTCCTATCTTGCCTTAAATATTCCAGTGGTTAGCTTCGAAGCAATCCTAATAATCTAAGGGCTTAATTATGTTACAGACTTTTTGCTAGCTTCATCTTTATTGAACTAATTAATTGTTATGTTCACAAGAAAATGTTAATGCAAACATTTCTCTCGGGAAATGTTAGACATGAATCCACGAAACATTTTATAACCTGCCTTCATGTTTTAAAAAGTACCTACTTATAATCATAATAATAATAATAATAATAACGCCCAATGATCACATATATAGATCCTGGACCCTAACTAGGATTCCCTGTGTCTAGGGACCCAGGAACTACAAGGACCATGGTCTCACAACACTCAGACTCAGAACAAGTATTTAGGTTTTTTTTTTCTGGGCACAAATACTTGTCCTGCCGCAAGAATCGAACCCGTCGCTTCCAGGCCGACCTGCTCAACCACGTATTTCAGTTCGAAAACTATCGTATGACGCATTTTGTAAAATTAATAACGGTTAAACTCACGCCAATAGGCTATTTGACTACTATTAAAAATGAACAAATAAATATGATTTTCATAAAGTAGGTTAAAAATGAATGTAATCATTGTAAAAATAAGTAAAATCGGTAAATTAATCACGGAGTAGTACGCTTTTAAAGTTTCATTGCCTGTCCCTTTCTCGCAAAACAGAGATCGTGTTGAGCTTCCTCACAGCTACTATGAAGGCATGGCTTGTGACGTCACATGAGTTACTGTGAGTACTGGTAACTGACGTCACTGCGTGTTTGAGTTGTCTCTTTCTATTTCTGTATTTTAAAATGCCTGTAACTTAGTCATTTTTTGAGATATTCAAGTTTTGTTTTCACTGTTATCTATTTTTTGAGGTATATTATTTATGCATGTAATAAAAATATAGTAGTCAAATAGCCTATTATAAAGAAGAAGAGAGAAGAGGTTAATTAAGAAGAAGAACATCGAAGATGTCCGAAACCTGATCGGAGTAATTTCGACTTTATAATTGACGTGAGTTTAGCTATTATTATTTCACTAATAACTTATGGTACTTCAATTTCGCCATTCTAATTAAACGCCATTCAAATTATTTTTGTATTGCGCAGAACTTCACTGAGATTATTCAGTTTAATCAATGTTTATAAGTAAGGCCAAAAAATGAAAAGCGCAGCGTACCTATATAACGTAAGCTTCACTGCAAATGCGAGAGAGAAAAATCGAATTTAATCTCGTATCGATTCGAATACCAAATTAATTAGCGCGGTCCAAATTCAAAATTAATTTACACGGCATAATCAAAACATTTCCCACAATCACATCCCTAATTATACTATGAATATAGTAAAACCGCATCCAATTTGTGTTCGCACAATGACTAGTGGCTCAATGCCGTATCCACAGCGACGGGGCGGGAAGAGAGGGGTAAGAAGCAGGGAGAGGAGTACGGACGCTTTCCCGGATTCGGGATAAACGTAGCCCTCAGTCGGGCAAACGCGACGAAACGCGGTGACGCCTCCGTTAATAGAGGTTTCACTTTTCGGGAAATTCGCGCGGCAACTTCTCGCACTTTCGCGCTATATGTTGTTCGTATTTTAAAATAATTTTGTGCACGGTGTAAAAAATTAAGCTCTAATATTTCTAGGTAAAACTTACCCGTTGCAGCTTTCAGAACGAGCCTCATCTCTGCGAGTTTTCATTTTCAATATCCTCTTGGTTGATTGACTTTAAAGGTTTTCTTTTGTTTTACACTTTTTAATTTAGGTTTTGTTTTTCTTTGTCGAAGTACGGTTTGTATTTTCTGCCAGTTATAGATGAATCTTGATTGTTTGTTGAAGGCATCGGCTTTAAATTGAAGGGTTGAGAATAGAAAGGGTCTAACTGTCAAATTGATAGTTTCAAGAAAATTGACTTTAAACTTCAACGGCTTCATTTTAATGTAGAGTGCTTATAAGGTAATACAAAAGTTTAATGTAAGTTTCAGTTGCTTAATTCTATTTTAAAATACTAAATATAGTACTAATTCATACAATTACTGTAAAAATATATTATAATAAAATCATTAAATTAATGTTTTTATGCTAAGCGAACTGTATTCCTGTGACAGATAAACTGTTTTTAGACTAAAAATCTCGAGATTTAAGCCTCATTTTGTTATTTTGAGAATGTATTAGGTCTTTACCTATGAAATTGCCGTTTTAATTGAAAAAAGTTAAAGTTTTTTTTTTCGAACTTTTTTATTTCTTTTATTCAAAGTAATCACCCCTGCAATCAATGCATCTTTGCCAACACTGTGGCAGTTTATGGATGCCCTTCTTGAAAAAATCAGCAGGCGGGGAGACAACAAACTCTTCAAAGGCGTTTTATACTGCCTCTCGGGAATTGAATTTTTTTCCCGCTAAAAAGTTGTCCAAATTTTGGAAAAAGTAATAGTCGGTAGGCGCAAGATCTGGTGAGTATGGCGGATGAGGGAGAGCTTCCAAACCCAACTCATGCAGCTTAGAGACGGTCTGTTGTGCAGTATGGGGTCGCGCGTTGTCGTGAAGTAGCAGTGGAGACGACCGATTGACCAAAGCTGGTTGCAGACGTGCGAGTTTCGCCATCATTGTGGTCAGTTCTTCAATGTACACATCTGCAGTAATGCTCTCGCCGTTTTGTAAAAAGCTATGATGAATCACACCAGCACTAGACCACCAAACTGTGACCATCACCTTTCTAGGGGTCATTTTTCGTTTTGCACATTGCTTTGGTACCGAACCAGGATCTAACCAACTTGCTGAGCGCTTTCGATTGTCAAAAAGAATCCATTTTTCGTCGCACGTAACAATTCGGTTCAAAATTCCTTCATTTCTGTGCCTGTTAAGCAGCGCAAGGCAAGTCTCGACGCGTACGTTCCGCTGGCGATCGTTATGTTCGTGGGGCACCCATCTATCAAGCTTTTTTATCTTGCCAATCTGTCGCAAATGGACCAATATTGTTTTGATGCTAACATCAAAAGCTGTTGCCAGCTCAGCTGTAGATTGAGATTCATCAGCTTCCACAATCGCCTTTACTTCATCATTGTTGACCAAAGTTACCGGACTACCACGAGGTTCATTTTTCAAGTCAAAATTCCCAGAACGGAACCGAGCAAACCAATAACGGGCTGTACGTTCGTTTGTACAGCTCTCTCCGTAAACGTCGTTGATGTTACGTGTCGTTTGTGCCGCGTTGGTGCCACGACGGAACTCATATTCCATAATTACACGAAATTTCAAAGTATCCATTATGAGGAAAAATGTTGAAATGTAATGAAAATACAACGCTAATCAATAAACAAAAGACTTATATTGTAAATAGAATGTCATATTTTTAAAACAAAATTAATTTGAATTTAGAATTCATAGCCAATCAAAACTTTTTTTGTTTGAAAAAGTCTGTACTGCAATACGGCAATTTCATAGGTAAAGACCTATTATTATTGTAGATAATTTCACGCTGAATCCAACGATACCCATAAGTCATTTTGTGCAAAAATACGTTAAACCCTTTTTGTTCTCACCCCTTCAATTGCGATCAAGTCAGCATTGTAAGAATTAAAAAAATACGTATCTATCTGATGGATACAAAAGTATTTAAAATAAATGAAGATTAGATAGACGAAACATAACCGTATATGACCATGTCACAAAAGTTACCGTAATGCCTTTAAATCTTACCTGTTTAACATTTTACGCAAAAATATCTGACCTTTTTTTAAGAACCTATTTTAGATATTTCTAATATACGTTAATTATTTTTAACTACCTATATACATAAAAATGAAAATTAATTAAATATTTTTGTTCGAGATATTTATTTATTTATTTGTTAAATACACTGTGAACTTACAGCTACGCCAAAACATTCACATTGTTATACTAAGTTCTTATATGGACTAAGCAATATATATTTATAAAGGCGACTAATGGGGTCAGTATGTATGTCAGCATCTTGGACTTCGCTTAAGAAGCGGTTGATAACAGCTACAGCCCTTGCCGTTGGAGCATTATGAGCGTGCCACGTGCGTAAGGCAGGAGGCGCAGCAAACAGCCGGTGGCGACGTCTTTGACCCGCGCGGATGTAGTTTTGCGGTTTTTTGAGGTTTATTATTCTAATACCGATAGATAGACCGAGTAATAGGTATAATAATGTATACATATATACACCGACAGTCACAACCCTTCAAGTTATCATCTAATCTAAAACACAAAAAATAAATCATAATCAAAATATTATTTATAAGTTTACTAGGTGGTACGACTTTGTTCCAAAGTTCGTCTAGGTACCACCGCTTTGCCAGTTATTCTGCCGCCAAGCAGTAGTGTGCAAGCACTACTGTGTTCCGGTTTGAAGGGCACTGTAGCTGGTGAAATTACTGGCCAATTGAGACTTTATGATCTCATCTCACAGTCGAGTAATCTTATTACCCGACTGTGCTAATGTCTCAGAATGATGTGCGCAGTGCAGTGTGGCATGAAACTCTGTTTTAGAGTTCTGAGTGACTCTGTTCTGTTATGGGCGGCCGCGGCGCTTAACATCATTAACTAACATAAAAATAAAAAAATAATTATATTATACAAATAAAGAGACAAACTTTGATGGTTTGACAAATGAAATAATAGTAATAAATATATTGTAGACATTTCACATAACGCCATCTAAACTCTCGTACTATGGGAACCAGATAACTGATACAATACTTAGATAATTTTTGTTTGTTACATACATAGAATACAATATGACACCCAGACACAGAACAAACACTTATGTTCATCACACAAATGTTGGTCCTGGGTGGGTATCGAACCCACAACCCATAGTGCGGAAGGCAGAGCTACTACCAACTGAGCTATCAGGCCAGTCATGATGATGAGATGGTATTTTTAAGAATTCCAATATTATGAGTTTTTCTCATTTAATATACCTACGTATCAAGTTATGTGACTGCTAATGGAGGGGAGCCGTTTAGAACATGTCTGAAGAGAGTGTATTTAAAGTGTTAAATAAGATTCATAGTACTTATATAATAGGTCTTTACCTATGAAATTGCCGTATTGCAGTACAGACTTTTTCAAACAAAAAAAAAGTTTTGATTGGCTATGAATTCTAAATTCAAATTAATTTTGTTTTAAAAATATGACATTCTATTTACAATATGTCTTTTGTTTATTGATTAGCGTTGTATTTTCATTACATTTCAACATTTTTCCTCATAATGGATACTTTGAAATTTCGTGTAATTATGGAATATGAGTTCCGTCGTGGCACCAACGCGGCACAAACGACACGTAACATCAACGACGTTTACGGAGAGAACTGTACAAACGAACGTACAACCCGTTATTGGTTTGCTCGGTTCCGTTCTGGGAATTTTGACTTGAAAAATGAACCTGGTGGTCGTCCGGAAGCTTTGGTCAACAATGATGAATTAAAGGCGATTGTGGAAGCTGATGAATCTCAATCTACAGCTGAGCTGGCAGCAGCTTTTGATGTTAGCATCAAAACAATATTGGTCCATTTGCGACAGATTGGCAAGATAAAAAAGCTTGATAGATGGGTGCCCCACGAACTTAACGATCGCCAGCGCAACGTACGCGTCGAGACTTGCCTTGCGTTGCTTAACAGGCACAGAAATGAAGGAATTTTGAACCGAATTGTTACGTGCGACGAAAAATGGATTCTTATTGACAATCGAAAGCGCTCAGCAAGTTGGTTAGATCCTGGTTCGGTACCAAAGCAATGTGCAAAACGAAAAATGACCCCTAGAAAGGTGATGGTCACAGTTTGGTGGTCTAGTGCTGGTGTGATTCATCATAACTTTTTACAAAACGGCGAGAGCATTACTGCAGATGTGTACATTGAAGAACTGACCACAATGATGGCGAAACTCGCACGTCTGCAACCAGCTTTGGTCAATCGGTCGTCTCCACTGCTACTTCACGACAACGCGCGACCCCATACTGCACAACAGACCGTCTCTAAGCTGCATGAGTTGGGTTTGGAAGCTCTTCCTCATCCGCCATACTCACCAGATCTTGCGCCTACCGACTATTACTTTTTCCAAAATTTGGACAACTTTTTAGCGGGAAAAAAATTCAATTCCCGAGAGGCAGTACAAAACGCCTTTGAAGAGTTTGTTGTCTCCCGTCCCGCTGATTTTTTCAAGAAGGGCATCCATAAACTGCCACAGCGTTGGCAAAGATGCATTGATTGCAGGGGTGATTACTTTGAATAAAAGAAATAAATAAGTTCGAAAAAAAAATACTTTAACTTTTTTCAAACAAAACGGCAATTTCATAGGTAAAGACCTAATATAATAGTAAAAGTTCTATTTTCAAATTTACAAACAATAATTATAAAATAATTATAACACATAACTGAACTGCTACATACTTTTACTTAAGTGGTAGGACTTTTTTGCATAGTTCGTCTAGGTAGGTACCGCCGCTTTGTCAGTTACTCTGCCGCCACAGCAGTAATGTGCAATGACTACTGTGTTCCGGTTTGAAAGGCACTGTAGCTAGTCAAATTACTGGGCAAATGATGCAGGTAGATGATATGACGTAGGCATACGCTAAAGGATTTTTCGAAATTCCACCCTTAAAAGGGTGAAATGGGTGGTTGAATTATTTTCCCATAGGCCACGCCGCGGGCGAAGCTGCGGGCAGAAGCTCATCATGTTATAAAACCATCCCTCTATTATTACATGTTTCAGAATTTAATTAGGAGTTTGCATGTATTTATGGATTTTACACACAGGTTGTTTAATGAAGGCAGTCGGGCATTCAGCCATTCATCCGGTGCACTAGAGCGTGTTTTGTTTTATACTGAACCTCGATGTGCGTGCTATTTTTAGTATAACAACGCAAGGTCCAGTCAGGATTCCAAATTCAAATTATATTGCCTGCGCCGACGACTGTGCCATTTCGCCATTTTTTTTTATATGGCTCCCCGCGGTTAACATTTTTAGCCAACGTCAAGATTACGTTATACTTATTTTAATTGATGTTATTACACCATTAAAAGATAAGTAAAAGCCTATCTCTAGTCCAGTCATGGTCAAGTCAAATTCAAGCTCCAGTAAAGCGATGGATACTAAAAAATGCTTTTATGGAGTGATGAACTGAACACGAAATGTACCTAAGCTTTTTGTATTTATATAATTTGCTTTTAATTTGCAAAACACTACAAACACGTACTTAACGGTTAATAATATAATCTACCATTATTACGCATTAACACTAAAACTTATCTTTAGTCTTGGCAAAGATATCTTACAATTACATCTAATCTTTATCTATTCCCGTTGGGATAAAGGAGAAAATTCGGATGAAAACACAAGGCGCCTCAGTTAACTATAAAATACGCCCAGAAACAAGACTTCAACAATAATTGACAGACCTTTTCTTATTTAGTTTTATTGCGAAGCCAGCTTATCGTTACGCACACTTATGAACAGGCCAATGGGTAAATGGAACACGATAGCTAGTGATGGAAAATTGGCGAGCGCTAAATCGATTTTCAGGTTTTTTGACAATGCCACGACGATCTAGTGACATGGATGCCTATACCAGTTACAGTATCACTCGGAACTTTAATGTATAGGGCCAATGGGTAAATGGAACACGATAGCTAGTGATGGAAAATTGGCGAGCGCTAAACGTTTTTAAGTTTTTTTATAATGCCATGACGATTTAGTCGTTCGCATGGTTTTAAGTGACATGGATGCTCATACCAGTTACAGTATCACTCGGAACTCTAATATGTAGAATTCCGCGAGACACAAGCACTGCGCACGTCATCCTGAGCATCAACACGGTCCTGTAATAAGATTACTAGACTGTGAGATTAGGTCATAGTCTCATTTACGCAATAATTAGCTACAGTGCCCTTCAAACAGGAATAAGTAGTCCTTGCTCACTACCGCTTGGCGGTAGAATAACTGGCAAAGCGGTGGAACCTGCCTCGATGAAATTTGCGAAAAAGTCCTAGTAATAGTAGTAGTAGTAGTAGTCCACCTAGTATTAACTATAACGGTTTTTGATGCCTGTCTTATTTTAATTTCTATTGCCTGTCATTATTATAATATAACAGCCTTCGTGGTGTGATGGTTGAGCAGATTGGCTCCTAACCCTGACGTGGCGGGTTCGATTCCCGTGACAGAATAAGTATTAGTGCATGAAAAAAAGTGCATACACTTACTTGTTCTGAGTCTGAGTGTTGTGGGACCATGGTCGTCATAGTTTCTGGTCCTTAGACACAGGGAATCCTAGTTAGGGTCCAGGATATATGTGATCGTTGGGCGTTATTGTTAATGATTTTACCTGGCTAGCATGCTACACCTTGGATCGCATCGTCACTTCCCATCAGGTGAGAGCATGGTCAAATGCTAGACAAGTTTGAAGAAAAAAAAATTTAAAAAAAATTGATCCTGTTCGCAAACCGCCGCGACTAAATGGCCATAGCATAGATGTGTTTAAAACTTAATTAATGACTCGCTCAATTTATCGATTACATTTCTACATCCCTACAAATTGCTACGTAATGATCGCGAAATCGACAACTGTTAACGCAAAGGCGGAAAATTGACGGAGCCCTTAAATTTTAAGTACTCTGTCCCTCTTCGTGTAACCGTCAAATGATTCGGGTTACCATTAAATGATTATTTGGGTACTTTACGGTTTTAAGTCCTTTTGTTCGGACGGGTGATAAATTACGGGATGTTTTTGTCCCAAATAATTCTAAATGGGGATTAACAGGGAGAAAATTGTTAACCTGACATGATAAGACAGAATGGCATTTTGTTTAGTAAACAAATTAAAATACAATTGTTTCGCATTTTCAATTAAAATTTCATTATGAATTTCTGTTCATTTCATTTTTAATTCCCCGATAATTTAATTAAGCTTCGCTCGTTATGTGACGGGACGGGTTATATTTTTCTCCCATTTTTTCCATGCATGCCCTTCGGTGTTGTTTAATTTCTTCTATATTGATTATAAATAAATAAAGTATAAGTTTAACGTGTGTATCTATCTAAATATATATAACTCAAAGGTGACTGACTGACATAGTGATCTATCAACGCACAGCCCAAACCACCGGACGGATCGGGCTGAAATTTGGCATGCAGGTAGATGTTATAACGTAGGCATCCGCTAAGAAAGGATTTTTCGAAATTCCACCCTTAAGAGGCTGAAATGAGTGGTTGAATTATTTTCCCATAGGCCACGCCGCGGGCGCAACTGCGGGCAGAAGCTCGTCTATCTATAAACACGTGAAACTTATAACATCTGTCTGTTTGTTTGGAAGTTAATAACATCATTTAATTTGATATATTTAATCTATATAATACATTCTTACCATAGAATAGAAGAATAATAATTTATATCACACCAAATACACACACAAAGCACGTGCACGCACACGCACGCACACACTACATATTATTATTTTTTTGTTTTGGCTCCACCTTTCGTGTATTTAGCCATATTTACATTTATTTTATTTATTATCTTTATAATTTTAGGCAGGCATTAATATAAATTTGGTGTAATAAGTTGACGTTAGAAAGCCCTCTGTTACAACTTTCAATAATTTGTAAATGGTTCATCTCAAAACTTTGTACTTACTTTAATCAGATACACCTGAACAAAAAGCGCGACTGCGAAACTGCGTGAGGCTTACAAACGCAAACAGTCATTACGAACCTCTTCCCTGAAATACTTGATGAAGTATTTCAACCCAAATCGGTTTTTGAAGACATTATTACATCAACTTCAATCAGAACACACACAGAAGACAGTTTGACAGTCTCTGTGGTGTAGTGGTTGTGAAAGTCGGCTCATTTCGGCGTTCCCGCAACAGACAAATATTTATACACCGAAATAGCTCAAATCTTTGTTCTGTGTCTAGGTGTTGTGGGATCACGATCATTGTAGCTCCCGGGTTCCTAAACGCTCCCTGCGTTCCTCGTGAGATCCTGGACCCTAACTAGGATTCCCTATCCTAGTTAGGGTCCAGGATCTCTGTATGTGATCGTATTTATTTAACTATTTATAACATAAGTTTAATTTTCTTAAACGCATTAGAGGATGATAACAATATAGATTTCAAATAATAAAAATATAGCATCCAACGATGATATACATAGATCCTGAACCCTAACTAGGATTCTCTGTATCTGGGGACCTAGGAACTACGACGACTATAGTCCCACAACACCCAGACACAGAACAAATATTAGCGCTTTTTTTTTCTGCGCACAAATACCTTTCCTGCCGCGGGAATCGAACCCGCCACCTCCGGGTTATGAGCCGACCGGCTCAACCACCACACCACAGAGACTGTCAAAGTAATGTCAATGCGCAAATGTCATTGCAATGTCATGTCAATGCTTGTAGCTAAAACCGATCCAAAGTTGCCGTTGTCCTTGTCGTTCAGGTTTGCCTAAGCTTTATATCCAGTTCCTTTCAATTTATATAAAGGCCCATAAACTAAGTATATTTAATTAGGTGTGTAAGCGATACCTTTGCTTTCTATTGTGGAGGCTTTCGGTGCGGGCCTTCCAGGAACTGGTTAGCGGTTTAAATATACACACCTCATTATAACTTATAATTAATAAGGAAAATAAGAATCGCAGAGTTATTTTTCAAATAATTGTTTGCTCCGTAAGGGCCATTTCGAAATTATCAAATTGGTTTTCTAGAAGGAAAGATAAATTTTAACTCAGTAAATATTTTTCTTGTTTGATAACCAATTCAACAAATTACTCAATCATTTTTTTTATGTTAGGGTATGATGTGACGAGTTAGTCGTCCACCTGATGTTAAGCGCCACGGCCGCCCATAACAGGACAATGCCACTCGGAACTCCAACATATAAAGTTTTGCGTGACACTACACTGCGCAAATCATCCTGAGATATCAGCACAGTCTGGTAATAAGATTATTCGACTGTGAGATCAGATCATAAAGTCTCAATTGCCTAGTAATTTTACTAGCTACAGTGCCCTTCAAACTGGAACACAGTAGTGCTTGCACACTACTGCTTGGCGGCAGAATAACTGGCAAAGCGGTGGTGCCTACCTAGACGAACTTAGCAGAAAAGTCCTACCACCTAGTCTTGTCAATCTTGGTATTGTAATAGGAATAAACGAATTTAGCGGAAGTGAAACTCTTAACAAGGTGATTCTTTATAAATTTGATGAGGAAGGTCTGATGATAGAGAAATAAAAATTGGAAAAATTGGATGACAACAAAATTTATCGCAAAATTATTGTGATACCCCACGAAACTTCGCAGACATAAAAAACGATTGAAGCTTCGTTGACACTTTTGTCTTTTTTTCTTTCTCTCTTTCGTTTATTCTTTATTTTTTTCTTTAAGTCACCTTATAGATGTCACTGGGTACATATCGGGGTTTTAATCAAAAAACAGTTACAACATTGCCTCAGGCGAAATAGTTAATCTCATTACTCAACTGTCATAAAATTTTTTTTAGGAAACATTTATTCTTTATGTTCCAAGATTATATATATTAGTAAGGAAAGTTTTAAATGTTATTTTATGTTCCTATATGTTCTATATATTGTTCTATAATTATGTTATTTTCTATAAACTTAATATAATGCTAAAATGATAATTAGATAAAAGCTCTTTAATAAAACGGTTAATCTACATAATTAAAAGTTTCAGTGAAGTGGGTCAGACAGATGAAAGTAAATCAAAGCAATGAGTGATAATTTAATTTGAACGTTGTTTTGAGAGAGGCAGTGGTTTATTTTCTCTGTTACTGTACATCCATTTTACCAAATTACATTGAAATAAAAGATGGTACGTTAGTTATTTGCCAGAGAACATTTTATTTACTTATTTCCAGCAGTCAACTAGTATAAGCTAACGATGATGCGTTCAGTTGATTCATCCAATTTGATTCAACTGTTTTTGCCTGAAGATACCGACATAACTATTATGTAGTGAAATGAAAACATGCATACCTATTCAAGCATACTTATACAAGTAAACAAACAACGATTCCCTTAATATCAGTATTTAGACAAATAAGGCTACCTTTAAACCATTAATAATATAGAGAAAAATGGGAAAAATATTTTATATTTTCCAATATTTTTTACGAAATCTTACGCCCGTCTGCACGAAAAGTTGACAGCTCTAAGTCCGCACTTATATCCCTAGCCAGCAGTTTCACGTACGTTTGTTAGACTGGTTTCAAGTTAACACGCCAAATACTGTACGTTTATTGGTTGAATATATCCGATGATCAATAGACAACCAATGAGCGTTAAGTATTTGGTTAGCCAAGTTGACACAAACTTAACAAATGTGAGAAACCGGGGGAAAGTGTTACTTAGCTAAGTTGCATTTTAGTAGACTTTAGTACAGATCGGCATGAGTCACTCATTCCACCACTTTGCGAATTTCACAATTTTCACACCTCACTGAACACGTGCCCAGAATAGGTATAGCGAATTTCCACACTGAAACTAGGAATATTTCTACTATTTTTAGTAAAGAATTCTCTTATTTTTGTGTGTGTTTGTTTAAGCTGTTTTTTTTTTACTTTGGTGAAGAGAATTTATTTTTAGATAGGATTTCTGGCGAGTCCTTTTCATCGTCCCCGATCCATTATCCTATACTTCGTGGTATCATTGAAACACGTTTCTTACCTCCTTTTATTCCTTTTCGCTTTGACTGGCATCGCTCAAAAAAGTCAAGCGTTTTGTCTCATTAGTCACCTCACAAAAATTTGATACAAGAAAAAATTAAAAAGTGAGATTCAAAATAATACATAAACTGAACGACTAGTATACTTTATTCTTGACACAATACCGCATCGGTAAAAATAATACAAGGACAATACAAACCAATAAAAACTAAAAATGTTTGGTTGCAAGAATTCGCTTAGCGTTACCCAAAGTGAAGTAAATGTTTTTAAAAATTAATCTGTTAAAGCGTCTTTTTACAACTTTTCTGTTTTTGAGATAGTCTTTAAAGGGCTTGGTTTAAAGTTGAACATTGCGTATAATTTTTTGATGTCAAACTGGGTCTGCGCTTGAACCTGTGTTGATTTTGTTTTTTGGGGATTAAGTCAACTAGGCTTATCAAATAAAATAAATCTGGTTAAACACCACCAGTTTTGTTTACGAATTAAATAGGCTGTTATTTTGGGGTATGGGTTGGTGGGGTGTTACTCCGGAACAGCCTATTTAATTCGTATATAAAGTGTTGTTATCGCTGAAAATTTGGAAATTTGGACGTACTTCTTGGTCATTCTACGATTTTATTTATTACCAAACTACCTACTTCGTCAAAATATTCCATTCTGCTTCGTTTTATTTCCTATTTACACTATCTTTTTCATCTGATTATTTTGTTACGTCACGTCGCACTGGGCTTTCATAAATTGTATATTTTGTTGATTTTGAGATCAGACTACGCTTTAATGAAATCTACACTAACTAACATACTTTGTCTGTCATCCACATGGAATAATAGAGGTACAGAAAGTTTTTGAGGATAATGCTATGAGTTGCTACGCTTGCCTATGGTAACACCTATTTTTCTGTGTCTCATAAACATTGAAAAATAGGTGTTATACTATACCACAGACTCACAATTAATATAATATCAGCATGACCATTAGAAATAATACTTATAGTCTGGATAGTCTGGAAGATACCGCTGACATTATTCCTACACTACATTGTGACACTTAATTTTTAAGTTTGTGCTTGTAAATTGTTCCTGGTGTTTCAATAAAGAGTTTTATCTATGTATCTATAGCGCATTAGACTACCAAGTCCTAAAATTTCATAAAATAATACTTCTACGTTACGTGAGAATGCACTTATTCAGAGATTTTCACAATTCACAGCTTTAACCCTAAAGTGGGATCATCGGTTGCGTACACAGTACATGCAATTAGGGCGCGACCCAACTCTGTAACAACATTTGCAAATATTTACGAACGTCTCAATACTCGAGAGCGAATATCTCGTGGCGGGTTCGTGCGAATCGTACGCGATGAAAGTGAATTATCAAAGGTTGTTTTACACGTAGAGGATAGGTAAGTACATTTCTCGTACACTTTACTTTGAGCATGTTTTAGTATAAACCAGATTTTCTGAAGTAATCATAGTCAAATGCAAAGGCTTATGATGCAAATTGTATATTGTAGCGTGTGGGTCTTTACTTGAATCGCGCTAAGACGTGATGGTATAAGAAGTTAAGAACCCAGCTAGCTGAAGACTTATTTTCAAGTTATTTCAATTAGGGCTAAAATAATGAGATCTATCTTGAGAGTTCCTAGTGTAAATAAGTAGAGCCCCAGGTTTTTGGCGGGAACGCGAAAAAGATTGCGTCACCGCATTGTATTATTTTCCAAAACTTATGTGATTTTCAGTGTTAGTGCACAAAATTGGTGGCATTCTATTCGTTAAGTGCTGGATTACAGGCGTGAGTGTGGGAAAATGGTAACATGATGGTGAAACGTTTATTTTCGTGTTGTTTCCAAAACTCCATAGAAGCTTCAAGTAAAGTTGCCACCACTTTACTAGGAGTATGACTTTGACTAGACTGACTTGACTATGACTTGACTTGATCACTTCAACTGTGACTTGACACATATTTGCGTGAAATATTATTAACTTGATAAATTATTAATTACACTGGCTAAATACACGGAGGTCAAAACATTTAAAAAAAAAGTAGAGCCCAGTGGCAGATTATGACATTTGGTGTCATTAGGCTGTAAGTACGTGCAGTGCAAGCATTGTTAGCTTTTTTTTGAACGGTCTATTGCTTTTGGTTTCTACCGACTTTTAAAACGGGCAAGCGGAGATTGATTCGTTAGCAAAATGTGCCCGCGGACCCTTGGCGTTAGTTGCGCCACCACTTTACACTCGCATATCTGCGCGTCAAGCGGCCTGCATTATATTTTGATGTATATTGAATCTGACCTGGTAATATAACAAGCATGAGTTTTAAATAGAACCTTTCATTATTTTATTCCAGTAGAAGGACGCGCAGAACCTTTTATGTATTAGGCGGAAAGGCGCTACTACGTTCGACTGTCCGTCCAAATGACGTATGTCTGTTGTAAGCTCGGTATTAGGTGCCTAGTACGATGCGTTTTTTTTCGCGAGTTTCTTTAGTTCTTCTTACCTTTTTAAACGCAATAGTCAATGGTTTGTGGTCCGTGAAAATATTTAACTCTCAGCCTTCGAACATCGATAATTATACCGCTAGTAGTTCTCGGTCGTATATAGATACTATACTTTTTCTGCGCATTGGTAAGCCGTTTTGATTAGTAACCCTTTGTTTCATACTCGCCCCGTTACAGGTATTAGGTCCGTATTACAGAACGATGCTCAGTCATCGATCGGTGCTCAAGCAGATTTCATTCACTAATTGATCACTTTATGAATGAAATGTCTGCTTGAGCACAGATTGATGAGTGAGCATCGTTCTGTAATAGGACCTCATAGACGCGTCAGCTATTATTTCAAGTGGCATGCCTGACAACGGGTACGCGAGCATAGTTGCGTTTTGCAAACTCGGCTTGCATTTCTCTAATGCTTGAACAGCACCTTCTGTCCAAGTAATAACGGTGTTATCTCTTCTTTTAGCTCCGTATAAGTAATCATTTAGCTCGGCCTGATATTGAGCAGCTCGTGAAAAATGATTACTGTAGAAATTCACATTATATTCAATTAAATTCAATTCTGTTTTTGCCGACCCCAAAAAAACTAAATTTAAGTTGTAATTGCTATTAAAACGCTATTGGAATATTATACCTTTTCATATTCACAAGTGTACACTAAAAATCGTATAGTAATTTTTCATATACAGCTGTATAATATTAATACCCCAGTATTTAGTAATATTTAAAATTAAAATTGTAATATTTGTTAAATTTTCGAGACTTATATTCTGTCAAATTTGCCGCCCCTCTTATAATTGAAGGGTTGAGAATAAAAAGGCTGTAACTGTCAAATTGACAGTTTCGAGAAAATTTACTTTAAACGTCAACGGCGTCATTTTAATGTAGAGTGCTTATAAGGTAATAGAAAAGGTTTATGTAAGTTTCAGTTGCTAGAAAATGTTTTAATTCTATTTAAAATTACTAAATATAGTACTAATTCATACAATTACTGTAAAAATATAATATAATAAAATAAATATAGCATTCCTGTGACAGATAAACCGTTTTTAGACTCAAAATCTTGAGATTTAAGCCTCATTTCGGTATTTTGAGAATGTATTATTGAAGATAATTTCACGCTGAATCCAACGATACCCATAAGTCATTTTGTCAAAAAAATCAGTTAAACCCTTTTTATTCTCACCCCTTCAATTTGCCACCCTAGTCCCTAGCGTGCTCAACCTGCTGGTAAATCCGCCACTGAGTGGTTCACGTAGTTGGGAGCTTTCCATTGTAAAGTTCTCCTTGTATCAATGCAATTTCATCTACGATAGAGTAACTTAGTTTAATTCAAATAAAACAATCCAAGTCCTTACAGTTAGCTTGAAACTAGAGTTCAAAATCAAATAAAGTTTAGTAGGTAGGTATTAATTTATGTAAGTACTAAGTTACCCTGCGGATTCACCCACTAATGGGTATTTTTTTAATTTTTTATTTAAAGGGCATTAACATAAAATAGTTAAGAATAGTAAAGTAGTAAAATAGTAAAGTAATAAAATAAAGGTCGCCGTCAAAGTAACGGATTGTGAGTACCACCGTTTCTCTGACGACGCCTTTTTGCTCTTTTTTTCTGTGTATACTTGTTCTGTCGCGGGAATCGAACCTGCCTCTTTGAACTCTTCGAAGCTGAACTGCTCAACCATCACACCACAGAGGCTATCATTGTCACATTAATTACATCTACATCAAAGTGAAAAGTGAAAAGTTCATCGTGGCGGAATTATCGCTACCTTTTAGTAAAGTCATTGACTACAAAGTCACGTATTCCATACAACTTAATGTGGATATCTAAATATATATACAGGGAGTAACAAAAACCCTGTTAAATAAATGAAGTATGTGTACAGATCATTACAAGTAGTCATATAAAAATGTCTAACAATACCTAAGTTATACGTATCTGAAGTTACACGCAGTATCTAAATACAAAAAAATAATACCATTTCCCAAAAATGTTTGTGCCACAAGCCGTGCCTATTTTTAAATAGCTAAGTAACTAAGGTAAAAGTAAACGCGGAACCGACAAACGGGGGCCGCCTTTGTCGGCTCTTTTGTAGGATGCCGCTCCTGCACCTGTGTGCCTACGGGGAAATGGGGTGCGCGGGCGGCGCGGTATCACTCGGCATAGGCGCGGCGCGGCCCGCGGCTTACACTCAGTCGCACGTGCTCTCTCATGCAATTTAGTCGTTTCCAGTTTGACCGTCGCGAATTTAGTGTCGAGTGTGATGTCGTATTCTAACGACGAATACTACAATATGTTAATGTGCCTTGGTAGAAGTCACAATAATTATGCGGCAGCACGTAGAGAATACGAGCATAATTTTTCTATTCCGCGTGGAATTGAGTTACCGTCATTAATGGCATTCCAGCGATTGCACTTACGTGTTTACAACACCGGTAGTGTAACGGGCCGTGATCAGCAAAGATTTGATGCTGGAAGACCACGAGTATTACATGACGCTGAAGAACAGGTGCTCGATATGTTTGTGCAAGACCCAACACGTAGCACACGCAGCATGGCAAGAGAAATTGGAATTAATCACATGCGTGTATGGAGGACATTGAAGGAAGACGGTCAGCATCCGTTTCATTATCAACGAGTGCAATCATTGTTGCCCAGTGATTATGAGCCCAGAGTGGCATTTTGTCAGTGGCTTCTCGACCGAGTGACAGATGACGCAGAGTTTTTGAGTCGTATTTTATTTACCGACGAATGCTCGTTCGTCAGAACTGGCGTTTTTAACTGCCATAATGAGCACGTATGGGCTGTGGAAAATCCCCTGGCAATAAGAGAGAGCCATTTTCAGCATCGTTGGCGAATAAACGTTTGGGCTGGCATACTCGGTGATAGGATTATTGGGCCTCATTTCTTGAACAATACCATGAATGGAGCTAATTATCTGCAGTTTTTACGCAACGAACTTAGTGACGAACTCGACGACCTAAACTTGTCTCTTATGAGAACGATGTGGTTCCAGCACGACGGCGCTCCACCGCATTTCGCTCGCAATGTTAGGGATTACCTCACTCAAGAATACGGAGAAAGATGGATCGGACGAGGCTCCACTACACCGTGGCCAGCGCGTTCGCCAGATCTCACGCCTCTTGATTTTTATCTCTGGGGTCACGTGAAAGAGTCGGTCTTTAAAAAGACCTGCGACAACGAAGGCGAAATGCGCTCACGCATAGTTGCTGCATTTGAAAGCATAAAATCGGACGCGTTGATACTGCAACGTGTACGCGGAAGTATTGTGACACGTTGTCAAAAATGTATCGAAGTCCAAGGTCGGCACATTGAACAACATCTTCGGGGCCGCCAAATCAGCATTTTGATTGATTGACTGAACATGAAAATCGCCTACCGGCAGATGTGTTTTTGAAAGCTCTTTTAAGAGCTAAAAATTACGTACCTATCTTGTTTCTTGACAATACAAAATCACACGTGAATTCGATTGTTTAGAGTGTGGCAGAAAGGCGCGCAGCACTTGTGTGCCTACCACTATTGGTCAAAGAGATCTTTTACGTCATTAAGTTACGGTCTCGCAATCCTACAACGTTGTGGTATGTGGTATAGGGCACATAATCGTATGAAAAACGCATAAAAAGTAATCTGTGGAATAGCTTCTAGTTCCGTCGCAGTAGGTATGCGGTTGAATAGACTTAGCGTACCATGGCGGGCGGTGCGGGGTGCGGGCAACAGGCAGCAGGCTGCGTCGGTGGTGCAAGTACCTATGTTGTCAATATCTGAGGTCGTAAACATTTTTAGTAACGGCATAAAAGGTTTTAATAAAAAGCACACGTAAGTTTTGTATGTCTCGTATTGAAATAGAACTAGTATTACTACAACCTTGAGTTGACACTGGATACGCAGCTCGCGGATATAACAGGGTTTTTGTTACTCCCTGTATAACTCAAAGGTGACTGACTGATTGACTGACTGACATAGTGATCTATCAACGCACAGCCCAAACCACTGGACGGATCGGGCTGAAATTTGGCATGCAGGTAGATGTTATGACGTAGGCATCCGCTAAGAAAGGATTTTTCGAAATTCCACCCTAAGAGGGTGAAATGGGTGGTTGAATTATTTTCCCATAGGCCACGCCGCCACGGGCGAAGCTGCGAAGCTCGTACACATATATAGACAGACATAAAGTGGCCAAATTTAATAGTCCTGTTTAGTTCTTCAAGTTAGTAGGCAGAGCAACAACTTTATAGTCTTATTCCTATTATCTTGTGCACTACGTGGGCCATTTATTTTAAATATTTACTAGGTGGTAGGACTTTTCTGCAAAGTTCATCTAGGTAGGTACCACGGCTTTGCCAGTTATTCTGCCGCCAAGCAGTACTTTATATTTTGGAGTTCCGAGTGACACTGTTCTGTTATGGGCGGCCGTGTCGCTTAACATCAGGTGAACGACTAGCTCGTCACATCATTCACTAATATAAAATAAAAAAAAATTATGGCGATAAAAATTTATTCAATCTCCTTTTCCAATAACTCAATTGTCTAAACAGACAATTGAGTTTTTGGTTACCAAATTACCCAAAATCTATTGGTCCGTTTTAAAAAACAAGACAGTAATGTGTAAGCATTGTGTAGTCATACTCGTTTCAGATTCCGATAAAAATTAGATACTAAGTTATTTACCGGCCAAAATTTTGTGTCTATCGATCAATCTCCATCGTTTATTATCTCTCTATCCGGGCAAAATTTTATTGTGGTAACCATGCAGAAGCTATAAAAAGTTGTAGTTGAAGGGAGAGAAAGAGAGAGAATGAGTGAAAGAGAGAGAGAGAGAGAGAGCTTTTACTTCAAATTATGGATAGATACCTACTTATAAACAAGAAGCCTTAGCTACACTACAATAACTTTAATATAGGTACAATAAAACTTTCAGGCAAAACACACCACGTAATAATAGAATCTTTATATCTTATGATGAGTATGTAAATATCATTCAAAATGTATGTTATATGCTCTCACGCATTTATATTGCGTATGTTTAGCATGTAAAGCAAATAATTCGCGTCGAAATGAAAACCATTAGTGCTCATTATGAATTCAGCTCTCGTCCGTATAGAGACATGGTCGAGTTAAAACGGCAGGGGATCCACCCTATAAGCTAAAGGGTGACCATGCGTGATGTACAGAATTAGATAGTTTATTTTATATTTTATCATTGATTCCTTTATTGAAATTGATATGAGCGTTTTTTATCGACGGCTAGCATAATAGTTGGTATCTACGTAAAATGAATCATCAGTAACAAACAAAAAAGAAATTCAATGATTTCCCCATTAAATGATACAAGGTAAGAACCTAAACTGAATGTGCCTACTGCAGCAACCGAAAGTGTTCTTAAAAAAAGCAAAATTAATTTCTATAGACCATATGCTTTATACTAATAGAGAAAGACTTACATTAAAACCAAGACAACACCACATTAATTTAACTCGGTATATACATACATATGTGTTATGTATACAACTATGTTAAACTTATTTTTTTCTATAGTTCATCAGCAAGGAGATGATAATTTTTAACCAGAATAGTTTTGTCTCAATTTATACGAGTAAGTATAATGATATGGACGAACTGAACGAATGGACACATTACAAAATCCCTTGTGTCCTTAAAAATAGAGTAATGCCCCATAGCAAATCCACTGTTTCAAGGGTGACAGAGATGGTCCTGATTTTACAGTAAGAAAGAAAGAAAGAAAAATATTTGAAATAACGACCTAAAGCATCATAATAAGTTGTTCTTTATTACTATTGACACAGCTAAGACTTTTTATCACGCACGATTACCCACAGCAAAGTGGAGAAAAGTGAGGAAGGCAACACAACCATGATTATTTTGTAAGTATTAATTTTCAACCAACTTAACAACTTTTATTCGAGACCAGTTATTTCCTTTTTTGTAGTAAGCAGAAACATTTACTAAGGGTGGATTCGACCAAACTTGGATTTATACACGAGTAACTATACCAGAATAAATCTATTCCATGATATTATACTCGAGTAATTCATTCTTCGTTTTTCCACGCAATACTAAGTTTAGCTACGCTTAGAATTATACTATACGCGAATAGCGGAATAAATGATGAACGAATCTATTACCCAGTTAACAATTGTTGTTCTACAACGACACGGTATTCAAGCTTATGTCATATCAACTCGCTTTTGTCGTATTATAGTGCAGGAAAGTAAATGTCAAAATACATGGTCGGACGTCTTTTTTTTATCTTTGCCTATTTTGAATAAAAATGTTCTCGGAATAACTCTGTTTGTCCACCAAAAACGGTAGTATAGTAATAATACTCGAATAGACTTGCTATTCTTAGAATTGTAGATGGTAAAATGTGAAATTGCTTTACTCTCGAACAAATGGCGATTTATTCTAAGAATAAAATTTACTCTCGTTTGGTCGAATCCACCCAAGTCTACTTGCATATTTGGATGATACCGTGTTGCTTGACTTTTCTTTTTCCCTTCTGTTTTAATGTTGTATTTGCATTACCGCAACTATTTTTTTTATTTCATTCATAATAATAGTTACTCCACTCACTTATATGAAGAAAAAAAAAGATTAATTTAGGGTTTTTATTGAAATTTTGTATATAACACTATTTTGGGGACTATATTCACACACAAAGTATCTACTGCCGTGATTCCCGTTATATGTAGGTAAAAGTTAAGCTTATGAACCAGTGAACTCTCATTTTAATATAAGTCTTTTACCTTTACTATTATGGCAGCAATTCATTTGCTACCTTACAGTTTTGAACTACCAGCTGCACTTTGGGTTGAATAAAACCACTTGATTCTGGAGCGATTGTAATTTAACTTTCCCAGTTTGGTTACCTGTTGTTTTGATAGTTCTGGAACACGACACATTGGTTTTGTTTTAGCTCTAAAGCTTTTCAATTAAGGCGGCGTATAGCACGGTATATAACACGTTATTTGACGGGATCCCTAGGGTGTTTGTTTGTTGTTGTTGAAAATTGCTAATCATAATTTGATGTCAAGCTGAGTATGCGCTGGCAATTATTTTATAAAAACCAAAAAAAATGTCAATTTATATTTAGTAGTGCCTGTCTGTTTTAGTATTATTTTCCATTTACACAATTTTTTTCAATATGATTATTTTGAAACGTCACTTTGAACTTTTGAAAAAGTGCCTTTTGTTGATTTTGTGCTTAGACCATGCCTTGACTATGCACTTAGCACTAGCATACGTGTGTACTCTGTGTACAGTTTACAACGCGTACAAGACTCATACTACTACTCGTAATATAAAAGTAAGATACATGCGTGCTGTTTTTCTCCTCCTCGCGTTCATTATTCTTTATTGGTTTTTGGTTCAATAATCTCTTTCTTTGGGACTTAAGATGTATTTTAGTGTTTGGCATGATATGAAATGAAGATATGGCTCTAAAGAAACCTATAGCTCTAATTTAATTCCATTCAGTCAATTACCACTGCTCTAACGAGTACGATAGAGTTTTGCTACGAGACTATTCATAACTGTTCTGTTCAGACACTAAAAACATCTAGGATAAAGATTCTATTATATTAGAAAATTATAGTTAAATTCAAAAGAAAAAGCACCTTCTTTCAATTTTGATTATAAGAGTAGAAGACAAAATACAGAATGAAGAAAAGGAGAAGACAGTCGCGTGCAAAAGTATAATAAGAGCAAGTCAGTGAGTGAGTAAGTATTATAAGAGTAAATAGATAGTTCATTATGTCACGTATCGCCCAGAGAGACCATGGAGAGAGATGGCGACATGAGGCCGGAAGAGTAGAATAATGGCAGCTAAAAGGAAAAGACCCGTTACTTCACATTATATAATAAATGTGAGAAATAACAGAAACGGTGAACAAGCACGGTATGAAATTACGTAGGTACAAGTCTCTAATTGCACGACACGAACATTGAAGAAAAGATATAAGATATATATATAAAGAAAGTATTATAAAGATAATAAATTTTCCAATTCTCTTATAATACGAGTACTTACTCACTCACCTTTGCATACTTTTGGACGCCACTATCATTATTGACAGTTGCATGCAAAAGTATTGCCAGCCTGGGCGGTTAATGTAACGCTATTCAAGTTCACTAACTAACAGTATTATTTAGAACCTGGCCACTCAATGGCTGCAAAACTTTCAATAGTAAGGGACACAAAATGGACGATGTGGAGACTGTGTTTGCCATCAGCAATTTTCAACTACTAATTAACTTTGCCTCCGTGTACCATCGGGTATAGGCAGAAAACGGAGTTTGACTTAGTAAAACAAACTCCCCCACTCCGAGTCTACGTCAGGCAGCCTGCAATTACTGCATGATAATTTAAAATTTGCTCAAAGGACAAAGGTCTAGTCCAACTCAAAAATGTCCACCTTGGATCGACTGATTTGTTTTAATTTACGTATCAAGTAGGTACTTAACAGGTTTCTGTGCTTATAGATTTCTTGACAGAATTTGGAAAGGTAACTGGGTAACTGCGTATGTCCAAAATGTTTTGACTGTTTGAATTTTTAAAGGAAAACAAATGAAAACGCTTATTATTCACTATAAGCCTACGTCTTTGCAACTATGCTCAAATTGCACTTGCAATTGTTGGTCACAGATTTTTAGGGGCAAAAACCATTTGAATCTAAAAGTGAAGTTGTTTGCTGGCAGACAATTATATAGGTTTTCAATGACATCGAACAAAATAAAACAAATTTCACCTTTCAATCACTGCAGAGCGGATATCCTCTCATCTGAAGTCTTTATAAAGTTCCTTTTTCAAAGAACTCGTTCCAATCTCGATGATTGAGAATTTTGTAAGTAAACAGAATTCGCTCGTTACGCTACAGCAAGTATAGTTATGAAATTTAAGAATTCCGATTTGTAAAAGCACGCGAATAGAAGGTACTTGATGGTAACATGGATTAATGAAGACGTCTATAAACTTTGTTGAGAATTGACTTCTTTTCGTGTAATTTTTTTAATAAAGATCGTTTACTATCGTGTGGTGAGATTTTATTGTTGTTTCATGTGAGATGAGAATGGTTTGCTGACGCGCAGACAATAATGCGACGTAGATATGTAAGCAAATAATTATGATCTTCACTTGTGTCACACTTCAATTCGTGAAGATTATGGAATAAAAAACTTTTCCTTACTCAACTTTATTTCAAAAGTGAAAAGTAACAGACTAATATCAGAGTAAATTATAATGACTGTAATAAAATCATATTTATTAGCTACTTTTTTTTCTTAGTTGGAAGACGATAACTTTATACTTAGTACTTTAAAATAAGCAGGAATTCAACAAAACAGTCCGTGCGCAGGTCAACCAACGTTCTTTTTATGTGATTGGACGTATACAATGGTTTAGTTACTAAAAATACTTCAGAATCTTAGTATTTGACGTGATTGTGATCAAATTACGCGTCACACTCACAAGCTACGAAGGTTATTATTGGAAATACGATCGCAGAGGTAAGCGGATTTATCGAAGGTCACACACAAGCGTTTCGATAAACTAATTAAGGAAGCTTTGATGTTGCTGTACCGTTAAATTTACCGAGGAAATAGCTACTACCTACTCGTTTTCTATTAGTTTATACAGATGTGTCCAAGGGAGTGCTGTAAGAATAAAACGGTTTTCAAATTAGAGAAAGAGGGGTTTTATGGCTCAGGCCTAATATCAAAATATATTTTGATTATTTTGACCATCTGTTTTTCGTCAAACTCTTACAGCATTTGTTTCTTTGATGCCATCTTTATAGCCTCTTCAAAAGTAGACGCTGTAGGAGATTTATTGTAGAATCTATGCTTATTTATTTCTTTACGGATTATTTTTATTCTTCATCATCATCATCACCAGTCAGAAGACGTACACTGCTGAACATGGGGCTTCCCCATAGAGCACTACTTTAGCAATGTCGCTTGCCATCTCTTCATTTCAACCAGATCTTCTGTACAACTTGGCCTTCAGTGAATCATTCAGTGGGTATATTAGAAGACTTGAATATGACTTTGACAAGGCTTGTGGGAGATACTGTATTTATAAAATCAACTATATATAAACTAATATTGTGGATATTTAGCCTAAAGTTTATAATAAAGAATAGTACTTAGTAGATTCAAGTAAACATAGCCTAATCTTATCGTAGGTGGGTAGGTATACCTACCTGGCTATTATATATCGGGAAAAGGTTCGATTCGTAAAAGCGCCTACCTGGAAAAAAGATTGAATGTTATTAAAGCATTAGACAGTATTTATTTATTTATGATAATACCTAGAAACTTATATCTCAAAAATTCTAGCGTTGATAAAACATTTTATTTGGAATTTCAGATTATTTTCAATAACAAGAAGATAAATTAAGGTAGAGTCCAAATAACATGTTAAATAGATGCCAAAATAGTCATACAAACAGATGAGCGCAGAAAAACTAATGATACAGAAAGAAACGAAAAAGGAAGGGTAGAAACTTAACCATAATATGTAATTATTATGTAAACTTAACTTTTTATGTAAACTTAACTGCGATTCCTCAAACCAGACCAAAAAGTTTACATAAATCACTAGAGAATGCATTGCAAAGAACGCTTTGAAGTACGGAAACTTCTTTTTTCTCTTTTCTTTTTTCTGTCTGAGCGGCTACAATTTTTCCTTTATAAACCTTCGCTTTCAAATAAGAATATTAATTATTAATGTCAAGCACGCACCTGTATCAACATTATCCTTTCTACCTCATTTTTGCGACTTGAAGACTCTTAGCTTTCCTAATGCATGGTAAAAGTAAATTATACAAAAGAAATCTTCATATAATTCCGGGAACAACGTGCAAAGACAATTTTATTTTACCTCTTATACCCACTCCGTAGGTTGAAGGTAAGATCATGATTCCATTGTTGGGTAGAGATATAACGACATGATTTCATTGTACCAACCTGCCTAGTGGATCTGGCATTATGCTAACCGACCGTAATGGTACAGATAACAACGACCTGGATATGGATAAGGCTAGCTCTCGAAACGAGTAGGATTATCCTGATCTATGGTTTCTAGAAGTCCCGTTTTCATTATAAAATAATGACCGAAAATATGAACGGATATATTTGGGGCGAGGCTGGTACAATATAATTTTCTATCTACTAATAGATACCATAAAATACTCAACTTTGATAAAATTGAACTTAGGCACTGATTAATGGTACTCTGAGATAATGAGCTTGAAATTAAATACCTATACGCTGTAACGATGTAGTCTCAGATTTACGATGATGATTATTTCTAAACGAACCCTTGCCTATTCGAACGACCGGCGGAATGTGCGAGATATTTCATCTTTTTTACATTCATATTCATTTTTTAATATCCTCCGTGGTGTGGTGGACGAGCAGGTCGGCTCATAACCTTGTGGTGGGTTCGATTCCCGCGGCAGGATAAGTATTTGCACAGAAAAAAAGCTCAATCACTTGTTCTGTGTCTAGGTGTTGCGGGAGCTAGGACCATGGTCGTCGTAGTTTCTGGGTCCTTATTATTATTATTATTATATTAATTTATTCTGTTTCCACGTGTGCATATTGATCTTACATTATATATATCATAATCATAATATTAGTAGTAACAACATGGAACCTGCAGGGCACTACAGATTATTATATTGAGGGTAGAATTATTTAAAATACCTTTAGATACAATCATACACTATTTCAATAACAATTTCTATTTTATGTTAAGATTTAAATAAAATTTTACACTCACTATGTAATTGAAAGGTTAACCGAAACCTCTTTTATTTGTTCCTATTATTTACTGTTCCTCTTTGGAACCAAAAATTTAGATGAACTGCGTTTTTGTCGCTATAAATGACTTAGCTTCAAAAACCCCTTTGCAGTGTAGGAACGGGCTTTCATTAATTTTTCGTGAACGTACATAAATAAATACGTAGATATGTATTTATTATTTGCATTCAGCTATAATTTTCCTCGAGGCTACTACGATTAAAAAATTGCAAATGCTAAAACTAACCGACGTTAAATTGTTTAAAAAGTGACGATGACAGTGACATTTCAAAAACTGTAAGTTTTATAAACAAAAATGGTGGACGGCTAAACTAATCTTCCAATATAATAAAAAAGGAAAAAATGTGGAATCCAAATTCAAACAGTCGGCAAATGGAAAAGCGTGTGGTTGTGGGTAGAGTTCGGCCCACATGGGCGCGGAACCTTCCAGAAGCCAGGGAAGATGATGATAGGGGTGAACAAGAAGGTGTGATGCCACATAGTGAGCCTCCATCGCCGACGGAACCCTGGGAGCAGCAAGGGAAGCAAGAGGATAAATACGACGTGTTTGGAAAAGTAAGTTTATTTGTCAGATCAAATGTATAGTTCGTGCAAAACTTTATGACCTCTCGGAAGTTAGCGTAGTACGCGTATTATAGTTATTGTATGGCCGCTTTTACAATGCACTCAGCTGTATAGTGCCACCAACTTATCTGTAGAATGAATGTATGCGCCACGATCGAATAGTAAAGCGATTAAACAGCACAGACATCATTGACTAACAATAACAATATGATGTTTTCAAAATGGCGTCAGTAGTTCCGCTTTTGACCGTTCTACAGATAATTTGGTGGCTATACCATGCGCAGTTTGGTACTCGGGCCTAACTTCCGAGATCTCAATAAAGTTTTGCGCGAGCTTAATATATTTACTTAATTCATTGACACTTGATTATATAGGGAATCCTAGTAATGGTCCAGGATCTACATATGTGATCTTTAGACATTATCATTAATTTATTTACTTTTTTACTTTTCTGTGATAATTTGAAAAAGAAAAAACAGAATGATAATTACTCGATTTTATTTACTTGCACTTGCCACTAGATATCGCCACAGCAAAAATAATAACACCCAAATATCATATACATAGATCTTGGACCCTAAATAGGATTGCTTGTGTCTAGGGACCCACGTAGTAATCTCATTACCAGACTGTGCTGACGTCTCAGGATGATGTGCGCAGTGCAGTGTCACGCGAAACTTTATATTTTGGAGTTCCGAGTTTCACTGTTTTGTTATGTGTAGCCGTGTCGCTTAACAATAGGTGAAAGACTAGCTCGACACATTATTTATACACCATTGAATACCTATTTTTCACCATCGTATTCACAGTCAAAGTCAAAAGATTTATTGCAAATAGGCTAATTTTAGCACTTTTACAAGTCAAAATTATATTAGGTACTTAAAATTAAGTTATTTCACTAAGCATATAAAATTACAAAGTGCTTATTGACAAATATAGCAAGCCCATTACAATATATGAGTTTGAAATAAAAGCAGTTCTCTTTCTCACTGTATTACATTTAGATTTGACGGTACGACTTATCTACACACGATGAAAGTCGCTCCCTAAAAATAAAACTCAATTTGTTTCTGATCTCGAACTCAAAGTAGACTGTTAATAAAAACGTCGGAGCTACGTTTAATGAAAATCTCGCAATAAGCAGGCGGTATTAAACTGAGTGGCACAGCCCTCAAAGGCTGCATTAAGCTGGCTTCCTCTCGCTGTCTTAATTATATCTATCCAGTATCTCTTATATACAGATACCTAATTCTGTCAAATAGAATCTACCTTCTATATTTAAATACAAATAGGTTATCTAAAATTATACAAGGTGGAATTTAATTCGTTCTTTTCCTTTAATGTATGTATTCAGTCCATGCTATAGAACGATCCCATATAACTAAATAAAAAAATACTTAAATCTAGGTATTATCAAATCACTGCAAATTTAAATTCTAAACAGCCTTGCGACATTGAACGAAGCAGGTGTTTTATTGCCTACGAAACTTTTACAAAGCACTCAGCTGGTGCCCGCGCTGTGTGTACCGTTAAATTGACATTTCGGCTGTCATGCAGGTATTTTAGGAGGCACTAAATACTAAAACAAAACCATATTTTTTTGGACCTTGTACGAATATTCTATAGCATGGTCTGATGGTACATACTGGGTACATTAAGGAAAAAAGTGAATTCAATTCCACCTTGTATATCTCGTTTAAATATTTAGTAACGTGCTATAGAGTACCTAGTGCCAGAATTCTTCTTCTACCACCACTTTGCCAGATATTTTGCCGCTAAGCTGTCCGGTGTTCCAGTTTGAACGGCATTGTAGCTAGTGTGATTACGGGATAAATGAGACTTTATGACTTGGAGGGTGATCACGGAACGATGATTGCAATGCAATAAGAGAATTCATTCCATATTTGATTATTTCCATAGTAAATGCACATAAACTGCGTATTGAAACTAACAAATCTATACAAATATGTTATTGAGTTTTGGCGGGAAAACGAAAAAGATCGCGTCACTGCATTGTATTTTTTTCCAAAACTTGTGTTATTTTTAGTGTTAGTGCATAAACTTGGTGGCTTTTATTGGTTATATTTGTTTAGTACTGGATTACAGGCATGAGTGTGGGAAAGTGGTGTAATGATGGTGAAACGTTTCTTTTCGTGTTGTTTCCAAAACTCCATAGAAGCTTCTGGTAAAGTTGCCACCACTTTACTAGGAGTTGAGTAGACTAGATTATGACTTGACTTGATGACATATATTAATTAACTTAAAAAATTATCAATTACTTGACACTGGCTAAATACACAAAAGTGTGGAGCCAAACAAAAAAATGTTCTTACACCTATATTGGTTGCAATCAAGTTACGTGATCACTTAGCTGATATCGCAGTCTAGTTATATCATTTCTAATCATATTACTAGTCTGTGCTGTCTCAGGATGAGGTGTGCAATGCAGTGCCATGCAAGCTTTGATAATTTAAGTTACTGAGGAGTTTTGGCGGGAAAACGAAAAAGATCGTGTCACCGCATTGTATTATTTTCAAAAACTTGTGTTATTTTTAGTGTTAGTGCATAGAATTGGTGGCATTTTATTCGTTAAGTGCTGGATCACAGGCGTGAGTGTGGGAAAGTGGTATAGTGATGGTGAAACGTATCTTTTCGTGTTGTTTCCAAAACTCCATAGAAGCTTCTGGTAAAGTCGCCACCACTTTACTAGGAGTATGACTGGACTTGATGACTTGGACTGTGACTTGACTTGACTTGACATACATATATATTACTTAATTCGAAAAATTATCAATTACTTGACACTGGCTAAATACACAAAAGTGTGGAGCCATACCAAAACAAAAAAAAAAAGTTACTGAGAGTTCTGAGTGGTACTGCAACTACTGTGGGAAACTATGACGCTTAACGTCAGGCGAATGACATTCTTGTTATGCGTCTCATTCGGTGTCGATTCTGTGTCGCAATTTCTAAAACCAAATTAAACTTAAAGTATGGCGGTACTCTTTTAATAAAAGGGAAATGAAAAAGACGGAAATATGTTAATTTGTGTAAAATCTTTAACGGGGAATGCTCTGAAGAACTGTTTAACCTAGTACCTGCGTCGCGGTTTTATAATCGCACATCTCGTCACCGTGAGAAAGCTCATCCACACCTTGTAGACCCGTGGAAATCTCGCACAGTCCGTTTCTCGAGATCGTTTCTGCCACACACCTGCAAGTTGTGGAATGAGCTACCATCTGAGGTATTTCCGCTGAGCTACAACATGGAGCTTCAAACGTCGGGTAAATAGAGTCTTGAACGGTATAAGCAACGCATTGGCAGCGCCCCCAGTGTTGCAGGTGTCTAGGCGACGGTAACTGCTTACCATTAGGCGGGCCGTCTGCTTGTTTGTCTGTCTATGTTATACAAGCACTACTGTGTTCCGGTTTGAAGGGCACTGTAGCTAGTCAAATTACTGGGCAATTGAGACTATATGATCTGATCTCACAGTCTAGTAATCTTATTACCAGCCCGTGCTGATGTCTCAGGATGATGTGCGCAGTGCAGTGTCACGCGAAATTCTGTTTTGGGGTTCCGAATGACACTGTTCTGTTATGGGCGGCCGTGGCGCTTAACATCAGGTGAACGACTAGCTCGTCACATCACTCAGTAGCATAAAAAAAAATTAAAAAAAAAAAATTCGTTTAGCTTTAGGGTAGGTATGCGACACAGAATCGACATCTTAGTATGCTTTAAAAAATACTTGTAGATCTGTTTTACGTAGGATTAAAAAGTAGGTACTTAAATAAATTATTTTATTATTCCAGGTGATGCTGCTCGGAGACAGTGGCGTGGGGAAAACGTGTATGCTCGTCCGGTTCCGGGATGGCATGTTCTTGGCGGGAAATTACATTTCCACCGTCGGCATCGACTTCCGGGTACACAGTAACGTTACGACAACTCGAAAATAGTTTAACAACTTTTATTTATAAACGATATTTAAAAAATGTTGTAAGGTGGTGATTTTATCGATTTTTATTCTTATCTTACCTACCTTTTTTTTATTATTAGGACCATACCATATTACTTGGTTCGATTGTAACGTATAGCCTAAGTTTAATTTATTGTAAAAAGGATACCCGGATAGAACGAAGTTCCTTTCGATTAATAATTTCGATTAAGTGAAGGAATTGTAATAAAATTTAATTTTTTTTAATTATAATAATATTTTTTATTATTAACAAATATAATGCAAATAGAAATAATATTAATATAATATGAATGCGAAATAGAAAGACGAAACGAAAATAATTGGCTTGCTTTCTATGAAAGAGAGAGAGAGAGAGAGACAGACAGAAAACACGTGCACGCCGCACGGCTTCAAAAAGTGTCGTTACAACTTTTGGTCTTAATTTTTTCCGTCTAGCCCCTTTTCGCAACGCGCGATAAGGAACTTCGTTGCAATATTATATAATATGTAGGTAGGTACTTATAAGTTTTAGTACCTACCTACCTACTCTTTAATAGGTCCAAATAATGGATTATATCCGTTTATACTAAAATTTGACAGCTCCCTAGTTCGCACTATGACATACCTATGTATTGCAATGCATTTGGATATGTCACGGATGAAAACATAGGTGCTGTCAAACTTTAGAACAGACATGCATAGGTCGTTTGTTATTTGTTTTGGCTCCACACTTTTGTGTATTTAGCCAGTGTCAAATAATTGATAATTTCTCAAGTTTATTAATATTATAATTGTATATTATGTCTCAAGTCGAGTCATAGTCCAAGTCATCAAGTTAAGTCATAGTCTAGTCTAGTCAAGTCATATCTACTCCTACTAAAGTAGTGGCAACTTTACCAGAAGCATATCACGAAAAGAAGCGTTTCACCATCATTATACTACTTTCCCACATCATGCCTGTAATCCAGCACTTAACGAATAAAATGCCACCAATTTTATGCACTAACACTGAAAATCACACAAGTTTTGGAAAATAATACAATGCGGTGACGCAATCTTTTTCGTTATCCCGCCAATTAAGTATAGCGATGCCAATAATAATAATTGCCAATATTATTCAAATTCTGCAAAAAAGGTAATTAATGACCGTCAAGGGTTCCAAGTTCAAATGGGCCAGTCAGCTGGCGGCGTGCGGCCGGTCGCCGCCGCGCGATTGGTGTTCGAAGCTTGCCGCGCTTTTTCCGTTCCCGCCCCCTTTATACATGACAGCTGTGATTGAATCGGTTGCTCAACTGAGTGATTTATTGGTTTTTTTAGTTGTAAAAGGCCCTCGATTTTTTGTTTGCCAAGTTTTTGCACTTTGATTTATGGCAGCTGTCAACTGGGTGGGTTGGGTGTCTCGCCATTTCGTTAGTCTAGTGCGTAATAATGGGCATTGGAGTGCATAATGTTTATCTGTGATTTTTCCTGTCCCTATTTGTTTTTTCTTAGTTCTCTTATCCTTTAATTAAGATAGAACTATGTACTACCTATCTTGGTCGATAATTAATTAATATGTACCAACTTACCATTTTTTAACTAACAATAAGATCAATCTGTAATGTAACTACCTTTTTAAAAAAACGTGGTAATATTTTTATTAACGTTTGACTGCACCTTCTGATGTTAAGCGACGATGCAGTCGAAGGTGTAGCAAAATCTATTTAGTGTAACTTTATGTCAATGAAAGATTAAACGCCTAGGTATGATTTATTATATTTATTATTAATTTATTTTTATAGTATACTCCTACTTTTTCACGTTTTAACAATTACACAATTGTACCTAAATATTTATTACTTATTACCAGATGTTCGAACAAAGACATCAGAAGCTAACAGGTGCTTTTATTTAAGCAGTCGGGTGAAAATTATGTGGTAACATTACATCAATTTAAATACAGCTGGCGCCATCTGTCCACAGAACAAGGTGGTAACAGTCGACGGCATCAAGGTGAAACTTCAGATTTGGGACACTGCTGGACAAGAGCGCTTCCGTAGCGTCACGCATGCGTACTACAGAGACGCACATGGTAAATAACTAAATATTCGATAAAATTTAGTCCTTTTACGGGTATTTCAACGCCAATATTAATTAGGAACTAAGTCTACTTTCAATTATAAATATTTACTTGGAAAATTATGTCTGTGACAGTAGCGAGTCTGGTGTACTACTACTAGCGCCATCTATGATAGCTGTATGGAACTATCAACGCAGAGAGCTTTCTATAAATTAAACTTATGCTCCATTTTAGTCAAATTGCCACTACCACCAACAGCGCACTTTTTTTGGGCTACTGACTGCCCGATAAAAAGTTAAATAAATAAAGAGCTGTTATTACTCGCACTTAGCAGGTGTTGTATTTTATTATCAGCAAGAAAATAAGTTAATAGAAACCTGGCTTATAACAAAAAATATATATTATTTAATTTTCTTACTGTGTGTACTGGTAGGTACTGTACGTAATCTCGTGGTGTAGGTAATAGGTATAGAACGGAAAAGGTGTCTGTCTTTCTACCTACGTATTAGGTCTTTACCTATGAAATTGCCGTTTTGTTTGAAAAAATTTAAAGTTTTTTTTTTCGAACTTATTTATTTCTTTTATTCAAAGTAATCACCCCTGCAATCAATGCATCTTTGCCAACGCTGTGGCAGTTTATGGATGCCCTTCTTGAAAAAATCAGCAGGACGGGAGACAACAAACTCTTCAAAGGCGTTTTGTACTGCCTCTCGGGAATTGAATTTTTTTCCCGCTAAAAAGTTGTCCAAATTTTGGAAAAAGTAATAGTCGGTAGGCGCAAGATCTGGTGAGTATGGCGGATGAGGGAGAGCTTCCAAACCCAACTCATGCAGCTTAGAGACGGTCTGTTGTGCAGTATGGGGTCGCGCGTTGTCGTGAAGTAGCAGTGGAGACGACCGATTGACCAAAGCTGTTTGCAGACGTGCGAGTTTCGCCATCATTGTGGTCAGTTCTTCAATGTACACATCTGCAGTAATGCTCTCGCCGTTTTGTAAAAAGCTATGATGAATCACACCAGCACTAGACCACCAAACTGTGACCATCACCTTTCTAGAGGTCATTTTTCGTTTTGCACATTGCTTTGGTACCGAACCAGGATCTAACCAACTTGCTGAGCGCTTTCGATTGTCAAAAAGAATCCATTTTTCGTCGCACGTAACAATTCGGTTCAAAATTCCTTCATTTCTGTGCCTGTTAAGCAGCGCAAGGCAAGTCTCGACGCGTACGTTGCGCTGGCGATCGTTAAGTTCGTGGGGCAGCCATCTATCAAGCTTTTTTATCTTGCCAATCTGTCGCAAATGGACCAATATTGTTTTGATGCTAACATCAAAAGCTGCTGCCAGCTCAGCTGTAGATTGAGATTCATCAGCTTCCACAATCGCCTTTAATTCATCATTGTTGACTAAAGTTTCCGGACGACCACGAGGTTCATTTTTCAAGTCAAAATTCCCAGAACGGAACCGAGCAAACCAATAACGGGTTGTACGTTGGTTTGTACAGTTCTCTCCGTAAACGTCGTTGATGTTACGTGTCGTTTGTGCCGCGTTGGTGCCACGACGGAACTCATATTCCATAATTACACGAAATTTCAAAGTATCCATTACGAGGAAAAATGTTGAAATGTAATGAAAATACAACGCTAATCAATAAACAAAAGACTTATATTGTAAAGAGAATGTCATATTTTTAAAACAAAATTAATTTGAATTTAGAATTCATAGCCAATCAAAACTTTTTTTTGTTTGAAAAAGTCTGTACTGCAATACGGCAATTTCATAGGTAAAGACCTATTATTACTCCTACCTACGTTCACGACGTCTGGCAAAACCAAGCAAGACCAGACTTTGGCCTCGACCTCCTTGGCATATCGCGATTAGACCGAACGCCTAACCGGATCACGCACACATGCTCTCCACATTTGAATCTCGATTCTTTCAGAAGGAACCAGTTAGATACATATGCAGAGTTCTTACACTTTGTGTTGCCCTAGTACCTGCGTTTCATTCACGATAAAGATTTACCCCTTTATAAATAAACGTGTAAATGGCAGAATAGTTATATTTTGTTTTGTTTCTTTCTATCAAATTTATGTATGTTATCGTTGAGCGTTATTTTTATTTATTTATTTTATTATATTAAATTTTATATCTGCAAAGATAAATTAAGAAAAAATACTGAGTACGCACTGTTATGCAATGTTTATTGGTAAGGGATTTAGTTTTTTTTAACGGGCTAATGCTGTTGAATTTTCTGATCTTTACAATGTCACCGGGCGGGAGGGCAGACACTTTAGGCGCCTAGCCGTCAAGTGAGAGGCATCAAGGGCACCCCTGGGGTTCGACTTGCGAGCCTCTGCTTGGGCCGTTGCTGGGCTAAGAGGATCAAAAATCAAAAAAGTCAAGCCTAATAATCAAAATAGACAAAGATAAAGATTTATTTAGCCTATTTGGCTATTTGCAAATAAATCTTTATTTGCAAATAGACTATTTTTAGCACTTTTACAAGAAGATTCGTCTCAATAAAATGTGGAAGAGGAGAGGAGGAGGGAGTTTCCTGGTGGAAAAAACCGGGGGAACGATAATTTATCCACGTGCCGTGCTAAGCCTGCTGAGCTTTGAAAATACGCTTTTGTTATTTTTAACTATTTTTTTTTTTTTTTATTTCGGAATTATTTATTGTACAAATAGCAAATAATGAATGATACTTACCTAGTAGTACAAGTGATAGGCACCAAACAAAACGATTTTCATATGTTTTGTACTGAGCATTTTGAGAAAATTAATAATAAACCAAACAGCCAGACAGTCCCCATTGGGTTGTTTACTACTCGTATTATTATTACAGTTACTTAATTACTTACAACAGAGCATCAACGTCGCAGTAATTTTTAAATGACTAAGTACCTATATTATCTAACCGCGATGAGCTGACTTCCCCTAAAGCTACTTGAGAAACGTTTGTATGTCGGCACGATCATAATAATTAGGCAATAACCGTAACTGTTATCTCTTTCTACAGCACTTCTTCTGCTATACGACGTGACAAATAAAATCAGCTTCGACAACATCCGCGCGTGGCTTGGAGAGATACGGGAGTACGCCCAAGATGACGTCGTTATCATGCTGTTAGGTACGTAAAAAAAACGAGTGTGCTTTAGACCACACGACTGAAGTAAAACTTCTTTAGCTCCATCCATCGCCCAGTATAACCTTGTTTTTGCTTTGTTTAATGTTAATGTCGCCATCTTGACAAATGTAAATTGACATTTTACCGGACATACCAACGTAATAATACAAATTTTAAATGATTCATAACTATGTTATGTTGACAATAGAGATCTATGTGAACCAACAACTTTCAACTTCCGCTCGCCTCGTTACGCATTCACCAGCTTAATCCCCAATTCAAGAATGCGTAAAGAAGTTTTACTTCCAAAATTACATGGACGATACTCACTTTGTGCATTATAGACAAGACTTTACCTTCGATAGAATTGACGACTGAATGCATAACGGGACCAATAACTACATCTATACCAGTGTGTCAAATTAATTAAACCATTATACTAGGCCAGTAAAAATATAATTTAATCTCGAACTAAATTTACGACCAAGTTTTTTCTTTTAGGTATATAGTTTAGGGTCACTTACTGAGCATAAATTCACTAAATGCTGACAGACCCAAGTGGGGCTTCAAACGCCTCTTGAAAAAAAAAAAGGTTTTGGCCGAAATCTCGGAAGATATATGCACTTTAGGGCCAAGGTGTTGAGACCGTTATTGTAGAAAATAAAATTTCGCTTCTTTGATTACTTACAATCTTTTTTGTAATACTTACCTTTTCCGACTGACCTATTATATGGTGAGTTTACTACACCTACTACCTATACATCTATAGTATTACAGAATGTCCATATGCTACGGTGAATTTTCCCATCAGGAGGGACGAATGCTTGCTTGCTACCTATACCCTTAGATTAATTAAAAGGGTGAGAACAAAAAATTATCTACACATTATTAAAATACCATCCTATACATTCTCAAAATACCAAAATGAGAGTTAAATCTCGAGATTTTGAGTCTCAAAACGGTTTATCTGTCACAGGAATTCAGTTCGCTTAGCATAAATACCTACATTATTATAATTATTTTATTATATTATATTTTTGCAGTAATTATATGAATTAGTACTATATTTATTATTTTAAAATAGAATTAATACATTTTCAAGCAACTGAAACTTACATAAACTTTTTCTATTACCTTATAAGCACTCTACATTAAAATGAAGCCGTTGAAGCTTAAAGCCAATTTACCCGAAACTGTCAATTTGACAGTTAAACTCTTTTTATCCTCAACCCTTCAATTACGCTTAAATTTATGTGCCTATACCACGAAAAAGAAGGAGTTACTGCATTTTTTCGCATTCGGTTCCATGCAATTATAAGAGAGGGGTGATCACGGAACTTAGATAGCAATGCAAAAGGATAATTTGAAAATTGCCATAGTTTATAAGACTGCCTATTGAAATGCATTCAAATTTGTTTCTATTTGCAATCAAGTTTTGTACCTAGCAGGAGTGTTGTTGCAGGGAACAAATCGGACAGCGGCCTAGAACGTGCGGTAAGGCGGGAGGAAGGGCAGCGCTTGGCGAGAGAGTACCAAGTAGCGTTTATGGAGACGTCAGCCAAAACCGGACTGAACGTGGAAGCTGCCTTTGCTCACGTGGCCCGATCGCTTGTGGCGAAAGCGAACCCCGTCGACACGTCGAGACTTGCGGTGCGCGCGCATCAGCCATCACAGGAGCACCGCTCAGCATGTCCTCCATGCTCATCGTAAACGCTTTCATTTAAGTTGAACCACAGACTAAGTAGAAGATACTACGGTACTACGTATTGACGAATACTCTCCTTTGTAACCACACGTTCCAATTTTAAAACTACTACCGAAAGGAAAAAGATTTATGATTTATTGTCAGTCAGTACAGAGCATTATTGCTTGTTTAGATTTGATGGCAATTCACAGATTAAATGTACCTAAATAATCGAGAACGGCATTTAAACCCGCATCTATTCGTCCCTAAAAACGGGAATGGATTTGATGTCCAAATTTTATCCTTCCCATTTTACAATCAACTTACGGAGTTGGCAGTAAAAGGCGAAGGATGGTTAAATTGTGTCAAGATTCAACAGTAATTCTTTAAAGCAAAGCTTTTCTTAGCTTTAGGGATGGATACATGCGAGTTCGTTTCCCGTTCGGGATTCAAATTTCCTTTACATTGAAATTAAAAACTATAAGACACTCGTTGCCAATAAAAAAAATGTTAAAAATGCGCTATTTGCATTTGATTGGACCAAAAGAGTCAAAAGATGAGTGTCAAGTACAAAACGTAAGCGTTTTGTTGTTTGTAAATATCAGGATCGTGTTGACTCGCTTACATTATGCCAGTGAACTCATCCCTAGCTAACGTGATAAATTAAATTACCCTTAGGCCCGTATTACAGAACTACGCAGTGGTGAATCGGTGCTCAAGACAAGATTTCATTCAACCAAATGATCAATTTGTGAATGAAATCTCGACTTGACGAATGATTTATCTTTGATACAGGCCTCAAAGGAATAAATTACCTTAGTTTAAGTTTTAGGTGATCAATTTATAACAGCAGTGTACGTAGTCTCTTGTCGTTTAAAGATATACGAATGTATAAATATTTATGTATGTATACCTACTAAGTTAGTATACTTATTCCTAAAATCCCCATCAAAATTATGGTTGGTGATGGCAATGAAAAGCCCCGTCTTTTAATCATTAAAATCAGTTTTATATAATACGAGCTTCTGCCCGCAGCTTCGCCCGCGGCGTGGCCTATGGGAAAATAATTCAACCACCCATTTCACCCTCGTAAGGGTGGAATTTCGAAAAATCCTTTCTCAGCGGTTGCCTACGTCATAACATCTACCTGCATGCCAAAATTTCAGCCCGATCCGCCCAGTGGTTTGGGCTGTGCGTTGATAGATCACTATGTCAGTCAGTCAATCAGTCAGTCATCTTTGAGTTATATATATATAGATATCTCGCAAAATATCAGCGCAAAACTTAAAAACTCTAAAAGAGCGGACCTATACCTGCACGAAAAGGCGAGGGAGCACAAAATTACTTAATTAAAATATTATGTATAATGCGTAAATCAATGTATAAAATATTATAGTATATAGACACTACTTATGCATAATATATTTAAATTTATGAAGAATAATGATTAAGTATACACTTGTAAAACTAAGTAGCCTACTTAGTTAAAAAAATAAAGGTATCGTGCCCGTTAAAAATTTACCTACCTATCGTATAATTTACCTACCTATCGTATAATTTACCTACCTATCGTATAATTTACCTACCTATCGTATAATTTACCTACCTATCGTATAATTTACCTACCTATCGTATAATTTACCTACCTATCGTATAATCTGTTTTGGTCAGGGGTAGTTATGCTTATAATTATTGCTTGTTGTTATCGTCTATGTAAATACATACATACACACTTACATAAATAAAATATATATTACATACATAAGTACAATATACATTGATTTTTATTTTATTGTAGGTAGGTCCAATTGTTTATATTTATTAATTTAGACCCTTAATTTTATGATTGTATCCTATTTTACCAGTTTTCCTCTGAATTATAATTTGTATATTCTAATATGTTCAAGAATAAAAAATACTTATAAGTAAGTTAGGTATCTATGTATTACGTATTCAGTATCGCAATCTGCAAAATTAAATTCACCAATATAATAATTAAACGATTTTACGTAAAAACTAAATTAAATAAACATTTACTTAGTTAAAGGCATATAAATATAACGCTATTCCTCTAAGGATAATTAAATACTATTTATACGCTTAGGTCACAAAGCTCAAAATTTAGTTGAATATTTTTATACCAGTAGTTATAAAACTATATACTTTTACCTATTTAATTATCTACTTACTTACTATCATCAAAACGATTGTTTACTACGGCCCTTGTTAATTAATGTATACACACATACCCTGGGTAACCCTACCTTGTAGGTATTTTATTTTGTGTAAGTAAAGGTATGCCCGTTACGTATGAAGAACGCTGGTCGTTCACCTGCATGTGCAGTTTTGTTTAATTCCTGCTTATTTCAAATTACTGTGGCTCGTAAATTTCGTAACATGATTCTACAGTAATTATTTTACATAATAGCTACTAACTACTAACTAGCTAAACTTTAGTAAAATAAGCAGGAATTAAAAAACCGCTCATTGCGCAGGTCAACGGCTAGGTGTTCTTCTTACGTGATGGGACCTTATAGCATTCGGTCCCTACTAACCGCGACCCACGACCTCGACTCACTGCTTTGTATGAATTTATATGAAGCACCGTTCTGTCGGATTCAAGCGACCCCGTCGCGTGACTCAAGTTGGCTATCGGCCACGACTCAAGTTGGCTATCGGCCACGACTCAAGTTGGCCATCAGTCACAACTCAAGTTGGCCGTCGGTCGCGACTCAAGTTATGACTTACTACCACCCGACGCGGTTACTCCTGGAGCAGTGCAGTCACGTAACGCAGTCGAGGGGTTATACTACTAATATTATAACTAATATAATAAGCGCGAAAGTTTGTATGTATGGATGTTTGTTACTCTTTCACACTCAAACAGTTGGACGGATTTGGATGAAATTTGATAGCTTTTATAATGGATTAACACATAGGCTAATTTTTATCCATGGGTGAAATCGTTGAGAGTTCTTTGTAATTTAAAGTCGCTTTATGTACATTTAAAAGCACCTCTTATCGCGATGTGAAAATTGAGTCGATATTTTCTTCCGAAGGCTTATACAATAACACCTCTTATACAATAATAAATCATCATTTTCTTCATCGTCATAATATAACTACTGAATAACTGTATATAACCACATAATATGGTACGCAATAGAACACAACAGTCACCAATGAAAACTGCGTGAAGAGTGACCACAGAATACTATTACTTCTCCCGGGAGAATGACGGTCGGTCGTGGTCACTGACTAGTGACAGTGACATCGCAATGTCAGGCGTCAGGCGACCACTCGACCAGTCGCGTCTCATCTGTCATGGGCGAAGGTCGCTGTCGCTAGGAACTGAATATGTACCTACTCTATAAAGTAGAAATATTTACATATCTATGATAATATCGGTACATGTACCGATATACCAGTTTAGTTTATCCATATCTCGAAAGATAGGCTAGTTTCTTTTGAGGTTCAATGGCTCAAGTTATGTTAATTAACAATACTAGTAAAAATATTTTTATGGAGTTGGTGTAGCTTGTGCAAAAATGTTACCTATTTTAAGTATCTATATGAATAAAATTATATTGGAATATTAATGAGTAGTTTTATTAGATACTTTTTAATTTTACCTAATCGTAGGCCAAACTAATCAAAACGCTTATCTAAGACTTAGCTACAGCACATTTTGGTAGCCGTTACGAAAATACTCGACACTGTCGCGTCGACACTAGTAACATTTTTGGTCGATGAGTGGACTAGTTTCTGTCGCTACGACTAAAAGTGGTAGACGATCTCGACGCTTTAACATTTGGTTATTAAGCTACGTCGCTGTGTGGTAACATTGTTGTCAGTCTGCAACGGCTTATCAGAAATCGTTCGTTCGTTCGTTCATGTTTAAATATATTTTAAGGTTAAGGACACTCCCAAATAATTCACCTCTCAAACAAAAAAAAAATACAAACTCAAAAAACCAAAACAAAAAACCTAAGAAGATATGCAGGAGTTTTGGCGGGAAAACGAAAAAGATTGCGTCACCGTATCGCTATTTTCCATAACTTGTGTTATTTTCTGTATTTTCAATGTTAGTGCATAAAATTAGTGGCATTTTATTCGTTAAGTGCTGGATTACAGGCACGAGTGTGGGAAAGTAGTAAAATAATGGTGATTTATTTTCCCGTTGTTTCCAACAAGTCCATAGAAGCTTCTGGTAAAGTTGCTATCACTGTATCTAGGACTAGTATGACATTTGACTAGACTAGACTATGACTTGACTTGATGACTTGGACTGTGACTTGATTTGACACTTACAACATACATAAATTAACTTGAAAAATTAATTACTTGACACTGGCTAAATACACGAAAGTGTGGAGCCAAAACTAAACAAAAAAAAGACAAGATAGGCGAGTGTGATTCAAATTTAATGGCGGCTGTGAAGTCGGCCTGTGTGCGGTGGTAACTAAAAGTCCTACCACCTAGTAAATAGTTACGTTGATACTTACACCTATACTATTTATGTAAATATACCTCATATTCAAGATCATCATAATCTTCATCATCAGCCTGAAAACGTCCATAGTGAACATGAGGCCTCCCAAACCCCAATAGAGCGCCACTTTGTTTGAGTGGCTGCTTGCTTCTATAGTTAGTGTTATGGAATCATAAAAAGTAAGTAGGTATATCTGGTACTAGTAGGTAGGTCTACTTTACCATATAGCCACTAAGTAGGCACTTTAAAATAAGCAGGATTTAAAAAACCGATCCCGTGGTTGTGTGATCCTGACGGTGCCGCCTGCTAAACGTGGTGAAACGGTGATCAGTGGCTTAGTTACCGAAGGGCTAGACGAGGCAGTACCCCGGAGCCCCCAATCTCAGGGTGCCCTTCGGACTTTGACTTACAAACTATAAATTGAACTAGTGATAATTTCTCCCACATTCAGCATATAAATAAACCGAGTCCCTTACGGCATATCATGGCTATGTAGCTTCAGTACTCCAGTATGGCCTTCTACTCTGGAGCAATTCCACGGACATTACCAAAGCGTTTTTGGTACAAAAGAAATGCATAAGAGCTCTAAGTAGTAGACACATACAGACCATTTTTCAAAAAAAAAATTTTTGATCTTTACTGGCCTATATGTTATGCAGGTAGGGGTTTTTTGTAAAAGAACATCCTGATCTTTTTCAAAAACCTAAACAGGTATTTGTTTTTTTTTTTTTGAACGAGCTAATGCTGTTGGTCTCTATCGACCTTTACAGCGTGACCGGGCGGGAGGGCGGGCGCTTAGGGCGCCCAGCCGTCAAAAAAAACAGGTATTTGTAAGGAGAGACCCAACTATGCTAAAAGCAGTCCACTGCAAAACCACTTTACCAACGAAACTGTAACGATATGGCAATTAAAGTGTACAAAAATATTCCTATGTCAATAAGAGAGGTCGACAGCAAATATTTCAAACATAAATTATTTAAGTGGTTAGCGGAGAACTGCTGGCCAATCACGTAACTCGATTGCAACCAATAGAAACACAAATTTGTATGGATTTCACAGATTGAATACGCAGTTTATGTGCATAGTTAGATGCATGGAAATTACTCCTGTTGCATTGCAATCGAAGTTTCGTGATCAACCCCTGTTTTTATGACATGAAAGAATTTTTCAATCTGAAATATTGTAAATGAATTTTAATAATAATGTGGTTTTTGTAAATTATTATTTTCTCACATTAATTATTATTTTGTGACACTGATTGAATTTTATATCTTGTGATAAACGTGATTATTTTGTATTTTTAAAGGTTTCGGTGAATTTTTATTTTACGACAATTTGTAGATTAATTTTTATAATTATGTTTTTCATTTAATTTTTGTATGCCAGGTTCTGGTGAAATATGCTGAACTATTTTCATCTATAATTGTCATTTGTACCACATTTCAAGCAAATAAATAATTTTTCATTTCTCATTTTCATAGAGTACGACGAATCTACCTATGTCGAGTTCGGAACACGACGAATACGGAATAATTTTTCTGGGTAAGCGTGCTCCACCTTCGACCTCATCGTCACTTACCATCAGGTGAGATGTAGTCAAACGCAAACCCATCGACAGTAAAAAAAAAACAAACGATTTTAAATAATTTAGTTGGGCCCTAGTATATTTTTTGCTACAAGGCCTTTGATTACCTAGCCACACCACTGAAGGTGATGATGGTAACCTCCCCATGATAACCGTTCCAGCTATTGATGTTGCAAAAACCTACCAAGGCCACATAATCAGTAATTGTACCTACCTAAAAAGAGGCTAGCGTTATTTTTACAAGACGGGACGGGACCTATACCAAGTGTTCCTTAAGTAGGTACCTATCTATATATTATAACCACTACAAACGACCTTATTCATGCCCTAAGTAATCCAATCTGAGATTACAACGTAAGAATTTATACTTTCGTGTGTTAGATTAAACATAAAATAATTCTATTTTTTTTTATGTTTTGGCTCCACACTTTTGTGAATTTAGCCAGTGGCAAGTAATTGATAATTTTTCAAGTTCAATTTACGCAAATATGTGTCAAGTCACAGTCGAAGTCATCAAGTCAAGTCATAGTCTAGTCCAAGTCATTCTCCTAGTAAAGTGGTGGCAAGTTCACTTGAAGCTTCTATGGAGTTTTGGAAACAACACGAAAAAAAACGTTTCACCATCATTATACCACTTTCCCACACTCATGCCTGTAATCCAGCACTTAACAATTAAAATGCCACCAATTTTATGCACTAACACTGAAAATAACACAAGTTTTGGAAAATAATACAATGCAGCGACGCGATATTTTCGTATTCCCGCCAAAACTCCAATAATTCTATTACCTACTTAATCAGAAATCCATTAGTTCCTTATGGACAGTTTATAGTAAAAGTACCTAGAGCTACACTTAGCTAAAGAGCCCTATATAATAGCAGTAATTTATTTCATTTTCACTTTCATTCATAAATCATATTAATAATCCCGGTCCCTTCCCTTCAGCCCTCAGTTTATTGTTGAATGAACTTTGTAAACAATAACAATACTTTTTTGATTCCTAAAGTTGGCAATACTTAATTCTATCTAATGAAATTGCAAATATACCATGTAATCCTGATTGTTTTGCTCCAACAACTTAGTTTTGTTCAAGTGCTGAATGATCAGTCCAATTATATTAATCTACACAATATTTCTTGATAATTAGCATCCATTCTGCGTATTTTAATGTTTGAATTTGTTCAAAAAATTGATAACAAATTTCATAATTCCCGCCTTCAGTGCACACAGTGCTGAAGTTGTCTGAGTTTTGAATTTCGCGCCTTCGTTGAGACCGGTTTAGAAAGAGATGGCATTTGTTGCTCGGTGTTTGCAGAAGCACTAAACCTTTTCTTTTTTTAATCAAAACTTTACCATAAATTAAACAATATTCATAATGACATGGTAATTTTGCTGTTATTGTGCCACTAAGTGGCTGTGTGTATTTCGATTGAAAGGGCATTGTAGCTAGTGAAAATACTTGACAATTTAAGACGCAAAGATCTGATTTCACAGTCGAGTAATCTTATTACCAGACGTGCTGATGTCTCAGGATGATGTGCTCAGTGCAGTGCCACTTGATTTTGGAGTTGCAAGTGATACTGTGCTGTTATGGACGGCCTTGTCACTAGACATCAAGTGAACGACTAGATCATCACATCATTCATTAGCATAAAAAAAGTATCCAATTATATTGTATTATTATGAACTTAACAATAATAATAAACACATTAATGTGAAAATAAGCCCAATAGATTCAAAAGGCTCACCAATATATAAATGGGTGCTCAGATTTAGGTACATTGATTCTATACAATACAATAAAAAAAAGTAGAAAATCGAAATAAGTGTGGTTCGACTGTTAAAAGAATTGGTCTAGTCTAGTCTATTTCCATCGTGTTGTCCCGTTATTTGACTACTGCCACTATTTATAACTAGGTGGTAGGACTTTACTGCAAAGTTCATCTAGGTAGGTACCACCGCTTTGCCAGTTATTCTGCCGCCAAGCAGTACTGTGCACGAGCACTGCTGTGTTCCGGTTTGAAGGGCACTGTAGCTAGTGAAATTACTGGGCAAATGAGACTTTATGACCTGATCTCACAGTTTAGTAATCTTGTTATTAGATTGTGCTAATGTCTCAGGATGACGTGCGCAGTGCAGTGTCACGTGAAACTCTATACTTTAGAGTTCCGAGTAACACTGCAGCTGATATGGGCAGCCGTGTCGTTTGACATCAGGCGAACGGCTAGCTCGTCACGTCATTCCTAAACATAAAAAAAAATAAAAAATAAAAAATTGACCACACTTTGGCCCAGTAGTCAGTATATTTTACACACAAAATTCTACACCAAATGAAATATTAGGGTAAGATTTTCTGTTTCATGTTTTGTGTTCAGAGTGTGAGTCATTAACTCATTATCCACATCTATTATTCCTATTTTACTTATGTTGCCAGTACAATAAACATAACTCGTTGTTAGTAAGTATTGTTAATTTTTAGGTATTATAAATCGATTTAAACAAAGTAACGCAGCGAAATACTTATTAACAAAATACACAACCTTATAAGATTATTGTACAATTAAATGGCATTCTGAATATAAATTACCTCACCTTTAGATCTGCTGATTAAAAATGACTACCTATTACATACGCATATTCAGTGAAAATTACATTATTATATGAGCAAAGAGTTTTACCATATCACTTTATTAAATAGTTTATTTAATAAAAATTTTTTCTTCATTATTTAGTTTTATTGTTTAAAAACTTACAATTTGTTCTTGAATAAATTTCATGTACTTCTAGTAATATAAACCAACTTTATTAAATAGTTATTATTATGACTTAAATAATAACATTACCTAGTAGACAATGAATTATATTAAAATCAAATTCAGAAGTTCGTAAATTATTTATATCTAGTCTAGCCACATCGACATTAACATTCTAAAATATTGGACTTGAAATGTGATGAAAGTTGGCGACCCCTGACATAAACTTTATTTTACGTTTGTAATGTTGCCTAACATGATCCCATTTACGCGCACATGCGCAGAACGACAGGTGGTCGCCGACTCGACCCAGCCGTCCCGACTGAACCTATCGACTTCTCGTGCTCATCATCAGGCGCTTTCGTGCTCTAGCAAGAACGATGTGCAGTGCTTTGTGTTGAAGTGCTCGTGGTGACATGGCGTCCCTGTTTTAAACGGTGTGGATAGTGTAAAATCACACAAAACCTTGTTTATTTACAATGAATGTGAACTATGATCGTGTTTGTAGACTGTGCTTGTCATCTCGAGGCGAATTACTGCCGATTTTTCCTACCACCAGTTCGGATGACTCGGAACCTCCCGTCCTTGCCTCGAAAATCAAAGATTGCGTGTCGGTTCAGGTATGTAGTGCACAAAATTAGCCATAGTATGAAGTTTTGAGTGAAAGTAGACCCTCGGCATACGTGAGAACCCGTCATCCGCCTCAGATCGTGCAATGACAGGCAGCGCTTGCTAAGGTGGAGATGTCGTAAGATTGTCCACCATTTTGTAATGCTCCACGGCTATCGGTCGGCTCGTGGCGCGTCGCGTCGCATTCCATGAAGCCGGCTGGGTATGGCGCGCATCATGAGGGTCGGGTTCGGTCATAATTCTCGGGGGGGTCAGGTCGGGAGGGGGATGTGTCTAGCGCTAGCGGCCGCGTTGCTCGTCAGGCGTATTGATTTATCGCACGAGACCAGCCTGCAGCTCGTCCTCAAGCGGATCGAGCGTCGGTGTCGGCGCGCGCTATAGCTGTGTGCGTAGGTATATCGAGCGGTAACCCTCGAGGGGCTCACCGGCTGCCACTCGACTCGCTTCTACTTATTCGGTCGAGGAGCAGCCGTGAGCCGCTCTCCGCGGCGCTCGGCTATACCTACGCCTACCTACTGAGTTTCTCCTCGCGTATCTATATAGACACGAGGCGCGATTTCGCCTCGTTCGTTCTGATGAAACTAGCACTCGTGCCGCGTTGGAGAGCGCTCATTCGCTCACCATAACATGATTATGTATGATTGTTTTTTCAGATAAGCGAAAATGACGAATTGCCGACTAATGTCTGCAGGAAATGCTTGGACAATGTCAATAACTGGCATTTATTCAAGACTGTGTGTGAAAAGACACAAAACAAACTACAGTCTCTGATTAAAAAGGATGACAGCCTACTAGAAGAGGTGGGTTATTTCTGGATGTTTCAGCTTTGAATTATCATTTGTTCTATGGAATTGTTGTTTATTAAATGTGTTTTATTATGTATTTTCAGGTGAAAATAAAGAGTGAACCAGATACTGATGAGGTTTATGATGATGGAGTGGTCATTGATGGTTCATACCCAATCATTGAGGTGTGTATAAGTCCGCTTTACTGATAGTACCTAGGTACTTGTTTATCAGTGAATTATATATTTAACTTATAGCTTCAGAAGAGTCTGTCATTGGTCCATAGATATACAAGTAGCTATGCATGTACTTTCTTATAAACAGTCATTTGGTGTCAAGGACATGTGATCAGTTGCAGCATGTTGAGTCACTCATAAGCCATGCTTGTGTGTGTGAATAGTTGGAACTAAAATGAAGTTATGCTTCTAATAAATCAACAGGATTCATTTTCCTGTAGTTCCTATCATAACATTGAGCAGGTTACCATGGCATGTGTCACTAAATGCCCATGTATTTATGAAAGTGGCCATTTTATTTTTGTCCTCTAATCAGTCTCACAGGCATGTAATGGTACTTGTTTCTCTGGTATTTCTTTTGACCGCTTGCTATTATTAGGATATTAAAGGGATAGCAAGAGAAGATAGCACAGAAAAGCTATGAATATTAAGAAATTATGACTTCGAAGGGAAGTTTATGTTTAGGATGGATCCAGACAGCCAGATAATGAAACTGGTGTTTGTGTTATTACATTATTACTCAGTGTAAATGTAAACAAAAGGCTTTTTTTGTTTCCATCGGAATTTTACCCTTTTTTTGGTTGTACTGTATTTTATGGGGTAACAAGTATGTTTATCTCCGTAGTGTAAAAGATTATCCAAATCAGTTCATGCATTTTAGTATGAAAGTAATAAAAATAAACCAAGAGACAAAATATTTATTATATTATATTTTCAGAGATATAGGACACACTTGATGGATAGATATAATTTTTGATAATGATAACTCCCAAAGTTACCTCTGGATAAGTTTTACTGGAATATAATAATATACCATCATCACCAACTATGTGGCATTAGTTAAAAAGTTATTTATAAAAGTTTATTATTAGCAGGCTACTTGCACTTCACACTGATGTACAGTGGCATCGTTCATTTTCAACCCTTGACCAAACAGAGTGGCGGATAAGTTTAACATGTCTGCATCATCATAGGTCCCTTGGCTATTCTTTTCATTCTACCTCATCTTATGTTAAAAGATATTTTAAATATTTCAGAATGTGGCTTCTACAAGTAAGCTTCAACCTGAAGGCCCTCCTATCTTGGCATCTTTGGGACTTACACCTAGGAGTGATAAGGTAAGGATTTTTATATAATATTTACATCTTTATCATTTCATCATTCATGTTATCATGCGCAAGCACTTAATAGTGGTAAAGAAGATACGGGATAGGCATAATATCTCCTCTGATAAATAAATAAAAATTATAGATGACTCGATCTGCTGCATTAAGTTTTACAAGTGACTTTGTAGAATAAAAGCAGTTATTTTATTAAAATGTGACTCATCAAGAATTGGGAGAGAAAAAGCACAAGAAACTGTCCTCTACATGCAAAATGTATCAACAAAGCTTGTCTATAATTGAAGTGACTTAGAATAGTTCAATGGGATTAATTTCATCCACAGACATTTGTGGATCCACGAATGGACTGGCATCGGGTCCATGCAATATTGGATCTGGTTCAGGAAGACAAGATCATTGATTCACTCCAGTCGACAGAAGAGAGTGACATGCTCCATCATTCAAACCATAATTCGGAATCAGAAGGAGAACTCCAATCAGATTTGGATGATGATTACATTTACTGCAAAGATGGTTACAAATGCAGGGACAAAAGCATCATATCCAAGAACCCTCAAATATCGGAAACCGTCAGTGTGGCTCAAATAAAAGAGGCTGATAAACTGAGAAAACGTAATGTCGCCGTGAAGCATTGTCCTCGACCTAAAACCGCTTGGCAACTACTGTTCACAGATGATCTACTCGAGCTCATTGTCACGTCAACCAACGAGAGTATTGCTAAGCACAGTAAATTGAACTCCACTGCCACTAATGCTAACGAAATCAGATCACTCATTGGAATATTGTATATGCATGGAATAATGAGACCGACATATCAAAGCCACAGTGATCTCTGGGACAGCTGCTGTGGTATTTCATTCGTAAAGAAAGCTATGAATTTGAACCGTTTCAAATTCCTTCTACAAAACTTGTGCTTCGATACTGATAATGATGATGTGTTACGGTTTGACATAATGAAAAGAATACGAAAAGTGTTTGAAATCTTTGCCATGAATTGTAGGTTAGCCTTCGATATGGAAACTGTTGCGGTCGTCGATGAGGTTATTGTGCCAGTTTACGGACCTTGTCCATTTCGATACGCTATTGATAAGAAGTCACTGAAACGCGGCATTAAAATAGCCCTGCTGGTCGACCCGACTAACTTTTATGTGAGCAATTTGGATGTGATAACTGACCCTTATTTTAGTGCTGAAGAAATTGTGATGAAAATTACTCGAAATTTGTTTGGGAGTGGAAGAACTATTGTTATGGACAGCTGGTACTTTTCCAAACCACTCATGGACACATTGAAGACACAGAATCTTTACACAGTGGCTGCTTTGAATCCTGAAAATGGTTTAATACCACCACTGTTTCTCTCTAAGTACCGAAAAAGCCAAACATTCATGTCAGGATTTCTCAATGACAAAGTATCTCTGACATCTTATGTTGACTCCAAATCAAAGATTATAAATGTTATAACAAATGAGCCAAAATTTTACAAAAGAGGCCCAAATATCAATCATATAACTGCAGTATCAGTGTACAAGAAAAATCAGTCTGCAGTTGAGGTACTTGATGTTCTCATGCATTACTACACCACAATGCAGCATACAAATGACTGGACACTTTCATTGTTCTTCACATTGTTAAATATTGCCTCAGTCAACGCCCAGGTTATATGGAGCTCTAATAAAGTGAACTTGGTAAAACGGCGTCTGTTCATAAAAGATTTGGCTTTGAGTTTGCTGGGAAATGCTGAGTTTTCGTCTTCACCTCACCCAAGTGAAATAAGGAATGTAGGTGGTACCATGATGAGGAATCTCACATTCCCATTTTTGGGTAAACCTCACATGCTGAGAAAAAAGTGTGAGATATGTATGGCTACTACTAAACGCGACCGTAGAACCAGAGAGTACTGTTTGATGTGTGGTCAGTATATTTGTCGGGAGCACAGCGTCTCTGTGTGTTGTACGTGTGCACACAGCAGCTGATTTTAATAAAGAGCTAATCTTGTGATTGATTCTTTTATGTGCAAAATCATAAATAAACTTTTATAAATCTAATCTAAAAATTTTGGTGGCAATGTGAAATGGTTAAATGTCAGCTATGTATGGAATATTGGCTTTTTAAAATTAATTAGTGTTTGCGAACATGTGTGTGTGAAAAGCGAATATGCAGTATTAAGAACGTGTCTTTTTGTGTTGTTTTGCAAAACTCCATTAAATTATTCAGTAAAGTATCCGCAGCTTTAAGTCACAGTTACTTGAATGTTTGAATGTTACAGTGACTTTGAATGCTTAAAAAACTATTATGCCTGTATGTACTAAAGTTTGACACCCACTAACTTGGTGCTTGCTAAACCAACCTTCAACCAAATTTAAAAAAACGAATTTGGCCAGTTCTAAATTAAATTTACCGTTTCTTTTCACATAGACTGAAATAAAAGGGACCTCGATAGTTTTATAACTGTTAAGTTTATGATTGCATACAACAGAACTGGCATTAATCAATCTTGCAACATGCAGAAATAAAACTTAATTTTAATTACATAATAGTAAAATGTTATGAAAGTGCAATATTTTATTTGATTACTATTTTTTGTATACCTAATTATAATTTACTTACTTTTATTTTAATTTGCAATAATTAAGGAAATTTGTTACTTAATTAAATACAAAAATTCATGGTTACTAGTTTTTATTTTAATCAAACCTAAATTTATATTCACATTATTATATCTACATCCTTGCTAATATATACAAGTGAAACATCTGTTTGTTTGTCTTTCACGACCAAGGGTTGTTTCCAAAAAATTTCATCCTAGTTAGTACTGTCATTTAGGTCCGTATTACAGAACGATGCTCAGTCATCGATCGGTGCTCAAGCAGAGATTTCATTCACTAATTGATCACTTTATGAATTAAATCTCTGCTTGAGCACCGATCGATGACTGAGCATCGTTTTGTAATACGGAACTAAATGACGGAACTAACTTGGATGAAATTTTGCACACGGATAGCTTATAATACCTAGTAATCCCGGTAACGCTTATAATACAGGGATACTTTTGTCCCGAAAAAAATAGTTTAGTAGGAAAACAGAATTGTTATGAGTAAAACCGCTGCTAGTTTATTTATATTTTGGGATGTAAAGGTACTATTCTAGATTAATCTATCATCTAGCTAAAATATAATTCATTTCCATACAAAACTAGTTCAGGAGTGGATGAACAGGTAAAATCAGCTATGACAACATTTTTTATTTGTAAGTGTTCCTCTTTGCAGGGGGTGGAGAGCGAGAACAATGAAGATGAAGACTACGAGGAGAGCGATATTCCTCAGCCCGTGAAGGTCCCTCACATGCCCGAGGTCTCTATCACGGTGATGCGGCCTACCGGCGAGACACTCCACTCGCGGCAAGGTATCCAACAGCTCGCATCTAAGGATTGCCTTCTGTGCGGCCGGTCCTACAGATACTCCCACAACGCTCGTCGGCACGAATTGGCATCACATGGCTTCGACCGCTACACAAACAAAACAACCAAAAAGTCACATAATACGCGCATGACACCCAAACTTAGACCGAACCCTTTCAATCCTAAAGCACGCCTCATGCCCAATCCCATAAGCCATAAACTACAATTTATGCCTAAAAATATGCCCTCTAAAATAATACCACAGAAACTTGTTCACTCACCGAAACCGGTTCCCATAAAAACTCCTAAGGTGGCACAAAATAATCTACCGTATCCTCTCCGTATAAAGGCACTCAAGGACTTACAGATAAAGAAAAAGGAACCGCAGATTTTGAAAACGTTACTTACCGCGAAACCCGAGGTGCTAGTGTCGGAACCGGAAATACTAAATTCTGGTCCTGAAAGTCCCGAAACGCTAATATCCGAGCCGGAAATCGCATCATTCCAGGTGGAAGCTATTCTGTCAGAACCTCCTGAATATAATCCAAATCAAGATGAAGGAGATGTAGAAAATAATCAAAGTCAAAATTATGATACTGTTGATATGGAATCGGATCATGAGATCGAAATCGCCCATCAACAGGAAAACAAAAGCGATGCTGTGGAAAATAATGAAGAACACATTCTTCCGGATCAAGAAAACCACGTCGACGATGTTGACGAGAAAATGATAGAGAGTGACAACGAGGGAGACCAAGATACCGGCGACAGTCAGGGACATAATATGGAAATCGATGAGACCCACGATGCTTACATCGATTCTCACGTCAACGATGAATGTAAAGAAGATAATGAGGAAGGCGAAAATGAAGAACTTGAAGTAAATCCCGAAGCCGAAGTAAATGATGATGAAGATTTGCCACCAGCGCCCGTCGTTGAATTAAACGATGATGGGCAACACCATTCGTCTAGCGAGCTTAATGAGGAAGAGGAGGAACTAGACGAAACCGCCGATCTTAACGACACAGCTGATGGTGAACCTCTCGAGCAAAAGGAGCTCGATCCAGATAAAACATATATTACTAAAGCACAAAGAGACTTCATTGTCAAGTACCGCGATATAATCGAACAAATCAACACTAAAAGATGTCTCTGTTGCGACAAGCCGTATCCGCGCAGGAAAGCGGTCGTTCAGCATCTACAGAAAAATGGCCACAAAGTTCCTAAACATACATGTTATAACTGTGTGATAACATTCACTCATATAGGTGCTTTACTCAGTCACATGAGATCCAATTCTTGTACGGATCTTTGGAAAATCATATTTGATACGAATGGTATTCCTGATGATATGGTACTTGAAAATGGGCCTAAGGTTAAAGTTCCATCTAAGGATATTTTCAACGCAAGATCCTACGCCTGCAGACTTTGTCCTGCTAAATTCCAGTTGAAACAATCGATAATGAAGCATGTGTTGGACGTTCATGAAGATGGCCAGTCAGCCATCCCGCTTGGCTGCGTTCATTGCCGAGCCAAATTCAAAGACAAAAATCTGCTTAAAAAGCATATTCGCGTTGGTGAATGCACAGTTTACATTCATTGCGACTTGTGTTCAGAACAGTTTTCGAACATGCAAGACTTCAGCGATCACGCCTTGTTAGTGCACGCTGACCACTTTGATAAATCGGACAATCTGATTAAACGTATCGACGGTCGGGTCACTGACTGCTCTTTGTGCGGGAAGAAGAATAGCAACTACTTGAGTCTCGTTAAACATTTGAAGTTTGTACACAACGATGATAGACCACATCACTGCCAAAATTGTGACGCTAAATTTGAACAAGCCGCTGACCTTAATAAACATATTTATGTGCAGCACTCAGATCAAGCTTTGGGCTTGCAACCACATGAGCCGGATATGTCTCTGGTGAAAGAAGAAGCCGAGGAATATCATTATTCGTGCACAGAATGTAATGCTATATTTGAAACGGTCGACGCTTGGACGGATCACCAAGTGGCGGAGCACAACCAAGTCGCCCATCATTGTGACCAATGCGAAAAGAAATTCTTGCGGCCTTCAGAACTAGCTGAACACAAAAATACCCACTTGAGAGTTAAGTTCTATCCTTGTAGTATATGCCCGAATTCGTACAGTACTCCTCAAAAGCTTTCGGACCATGTCCAACAATGTCACCCTGGAGGCGGAACAAATGCCAATGCAGAAACTGAATTTTTCTGTGACATTTGTATAAGATCATTCAAGAGTCGCCAAGCCTTTTCAAACCACATGCGCATACACGCTAAGGTGCCGACCACTAACCGAAAACCGGGTGAACCGAAAGGATTCGATCCGCGCATTATCGGCAAGCCAATCAAACAATTTACCATGGTCCAACCTGGTTTCGTCAACTTTAAGCCAAATATGAACGTTCCTAATGCGCCTTACTCCTGTGACATATGTGGTAAAGGTTTCATGCACAAGAAAAATATATGGAAACACAAGAAAGTGTTGCACGCGGATATTATTAACGATAGAAACGATAGCGAGGATAACACTATGCACGCCTCCACGGAGGATGACGACTATAATCCTGAAGAGAATGGAGCTCTCTCTACTCCGCAGTTCGACAGTTTCAACTTCTCTAACTTTTCTAACAACAGCACACCTCAGAAGCAGAATGTCAGGATAGATGCAATGCCTTATTCATGTGAATTGTGTTCGAAACGATTCCCGCTTGTAACTAGTTTGTGGAAACATAAACGTGCTAAGCATGGCATCGTTAATCCCGGTGCCAGCAGCAGTAATGAAACCCAATCAACGCCAACAGAGATCGGTCGGTCCAACTGTACTATTTGCAAGATTACTTTTGCGGACAAGAAATCTTACTATCGTCATAGAAAGAACGTCCACAAAACAGCTACGCAAATGTGCAAGATATGTGGCAAACCACTCAATTCTACTTTGGAACTGTACGAGCATCTAAAAGCTGCCCACGCTCGGGAATTGCTGGGATACAACGCCAATCAAGGTTCGAGTAAATCGCAAGATATATCTCAGGATCTAGATGGTGAATACGATAACGAGTCTGAACCTGCGGACCCCAGCATGGATTATCAAGCTCGTTATCCGTGTGACACCTGCGGCAAACAGTTCGTAGGTCTCCTGGCGTTACAGAACCATCAGTGCATAAATCAGATTCCTCAGCAACCACAAACTTTCGACTGTGAAATCTGCCACAAAAGCTACACGTCCATAGCCGCCTTGAAGAGTCACCGTGGTTGGCACTTGCGCTCTCCGGATGGCAAAGCGGCTGCCAACAACAGCGGGCTCTGGATGCCGCAGCACAAAGTGACCAATAAGGTCAGCAAGCACGAGGTCGTTGACGCGGTGCAATTGGCTCGCGTCTCGCATTCGACTCCCTCCTCCACCTCCTCTCATTCTGCTCCTGCCGCCGCCGTCACGGCGAAAAGGAGATTACCGCCGGAGGTTGAGGTGACCGTCGTCAATCCGAACAAAAAGATGCGGTCCGACGACTCCGTTGACATCGACCAGCAAAACGAAGCGTTGGAAGGCAGATACTGTACCATCTGCGACAAGGAGTTCACAAAACGTGCTGCTTACCAACGCCACATGGATGAGGTGCATCAACCAAATTCAGTTTTCTGTCCGGTGTGCGACAGGAGTTTTACGAGAAAATCGACGCTCCTAGTGCACATGAAGAAGCATTATGAGAGTGGGGAGACGAGTGCGTCCGGAGCTCAAGAAGACGAAGGTTACGCGTGTGATGTTTGCGGGGCGCAGTATGACAATGAGAAGGCATTGCGGGCTCACCAAGCGAGGCACCATGCAGAAGATTCGGGTGAGTCTGAGGATGAAGGTAACGCCCCAGCCGCCCTCCCTGGTGAATTCACGTGTGGGATGTGCGGGGACGGAGTCGCGACGCCTCGGGACTTGATCGCCCACCGCTCCATGCACGCAACTGTCACTAAATTTTTCTGCAACATTTGCAAAGTGTACTTCGCTCGAGCGTTGGATTTGTCGTCGCACACTCGCGCGAGGCATTCTGACAACGACAAAGTGTTTTTCCCTTGTGCCATGTGCGATCGGTTTTATATGAACAAGAAGAGTTTACAGCGCCACATTGAAATGGCGCATTGATATAAGATTTCTCGATCGACTGATTCAGCCGATTGAATTTTGCAATGACATGATAATATCTCAGGATATTCTATTTTGAGCATCGCTCTGACTTGACCATCTCGAGTTGGAGTATTGTGCTCATTTGTACATTATTTTTTTTCTTAAATTTTCTTTTTATTGTTTTCATAAATCGTTGGTTCTAGATTTCTTAATTTTTAGCGCGAAATTAATATTTTCGTAGTTGTAGTTATTTCTTGACGAAATTTTGTTTCCACCATTTTAATGCGATTCTTTTTTTGTCTGTAAGGCCTTGCTCACATACATTGTGTTATTTATTTTATTGGTGTTTATCTATAGTTTTGTAAAGACTGTTACAAATATTCAAAATAATGTAATAGTGTCATCGAACTCTGTTTGGAGAGTAATTAATGATTTTGAAGTATAAGTACTTATCATGATTTACGCAACAAATTATGGTAATTAGAGTTTAAGTTACAGTTAAGTAATAATTAGGATACTCTATTTTTAATATTCGAATCACGGGCCAAATTTTTCAACATAGTCAAAAATTATCAGTCATAAAGTCAAAACCAGTGTTTAACTTTTTAGCTAATCATTTTAATCATAATTTTACTATACGAAGAATAATGACTGTCGAAATTTAAAATAATCGTTTATGGATGAGTAAGATCATCAAGTATGTGTGATTTTTTTTTATAAATACCTAATACGTTTTACTTTAGATTGTAAATATTTTGAATTGTTTAAATAATTCGCCGGCGTAGATGAGTTTATGTTGATATGGAAATGAAAGGTCGTTTGAGTTTTATTGAAATGTACTGATTAATTATAATTTTAAAAATGTAATTTTCTTATAGAATTTAGAGAACCACTAATAGCATACCTCCTCATCTATGGTGATTCCCATCATGGTTTATGTAATATCCAACCACTAAATCATGGCCTATAACTTGATAAAATTATAAAACATTTGAAATATTTCCCTTAAATGTTTGTTTAGGGACTGTGGGTTATATTTAAACTAATTTAATTAAAATTAATAATCAAATGATATTAACAAATTTATTTTACCAGATTGCATAAACAGTGCCAAAATGTATTTATGTAGCAACTGTGTGAAAATATATATAATATTGTTAGATACTATAGGTATATTATAAACGTTGTTCCTGTAAGAAATAAATATTTTGTAATTTCTCAATGAAACATAAGCAATAGTAATGTGATGCATTTATTTAATCATTATACATCCATAGGAAATTAGATGTGCATATTTTCATTAAAAAATAAACAATCATATTATATTTTAAATCACTTTTACCGCAGGAACTAAAATCTTCAAGCTGTGAAATATGATAGTCTTATGTTTGTTGTCTAAAAAGTTTGAAATCATGTACTCATACTTCTCCCCGTTAGAATCTTATTCTACTGAGCGGCCGGGTCGTAGATCCAAGAATTCTATTGTGTTATGGCTGATAACGACCGCGGGCCGCTCAATTGGTTAAAACTAAGAATTGTAAAGCGTAAAGTATTCTTAATTTGATCACGTTGGAGGTTCGGAGAGCGATTAAAGATAGCCTATACAAATAGAACTACATAAAGGGTCTACTATTTAGGTCCTTAGTTCTTGGTTGTGGTCAACAAATGAACATTTTACGCTGTACCGTATTTACTCAACGTCAATTGATAGTTGATACCTTTTAAGACTCGTAAGACGTTGTAAAATTAAACTTTATTATGTACATAAAAAGGGCCATAGCGAAAAAATCACATTCTAGAGACACAAGAAATTTGTTTTAATCAAAAATCTTATTTTAGATGGTTGAAAACGGTATGGAGCGTGGTCCATTATATTTACAAAACGAATTCATTCGCTTTTTAATTCGTTATCTTTATATTACATCAACGAAATGTGCTCATATTAATTATTTATGGAATAAATTGTTGAATTTTACAACGTCCTATTTTTTCCACTTTCCATAGATGAGGTATACTTTTGTCTTTTGTGGTTTAATTAAAGTGACTTAATGAGTATTCTATAACTTTTATTTATTTAGTCTTAGGTACATACATACGTAATCTACGAAATATATTTGCATCCCCCCTCGAGTTTAGTAGGTACTTTGAATCCGAATTAGATTTAAACATCTTTAAGCGTTTTCTGGTAATCCTCAGACTCGAATTTGGTTTTACACGGCTAGTTAAAAAATCCTTGATAAATTGTTGCCAAAATGTAATCTATTTTATAATATCTACTATGTAAATAGGTAATATAATAATAATAATAACAACGCCCAAAGATCACGTACGTAGATCCTGGACCCTTACTAGGATTCCATGAGTACCCAGTAACTACGAGGACTCGCGTGTATTTGCGCGAGTATTTGCGCTTTTATTCTGTGCACAAATAAATGTCCTGCCACGGGAATCGAACCCGCCACCTCCGGATCATGAACCGACCTGCTCAACCACCTCACCACAGAGGCTGTCAATATAAATGACCATTGATCCACATCTTAATTAAGGGTTGTGTGCAGTGTTAACTGGTAGGTGCATACATAATCGTTGACCTCTGTTTATGAAGAAACAATGATACAACTACATAGACCAAAAAAAAAAAAATCCTGTCATCCATAGTCTGTAAGAATATTCTCTCTGTGTTCCACCGTTGAAAAGTATAGTAATAAAACGTGAAGTTTTTATGGCCAAATAGAATTTTTATTCAATTCACATAGTTAATTAGCTAACCTCATTACCGTATTATAGATGCAAACGCATTTGCTGACGGCGATTGATAGTTGGTAAGTGGCATGACTGTGTTAGTAGAAACGGTAGCATGCGTGCTCTTTCTAAGCCAAGTAAATTAAAAATGGCAACAATTGTCTCTGGTCTAAATTAAGTGACAAATGAAAGATTTTTTTTTGCCTTATTTTGACTCATTTTCTTGGGTCAGTAGATATTATTTTTATTGTGTCTGTAAATACAACATGCATTTACATAATCAATGTAAATAACTTTACCTACTTAAAATAAAATGGGTGGGCTTTAGGATACGAAATAAATAAACACACATTGTGATAGATTGCACAAAACATTTTAATATAAACTTAAAAAGTCGTACAACAATATGAAAAATTATTGACTAATTATATTAGCGGACTTGGAGAGCCGCTTTTACTATATTATGCAAATATTATATTATCTTTAACACTTCCATCGAATATATCTTACAAAAGAAAGAAAAAATAAAAAGTATTTTATAATAAAAAATCTCATTACTCTAAGTTATATTTAATTAAACTTACATCATAGATTTTATCTACAATACTGAAGCGTTACGGTCAGTTTTCCAATCGAGACGTCTCGATACATACACGTAATTAATAATAGGGTATCATAAAGTACGTTAAGGTATTGAAATCATACAACTACACTTAATTCTAAATCAAAAATATAAAAATAGTAAAAAATAGTTGTACATTTCCATTTAGTACAACTTGTGAGTGTTGTGCTTTGAATCTGTAGTGCGCGAGGCCGCGCCTGTCCATTCGCAACACTACAAGCTGTCAACTACCCGCGTACCAATTTTACTACACCGTTGCGTTGCGCCTACACTACCCACTCGTACTCCAGCCCCATTGAAAAACTGAGCCGGATGCTCGAGTGAAATATAAAAAAGATAAATAACACATCCATGGTATTTTTTTTCCATAAACTTGCATGCACCCGTTAGAATCAAGAATTTTCCTATCGTTTATTCCATATTCATGTCTTTTATAATAATAATTATGTATACCATACACGCTAGACCGGACGCCATGCCCTGATGCGGGCGACCGGTAATGTACACAAGGTCTAATATCTTCTTAAAAAAATACTGTTAGATTGAAAGCTAAACCTATAGTATGTATATTATGTTATTAATTATTACATTATAAGGGTACAATCGTACAAGTGATGATTACACTATGTGAGATCTCCGACGCCTTCGGGCGGCCCGCCGCCGCCGCGCCGTCCGACCGCGTCCCAACGGATATGCAAACATTTATTACACGTACAATTACAATACATACCGGTAGTAATACTAGAGTTAGAGTAAAGTATGAGTTATTCATTTCATTATTAAAAATACGTAATTTTTCTCTATTTGCTATTCATTTCCATTTGAAAAATTAGACGAATATCGCGTACGAATATATATATATTATTATGTGTACATATTTATATTATAAAGAATTCTCTTTTGGAGGACGAATGTATGTTACACAGACTCGCTCTAGAAGGTACGTCGTAAGCGCACGCGGCCGTGCGGCCTGCTCCCTTACACCCTACGTATATATCGAACGAAGACATCAAAAATCGACTGGCATTAAACATTACGAAAATAAATCGCCGGCGATCAGCCCGGCAGATTATTGCTCCTATCGATTAATTTACACATCGACATAACGAATACAAAAAGTTATGGAAAATCGTACGGATATCACAAGCGGCGGGCGGCGCGGGACGCCCCCGCGGAAAATAAAAAAATAAATCGCGGCGCGCGTCTCTCGTAAAAAAGTAAAGACTATGAGCGGATCGCGCGGAGCGTCTAGCGCTCGGGCAGGGCTCAGTTGGCGAGCAGGAGGTGCGCAGGCGCCGGCGGGTAAGGGGGCGCCGAGGCTGGGGTGGGATCGCGTCGCGCCACGAAGTAGGCCGCTGGGTCGGCGGCCGGCGAAAGCGCGCGTGACGCCAGTTGCTGCTGCACGGCGCGCTGCTTGATGTAGTTGCTGAACTCAGTAGGCGACATGCGGTTGGCACGCTTGCTGCTCGTCTTGAGCTTGGTGCTGCCGAACTTAGTCTGCGCGAAGGTGGCAGTCGTGAAGGTGAGCGGTTGTGCGCGGAAAGGCGGCGCGGGCGAGAACGCTGCCGGTGCGGGCGGGGACGGTGCCGCCGCTGGCTCCACGGGCCTGAAGCACTGCGCTTCGGGGTTGAACGCACGGGTCACCTGTGAACAATTCACAAACTAATTAATCAAAAGATAGAGCTTAAAAATATTAGGTATCAGGCAAGGGCCTTGATCGGGTTACTTTTGACGACTTGTGGTAGTAATAATAATAGTAATAATAACAATAAAGCCCAACGATCATATACATAGATCCTGGATCCTAATTAGGATTCCCTGTGTCTAGGGACCCAGGAACTAGAACGACAACTGTCCCCACAACATCCAGACTCAGAACAAGTATTTGCGCTTTTTTCCTGTGTATATCTATGCTCTACTTGTACTCTGACTGTGAATAGGTCAGTTGTGGTAGATATTATGTATTCTGTGCCCCTTATTTATCTAGTTAGAATCGATCATTGCACGCCTAAAGCTAAATCATGTCATTAGGTACGTATTTAAACGGCGGAGACACCAAGGCAACTTATCGTTGATGAATGGGGTTGTGCCAACGACCACCTGATAATATTATTGCCAAAAGATTACGCCAGACGCGGATGATTGATTCAACTGTTGTCTACGCATTTAATTTGATTGCTTTTATCTTTTAATCGACAGTAGGTACTATCCTCATTTGGTGTCTGTTTGGTTTACGTTGCATAGTATTTCTAGAAGCAACCAAAGCCAAGACTGCAACATTAATGATAAACAATTCAATGTAAGATGAAGCTGATTATTTGCAACAAAAAGAAATTATGAAGGGAAACATCTTCAGAATTTAATTTTTATATTGGCTTTTATTTGGTACCTAAGCGTTTGACCGTATAGTTAAGTCTTATAAAAGAACCACCAAAGACCGTATTTCTTATAATCCTCATCTCTGTAAAATATATGTCTGATCTTCTGGTACCTACCCATAATGGTTTTAAAAAAATACACATAACTAATATACATTATATTAATATTAATAACATTACACACCGAAAACAGTATTAAGTACTGTACAAGTAGTAGTTAAAACTCTTATTTTGCTGTCGTGGATGGGTAGCGATGTTTGCCACAGAATGACTAATAATCCTTACATAGGCTTTTGTCATGCGAACAGCCAAAGAGTGGAACGCTTTAACTCAAATAGAGAGTGAACAGGTATCTCCTGGGCAAGCGTATTACATCCTAGACCGTATCATCACTTACCATCTATATATAGGTGAGATAGTGGTCAAATACAAGACTATTAAACAATAAAAAATAATCGCCAGATTGTCACATATACTAGATCTTGTCTATGCGATCCTATTGTATAGTTCGGGTCATCACGATAATAATGACAAAACTTTTCTTTTCGATAATTACCTACATAAAAGGTACCTAGATATGTAAATCAAGCGGTCAATACCCACCGCGACTTATAATTTATTTGTTATTTAGGATTAACAAACAGTACACAACAAACAATAATCTTAAAATAGTATAAGCCTTAGAATGTAAGTAGTTAATGTACCAACAACGATGACCACAGACCGATAAGAAATATAATGAAAACAGAACAGAGAGATGTATATTCTTTAGATATTAGGTCTTTACCTATGAAATTGCCGTTTTGTTTGAAAAAAGTTAAAGTTTTTTTTTTTCGAAGTTATTTATTTCTTTTATTCAAAGTAATCACCCCTGCAATCAATGCATCTTTGCCAACGCTGTGGCAGTTTATGGATGCCCTTCTTGAAAAAATCAGCAGGACGGGAGACAACAAACTCTTCAAAGGCGTTTTGTACTGCCTCTCGGGAATTGAATTTTTTTCCCGCTAAAAAGTTGTCCAAATTTTGGAAAAAGTAATAGTCGGTAGGCGCAAGATCTGGTGAGTATGGCGGATGAGGGAGAGCTTCCAAACCCAACTCATGCAGCTTAGAGACGGTCTGTTGTGCAGTATGGGGTCGCGCGTTGTCGTGAAGTAGCAGTGGAGACGACCGATTGACCAAAGCTGGTTGCAGACGTGCGAGTTTCGCCATCATTGTGGTCAGTTTTTCAATGTACACATCTGCAGTAATGCTCTCGCCGTTTTGTAAAAAGCTATGATGAATCACACCAGCACTAGACCACCAAACTGTGACCATCACCTTTCTAGGGGTCATTTTTCGTTTTGCACATTGCTTTGGTACCGAACCAGGATCTAACCAACTTGCTGAGCGCTTTCGATTGTCAAAAAGAATCCATTTTTCGTCGCACGTAACAATTCGGTTCAAAATTCCTTCATTTCTGTGCCTGTTAAGCAGCGCAACGCAAGTCTCGACGCGTACGTTGCGCTGGCGATCGTTAAGTTCGTGGGGCACCCATCTATCAAGCTTTTTTATCTTGCCAATCTGTCGCAAATGGACCAATATTGTTTTGATGCTAACATCAAAAGCTGCTGCCAGCTCAGCTGTAGATTGAGATTCATCAGCTTCCACAATCGCCTTTAATTCATCATTGTTGACCAAAGTTTCCGGAGGACCACGAGGTTCATTTATCAAGTCAAAATTCCCAGAACGGAACCGAGCAAACCAATAACGGGTTGTACGTTTGTTTGTACAGTTCTCTCCGTAAACGTCGTTGATGTTACGTGTCGTTTGTGCCGCGTTGGTGCCACGACGGAACTCATATTCCATAATTACACGAAATTTCAAAGTATCCATTATGAGGAAAAATGTTGAAATGTAATGAAAATACAACGCTAATCAATAAACAAAAGACTTATATTGTAAATAGAATGTCATATTTTTAAAACAAAATTAATTTGAATTTAGAATTCATAGCCAATCAAAACTTTTTTTTTGTTTGAAAAAGTCTGTACTGCAAAACGGCAATTTCATAGGTAAAGACCTATTATTTAGTAACTGATTCCTAAATATCACCTTAAAGTGAGTATCTAATTGTATACTATAAAAACAGTTGCTCATAGTTTCAGTTTCCTTGCCATCTGGGCTATTGCCAGACAACTTGACAATCTACTAAATATTGTTAAAATGTTTGGCTACATACAGGGTATGCGCTCACCTCTCGGTCGGTCCGCTCGTCAGCAGCTCTCTCGTCATTGCTGAATAGCACCTTCACGGCTCCCTTCTCCCCGATGCGGTATGATACTTCACCTGGAATTAACGGAAAATATAAATTAGAATTATTACTAGTATCACTGAGTAAGGAATTCAATAGGTATAGGTTTGACATTGAAAATATGGGCCTTGAATGAGTCTTTCTTATTTTTTGAGGGTTCAACTAGAAAATCTGACATCGTTTTCCATCTTGTTGTCATGTGAAAAAACTGTTGGATAATTTTTAGGTATATCCAAATCAGCGTACCGTAGGTAGGCCTTAAACTAAATCACGGACGGGACCGTTGACGGTTTCATAAGTAGTTAGGTACCTGACTCCTAAGCTGATAATCCTCATTTAAGCCAGATTATTAAGTCTAAGACCAAACTGTAACCGTTCCGTCGAATAAAGAAAACACTACTTAGATACAGCAGCGGTCAGATTCATAGTCCGTATAAGTGTCCTCACGACTGGTACTTACTGACCTCGTCCAGTTATCGTTAACCAATGCAGCTCCATAGTATCTTTGTTGACTTTGTCGCAGTTGACTTTGTGACACGTCCTACACGATTTAATGGTACATTGTCAACTTTTATTACGACAGAGGGACATGCTAAGTGTGAACTACGAAGACCATGGTCCCACAACACCCAGACTCAGAACAAGATTTGCGCTATTTTTTTTCTGTGCAACAAATACTTGTCCTGCCTCGGTAATCGAACCTGCCGCCTCCGGGTTATGAGCCGATCTGCTCAACCACCACACCACAGAGGCTGACAAGATTTGAATGACAAGGTACCTACCTATTTTATTCTTTCTAAACAGCTTTCTCTTATATAGCCGTTAACGGACAAATCTTGTACTCTTGATAATAAATGTACTGTGAAGTTTTTATATTAGATAGACAACTATTTATTCTTTACCTGGATCAATCCAGACAGCCAGATCTCTTGGAAGATGTTCCAGAACATCCCGGACTGGCACGCCAGACTCCTTCGCCGCCCTCTCAAGCACAGGGTCCAGAGGTCCTCCAGTCTTCAAGCATCGGAAGGCTGATCCTCTGCAGGGCCTCTCAGGGTACCAGTGTCCCCGGAACTTGTCCTTCAGTGCCTTCTCCAGCTCTTCGCCGAAGATGTTGACCCGTCGCCGCGGCAATTTGTTGTACAGGTACGATATGACGAAGTTAAGGGCGACTTGCACTTCAATATGCATTTTGGTCTCGCTGTGGACAAGAGAAAATATATGGTTAGTATTCTTCATTGTTAGCAGATAGATGGTGATCAACGAGCCCTAAATACGGGGCTTAGAAACGTTAAATTTGGAGACTGAGTTGCGCCCCGCGGTTTCACCCGCGGATAAAAAGTATCCTATGTATTCAACTAGCCTATAAGCTGGCTGCTATCTCAATTTCATCAAAATAGGTTCCGTAATTACGGAGACTAATGGTAACAAACAATCACAACACACAAACAGTCGCATTTATAATTTTACAAAGTAGGATTACTTATAAGGGGCGTAGTGTAGTTACCCAATAGCAAGGTTCACATTTAAAATATTTTTGAAAGTTTTAATAATAAACACTGCATAAAAAGTAGAATAACTATCTCGGGATTTTCACTTGTTTCACTTGTTTACCTGCTAATTTCAAATTCAGCAATGAGAAATAAAATACGTAATTAACTACATAATTACATATTCCTCAGCTATACAATGTTTATTAGAAAGGGTTTTGTAGTAAAGTATGTGATATTACTGGTTGTTAAATAAAGACTTAAGAAAGATGAAGTACTATTAAGAAAGATGCTTCCCTCAAGGGAAGCATCTTTAAGAAATTTATTAAGAAAGATGCTTCTCTCAAGGGAAGCATCTTTCTTAAAAGCCTGCCTAAATATTGAAGAATTGCACAATGTTGAGGTGATTTTTTAATAGAAATGGCGTTATATTTATATACCTATAATATAAATACGACAGACGAGAACACTTACATAGGTATTTTGCATTCTGAAAGGATGACTACGGTACCAAAATTAGTTTGATATGTCCGACTATACTAAAGTTGGACAGCTCTTAAGTTCGAACTTATCCTTCTAAGATATGCCATCGTAGATCTTCTAAGATATGTCTGGAAGAGATCACTTTAAGCGATAAGACCGCCCATTGTGACACTTCATTTTTAAGTTTTGCTTGTCACTTGTTCCTGTAATGTGGTGTTTCAATAAAAAGTTTTATCTATCTATCTAGGTATGCCTACTATGCATTTGGGTATTTCACAGAAGAATAAGCGTGAACTTAGGAGCTCTCTAACTTTAGTTGATTGATTGATTTTGAAATTCCTTTATTGACATAACATTACATTTTATTTTGTAGGACTTAGCGTCAGTGTCTAAGTTACAAATTTATTCTAAGAATATAAATTGTTTTGTAGGCTGAAGGCGCCTCTTAAAACTAATAGCACTTAACAAAGTTTATAAATATAAGGTTCTATTTAAATCATAAATTTTAGGGTAGATGGAAAAAAAAGAAAATATTAACATTACGCATTACTTTGCTACTTCGTGCGTTTTTGGCATGATAATAACATAACATATTAACATTCAGCTAATAACATAACTAAATCCTCAAATAGGAATATTGTAGGTGTTCTAATTATGTATTTGCAGACAAAAAGTATCTAATCATTGTATCAATTATCCGGTTTCCACAGTGTCCAGGGCCAGATGACGATGCGTGAAATATCCATAAACATTTATTTAATTTGGTGTAAAGAACATAAATAAAGAAAGCAAACATATGAGCAAGTCGATCTTCCATATACAATCAATTTTATATCTTTGAGGTCCTAAAGTGAAACAAGAATACTGCTAATTGCGACTAATATTATATGTAATATTAGTCTCAATTAGCAGAATTATTTAGTACAGACAGACATTAGAGATTTGAGTTTTAGTACTATAAATTGCTTCAGATTGATGTACCTATGCACGCTACTAAACTAGATCCTTCCTAATAAGGAAAAGAGCTAAATAGGTCTACGCTTTGTAAACAATCGATCATCAAACGTCCTCAAACTATATTGTTCTTTATCAAAGAAACGACATTGAACGTACCAAAAGTGGCACATCATTACATTGAAATCATTTATTGCGGCCGTGGTAATGAAACCATCCGTAACTGTGACTATTAGCGTAACCGTCCGTAATAGTAAACATTTCCGTAATTTGCGTTTATAGTGTTCAATGAAAGATATTATAGTATATATAGTATATAGTTATAGTATAGTAGTAGTGAGAAAGAGAACTGCTTTTTTTCAAACTCATATATTGTAATGGGCTTGCTATATATTATTTGACAATAAGCACTTTGTAATTTTATATGCTTAGTGAAATAACTTAATTTTAAGTACCTAATATAATTTTGACTTGTAAAAGTGCTAAAATTAGCCTATTTGCAATAAAATGTTTTGACTTTGACTTTGACTATACACAGGCACATGTATATGTTGCCACAAATATAAGCTAATCCGTCCCGGCTTCGCACGCGGTTTAATTCTCCTTGTTAACGTCCATGGAAAGAAAGAAGAGAGGGGGGAAGATAGGAGAAAAGGATGAATGGATGATACGGTGAATAGAACATTTTTTTAAATGTTATTGAATGATGTGACGAGCTAGTCGTTCACCTGATGTTAAGCGACGCGGCTGCCTATAACAAAACAGTGTCATTTGTCCGAAGTCCAAAATATAAAGTTTCGCGCGACACTGCACTGCGCACATCATCCTGAGACATAAGCACAGTCTGGTAATAAGATTACTCGACTGTGAGATCAGATCATTTAAAAAAAAAAAATAATAAAGTCTCATTTGCCCAGTAATTTCACTAGCTGCAGTGCCCTTCAAACCGGAACACAGTAGTGCTTGCACACTACTGCTTGGCGGCACAATAACTGGCAAAGCGGTGGTACCTACCTAGACGAACTTTGCAGAAAAGTCCTACCACCTAAAATCATCATCTTCAATGTATAGAATTGTACCTGTAATGTTTTATTAAAAGCGTGATTAAAAGTATTGATAAAGATTGCTGAAGTATCTTGATTGTTTTTGTTTCATATTGTCATTATAATAAACCTTCTTGGCTGCCGTATTTTGATACCCTAACCTAACTCTACTATAAAACATATGCCGAAAGATAGAGTCGGAAACTTTCGATTTCTAATGAAAGGGAAAATTGTATACAATATAGTAATTTAATTTTAGATTTCTGGCACAATTTAAATGGGTAATAGTAACCTACTCCGTAACTTTAGGTCAGTTGAGGCTAAGGCTTAAAATAGGGCTGCGCCAAGTCAATAAAGGATCCAATCGATAGACTCGTAGAATAGACGATTATGTGCAAATAGATTATTCAAAACTTGATTGCTTTGAAGACGTTTCATAGAATTTCATCGATTCTTTTCGAATATAGGGCGTTCGATGAATTCAAAATGTTCTTGCATATGTATAGCTAACCGGTTATCGTGTGTAATTTACAATTCGTCATCAGCCTGAAAACTCACTGCTGACATAGGCTTCCTCCATAGAACGCCACTTTGGGCGGCTGCTTGCATTATTTATTTTCCTTGCTTGCTTGATTTGCTTGCTTGTTTGGTGGCGTATAATTAAAAAATACCAATCAGTCAATAAATGTTTATTAACTTTCTGGTTGGAAAATATCACCTTTTCGTGTTTTTTTTTATGTTAGTGAATGATGCAACGAGCCAGTCGTTCACCTGATGTTAAGCGCCACGGCCGCCCATAACAGAACAATGTCACACGGAACCCCAAAACATAGAGTTTCGCGCGACACTGCACTGCGCACATCATCCTGAGACATCAGCACAGTTTGGTAATAAGATTACTTGACTTGATTACTTGTATGTAAAGGGTGGTTATTGGCATGGCCACATCAAGTGCCATAGAATATCAGGCTTACATCGTCTTGAACCACGTGCAGGACTCACAGAAGACGTGACGAATTTGGGGGTTTCATTAAAACTATGTAGGTATACTACTGGAATAGCGCAACGAGACACATGAAATTCATACAGAAATTGATTTTTCTTCTATGTAGGCAGATTATATTCCTGATGGTACATTTAAACGTTTGTTATTCTAGAGTTGGCTCACGTCACGCGATCGACATTGCCAGACCGAATGGTTGTCGTCTACCGATAGTATCTAGGCATTGATATTTTGTCATATATGAATAGCCAGATTGAATTATATTTAGCTGTCTATTGTGTCATGTCATTTTCTGTTGTGTCAAAGCGATAGAACAGTTATTTTGCAGATAAACCAACTTATTATACTTTTAATCACGGAATAATTCAATATTTAATCACGGATTTTCCGTTCTTAAAATATACAATATCGGTTTAAGTATTTATTTTTTTATTTATATTTATTTATTTATTTTTAAATGCTTGCACACTTACAGCGACGCAAAAATGTGACGAGCCAGAAATACAGTATAATATAGACGATTACATAGTCAATTACAATTTACTAATCAGGTCAATTATAATAGCAATTTGTAAGAAAAAAAAATGTCATGAAAACCAATTAATACACACATTAATATATATAAAAAATCACATTAAAAAAGTCAAGGTTGTTGTTGAGCAGGTCTCACAAAATTTACACGGTCGGCCAGGCAATAATATAGTAAGAGATACGCATGTCTTATCAAAAGCTATTCCACCCCATATTTATAGTCATATATAAAATTATATTAGCCATTCCAATTCTATCCCGTTCAATACCTGTACTATCTAGAATTTAAATTATATGTACATCATCTCAGGGTCGCATCACACCGTCGGTCGACGCACCCGACGACTCACTGGTGACGACACGAGCGTTGGCCAACAATGTTTCCGTGCAAAATTAATTTTGGCTTTCCGATGTTGCTAGTGGGTGAATGGTGACGCGATTGGAGTGCGATGACTGTGGATGTGGCAGTGGTATACAGGATGTAATCGTCAAGAATGTCCAGGCGATTCCGGACATAATAATTATCAGAGTTTAGTAAAACGTTGCCAATAACCTTTTAGATATAAGAAAGATTATTCAAAAGTTTAATATTAAATACATCTTCTTGTCTTCTTGACTTAGAAAACACCTAACAGTTTCATAAATATGAATAGTACCAACGAGAACTTTTTTAAAATGATTTTGTGAGATCTGTTTTTTTTTTTGTACTAGGTTGATAGACTTCCGTTGACCACATTTCTCCAGATGTTAAAGGCTGCTCGCGATGATGTAATAACATCTTTACCTCAAGTAAAATATCATAAAAGCACTTCTTGTATCATTTTGTTTGTAAGAGCGTCAGATTATCTCTAAAGAATAAATCAGAGGTTTAAAATTAAAAGAGCCATTGATAGCATAAACTTATTAAATACATTTTCTGTTTTATGAATATATACCTAATTTGTTTGAGTAGAATACAGATGTGTACATAATAAAACTTAATAAATTAATAAATATACAAGTAGGTAGCGTCAGTGTGATTGTAATATAAGAATAAAAGAGATTTGCATAAGTATTATGAGAACGGGGATTTGCGTCATAATATGTCATTGTATTTAAAACGTAATTAATGAATCGTGTAATTACTTATGTAGTTATATGGCTGCATATTTAATAAAAACTGCAACTATACTAGAGTCAAGGATAGACATTAAAATACCGTTCTAATTAATTTTGGTAGTTTTAGAGAAAACCTACATAATTATTAGAAAAGTTATAGACAATTTAAACAAATTGGGGTAAAATGTTTGTTGACTTAATATGTATTTAACAATAAAAAAAGCTAGCTAAAAACATCTTATAGGTAGGTTAAGGGCTAAAAAACTTCTTATAGCTAGGCTATGGATCAAGTCAAATTTAAACAAAAAATCGGTTCTTGCCACAGATTAGAGAAAAAACAATTACTCTGTGATATATCCTTATATACAATACCAGATCCAGATAAATAGATACGTAGACGTAAAATTTAGACCACCATGTATATAGATACATAGGCGTCAGGGGTAAAAATTAATGGAAACAAATCTTAACCTACTAAAGTTTCTTGTCTAATACGGAAAAAGGTTATAAAGAAAATAAGTATTCATTTGGTGCTTTCTGTAAACCCTTAAAATAACAACAAGCATTCTGAATTTAAATTCTAAACAACAAATAAATAAACAAACTCCGTTATACTGCACTTAACGTAATACAACGCATCCATTTGGCTCTAGTTTTCGTAGCTCGTTGTTACGGGGCATCCCGTCCCAGTCACGTGCCCGCCCCTGACTGTTGTCGCGGCTTTTCTACTGAAATATATTTTCTACAACAAACCAGAAATATCTGCAAGAATTATGTAAAAACGTGTAAAACAACTGACGATATAGATCTTAGTATTCGGTCTTTATTATGGAATTGCATGTTGTCAAACTAGCTATCCTACTTTGAATTTGAATTTTACTTTGAGTTGGCTATACTTATTAGGTATCTCTAAAAACGCACACAACTTAGAAACCAAACTCAGTCCGAACCTACTATGTACTATATGAAAAACTCTGTGAAATTGCAAGTTAGTTTAATTTTAATCGATTATTATGAATATATACTGACTGGCTTGATAGCTCAGTTAATAGTAGCTCTGCCTTCATAACTGTGGGTTGTGGGTTCGTTTCCCGCCCAGAACAAAACATTTTCGTGATGTTTTTTCTGTGTCTCGGTGTGATATTGTTTTCTATGTATGTATTTACTAACAAAAAGTATCTAAGTATTATATCAGTTATCTGGTACCCATTGTACAAGCTTTGCTTAGTTTGGGGCTAGATGGCGCTATGTGAAATGGTCACATACATAAATTTAAAAAAAAAGCAAAACCCTTTTATAAGTAAGACTTTATAAATTCTGCTCTTTCAATGTATCGTAATCAGATTATTCTAGAAAGCATTTTCGAAAATTACAGCATAAACAAGAGCATTAAACATGGACCTGATTAAATTATCCCTAAACATTTACTCCAAACTACCCTTCTCTATTTGTTGAAATATGGTTACAATGTTTATTGTACCGTACCTATTTTCAGTCTATTGCTTAGGAGTCTAGTACTTTCCTTGCGTCGCGTCGTAAAGAGATATTTCTCTAGGACGTGATCGTTGTGCGAAGTCGGCATGAATGATTATAGTGTCAACTGACTACGCCATAGAATAATAATTCGAGAACGCCACATATATAAAATAGGTGTAGTACAACAGTAGGACCTAAATTTCTTATTTTTTGTACAAAATAAATACTAGCATTTGGTCACCTGATGCCTCCTCCAACCATTTGGCCAAGTCCCTGTATATTTAAGTATTTGTACATACGAAAAAATAAGCGATAAATATTTGTTCTGAGCCTGGGTGTTGTGGGACCATGGTCTTCGTAGTTCTTGCGTCCCTAGATACCGGAAATCCATGTTAGGGTCCAGGATCTATGTATGTGATCGTTGGTTGCTATTTATTATTATTATTACATTATTACACATATATATAAATATATATATATATATATATAAACGTATATAACTCAAAGGTGGCTGACTGACATAGTGATCTATCAACTCACAGCCCAAACCACTGGACGGATCGGACTGAAATTTGGCATGCAGGTAGATGTTATGACGTAGGCATCCGCTAAAAAAGGATTTTTCGAAATCCCACCCTTAAGAGGGTGAAATGGGTGATTGAATTATTTTCCCATAAGCCACGCCACGGGCGAAGCTGCGGGCAGAAGCTCGTTACACATACTATTACTTCAATTACCTAATAGATAGTTTTACAAACATTAATAAATCCTAAAAACTTGTATCCACTTGGCGATCGTTGACCTCAATGCCTTATAGTTATATCAATTAATATGTATACTAAGTAAAATAAATTGCTGTAAAGTTTTACGGATTAATATTTATAACCTGGGAGTTTTCAAGTCAGAGTGAACAGGTATCTTCTAGGCAAGCATGCACCATCTTAGAACTATGTTATTGCTTAACATCAGCCGTGGCAGTGGTCAAAATAAAATAAAAGTTTTTTGGATATATTTATTTCCAATATAATTCAGCCTCAACAAAAAAATAACCTATTCAAAATCAGCTTAATCCTGAAATACTCATTCATTTTCCTTTCCCTTTTTTCCTTGCCCCATTTTTTAGCTCTATGATAATATATTATCTACTTACATCCAAGGTCTAATACGAATAAATAACGTAGTAATATTTCTTTAGGTAAACACGGGCCGCCTCGGAAAATATTTTCCTTCCGAGATCAATTGGCAACGGTCTGAATGAAAACAAAAATATTTTCGACAGTCATGATTTCGTCGTTATTTACAGTTTCTGTCTATGTAAAAAAACATACAGTTATCCTTAAAATATTGTTATTTTATACACAACATTAAAGACACAATTTACTTATAAATATAATACTAAACTAAACTAGAACTATAAAACTAAACTATACCTAAAATCTTAAATTAGATAAAACAAAAAAAAAACCCGTTGGTGGAGGGAAAAGTGCCCAGAATGCTGGCAGCATTACCACGTTGCATTCAACAATGCTTATTTTTTGTACAACCACCAACTGTTTAGCCCTGTGTATTCCATTGCCATTGCATTGTTATTTTCATATTTTATTTTGTATAATTAAGTGAAGGCTTGGAGCCCGATGATTTAATTGAAAACATGATGTGTGTAAACGTGACTTCAGTCACTTTTTAGGTTGTTTTGTGTCGATTGCCTTTGCCCAATGACATTTTTTATTGTTTGACAGTCTTGCGTTTGACCACTAACTACATAGATGGTATACGTGACGTGCGGTCTAGAATGTAACACACGCATTATGGGATAAATAGGAAAATATTTCAGAAAACACTGATTTTTTTAGTTTAAATGCTATCATGAGTATGGTACATTTAAAAAAAAAAATAATCGCTACACTCACGTCAGTTACGCCGACTTCAGTTTCTAGTCCCAAATAACAAGACATTATTCTTTTATTATAAACCTATCAGATACAACCAATACTCAAAATATCAGATAATTTTATTATTTCTTGAGTATATATAGGTACTGAGTTTATTTGAAAAATCTATACCTACTTTTATCTAAATATATGACGGAGGAGGCTGGCCGTCACCGTCATCAGTAGCACTCATCGTCAATCCTTTTCAATGTGGGCGTCGGTGGGTAATGTTGGATGAAAGAAACAGACTTGTAAACTCAATCAGACTATAATCTCAAGTACAGTAATAATTAGGTAAACACGTAAGTAGCTAGGCAATCATAAATAGCAGAACGCGCGATGGTTCAGTGATGTCCGCACGCGCCGACCGCCATCGGAGAAGTGTCGTCCCAACACGAGTCACGACACCACAATGGCGCGCGTATCACCAACTCCATCGAGCACCAACAGATGGCGCTTGCGTTCCGGATATGACTCGATTAGGACCGCGTCAACAGATGGCGCTGGAGTACCAAAATCGACTCGATTGCGACATATATATAACTCAAAGGTGACTGACTGACTGACATTTTTTTTTTATGTTGAGGAATGATGTGGCGAGCTAGTCGTTCGCCTGATGTTAAACGACACGGCTGCCCATATCACTCGAAACTCTAAAGTATAGAGGTTCGCGTGACACTGCACTGCGCCCGTCATCCTGAGACATCAGCACAATCTAGTAATAAGATTACTAAACTGTGAGATCAGATCATAAAGTCTCATTTGCCCAGTAATTTCACTAGCTACAGTGCCCTTCAAACCGGAACACAGCAGTGCTTGCGCACTACTGCTTGACGGCAGAATAACTGGCAAAGCGGTGGTACCTACCTAGACGAATTTTGCAGTAAAGCCTAAACCACTGGACGGATCGGACTGAAATTTGGCATGCAGGTAGATGTTATGACGTAGGCATCCGCTAAGAAAGTATTTTCGAAATTCCACCCTTAAGAGGGTGAAATGGGTGGCTGAATTATTTTCCCATAGGCCACGCGGCAGGCGAAGCTGCGGGCAGAAGCTCGTAAACTATAAAGTCAAAAATCTTAAGTTTATCTTATCACACATTGGACCAATGAAAACAAACGTACTATAATTGGCCTTGACCTAAACCTACTTTTCTCAAAATATTGATAACGAACTAGAAGTCTTTTTACTTAAATAAATGGAAGTCCCTGCTTGAACCCTTTGAAGAGCCCTCGGGAAGTTTCCAAGTCAGATAAGTTTGTTTGGAATGAGCGACATTTGTCGGGGAAAGTTTACTGAGAATGCGAAACGAGATAAAATGAATTAAGCTATTTAAAGAGTTAACAAAAGGGAGCGCAGGAATGGGATTTACTTTCTGTGGTCGTAGGAATAAGGAGATGTCTCTATGCGCGTCGCAACCGCAGAAATTGTATTACAAAATACGCCGCGTGTAAAACGCTAGCCTAAATATCTGCTAGTGTAGCCTTGAAACCAAATCTTGAGGTGAAAATAACGTTGCGATTGTATCGCTCGTAAAAAGGCACTGAAGTGCCTGAAGTAAGTTACCTAACTTTTTAGTAGGAGATTTTTAATTGAAGAAAACGTTGAAAGCAAAGACTGGCTCAGGTACAAAAGTTTTATGGTTACATTTTAACTGCAAAAAAATTCTTTTCACAAATTTAACAAAGAGTTTTGTAATAATCACAATCAGCACCCTACAGCGCTCATAAAAACAAAACAACTGTATACTTTTTATATAGACATTTTGTGTTTTTTCTTACATTGCTTATACGACTGTAAAATATTCTTATATTAGATCGGTAGGGTAAGCAGGGGGAATTGCGCTCACCGGGTAATGGCGCGCACCTCTAGAAGAAAATGGTCCATAACAACATGCCACCATACGTAAAACTGGGGAGGAGAAAGGTCTCTAACACGTAGCGATGCGCAGGGGCAGTCAGCTCGTGGCAAGTGACGGTAAAAAACGTTTATTTGTATTCGGCTACCCTGAACTAACCTACGTACAAGCAGTCTGCTATTGCTCACAGTTCCGACGAGAAGATAAAGTCGCCAAAAGCCGTTGGATTCAAATGGTTTGATGTATAACGGTTACCGTAACCCATTTTCTGCATTGGACCTTTTTCGGCTGATGATGATGACTGTGGCGTTAGTGAGATAGAGAATTAAATCCTTATAGTATACTTATCTATCTCATACTTGAACTCTCGGCTAAGTTTAGTTTTAGTTAGGTTTTAGTTTAAGTTTAGTTTTAGTAAACTAAACTTTATACCTCTATATGTACCAACCTATCATTTTTTTTTTAAAGTCAAGGATAAAATTTAATTTACCATATGAAGCAGGCTTAAAAGATATTTAGGGAAGTATCTTTCCCTTAGTTTTATTATTTCAGAGTAAATTATATTTAGTTCTTCAGAACCGATTTTTAATGAAGAAATAGGATATCATAAGCTTATGAATGAGAGAAATATAATAACATATCATTATGAACTACTGAGTCTATAAAAAGCTATAATACAATGAACTTATCAAAGGTCGAATGTGGCCTAATATAACGTAATACTGTGAAGGAAGTAGCGGCCCGCCGGCGGCGGTACATTTTCCAGGTAAGCGGTTCCCACCATTATTTTGAACAAAGCCACCCTTGTCACGAGAAAGGTCATGATGAGAAATGGCGGAATTGACGCTTGGTGTAATTATTGAGCGAAGGGCGGGATAATTTTTTTTATGTTAATGAATGTGTGCAAGCTACCCATATCAGTTTGCAGTGTAACTTGGGACTCTAAAGTTTAGAGTTTTGCTTGACATTGCACTGCGCTCATCATCACAATCAAAAAGAGTGTGCACAATCTAGCAATAAGATTACTAGACTGTGAGATCAGGTCATAGAGTCTCATTTGCCCACTAATTTCATTTACTACAATGCCCTTAAAACCGGAACACGTCATTATTAATTCTGATAATAACAATTTCCCGCTACAAGCTATCGCGGTGAAAGGGATGCTACGTTATTTCAAACTATCTTTATATTAAATTTGACTAAAATCTGGTCAGCCGTTCAAAGGACACACAGTATTCGTATAATATTTAGTATGGAAAAATTACATAGTGTTAAGTTTTAGTGCTATAGTGGCTAATTATTAGTAAGTCCATGATGAAACAACGTTCATAAAAAGTGGTATTTTTACAAAATAGTTAATAAGCTTAATAAGTTAATAGCTTTTTATAAAAAGGTTTAAAAAAAATGTGCGGGGCAGTCTTTGGGGACTGCCGATAGAAGTGAAAACTAAGTAACTTATGACTTATACTAATATCATGGAAAGCGTGCGGTGACAATGACGCGAGTTTCACGCTTTTTGTTCCCCCAAACAGTATACATACAACCCAAAAAAAATGCAGCGTGAAAGATGGCGTGTTTTATATGTATATAAAAAACCTTGTAATATTTGCAACAAAAGTCACTGGTGATTATATAACTCAATTCTAACATTCTGATCCTAAATCTCATAAAAGTACGCTAATAATGTTTACTAATATTATCGAGATCAAGGTCACAATATTTGACAAACGGCCACTTAAGATTATAGACCTTATATATGTAGTAAAAATTTTTACACAGTTATTAGTCGCTGTGCTATATAGAATCACCTCCGCCTCCGCCTATGACTTGTCCACGCGTGTCAGTTTCCCAGGCCGGCGTTTACCTAAGCATGTGAAGTACCAAGGTCGCTGTAATTAATTTACCTAACATTAATCACGCACCCGTATGCTACTGACTTTGCTCCTGATGACTGCTTTCAGACCGTTACGGAATGTGGTGAGCGGTTCTATCTATAGTCTATCATTAACATAACATCAGAGTCTTTTCGAATTCACTTCTATATTCTAAACGTCACGTCATGTCGAAAATCTATACTTTATAGCAACAGATTTTTGACAGATTTTTGATATGTATATGTCAAAAATCTGTGTGTAGTTGAACCCCGCGGTTTCACCCGCGGATAAAAATTATTTTAATTTTTGCTCATCCCACGGGAACATTTCACTTTTCCGAGATAAAATGTAGCCTATATGTTAATCCAGTGTATAAGCTATCTTGGTGCCGAATTTTATCCAAATCCATTCAGCCGTTGAGTGTGAAGGAGTAACAAACATATACACATACACACATACAAACTTCGCCTTTATAATATTAGTGTGATAAGACCTGCTAGGCGATCACGTAACTTGACTGCACGAAACTTTGGACTCCATTCAGAGATGAGTCAAAAGAAGGAATGATGCGTTGGTGGAAGCTAAGCTCCAGAGCATAGAACATCGAAGTAAAGTTGCCAGATTATCGAATTTTTATACTCAGACTCTATTCAGATTCTATTCCTTATTAATATTATATTCAGTCTGCATTTTGGAGAAAGTGCGAAATAATTACACGATCTTATTCCTCTGTCTCCCTCCTTTCACTGTACATCAAGATGCACAAAAACATAGCCATATACAGTTGAAATACCATAAACCCACACTAAACGTTTTGCTACGCACTTTATAAATGAATATGAAGTCACAAACATAAAAAACATACAACTGAATTGAGAACCTCTTCCTTTTTTGCAGTCGGTTGAAAATGCTGCAATAAAGAAGTCTTTAAGGTTGGTGCAGCTGATGACACTGAGAGATAACGAAAGAAGATTACTATTTACATAACTACACGTTAATTGTAAACGTAATCGTTTGTGTCTATTATTATGCCATTATTTAATATGCATAATGAATGTATTTTATAGGCGGAACAGCCTCGATATATCCTTCTAATATATGTGCATCATAAAAGTTTCAATATTAGCAAGATTAAAATGCATTTTAATTGGTATAGTCTTAAGTCTGACTTATAATTGAAGGGTTGAGAATAAAAAGGGTTTAGCTGTCAAATTGATAGTTTCGAGAAAATCGACTTTAAACTCCAACGGCGTCGTTTTAATGTAGAGTACTTATAAGGTAATAGAAAAGGCTTATGTAAGTTTCAGTTGCTTGAAAATGTTTTAATTCTATTTTAAAATACTAAATATAGTACTAATTCAAATATGATATGATATAATAAATATAATAATGTTTTTATGCTAAGCGAAGTGTATTTCTGTGTCAGATAAACCGTTTTTAGACTGACAATCTCGAGATTTAAGCCTCATTTCGGTATTTTGAGAATGTATTATTGTAGATAATTTCACGCTGAATCGAACGATACCAATAAGTCATTTTGTGAAAAAAATCAGTTAAGCCCTTTTTGTTCTCACCCCTTCAATTGTCTGGATGTTTATGCGCCGGATTGGACGTCGTTTCAATACTACTTCAAAAAAAATGACAATTTAAATTTATTTTTATTCATTTCATTTATTTACTTTAAGTAAATTCTAGTTATAAGTTACTATGAATTAATTTTATTTTAATCGTAGGTATCTGAGTTTGTAATTGGTGTAACTGTTTTGATTATATAATAACATATATATATTAAAAAGTAAAAAAATATTTGCTACGTCGTACCCTTCCATTTTCCCCTTCTTTGAAATTTAACGGAAATATATATTATCGCATTGTATAAAACGCCAACGTTGAAAAACTTAAATTATAATTTCAGTGTGTAAATATTTTGCATCAAAATTTAGATAGTTCCGTGCATTATATAAAGATTTCGAACAGAGTACGTAGAAACCTTTTCCCCGCCTTAATATTACCAACTCTATCAACCTTAAATTGGGAGTATCATATAGAACTAGTTATGACGTCTGCGTCAAAAAGGACGTCGAAGGTTAACTTTGCTTAAGTTATTGTTACGTCTGAAAGCGTTAAGTGGAAACACAACTTTGCGTTTGGTAGTTCAAGGCATGTTTAGGGCAAATAAAAATAGTTTCAACATATCGAATTCACCTTCTATCATCACTTAGGTATTTTACTAGTATTTCTGCAAACAAATTTCGTGAGTTGAAGCAGGGACTCCACACACTTCGTTCGCTCAGTCAATCAAAAATATTAGGCAAAGATCTACACGGGTTTTTTTACATGCTAAAATGGGCATGCGTTTGACAACAACTCACCTGATGGTAAGTGACGAAGTTAGTAAGTAAGTTAGTTTTTTTTGGTGTATGGGTAAAATGCTGTGTGACGTAGGATACTTTTATCCCGTAAAAATAGATGTTATAGCGGAAAACCGATACCACCGTAATTGCAATGTGCCTCTTGTTTACAATGAGCAAGTATAATAGTACCTAATAATAAATAATAAACGCTCAACGATCACATACATAGACCCTGGACTCTAACTAGGATTCTCTGTCTAGGGACCCAGGAACTACGAGGACCATGGTCCCACAACACCCAGACACACAACGAGTACTTGCGTTTAAGTATGTTCAACATTTTAACATCGGTTTTTTATCATCGGATGTTTGTCGTATTCTTCAAAACTCAATAATTTGTAATAGGTAAGCACCCTTAAAGAATCCTGCACGAAATTAACTATTTTGTGTGAGTTATTTTTAAAATGACTGCTAAAAAAATGTTAGAGAAAAAATAAATAAAAAGAGAAACAACTGACTGACTTCAGTGCTAATAAAGATTAATTTTTATAAAACTTTTTTATATAAAGTTTGAGGTTTAGGTAAAAATAAAATAGAAAAGTAGCAAGTAGCAGAGTTATATAAAAGTGCGTTGAAGTTTTTTCTATTGCACTTTAAAATTACATCATGTATTTGCTCTAAACACTTAATTAATATAATATTCAAATACAAACTAATGTAGTCAATCCAAGGTAAATACGATGGATGTGCTAGCATTATATTAAAAATGTGAAGTCTGCGAGTGTACGTGTAAAGAAAGAGTTCTTTATATAGGTAGAGACCTATATGAAGAAATGTCGAACACTGGCCACCGCGGAAAAAAGAAAAGTTTTCAAGAAAACTGTTCGAAAAGAAAACATGCCACACAGCAAGCAGCATCCGCGAATCGATAGGATCCAACGAAACCAAGCGTACTGGGACCGCCTTTAACTTCTCCTGCCCTATTTATATCCCCTATCGATCCACCGGCCCACTGCCCGACACCCCTTTATCCTCAAGAAAAACTACATCTTCAATCCCTAGACACAAAGTCGAAATTCCATTACACGACTACGACTAACCGCTTTAAATAGTCCAACCGACTGAGGTAATTTGTGTGAGTTTCTTTTTCTGAACCTATTTTTTGCTATCCGATAAAGTTTTCTTTAAATAAAGTGGTTTGTTAATATTACTAAGTTATTTTGTAATGATGATGTTGAAAAGTTTTAGTTTATATGATATTTATGTAAAATATACCTATTTATCAAGTCAAGTCCCAAGTTGTAACGTCAATTTATTTATACTTTTGTGCAGAGTTAAGGAGTGAAAAATATTTTAAGCTTAAAGTTTACTAGGTCTATCATGACATCCAAGTTTAAACTAAAATGTTAAACTTTTATTAAGTTTTTTATTAAGTTTTTAACTTTTATTAAGTTTGTTTGATAGTAGGTTTAACATGGCATAGTATATCGTTTCTGAAAATTTCATTAATTACAATAAATCACTGTAAATCACTGCGTATTGTGATGGGGTGGTTCTACAAAAATAGAAACCAAATTTTTTAATTGTTTTTAAATTATGTTTTGTCAATATGTTAGATCTCAATCATTTCGTTGCCACTGATATCGAAAGGTCTTTAGAAGTGGAATACAAATTTATACACTTATTTTCTTAATTTATTTACGACAGTAATAACTTAAAAATTAAGATATGTTTATATATAAAATATAGATGAACTAATTTAATATCAAACTGATTTATTTGGCCATGTTTCTTTGAGATTAGTAACGCTTTTTAAAGTTATAGTAACAATATAGATAGATCTCGATGCCCTATAAAATAAATACCTAAATGGCGCCTAATCAATGAATTATAGTCATTGGCGCCAAATCAACTATGATCATAGTCATTGATTAGGCACCATTCACTAATTACTGATTGTGACCAACGATTAGGTAACCAATATTTGATTTTCATACAAGATTACTGGGTGACAATAATTATGTTTACATTTCCGTGATCGATTGATCACTAAATAAACGTAATAATTTTATTGTTAACTTCCTATATATGTAGTTTCATCAACCCCCGCTCAATGATCGAGGGATGAGCCACTAGAGCGGAAGTAATCAGTTTAAGTGTGACTTTGTAGAGCTTCTCACACTTCGATTGGCCCAAATCTATTTCCGATAATGATTCGAAAATGTCGTTCTATTTGTTTTATTTATGGGTAGACCATTTATATTACTGTAGTATAATATAATAAATTTAATTTTATACCGTTTGCACAAGTTATATAGTTTTCCGACGCGTAGGTTTTTGATGTAAAACTTCTTTACGCACGCTTGACTTGGGGAGTAAGCCGGTGAATGCGTAATGAGGTGAAAGGAAATTTAAATTTGTTGGTTAACGTAACGTGATCTTTATTGTCAATATAACAACATATTTCAAAATTACTTAAAATTTGTATTATTATGTTGGTATCCGGTAAAATGACAATTTTCAATTTTTAAGATGGCGACGTTAACATTAAACAAAGCAAAAACAGTTATATCGGCTGATAGATGAAGTTAAAGAAGTTTTACTTCAGTCATATGGTCTAAACACACTCGTTTTTTATAAATCAGGCATGGTAATGAAAATTTATGGATTCTGAAGTACAAGCGTAAGTATAGAATAAACATATTTCTAGCGCGATTTCTACGATGCGTGTTTTCAGAATTAGGTCCCTCGGGTTGTCAACCTTAGAACTGAATGAAACTCATAGTGACATCATGATAGGGTTCACTGAATTCAGCTATGGTATTGTTATGGACACTAATATCCAGTTCTTTATTACCTATACCATTCTAACGTGCCATAAGTTACCTATTCAAGATCCAAAAAATCTTATTCTAGAGGAAGGTAAATATTTGTAATCAGTAAAATGGAATCTAATAATATTAATTAAGCTGGCAGAATTCTCCCAATTTGTACTAATTGGAAGTTGGCCAATCATCATTAGACCAAACCTCAGAAACATCAGGCTAATGATAAATTGATTTTCAGTTATGTGTGAATTAACCTATAAGCACATAAACCACAGGTGCGGTTATGTATTTAGAAATAATAATATGTGTGGACATCACACACAACGCCATCTAGCCCCAAACTAAGCAAAGCTTGTACTATGGGAACCGAATAAGTGATACAATACTTGGATCATTTTTGTTTGTAAATACATGTAATACAATCGAAATAGAAATAGGTAGTCTTCATGGCCTTATTACTAAACGAGCTTCTGCCCGCAGCATTTAACCCTCATAAGGGTGGCATTAAAAAAATCCTTTCCTTCCCTTATCCGAAAAATCCTTTAAATATTCTAGCCTGTTATAATGAATGAGTTTCGAAAAAATATGTTCAGCTTTCCACTACTGGTGCAAGCAATCCGGCACAATGCAAAAAAAGCTTCGATTACACATGTAAAGAAGAATCCACAAAAACTTTACAGTGACGAAAATTTTTGTGTGTCCATTTTTAGGTATGATTTAAAATATTTATAATCAATTAAAATTTACACAACATAATGAACTATACTACAAAAGTACCCTTCTACACTTCACACCGGTGTAAGAAAAATATTAAAGCGATCCCTAAGATTTCAAAAAATAAGGTTTATATTGTTTAACTAAACAGATATTATTTGCATTCGTGTCATTCACTATTACTATTCATTCGAAGTCTCCATTATTTATTTAATAAAAGTCAGCATAAACATATCACAGTTGGCACAGCACTCAAATTGAATTTTATATCCTCCAGACGTTGGCCAGCATCTTTAGAGCTAGAGTATCAGAAGTGGGATGATACCTACAGAAACAAAACAGACTATTCACCGCAGGGGTAGCTGTGGCTGCCGTAAAGTATTGTTCTTATCTTCGGGAAGGGATGAAAGTGTTGGCGTCAGTGGCTATATCAAGGATTTGGTGCAATTTATAAGCGGTGCGATGGCAGAAAGTTGTATCTAATATAATAATAATCTATCTCTCTCTATGTTGAGATAGAGAGAGATAGATTATTTACTACTTAAAAAAAAGACAGAAAGTTGTGTAATCTATCTCTATCTCTAGATAGAGAGAGATAGATTACACAACTTTCTGTCTTTTTGTATGATATAGATTATTCACTACTTTCTGATTTGAGATAGATCTCAAAGAAAAAAATCTATTATATCAAAGGTTTTTGAAGAGTTTACAACACCGGTAAAGGTACGGAGAACTTAATGTGTAGACAACGAAAATTGAAAATTTGATGTGAGATATCTCTACTAATATGACTGTGTATTAAATTGAAAAGTTGTGTTTATTTAGTTTTCACAATTGCATTAATAGCTTTCTGATTCTACCAATATCAAGATAGTACACTTTTTATCCCGGGTAGTTAAGAGTAATCGTGGTGAAATGGGTGAATTGTGTGTCAGGAGTGAGACGAAGCATCTCTATTTCATTATAAATCATACTAATTTATTGTATTTAATAACTTACTTATTCATAACTCGTATTTTCCCACTGCTTTAAAAAAACTTGCTATCTCTCTTCCATTTCTCGTTATCTTAAGGCTCAATTTTTTGGAGCGAGTGAGCTAGTTTGCCTTTAATATTAATTAATATAAAATGAACTGTGTACTAATGAATATTAAAGCCAAAATCAATTGGTTATTAGTGAATACTATTTTATTGGTGTCACGCATCTTTAGTAAAGGCCCACCACACGAACACGCTTTCCTCTGCTAACTTACACCGCAGGATTATAAATAGCGTGCATCTATCTATGTTGCAGGCTTTCGCCATCTAATGGTCTGATGTATTGTTATAGCTTAATAATCTTTTCCACCTACGTAGGTCTTGTCTTGCCCATTGCTTGGACAAAGCACATCAAGTCTTGTTCTGCGAAGAACGTTATTAAGTGTAACTCTCACTTTGCCTTTGTCAAGATAAAGATGGAATTTATTGGATAAGTACTTATATCGTTTAGAAAAACAGTAATTGGTGGATCTACTTCTATTGGATTTGAAATCAAATTAAGATTGATCTATTGGTTCAGGAATACGTCCACTGCTGAACATAGCTCTCCCATATCGTAACTTTGATCTAAATTTAACTAGGCGATTAAGTAACTTGATCGCAACCGATAGAAATACAAATTTGTCTACATTTGACAGTTTAGTACGGATATTTTGTAATGAGGAATGAAATCTTCTGTTGCATTGCAATCAAAGTTCCGTGATAACCCCCGTCACACTAGGTCGTCGGTCCACCTAGTTGGGGACTGGCTGACGCTGCGTCTTCCAATAATAGTTTACCAGCAGTTAGTTTAACAGCTTGAGATTTTAGCTTCTTATGATTAGTGGTAGTACAGGAACGTTCTTTTTATGTCTTTATTCCGTCTTACAAAGGACTTATAGTTGAGGTAACTTGAATTAAAAGAGGTATTTTTCATTCAATAAAATCTTTTCTTTTACCTATCCCTTTAGAAGGTTTCAAATATATTTCTCGCTTCATTGAATGGTGTCTATATGTAAATTCAGGGCCGCGTATTGATTACGTAATAAATGTGTAAAAGATTTGACGATGTTAGATGTTAAAGTTACGATCGGATTTAATTATTTCAACACTAATTTGACAATATTCCTATTCTAATACGTTATCCATTAGCAAGGCTTTAGTGGCTTTATATGCTACAGCTTCTAGCATAAAAGCTTTATGGTTTATCAGAGGTCTGAATGCTCGTAAATCATCCTTATTGTTTTAGTTTCTGGTAAGTTTGGTAAGTCACCTAATCAAATATTAATTAAGCATGATGATACAATATGTTAACTGTTTTATATTTAATTTGTTTTAACAACATTGCAATGACTTTTATTAATTTTTATATTGTATCTTTTTTATGACAGTCGTAAAGTAGGATAATTTTACACACTTAAACAACTTAGCTGTGAACCGTTGCGTTTGTAAAACTGAATTTTATGACAGTACTGTTTTAGGCGACTTCATAAAGATGACAAATCTAAATTCAAAATATTTAAAAGAATTCTTTTACAAGAATTACCTTTTTGACTGAAATTCAAAATAGATTTAGCGCTATTTATTGCGAATAATCCGTGAAATTTACTCATTAACCATACATACATATACGTAGGCAATAGACGAATAATTAAGTTTTTTATTTTAAAAGACCCTTACAGATGTTTTATGACGATACTTTGATAAAGTTTGAGTTGTGTTTGGTTTGAGTAAATTCATAGACAACCTATTAGCAAGTGGTTTCTAACTTGAAATGGAATGCTACTTGTAAAAAGCCTCTAGACACGAACGCTGTAACTTAGCTTACTTATGTCGTACCTACCGGTACTTATGTTACAGTTTCATAAGTTAGCGTGAGGTTGCTTTGTTAAATTGGGGTGCCGAAAAAAAAACACAAGGTACAAACCGCAGTAAATCGTAAAACCACAGCTATTGTTCGACTCAGTCCACCGAGATCCTCCTTAAATCCTCTCCATACAGTCATTATTTCAGTGAAACCACAATTTTATTAAAATTAAAACTGATTGTTGACTTTTTGATAAATTTTTTTTACCTTGAAAAAAATCAAATAAATGCTGTAATTTTGATTGTTTCACTATTTATATTTTCGATCTTGTAGTCTTTAAAGATTGCATTAAAACTTTACATCTGCTATTGATCATGTAACTGAAATTGGTACCAAGGTTTAGATGAATCCGCTGTATATTTAGGTAGTATTTATTAGTATATGGGTATTTACTATCTTCAGTTTCAAAATAATGTAAATCAAACTGGATTTGTTACTCCAACCTCACTCTGTCTGCTCTTGCGCTTTCTCTACTTGCTTCAATATGCTAACTGACTAATTATGTACTACCTATGAGCATTTTTTATTCTTCTCTCTGAATTGATGTATATCAAAGTCATTTGAACCTTCTTTCATAAAAATGCAATTAACGATTGTCGTCAAACGAACAAGGTCGCGTGTCATGAGTTTGGTTTAAGCATCTTTGATCGTGTTTTGTTTTGACCATGGTATCAGATCACGTACAATGAACAATCAGACCTGTATAAGCCAAGGCTGTGTCGCAATGGACCCTGAACAATATTGGTGTCCATTCCATTGATTGTCTTCTCTTTGTAATCTTTAATTGTTGTTCTTAGACTTATTTGTCATGTAGGATTTGGCATATTATTTGTAGGCAATACAGCTTCTTGACAACAAAGTCATCATGAGAAGAATATTTGGAGGTAGCTAAGTGGCAGTGACACAGTAACCATATAGTGTAGTGAGTTATGTCTTAAAATAACAAACCAACTCTTAATAAAGTCGTTGAGAATCTGCCAAAAGAAAAATAAATAATGTCATACAAGTGTTACGGCTAGATTGCAATTTTATTTTGACTGGCACTGTGGTGTCTTAGTTGAGCAGGTTGACATATAACCCGGAAGCACCAGGTTCGATACCCACGGCCAGACAAGTATATGTGCATGAAAAAAAAGCGCTCATATTTGTTCTGTGTCTGGGTGTTGTGGGACGACGTCTTTGCAGTTTCTGGGTCCTTAGACACGGAACCCTAGTTAGGGTCTAGGATCTATGTATTGTATATAATTGGGCGTTATTTATTTATTTTGTAAAGTACGTATAAAAGTTCTACGTTATTGCTTCAAAAATATAATTGTAGTATACCGTTGTGTGCCGGTCTGCAAAGCTTGTGGCTTTGTTGATGGATACTCTAATTTTTTTTTGTTGTGTGGTGATGGATACTCTAATGGTCGTTTTATAATTATTATTTTTTGCGTAATAATTTATACGAATGTCTATGTTGTTTTGTGTACCTTTATAAAATATAATAAAATTTTAGGTACCAGATATATTTTTATAACAAAGATGTAACTTTCAGATATTCCTAAAAGCTATTATAGTTTTTATTCTAAGTGAATTCTCAATATCTTTTTCTTATTGTTTTTGTATAAGATATCAAAAGAAAAGGTGATAAATTGTTACTAGCTTTCTTTCTCGCGTAAAAGTTTTAGACATAAATCTACATTAAATATTTCTGCTGTAGACTTGGGAAATAGAACGAGGATAAAAGTTTTTATTGGTGCTTAAAACGAAAATAAAATACTTAGAGGTCGTTCAAAATAATATGGATATCTATAAAAATTGGTTGCACTTCGGTACTTAATAAAAAAACACAAAACATTAGAGTCATCTAGAGCCTGTATTATTGAACTACATACCTGTATAAGTCATTGCTACTCACTGCATATATACTAGGAAATTTTGGTTGCAAAGCAGTTAGAGATTCTCTTTTATACTATCTATCTCGACAGCCTCTGTGGTGTGGTGGTTGAGCAGGTTGGCTTATAGCCCGGAGGTGGCGGGCTCGATTCCCGCGACAGGACAAGTATTTGAATTTGAATTAAACAAAGTGGTCACGAGTTTTGGCGGAAATGCGAAAAAGATTGCGTCACCGCATTGTATTATTTTCCTAAACTTGTGTAATTTTCAGTGTTAGTGCATAAAATTGGTGGCATTCTATTCGTTAAGTGCTGGATTACAGGCGTGAGTGTCGGAAAATGGTATAATGATGGTGAAACGTTTCTTTTCGTGTTGTTTCCAAAACTCCATAGAAGCTTCTGGTAAAGTTGCCACCACTTTACTAGGAGTATAACTTTGACTAGACTATGACTCGACTATGACTTGACTTGATGACTTCGACTGTGACTTGACACATATTTGCGTGAAATATCATTGACTTGATGAATTGTTAATTATTTGACACTGGCTAAATACACAATAGTGAGGAGCCAAAACATAAAAAAAGTGGTCACGTACGGCTGCACATAGCGAATTATTTTATATATATACTTATAATAATTAGTAATAACATAGAATAACTTCTTATGAATAGACGAGCTTCTGCCCGCAGCTTCGCCCGTGGCGTGGCTTATGGGAAAATGATTCAACCACCCATTTCACCCTCATAAAGGATGGGATTTCAAAAAATCCTTTCTTAGCGGATGCCTACGTCATAACATCTACCTGCATGCCAAATTTCAGCCTGATCCATCCAGTGGTTTGGGCTGTGCGTTGATAGATCACTATGTCAGTCAGTCACCTTTGAGTTATATATATTTAGATTAAAAACACTTGTTACTACACCGCGTTTTTACTGAGCATGTCGGCAGTACAATCGGTAGTACTAAAATAAACGAGAACATCAACACCAATGAGAAAAACCGCAGTAATAAAACTGTAAGGTCAATGATCTCAATTTATATTCGTCAATATCTTCCGCAGTCCCGGTCCCTAAGCATTATATACTGACGTCGGATAAAAAGGTTCATTCACTGTATAGTCACTCTGAAAGGAATCACTTGTTGTATAGCTTATTCACTCAAGTAAATTAAGTTAACTGGCTTCACCGAGAGATGCAATATTAGTGTTTAACTATTTCCATGTAAAAGAGATGATAAGACATCCTTATAATTTTTGCGCGAGTTAAAAATTTACCATTTTAATATTTTCGATGCTCAATAACAATAATAATGTGTGTGGACATCTCACACAACGCCATCTAGCCCAAAACTAAGCAAAGCTTGTGCTATGGGAACCAGATAACTGATACAATACTTAGATACTTTTTTGTTTGTTGTTTTACAATAAAGGTATGTCTACCAACCTATAATCAAGCTTATTGATATAGCATACTAGTTGCGCTCCGCGGTTTCACTCGCGGATAATATTTTAATTATTTGCTCATCCCACGGGAGCATTTCAATTTTCCGAGATAAAATGTAGCCTATATGTTAATCCAGTGTATAAGCTATCTTGGTACCAAATTTCATCCAAATCTATTCAGCCATTTGAGCGTGAAGGAGTAACAAACATACACACATACAAACATTCGCCTTTATAATATTAGTGTGATAAGTAGAGGAAATACGTTTATTGCTTAAATAACGTGAGAAAAATAATCCATAGTTATGTATTATTAATGCATTCGGTTTGGTGTTTTTACAATGTGTGCCTATAAAGGTTTGTCCAGAAATGGCATATAAATTCATCGCAAATATCGAGCATGAAATGACTTCAAATGAGGAGCGTTGTTAGACTCTCTGGAAAACCGTTCAGCCTGATAATTGAAAGCTATATATATAGAAAGTATTTCTATTCAGTATGTAGAGAGATGAGATCCAAGCTTGCCAGAATTTGAGCTAAGGAAGTGCTAGAAATAATTTTGTTCTTTGCCAAGTTTTCAATTGTTTCGTTTTAGCATTTATACTTTGGTTGTAGGAAGCAGAATAACATACGCTTATCGCGTCGAAAACACGTCATATACCTATTATCAGTCATCAGCCGCACTCAAAATTCACACTCGTAGGTATAGTGTGTAGGATAATTAGATTTTTAGAGTGAATTATTGTGAAAAAGAAAAAATCTTTCATCATCGGCAATCTGTGATTCCCAAAGCAGCTTTAATAATCGTACTATATCCTATATCATATATCCTAATGTAATGAAATGATGAAATGAAATAAGAAAATGTAATGTAATGTAATGCTAATGATAAAAAGAGCGTTACGTCTCAGTGGCTTGCATTATGAATACCCTAGTCTGTCATCAATCCAGTAAGCTCTCACTGCTGCATATTGGCCATAATCCACCATGCTGGCTAAGCGCGGGTTGGTGGATAACATATGTTCTTGTTTGGTTCTTGAACATACCGCTTTCCTCACGATATTTTCCTTCACCGTTGTAAGTTGTAAGTGCAAAGTTTTCACATAATTTGGTAACTCATTGAAGCCGAGCGGGATATAAAATTGGGTGCGTTTGTATTCGGTATGAAGATCGCATGGTCTTTCGCTGAACTTTCTGTAGGCCTATGCAGTGGACTGGCTGATAAAGATGACACTGATCAGTGATCACTGGACCGTGAAAGATAATATTTGATCATATCTCGTATGTTAGTGTTGTGTGTATTTTCGTGTATTGCAGCTAACGTACGACAATATTATCGCTATGCAAATTTTACCTACTTAACTTTCACATGTTTTTGGGATGGCGATACGGAACTGGGTTATCAGTGTTTTGCAACCGGTGCTTGACTGTTTGTACGCGATATACCCGTATGCTGCGCCAAACGTTTTAAACTACACTTAGAAGTTTTGATTTAGTAAATTTTTTCAGCCTCTTTCGAAACCTCTTTTTATGGAAAACCACATGATTTTTATAAGACTAAAAAGAAACTATGCGGATTACGTGATAAACGTCAATTTTTATTTTGTATCTGGGCGTTATATTGTATTCTATGTATATATTAACTAACAAAAGTTATCTTAGTATTGTAACTGTTATCTGGTTCCCATAGTACAAGCTTTGCTCAGTTTGGGGGCTAAATGTTGCTGTGCGAAATGTCCACACATATTTATATTTATAATTTTTTCCATCACAAGATCCGTTATTTTTACCTACCTATTTTTACTTTGGTTTTACCAAGTGATACCTTTTTGGCGTGAGTCCACATGCACATTTCTGTGTGGATACCACTGCATTGCCAAAGTGTGCAAACATAACCGTGTTTCAACTTCAAGGACGTTCAGTTAATAGGAGTACAAGGCATAATATTATTTGGTTATTATGAGACTTTACAATTTATGGTGACAGCTACTTTAATGCAGCGTTTCATTAGATCTTTGGCAACAAATACAGGTGGCTGGCAGCTGCCATCATTTAAAGGGGATCCCTTTCAACACATACCACCACATTCTCATTACTTAACATCTTTTTCATGCTATAGATAGCATTTAAGCATACCTCATAGGAAGAGATCACAGTAGCCTATGACCGATATCTGTAACTCTAGACATGCCACTAAGTTTACCCTATAATAATATTTTTTTACCCACCTTTTAAAATACTGCAAGATGTATGGTATCATTATAGCTTTGTAACCAATTATGTGAATAAATAAATTTGTATTTGTAGCTCCGAGAAAAGACCGCTGGTGGTATCCTATAGGGACCAATAACGTATGGATGAGCTTTTGTTATTAAACTAGCTGACCCGGCGAACTTCGTACCGCCTAACATTCAATGAATGTCGTGTTACAGATTAGCTGAACTTGCGAAACTCATGAACATTTTGTTTGGAAAAATGATTTTATTTATATATATCTCGACGATTTACCAATGTTTTCTCGGGACAGAGAAAAATACAGCAAATTAAAAACCATGAAAATCGGTCCACCCGTTCATATTTTAAACGGGCGGCTTTCATCAAGAATATTCTGTAACTTGAATACCTGTTGAGAGTTCGATAAATCTAAAAGCATTTGGTAACATCTACGGTGAATTAACAATGTTTACATTCTAAATAGCACTTAAATTATTGTAGTTAAATTATTTTCTTGCTAAACGCTAACCACTAGACGTAGACATCCTTTGAAATATCCTCCGTAAATATTTCACCTAAATTTAATCCCTTCTAAATTTAAAGGTCACGACAGTCTCTAAATCACGCCTACCTCATAAATACAAATTAAAAATTACTCCAAGTGAATTGGTCCTTAGACACCACCTCTATGTGAAATATTAGTCTGCGGGCGGATAATTAACTGGTGCCATTAAATCACTGAATTAACACTTCAAATCGAGCAAGTTGAACTTTAGCCGAGTCATAAATTTAAGGTAAAAACAGGTTTTAGTACGCATTGTTTGCAAGAGTTTTTGATGTAAGATAACTGGATCATTTTAGAAACAGCGACGGCATTTTCTAATGGTATCCTGACTAGCTACCCATAAATAAAGAACCTATCTTTTGTGTTCCAGTTGTTTCACTTCTGAGCTGGTTCCCAAACAGCAACGGTTAACAGCATACTGGCATTGCCTGCGGTCGGCAGATGTCCATAGACGGCGGTAACCACACAGATGAGGCGAAGCAGGCTTGTTAAAAAAATATTACAAAATCATCCATCCATCCATATCAGACATCAGTCTTGCACTTGGTCGGCGAACGTATAGTCTAAAGATATTACGGGTATCACACATAATATCTTTAGATTGTACGTTCGCCGATGATCCTGTAGTGTTTTTTCCCTTAAGATACTGTTTAAAAAAGAAAATTCCGATGCAAGGCTTTGATTATTCCCGTAGTGAACACATACCAACGAGGTATACAGGAATGCACGTTGGTACTATCATATCAGTCACACTTGAGGGTGATCATGTAAGTTTGATTCCAATGCAAAGATATTTCGTTCGTAATTTGAAAATTTTCCCGGTAACTATGCACAATAGGCATACTACCCATAAATTAAGAACCTATCTTTTGTGTTCCAGTTGTTTCACTTCTGAGCTGGTTCCCAAACAACAACGGTTAATGCATACTTAAACTACCATTGAAACTGTTAAATACATTTTTCAACTGTTGCAATCAAGTCACGTGATTACCTAACAGAGCAGTCAACCGCTTACATTATTGAACAGATCCTATATTTTATACACAATCCCATTACTCGCATCAAACAACCAATCGCCGAGGGAAATAAAATCAAACATATTGCAGACTCACCGTATTGATTGTCCAATATATCTCGTTTGTTCCACTTACAATCACGGCTGCTCGTTTATACAGTTGTAGCGAGGAATGAAACGAAAGTCAGATATGTAGGTCAGACTTTTCTTACATTTTTAATAGTACTTAAGGGACCCGTGAACATAGTGCATGTAACTGTGCCGAAGTTGGGAACTCAGAAATTATTCAAATCACGGTAAAGATCCTTTAAGTTGGTGGTGGTTCCTTTACTAGGTGGTAGAATTTTTCTGCGAAGTTCGTCTAGGTAGGTACCACCGCTTTGCCAGTTATTCTGCCGCCAAGCAGTAGTATGCAAGCACTACTGTGTTCCGGTTTGAAGGGCACTGTAACTAGTGAAATTATTGGGCAAATGAGACTTTATGACCTGATCTCACAGTCGAGTAATCTTATTACCAGACTGTGCTGATGTCTCAGGATGATGTGCGCAGTCATGTGTCATGTGTCACGCGAAACTTTATATTTTGAAGTTCCAAGTGACACTGTTCTGTTATGGGCAGCCGTGTCGCTTAACACTGATGTTAAGCGACACGGCTGCCCATAACAGACCCGTTGCCCGTTTACCTGAGGTAAACGACTAGCTCGTCACATCAATCACTAACATAAAAAAGTACTACTACTAAAAATGTAATGAACACTGATTTTTATTTCGTTTCATTATGGCCTCAAGAATTGGGAATATAAGCTCCTTGATTATGAAATATTTCTTTAAAACACAGAACAGGAAAAAAACGAGTGTGCTTTAGACCACACGAGTGAAGTAAAACTTCTTTAGTTTAGCTCCATCTATCGGCCAGTAGAACTTTGTTTTTGCTTTGTTTGATGTTAATGTCGCCATCTTGACAGTTATAAATTGTCATTGTTCGAATTCCGTTCGTCTCGCATTCACCAGCTTACTCCCCAAGTCAAGCGTGCTTTAAGAAGTTTTACTGTTTTTTTTTTTTTTTATGATAAAATGGGCATGCGTTTGACAACAACTCACCTGATGGTAAGCGATGAAGTTGTCTAAGGTGGAGCACGCTTGCCCATGAGATGCCTATTCACTCTTGACTTAAAAAGACCTAGGTTATATCCTGAAGGAAACACTGTTTTTGGGAGAGCATTCCATTCCTTGGCCGTTCGGACTATAAATGAGTCAGCAAAACGCTTAGTGCGGACTTGGGGTACACTAACAACATAAGGGTGTGACGAATCACCAAGTCTTGTAGTTCTATGATGGAAAGGAGATGAAGGAATGAGTTGATGAAGGGCATGCGCACACTCTCCAAAATGTAGCCTATAGAAGACGGACAGACCGGCGACCTTGCGTCTGTGCTCAAGGCTTTGAACTTTCCCTTTACTCATTATTATTTACTCATCCCTTGGGAAAATTTCAATTTTTCGGGATGAAATGCAATACAAGAATTTTCAAGGAAAATGTTTGAATGTCTTTTCTTGTTCTCTCTTTTGTCTCTAACGTTGTGTGCTGACCCTAAAAAATAGCGATTAATAATACTACCCTACAAAAAAAAAAAAAATTTTACAGAGTTTAAAATCATGAGACCCTAGAGAGTGTTGTCTTTTATTTAGTAAACCCTGGTTTAGAAGACTAAACCGGGGCTTAAAGTTCTAAACAAGAGTGGTTCTAATATTGATGATTTTGTCTGTGTGTCTGCATAATATCTGTCTGTGGCATTGTACCACCAATTCAATGCAGACAACGTAATCAGAAAGTTAAAGCGTGATATCACCGTCGATCGTGAGTATTTAAGTTTGCTAAAATGTTCCTTATTTGTAGTTATCTAATGACGCTACGCCACGAGCGATATGATTATAAAATTTCACCAACGGAAAATCCTTTAAAATGACGTCAAAGTACCCGTTACCCAATAGCTATTACCGCTTATTTTTTATGATTTTGATAACCTAATGGAAAAGCGTACTGGAACAAGATATTTTGACGTATTTTGATACGAACTGATAATGTATAATCTGAGTGCATTCTCGTGTAAATTGACGCATTTATGGACACAGTGGGTGTTAATAAGGTATATTACAGCTTGTGACGTCATGGAAGATTGATACGGCTTCATCACCATCAGACTACACTAGTCCATTGCTGGACATAGGCCTCTCCCAAGGCACGCCACTGAGCCCGGTTTCAGATCTACTCTTCCAGTTACTACCACCTTTGCCGCAGGGTATCCTACACTACGTCTGCAGATTCGCGGTCTCCATTCCAGAACACGACACGATAGGACGGCTTACGACATGTAAATAATGATAATGTAATGTAATCAGTTCAAACAGTAAATTTGTTGATATAATATTAGATTTTTTTTATAACATAGACAAACAAGCAGACGGCCCTCCTGATGGTAAGCAGTTACCGTCGCCTATAGACACCTGCAACATCGGGGGCGCTGCCAATGCGTTGCCTACCTTTTAAGACTCCATTTACTCGACGTTTGAACTACCCCATGTTGTAGCTCATGTTACATACTAAAAAACGAGTGTGCTTTAGACCACACGACTGAAGTAAAACTTCTTTAATCTTATTAATAAACACGAACTAGCTTTAGACTAGTTACACCATCTTTTGTCTCTTTTGGTCCAGCTAAATATTCCAGTAGCAAAAAAAGGACAATAGCTGAAGTAACTAATCCGAGACTAATACCCGTTTATTAATAAGGCTGTTTTAGTTTAGCTGCATCTATCGGCCAGTATAACTTTGTTTTTGCTTTGTTTAATGTTAATGTAAGTACATGTTTTGCTTAGTTTGGGGCTAGATGGCGCTGTGTAAAATACCATAACAATGTTTTTAAACTAACGGGATCTTTAAATATACGTGAGGACTTCAAAAATTATTCTAATTACGATAAAGATCCCGTGTACTATAAAAATGAAGTGAATGACCGTGAAAGTTTAAAACCTTGTTCTTTAAATGTTGTCTGTAAATGAGCTGTTTCTGTAGTAATAAAAGGTAGAGCATCCATTACGTGTAGCAGCAGGTAGAGTATGCAATGGCGGTAATTCATACCAAGGCCACGTATAATAGCTCCGTTTAGAATCAACACGTGAGTTTGAAATTCTCTATGTAGAGTATTCTAGAATTTTGTAGAGATAGTAAAATTATGTTTTTTATGTCCAATACTTATGTGTAATAAGAGTTATAATTAAAAGAGAAAAATGACCGACCTTTTAAAATATAATCCGTTTTTAGATATAAGTTGGTATTGATAATTTTGTAATGGATTGGATAAGTTTTAGTTTCTTGAAAAGGGTTCTTTTGAAATACGAAAATCATTCAATGTTTGAAGACTTTTCAAGATTTTTTACGTTCGATGATGTGAAAATTCTACCGATTATTGAAAAGGAACTTAACGAAATAGCATTTTGTTGAATTTAGTGCATTATTATTTTTAATATATAATACCATCTTTAGACCACTTAGATGTAATATCCAGAGAACAGCCCGTTTTTCAAAATATACCAAGTCTATATATAACATAATATCTTGTTACCATAATATATATTATATTAACATATATCATAAATGTGTACTACACTTATATCAATTTGAAGTAGTATTTTTACCTTCGTTGTACTATGGCTACTGGTAGATGATAATTCTCTTACCTGTAAACAAAAGAAATAGTTATTAAAAACTTTTACTCACCATATTATTTTATTATACAATAATAAAGTAGGTATATCTATTTTTCTATAAGTCATGACTGTAGGTATCCTAGGTATATTAGGTAGGTTACTCAAACAGTTTTCGAGTCAGATATGGCGTGGCACCGATTTATCTTCTCCCACTTTTACTCGTTCTTAAGCCTTCTCTTCCCTATTTATCCCTAACCTAGGTTCCAAATCATCTAAGTGTAAACTTGTTCTATGGGTACAGTTTTGTTATGTACAGATGATATGTGTGATTTCATCTGTAGTTAAGTCATACCTTTTGAAAATGTAGTATTACCTAAGTATAATATCTAAGGGCAGTAGGCGACTTCGGCTAGAGCCATTATACATCTAAAATGATGGATTACTCTCTATCAGGATGGCTGAAGATATGGATATAACGCGCGATAATCTAATGTTATATTAACTTTAAGTCTACGTTTGATTGATGACGATGGAAGGCATGATAAGAATCGAAATGTTATATGAATATCAATATTTACTTAAGATAAAACATGACGGGCAGTAAGAAAACTTACTTAGGTATCTATGTACCTACTTATTTTAAAAAATCTTGAAGATTTTGACATTTTTTTTAAAGCGGAATCAAAATATTTTGATTCACACATGTTCATCTATCTATACTCTATAATTTGAAAGTACATAAATATATATGGTGTTATTTGGGCACGCCTGTACTGATCTTGGTGAAATTCGGTTTCTGAAAAGATTATTTGGTAAAAAATAGAATGCTGTGGGCAGCAGCTAATAAAGTAACAAAGAATATAAGTATTTGGTATCGTATATTCAAAGATAAATCAGTAAATAAGATACCATCCGAGAAATGATATTGTTCTCCCATTATGACGCATTATTTCATATTTCAAAGGTTAAGTTTTAGTTTTTAAGTCTGTAGTAGAATTTATTAATAAAAGATTATCAAATATTCTTCGAAATCAAAACTTTACGCGTAAGAAATCTCCATGAGATTGCTAAAAATGGCATAAATGTGATAGCAAGTAAACTTTCATCTCTGGGCGCTTAAAATCTGCTTTAAACCCGTTTTAAATAAAATGTTTCAAGCTGAACGAGCTAATACAATAAAAAAGGTACTCAATCCGACTGGATGAAAATACGGCGTTTGATTGAACAAAAAGAAAGCAATAATGGATCTCTCAACAAGACTGCAATTTGAGAAGAAACGAATTTTAAAATTGCTTTCTCGTTCCACATCGTATTTATTTATTTGGTACAATTTAAATAAGCGAGTTTAACTATAGATTTATCGACATACTTAAATCGAATGATTCGACTTAAATGATATTCTTTCCTTGCGTCTGTTCATAAAAATAAATAATAATAAACACCCAACGATAACATACATAGATCCTGGGCCCTAACTAGGGATCCAGGAACTACGAGGACCATAGTCCCACAACACCGACTCAAAACAATTATTTGCGCTTTTTTTCTGTGCATAAATACTAATAATTATACTTCTACTGTCGGGAATCGAACCCGCCGGCTCCGGGCTATGAGACGACCTGCTCAACCACCACACCACAGAGGCTGTCAAAATATAAAATCAAATAATTATAATATGTCGAATAATAATAATAAACGCCCAACTATCACATACATAGATCTGAATGCACAAATACTTGACCTGTCACGAGAATCAACCCTCCCCTCCCAGATCAGAACCGATCTACTCAACTACCACACCACAGGAGCTGCCAATATCAAGCTATAAAAACAAACTGTTAGCATTTACGTCTATTACAAATTACGCCTATTCAGTATTGTGGTGCGAATTAAAAACAACGTGTCACGTAGGTACCAGCGACGTATTCCGACGTAAATTATAGTAAACAATACACCGCTGTGCTAGTGTGACAATGGAGCTTAGAGTTGTGAGTCGACCGCGCAAGCATGTCAAGGTATTTCCTTATTACAGTTTTGACACGGCATATGTCAATGGGCGTTTGACCTAAATAGGCGACAAAAGTCTGTTGTTCGCGGCAATGTCTATTAACTACGCGTGAAGGTATAACATTAGCTTATTTGATAATTGGAGTGTATTCTTATACATATATTATATATATATGTGTATATAGTGTAAGCGACACGGAGGTTGAAGCATAGGGCCTCCTTTGGTTGCTTTATAGATTTCGTTTTTTAAGAACGTTGTGTTTTGACAGTGGGAAAAATTGTCCGTTTAGTTTCATGTAATTTTTTTAATATTTTTTTCGCCAACTCTGCCGCTTCTTTATATATGACATAATCAAACATGATGTCTAAGGATGATGTGCGCAGTGTAGTGTCACGTGAAACTCTTTACTTTATAGTTTCAAGTAACGCTGCAACTGATTTAGGTAGCCATGTCGCTTAACATCAGGTGAACAACTAGATCGTCATGCCGTTCCTTAAAATAATAATAAAACAAGTGACTCTAGTCAACATTAAAAAAATTCTGACATTTATTATTTAGAAAAAGTTAATCTTCCAGAGACTTTCTTAAATAATAGCTGAGAACACTCTTGAACAAGTCAAGATTCGGAGTTTTGGCAGGAACGCGAAAAAGATTGCGTCGCCGCATTGTATTATTTTCCTAAACTTGTGTTATTTTCAGTGTTAGTGCATAAAATTGGTGGCATTCTATTTGTTAAGTGCTACATGTGCTACATGCCACAAGTGATTACAGGCGTGAGTGTGGGAAAATGGTATAATGATGGTGAAACGTTTTTTTTGTGTTGTTTCCAAAACTCCGTAGAAGCTTCAAGTTAAGTTGCCACCACTTTACTAGGAGTATGACTTTGACTAGACTAAGACTTCGACTATGACTTGACACATATTTGCGTGAAATATCATTAGCTTGATAAATTATCAATAACTTGACACTGGCTAAATACACAAAAGTGTGGAGCCAAAACATAAAAAAAAGTCAAGATTCACCAAAAAAAGAAAATCAAAACTCATTCATTCATTCATTCATTCATTCTCACCCGCTTGTGAGCTAAGATACCAGAGACGTGTTTTACTTACTTTGAAATATTCATGACCATCTCATTACGTTGTTGAAACATAGTTGTTGCTGTGCAAATAGAATACGTATTGCTTGTTTGCGTTTCGTGAACGTTGTATTTGTTCACGTGACACGCAATATAACTAAATAATATCCTAATAACATAACTAGCTTCTACCCGCAACTTCGCCCGCGAGGCCTATAGGTAACGAACAAGAATTTTTTTCATATAAAATCAACCACCCATTTCACCCTCTTAGGGGTAGAATTTCGAAAAACCCTTTCTTAATGGATACCTAAACTTTACAAAGAACACACCCTCCAAATATCAAGCTTCTAGAATCAGTGATATATAAATATCACACAGCCTAAACCACTGGTTCTAGCTGTGTGATATTTTATATCACACAGTCTAAACCACTGGTTCTAGAGGCTTGAAATTTGCATATAATTATATATTGATTTATACATATAAAATTTAGAGTCCTGACTGACTGACTGACATAAGTCAGTCGTACTGATATAAGTCAGTCAGTCAGTTTTAAATTTTATATGTGCTTTTCAATTTTATATGTATAGAATACATATTAGGAAACCAGTTTATTTTGAATGCTTTAAAAACAATCATTAGAGCTAATTGGTTTTAGGTTCCAAATTCAATGTGCTTCAGTTCAATACCTAAAAACTAATTCAAATAAATAAAAATATTTGTACACGTTTTACACAGCGTCATCTAGCCTCAAACTAAGCAAAGCTTTGTACTATGTGAACCAGATAACTGGTAGAATACTTAGATACTTTTATACAAAATGAAATAATAATATCTAGTGTAATTCCGCTAAATTCAAGTACTTAGATTATCTATATTGGGGTAAATGATTATTGTAGGTAAATTAATGAAAAAACCTGAAAAAACCTAAAAATCATGAAATTACTATAACAAATTAAATAAATATTATTATTATTATTATTATCAATTTTATATTAATTATTATTATTTTTACAGATATAAAATTAATTATTACTATTATTATTATAATAAATAAAACTGAAAATTAAAATATTAAATTATATAAATATTATACAATTAATTATTATTATTACAAATAAAAACCAATACAGATACCCTCCCCTAAAAATCCTGAAATTACAATAACAAATTTAAAAAATATTATTATTGTGAAATTTATATTAATTATTTCTATTTTTATTGATATAAAATTAATTATTACTATTATTATTATAACAAATAAAACTGAAATTTAAAATATACAATTATATAAATATTATACAATTAATTATTATTATTACAAAAGAGGGTTATCTGTATTGGTAAGGTATTGTAAGGTATTGTAAGGTATTGGTAAGTACTTGAATTTAGCGGAATTACACTAGATATTATTATTTCATTTTGTATCTAAGATGAACTTCCGCGAAGTCACGCCTGATTCTATCAATTATCTTAGATACTTTTGTTTGTAAATATATACATAGAATACAATATAAAACTCGGACATAGAACAAATATCGATGTTCATCACACATATGTTTATCGTGGGTGGGAATCGAAACAACAACCTACAGCTCAGAAGGCAGGGCTACTACCAACTGAGCTATCGGGCCAGTCAAATTGCAAGTCAATTGCGTGCCAATCATTACTCAATCACAGATATTACAAGTAACTAATATGTTTTTATGTGAATACTACAAGTCAAAGAAAATGGAAGCGTATACATAACCTAACAAAGTACGTATTGTAATTTTCATAAGTCTTATTAATAAAGGGTAATGTGTAATTTAATCCGGGAATAAATCTTAAACTAACACCAAAATCCTATCACTTTCAAATTGCAAACAGTAATACGATTAGCTACAACAACACATACTAAGCACCGTTCAAAACGCGGTTTATATTAATGTGGCTGACGTCAAAGTTTTCGCATTACGAAGGCTGAGGAAATTCTCAAAATGAAAATGGGTCTCGGTCGCGATTCCCCTCACGGTAAACTAGCACCTTTGCTTAGATGGAGAAAGGTGAAAATCCCATGCTCATAACTCCCACCCACCCTGACGTAATACCGTAATACAGAACTACTGTAAAATTGCCCCCTCTATGTAGAACATTGTGTCTGAGTGTGACGCAAACTGGGTCCGTGTAAACACGCCTATGTTTGACTACACGTTGCTTCGTATGTTTGTGTACCTACTGAAATAGAGTTCTCTTAGTAGGTGTTAAAGTAAACACTACTGGGCTTAGGGTTGTTGGAAAATGTATCGAAATACTTGAGCATCAAGATACAATGTGCCTCTGTGGTGTGGTGGTTGAGCAGGTCGGCTTATAACCCGGAGGTGGCGGGTTCGATTCCCGCGGCAGGACAAGTATTTGTGCACAGAAAAAAAAAGTGCAAATACTTGTTCTGAGTCTGGGTGTTGTGGGACCATGGTCCTCGTAGTTTCTGGGTCCCTAGACACAGGGAATCCTAGTTAGGGTCCAGGATCTATGTATGTGATCGTTGGGCGTTATTATTATTATTATTATATAATATAGTTATATAAACTCAACTATCACTTTAGCTCAGTTTTATCTGGAACATTTTTCCTTTATCAACTAGACTACATATATCAACACTAGCTTCTGCCGCGGCTGGGCTCGCGTGGCCTATAGGAAAATAATTAAACCACCCATTTCACCCTCTTAGGGGTGGAATTTTGAAAAACCCTTTCTCAATGGATACCTTTACTTTTCACAAAACACACCCTCCAAATTTCAAGTCTTTAGAACCAGCGGTTTAGGCTGTGCGTTGATATATAAGTCAGTCATTCAGTCAGTCAGTGAGGACTTTGAATTTTATATGTATAGATTACAGAAGTGGGTGATCAATGTTTTTATTCGAAATATTTTGTATACCAGTTGAAAACATTACTTTTTTGAGATAAAAGCATTCATCACCAAACTTTATCAAAAAACTTCATACTCAAATGCGAAAGTTTGTGTATGTTTGTTTCCTCTTCAAGCAGCCGCACCAGCAGTTCCGTGGAAAAAAATCCGTGATCGCAACCAACAAAAACACTGTTTGGATTTGATAGTTTCTATACATAGCTTATATTCATAGTTACAAGTTTCTGTGATCACCCTACGGATTTGAATGAAATTGGGAAATAAGATAGCTTTACATTCTAACACAGGATACTTTATATCCATAGATGAAATCGTAGGACGCAGCTGGTCTGTGTGGTGTGAAAAATTTTAAATAACTTAGTAGTATGAATTGAAAGAATTACAAAACAATTATAGGCAGTCAAAATAATCACACTAATATTATAAAGGCTAAAGTTTGTATGTGTGTATGTTGTTTACTCCTTCACGCTCAAATGGCTAAATGGATTTAGATGAAATTCGGTACCAAGATAGCTTATACACTACATTAACATATAGGCTACCTTTTATCCCGGAAAAATTAAATGTTCCCATGGGATGAGCAAATAATTAAAATAAATTTATCCGCGGGTGAAACCGCGGAGCGCAACCACTAATTAAATAGCGGAAGATCACAATATTTATGTATTTTCTCACACTACATAAAATGCATGCATGACCTTCTTTTGTATTATTTATAATGCTTATAATAAGCGAAATTTTCACATTGTTTGCTTTGAGTAGGTTAATGCCTATTATAATTCAAAACCATAGTTAAAAGGTGTTTTCTTTCGATATAAAGATTCCGAATTTCTTATTGTTTCACATGACATGCGGAATTGGATGAAATTATGTTTCAATTGAATCAAAACAGGAAACTGCGTATCCAAAATTAATAATTAATAGCTGTTTACTTTGAGAACAACTTGCAGCTTATTTTTATACTCAAAATCAATATGACAGAGTTTATTAAAATTTTGTGATTAATCCTTTTATGTAATTTTATCATTAATACTTAAATTTATTACATATCAGACATAAATGGTATAAACCAAGGTCAAAAATACAAATAAAACAAAACAAATCAAATAATGACATTTAAAAAACCTATGTCATTGTGGCCCCTGGTGTGACCACTGGTGCCCATTACACTGGTTGCATTACCACGCTGAAATCTAAATTGTAATAAATATATAAATAATCACTAAATTCAAATTACAGTCTGTGAATACTTAACTAGAAAGTAGTAAATCAAACAAAAGAGAGAAACAAAGCAAAATTGATATGAGAAATAATTTCTTAAAAATTAAAAATCCGTTCCTCCACGGCCTTAATTCAAAACACTTTTTAAATGAACACCAATTGTTTCCGTGGAAATTGTTGTTGTAATTTATTCATTTGGAATATTTAGGTTCCTTACTCTTGAGACGCAAGACACGCAGATTATGTAAATTTTCCCAAATGGATCCACGCTTCTTTATTGATTCAGTAAACGGTGTTTGACTCATTTTCAGTTTTAACGGAAGGCCGTTGCTTCAAACTTAACTCAATCCGCAATCAAGTATTGCTTTCCCAAAAATGGGGGATTTATTTAGTATTTTACTAGATGGTAGGTCTTTTTGCAGAATTCTTCTAGGTAGGTACCACCGCTTTGCTAGTTATTCTGCCCTCAAGCAGTAGTCCAGTTTGAACGGCACCGTAGTTAGTGAAATTATTGGGCAAATAAGACTTTATGAACGAATCTCACAGTCTAGTAATCTTATTTCTAGACTGTGCTGATGTCTCTGGATGACGTTTTCAGTGCAGTGTCATGCGAAACTCTATATATCCGAGTGACACTGCAACTGATACGCGCAGCCATGTCGCTTAACATTAGTCGAACGACTAGCTCGTCATGTCATTCGTTAGCATAAAAAAGGATTGTATTATAATATACTAAGGGTGCCCCTGTGACACTAGCAATTTGTCCGTTTCCTTACAAGAGCTTATGCTTTTCCGAGACAAAAATATTAGGTCTTTACCTATGAAATTGCCGTTTTGTTTGAAAAAAGTTAAAGTATTTTTTTTTCGAACTTATTTATTTCTTTTATTCAAAGTAATCACCCCTGCAATCAATGCATCTTTGCCCACGCTGTGGCAGTTTATGGATGCCCTTCTTGAAAAAATCAGCAGGACGGGAGACAACAAACTCTTCAAAGGCGTTTTGTACTGCCTCTCGGGAATTGAATTTTTTTCCCGCTAAAAAGTTGTCCAAATTTTGGAAAAAGTCAATAGGCGCAAGATCTGGTGAGTATGGCGGATGAGGGAGAGCTTCCAAACCCAACTCATGCAGCTTAGAGACGGTCTGTTGTGCAGTATGGGGTCGCGCGTTGTCGTGAAGTAGCAGTGGAGACGACCGATTGACCAAAGCTGGTTGCAGACGTGCGAGTTTCGCCATCATTGTGGTCAGTTCTTCAATGTACACATCTGCAGTAATGCTCTCGCCGTTTTGTAAAAAGCTATGATGAATCACACCAGCACTAGACCACCAAACTGTGACCATCACCTTTCTAGGAGTCATTTTTCGTTTTGCACATTGCTTTGGTACTGAACCAGGATCTAACCAACTTGCTGAGCGCTTTCGATTGTCAAAAAGAATCAATTTTTCGTCGCACGTAACATTTCGGTTCAAAATTCCTTAATTTCTGTGCCTGTTAAGCAGCGCAAGGCAAGTCTCGACGCGTACGTTGCGCTGGCGATCGTTAAGTTCGTGGGGCACCCATCTATCAAGCTTTTTTATCTTGCCAATCTGTCGCAAATGGACCAATATTGTTTTGATGCTAACATCAAAAACTGCTGCCAGCTCAGCTGTAGATTGAGATTCATCAGCTTCCACAATCACCTTTAATTCATCATTGTTGACCAAAGTTTCCGGACGACCACGAGGTTCATTTTTCAAGTCAAAATTCCCAGAACGGAACCGAGCAAACCAATAACGGGTTGTACGTTCGTTTGTACAGTTCTCTCCGTAAACGTCGTTAATGTTACGTGTTGTTTGTGCCGCGTTGGTGCCACGACGGAACTCATATTCCATAATTACACGAAATTTCAAAGTATCCATTATGAGGAAAAATGTTGAAATGTAATGAAAATACAACGCTAATCAATAAACAAAAGACTTATATTGTAAATAGAATGTCATATTTTTAAAACAAAATTAATTTGAATTTAGAATTCATAGCTAATCAAAACTTTTTTTGTTTGAAAAAGTCTGTACTGCAATACGGCAATTTCATAGGTAAAGACCTATTATCATATGTTAATGTCGTTAGTGTTAGAAATCTGCGTGAAATATACATCAAAATTGGTATAGTAGACGTTCAGTTAGAAAAATATTACTAACGAAAAGGTTTTTTAAGCAAATTGTCTTAATTGTCCCTTTTTAAAATATATACAAAATAAATTCCATTGCTATCGATATTTACTGAACAGTTTTAAGTTTACATTTCCACGGGACACATTATTATAACCAAGATTTTCCGATATAGATAATAACAGTAATTCATACACAGTATTCTAAAAAATTCTGTGTACAAGTTGGTATGATAATCCAACATCCATATATTAGACGTAGACTCCAGATATTCCAGATTCGTATACACATAAATCTAGAATGCATTAACCTACATTTCACATCCCATAAAAACACATCATACCCATTCTACGCGACGACACTTTGTCATATAATATAGAAATAAATGGGGGCAGACATTCTCAGAGATAAAAGGACCCGTGTCCATAAGAAACCGGGGGAACATCGTCCATCTATAATGATTTATGTAGGCAATTTCTTTCTTTGAGGAAGAAAAACTTGATTGATGAGGGATCCCCGGTTTTGGAGCAATATTTGGGGTTGTTTTTGGGGAAAATCTGTGAGTAGGGCAGTGGTGTGGCCCTTTTATGACGTGATTATGTGTGTTTAATAAAGGAGCTGTATGGATTTTTTCTATACAGCTACGAGTATATAAAAGTTAGACGCTTATGAAAAAAGTTATGCTAGTATTCGATTTGTGAATTTCGGTCTTGTGTTTTGTATCTTTTTATCTATGCACATCTTGTCTCTTGTAGGCCATATGTATGTGTTGTAAGGTCAGTTAATGGTTTTCTTTTTAACTTAACACTAACAACATGTTCCAATAGACGTCAACTGAGACGGACGGCTCAATAAAAAAGTCATATGAAGCAAGCAAGTTCAATTGTTTTAACGTCACTTAAAGGTCACCTATTCGAAGAAAATAAATCCGAATATGTCCAGTTAACAATAACTGCTTTATTTCTCAAAACAAAGTGCTTTATGAAACTTATCGTTTAAATTATTTATGACTGAAAATATTCTGTCAACGTTTTCATGTCAAAAAAACTAGTGTGCTTTAGAACGCACGACTGAAGTAAAACTTCTTTAGATCCGTGTCTCTTATGTCTCACACTTATAAACGAAGCGTAACTCTTTCTTCTTATCTTACGAAAAAATATATCTCCCTCTTAACTTCCGTTCGCTGTCCAGATTACCCCCAAGTCAAACGTGCGTGACTGAAAAATATCAAACAATTCTTGCGACAAAACCCAAGCCTGTACCCGATGTTTTACGACATCTAGAGATTGGCGCCTACGAAAACTGAAAATATAATTTAGACAGAATCCTTGAATACGCCGACACATTTATGTTTAAGATGAAAACGTCCTTGAGCTGAAATGAAAACTGTATAGTGACATACCTATTTGGAAAATTTACTTTCCACGTGATTTATTTGGTTTAAAACTTCTCTTTGAATTATATTTCAACATTTAGGACAGCAAAGACAGAAATAACTACAAAAACATACCCGTTACAAAACTATTATATGCTTTAAGTCTGCGATGCCAAACATTGCTAAAAATTGGCCACAAAATCAATAAGAGGTTATGTCAGAGCGGCAAGGTTAATTCCCAATTGTTCAAAGCAAGGTCAAAGTCTAAACCTAGCCTGATATATTCGGACACGTGCCAAAACTTTAGCGTTGCTGATAAGTCAATTTATTAAAGATATTATCATTATAAATTAGATAAATTTTATGATTCAAGTCACATTTAAAAATAATTCTACTACTTAAATAAATTTAAATTCAATGTTGACTCTGCGCACCCCGTTTAAAATCCATCGGAATGGTTCGGAAGGTTCTAGATTGGAACCTGCACTCACTATCTCTGTCATTCACATTCAAGAAGAAGGAGATGGAGTGTGTTGATTTCAAATTGGGTTTCCGATGGATTCCGAATCGAGATGCTGACGAACCACAAAAGAATAAAACCGAAAAAATTGCCACGAGAGTTAACTACGAGTATGTATTATAATTTTGTATTATTATTATTATTATTTTTTTATGTTAAGGAATGACGTGACGAGCTAGGCGTTCGCCTGGTGTTAAACGACACGGCTGCCCATATCAGCTGCAGTGTCACTCGGAACTCTAAAGTATAGAGGTTCGCGTGACACTGCACTGCGCACGTCATCCAGAGACATCAGCACAATCTAGTAATAAGATTATTAAACTGTGAGATCAGTTCATAAAGTCTCATTTGCCCAGTAATTTCACTAGCTACAGTGCCCTTCAAACCGGAACACAGCAGTGCTTGCGAACTACTGCTTGGCGGCAGAATAACTGGCAAAGCGGTGGTACCTACCTAGACGAACTTTGCAGTAAAGTCCTACCACCTAGTAATTATAATACCACCTATTGAGTATAATCTAAATAATTTATAATGAAAACATTACATATATGAGTCAACACAACTTTATAAGTGATCAAGTTTGTTCGGTAGTGTGCCTTTTGAATCTAATTGCAAGAGGAGTGATTATTTAGAGTCATAGTAGTGAATTTAATATCAGTGGAATGCACTGGCCATAAAGAGAAAGTTAATTGCGTTGCAGTCTCTTAATATGTACTTGAGGTTAAAACAAATAAAAATAAAGTTATTTTAAATAAATTTAATAAGATTCCAAAGAAAGTTATAAAGAATGTATTTTTAGAAAAAAATCCTGACTGTTTAGATACTTTTAATAATAATGCAGTTAAATTATTTATTTTAATACCAAAACTTCATTATTTGTATACCATGCACTTAATGGTTAACAAAACTAAGTTGAAAAGACCGCAATTGTAACACTTTTGTTAAGTTTACCACTTTTTTAATTATAATTTAAAAAGTGGTAAACTTAACAAAAGTTAACTCTTTATTTGAACACTACATCATGAATATTTATTTATGATGTAGTGTTCAAATAAAGAGTTTATATATCTATATGCCTAGCTAAAGTTTCTATTTATTGTCTGTGTTTCCAGCGACATTTGACCCGAGCGTGTTCAAAAAAAAAGTGAATAGGTATTTACTTGGCTAGGATGCTACACCTTCGATCGCATCATCACTTCCCATCAGGTGAGAGCGTGGTCAAATACTAGACTAGTTTGAAGTAAAAAAAAAAGATGGATAACAGCTTTTAAATTAAAACAATCAATTAACCTTTATTTTACTGACTGTACTTGTAGAAGTGTTTATAAAGCGAGCTTCAAATCAACAACAAATTATTCTAAAATAAACTGCGAATTATATGCGTTCTTTAAACATTAATAAAAATATATTTTTCAAATTGTGCATTGGTTCCACCCCCTCTGGGTCTAGGCTGAAAATCAGCGCTGGATGTCTCTGATGACCAGCAATATGCTGAGCCGACTCCCATTCGATACTTGTTTATTTCTATTCATTATGTACATATTGGTGTCAATTCTGTGTAGCATACTCTAAAGCTAAACGAAATTAACATATTTCCGTCTTTTTCATTTCCCCTTTATCAGAAGAGTGGCGCCATACTTTAAGTTTACTTTAGTTTTAGAAAATGCGACACAGAATCGACACCATTATGTGTATAAATTTACACCTGTTTTGTACTTTAATTTTAGACAAGTATTGAATAAATGTTTTTCTATTGTATTGTATTCTATATAATAGCCGAAAAAGCAGCAATATTAATGCAAGCAATATTAATGATGTTGAAAACAGAATGCAAGCTTCACTTCACCTGAGCGCACATTGGGCATTGTCCGTGACATTGGCGAGGTTACCAAGCAAAGACAATCGAACAATGTTCATCGAACATTACCAACCGACTCACGCATGCACTGTGGCTGGATGACACGCAACGTTACGTCACCAAGGTCGTGGACGATATTATACAATGCCGTAGCAAGCAATTAAAATGTAAATGAGCAATTAGCTTATAAATTATGATAAAAGTAAAACTGATGTGCATTTTGATTTGGTGACAGAAAAACCTTATTTATTGAGGAAATTTGACATCTAAAAGTAGCATATTATTTTGATCGAATATCACACACTAATATATAATAGGTCTTTACCTATGAAATTGCCGTATTGCAGTACAGACTTTTTCAAACAAAAAAATTTTTTGATTGGCTATGAATTCTAAATTCAAATTAATTTTGTTTTAAAAATATGACATTCTATTTACAATATAAGTCTTTTGTTTATTGATTAGCGTTGTATTTTCATTACATTTCAACATTTTTCCTCATAATGGATACTTTGAAATTTCGTGTAATTATGGAATATGAGTTCCGTCGTGGCACCAACGCGGCACAAACGACACGTAACATCAACGACGTTGACGGAGAGAACTGTACAAACGAACGTACAACCCGTTATTGGTTTGCTCGGTTCCGTTCTGGGAATTTTGACTTGAAAAATGAACCTCGTGGTCGTCCGGAAACTTTGGTCAACAATGATGAATTAAAGGCGATTGTGGAAGCTGATGAATCTCAATCTACAGCTGAGCTGGCAGCAGCTTTTGATGTTAGCATCAAAACAATATTGGTCCATTTGCGACAGATTGGCAAGATAAAAAAGCTTGATAGATGGGTGCCCCACGAACTTAACGATCGCCAGCGCAACGTACGCGTCGAGACTTGCCTTGCGCTGCTTAACAGGCGCAGAAATGAAGGAATTTTGAACCGAATTGTTACGTGCGACGAAAAATGGATTCTTTTTGACAATCGAAAGCGCTCAGCAAGTTGGTTAGATCCTGGTTCGGTACCAAAGCAATGTGCAAAACGAAAAATGACCCCTAGAAAGGTGATGGTCACAGTTTGGTGGTCTAGTGCTGGTGTGATTCATCATAGCTTTTTACAAAACGGCGAAAGCATTACTGCAGATGTGTACATTGAAGAACTGACCACAATGATGGCGAAACTCGCACGTCTGCAACCAGCTTTGGTCAATCGGTCGTCTCCACTGCTACTTCACGACAATGCGCGACCCCATACTGCACAACAGACCGTCTCTAAGCTGCATGAGTTGGGTTTGGAAACTCTCCCTCATCCGCCATACTCACCAGATCTTACGCCTACCGACTATTACTTTTTCCAAAATTTGGACAACTTTTTAGCGGGAAAAAAATTAAATTCCCGAGAGGCAGTACAAAACGCCTTTGAAGAGTTTGTTGTCGGGAGCGTCCTGCTGATTTTTTCAAGAAGGGCATCCATAAACTGCCACAGCGTTGGCAAAGATGCATTGATTGCAGGGAGCATTACTTTGAATAAAAGAAATAAATAAGTTCGAAAAAAAAAATACTTTAACTTTTTTCAAACAAAACGGCAATTTCATAGGTAAAGACCTAATATTATCAAGGCAAAAGTTTGTCACATACAAATGTTATGTTTGTTATGTTTGTTACTTCACGGCTGAATGCGTTTGGATGAAATTCTGGATCAACATATAGGCTATTTTTTATCACGAAAAAATGAAATATTCCCGTGGGATGAGCAAATTGTTCAAAAATGGTTAACCGTGGGTGAAACCACGGCGCGCAATTAGTTAAGTATAAAGAATTTACAGATTATTTTAAAAGTGAATAAAAACTAATATCACAAAATACATAATAAATAGTAAAGTACTTATATTACAAATGCAAAATTCTGTATATCTATGTACCTATCTATGTATGTATGTAATGTATTAGGTTAAAAAAAAATCATAATTTCCCTTCGCCAAATTACATTAGGATGTATTTTAAACTACACATTTGGTAGACTGAAACACTATCAAAGGTAAAAGGTATATAAAAAAAGTAATGTTGATAAGTGCACATAAAAAGTAATCTGCTGTATAGACATTATGATTAAATAAAACCCTAATTCAAATGCTTTGTATATATTAGCTAATTATTCGTAGAACAGTTTATTAGAATTTTCACGTAAAAGTTTTGCTACATTAAACATCCTGCTTGAGAGAAAAAAAAAACATCGGAACAACGAAGAAAGTTCTATTTCCCTAATGAGTGTGATCAAGTACTTACAAACCCAGAAGTGACATGGAAAGTTAAAAAATATTTACCTACTTTTTTTTTTTAGTTTTGGCTCCTCACTTTTGTATATTTAGCCAGTGTCAAGTAATTGATAATTTATCAAGTTATCGATATTACACGCAAATATGTGTCAAGTCACAGTCCAAGTCATCAAGTCAAGTCATCGTCTAGTCAAGTCAAGTCATACTCCTAGTAAAGTGGTGGCAACTTTACCAGAAGCTTCTATGGAGTTTTGGATACAACACGAAAAGAAACGTTTCACCATCATTATTCCACTTTCCCACACTCATGCCTATAATTCAGCACTTAACGAATAAAATGCCACCAATTTTATGCACTAACACTGAAAATAACACAAGTTTTGGAAAATAATACAATGCGGTGACGCGATCTTTTTCGCTTTCCCGCCAAAACTCATTTACCTACTTAAATTATAGGATTTGTACAATATTATTAATTCTATGACTATGGATTAACAATAGTAACAATACATTACCCACTGCTAGGTATAAACAAAACATATAAAAGTATAAACAAAACCTTGATTTCCCAATGTGCCCACCTAATTAATGTAAAGCGGATAAAACAGATTTCGACCTTTATGCTAAAGGTCAGCGTAAGGTCGTCTTTGATTAGAACAGGGGCTATAATCAAATGCGTTGGTGTACTATTTGGTATACTATCTACATTTATTTTAATATTTTATAATAAACGATCAAATGTCATGAAACTAATGTTGCAGTATTATCATATTTGTAATGGCTTTACATAAAACAATAAAAAGGGAACTTAATCAAACAAACCACTACCAGTAGGCAACGTGCCAATATGCTGGCAGCATTGCCACGTTAAATGGCAATGCTCAGTCTTTGGCCGAAGTAGAGACTAGCATTTTGGACACGTGTGGCTTCGACCAGACGTTTAGAAAGGTCTTTAAATGTAATGACTAATTTTTTTAATAGTTTTTTGCTGTTTGTTTGTATTTATGATAAGTTACTGGATTAAATCGATAAGTAATGTAATGGTAACTTTTTTATTATGGTCACATAATTCTTAAATTAAATGTCAATAATGCACTTAGATACATCGTTTTTAACAGGTTATTAAGTGTCTGTATTTTATATTGACTAAAGTAACTGTTACGTAAACTCAGACTAATTTTTATATAATTACTAGTTGCGCCTTGCGGTTTCACTCGCGGATATCAACTTTTTACATTTTAGTCGATTTTCCAATGTTTTCAATAGTTATTCTGTTATTCGGGATGGAGGAAAATACAATAAATTAAAAACCATGAAGATCGGTCGGAAAAATCGGTCCAGCCGTTCTCAAGTTATAAGTTTTCGAACAAACCCGACTTTGTTTCATATGTATAGATTAACTAGCTTCTACCCGCGGCTTCGCCTGCGTGGCCTATAGGAAACGAAGAAGAAATTTTTTCATAGATAATTCAACCATTCGTTTCACCCTTTTAAGGGTGGAATTTTGAAAACCCTTTCTTAGTGAATACCTACATTTTACAAAGAACACACCCTCCAAATTTCAAGTCTCTAGGATCAGCAGTTTACGCTGTGCGTTGATATATAAGTCAGTCAGGACTTTGAATTTTTATATATATGGATAACGAATGGACAGTACTTCCTAATTTCACATTATCCATTAACTAGAAACAAAAAATAGTTTGCTATGTGGTTGATACTAAAAGAACTGACTATTACCCTGATTAGTGACTAAAGTATTACGACGATGAATCTTTACTAGTAGTGAAGTGACTGTCAGCTGTTCCATTCATGCTAGATGTCCCAATAATGACAATGTCAATTGAATGACGTCACTAATGCACGCCAATGTCACGGGACCCATTCATTGCCAGGCTGGCAAAGATCACGCACCGCCGAAGCGTGACACGGTATGTTTTACCTAATTTTTTTTCCCACGCAGTGACCGCGGACCCGAGACTTGACTAGTCTACCGGATATCCAAGTTATTGTCTGGATAATGGTTGTGAAAAAATGCACCATGCAGAAGTAGGTACGTCCTTGATGTATGTTAATAAATAAATAAAATAAATATCTGTGGACATCTCACACAACGCCATCTACCCCCAAACTAAGCAACGCTTGTACTATAGGAACCAGATAACTGATACAATACTTAAATACTTTTTTGTTTGTAAATACATACATAGAATACAATATAACACCCAGACACAGAATCTGAGACACAGAAAAAGACTATGTTCATCACACAAATGTTTTCCTGGATGGGAATCGAACCCACAACCCACAGTTTCTGAACTGTGGCCTTCTGAGGCAGGGCTACCAACTGAGCTATCGGGCCAGTCAAAAATAAATCAGATGTCAGTATTTTTAAAGTAAAAATATATAATATTGAGCGTGTCACAATTCTTTTATAATTTACAATAATGAGTTGACTGGGCCGATAGCTTATTTGGTAGTTAATCTTCTGAACTGTAGGTTGTGGTTTCGATCACCACCCAGGACATAAATTTGTGTGATGAACATCGGTGTTTGTTCTGTGTCTGGGTGTTGAAATGTATTCTATGTATGTATAAAAACAAAAAGTATCTCAATATTGTGTCAGTTATCTGGTTTCCATACAACAAGCTTTGCTTTGTTTGGGACTAGATGGCGCTGTGTAAAATGTCCTCAAATATTTATTTACGTATTTAAGATAAGAACAAGGCATCTTCTAGGCAAGCATGCACCTCGTACAATGCGTCATCACTTCCATCAGGTGAAACTGTGGTCAAATGTTTTATAAACAATATAAAAAAGGCATTACATTACTTTTTTTTTGAGGTTAGGTAATGACGTGACGAGCTAGCCATTCACCTGATGTTAAACGACACGGCTGCCCATATCAGCTGCAGTGTCACTCGGAACTCTAAAGTATAGAGGTTCGCGTGACACTGCACTGCGCACGTCATCCAGAGACATCAGCACAATCTAGTAATAAGATTACTAAACTGTGAGATCAGATCATAAAGTCTCATTTGGCCAGTAATTTCACTAGCTACAATGCCCTTCAAACCGGAACACAGCAGTGCTTGCGCACTACTGCTTGGCGGCAGAATAACTGGCAAAGCGGTGGTACCTACCTAGACGAACTTTGCAGTAAAGTCCTACCACCTAGTACGTAATTTAATTAGACAAAGTAGGTACTAATAACTTATCCTTTTAAGTAGGTACCTGAATATGTGCGATGTAGGGGTATTTAACTACATTTTGGCTCATTCAACTTCAGACGCAGCAAAGGAGTTGTTCAGATCTGTGAGTCGCTTCAGGTGACCTCCTATTTTATAAGCTTGTTGAGAATACGATGGGACCGACATGTAAATTAATTATAAAGCTCCCTAATAATAAACCTGATTTAAAAAAAAGTAGGTACCTAAACAAAACAAAAATACGCGAATTTTGGTAGTAATTAATTTATACAGAATTAAAGTACGTAAAACCAGTCGCATACTAATTAACTGTAACTAAAATATTTTAGAGAATTAAATAATAATAAAAAGACAAGAGTAGATTTTTAAAATAGTGCCAGAAATATTTAAGATAACCTATTTGAATCTCAAATACCTAATAATTTAAAAATTGAGTGTTTGGGAAAGCTCCAACGACTCGTTTGACGTTGAGTAACTGTGTCTGACGTTTAGATTAAACTCTTCTATTTATCAACTTTAAAGCATAAAAAAATAATAAGCAGTTATAAACGTAATTCATTATGCAGAATGGTTTCAGCTAAACAGTAACACCTCAATGTCAATGTCATAAAGTCGAGTTTCTGGCTTACTTAATGTTATGTCAAAGTGCAAAGAACTTTAGTTGTTGTAACTAGCAGTTGCAGTAGGAACCAGCTGTTAGGAGGATATTGGATGATGAGGCCAAGCGGCGACCTTATTGCATCCGTTATTTAATTCTCTTTATTGACATGGAAGGTTCCTGTTCCAACTGCGAAATAATGGTCGTACAGTATAATTTATAACGGATATTAAATACGCAGTTTGAATTCTAAAGATATACCCTAACAGCCTTATTAATAAACACGAATAGCTTTAGACTAGTTACACCATCTCTTGTCTCTTTCGATCTAGCTAAATATTCCAGTAGCAAAAAGGATAAAAGCTGAAGTAACTAATCCGAGACTAATACCCGTTTATTAATAAGGCTGTTAGAGAATACTGTAATGTGATGTCAAACATCGATATTTTCTCTCCTAATATTAATAATTTATCAAATATCGATGAGTGTCGAGCATTATTGCAAATTCATGGACATTGTCTAGTGAAAGCAGTAATGTCGTAGAATACGTAATAAATAGTACAAAATAGGAAAAGCTGTGAACACACATAAGAGTTTTACGACCTGCTGTTTACGCTACTGATGCCTCTGTACATTGGACCAAAGGATGTAGCCCGACTCACTTGTTTGAATTGCAACCATCTGTTTAATATCCGGTCGCGATTGCCTTTGGTGATGGGTGAACTGGAAATACTGGGCCTAATAACCTGGGCCCGAATCACAATTCTTCGAAAACGTTCTGAATCCAAATCTGCAGAAATTTTCGTCTTTTCATCTATGTTCAGGATGAAGAATACCGATTCATAACTTTTTCGATCGGTAGTGATTTGGGTTGCTGATGTCAGGTGTTTGCTGAATATGGGACTAATAACAGCTTGTGTGGTGTAGTGGTCGAGCAGATTGGCTTATAACGCGGAGGTGGCTGGTTCGATTCCCGCGCCATGACAAGTATGTGGACAAAGAAAAATTAAAATGTTTGTCCTGAGTCTGGGAGTCGTGGGACCGTGGTCCTCGTAGTTCCAGGGTCCGTAGATACAAGAAGTCCTAGTTAGGGTTCAGAATCGATGTATGTGATGGTTGGGCATTGTTGTTGTCGTTGTAATGGCGTGAGCCGTTATTACAAACTGATAAAAAATTGATTTTATTTATATAAAAAACAATCTGTTGCCCGCGACTGCAGCCGTGCAACAGTTTATCATAGTACCGTATTATCACAGAATGCCGCTTTATAATTCAGTTATAGGACCATTATAGCACAAATATTTTATTTTGATTTTCTATAACATCCGTGAGTTGGCGCTTTATTTTGCTAGTTTTTTTGCCGTGAATTTAAATAATAAGTTCAGCCAGAAAGCTATCGTTGGATTAAAAAAGCAAGTTATCTTTAATGTTATGAAGGAGATCTATGTTCAGCAGCAGACGCCTTCTGGCTGAATAATATTCTTTGTTTTATTCACTGTCAAATAAAGATATATTCTATTGTCAATGCGAGGGTTGCGTGAGCATAAACGACATCTTTATTACTGACGCATGTAAACTCAATATTCAACTAATGTTGTACTCGGTACACAAACACAGCCTCCGAAAATTCGGAATGCCTTTGTTTGACGACTGTATATACCGTAGGCTACCTAGGTTACCTAGTAACTATTATTTAATCTATAACCTGAGTCTGAATACCTTCATAAATACCAAGTGAAGGGCGAGTTAGATTGTTTGAAATGCACATAAATTTTGCGTAAGTTACTGACTTGATTTATGACTAATAATTACGAGCTGTGCCTCAGTTGTATTTTCTTTGTAACTCATATTAATAATTTAGTGTTTTAACACTGCGCTAAAGTACCTAGCTTTTTAACGAAAACGATTTATTTTTATATGACTATTAAAGCGACATCATCATCAGCGGCATTTAAATTTATTACAGACTATTTAAGAAGTGTTTTAGAATTCAAAAGACTACTTTTTTAGTATTGCTGTATTAGCCAATACGTAAGAGGGACGTGCGTTCACACCTTGTGCAGGCGTGTGTTGCGACAGTTTGATTAATTCCGTTGTCATTTTGCTCTCTATTCCGCAAGCTTAAGTTATAGCTATTAACTAATAATAATAATAATAAATTAATAACGCGACAAACTGTAGTCAAAGCTTTAGATGTTAATAAAAGTTATGTATACCTACAAACACACACACATACACACACACACACACGCACAACACACTCACACACACACACACACACACAATATTAATAACCGACGCACAAAATACAGTCCTTCTAGTCCAAAATAATTAAGTAATACTATCAGCTTCTCAAGGGCAAACAATTGAATAACACCGTCGATTTGAAGACATCTTTAATATCAATTGACACCTAAGTAGGTAGGGTGGAGGCAATGGTTCCGTGGGGGCCGGCTGCCATGGAAATATACAGGGACTTGGCCAAACGTTTGGTGGAGGTATCAGGTTGACCAGAATGTACAGAATGTTTTGTACATAAAATAAGTATTGCCATTCGACGTGGTAATGCTGCTAGAATTGTGGGCACCTTTCCCTCCACCGGGTTATTATAAGTTTTTTAGTTTTATCCATTAAAATTCTAGGTTTACTTTCTTTTTTAGGTCTAGTTTAGTTTGATACTTGGTTTAAAAATGTCCTTATGAAATGATACTATACTAGCTTCTGCCCACGGCTTCGCCCGCGTGGTCTATAGGAAACGAAGAAGATTTTTTAATAGATAATTCAACCACCCTTTTCACCCTCTTAGAGGTGGAATTTCGAAAAACTCTTTCTTAATGGATACCTACACATTACAAATAACACACACTCCAAATTTCTAATCTATAGGACCAGTAGTTTAGGCTGTGCGTTGATATATAAGTCAGTCAGTCAGTCGGGACTTTGAATTTTATATGTACAGTTTAAAAAATAATAGGTACTCTTCATAATTGTTTGTTACTGAGGCATCTTTCGCCTACTATTAAGACAGTATGACATAGGATTTTTGGCAGTTTATCGCATATCGCATGTCTGCAGTCATCATAGTACCTATATATCTGATATAACTCTATAAGTATCCACTTATAGAGTTATGTCAGACTTGGCTCATTCCCGCTAAGGATTAATTATTTTAGTTCTAAGTGCTCTCAACTAGTTTGCGACGAAATTAATTTACGAAAATCTTGATAAGGTTTGTTTATTTTGAAGCTGTGTCACGGAGCCGTGGAGAGTGCTAGTGAAGACTGCCTTTACTAGTAAAGAAAGGATTTTATTAAACCACTTCAAACAGACGCCATTATTTTATCATAAGTTTATTACTTTTTATAATCTGCTGAATATTGATAATAATAATAACGCACAAGGATCACATACATTCTGAACGCTAACTAGGATTCCCTGTATTTAGGGACCCAGGAGCTACGAGGACCATGGTCCCCACAACACTCAGACTCAGAACAAGTATTTGCGCTTTTTTCCTTATCCTGCCGCGGAAATTTAACCCGCCGTCTCCATGTCATGCAATCAAATATTAAGAATTGCTTAAATATTTTGTGGTTAAACCGTAACGGCTTAACGACAAAAGATTTAAACAAGCATCAAACAAGTGTTAAACTATATATTGTGTATTGAAAACACACGTTTGACGTCCGTGTAAGCCTTGTTTATGTATTTGTGGTAACACAGTAGGTGTTTATACCTAAAATGTGGGCTCTCGATAACCAGACGACTATAAAAATAAAATTCCTAAACATAATTTTATTGAGCAAATAGTCGTATTGCGTGTTTATCGCTCGATCTCATATACCTACGTGTATTTTTTATACAGTTACAATGATATTTTGGTCACGTAATATTTCTTCATAATCAAAAAACAATTTCTCTACGGTAGGAAAAGGCCCTAGCAATTTACGTAAAAGGTTACTTTTCAAAGTTTAGTGGATAAATTAAGGTTATTTTCTCTATTACTTTCGTTTCAAGTTGAAAGTAGTTGCCAATTGGAGTTTTAACTTTGTTTTTATGCAAAAAGTTATTAAATGTATATGTAGATAGATAGATTTTTTTTATTGCACAAACAAAAACAAAATCAAATACATAGGCGAACTTAATGCTATCGAGCATTATCTTCCAGTTAACCCTGGTTAATCAATAAAAAAAATCTGGACATTTCACACAGCGCCATCTAGCTCCAAAACAAGCAAAGTTTGTACCTACTATGGAAACCAGATAACTGATACAATACTTCGATAATTTTTGTTTGTAAATATATACATAGAATACAAAATATATAATCGGACGTTAATTTTCTTTTTATTCTTCATTCAATTAAAATTTACACTAACCTTTAAGTACTAAACATAGCAATATTTCTGTTATTGGGAAAATTTAAAAAGAAAACAAGTAAATCAATCTATAAAATTCAGCTTAAAACGCCAAGGTCATAGTGAAACCGTCCGTTTTTAGCCTATAGGTAAAGTAAGGCAGCGTTTGCGGTCACAACTTGGATGGGTGGCAGCTATAAAAAGTGGTACATGTTTACAAATGCTTTGTGCTTCGGAAGGCTGAATGTTGTCAAAAGACAATAGCCGTCACTTGCCTGTACAACAAGAACAAGAAGGCGAGAAGGTTTAAACAATTTTAAAATATTGTATTGTAGTTATGTACATTTACACTAACTAGTATATTAATAAATACTTTTCATATCTATTACAACACAACACATACAACAAAAAACACAATTAAAAATTTACATCTAAACATATGTAGCTCAAAGGTGACTGACTGACTGACATAGTGATCTATCAACGCACAGCCCAAACCACTGGACGGATCGGGCTGAAATTTGGCATGCAGGTAGATGTTATGACGTAGGCATCCGCTAAAAAAGGATTTTTCGAAATTCCACCCTTAAGAGGGTGAAATGGGTGGTTGAATTATTTTCCCATAGGCGAAGCTGCGGGCAGAAGCTCGTAAACCTATAAAAGCAAGAATCGTTATCTAACCCAGAATCATTGTAACAGTGAATGATAATTTTTATATAGCGTTAAAAGTTCTTTCAAAAAAGGAAAACACGCTCACGAGGAAAATACCTAAGTAACGGTTGCGTGACAAGGCAAGGTAAGCCCGAAGGTGGTACGATATAAATTAGGCCAGCGACTGACTGTCACAGAAAGCGCGTGTCATCGGGGGCAATATTAACTCCTCCAAGGTCGAGGTAAAACTGCTTAAAAAGTTCGGTGCGTGTTCCGTTTTCGAATTCTTTTCGTATTGGCAGTCACTAACTTTTATTAATGTTACTACAATAGCACGTACTATTTTATTCTGTGATGTTACGTTGTATAGTGTTATTTAGTACCTACTTTTTTTTGTGCTACACTTATGTAACACACGTAAGTGTAGCACAACTTTTGGTAAAACCAAACAAAATATTAGGAGAAAAAAAATATGAGTTTAATAGAAACTGACGTGAGTAGTACTCATAATAATTACAGTCAGCGCCAAGCCGCCACCGCCGCTACGCGTACTCCTTGAGGATGGGTACCTATATTGCCCGAACACCGAGTTATTCGACTGTATTTCGTGAGTGTTAGCCGTGTAATAGTTGTAATTAAAAATGAGTGTGCTTTAAACCACACGACTGAAGTGAAACTTATGTAGTTTAGCTCCATCTATCGGCCGGTATAACTTTGTTTTTGCTTTGTTTAATGTTAACGTCGCCATCTTGACAATTCTAAATTCTCATTTTACTGGACATACCAACATAATAATACAAATTTTTATCTTTGGCATGTTGAAAATGGAGATGTACGTGAACCAACTTCAAATTCCGTTTGCTTCGCATTCACCAGCTTACTCCCCAAGTCAAGCGTGCGTAAAGAAGTTTTACTTCAAAAATATAGAGACTGAACCTCACGACACGGGATTCATCCTAGTGCGAGCTGCAGGGTTCTCGCACTCACAAACTACCTGTGGCTTGATAAATATCTTAATGAATAACTTTTATATACTAGCACATATAGTGTTTGGTATGCAACAGTTATTACACGGACGGTAAAGGAAAGGAACAACTTACCAGCGTCTCTGTTTCCTGAACTATAATCTGGGAGTTTTCAAGGCAAGAGTGAACTGGTGTCTTGTAGCCTACACATCGAAGGAACATGCTTGTCTAAGCATGTTCCTTCGTCGTCCGAGCCGTTACTTACCATCAGGTAAGACAATGGTTAAATAAAAGCCTATCAAAAGTTAAAAAAAAACCCACATTTTTATATACTCATTGACTTCTCATGTAAGTTTTACTTTTGTTGTTTGTTTGGTATAGTTGTGAATTGTAATAACTAATCCAATAAATAAAGTAGATTGATTGATAACAAAAACTTATCATCTAAGTATTAATCGCAAGTTACTCGTTTTACAGAAAGAGTTAAAAAATCCGGAATAAATAGTAACTTTTTGTTAGTCTTGATTGAGTAAACTATCCGTGGACGAAGTTGTTGTCAGGTTGGTTCGACCTATAGGTTGTAAAAGCGACACAAAAAATTATATATAAATATATATGGATTATATATGTATATATATAATGCCCGTTTGCAAATGAAATACAACGTTTAAGCCCGTCTGTACAAAGTCTGGCAGATCTAAGTTCGCACTTATTCCTCTGTGACATCCCTAAATGAAATTGCAATAGGTGTGTCATAGAAGGATAAGTGCAAAATTAGGAGCTGTGAAAATTTAGTATAGACGGGCTTCTATTAATAAAGAACTTAATAAACCCTTTTTATACTGTTATTAAGCGGCGAGAAGTACAGTGAATCAATAAAACAATAATTAAACAGTCTATGAATAAGTTTTAAGCGACCTCAATAAAAGTTTTTCAATTAACATAACTTCGTGGCTTTGATTTGGTCACAATAAAGTTCAAAATGTATTAAAATTAAAAATTTAATCTACGATCCTAATTTACTTCTCACCCGCTGAGTTTTAATAGATATAATAATTTGGTCCTTCTGGCAAAATTAGGTTATTGCATACTGAAGGTAATATATATTATAAAATATAGAAAAGAGAAAGTGGATATTTTACAGTGCCATACGTCCTTGCTCGTTGATCTATCTCTGTCCATTCAAAGGTTGTCTGGGAGAGATCGCTTTTTAGCGATGAGACCTCCCATTGTTACCTACTCATTAGTTATTTCCTGTTTTTGTATTGTTACCTTGGTGTCAATAAAGAGTTCATCTATCCATCTATCTATCTACAGTCTCAAACTAAGCAAGTCTTGTTTTGTAAGAAATTGATGGAATACACAAAAATTGTATGTTTATAACACAAACGTTTGTTTCGGATGGGAATCAAGCCCACAACCTACAGTACAGAATTCAAACCTACTATGCCAACTGGGCTATCACGCCAGTCAATCACGAATGAACAAGCTGCACTCCTGCCAGTAAAGAATATAAAACATACTTATAGAACGCCTTATTTAGGCAAAAACTTAGTAAAGCTTTATACCAATCAATTTAAATAATCATTTTATTCGTAATTTTACAGAATAAGTAGTAGGTACTGGTTAGTCACATCTATGATAATAATAACGCCCAAAGATTGCATACATAGATTCTGGCGCTTAATTAGGATTCCTTGTATCTATGGATCCAGAAAATATGAAGACCATGACAATCTAATAACATACAGACACAAAAGAAATATTTGCGCTTTTTCCTATGCATAAATACTTGTCTTGCCGCGGGAATCAAACGTGCCGCCTCCGGGTTATGAGCCGACCTGCTCAACGACCACACCAAAAAGAGATATATATTACTCTATTATTTATTTACAGTTCTATTGTGTAAGGATGAGCATATTATAAAATAACGGTACAACTCTCTGATTATAATATGTTTTTATGAAATCAAATATTTGATTTGATTCGATTATCAATTTACAGTTCATAAAGAAAAAGCCTAGCTAAGTAATTCTAGTAATATTTCATAGAAGTGTAAACCTGATAAATATTATATTTTATAGTACCCAGCCTTAAATCCTAAATTGCCTCCGAAATATTCTCCCACCTCTACATATCCTAACGACATCATTATGTAAATTTCGTCCTATATTTTCACCCTATATCAAACGCAAAAGGCCGTATTCAAAACCCTCTCAAATCTCACCGATAGGGTTACCACTTTCAACATCACGTGAGTTACAATTTTGAAGTATCATACACATACTTGAACATTGTACATAGCCGTGACCTTACACTAATATTATAAAGGCAACAGTTTGTATGTGTGTATGTGTGTATGCTTGTTACTTCTTCAAGCTCAAACGGCTGAATGGATTTGAATGAATTTCGGTACCAAGATAGCTTATACACTGGATTAACATATAGGCTACATTTTATCCCAGAAAAGTGAAACGTTCTCGTGGGATGAGCAAATAATTAAGATACTTTTAATCCGCAGGTAAAACCGCGGGGCGTAGCTAGTTTAATTATCTATGAGATAAAAAATATTTTTGTACATCTAAGAATTAAAAAAAAAAATTAGACAAATAAAGTATAGTTTACATAGTACATATTATGGTACATGATACATACGCTGTACGAGGCATGAATGTCTGGGTAATGAAACAACTTGATTATATTTATGTTGTTTCGAGTCTGAGTATTATTGAACTATAGCCATTCTAGTCATCGTATTTAGGTACCTACTAGAAGACATATATTATTAAAATATCTCATTTTGATACGTTCAGGATAACGATGTTTTCGTAGCATTAAAATTTATATTTGTAATTCTATAATATAAATTTACAATTTAGGCAACCCTACCGCAAGTTTCATTAAATTCTACACAATGCAAACTCGGCCGTTACTGGGAAAGGCATAAAAGGCACAAGAGATTTTATAATTGCTAAGAAGCGAATCTGTATTCATGAGGCCAGGTACTTAAATATTTGAAATTCTTAATATTTCAACCCAGTTTACGGTTTTCTGATTGTAGAAGGCACTTTATAAATTAATAGTTTTCAATTATAGATGAGATCATCAAAGGATGGTTCTTTATTAGCGAACTGCGGAATCGGTATTAAACAAATAATTAATAGTTTATTTAAAAAGCTAGTCAGTTTTTCATTACTCTACTCCATAAATTATATACGTTACGAAACTCTACTTTATTGGTTTTGCTTTAAGTTTAAGTTTGGTTTAAGGCTTTTGTACCCACAATGATTTTGCCTTAAAATTCTAATTGCCTTTTTATATATACCACAGCACAGCTCAGTATACGTATCTATATAAATACTGAATAGTAGAAAAATTGGTTTTGACCAACTAAGCTAGACACTTAAGAAAAATCTAATAATTAGAACAAAAAAAGCTACAGGGTAGTTTAACATTCATTTCAATTTAATTAAATTAACTAAGGGTAAATGTAATCAACGAATGATTTTTTTACATTAATATACTTTAATAAAAGTTCTAATTAGACTTATTAGGATATAAATACTAGTAAACAATGGTAAATATTAATGTCAAGGTATTTTAGTGACGTCACCACCCATCTGGCATTATCCGTAGCGAGCAGTATAGTTTACACCTAACAAAAAAACCGTTTATTGAAAATTATGGAAATACTAAAAAGCTATTATTTTGGATGTTTAAGAATTGACGTTGCTCATTTAAAATGTATGTGTATTCAATGGAGATAAATGTGGTAATAGTGAATTGTCAACATTAATTGTAGTCGGGCAAATAACCATTGAATGACAACTTGCAAAAGCTGAAAACAAATGAATTTTAAATATACGATGTATCATTTTGACGATGTGTTTGAAGAGTAAGTTCGGAGTGTATCGAATCACCCGTGAAAGACGAGTTCGTTTCGGTTGTTACACTAGCAGCGTCTATCATTCATCACTGACGACATAATAATACCTACTTATTATGATGCCCGAAATAATTTTTAGGTAGTAGCCTCAAATTTTTCTCAGTCAATAGACTGTATTACTTTATCTGTAAAGTTTCTTTTAACTCTTGAAAGAAATCAAAATGAACTGATTTTCTTTTCCTGCCTCTGTGGTGTGGTGGTTAAGCATCTCGGCTCATAACCCGGAGGTGGCAGACTCGATTTCCGCAACAGGACAAGTAATACTAAGAAAAATAGCGCAAATAATCTGTTTAGAGTCTCAATATTGTGGGACCATAATCTTCATAGTTCCTGGATCCATAGATAGATTCTAGTTAGGGTTCAAGATTTGTGTATGTGATAAGAAAACGTTATTTTTGTAAACCGGTTTATGCATTTAAAAAATCAATTGCTGTTTTTTTATTTAATTGTAAAGTAAAAAGAAATTAGATTTTTAATAAAATACTAATTTTATTGTCGAAAACTAAAAAAAATTGCAAAAATAGCACAAGCATAAATTGTTATTTATATGATAAGTAACACGCTAGTGTAGAATCGTTGTTAAAAACTCTATTACTTCCTATTAAAATTCTGAAAGAACACTCCAAGAAAACACTTCGCTTTATTTCTTACTGGTGAAGTAATCAAAATAAGTATTTGCAGTCACAGCACAAACAAAGCATCCCTCTATAATCACACTCTAGGGACAAGGGTAGATTGTGGCTATTATTAACCAAGTAAGATCAACTGCTACCAGTGTTCTTGGTCAGGAATACATACATACCTAGTAGAGTGTTAATTAGATTTTGTGGACTGAGAGTATATTTATTGGGTGTATAAAAAAATCGCTTTTTATATTATTGCAAGCATTGGCTACTAAATGTAGAGTTAGAAAATATAATATGGTAAAAGTATAATTTGACAGATTCGTGTACGCGAGAAACAACTAGCATAAATACTTTAATGTGATAGCATTGCAATTTTTGATGAGCAGCCGTGAGAACGACTATTTCGTTCATTTACATAACAATAATAATTCTAAAACGTGCTTTCCTGTACGCTTCACCCAGTAAACTATTCACCATTTCAATGGGTCATGATTTTGACTAAAATAAGGGGGGGGTTAAACATAAACAATCGTATTATCACTGAGAGTATTTTCTTTATCCTGTTTATCTCAAAGTTGGAACTGATCGATGTTAGTAATACGATTGTTTATGTTTAAATAATATAAAAAAGATGAAATGAGAAGATGAAAATAATTTCATCATAATCCATCCTTAATTTGATACTAATAATATAAATGCGAAAGTTTGTATGTATGCATGTAAGAATGTTTATTACTCTTTCACGTAAAAACGACTAAATGGATTTTAATCAAACTTGGTATGCAGATAGCTTATAACACATAGGATACTTATCATCCACGGGTGAACCGTGGAGCGCAACTAGTTACACATAAAAACATAAATAACCATAACCACCAACAATGACCACACGGTTTGTGGCTTAAACCAATCTCTTCCACTCAAACTGTATGATAAACATATCAACACACTTATGTGTGTGAATTAAAAATAAGTTTCTTGTTTTCAAAGAAAGAAAGAAGAAGCTATAAAGCTTGGAAAAAACTTATTTTTAATTCAAAATTGCAAATACTTAAATGAAAACAACAAATACTGTAAGTACATTCGATCAGGTTTCTTGGCCTGTGATAAGAAACGAATAAAAACTGTTTTGTTTTATTGGAAATTTACTACTATTGTCGGTTTATGTTCCTGAAACGAAGTACTTAGTCTATAGAGATAACCTGTATAAACGTTTTAAATTGAATTTAATAAAGAACTAAAACAAAGAAGCTCGTTTATTTCAATGCAACTTTATACCTACTAGATTTTGGTAAAACGCGAATTTTTTGTTAGTAACTTAACCGTAAATTAACCATGAAAAGACGTAATTTTCATAATAATAACAATTTACTTCAAGCTTACTTAAAAGTAACTATATATTTCAATTTGTTACAAAATGATGGATATAATAAAGCTATTACGTTGAAATGCCAAATTGCGCGTGAGAGATTCTTATATCAGCCAAAACGATGCCATTAAATCATGTAACGTCTTGTACCGTACACACATTCTTAGGCTTGAATGAACCGCCGCTGTCTGTACCGATGCCAGATCGCGTGTCATTCTCAGACAGAATTAGAGCTAAGTCCTGTAGGTCATGATCATCCTCATTACCACTCCGCACACCTGGCTACTTTATACTAGCTCTATACTCGCGATCCCGCAACATCACAGTTTAAAACACGAAATCATTACCAATGTCACCTTCATAAATATTTCAAATTTCAGCGAACGTCAATTAAAAATGACACTGAAAAATATAGCATCGACAAGTTAACCACAGCCTTGGTGATACGTTATCGCTCGGAACATAATGTATTCTGAGCACGACTCAAAGATCGTGGAGCCGTGAAAACGATTCGTTTTCCTCCCGAACGCACGACGCGTGACATACAAATTACGATGCCTATCAGTGAACAATCGAGATACATTAATGTAAACCATCCTGAACGTAAATGCGGACGCAAACAAACGCGGCCTTGAACGCTAAGCAGATCGCCTGAAATACACGGCGCGTGGAAATAGCCGCGGTGAAAATACGAGCACGTGATGTTACGTACCTCGCGTACACTCCTATGGAGAAAATCGATGGTGCTTGCCACTCGGCGACCGGCGGCCGACTGAGCCACTGTGTCAGCAGAACGCGCCCCACCCGAGCCTCCGCCCGCTATTCTCTATCACAGCAATCAAAAAAATACTTTCACAGTTTTTAGCACTATTAAAGGATTCAGCACTATTTAAAAAAAATTGTAGAATGCGTTTGAGGTTTTGTATTTTCGCGATGTATCGCGGCAGGAGGCTGCGCGACGCGTGCTGTCGGGTCGGAGCGGGGCCGTGGACTGGTCGCGGCGCAGTTCGCAGCCAGCGAGCCGCGGAGTACCCTGCCCCGCCATGACGTCGGCTCCGTCCGCGCCGCTGGAAATTAGCAGCTTCCCGAGCGAGGGTCGGCGGATGTAGGTCACGGGGACTGGCCTGCACTTGCCCATTCTACCGTGCTGATACACTTGACAAGTTTAAGGACATAACTACTCGTGATTAGGTGCAGAAAGCACGTTGTAGCTCTACGGCGTAGCAAGAAAGAGTTTCTTAATATCGTAGGCCGTAGGTGCTCGTAGCACTAATTTCGTAGCGCAGACCCTGTCTGGTTTGTTTTGTATCAGCAGTTGGTTCAAATTGAATTTCACTGAAAACATTTTTCCAAGAAGTTAGAATAGAAGCGAATAATTTTAATGAAAATAGAATTGGGAAACTTTTCAGACTTTGATTTTTTACATTAAAACAACGGGCACTATTTCTAGAATATATTAAAGAAATCCAAAACCAAAGCTTTACTTTTGTTTTCATTTGCCATCAAAAAGTGTAGTAATGTTAAAATAACTGTCTAACGTAAATCCTTAGATCAGTAAACCATTCTTAGTTCAGTCGGCTAAGTCAATTTATTCAAGTGTGCAGGACAATGCTTTAGATTTTTCAGAAAACCTTAAAACCTAAAACCTTCTCAAAAGAGCCAAAAAATCTTGGAGTAGATTCAATTTAATTTACGTCAGAATCGGGAACAAATCGTGTTAACTGTAAACGAGACATGTATATGAGAAAAACTGAAATGACTTATTAGATTCATCACTAGTGTGAAGGCCTGTTATACTCTGCGATTTTTCGTTTCCTTCCTTCTGTCTCGTAAGTATACGATACCAACTATCACGTAATGACGATAAGCTATTGTTTCCCCAAAGCACAGTACTTTTGTGAATCACCTGGGCCTTAATTTTATATTATTGTTTTATCAGTTATCGTCAACGGTTTAATAATGCCCTCTCTCATTTTTGCTCGTGACATTTCGTGTCAGCGAGAAGACAACATATTGCAAGTATTAGATTAAATTTAAAAGCAATGACTGTAGCAAACTTTACAAAACATTTACTTTTCCGTTCTGTTTCTCTAAAATATTTTTAGCCGTTTTTCTAGACATTTGTGTTTCAGTGAAAGTTGAAACAGGTCTGTCTCGAACATATCAATTTACTTAATGTTATTATTATTATATTTTACAGAAAGGCTTTAAATATTATTTTGTTTCTCTCTGCTTTATTTTCTAAACTAGGATAATATTTGCCAGCCTTAAAATAGCTTAATTAATTTGATTTTTATAAACATGTACTAGAACCGTTTTGGTATTTAATAACCAAAAATAAAAAAATGTAAGCAAATAAAAGTAAACAAAAATTTAAATTAAAAACATTGCAGTCTATATATTTCATTATTTTAACGCAAACTAAGCCATCAGCTCTCGGTTAGTCGAAAATAATCAAGAAAATTTATTCTGGTTTCTAAATGATATAATTTTTTTTAAGCACTGTTAGACAAGAAAACTGACGGCCCACCTGATGGTACCGGATGGACCAGGGAAGTTACCGATGCGTTGCCTATCTATTAAGAATACACTTTCCCATAGTTTGAAGTGCCCCATGTTAGCTCAGCGGAAACACCTCACACCCACCCACATATTGCAGGTGTGTGTCAGAAATTAAGTCGAGAAATGGAATGTGCGAGATTTCTATGGGTCCACGAGGTACGAATGAGCTTTTTGACGGTGACGTGCTGTGCGATTATAAAACTGCGATGCTTAGATTATGTTGAACAGTTCTTCAAAGGGGCACGCTTTGATTCATTGAAGATTTTGTAGAACATACAGGTGGAACAGATGTCTCGGCGTAAACTCTAAATTTATTGTTTACTAGTTGCGCCCCGCGGTTTCACCCGCAGATTAAAAGTATTTTAATTATGTAATTATTTATTCATCCCACGCGAAAATTCCACTTAAAATTTAGCCTATATGTTAATCTAGTGTATAAGCAATCTTGGTACCGAATTTTATCCAAATTCATTCAGCCGTTTGAGCGTGAAGGAGTAACAAATATACACACATACACACAAACACACATACTTTTGCCTTTATAATATTACTGTGATTTATTTAGTAGTAAGTCTTTTGTGAGCTCAGGATCATCGGTGAGTCTAATGGCTGGAGGCTATAAGGAGTCAACGGGCTGAAGTTGGTACTTTGGTGCACTGTTTCAGAGATGATAGCAGTACTTAATATGGAGCCTCGTGCTTTGTAAATCATAAGCATATTTTTTTTCCTTTACTTTCCTAAGCGTAAATAATAAATAATAAGGTATTCCTTAAGTATTATTGACGATGTATAACGAAAATATAAATATAAGTTAAACATATTTTAAGTAAGAGATTTTTTTTGTAAAATAATTGATTTTTCTTAAAGTTTTGTTATACCTACCTGTTTTTTTTTAATGCCGTGCTATACCATTTGCTTGGAAAAGTGTTCAAGGCATATTTGGGTGTTTTTGAGACCTTGAAACATATCTTTGTAGTATATTATAGCATTATGTTTACCAAGTCTGTTGTTAGCTTCCGTAGTGACGTGCTAGTGGTAATCAAATGAAGGGTGATCATGATAGATGTTAACAGAGTGGCTGCTGATAACCGGATTAGAGTCACGTTTAGCGAGTTGGCTTCTTTGGATCTTCAGTACAGCTTCCTGATTGTAAACGTTTATTAAAAGAATATGACGGCGGCTACGTCCAGTTATAAACTCTATGCACAGCGATCGAGCACCGTAATTTACCCTGTGGTGGCATTAAATTTATTACAGTAGCAGCACCGGCAACTATCATGGCACCCCTACCTGTCTGGCTATATAAAGGGATCGATTGGTGTGCTACGGAGCATTCTTGTTCCAGACACGGCGCGGTGTGGACATGCTGAAGGCCTATTGTTATATAGGTTGCAACCTACCCATAAACCGTTCCGGCCGACATCAGAAGTGGGATTGCCCATTTCTACATCACTCCAGCAACGCGAAACGTGAAGTGACGTGAATGATGACGTGACGGCGGGTGACACTAATATCAAATTTAGTTGCAGGGTTAACCCAAACCAGTGAAAAAAAAAAATGGAAAAAAAGTAACGATTCGTTTTTTTCGAGAAAAAAAGGGAATGTAAAAATGATGACAAGAAAAATGTGTCTGAATGCTAAAGGGATAATCTATCCGGACTAGCACTAATGGTCCATAAAAAAAAATGTTGGTTGCTAAAGGGATATCTATCCGGTCTAGCACTAATTGGTCCATTAAAAAAATGTAGGAATGATGATTTTTGGTTGCTATAGGGATATCTATCCGGTTAGCATTATTCGGTCCATTTTTTATAAATGAAGGTATACTAATGGTCCTGAAGGGTTAACCCTGACGATGACTGGAAGGTTAAAATACTTTTGACTAATCAAATTGAAAACTGATGTTTTGACTTTGACTTAGACTCCAAGTTTAACTCCATTTAATTGTCAGGATGAACGAGCAATTACACTGATACTTATGTCCCTCACCAGGTACAAAGTGAAGCTAAGCGTACGAGGACGTACGCACGTCAGTATGGCCGTGACGGCGGCTACGTCCAGTTATAAACTCTATGCACAGCGATCGAGCACCGTAATTTACCCTGTGGTGGCATTAAATTTATTACAGTGGCAGCACCGGCAACTATCATGGCGCCCCTACCTGTCTGGCTATATAAAGGGATCGATTGGTGTGCTACGGAGCATTCTTATTCCAGACACGGCGCGGTGTGGACATGCTGAAGACCTATTGTTATATAGGTTGCAACCTACCCATAAACCGTTCCGGCCGACAAATATATTTATTTATTTATTTATTGAACACCAGAATAATGTACACAATTACAATAATAAAACAAACAATACATTACATTAAGGCTAAGTGTCATTACAATTTAGGTGAAGACTGCATGCAAGTAAATTAGCGTGTACTTAAAAGTAAAAACAAATTTATGTTTGATAAAATAATTATAAAGAATATTAAAAGAGTGATAAAAAAGATATAAATTTAATGAATAAAAATGTTTTAAAATTGAAATAAAACATTTAAAAAAACATAAAACGTTACAGATAAAAAATATATTATATTTAGAGAGCTTAGATACTAAAAGGAATATATATATAATTAAAGGAAGTATATATGCTTTTGTTTTTTTTTTAACTGAAATTGGTTTACGTATCGTCTCTGTTTGCGAATGTGTCATTTTATTTTGCTGTAAACAAAATGTTCTCTTGGGCACATTCTCCAACATAAATTATTAAAATTTCAGGATTAGAGACAACAATATAACGCACTTACTATGATATACTTGCGATGCGTTTCGGTATGTCATAGAGGTATAAGTGTGAACTCAGGAGCTGTCAAAATTGCAAACAAATGGGTATTATAGTCAGTTGCCCCTAGGGTAGGTATACGCTTAGCAGTAGACGTTTTCCAGCTGATAAATGAGAATATTTATTATACCTACATATTTCTTTTCAAATGTGTATGTGTTTGTACATTATATCTAATAGCATACTATTAGTGTCTTCTCAACAAACGTAATTATTGTACTTTGCCACATTAACAAAATCAGTCAACTCTTTACAGAGTCACGTAAGAGCGTTTCAATTTACTTTGAGAAGGTACAAAAGTGTGGTGTTCATATGGACTCTTGTGTAAAGTTTAATTTAAAAGTTTTCGTTGGGTTCAGCTACCGATGATGCGAAATTTTTGTAATATAGACTGTCGCAGAAATGGAAGTAGTTGTGGGATAAAACTGAACTGTCTTAGGGTGTAAAATGTTTGTCATGCTTGTAGTTTGTTGATAGTATTCTTCACTTAAAACAATTTCGAGTGTCTCGTCTGTACTTTATACTATAAATACAACCGTTTATCTTAAAAAATTCTACAACGTATAGCGATGGTCGTTGTGGTCTACATTTAGATAGATGCTGCTGCTGCCATCCATAAATGGTTGAATAAATGATATATTTCTCAAAGATTTAGAAACATTTGTTAATATTAACCTTAGGTCAGTAATAATAATTTAAACAATGTTAGTAATACAAAAACTGTTACATATTGGTACCCTAACTCACAGCATCCTGGTAGAATGGTGTACTAAAACACGACTGCCTATATCAGTTGCAGTGAGTTGAAACTCTAAGGTATAGTTTCGCGTGACACTGCACTGCGCACGTCAATCTGAGACATCAGCACAGTCTAGCAGTAAGATTACTAGACTGTGAATTAGGTCATAAAGTCTCATTTATCCAATAATTTCACTAGCTACAGTGCCCTTCAAATCGGAACACAGTAGTGCTTGCGCACTACTGCTTGGCGTCAGAATAACTGGCAAAGCGGTGGTACCTACCTAGACGAACTTTGCAGAAAAGTCCTACCACCTAGTAAATATAGTAGTAAACAAGTGAAATACAATAATAATTCAATTATACATCGCTAGATAGGTCCTTATCTTCTAAATATATATAACTCAAAGGTGACTGACTGATTGACTTATAGTGATCTATTAACGCACAGCCCAAACTACTGGACGGATCGGGCTGAAATTTTGCATGCAGTCACATAATATGACGTAGGCATCCGCTAAGAAAAGATTTTTCGAAATTCCACCCTTAAGAGAGTGAATTATTTTCCCACAGGCCACGCCGCGGGCGAAGCTGCGGGCAGAAGATCGTGTAATATTAAAAATGAAGGTCCTGTTTGTTGGTCTGAATACTGGTTGATGTTTTAGCGTGAGATAATAGCAAAAAGGTCACTTGCCCATTAAAATTATGTGTTCAATTCATAAAAACCGATGATAGCCTCCATAAAAAAAAATCGTCATTAAGCAACCTTCGTCCGTCATTATTCCTTTTGCTTTAATTATTCAGCCATTTTTGAATAAATACATAGCTAATGTTTGAAGTCTTCAAACTGATTTGAAATATTTTATTATCACTACATGCCATTATCGTCCCTTATTATCAGACGAGATGTGATTGTAGTCAGCAGACGTGTGCTTATCTAAAAATATTCCATGTCTAGGCGTAGTATGGCGCCATCAATAGCGTTTACTAATGTGATCTTAAGTGATCTGCCTTCGCAATATGTAGAAGACATGTTGACTTATGAGGAGAAGTTATTTCGCACGGCAAATCGTGTGCTTTGCATCTAATGTAACTGCCACTTTCTAAAGCTAGTGATTCAGGCTGTTTGGAAGTGATAATACCCATTGTTACACTTTTGTGATGTTTTCTTTCTTTTTTATATGTTTTTAATTACGTGATATTTCAATTAAGAATGTATTCATTATTTACATCACAGAACAAGAACATAAATAGGAAATAAATATAACTCCTCCAGATAGAGGCGCCTTGATCAACGCTTCATATATTTCAAATCATGTTTTAGAATATAGCATCTGTAATATTCATTTACATGTTTAGTTTAAGCGCTTGGCGCTCATATGTTCGAAACAAAATTTGACATGAATTTCGTCTCTATCGGGGAGCGATCATCAATATTTTCATTGTTCTTAAATTAAATGCTTTGCAATGAGAAATGGTAACCACTTATTGTAAAAGATTGTGAGAAAAATGTAAAATGTTTTCCTACGCATAGTTTAACCCGCAAACAGCTTAAGTAAATTCGCAAATTGTTCTCCGTAGTTTACAGCACAATAAATCGTCCAATTACAGTATGCAAGATCTTATAAAGTCTATTTTACGGTAGAATTAGTTAACAAATTGAATGAGATTGCTGAAGATTGTCTTATTTTATTCACTTTACAATGTCATGTAATAGTTTAAGTTATTGTTTGGTCGTTTATAGGGCCGTAAGAGAGAATTTAGAACATTTAGTGTTTCTTAAAAGAAACGCCATAATATTGGTCTTTACCTATGAAATTGCCGTTTTGTTTGAAAAAAGTTAAAGTATTTTTTTTCGAGCTTATTTATTTCTTTTATTCAAAGTAATCACCCCTGCAATCAATGCATCTTTGCCAACGCTGTGGCAGTTTATGGATGCCCTTCTTGAAAAAATCAGCAGGACGGGAGACAACAAACTCTTCAAAGGCGTTTTGTACTGCCTCTCGGGAATTGAATTTACAACGCTAATCAATAAACAAAAGACTTATATTGTAAATAGAATGTCATATTTTTAAAATAAAATTAATTTGAATTTAGAATTCATAGCCAATCAAAACTTTTTTTTGTTTGAAAAAGTCTGTACTGCAATACGGCAATTTCATAGGTAAAGACCTATTATAAGATTTAAACTTTCATAGTCACTTTCATATTTCTAAAATATTGTTTACTAGCCACGCCCCGCTAATTTGCCCGTGGATAAAAGTATCCTATGTGTTATTCCAGCGTATAAGCTATATGCATTCCAAATTTCATCAAAATTGGTTCAGTGGTTACTGAGATTAATGGTAACAAACATTTACACATACACATACACAAACGTGCAGATTTATAATATTAGTAGGATTAATGGTGTTCGGGATTCAGCCCGGGTCCCAAATCCTTTTTTTAAATTAATAAAATTAAAAACACATATCTTTTTTTTTCTTCTAAAAACGAGGTCCGAACAAATGGTGATATCCCATTAATAAACAAAGTTTTAGAAACGTACCCTATTTTTTGAACGGGCTAATTCTGTTGGTATGTACCGAATTTCACAGCATCGCCGGGGGAGGGCAGATGCTTAAGGTACCCAGTCGTCAAAAGTGGGGGTAAATAGCTCCAGAGCACCCCTGGGTGCAAGCCTCGCCTTTTGTCGCTGCCGGGATAGGAGGATCGAGAAGGCTACGTCCTGGAAGAGTGGACTCATAAAAAGTAAGAAACGTAGAAACACTCATGTTTGGTATTAATTTAAAGTTATATTTGTAGGCAGGAACGGGTTCTGCGTAGGTAGGTTGCAACCTATATAACTATAGGCCTTCAGCATGTCCACACCGCACCGTGTCTGGAACAAGAATGATCCGTAGTACACCGAGCGCTCCTTTTTTATAGCCAGACAGGTAGGGGCGCCATGACAGTTGCCGGGGCTGTCACTGTAATAAATTTAATGCCACCACAGGGTAAATTACGGTGCTCGATCGCTTTTCATAGAGTTTATAACTGGACGATGCCGCCGTCACGGCCATACTGACGTGCGTACGTCCTCGTACGCTTAGCTTCACTTTGTACCTGGTGAGGGACATAAGTATCAGTGCTATTGCTCGTTCATCCTGACAATTAAATTGAGTTAAACTTGGAGTCTAAGTCAAAGTCAAAACATCAGTTTTCAATTTGATTAGTCAAAACTATTTTAACCTTCCAGTCATCGTCAGGGTTAACCCTTCAGGACCATTAGTATACCTTCATTTATAAAAAATGGACCGAATAATGCTAACCGGATAGATATCCCTATAGCAACCAAAAATCATCATTCCTACATTTTTTTAATGGACCAATTAGTGCTAGACCGGATAGATATCCCTTTAGCAACCAACATTTTTTTTATGGACCATTAGTGCTAGTCCGGATAGATTATCCCTTTAGCATTCAGACACATTTTTCTTGTCATCATTTTTACATTCTCTTTTTTTCTCGAAAAAAAACGAATCGTTACTTTTTTCCCATTTTTTTTTTCACTGGTTTGGGTTAACCCTGCAACTAAATTTGATATTAGTGTCACCCGCCGTCACGTCATCATTCACATCACGTCTCGTCACGTTTCGCGTTGCTTGAAGAGTGATGTAGAAATGGGCAATCCCACTTCTGATGTAGGCAGGAACGGGTTCTGCGTAGGTAGGTTGCAACCTATATAACTATAGGCCTTCAGCATGTCCACACCGCACCGTGTCTGGAACAAGAATGATCCGTAGTACACCGAGCGCTCCTTTTTTATAGCCAGACAGGTAGGGGCGCCATGACAGTTGCCGGGGCTGTCACTGTAATAAATTTAATGCCACCACAGGGTAAATTACGGTGCTCGATCGCTTTTCATAGAGTTTATAACTGGACGATGCCGCCGTCATATTGACTACTTATAATGTAATGGGTAACTTATTTATTTTATATTCAGCCACCAAAATCTGTGCGAAACTTACAAACGTAGACGCCAATTAAAATTTGGATATTTTCGGCATTATATGGGTGTATTTAACAATTATATTCAAAAATAAACAGCATTAAACAAAGCTAACTTTGTCGTATTAATACAAAACAATGAATGGATTAGCCGCGAGCACAAAGGTATTATTCCATTCAAATTCCACTTTCACAAATCCCGTCATTGTGCTTAGATTAAAATCCGCAAAAGTTATTAATGTTTTCATATATATGTAAATATTTTGTTATCCGAAGGGAATTTCGGCAGATCCCGAATCAATTTCACCTTTTTATATGAATCCATACAAAGGGAAGCGGGATGAGCCTACATTTTTTTCTCAATTTGTGCAGCGCCATGGTCGTATTGTTTTCAGGGGCGGACTTTAATTAAAGGATTTTATATTTTTCTAAGCTGTCCCGGCAAACTTTGTTCCGCTTAACAATGAATGAATGTGCATGTTTAGAATTTTAGTTTCTTGTTTGTAATTAACATCAATATTATTAAATATTTTCCTATTCCGGACGAAGATAAATCCAAAAATCTAAAAGATAGCCAGCTATTCTTGTGTTGTAAGTGTTCGAACGAACCCTTTGTTTTATATATATTTTTAGTAGTTTTTTCAATGTTTGTAATAATTATTCTGCTAATCTAGATGGAGACAAATACAATAAATTAAAAACCATGAAAATCGGTCTAGCCGTTCGCACACTTATAAGTCAGTGTTCGAACAAACCTAACTTTGTTTTATATGTATAGATTATTCGAAATTAAGGAATATCCATTCACCAATCCCAGTTGGCCAGCGTTGTTATAATTAACGCTCTCTCCACGTCAGAGAAATCTCGTATCCCAGCAGTGGGAACGTATTAAACTGACTGACAAACAAATTTTTGGACAATATTGACTCCTACCACTCTCACACTTAGGGTTACTAGGTAGGACTTTTCTGCAAAGTTCGTCTACGTAGGTACCATCGCTTTACCAGTTATTTTTATTAGCTAATTTATATTAGCCAAGTGCGCAAGCAATACTGTATGCCGGTTTGAATGGTACTGTAGCTAGTAAAATAACTTGGCATATGAGACTTTATGACATAATCTCTTTATTTATTACTAGACTGTGTCTATTAATAATGTCTCAGGATGACGTGCGTAGTGCAGTGTCTTAGTTTACTATACTTATCGTACACTTTTGAGTTCAGAGCAGTAGCGGATTTGCAGTCTTGGCCGCTCTAGGCCCCAGGCCATATGCCGCCATTTTCTCAGCACCCATGATACAATGGGTAGATAATGAACTTACTTTATTGCCGTCAAGCAGTAGTGCGCAAGCATTGCTGTGGTCCGGTTTGAAGGGCACTGTAGCTAGTGAAATTACTGGGCAAATGAGACTTTATGACCTAATCTCACAGTCTAGTAATCTCATTGCAAGACTGTGCTGATGTCTCAGAATGACGTGCGCAGTGCAGTGTCACGCGAAACTATACTTTTGAGTTTCAAGTGTCACTGCAACTGATATGGGCAGTCGTGTAGCGACTAGCTCGTCATGCATTACATTCGTAACATAAAAAAAACTGTTATCTTAATCGAAAAAAGACATTTATTTTACTTTAGTAGCTACTAATTTGTAATATATTCCGAGGTTTAAGGGTTAATTGCACAATTAAATAAAACATTTGAAACGGTTTTAGTTTTTATTTATTAATAAGTGTTAAAAGTGTTTTAACATGAGTTACAAAACTCGTCTGTACTTAAGCGCAGCAAAATCATTAATTAAATAGTCGTACTTCAAACTTCGGAGTGACACTGCAACTGATATAAGCAGCCGTGTCGCTTAACATCAAGTGAACGACTAGCGCGTCGTGTCATTAAATATATGTCATAAAAAAATAAACTCTAGAAAATGAAAATACCTTAATCACGAGCTTCTAAGTCCGAGTTTCTTATATCTAAATCTAAAGTTCAAATGGAAATGTTGTCAGAAGGTTTTCAAATGTAAATGTTATTAAGTTCATTCATGGTCTAAAATAGCTTACACATCCACTTCCATCTCACTACGAAACGGGTGCAAATATCGATTCACGATTGGTAGGGCACGAGCGTCGGTAAAGGGGTCGGCTCCATGATAAATTGCCGTGCCGTGACGTGAGGAATCCCAAAATCGGGACGAGAAGCACCCGCGGTAATTATGGGTGTAAGTGATTGTGTAGATTTTTTCGGGGGTTGGGCTGTAAGCTTAGTGCTATAGGTATATATTTCCATTTTGTTAACTAGAAAACTGCGTTTTAGGGCATATTATTGACTCATCTAGCTTTTCTTCTATATGTTTCGTTCATATTCCAAAATTCTTCAAAATTTAATAGTATTTTTGTATCAGAGACCCAGGAGCTACAAGGACAATGGTCTCACTACGCCCAGATTCAGAACAAGTATTTGAGCATTTTTTCGTGCAGAAATATAGGTCTTTACCTATGAAATTGCCGTATTGCAGTACAGACTTTTTCAAACAAAAAAAAGTTTTGATTGGCTATGAATTCTAAATTCAAATTAATTTTGTTTTAAAAATATGACATTCTATTTACAATATAAGTCTTTTGTTTATTGATTAGCGTTGTATTTTCATTACATTTCAACATTTTTCCTCATAATGGATACTTTGAAATTTCGTGTAATTATGGAATATGAGTTCCGTCGTGGCACCAACGCGGCACAAACGACACGTAACATCAACGACGTTTACGGAGAGAACTGTACAAACGAACGTACAACCCGTTATTGGTTTGCTCGGTTCCGTTCTGGGAATTTTGACTTGAAAAATGAACCTCGTGGTCGTCCGGAAACTTTGGTCAACAATGATGAATTAGAGGCGATTGTGGAAGCTGATGAATCTCAATCTACAGCTGAGCTGGCAGCAGCTTTTGATGTTAGCATCAAAACAATATTGGTCCATTTGCGACAGATTGGCAAGATAAAAAAGCTTGATAGATGGGTGCCCCACGAACTTAACGATCGCCAGCGCAACGTACGCGTCGAGACTTGCCTTGCGCTGCTTAACAGGCACAGAAATGAAGGAATTTTGAACCGAATTGTTACGTGCGACGAAAAATTGATTCTTTTTGACAATCGAAAGCGCTCAGCAAGTTGGTTAGATCCTGGTTCGGTACCAAAGCAATGTGCAAAACGAAAAATGACCCCTAGAAAGGTGATGGTCACAGTTTGGTGGTCTAGTGCTGGTGTGATTCATCATAGCTTTTTACAAAACGGCGAGAGCATTACTGCAGATGTGTACATTGAAGAACTGACCACAATGATGGCGAAACTCGCACGTCTGCAACTAGCTTTGGTCAATCGGTCGTCTCCACTGCTACTTCACGACAACGCGCGACCCCATACTGCACAACAGACCGTCTCTAAGCTGCATGAGTTGGGTTTGGAAGCTCTCCCTCATCCGCCATACTCACCAGATCTTGCGCCTACCGACTATTACTTTTTCCAAAATTAGGACAACTTTTTAGCGGGAAAAAAATTCAATTCCCGAGAAGCAGTACAAAACGCCTTTGAAGAGTTTGTTGTCTCCCGTCCTGCTGATTTTTTCAAGAAGGGCATCCATAAAATGCCACAGCGTTGGCAAAGATGCATTGATTGCAGGGGTGATTACTTTGAACAAAAGAAATAAATAAGTTCGAAAAAAAAATACTTTAACTTTTTTCAAACAAAACGGCAATTTCATAGGTAAAGACCTATACTTGTCTTATCGCGGTAATCTAACCCGTTGCTTCCGAGCTATAAGACGACCTGATCAAGCACCAGACCACAGAGGTGTCATACATAAACAGCAATAGAACACAATTTCCTTTTATCGTGTTAATTTTAACAAAGCTCTTCCATCAATAATAAAAAACTCCGTGACTAGTTCCTTTGATATCCAGAGCCGAGTTTAAAGCAAGGTGTACATTAACGTACCACCACACCACAACATGTTGCTAAATGTGGCGAGTTATCGCAAAATATTTAATAGGTATTACTGCGCGTCATATCAAGTAGTTTGTAACTCTATTAATACCTAAGGAATAGTCAAGTCAATGCAAAAAAATAATTAAGGACTTAATCTCCTAAAATCTCCAAAACCATAAAATTAGTATTTGTTTCAAGTATGGCACTTATAATTAATATTTTTTTATTTTATGTTCATCTTTATTTGTATGTAGGTACCTATATAATGTATACACTATAATTAATATTACTATAATATGTACTCAAATTATATACTGCTTTTTTAAAATTTTTATTTTAAATAATTTTATTTTGACGTGTAAACACAGTTTATTAATAAATAAGTGTTCGAGTATTTGAGTATTTGGTTAGATATAATTGTTAAGTACACATATTATGTAGAGTAAGCTTAATTTTAAAGCTATACTGTAGTAGGTAACGGTTAGATTATTCATTTATAAGTAGAGCAAATGCAAATATCATTCTAGTTATTAAATTAAAACTATTAAAAAACTTTAAAAACAAAAGATTAAGCAAATAAACAACAAAGTTAACAGAAATATTAAGTTATTGTTATGAAATAAATCATCAACTCTGTCATTTGACGTGAGTTTAGCCGTTATTTATAATAGGTCTTTACCTATGAAATTGCCGTATTGCAGTACAGACTTTTTCAAACAAAAAAAAGTTTTGATTGGCTATGAATTCTAAATTCAAATTAATTTTGTTTTAAAAATATGACATTCTATTTACAATATAAGTCTTTTGTTTATTGATTAGCGTTGTATTTTCATTACATTTCAACATTTTTCCTCATAATGGATACTTTGAAATTTCGTGTAATTGTGGAATATGAGTTCCGTCGTGGCAGCAACGCGGCACAAACGACACGTAACATCAACGACGTTTACGGAGAGAACTGTACAAACGAACGTACAACCCGTTATTGGTTTGCTCGGTTCCGTTCTGGGAATTTTGACTTGAAAAATGAACCTCGTGGTCGTCCGGAAACTTTGGTCAACAATGATGAATTAAAGGCGATTGTGGAAGCTGATGAATCTCAATTTACAGCTGAGCTAGCAGCAGCTTTTGATGTTAGCATCAAAACAATATTGGTCCATTTGCGACAGATTGGCAAGATAAAAAAGCTTGATAGATGGGTGCCCCACGAACTTAACGATCGCCAGCGCAACGTACGCGTCGAGACTTGCCTTGCGCTGCTTAACAGGCACAGAAATGAAGGAATTTGGAACCGAATTGTTACGTGCGACGAAAAATGGATTCTATTCGACAATCGAAAGCGCTCAGCAAGTTGGTTAGATCCTGGTTCGGTACCAAAGCAATGTGCAAAACGAAAAATGACCCCTAGAAAGGTGATGGTCACAGTTTGGTGTTCTAGTGCTGGTGTGATTCATCATAGCTTTTTACAAAACGGCGAGAGCATTACTGCAGATGTGTACATTTAAGAACTGACCACAATGATGGCGAAACTCGCACGTCTGCAACCAGCTTTGGTGAATCGGTCGTCTCCACTGCTACTTCACGACAACGCGCGACCCCATACTGCACAACAGACCGTCTCTAAGCTGCATGAGTTGGGTTTGGAAGCTCTCCCTCATCCGCCATACTCACCAGATCTTGCGCCTACCGACTATTACTTTTTCCAAAATTTGGACAACTTTTAGCGGGAAAAAAATTCAATTCCCGAGAGGCAGTACAAAACGCCTTTGAAGAGTTTGTTGTCTCCCGTCCTGCTGATTTTTTCAAGAAGGGCATCCATAAACTGCCACATCGTTGACAAAGATGCATTGATTGCAGGGGTGATAACTTTGAATAAAAGAAATAAATAAGTTCGAAAAAAAAATACTTTAACTTTTTTCAAACAAAACGGCAATTTCATAGGTAAAGACCTAATATTAAAAATGTTGTCGTATGTTTTAGTTGTCAAAATCTTTTACAGTTGGATTTACTAGATAAAATGGGTTTTTTAATGAGCTGTTTATTTTATAATATCCCAAACAATGTATACGAAGTCTCGCAATTCATGTGATTTCTGTAAGAACTCTTAACATTTCCAAAATAAAACTCATATTAAACGTTATAAAAGTAATTTGTGTGTAAAATTTCATTCAAGCCGATTCAGTTAATGCGGCGTGAAAGCTACATAAGAAAACGTACAAAAAGTAAGGATATAAAGAAAAAGGGTTGTATCATCAATGGTTATTACCGTAGCGAAATTATTTTAGGTCTGTAATTATAACATCAATTTTGTTCTTTGATAAGACTCAAAACGTGTTGCATAATATGCTACGCGATATATTGCGTAGGCACATATCCTTATTGTGAACCTAGCTTTATCCTTTAGCAGGCTCTATACCCGCTTCATATATAATTCAAAAGTATACGAATACCTTTTGTTATTCAACCTTTGTTTTTCTTGGAAAAGTGCGTTATTGTAAGCCTTTTATGAAACACGCCGAAGAGAAAAAAGGGAATTGACATTTTGGGATAGCACGTCTGTCATTGAAATTGGGTTTTATGCTGTGACGTATTGGATACATTTTTGTATCATTGACGTAGTAAGATTGGAACATTTACATACATATTCTAACATTTTTATTAGACTCTTTCAAATTATTTTGAGAAATTCATGCCCATCTACATTAAAGTTTGACAGGTCCTAAGTTTGCCATTATTCCTCTGTGACATTAGTAAACTTAGAGCTGTTAAACTATAGTACACACAAACATTAGTATTTACGTTCTTCTTTATTTTGTAGCATCAATTTGCAAACCCTTTTAATATTTAATGAATTAATGGTATTTATGTACTTCATAGCATTTCTTCGGGCTTGAATTACACCCACGCAGTGACGCTGTAAAGGCCCAAAAACCTTAGTCCGTTCATAAATAAAAAGTTTGAGACTACAATTAAAAATTTGAAACGAGTTATTTTTTGTAATGACTATTAAAATGTCCACACAGGTAGCGGTTAGAGTTTCCATGGCAAGAGAGGGCTGGAGCATTTGGACTGTCTATAGGTCATCGCGGCCAGTATAGAGTCCAAATTTTTTTTTTGTAGTAGTGGGTAGTGTTTAGTATTAGTTATTGTATATATCATTGTAGTATTTAGTTTGAATTTGAAATTGAAAATAAAAGTTTTATATTGCTAAGAAAATAAGGCACATTATACAAGACGTGTATTGCAGGCTTTACCCCATTTCGTTCAACCATTTTCCAGCGAAAACTCGGATACAATAAGTAAAATGCGATCTGCAAATTTTCATCCTTATTCGTTCAATTAAAACAAACAACGTTACGTTTCACGTTTGTATATTAAAAGCCTTACTCAATTCAGTAGGCGTGCCTATTAGGCGTCCTCTATAAATATTAATTTAGCGTGAAAATAACTGAAATGATAAATTCAACATAATTTATTTCCAAGCCTAGATTTTCTGGAATTGAGGTAAGTAAGTAGAATTAATCTAAACGTTGTTTCCCAGTGGGCTGGCCATAAATATTCTTAGAAAGAAACACGTGTCAGTCTGACGCAAATGAGAGCAGTGAGAGTAAATATAGAAAGTCTAATAGAAAAACAGTGGAGACCTATCTTAGTACATATTTTTATAAATAACGTTTCTTTGTGTATGTTTAGTACATATACTACTACTCTGCGATGAAATGATTTAACGAATTTTAGAGAAATTTAGTGGGATATAATGTATTCTACTTATATATACGCAATTTAATACCTACTTATCATATCGGGAAACTGTCTATTTTGTGTTGGATAGAAGAAAGAAAAAGAAAGATAGAAAATTACATTTATTCAAAACATAACACAAAATTACATTTTAGACTAGGTGATAGGACTTATCTGCAATTCTCGGTTAAGGTACCTACCCCACTTTGGCTAGTTATTCTACAGCATTACTGTGTTTCGGTTTAAAAGGCATGGTAACTAGTGAAATTATTGGGCATTTTATGATTTTACAGGATGGCGTGCGCAGTGCATGGGAAACTTTACACTAGAGTTCCAAATGGAACTGCAACTCTTATGAGCGGCCATGTTGCTTAACATCATGCAAAGAACTAGCTTGTAGATATATAGCTTGTTGATTAATACAAGAAAGATAAAAATTGTTGACCACGCTGGTTTAACCGCGAGACACATCAGCTGAAGTAAATAGTACGCAGTATTAAAGAACCATTATATCTCGTTTCTCAAAAGTGTGATCAAATTCACTAAGTATATCTCCATTTCCATTAACTTTCTATATAAACCATATCTATAAATAAAGACAGATCCGTGAGGCATTTTCCTAGTTACATATTTATGTTTTATCTTGCTGTAAGGAAATTGTATTGTACTTTTCCCTGTTGGGATTTCATGTTCTATTCATTGGAGATAGAATTTTAGGAGGTTTTTCCTACACAATATGCCATCAGCCCCATCACACCTCTTAAGTCTTTCGTATTGAAGAGTTCCGTAAGGTATCTTCAAATTTCATGTTGGTCAGGTAAGTTGATCATCATCCATTGAAGAGTTTGTGGTATTTGTCTCGTACTTCATCATTGGAAATTGTTACAAACATAATGCGAAGCTTGTATGTATACCTATGGACATTTATGGACATTTGAGCACAAGTAGTTTACAGCCTCTGTGATGCAGTGGTTGTGCAGGTCGGCTGATTTGGAGGCAGCGGTTTAGATTCCCGCGACAGGACAAGAATTTGTACACAGAAAAAGCGCAAATACTTGTTCTGTGTGTGCATGGGTGTCGTAGGACTATGGTCTCGTAATTCCTGGGTCCCTAAACACAGGGAATCCTAGTTAGGGTCCAGGATCTATGTCTGTTATCGTTGGGCGTTATTGTTATTATAGTTTAACATTACCTTGTGATCTAACAGTTTATTTACATTTTATAAATATAAGCAAAGCAAGACCTTTAAATTTCTTGTACTTTTTATCAAGGAACTTAACGGTTCATTTGATTTAGTTAACCGCAAATTATACTGCCTCGAGGCCAACGGAGAAGCACGTCTGTCCTAACAAAAACTGCATCTTATATTACTTGTTTTAATCTAGTCATCAACAATCGACTAGTCTATTCCGGTTTGATCCATTCGAACGATCCACCAGTGGATCAAAATTATTTAATATTTATTTTTATTCTAGTTTGATCCATCAGTGAGAGATCTTTACAAAATTCATACAAAATACTAAAAAATACACATAACAAAATGAATACTTTCCCGATGACAAACATATGTTTGACGGCGGCAACGTCCAGTTATGAACTCTATGGGCAGCGGGCAGTACCATAATTTACCCTGTGGTAGCATTTAAATTTATTACAGTGGCAACGCCGGTAGCTGTCATCGCTCCCCCACCCATCTGGCTATAAAAAGGGAGCGCTCGGTGTACTACGGATCATTCTTGCTCCGGACACGGCCCGGTGCGTATGCCGATGGCCTATAGTTATATAGGTTGCAAACCTACGCACAGTCCGTCAGCCTATATAACAGTCAACACAGGTGTTCCAGTCTTTATGTTTTTTTTTTTTAATTCTATTTTTATAGGACTTTTAAACAGCCTGTTGGGTACGCTATTTACTGATAGTGGGCTGAAGCAATTGGACTGTCTATAGGTCATAGCAGCTAGTCTATAGTCCGAACATTTGTTGTACTAGTGAAGCTAGTAGCATTTAGTAGTAGTTTTTTATTATTGTATTACCTAGTTTAAAAATACAGGCACTTTACCACTTTACCAGGCACCATTTAAAACACTTTTTTTTTTCGTTATATCGTTATCGTTATTGATTTTTTAGCCAAATTCGAATAGAATGTGTTAAATAGTTTAAAAAAGTGATAAAATTAATAATAACGTTAATAATAGTAATAATATTCATATAAATAATATATTAGCTCGTTTCAGTTTCTTTTATATCATGGGTAGGCATCATCGCCAATTTGTAAAATCAATTTACAAACACGATTGATTTTGATTGTGGATTGATTGATGATATTTTCTCAATATCACATTGTATATTTCTTTTTAATATAGATATTCAAGGTTGTACATGATGAAGTGGATAAAAATGCAACAAAAATTGCTGATAAGATAATGAGGTATATCAGACAAACCACGTAAAAAACGATGGAAATCTAAAACCTCTTTGCAAACATCTACGTTTTATTAAAAGACGATTTAATAATAAATAATAATTATACATATTTGTGGAAATTTCACACAATGAACAATAAATAACGAAAATAAAACATTTCTGGATCGCGCAAATCATTGCTGCCACTGCCACTCAATTGCACTTCCGCCTTCCAAAATCAAGTTCCGCGGTAAAAAAGTTGTTGACGAAGATGTACGGAAAAAGCCGAAGGGCCTCGTAGGCGCCCACGCGAATAATAATGGAATAACGAAATCATTTCCGTTTCTACCGAAACAAATAAAGGCATTTCATTTGGTTCCGTTTACTTGTCTTAATTACTTTTGTTCCAGGAAGAGCGGTTATTAAGACGATGAATTTCGGTAGATTTATTCGTTAATGGAATATTAAGAGAACTGGCTAAGGTAAATTAGTTTTAGATTATATTACACTTAGAAAACGTACGCACTTTTTTTTATTGTGAAATTCCCTAATCCAATTTTTCCATACTATGGGTTTTTAATAGGAGTAAAATATTCAGTATCTTCATAAATTATTTGATAGTATAAGTGTGTTAAATTAATTTTATGTCATTACTTACGTACATTTTTAGAGGTTTTTAGAAATAAAATATACCCTTTAGATAGATAGATCCACACTTTATTGTACACCGTAAAAACAAACAATATTACAAAAAGAAAAACATAATTAACTAGTACTAGTACAACCTTTAAAACCATATAAATCAGTTGCAATGCAAATCAGGTGCAATGATTATCATACACTCTTTATATCAGTACTAGTTGCACCCCGCGGTTTCACCCGCGGATAAAAAGTATTTTAATTATTTGCTCATCCCACAGGAAAATTTCACTTTTCCGGGATAAAATGTAGCCTATATGTTAACCCAGTGTATAAGCTATCTTGGTACCGTATTTCGTCCAAATTCATTCAGCCGTTTGAGCGTGAAGGAGTAACAAACATACACACATACACACAAACACACATACCAACTTTCGCCTTTATAATATTAGTGATTATTGATGTGATTATTTCGATAGCCTCTGTGGTGTGGCGGTTGAGCAGTTCGGCTCATAACCCGAGGCGGCGGGTTCGATTCCCGCTGCAGGACAAGTATTTGAAACAGAAAAAAAGTGCATATACTTAGGGTGTTGTAGGACCATGGTCCTCGTAGTTCCTTGTCAATAGACACAGGGAATCCTATGAATGTGATCATTGGGCGTTATTATTATTACTTAACCAATAAGTCATGTCGTTCATGAGTATGATCATTTCAGAAATTTTATTGACAAGCTATTTTTATCGTTTATCAACGTAAGATAAAATGTTAACCGTATGTCAGATAATGACATGACACTTTGTGATATCGATAGCACACAATCCACGAGACAATCAAGATCGTGACACTGTCAATTGTTTTTAATTTTTTATTTTATTGAGTTCATGAAATATCAAAACTTTTATTATGTGGAAGAAATTTTTGTTTGCGCTATGAGTCTACTAGCTTACCAAGACTGACACCAAGGTTCCAGTCACACTTATCAAAATACTAAAAACCGAAACAAAGAACCAAATTACGGATGTATTCTGGTACAGTATACTTTCAAGTGACATATATAATACTGGTGTACTTTCGATATCGCATTATACATCACCCAATTTCATACATACTTTCGAACTTTAGATATAGCGTTACATCACGATATGATACAAATTTTCGAACAAAAGTAGATGTACAGATAAAAACTTTATTATTTCATAAACAACAACAATATAATGTATATGTCGGCAGGAACGGGTTTCTGCGTAGGTAGGTTGCAACCTATATAACTACAGGCCTTCAGCATGTCCACACCGCGCCGTGTCTGGAACAAGAATGATCCGTAGCACACCAATCGATCCCTTTATATAGCCAGACAGGTAGGGGCGCCATGACAGTTGCCGGTGCTGCCACTGTAATAAATTTAATGCCACCACAGGGTAAATTACGGTGCTCGATCGCTGTGCATAGAGTTTATAACTGGACGTTGCCGCCGTCATATATATCGGCAGAACGGGTTGTGCGTAGGTTGCAACCTATATAAAAACTATAGGCCTTCAGCATGTCCACACCGCGCCGTGTCTGGAACAAGAATGATCCGTAGTACACCGAGCGGTCCCTTTTTATAGCCAGATGGGTAGGGAAGCGATGACAAATGCCAGTGTTGCCACTGTAATAAATTTAAATGCTGCCACAGAGTAAATTACGGTACTGCCCGCTGCGCATAGAGTTTATAACTGGACGTAGCCGCCGTCATATATAGGCTAACTTAATGCTATAGAGCAGATAACCTATAACCCAATACTATGCTTCCAGATAACCCTGATGTATTGTGGAAGGTTTAATGTGGTAGTACAATTTGATGGGACATGAAAGAAATGAAAAATAACAACTTAACTATAAGTCTAAATTGTAAAACGTACGTCGTGCTTATAGTGTATTTTAGATATAGTATTACATCGCAATTTCATACTTTCGATCTGAAGTACATTGTACCCGTGTACTTTCGATATACCATCATACATACTTTCGAACTAACGCACGTCGTACTCCTGATGTATTTTAGATAAAGCATTACATCGCAATTTCATACTTTCAATATGCCGCGCATCGTACAATTTATGCTTTAGATATAGCATACATTGAAAAAAGAAATCATACTTTGAAATTATCTATATCACCTAAAAATATTCCTTATTTAACTTCAAACTAAAATTCAAATAAACAACCCCATTTTAATTAATTAATCTTTAATCCATCTTAACTGTTCTACACCAAACGACTTAATTTAATCCAGCTGACAGCATCCTTCCAGCGAAATGCCTGTGATTCCGTTGAAATAATCACAGCGGAACATAAGGTCTCATTAAATAATTCAGGTCGAGTAATACGGGGAAGCAAGGTCGAGTAAATTACCCTTGCAATTAATAATTCCATCTGATTAGTACAGCTACTGCTGTTGGATACGAAACTGTGGTTGCTTTACACGATCGTGATAAAGGTGGTTTAACGGTTAATACATTATATTACCGCATACTATATACGCATTGCTATATTGTAGTATTCAAATTTAAAGAATGATCTCTATAGCTAGTAACTGTAATTGTTAATGTACATGTAATATTACGTATTTTGTTGTTACTTAATTTGATATTAAATTTAAAATATATGTAGATGAATCCTTTAAAACTGCGTTAGATCCCATGTCCCTTGTGCCAGTTATAGTTTAATCAACGTATAGTTGTAATTAAAATAAACTCATTTTTAAATTCACTAAATCTAAGGAAAAAAAATCTTTTGCTAAAGGATTGAGGGTAGGAAAAAATGTCTATAGAATCTCCAGGAAAATTTTACATTGGAATGGAAATCATTCACTTAACGCTGTCTTTTACTCTTCCAAGAATTGATCGTAAGGCACTCGTAGATATACCAAAGCTTCGTGATATATTTAATTTCCTATAAAATAATGTAAAAAACGCCTTTACCTTTTAAATACGGAACATATATAAAAATTAGATCCAAACCAATAAAATTCAGTCGTTTGCCAAACTTTTGTCGAATTTCATTAACTTTGTTATCGTAATTATAATCAATGGCTCTGATTAATAATTACTTGGCAAATAGCCGAATAAAACATTCATTTTCATTACTAAAAGTTTCATTTGTTTGATTTGATTAAGTACAGTTTATTTATGTGCTTGGCTAGTGGTTTTATAAATTTAATTAAGTTCTTAAGATTAATTGATTTACTATTGTGTATTTTTAAGTATTTTGCGAGTCTTATAAACTTATATTTCCATCTATTATTCATAAATGGTCAATGTCATATGGAAAATTTTATTTTCATTAAGGTTGCGATGGTCGTGAACATTCGCTCTATGTACTTATAGTGAACCCTAGCAGTTGATGGTTATAAAATGGTTCACAAAGAACACAATTGAATAAATATTCATATTGAACGAATTTTTGTGTCAGTCATTACCTTTAATGGCATCTATAACGTATTTATCCGATCGGTAAAGTCAAACAACGTTTGCTGCAGCTATCGCATGGATGATTTCTTTTAATGACTGTTGGTCTCTACCAACCTTTACAGCGTCACTGGGTGGGAGCCGGTACTGGCACTGGCAGGCGCTTAAGGCGCCCAGCCATCAAAAGTGGGAGGAAACTATAGCTCGAGGGCACCCCTGGGGTGCGAGCCTCGGCTTGGGCCGTTGCCGGAATAAGAAGATCGAGAAGATTACTTGGATGGGTGAACACGTGAACACTATACATAGAAGTGTATGCAACTGAGTGCTGTCGTGCTACCTATCGTCGTTGTATGAAAGAAGCCTTCGAGCGGCTTAAACATCTTGGCACCTCGGCTAAACACTTGCTTACTCTAGAAGGGAGAAGAAAGTGGGACAACTAAAAAATAATACACATTTGTTTCTACATCGTCAATTACAGTTTTGGCCAAGAATCTACAACAACTTTTTTAAATTTGAATTTGAGTTCCTAATAGGTGACTTTTAAATTTTTTGTCGTATCTCTATCTAATACATATTATTTCAAATAAACTCAAATATATCCCAATTCAAGATAAAAAGACGATTGAATTAACCATAAAGGAATACGCAATAAAAGCGCCTAAATATTTTCGAATCGTTTCCACCGGCTGCTTGTTTAAACAAAAAGTTTAGCAACAACGGTAAGAACAACTATAGTTACGTAAAGCCGATAAGCGACAAAGGTTGTTGCACAACTGTGAATAACGGCTTGATAAGGAATAAAAAAATGTAAACACAACGTGCCTCGGCGTGTTAATAGAAAAATACGAAATGTTGACTTCATGCAATGTTACTAGCAGCTTTTTACGTTTGATTCGGACCTTCTTTTTTAGTTTCTTCCTCTTTTTTCAAATTTAAATTGTTATATAAATTGTCAAAAATTGTAAGAAAAACTAAATACGTCATTCTTATATCGATTTTGTTTAAAAAAAGTAGAATAAATAAATAAAGTAATATATTAAAAAAGAACACGAACTCAGAAGTCTGTTGTGAAGCAGCATTATAAAAAAAACATGAATCCTCTGTGTTGTGTGTTCCACACTTGCGTTGTTTGAGATGTTCAGCTTTAGAATCAGTACTGCTAGGTCCTTTATTTTGTTACTAGAGGGCCCGTCCCGGCTTCGCACGGGCAGAAACTTTGTTTTTAAACATTTTGGCATAGGCATATTTTTTCTTGAAATTAAAATAGCGTATATTAATCAGTGATAATGTAGCATTCAAATGGTGAAAGAATTTTTAAAATCGGTCTAGTACTTTTTGAGCCAATTCGTTACAAACATACTTACATACAAATCTTTCCTCTTTATAGATATGGTTTGACAATCATCATCATGGGTCTGTTTTCAACTAAAAAGATGATTTAAGTAATGTCCATGACATGAACTTAACAATAAAAAAAATTCTACAACGCTTACCATTCGACAAGTTAGTGATCAAAGGTAAATATATTACAGCTAAAATATATTAAAAAATTTAGGAGTTCCATACAAGAACAGAATTTACAAATTTTACTGTAACACTGATAGAAATATTTGATAAATGAGAGGATGGTAAGTGCGGATGAATAAATGATGGATGAGAGTAACTTTCCTATAAATAAAACTGGTTCGTGGATCACGTGGTCAGAACGGATGGTTGATTTGTTGACGATAATATATAGGTAGAGTAATGATATTATACACTTTTACCTAAAATAAAATCGAGAGTGAACAGGTATCTTCTAGGCAAGCGTGTTACATCCTAGATCGCATCGTCACTTACCATCAGGTGCGATAGTGGTCAAACGCAAGCCTATCAAACAATAAAAAAAAACCTATTTTATGACATGGTTACGTCTTGAAAGGAGAGAAACAAAGTTTAAAAAAAAAAACATATTTTGGGCACTTATTTTGCCTACTGGTAGCGGTTTCCTTGATTAAGTTTTGCTAATGCATAGTTTCTATTTTATTTTATTTTAGAAACAAAGTAATATCGATAATCATTTGACTATGTATTTCCAAAAGTCAGAAGGTACATAGCAAGATGACTGATGTCGATGTACGCTATACCAACATTATAATTATCTCCTATTGATTCGGTAGTCTGTAACGCACACCGCTACATACCTAATTATCGAAGTGGTAATGTTTATTATGGATTATCTTGTTATGTGTAGTATTTACTTCTCTTGATTAACGTTATACACTGAAATTTAAGTCTGTCTGAATTTGATGAAGTTTTTCAAGTACTTTCGAACCTAGAAAAAGGTGTAGCGTCATCAAGGGGAGGTACTTCTTTGCAACTTAATCCCACACATAGAAAGCAGTAAGCACCAGCTACTATTATTATAAATTTACGATCTAAGCAATACTGAATGGACCGGTTGATAAATTATATTTGCAGCAACATAAAAGACAAAGACCCCGAGAAGACAAGCAGCTGACTAATAAAAATTAAACTCTGTAATGTCACGAATAACAATGAATATTTCACAGGTATCTCTCAAAGGAGCTGTGTTTCACACTGCAAATGAGTTTAGAAATTAATACCTCCAGTCATTTGTTTTAATTAACTCATGAATATGAATGAACTACGCAGATGACATAGGTAAGGTCCTGTAATTTAGTTTGCTGGATGAGAATCTCAGGATATTAAGAATTGATTTGAAAATTTCAATTGAAAATTCGTAAACATATATCGGAGGTTCATCATCAGTAACAACCGGAGGACTACTGAACACCGATCACCTTTAATTAAACACCACCTTTTCTTTTTAAAAATCACTTAGATCCTACACCCAACTAGGATTCTCTGTATCTAGGAGCCTAGGAACCAAGAGGACCATAGTCCCACGACACCCAGATGCAGAACAAGTACTCGCGCTTTCTTTTCAACGCCATTTTGTGAGGTTATACGAACGCTCTCGCCGCCGCCCCGGCCGGGCGGAAACCCCGCAAACGCTACGTCCCGCAATTTTTAAATATGTAATATCTTCGAAAATATTCATTTAAATCATATGCTGTAAAGAGCCATATAGGTCTATATTAAATAAATAATGTATTTAAGGTATTTAATTAGATAAGGATTAATGCTGTATTGGTTAAAATCACTTCGAAAATTAGCCATTACTTGTCGTAAAAAGTAAATGACAAAAAAATGTTATTGTGGGATATCCATAAGAGATAGACATATACCATAGCGGAGTTTTCTGTAGACCTTTTCAATGTGTACAATACTTAGTACATTATTTTGATAAATCTCGTAGGGTTCAGCCTGCGTTTGCGATTTAAGCGAAAAAAATGTAATTATTTACGATATCACATTAGAAACCTCAAGAATACTTGAGGTTGGATGTTATTATACATATAAACCTTTCCTCTTCAATCACTAAAATCTATCTATTAAAATCCGTTGCGTAGTTTTAAAGATTTAAGCATGTATGCTTAAATCTTTAAAACTACGCAACGCAACTATGTATAGCGACAGAGAAAACGACTTTGTTTTATACTATTTGGTGATATTAACTATCTGTGTTCCAAATTTCATCCGAATTTGTTCAGCAGTTTTTAGCGTCCCACAGGAAAATACTATCGGAATAAAAAGTATCCTATGTGTTAATCCAGGTCATAAACTATCTGCGTTCCAAATTTCATCCAAATCCATTCAGTAGTTTTTGCGTGAAAGAGTAACAAACATTCATCCATACATCCATACTCACTAACTTTCGCATTTATAATATTAGTGGGATTTTATAAGTAGTAATGTAGGCCGAGTATAAATACCTCACAATTACTAACAGAGCCACTTTAATGAAATAAACAGTAGCTACAATTTCTACGTAAGAACTTATGTGGGTAAAGTTCCTCAGTATAATTAAATAGGCGCACGGCTTGGAGGTGTAAATTTAGCCATTATAATATTAGGTCTTTACCTATGAAATTGCCGTTTTGTTTTAAAAAAGTTAAAGTATTTTTTTTTTCGAACTTATTTATTTATTTTATTCAAAGTAATCACCCCTGCAATCAATGCATCTTTGCCAACGCTGTGGCAGTTTATGGATGCCCTTCTTGAAAAAATCAGCAGGACGGGAGACAACAAACTCTTCAAAGGCGTTTTGTACTGCCTCTTGGAAATTGAATTTTTTTCCCGCTAAAAAGTTGTCCAAATTTTGGAAAAAGTAATAGTCGGTAGGCGCAAGATCTGGTGAGTATGGCGGATGAGGGAGAGCTTCCAAACCCAACTCATGCAGCTTAGAGACGGTCTGTTGTGCAGTATGGGGTCGCGCGTTGTCGTGAAGTAGCAGTGGAGACGACCGATTGACCAAAGCTGGTTGCAGACGTGCGAGTTTCGCCATCATTGTGGTCAGTTCTTCAATGTACACATCTGCAGTAATGCTCTCGCCGTTTTGTAAAAAGCTATGATGAATTACACCAGCACTAGACCACCAAACTGTGACCATCACCTTTCTAGGGGTCATTTTTCGTTTTGCACATTTCTTTGGTACCGAACCAGGATCTAACCAACTTGCTGAGCGCTTTCGATTGTCAAAAAGAACCCATTTTTCGTCACTCGTAACAATTCGGTTCAAAATTCCTTCATTTATGTGCCTGTTAAGCAGCGCAAGGCAAGTCTCGACGCGTACGTTGCGCTGGCGATCGTTAAGTTCGTGGGGCACCCATCTATCAAGCTTTTTTATCTTGCCAATCTGTCGCAAATGAACCAATATTGTTTTGATGCTAACATCAAAAGCTGCTGCCAGCTCAGCTGTAGATTGAGATTCATCAGCTTCCACAATCGCCTTTAGTTCATCATTGTTGACCAAAGTTTCCGGACGACCACGAGGTTCATTTTTCAAGTCAAAATTCCCAGAACGGAACCGAGCAAACCAATAACGGGTTGTACGTTCGTTTGTACAGTTCTCTCCGTAAACGTCGTTGATATTACGTGTCGTTTGTGCCGCGTTGGTGCCACGACGGAACTCATATTCCATAATTACACGAAATTTCAAAGTATCCATAATGAGGAAAAATGTTGAAATGTAATGAAAATACAACGCTAATCAATAAACAAAAGACTTATATTGTAAATAGAATGTCATATTTTTAAAACAAAATTAATTTGAAATTAGAATTCATAGCCAATCAAAACTTTTTTTTTTTTAAAGTCTGTACTGCATTACGGCAATTTCATAGGTAAAGACATATTATTAACATTCGAAATGGATTTGTCAAAGTGAAGATACAATTATATACGTCGCTCGGTATATCGTAAGTGGTCTTGGAAGTGTTGTAGCAACTTTGTTAACTTGCTTGAGCTTAGTTAGGTATAGGGCTTTGATGCCATCGGTTACCATAACCACGGGTTTTTTATTGTTTGCAGGGAGGTGATCACCAAACTTTTATTACAATGCAACAGGAGAAATTTCCATACTAACTATGCACATAAACTGCGTATTCAAACTGTCAAATCCATACAAATTTGTGTTTCTCTTGGTTGCAATTGAGTTACGTGATATCCCAGCTGGTCTTTTGGTAGGCCATCTTTAAGGGATTTTAGGTTAGAATATGTAATAATTAGTTAGAAAATATGAATTTTGTCATATTTTTTATTTAATTATTTTTATTTATTTAATTGATACACGGCCGCTCATAACAGTTGCAGTTCAGAACTCTAATGTAGAGTTACGTGACACTGCACTGAGCAAAATATATTATCTCGTTATAAGTATTTTAAATCAATATCTGACTTTAAGATCAAAGTTAAATCAAAGTGATCCAGTAGCACGTAGATAGGTGTTAGTTAAATTAATATTCTTAATGGTCGCCTCTTTATCATATGACCCAAAAACCTTTAACTCAAACATCCTCAACCAGTTTTACATCTCAAAATCAAACGGAGACAGCTCAAAATCGAGTTGGAATACAAGTGGTGGTTACGAGGTAGACAGTAGTCTGTTTTAGTTAGAATTTGTGTTCGGACCAATGATTTCCAAATCAAGTTTGTTAGTTTAGGACTTAAGATATTGGGCCGAAGTTCCCAAGTTTGTCTTGTAGTGACATACTATGTTTTAGTTTAGGTTGTACAAAGCTAGATATAAACGAATAGGTTTGTTTGGGTCACATAGTTTGTGTTAGGAAATTATTTATGCAGGAAGTAAAAAAATTCTTTTTGATAATTTTGACTACCTACTATACTTAAATTAGCTAACGTATAACGTCTTTATACTTCAATAAGTAACATAATATCGTATGCCTTAAAAAAGATTTTGTTTATTTCATGGAACAATATGAAATATGCTTAATTGTTTTACAATTATTTTTCTTTAGGTTTAGATCTTGGTGTCAAAAATGTTATGCCACTGGATTCTGACTTGACTTAACAACTATTGTTTTACTACAACAGTCGACACCGCTGGCTTAATGGCTACATTGTTTTTCGATGTAGCATTCTAAATTAAGAAAAGGCTTTGTACTGAATACCTTACTGACAACTGACTGACTGACGGTTCTCTGACGGAGGTCTAACGGTTTGGGTTCTAGAGCCGTTAGACCTATAAAAAACTTGATATTTGGTCTAGAGATGTTTCATAAAATCTAATCATTAATAAAAAAATCACAAATAAATAATAACGCCCAACGATCACATACATAGATCCTGGGCCCTAACTAGGATTCCTTGTATCTAGGGAACCAGAAACTACGAGGACTACGGTCCCACAACATCCAGACTCAGAACAAGTATTTGCGCTTTTTATGTGCACAAATACACCTGCCTTAAAATATGAGATGGCCCAAATCATCCAAATAAATCGCACGAAATCAGTGATTCATTATTACAGTATACTCTTGTGCGAATTCTGTCTGTGACTGGACGAATTAAAGCTTAGTGAAAATGATTATACGGAATGCGTGAACAAGCAAAGGGAACACAAGTATTATGACTATTAATATATATTCATAATACTTGTGTTTTGTTTTGTACTTTAATTTTGGGCAAGTATTATATAACAAGCGACACTACACTATTTTTTTCTATTCTATTCTAAGCGCAAAAACTCACATCGTCAATACCGACACTGGAGCAGTTATTCTAGCACCATGAAGCTGCGCTCTGTTACTTTATCGAGCTGGAATGGTTAGGGTAGATGCTGGTGGAAATGCGCATAACGCCCCAAGCGGAACGTCAGTGCAGGCCTAGCCGTCAAATTAGACTTAGAGTCTTCTCATTCTCAGTCATCTCGGGATTTGTCTAAGTCATGGCAGTACGCATACTTTGCGTCTTTTTCGAATTTGAACCATTTCCTCGGGATCAGCCGTGGAACATATTGCGCAATGGTCTTTATAAACGATGCTTGTTAGTAACTCTATACTGAACAAAGCTCTAGTACATTTACCTATATCCTAGACATAGATGTAGCCTGTAGACCTCGCTTCCCGGGATAGTTCAACGTTCAATCAATTTTCATGGTTACTACGAATACTGATGGAAAAATTCGATGAAATTATTATTAATTAATAATAATTATTATTATGTATATCGTGTTCAAGTTTTGATTCATTTGATTATCAAAAGTACTCTAAAGAAAAACGAAACTAGATTAAATTGAAAATTTTAGCGCGATTCCGTTCGATTAGTGTAAATTGGGATGCCACTGACTTGCACAATAATAACAATAATGATAATTTATTTGACCAAAAAATAACACAGTGGATAAAATTGATATATAGAAGGTTGATACACTATAAGAGGGTATGATAAATATGAAACTTTAAATCCCACACTAGAGCAACCTGTGTCGAGGGATTTAGCATCTTTCGATGTTAATGGTTTTATAGAAAATAATGTAGAAAGTCTTCCAATCTGGTCGGAATAATTGTTGAACTTATATGGAATATTTCAAAATAGTGTAAAAGTTGTTCACTACATAATGGTCACGTTAATGTCTCTTTTTTTCTACTTTCGAGATAAATGACTAAATAATCTAACTGAAAACTCGACCGTAAAATAATTATGTAGGTATCAATTTTCTTTGTTACAAACTAGTGCAGGCTCAAAAGTTCGACTACACGACCTAGTTACAGCTGTAAGCTTTAACATAGGTCACGTTTCCCGGGCGAGATGATGCTTTATTGATTTATTAGTCCAACGGCCTGCAATTTCCATTCTATATAACTGAGGCCAAACTCGCGCCCTCATGAAGCTGTGTTTCTTAATACTTTTCGTACGTGTGTCACATTTCAGAATAGTACCTTACAGCCTTATTAATAAACACGAACTAGCTTCAGACTAGTTACACCATCTTTTGTCTCTTTCGATCCAGCTAAATATTCCAGTAGCAAAAAATAACAAAAGCTGAAGTAACTAATCCGAGACTAATACCCGTTTATTAACAAGGCTGTTATGGTTTACTGACGCAGTTGACATAAAAGTATTCACTCTTGTGGTAAGGGTCTGCGCTCATTCACTTCTATCAGAGCGTGAGCGGAATTGGGTTTCCTGCTCTGTATGATTCTGTATGTACCTTTTTTTAGTTTATATATGCGCCCCGCGGTTTTAGCCGCGGATAAAAAGTATTTTAATTATTTGCTCATCCCATGGGAACATTTAATTTTTCCGGGATAAAATATAGCCTAATGTTAATCTAGTGTATAAGCTATCTTGGTACCAAATTTCATCGAAATCCATTCATCCGAATGAGTGTGAAGGAGTGACAAACATACACACATACAAACTTTCGGCTTTTAATATTAGTGTGAAGTGTGATGCCTCGAATCCGATATAACTTAGTCAACAAAGCTTAGCTTGATATCTTATAAGTAATTACATGGTCGGTATAGCCTATACCTATAACACCTATACCGAATAGGTTTTTTTTATGTTAAGGAATGACGTGACGAGCTAGCCGTTCACCTGATGTTAAACGACACGGCTACCCATATCAGCTGCAGTGTCACTCAGAACTCTAAAGTATAGAGGTTCGCGTGACACTGCACTGCGCACGTCATCCAGAGACATCAGCACAATCTAGTAATAAGATTACTAAACTGTGAGATCAGATCATCAAGTCTCATTTGCCCAGTAATTTCACTAGCTACAGTGCCCTTCAAACCGGAACACAGCAGTGCTTGCGCACTACTGCTTGGCGGCAGAATAACTGGCAAAGCGGTGGTACCTACCTAGACGAACTTCGCAGTAAAGTCCTACCACCTAGTGGTATTTAATTACGTTAAAAATATCATGTAAGATATATTTCGTGACTTCTTACCATCAGGCGGGCTATCTGGATGTGAAGGTCGGTCTTTCTGTCATACCAGTATGATCGAGCAGTGGGTTAGTCTGCCAGCTGCCTCTATCTATATCGACTGCTAAGTAAGACGGCCAAGTAAGCAAATCGACCAAGTGTGTAGAAATAAGTCAAGTGGTCTCCGATTATCTGCGGTGTTTGTTTTTACCTCTCATATAATAATACCATAGTGGCTTTATTTATTTATTTACTTGTTGTGCCCCGCGGTTTCACCCGCGGATAAAAAGTAAAAAAAATTAAAGTAGTTAAAAGTATTTTAATTATTTACTCATCCCATGGGAGCATTTCACTTTTCCGGGATAAAATGTAGCCTATATGTTAATCCAGTGTATAAACTATCTTGGTGCTGAATTTCATCCAAACCCATTGAGCCGTTTGAGCGTGAAGGAGTAACAAACATACACACATACAACCTTTTGCCTTTATAATATTAGTGTGATTTGCGTACACAAAAAGTATATGACTTATAGTATAAGCCAAGATGGGACTATAAGCCACAACGGGTACGTTCATTTAAGGACACAAATATCTTTTAAATTTTTTGCAACCATGGTAGACAGCGTTTTTACTTTCCATAAGGTGAAACATTTGTATAAATGCTTTGCCAATAAATAACACAACAAAAAAGGTGCGGGTAGTAGGTGCGGGTAGTCTTTGAAGACTGCCGATAAAAGTGAAACCTAAGTAACTTGTGACATACGAGTATAGCTCATGGGAAGTGTGCAGTGATGATGACGCGAACTTCACGCTTTTTGTTCAACCAGAGTACACATATATACACAGCATACATATAGCTTATGGAAAAAGATCATATTCCATGATTTTTGTTCACCAAAAGTGCTCAACGCACCTAAAGAAGTTTTTCACTCCAAAACTTTATTACACAAAATGCAATGTGTGTCCCGAAAATCCAAATCCCCGGGCGAGCTGGTGCTTTATTGATTTAAATGGGTCAACGTGTAATTCCTACCTGTAGCTGCAATATTGGAAAAGGGATATGAGAGTGCCAGCCGCCGAGTTTTGCTTGATTTTATTTTGTAACGGTAAGTTTTTTCATAGAAAAAGAACTTTTGGGAAGCGGTATAGAAGTTGTAAGATAATTGAGAACCATCTGTAAGAGTTTGAAAGTAACCATCAATCTTTTATGTTACGGAACTTTGGTGTTGTGATATTCAGTTTTTTCCCGAAAAATAATATATTTGTGAGGAAACACCGTTCCCGCTGGCATCGTTCCTAGTTGTTGCAGGCTTGGTGGGATTCATTGGGATGGGATGCGAGCACAAACACCTGGATCATAATAATTTTATTTAGTTTACACAGTATTGGATTGAAGATTTGATTTACACACTTTGAGCAGCGGGTTCGGGGCACCGATCTTGCTTTACCAGCGGTCCAATTCAGTCGGTCTATTTACCTCGACTCTTTCGAGCAATCTAACTCAAGAAAAACTATCTACCCCTTTAAGTAAAGATGGCGCCTCGATCCCGCTCGAGGCACGCGCTCTGCTCTGATTGATTGCTTCTATTCCATGATGATTAATATATCTTCACAGCAGCCTCTGTGGTGTTCATAACCCGGAGGCGGCGGGTTCGATTCCGACATGAGCCAACCTGCTCAACCACCACGCTACAGAGGCTGTCAAAATTATTTTCGTTATAGCCAGCTACCTTGTTATACTTGTTTGTATTAGATATAATATTTGTAGGGCTTACAGCCAATTACCATTTTGCCTAATACTACTTGCCTACTGGTAGCGGCTTCTTAGATTAAGTTTTTCTAATACATAGTTTTTAATATTATTTTAATATTCTATTTATACATAATTAGGTTAATATTACGTTGAAATAAGAATCTTTTCTATTGAATATTGTCTAGAATAAATATTGCCATTTTTAAGTGATTTAAAATGGGCATGCATATTGCATAGTTCATTAAAAAAAAGTGTCACTACAATGGAAGGGTTGAGAATAAAAAGGGTTTAACTGACAAATTGACAGTTTCGAGAAAATTGTTTTTAAACGTCAACGGCGTCATTTTAATGTAGAGTACTTATAAGGTAATAGAAAACGTTTATCTAAGTTTCAGTTGCTTGAAAATGTTTCAATTCTATTTTAAATACTAAATATAGTACTAATTCATATGATTACTGTAAAAATATAATATAATAAAATAAATATAATAATGTTTATATGCTAAGCAAACTGTATTCCTGTGACAGATAAACCGTTTTTAGACTCAAAATCTCGAGATATAAGCCTTATTTCAGTATTTTGAGAATGTATTATTGAAGATAATTTCACGCTGAATCCAACGATACCCATAAGTCATTTTGTGAAAAAATCAGTTAAACCCTTGATTGTTGTTCTCACCCCTTCAATTATGACTCCAAGCGTCTTACTTATGCAAGCTTATTATCATTTAGAAATAAAACCACAAAACATTTTCAGGTTATCACTTCATTCTAATTCAAAGAGTTCCAGTTTTATCAACCTAGTAGGTACTTAACCTACTAGGTTGATAAAACTGGAACTCTGGATTTCCCATGGACCACATTGACTGTGTACTTATAGTATATACATATTTATGTATGTGTTGAAGTAATAAAAAAGATAGAAGTAAAAGTAAATTAATAACCATAAACTAAGTAAAAGTAGCGAAAATATTGTAGACCTAATAACACATTACAAAATGTCGCAAAAGTATTCGTAAAAACACACATTCTAGAAGAAAAGAAGTTTCAATATTTATCATTCAAAATTTGTAACAAACAAATATTTACTTATTTCACACCACAAATATATGTAAGCAGAACGGGTTGTACGTAGGTTGCAACCCATATAACTATAGGCCTTCAGCATGTCCACACCGCGCCGTGTCCGGACCAAGAGTGATTTGTAGTACACCGAGCGGTCCCTTTTTATAGCCAGATGGTTGGGGGAGCAATGATAGTTGCCGATGTTGCCACTGTAATAAATATAAATGCCACCATAGGGTAAATTACGGTACTGCCCGCTGCGCATAGACTTTATAACTGGACGTAGCCGCCGTCATATATAATTTAAATTTAAGAAACAATCGTTAATAAGTCCCAGAAAAATAAAAACTACAAAGGAATATTAAAAAGTCAATTAATAAAATTAACGTTGACATTGCTCTAAAAATATTTGAAAACGTAATTTAATTTTAGTTAGTAGTTAAACGACCTAAATTAAGCTTTTAGCTTTATATAATAGTCTAATGTAAAACAGTTTTCAAAATATTATTAAAAGATCGATCAAGAATATCACAAACTTAGATTACATGTTAAAGATTTTTAAAAAATTGCAGGCGGCATTCTCTAGAAAAGTTACAAAATGTTTTTATTTTTATACTAGCTGTGCTTTGCGGTTTTACTCGCTTGGACAAGGGTATTCACATCGCCCTACAGTAACCACGTAATAATCCGGGATAAAAAGTAGATAGATAGAAGAACTCTTTATTGTACACACCAATGATAAAAATTAGAAAGAAAAATCATTTATTTATGTTAAGTGTAACGATCTTATTGTTAAAAGCGATCTCTTCCAGGCAACATTTGGATGGAAAGAATTTAACAGTATATTGCAAAGTATATTTCTTCAAGACTTTAAAGTATCTACACACTAATTTTATCAAATGCGTTCAGATGTTTCTGCGCTGAATAACATACAAACGCATAAACTATAACGTTTATAATATTAGTTACCATTATCATTATGAGACTGAGATGAGACTGGCCTAGCTCTACTAGCTCAGTTGGTAGCAACCCTGCCTTCTGAACTGTGGGTTGTGGGTTCGATTCCCGGCCAGAACAAACATTTGTGTGATGAACATAGGTGTTTTTTCTATGTCTGGGTGTCATATTGTATTTTATGTATGTAACAAACAAAAAGTATCTAAGTATTGTATCAGTAATCTGGTTCCCATAGTACAAGCTTTGCTTAGTTTGGGGTTAGGTGGTGTTGTGTGAGATGTCACACGGTTAAAGTAATAAGTTTTGGAAATTAATAACGGCTAAACTCACGACAAAGTAATGAGTAAGCATAAGATAATAATTGGGATATAATAGTAAGTAGGATATGAAATAGAATGTTTGCTTAAAAAATCAAACAGAATATTTGATTAAAATTTAAAATATAATATTTTATCAAAATATAAAATAGAATATTTTATTATAATATTAAACTTCCTTTTATTTTCAACTAAATACTACAATGATATTATAACTAATACTAAACACTTCCTAATACTACAAAAAAAAAACCATTTGGACTATGTACTGGCCGCGATGACCTATACAGAGTCCAAATGCTCCAACCCATTTTTAGCCCACTACCAGTAGGTAGTGGCCTAAAAATATTAAAATATTCTATTTCTAATTTTGTAATCAAATCTGCCTTTAACTGGATACTTTCCACCTGGATACTTTTACCTGTGATTGAAATCTTTCCTTTATTATCTTTTAAAGAACACTTGAGTCCATGTAAGATGTAGGTACCTCTTAACAATGATCGAACGAAGTCCACAGAAGACGGTTTGGACCAAACTAGCATTACAAACTTTGCCAGTGACGTCACAGAATAGATTGAATTCAGAGATAATTAAGGGGACCCAATTGGAGGACCTCAGGGACGTCAAGTTAGATAAGTTGTGTACTCTTAAGTTTGTATAACCTGTACGGTTACTGTCAGTTACAGAGCTTGTAATTAAGTGGTTTTTATTTTAGTCAAGATTTACCGCGGAAATTTTAAATTTTCTATGATTAAAAGTATCATATGTGGATCAGGCTAATAATGAGTAAGATTACTAGACTGTGAGATGAAGTCGTAAAGTCTCATTTGCCCAGTAATTTCACTAGCTACAGTTGCCTTCAAAGTAGAACACAGTACTATACAATACAATACAATAATACTTTATTGAACACCAACGAATACATAACAATGCACCTTGAAAAACTTAAACAAAATGGTAGAACAAAGGGCGGTCTTATCGTATTAAGCGATTTATTCCAGGCTACCTTAGGATGAAGAATTGAAGAACCAAAATTGCGGTTGGTGTTATTGCGCACTACTTCCTTGGCGGCAGAATTACTGGTAAAACGGTGATACCTACCTGGAGAAACTTTGCAAAGTCTTACTATCTCGTAGTAATGACCAATTATTTATATGCATGCATATATCCACATATTTACATCTATGCATCTATAATTTCTTAAACCTATGCATAAATATTTAAAATAGATCAAAACTTCTTGTATTAAAATAATGTATAAATTGACAATGTCACTACATTTGTAACTACATTCTTGAATAATTTCATCTATTACTTTTTATTTCCTAGTTTAATATATATTTCCAGTCAAAGTCAAGGTTTGCACTGGCACTTTTATAAGTCAAAATGAGATGACGTACTAAAAATACTTAAAAAATACTTTAAAAATACTTAAATTAGGTTATTGTAGTACTAACTTTTAGCGGCACGTTGAATTTAGTTGTATACTGTAATTTATAAAATAGTATAAAATGTTATGCTCACATTTTAATATTACTAACTGATGTAATTATTGTCACTTATCTGTCTATTGTCACAAAGTCTGTAACCTGCCTAAGAGTTGTTCATTCACATTTCATGTTTGTAGCTAACTATTGGTAATCTGTTAATTGCTTTGTTTGTTACCTATACCTGTTAGTTTTATATTTTCATGTAATGCTGTTGATTACCTTAAGACTAATAAATAAAAATAAAATAAAAATAAATGTATTACTAGTTGCGCCCCGTGGTTTCACTCACAGATAAAAAGTATTTTAATTATTTGCTCATCCCACGGGAAAATGTCACTTTTCCTGTATAAAATGTAGCCTAAATGTTAATCCAGTGTATGTGCTATCTTGGTACCGAACTTCATCCAAATCCATTCAGCCGTTTGAGCGTGAAGGAGTAACAAACATACATACACACAAAAACACTTTTTGTATGTGTGTACACATACAAACTTTTGCCTTTATAATTTGTATGTGTTTATAATGTGATCTAAAAATTTCCAGTATTGGAAATTTGTAGAATCACACTAATAATGAATTCTATGTATGTATTTACAAACAAAAAGTATATAAGTATTGTATCAGTTATCTGGTTCCCATAGTACAAGCTTTGCTTAGTTGAGGCTAGATGGCAGTGTGTGAAATGTCAAAAAATATTATTACTAATATATTATTCTGTACAGCAGCGGTGGTGGCAACGGCGGTGATGGGTAAGTGCTACAGGCGATAACTAAATACTGTTTATTTCAGTATTGTGTTTTAAGTTTCGCTAGATAAACTCCTGTCAGATCGTTGCGCAGTGTCTTGTTAGAACTTTGAGTTTGGCCGTCCTTTTCATTAAGATTTGCTTGTGATATTTTTCGTCTTCGAAGTTTGTGGGAGTTGGGGTAGACTTGTTAATGCCTGTTAGTAAATGCGTAGGCGTAATTATTGCGAGTCACTGTGAAAAAATATACATTTAACTGCTGTTTGCAGCTGCGCATGCGGGGAAGTTTATTGCAATAACAATAATGTGTCCTTTCTCAAATATAAAGCATGCTTTGTAAAGGTTGTGCACTAAAACTTTTTGTTCAAATGTGTTTAACAATTTATAGGCCCTCAAATATATAAATTTCTCTGCATAAAAGGTTTCATCAGTGACTCAAACGTTTCATAGTGTAAACTTTTGAATTTATAATCTATAAATAAAAACATAAACATTTAAGTATCAATATAGCTTACGGGTGAACCAAACTACACAGTCATAAAGATGTTATTTGAAAAGAGTAGTCTCAGTACAGAATTTTAGTAATAAATATAGTTATTTCTTCAAAAGACGTAGGTAAGCTCTCTTAGGAATAGATATTGAAAATATACGAGTTGCACTGGACTCAATATGAGCTCTATAAATCATAGATCGCACAGAGTTAATTTGAAATATCAAAGTTGCACATAGTTACTTTTGAAAAGAGAGCATTTATATAAATGTTTTCCAAGTGTTAAAGGGATATGAATACTTATCATAGTTACTTAGTTATGTACATACACAATTTACATGTTCATCTATATACATATGCGGGAGATAAAATAATTTGAAATCCATTTAAACTCAAAATATGACTTTATTAACAAAACTACTACTAGGTTTAACATAATATCAAATATCAACAATCAAACTTGTGATATCTGACACAGAAAGGCAGTTCAGAGCACTTGGTAGTGCCGTGTCCGTAGCTGGCCAACTTCTGATCTGTCGACAGTGTACACGGCCTTCTTATGTCAAAACACGGCTCGTCAGAGGCGGGGAGTAACTAGTCAATCACAAGTCTTTTTTTTTGTTTAGTTTTGTCTCCATACTTTTGTGTATTTAGCCAGTATCAAGTAATTGATAATATCTCAAGTTAATTAATATCATATAATGTGTCAAGTCACAGTCCAAGTCATTAAGTCATAGTTTAGTCAAGTCATACTCCTAGTAAAGTGGTGGCAACTTTACCAGAAGATTCTATGGAGTTTTGGAAACAACACGAAAAGAAACGTTTCACCATCATTATATCACTTTCCCACACTCGTGCCTGTAATTCAGCACTTAACGAATAAAATGCCACCAATTTTATGCACTAATACTGAAAATAACTGCGGCGATGCGATCTTTTTCGTTTTCCCGCCAAAACTCCAAAAATGTTTTAAAATGGAATAAAAATACCACAGACCAAAAATACAACCATAAACAATAAAGCAACTGTTAAAAGAGATTCTAGCTCCCACACATATGTCATATGTAACTATATGTTGTACTTTGTGCAGGTACTACCTATGTTAATCTATTTGTAGTGTGGTGCCATAGCTCTCGGTCATTTAATATGTCCTTGAGTTTTTTTTAAGTAAGTATATTAAGATTTTTCAAATCAAAGTGAAGTTAATATACTTATAGACAAAAACAAGAATTGGGGCCGTACATCTGAATCTACACAAGAAACTTAAAACTTTTGCCAGTTCTTTGAAAATAAATTTAAAGTCGGTAAAAAAAAAACATTTTTGAAACAAGCTTTTATTAAGTCATTTTATTTTTTCGTATTCTTCTAAGCCTCATTTGACCCATATCATGGACGTGGAATAAAAATTTAGCAGCCATCTGGGCCGTTAATTTGTCATCACTAAATGGGTAAGCAAAATCATTTCAATCGATTGAAGATCTGCTTTAAATATCAGTTGCGATTGGACCTGAACATACATAGGAACATAAAGGTACTACAAATATTGCAAATTATTAAAAAGCTTCTAAAAATCTTTTTCTCTTTTTACTGCATATAATATGTAAATAAATGAAAAACGTTGTTAGGTCATCTATATATCCTTAATCCCCCCTATATATTACGTGACATTTGTGTACCTACTAATAAATTTGCTGGGATTACACGGGTCTGAGAGACCCTTTAGTATCGACACATTCTTGGCAACACCAATTTGGTGTTATCTTTCGTTATATAGATATAAAACGGAACCTTTCTATATCAACAAGGAAACAATTTTTAAATATCTTCTGATGATGAAAACTGAAATACAAGCCAATGAGGCCATGGGTCCGGATTTTTGGAATTGGACTACCCACATTTCAAGTTATTGGAAATGTTTTCAAGAGTTTTTGTGAAACGAAAACAAAAAGACTGAAAGAGGGTTTAGTCACTTATCAGATTCATTTGAATCCTACATTACTCAGCTCGCAGACCTATATTATTTTACGAGTTAGTTTATGCCACTCATATAAATTTTTATACTAGTATGCTGGATAGGTTTATCATAAATAAATGTTAATTTCTTATGCCAATTTGAGGCATTATTCCGAGTGATTATATTCGTACTAAGAGCTACAATATGCAAATCTGTCGCGTTGATTGGTTGATTTAATTAGTTCCGAGTACATTCACCTTTGAGCCAGTGTGCCTCGGTGATAACCATGTAACTTTTAAACCGACGCACACAGAATCAAATCCCTCTCAATTCTGCGACAACGACTTATCAAGCTATGTGCGAGTTTGCATTTCCTTTTACAACGGTAAAGGGACACATCGTTCACCAATATGTTCAAGAAATATGAAATTTGAGACTATGTATCATCTACTAAACCACACTTAACCTGCGTGTTGGAATATACCTACATTATTTCCCTGTGAGATAAGGCTTTTTACTAGGTGGTAGACTTTTCTGCAAAGTTCGTCTAGGTAGGTAACACTGCTTTGCCAGTTATTCTGCTGCCAAGCAATGTGTGCCAAGCCAAGTAGTGTGCAAGCACTTCTGTGTTCTGGCTTAAAGGGAACTGTAGCTAGTGAAATTATTGGGTAAATGAGACTTTACGATTTGATCTCACAGTCAAGTAATCTTGTTACCAGACTGTGCCGATGTCTCAGGATGATGTGCGCAGTGCAGTATCACGCGAAAATTTATATTTTAGATTTTAGAGTTCCGAGTGACACTGTTCTGTTATAGGCAGCCGTGTTGCTTTACATCAGGTGAACGACTAGCTCATCACATCTTTTTTTTTATGTTAAGGAATGACGTGACGAGCTATCCGTTCGCCTGATGTTAAACGACACGGCTGCCCATATCAGCTGCAGTGTCACTCGGAACTCTAAAGTATAGAGTTTCGCGTGACACTGCACTGCGCACGTCATCCTGAGACATCAGCACAATCTAGTAATAAGATTACTAAACTGTGAAATCAGATCACAAAGTCTCATTTGTCCAGTAATTTCACTAGCTACAGTGCCCTTCAAACCGGAACACAGCAGTGCTTGCGCACTACTGCTTGGCGGCAGAATAACTGGCAAAGCCGTGGTACCTACCTAGACGAACTTTGCAGTAAAGTCCTACCATCTAGTACAATGGTATGTAGTATGAGTGCTTGTACTATACATGAGTGAAAGTTCCTTCGCTCTAATAGGTGGTATCGCATATTGGGTACCAGAGTAGAATGTCATAATGAAACCTCCTCGCTTCCACCATCTAAATTTAAATCTAAACGAGAAGGGTCGAGAAACTTACAACAAATTACGGACTAGTAACGGTTGGCTCACCTTTAATGGAAATTATAAATTGCGAAGCAGATAGCGCCAAATTCTCAACAGGAACACAGGAACCCCGTCACAGGAAAGCTTTAGAAATTCATCTGACGCTACTGAAGGATACCTTGAGATTTATCACTATGACACGGTACTAAAGTGTTAAGATATTTTTGTTCTTGACTATAGAACCTCGGTGTTTTCTCCTTTGCGGTGAAGCTCATTGTTGTATTAAGCTGCGGTAGAAAGTTCTCGGCCGTGTCCGTGAATTTAAGTGGATTATTTCTAAGTTTAACTCGGTTGAGCCTTCAAGTGTTATGCTGGAATTTTGTTTTTGGATTGTGGTTGTACTTACTACGAGCTGCTTAGATTTAAGGGCTCACATAAATAATAGCTCAGGATTGGGTTTGTCGCGAATCTATGTACTTCTAAATTTCTAAGAAAGTCCAAAAATTTAGCAATCGCAGCATGCCTTGAACCCAGCACACCACCCTACTTACTACTCTACTAACTGAGTTATAACTTCCATACTAATTTTAAACCAAAACATGACAGGAACTGAATCAAGCGATTCCTGATTGGGCCAGCTTATAGGTTCTTATAGATGATGTTCTAAGTGGTCTTCTCATAGTTTCCCATCAGATGAGATCGTAGTTAGAAACTAGTGAAATCCGTCGTAACCACCCTTTAGTTGTTACGCTTTTGTCATTTTGATTAATTGATTACTTAGGGTTATCAAGAACAAGCTATTAGGCATACCACAACCACTTGCCACATTTCGAACGCGTAATTTTGCGTATTTTTGCGCGTTATCATTTGTATCATTTCATGCTATTTGCTTCATAACCATTCCACGTTCAAGCGTAAAATGCCAAAAGCTGCAATGCATTTTCATAGTGTCACGACACATTTTCACGGCGCGTCAAAGAATAACGCCCTACGTTTTTAATTATAATGACTTGTAATAGTGCTAAATTAACTTATAAAAGTTCCAAAAATAGCATATTTGTAATAAAATCCTTTTACTTTCAAAACTATTTCATTTATCATTGGCCCAAACTAAGATATACCATGTATCACAGATCAAGTATTTGCGTTTTTTTCCTACGCACAAATATTTGTCCTTTTGTGGGTATCCTCAAATTTCCAGGTTATCAATCGCCTAATCATCCCAGATACTGTTGAAATTGCTTTTTTTTTTATTAATTTTTAGCTCCACAACTCCGTGTATTTAGCCAGTGTCAAGTAATTGATAATTTATCAAGTTAATGATATTTCATGCAAATATGTGTCAAGTCACAATCGAAGTCATCAAGTCAAGTCATAGTCTAGTCAAAGTCATACTCCTAGTAAAGTGGTGGCAACTTTACTCGAAGCTTCTATGGAGTTTTGGAAACAAGACGAAAAGAAGCGTTTCACCATCATTATACCATTTTCCCACACTCATGCCTGTAATCCAGCACTTAGCGAATAGAATGCCACCAATTTTATGCACTAACACTGAAAATAACACAAGTTTTGGAAAATAATACAATGCGGTGACGCAATCTTTTTCGCGTTCCCGCCAAAACTCCATTGCTAATGTTTTAGTGGTACTACTGTTTTTCTCTAATCTCTGAGTACCGTGTAGTAGCGTTCACGTGGTTCTTCGATTGGAAGACGCATGTGACGTAATGTAAGAACCAATTAATCTGGAGTCCATTGGAACGGTTCAATTGTTCGTAATCGATGGCCGCAAGGCCACTGCAGCCCGGGACAGTGATGGATGGCTACTTGATGAATTGCCTTTGGGGTATTTCGGTGGTCGGTATGGAACTGATTGTAAAAAAATAATTACTCAAGTACTTCCAAAAAAATATGTTTTTTTTAAATGTGAACATTTAACACTGCGCCATCTAGCCCCAAACTAAGCAAAGCTTGTACTATGTGAACCAGATAACTGATACAATACTTACATACTTTTTGTTTGTAAATACATACATAGAGTACAATATAACACCCAGACACAGAACAAACATCGTTGTTCATCACACCAATGTTTGTCCTGGGTGGGAATCGAACCCACGAGCCACAGTTCAGAAGGCAGGGTTACTACCAACTGCCACTACCATAGCTATCGGGCCTTTTGACTGGCCCGATAGCTATGGACGATAAATTTGCGTGATAACTTCAGGCCGATCGTGCCTCTTTATCGCTGGTTCCACGCTCTCACTTGCACACTCGGCTCAGGCGGGACGTGACAATTTTTCGTACGTGCAGCCGGCATTCATCGATTTATTAGTCAATATCACGTCAAAAAAAGGAATCAGATTGGATGTATAAGTTGTACTGCAATAATGATAATTAATTAATAATATAAACAAATAAAACTATCCTACTTACATAATTAAATAAAAATCTAAAGAAACTTGAGCCATCTATGGACGGGTAAAGGATAGTTCCAGCAATTCTTGTAATCTAGCAACGTGTCCTAAATACTGGCAACATTGCCTAGCTGCAACAAAGCTGATCGTTCGATTAAATTAGATGCCAGCATTTTGGTCGCGTTTCAAACAATCTACACTATAAGCTTATAACTACTTATCTATCTAAGTGTAATGTACTAAGCTGTACCTCGATTTCACCCGTGGATGAAAAGTAGCATATGTGTTAATTGCTTAGCTATCTATATTCCAAATTTCATCCAAATCCGTCCAGTCCAGTTGAGCGTGAAAGAGTAACAAACATCTATACATACAAACTTTCGTCGTTATATATAAGATACTAGCAGCCCGCCCCGGCTTTGCACGGGTATTTTATATATGTCTATTATAAATTGAGATATATATAAACTTACAACTATCCTATCTCTCAAGTTGGATCGAACTGCACATGGTATGCGAATTTTATTATAATCGGTTAAGTGGTTTAGGAGTCCATTGAGGACAAACATTGTGACACGAGATTTATATATATTAAGATTTTACCGTTTATTTAAATGAGATCGCTGTAAAATGTCCAATAAAACCAGCTATGATCAAAGATGAACCTTTTGGTTTTTTTTTATCGCTTATCTTTATCTCAGAAACTGTTTCAAGATTGTGAAGAGATTGATGCGATAGCGCGACTAGTTTGTACATGCAGCAGTTTTATTTATATCCGCTACTTCAACATTTTAGTTTGTTTAATTTTACTTTAAAATGCGAGTCGAGGCAAGAGCCACTCAAAATTATTAACATTATAAATTAATAGTTCAGATTAATAACAGAAACGGATTAAGTTTAAAAACAGACTGCTGTGCCCCGCGTACGTATGGAAAAAATTCCATAAGAAATTCCAAAGAAAATTCCATACTTCCTTACCTTTTTTTTCATAAGAACCTTCTCCTGGAAATAATAAACACAATGTGATGAACAAAAGATATAGAGATTAATTTTTATATATTTAGATAACCAAACTTTTATATTGCGCGTTTGGAAAATTGACACAGGTAGTACACAATTTACCCTATTTTCTATGAGAGGTAGTAAACCTCCAGCCGGTAGCCCATTCTACAACACATTATTTTACATACACAGACTAACCAATTATATTTTTATGATAACTGGCAAATGTTTTAATGTTTTAAAAATAGAAAGCTAACCCTAAATTAGGTTATTTATTTAGCTAAGCCGGGCTAAAACGGAACACGCAAGTGGGCCTTAGAAAACCGCTAAACTTCTTATTAAAATCGTAGAACAGAAAAGTTTAGATAACATTAAATTTTCGTTAAAATTTACGAAGACAGCTATAAACAAAGATTGTTCAACTGTAATGAAATAGTTCAGGTGTTTTATCATAAATAAATTCAAGTTTTAAGCTATTTTAGTTCAAAATACAGATGAATCGTTGTAAAACCGATGTTTATTATATCTTCAATGTCAGCGCATGCTAAAACATGTTTTTGCCCACTTAAAAATACAAAGAACGTATCACGACTTTTTTGCAGAACTTGATTTTCCTAAAAGCTATCAAAGGTTTTAGGTTTTAAGGCAGAGTCTAAACAAAAAATCAACAAAAAACACAAAATATTAAAACCCAGTGCGGCGTGGTGCAAAATGATAAATTTGATGGAATGTGTATATATAGGAGGACGGGTTGTGCGTAGGTTGCAACCTATATAACTATAGGCTTTCTCAGCATGTCCACACCGTGCCGAGTCCCGTGCAAGAATGATCCGTAGTACATAGAGTGTTCTCTTTTTATAGCCAGATGGGTGGGGGAGCGATGACAGATACCGGTGTTGCCACTGTAAATTTCAATGCTACGACAGGGTAAATTACGGTAGGTACTGCCCGCTGCGCATAGAGTTTACAACTGGACGTTGCCACTGTCATATACATAAATAAGAAATAAAACGATGAAATAGTTTAGTTTTTCCAAAATAAAAACGTAGAATGAATCCCGACTAGTAATTTTTCAACGTAACGCTCCAAACTTTCAATTCCAATACGTCCAATTCATTCTATGTATAAGTACTGAAAAAATGCAGTTTACATTTAAAGTCTCTATGTATATATCCAGGTACTTAACCTAAAGATTTTTTAATAATAAAAGGTATACCCAATTATGATCCCAATTTACAAGCGTTAACTTCTTACTTTTCTATCTATAGAAATATGAAATTTCCGAAGAATGTTCATCTCATTTCCTTTGGGTATATTAACGAAAATTATTTTCCATTCCGACTCTCTTATACCTTCGGAGAGCTAACAATCTACATAAATTAAGGAACTCTTCACCTCATCAACTGAAATTCGGATAACGTCAACTACAGATGAATTTATTAAATTTTCGGTGAAATATAAAATTACCTTTGACACTTAGGGGCTAGTCGTTTTGATGAACAAAATAATAATAAAAATTAGTTGTGTCACAAAATAATTAAAAAAGGCATGCATTGATCGTCTATTTTACTATGAAATTGCCATTTTTTATGAAACTTGTTACCGTAATGTATTTTCCATATATTTTATTTCTGTTAATCAAAGTAATCACCCAAGCAATCGATACATCTTTGCCAATAGAGTAAATAAATAAATAACGCCCAACGATCACATACACTCCTGGACTCTAACTAGGATTCCTTGTGTCTAGGGACCCAGAAACTACGAGGACCATGGTCCTACAACACCCAGACTCAGAACAAGTATTTGGGCTTTTTTTTCTGTGCACAAATACTTGTCCTGCCGCGAGAATCAAACCCACCACCTCCGGGCTATGAGCCGACCTGCTCAACCACCATACCACAGAGGCTGTTAGCAGAGTGGAAGTTTATTGATGCTTTTCTTCCCGATTATTCCCTGTTATTGGTGTGGTGCATTCATTTGTAGTGTTCGCTCCTTAAATCATTGATGTTGAATGCAGGTTGGGTCACTTTAACCAATTTTTAAAAATAATTCAAATCAATTGAAATTAGAATTTTCAGCCAAACAAAAAATACCTGTTATTGAAATATCCGTTCAGCAAACTAACAGCAAAACAGCAAGATAAAAAAATCTAAGCGGTCATCTACATCATCCACATCACATCGGTCATCCACAGAATTTACCTTATTTACATAATTGATTATTTTTTGTTGAGACGAAATAAATCAAATATTTAAAATACCGATTGATATTTTAATCTGTTTATAACATTTGAGTTTTCCATGTAAACCTAATGAACCTACTGGTGACCCAATACACTGTCTGTTACTGAATATGTCTCAAAAAGAGGATCAAATATTATTTTTGTATAGCAAATTTTAATTTAATAGTTAAACGAAAAAATAGCTTTATTTAATTTTGAAAGTGCTTATATAATAGATTAATTATATTTTAGAGGATCAAATAATATTGTTCCATAAAAATGGCATACTCTGATGAAAATAAGATATTCCATATTCAAAGTGATACTCTCTTCGGTATATTTAAATCTTCTGTGATCATTCAGTGATGATCACAAAGCCGTCTGCGTTGCGTGATGAATATGGCAAACCTGTCCAAAGTGACGTTTTGTGAGGAAACTTGTGTTCAGCAGTTTTCCTGCTATTGATGTGAAGTGATAATACATTATATATATAAGTGATAATACATTATATATATTTTTTTTTAGTGAATGATGTTATGAGGTCGTCGTGCACCTTATGTTAAGCGACACGGCCGCCCCTAACAGAACAGTATCACTTGGAACTCTAAAATATAAAATTTCACGTGACATTTCACTGCGCACATTATTCTGAGATAACAGCACAGTCTGATAACAAGATTATTAGACTGTGAGATCCAATCATAAAGTCTCAAATGCCCAGTAATTTCACTAGCTAGCCTTTTAAACCGGAACACAGTATTATAATAAAATAATAATTGGCATGTTTTTTCATGTCATCAATCAATATGATCCCATATTATTATATGCTGAAAGTAATTTAACATATCCTTGTCGTTCAACACTTTATGATAATGTAAACGTGCGCGTTCAATATCATCGTAAGATAGACGTATCTCGTTACGTCACATGTCAGAAAAATGTCCTAAATTATATCCAAGAGTGAGAATTCTGAACATAAATATAATTCGAATAAATATTTATGGGCATGCCAGACGGATAATGGTAATATTATTGTCTCTATAGAGGTGTTGCTATGTTAAAATGTTTTCATTTTTGAAGTAAAACTTCTATACCCACGCTTGAGGGGAGTAAGCTAGCGAAGCGAACGTAAGTTGATTCACGTAGAACTGTATTGTCAACATAACAAAGTTAAAAATTACTTAAATTTTGTATTATTATGTTGGTATGTCCAGCAATGACAATAATGACCATTTTCAATTGTCAACATTAAACCAATAAAAACAAAGTTATACCGGCTGATAGACGGAGCTAAACTGAAGCAGCCTTATTAATAAACACGAACTAGCTTTAGACTAGTTACATCATGTTTTGTCTCTTTCATTCCAGCTAAATATTCCAGTAGCAAAAAAAGACATAAGCTGAAGTAACTAATCCAAGATAATATCCGCTTATTAATAAGGCTGAAGAAGTTTTACTTCAGTCATCTAATCTTAGGCAAACTCCTTTTTTTGTAAGAATGTCTAACTATTTTTAAACACATGTAACCTTTCATCTTTTTACCTGCCTAATATTATCTATTATTTATTTCCTTAGAGAATCCGGCCACTCTATTTCATAAAGATGAGGTACAGTGGGACGCTTTTATGTACTTAGCTATTTTTATTTACGCCATTACATATTTATTTAGATTCCTTTCTATTTATTATCTTACCTAGAGTGTATTCCGATATTAATTCCTAATTTACCAAGCTCTACCCACGCGCTCCATCGACGAGCAAACGCCAGAAAGTTCACTGAAATTCAATGAATCAGTATATCCAGTGATTACTCGGACGTTATATTTTGAACATATTAATTAGTTCCCATTTTCAACCGACTTCAAAAAGGGGGAGGTTCTCAATTCGACTTTTTTAAAATGTTTGTTCCCTCAGAACTTTCGACTGCGTGATTCGATTTTGATGATTTTTTTTTTATTTGAATGCTGATGCTGCCCGTGTGATCTCATTTTAATTTGGTCCAGTTCTGGTTGACCCATGAGAAAGACTTATTAGTCTGAAGTCGGTTTTTACGCTTTGTGTTTGTTATACATATTATACGAAACGAAGTTAGTTGAATTGTTTTTTCTTGTTGGCAACACTGGCTGGCGTGTGATTAAACGGTCAGGCGATTGAGCAGAAAAGCGGCCTGTCTCATAATAATTGGCTTGCTCGTTAATCGTTATTGTACGACTTACGACAGCCTCTGTGGTGTGGTGGTTGAGCAGGTCGGCTCATAACCCAGAGGCAGTGGGTTTGATTCCCGCGACAGTACAAGTATTTGTGATCAGGAAAAAAAAGTGCAAATACTTGTTCTGTGTCTGGGTGTTGTGGGGGGACCACGGTCCTCACAGTTCCCTAGACACAAGGAACCCTAGTTAGGGTCCAGGTCTTATATATGTGATTGTTGGGTTTTATTATGATTATTATTATAGCTATCATAGTTACATGTATGTTGATAAATGAAATATAATCAGAAGTTTAAGCGGTGATCCTGGTTTTATTTACAACAATAAACTACACCAAATTTTCGTGTTATTTTATTGCTTGAATATTTCTCAGTTTTCTCTTTATTTTCATACGATTACAGAATCAAGGTACGCTTTTGAAATATTAATTTTCGGGCCTCAGAAGTTAGAAACAATAGGCTCCTTTTGCAGTGCGATGTAGTGCCTAAGGCATCTTGGTTGCTAGAATGTTAATTTAATTATTAAGATGTAATTTTGATGAAATAATTTCAGAGGAGAATAATAGTGAAATATTTTTAAAGGTAAATTAAAATTTTACTCAAATAAAATAATTTGAAACATGGTACATTTTCAGTCAAATTTTAGTTCGTTGGTATAGTTGGCGTAGATACTTTATTTTACTAGGTGGAAGGACTTTTCTGCAAAGTTCATCTGGGGAGGTACCACCGCTTTGCCAGTTATTCTGCCGCCAAACAGTTGTGTGCAAGCACTACTGTGTTCCAGTTTAAAGGCCGTTGCAGCTAGTGAAATTATTGGGCAAATAAGACTATGACTTTCATTAATAGACTGTGCTGATGTCTCAGGATGACGTACGCAGTGCAGTGCCACGCAAAACTCTATACTTTAGACTTTAAACTGCAACTGAACTAGGCAGCCGTGTCGCTTATAAGTTCAAGCGAACGACTTTATTCGTATATTATCTATGAAAATGATTTGGCGCAGTAAACTATTTCCAAGGAGGAAGTAAGGGATATTCGAACTAATTTTGTCACTCCCCATTGAATCTTGATTACCCTCAAAATTCGCGTGCTCTGTTTCCATTTTATTTAGGATGGCATTCGGTAATTTTAAACTGAAAACGTATAAATAATAGATTGCATATTAGCTAAGTACTTGTGTACTTTTTCATAATTTTATATATGATAAAACAAGTATTGCTTAAAAAAGATTCTGTGATCTCTATTGGGCGCAACCCTACTGGTACTACATCATGCATTATCGCGGATGTGCAAAAGAGTTATGGTTGTCACTACATTCAGTTTATCGACGTTATACCCACAATGGCCTGATACAGTGTTTGTGGTCACACGAAACTTGGTCAGCGTTTGTTTGGATTTTTATTTAGGCTAGTAAATAAATACAGATCGTATCGAAGCAAATATTTGCAAAGAAAAAGGCAAAGTTTGGTCATATCGTAGAACTACGAAAAATATTTGTATCTTCATGATTTTCACCGACCATGAATTTCTTCCGCGGGACTCTTTCAACTATTCAGGTTGGACAGTCCATAAAGTCATGAATTTATTGTTTTGTTTCTTTTTTCCAGATGGCAATACTTTAGTATTAAAATTCTCATGAGTGTGATTCATTTTAAATTAATATATCCCCGACTGTTACTCACGAATAATATGTCGATTTCTCGACCAGGTTTCGAGCATATCCGATGCTCTTCCTCAGGAGGTGAGTTCACGCAGCGAGATCGCGGCGGTGACTGCGGACGGCCGCCCGTTCGGCCCGGCGCGAGCGCTGAAGGGTCACAGGGGGGGGGCCGGACTTGCACCGACGTCAGTGAAGGCAGCTCTGCATTTCCATTTTCGTGAACTCACCTCCTGAGGAAGAGCATCGGATATGCTCGAAACCTGGTCGAGAAATCGACATATTATTCGTGAGTAACAGTCGGGGATATATTAATTTAAGATGGCAATACTGACTGGCGCGTGATTGGACGAGAGCGTGAGTTAGACGGTCGAGCAAGAAAAACTCTACGACGTGTCATGCTGAATGAAGAATAAATAGTTTGAGATCTTTTTAACCGAGCAAAATCTCTATCGCTTGTTCTCCGTTCTACCTACGCGATATTGGCGAAAATGTGGTAATCCGCAGAAGCCACAAAAATAAGAAGTTGAAGTTGAAGTTATGGTTTGAGAGGTGGTCATGTTTTTTTTTACAAGCATACATTTCTACTATTTTAGGGAAACGTACAGAAAAACCGAGTATGCTTTAAACCACACGATTGAAGTAAAACTTCTTTAGCTCCATCGGTCGGCCGGTATAACGTTATTTTTGCTTTGTTTAATGTTAATGTCGGCATCTTTTCAATTGTAAATTGTCATTTTGCCGGACGTACCAACACAATAATACAATTTTTAAGTAATTCTAAATTTTGTTATGTTGACAATGGAAATCGATGTGAACTAGTACAACCCGCGTCTCTCTCTCCCTCGCCCCTACAGTAATACACGAAACGTTAAAACTCTCTTTCTTTCTATCTTCATTAACTTATATTAATTCCGTCTCGATTTCTGTTGTTTTTGTCACGCATTCACCAGCTTACCCCCCCTCCCCCCAATCCAAGCGTAAAGAAATTTTACTTCAAAAATGCTAGTATTTTTTTTTTTTTTTTTTTTTTTTTTTTTTTTTTTTTTTTTATGTTACGAAATGACATGACGAGCAAGCCGCTCGCCTGATGTTAAGCGACACGACTGCCCATATCAGTTGCAGTGACACTTGAAACACTAAATTATAGTTTCGCGTGACACTGCACTGCGCATGTCATTCTGAGACATCACAGTCTGGCAATAAGATTACATAACTGTGAGATTAGGTCATAAAGTCTCATTTGCCCAGTAATTTCACTAGCTACAGTGCCCTTCAAACCGGAACACAGTAGTGCTTGCGCACTACTGCTTGGCGGCAGAATAACTGGCAAAGCGGTGGTACCTACCTAGACGAACTTTGCAGAAAAGTCCTACCACCTAGTAAAAATCAATAGTATCATTTGGTCCTGTAATTACTTCATCTTACGTCTTGTTAATCTTGGTAGGTTTTATTGAATCGAACGACATGGCTTTTGAGACGTTAATTAATTAAACTCTAACTTACAAAAACTGTACATGAAAAAGATACAAAAATGCTACCCAAGACTCTTACTTTAAAAATAAACGATTTTTTCATCGCCCACCTTTAATTTTAACAGCCAACTCCCGGAACGAAGGTGATTATTGAATTTTTCCCAAAAAATATCCTTATTCACTGTCGAAAATTTCTTTATTTAAGCGAAACAGGGTCACCGTTTGTGCTGGTAATAGAAGGACAAAAACGTCTTATGTTATGTTAGATATCGGGGACATTGACCTTTAGGAACATGGAATGGGCTCGAGCTGAAATAATTTGCTGGACCAAGAAAGTTTCGATGACGATCGATCGGATTTCTCCGTAGATTTAAAAAAAACAGGGCAGAAGATAGAGCACTAACTTTTTGAAATTTGTCAATTGAAATTAGGTTCATCGCACATTATTTGTATTAAAAAAGAAGGAAATAGAATTACTCGCGCTCGGTAGAGAGAGATACAGGGTCAGATTTCAACCCCCAATGCAAACAGATGGGTGTTATTGTATTAGTAATGGCTTTTTTTTTTGAGGGGGGAAATGTCTTCGCTCTTCCATGCCACTACAGGAGTGGGTAGAAAGAACCCACTAAAACCCCTTTATGAGCCCTCGTCCGCCGTACCGGGGCGAGAAAGATCCTATACGGAACAACCAACTTTATTTTTTTTACTTAGTAATCAGTAGTGTTCGTAAATTACCTATTAGTTAGCTACAAAAAGCTGTAGGGGCTTAATTCTATTAAATTAAAGTTACTTGTTGCTAAGCGAAGAATGGGAGGGTACGGACCTCATCTTACTTTTTATACAGCTATTTTTTTTTTGTGGACATTTCACACAGCGCCATCTAGCTCCAAACTAAGCAAAGCTTGTACTATGGGAACCAGGTAACTGATACGATACTTAGATACTTTTTGTTTGTAAATACATACATAGAATACAATATGACACCCAGACACAGAACAAACACCTATGTTCATCACACAAATGTTTGTCCTGGGTGGGAATCGAACCCACAACCCACAGTTCAGAAGGCAGGGTTACTACCAGCTGAGCTATCGGGCCAGTCATCGGCTATGTATTGCTCTCAGAAAATTAGTACAGCAACGCTTGTAAAGTTTTAAACGTTTTTTCGAGATTGGTTGTTAATTGCGGATTGAAAGACTTTTTCAGTAAAACATAGTTATAAGATTATTGTTTAAAAACTAGTTCGGGAATCTATTGATTCATTGAAATAATGTAAAATAATGTCAATAAACTATTTATATTATTATAGAAACTGACGTGAGTAGTATTCGTAACTACAACTATTACACGGCTAACACTCACGAGATACAGTCGAATAACTATTTTATATTGCATGCAACATCATTAAATTGGATGGGCAGCCACAGTTATTAGTAAAGTTTTCCTAATTATCGGCAAATTTTGTATTTTGCAGTAGTATCTGAGCCTTTAATATACATTTTATCTCCAGCCTTCAATTATCGGACGTATAGCTTAGCCAGTAATTAAATTGTCGACACCTAATCAGCGGGTGTAGCAGCAACTAGACTGGATAGCGCTGCTAATGCCATGAATAGGACGCTGATTTGTGTTCATTGGAGCGACGCTTGGGGTATACGGCTTTGTATATTATTTTGTTATATTTACCTATGTTATGTGCTACCATCAAGTACAAGACAATGGGACAACAGTGACTCATGCCTGCATTTCCTAATACCGGCGCTGCAGATTGCTGATACAGAGATTTCATCACGAATACCTGTGGACATCGGCTACAATTATGACTAAATGAATCACTTTCGTATCTTACATCGAGCGATTGACACTAATTAAGTTTTATTTTAATGTAATTTTAATATTTGAAATAAATCAATTATTTCTATTTCGGTTTTTTTTGCGCCCTCGCTCGCCGCGTGACTTAATTGGCGCAGTCGGTATCGGATCCTTGAGAGCCGTCTCTCGGATTGAAAAACTTGAAAAATCCAAGATTTATCCTGTGGAGCCGCTCCGGAGGTTTTCAAGCCCCGCGCAAGGATCAAGAATCTACGAGTCATCCGAACGAGGTGTATCCGAACATAGATACAGCAAGAGAGGCCGAAATGCACGTACTGTAAGTACATTAAAATCTTTTAGTGACTTGCTATCCTTTTATCCTAAGTTATTTTTAGTGTGTTAATTTAAACTTCCAAAATTTTTTATCCTAAAGAATCGCGGAACTTGAGTAGTGGTAGTAGTAGATCTAGATACCAGGACTTAAATAGAGAATTAGATTATAGCAATAGTTTTATTTCGGAACTGGATTTAATTCCGGAAGAACCGGAAGTGACTAGTTTTATCTCGGAGAAACCGGAAGTAGGCAGTATGGCTGATTTAGATAATATCTTTAAAGCACTTCGACTGTTACCTGATTTTGACGGGAACGTGAATGTTTTGACTAGGTTCATTAGTTTGTGTGATCAGTTGGTTGAAGAATTTGTAGTCCGAGAGCCACCGAACAAATTAAAAGAAATAGCACTGATTAACGGAATTTTAAATAAAATTACTGGGCCTGCAGCCCGCTTGATAAATTCAAATGGTATCCCTACTGATTGGCAAGGTATACGTGGAGCGCTTATAAATAATTTTTCTGACCAACGAGATGAGACCGCCCTTTATAACGATTTAGCGTTACTAACCCAGGGACAAGGAACTCCCCAGGAGTTCTATGAGCGCTGCCAAAATCTTTTTAGCACACTGATGACTTATATAGCACTACACGAAAATATCCCGACCACCCTAGAAGCAAAAAGGGAACTATATAGGAAGCTCACGTTGCAGGCGTACCTGCGTGGCTTAAAAGATCCCCTAGGTTCACGCATCCGGTGTATGCGCCCCGCAACTATTGAGAAGGCCCTTGAGTTTGTGCACGAAGAACAAAGTACTTTGTATCTGCAAAGCCGTAATGAACATCTTTTAGATAGGAGACCTCATCAGCCTCCTATGCTATTTAAAATGCCATCTCCGAATTTCTATGCACCTCCTCCTAGACATCAAGGTTTTAGCATGCCGGGACCTTCAAAGCCTCAATATGCGCAAGCATCCGCACCGCAGTGGAGACCTAGCTTCAACCAGCAGAACCAGGTAGGTCCAACGCGTACCATGCAGATTTTCCGTGCTACACCCCCGAACTACAACCCTAACAATGCATTCAGAATGCCCCAACGGAATCCAGTGACGCAGCCGCAGCAGCACCGCCCTATGAGTGGTGTAAGCCATTTTACTCCCCGTAACTTACCACCAACATCTTTTGTGAGGGGACATGATTGGAGTAAGTCAGGCAATCCTCCCCCTAGCAATTACTTTAAGACTAGGGAAATGAACTTTAACGATTGCCTAGGATACGAAAACTACTATGAAGACTACTACACTGATTTCTACCCTAGCAGTGAGTATGATCAATACGCCGAATACTACTGTACTGATTCAGAGCCCCTGTTGTACCAGGAGCCAGCAGAAATTACACCTATCATCGAAGAGCCAACCTGTGCACCTACTGAGCAGGATTTTCAGGATACCCCGAAATCAGAAAAACTAAAATAGAGGTAAATCTTCAAACTCAAAGACAGCTTCCGTTTATTCAAATTTGTAATCCGCCACTTAAGTTTTTGATTGACACTGGAGCTAATCAATCCTTCATCAGCCCTGAAGCTGTACAAACTTATTTTTATGACGTGCCTTTAAATTACGATCCTTTTGAGGTCTGTAACGTACATGCTGTAACACGTAGTGATTATTCAATAACGCTACCCTGCTTCGCAGAATTTAAAGACTGCGATAACGACGTCACATTTTTCGTCTATAAATTTCACGAATATTTTGATGGGCTTACAGGATCAGATTTGTTAGATAAATGGGAAGCCACAATTGACTTTAAAACAAAAATCTTGAAAACACGAAACGCGATGAACCCTATTAAAGTATTCGATTCACGAAACGCCAACTTATTTGAGGACGTCATACCAGCCGGTACAACAAAATTACTTAGGCTGCCGATTAATGTTCACGATGGAGATGCTGTAGTCATAGAACAAGTCATCTCAAACTGTCATATAGCTGAATGTTTAACCACTGTCCGTAACAATAGAGGTATTATAGAAATTCATAACCCAAGCCATAACGACGTCATTTTTTCTATGGACCGCCCCGTGTGTGCCGAAATTTATAACGAGCAATATACACACATAGACAAACACTCCGAACGTGTTAAAGAAGTTTTGTCACGCTTACGCACCGATCACCTGAACGACGAAGAACGTGCCAATCTAAGGTCACTATGTTCTCAATACGCGGACGTATTCTATTTAGAAGGTGAAAATTTAACTTTCACTAACAAGATCAAACACTCTATTAAGACTACTGACGAGATACCCGTGTATACCAAAAGCTACCGTTACCCCTTCGTTCATAGACAGGAGGTTCAAGATCAGATTAGTAAAATGTTAGAGCAGGGAATAATTAGACCATCAGACTCCGCATGGAGCTCACCAATTTGGGTGGTACCAAAGAAAGCAGACGCGTCGGGTAAAGTGAAGTGGCGTCTGGTTGTAGATTTCCGGAAATTAAATGAGAAAACTTTGGATGACAAATACCCAATACCGAACATCACCGATGTCTTAGACAAACTAGGAAACTGCCAATATTTCACAACACTAGATTTGGCTAGCGGCTTTTACCAGGTAGAAATGAACGCCGCTGACATCCCCAAGACCGCGTTCAATGTAGAACACGGCCATTTCGAGTTTTTGAGAATGCCCATGGGTCTCAAGAATAGTCCTTCAACTTTTCAGAGAGTCATGGACAACGTTCTCAGAGAGCTGCAGAATACTATATGCCTTGTCTATTTAGACGATATTATAGTGTTTAGCACATCTCTCCAGGAGCATATCATAAACCTCGAAAAGGTCTTCAAAAAACTGCGCGAGTCCAATTTCAAAATCCAAATGGACAAGTCCGAGTTCCTCAAACTCGAGACTGCTTATTTGGGACATGTCATCAGTAAAGAAGGCATCAAGCCTAATCCAGACAAGATATCTGCCATCCAAAGGTATCCTCTTCCAAAGACCCCAACAGAAATTAAGAGATTTCTAGGACTTCTCGGCTATTACCGAAAGTTCATTCCAGATTTTGCTAAAATTACCAAGCCCATGACTCAGTGTTTGAAAAAAGGTTCCAAAATTACCCTAGATCAAAATTATATCGAATGTTTCGAAAAGTGCAAAACCCTTCTCATGAACGACCCCATTCTTCAATATCCCGATTTTAACAAAGACTTTGTCCTCACAACTGATGCTTCTAATTTAGCCATTGGAGCTGTTCTCTCCCAAGGACCAGTAGGCTCAGACAAGCCAATCGCTTATGCGTCACGAACCCTTAACAGTAGCGAAGTCAACTACAGCACTGTTGAGAAGGAACTGTTAGCCATAGTGTGGGCTACGAAATATTTTCGCCCCTATCTATTCGGTCGAAAGTTTAAGATCATCACGGATCATAGACCCCTTCAATGGGTCATGAATCTAAAAGACGCCAACTCTCGTCTCACTAGATGGAGACTGAAGCTTAGTGAGTATGACTTCACCGTGACCTATAAGCAGGGCAAACAGAACGTAAACGCTGACGCTTTATCCCGAATTGAATTGCACAACGAAGAAACCAGTTCTCTCATAGTAAACACATCTGAAAGACCACTCTCGGGAAGGAGAAACTCCCAGCAAGACAATTCAGATACTATTACTGTAAACTCTAATTCAGATATTATTACAGCTCATTCAGATTCTGAAACTCTTACTGCACACTCTGATTCTAATACTATGACTGTACACACTGATGCTGAAAATCCAATACTGGAAATTCCCATATCCGATTTTCCCTTAAATAAATTCAGTAGGCAGATAATACTTACAGTAGTTGACGATGTCAAAAGCAAACCAACCATTACGAAGCCTTTTGATAATCATACCAGAACTAATATCTATCTTTGCGAATCTAACCTAGAAGAAGACGTGGTGACCGCTATCAAAGCATACGTCAACCCTAAAGTAAAAACTGGTATTTTAATTAACCCTTCATCAGCTATGTACTCCATTATCCCGATAATACAAGAAAAGTTTAAAAGCTCTTCAATTGACTTAGTTTTGACAAAAGTAGAGCTAGAAAATGTTAAGGACTACCTAAAACAACAAGAAATACTTCGGAACTACCACGAAGGTAAAACGAATCATCGCGGCATAAACGAAACTCACCTAGCCCTGTCTAGAAAATACTTTTGGCCAAAGCTTAAGGAACATATAACTAAATATTAGGTCTTTACCTATGAAATTGCCGTTTTGTTTGAAAAAAGTTAAAGTATTTTTTTTTCGAACTTATTTATTTCTTTTATTCAAAGTAATCACCCCTGCAATCAATGCATCTTTGCCAACGCTGTGGCAGTTTATGGATGCCCTTCTTGAAAAAATCAGCAGGACGGGAGACACCAAACTCTTCAAAGGCGTTTTGTACTGCCTCTAGGGAATAGAATTTTTTTCCCGCTAAAAAGTTGTCCAAATTTTGGAAAAAGTAATAGTCGGTAGGCGCAAGAACTGGTGAGTATGGCGGATGAGGGAGAGCTTCCAAACCCAACTCATGCAGCTTAGAGACGGTCTGTTGTGCAGTATGGGGTCGCGCGTTGTCGTGAAGTAGCAGTGGAGACGACCGATTGACCAAAGCTGGTTGCAGACGTGCGAGATTCGCCATCATTGTGGTCAGTTCTTCAATGTACACATCTGCAGTAATGCTCTCGCCGTTTTGTAAAAAGCTATGATGAATCACACCAGCACTAGACCACCAAACTGTGACCATCACCTTTCTAGGGGTCATTTTTCGTTTTGCACATTGCTTTGGTACCGAACCAGGATCTAACCAACTTGCTGAGCGCTTTCGATTGTCAAAAAGAATCCATTTTTCGTCGCACGTAACAATTCGGTTCAAAATTCCTTCATTTCTGTGCCTGTTAAGCAGCGCAAGGCAAGTCTCGACGCGTACGTTGCGCTGGCGATCGTTAAGTTCGTGGGGCACCCATCTATCAAGCTTTTTTATCTTGCCAATCTGTCGCAAATGGACCAATATTATTTTGATGCTAACATCAAAAGCTGCTGCCAGCTCAGCTGTAGATTGAGATTCATCAGCTTCCACAATCGCCTTTAATTCATCATTGTTGACCAAAGTTTCCGGACGACCACGAGGTTCATTTTTCAAGTCAAAATTCCCAGAACGGAACCGAGCAAACCAATAACGGGTTGTACGTTCGTTTGTACAGTTCTCTCCGTAAACGTCGTTGATGTTACGTGTCGTTTGTGCCGCGTTGGTGCCACGACGGAACTCATATTCCATAATTACACGAAATTTCAAAGTATCCATTATGAGGAAAAATGTTGAAATGTAATGAAAATACAACGCTAATCAATAAACAAAAGACTTATATTGTAAATAGAATGTCATATTTTTAAAACAAAATTAATTTGAATTTAGAATTCATAGCCAATCAAAACTTTTTTTTGTTTGAAAAAGTCTGTACTGCAATACGGCAATTTCATAGGTAAAGACCTATTATATAAATGAGTGCACGGTATGTGGCCAAGGCAAGTACGATAGAAAGCCGGTTCAGCAAAAGTTTTGCATAGTGCCACCCCCGACTAAACCATTGGAAAGAGTTCACCTAGACCTTCTTAGCGTAGAAACTCAAAAATACCTAACGGTCATAGACGCTTTCTCGAAATATGCTCAAGCGTATTATCTTAGAGATGCGACAGCTGTAAGCGTAGTCCAGGCCCTCCTAACGTTCAGTACTCATCACGGGTTACCCATGACGGTTGTAACTGATCGTGGACCTGAATTTACAAACCAAATTTTCCTAGAATTCACGAGATTACATAAAATAAATCACCACAAACTTTTAGCGTATGCTCCGAATGAAAATGGCATGGTAGAGCGACTACACTCTACTTTACTAGAACACCTTCGCCTACTCAAATTGAAACACCACCATGCCTTATGCCGTTCTAGCTTATAATAGTTCAATCCACAGTTTCACCAAATGTAGACCTATGGACATAATAACAGGACACCTAGACCCTCGTGATCCTTTAGACATAAACCTATCTGAAAACATGCTTCAACATTATAGTCAAGAACATTGTAAAATAATGAAAAAAGTTTTTGAAATGATTCATGAGTCCTCCCTACATCGGCGCACTCAAATTACAGAGAACGCTAATAAGAACCGTGAGCCTGAGATTCAGTACTATCCAGATCAGCAGGTTTTTGTCCGGAATCCTTTGGCTAGCCGTCAGAAACTAGCTCCTAGATATACCCATGACACCGTACTTGCTGATTTACCTATACACATTTATACCCGTAGAAAACGTGGCCCCGTGGCCAAATCGAGATTAAAGAGAGTCCCTAACAGCGCCCCATTGTTACAGGGTCCTACTTCTTATCCTGGGCCTAGTACAAGCGGAAGAACCAACCCTGACTAGCTTGGATAATGGACCGGGTATATTGCCATTCAATCTTGGACCAGCTAAGATTATTTCGCATTACCACTCTTTTCTCCAGCCTATCGACCTAGAAAACTTACGAGAGAACATTAACCATGTCAAAGTGCAATTATCCACTCTTTCCCCACAATTTCATAACAAGACTCTTTCATTATACCAACCGCATATTGAGCATTTACGTAATAAAATAGATAAATTGTCTAGCCAGCTAGAAACCTTTGAACCTAATAATCGTGTAAAGAGAGGTCTCATTGACGGTTTGGGCTCAGTCATTAAGAGCATTTCTGGAAACCTTGACTGTACCGATGCCATCAAATATGATAACGCAATTAAGACTTTACAAGAAAATGAGGATAAAATGGTCACAGAAATTAATAACCACATAAGTTTGAGCAGGAATTGGACACTACAGAACTCTGACATATTATCTAGTTTAGTTCAAAATCAATTTAAAATAGAAAAATCTGTACAGGACTTAATGCAAAGTGATTTAAACCACGAGTATGACATGACTAAATATGCTCACCTGGCGCAGAATCTAATTATTTTAGCAGACAACGTGGAGGATTTATCTGAAGAGATACTTAGGTTAGGAAATCTATTAGGTTTTATTCGTGCTAAGAGTACGCACCACTTTATGTTTAATCTAGATACACTTAGGCATATGATAAGTCGGTTAAATGAACTCTATAGCAGAGAGCAAGTACCACAAGTTAGTTTTAGAGAATATTTTGATCTTATAAAGGTAGGTTATTATTATAGCAGTAGAAATGTAGTACTGGTATTCAAGTTCCCGGTTGTCCGCCCCACTAGTTATGACCTGTTTAAGCTTTCCATAGTCCCTAATGTAGACAATAATGTTTTAATCCCTTCTTATCCTTTCCTGGCAATTCACGACAAAGATTCTATGTACATGGAGGCTGAATGCCCGAAGTCTAGCCTCGGTTATCTATGTGAAGACAAACTGAACCATCGTGGAAGCCAAGCTGACTGTATTTTTCGGCTGATCACCATGCAGCAGATCGACAAGTCTTGTCACTTTACTTCAATCAGTTTAGGAACCGAAGCAGTAGAGCAACTAGACGACCGACACTACGTGCTAAGTTTTCCTACGCCAAAGAAAATTCGCCTATCATGCACCCAGGACCAGTATGACATCATAAAAGGAAGTTTCCTTGCCATGATACCCAAGGGCTGTCTACTTCAGACTACAGAATTCACGATAACAAATAAAGAGGACCGCATTAAAGGACACATAATGAACATACTGAAGCTGCCACCTATTGATGAGTCAAAGTACAACCATGAAGAAAGAAAAATCAAGTTCAATTCAATCGACCTTCAAAAGCTACACGCCAGTAACATTGACATCTCCATGGAAGCACCAATAGCTATCTCCAAAGCTGAAATAAAAAACGTGTACCACACCGTCATACCGCTATACATACTGCTATTGAGTGCAGTTGCACTGAGCACTTGGATCGCTATCCGCAATTACCTTAGAAAGCGAATGCGACAAGTTACAATCAACCCTGAAGAAGACAAGGAACATACCCTGGCCGTAGCAGATCCTCATCAATCATCACCTGGAATGTCAGCGATATTTTCGGACCTAGCCCGCCAATAGTCGCTGATCTTGGGGAGGGAGATGTTATGTGCTACCATCAAGTACAAGACAATGGGACAACAGTGACTCATGCCTGCATTTCCTAATACCGGCGCTGCAGATTGCTGATACAGAGATTTCATCACGAATACCTGTGGACATCGGCTACAATTATGACTAAATGAATCACTTTCGTATCTTACATCGAGCGATTGACACTAAATAAGTTTTATTTTAATGTAATTTTAATATTTGAAATAAATCAATTATTTCTATTTCGGTTTTTTTTGCGCCCTCGCTCGCCGCGTGACTTAATTCCTATGTAAAGGTTTTTTTTATGTTTGTTTTTGATTTGGCTCCACACTTTTGTGTATTTAGCCAGTGTCAAGTAATTGATAATATTTCAAGTTAATTAAAATATATATATATATTATGTGTCAAGTCAAGTCACAGTTCAAGTCATCAAGTCAAGTCATACTCCTAGTAAAGTGGTGGCAACTTTACCAGAAGCTTCTACTATGACAGAAAGGAAAGCACCTATAAAGTATAGGTACCTACTTTCTTTTAGATCTGCGAAATTTCAGAAATATCGGCTGAGCATGTCCTCCTTTATCAACAGTGGTTTTCCTTTTATCTCCATAAAATAAAAGTGTCTTCAATCAATATGAACTCGGCTTTGAAACCGTTCTCGGCAGCTCTCGTTTTTTTCTTGCCCCATTGATTTTTCTGCTCACTGAATAGAGATTTTATGCTCCAAAGGGTACCACGAAAAAAGGCCGATGAAATAGTGCTTCAATGTTCCTTCTCGGTTTCTAGGTCGCAGTTTCATGCTTTGTGCAGACGATTGCTGCAATTTATGAGACATTTATTACGTTTGCCATATAAATCCACATCCTGTGTGTGCCGTTCTGGTGTGACTACCATTATGTAGCCTTTACTGTACCTATCATGGAAGAGGCTAGAAAATAAGGTTTTATTATATAAATGTAAATATTTATGGAAATTTCACACAGCCCAATCTAGCCCCAAACTAAGCAAAGCTTGTACTATGGGAACTAAATCACTGATACAATACTTAGATAATTTTTGTTTCTAAATACATACAAAGAATACAATATAACACCCAGATACAGAACAAATAAATGTTCATCACACAAATGTTTGTCCTAGGTGGGAATCGAACCCACAATCTGCAGTTCAAACGGCAGAGTTACTACCAATTGAGTACCAGTCTATTAGTACAAAATACTGACAAAAGATTATTTCTCTGAACGTTATAGAAAATATTTTCAAGGCATCTCTGTGACTCTACTATCATTTAGATAATTATATAGCTAAGTTTATTATATTCTAAAACTTCAATAAAAATAACGATTTGAAAAGGCTGTTAAATATAACTTCCTACAAAATGTTTCACACAAAAAATGCAAACACGGAAAGATGGTCATGTTTTAAATGGTCCAACTGGTGTCAAAGAACTTTCGCAAACATAAACCAATAACGAGCATTCAAAAAACGAGGTACGAACCTGATCGCAATTACTATTTCACGATCTCCATCCAAACCCTAGCGCAAAGCTCTGAGTTACAGCTCTGTAGGGATCAAATCTACTCTGTAACTCATATATTATTCAATTTTTCCTCAGCTACAAACATTCATTAGTCCGAAAATAAATTCCTCTTTTCATATAGGTACACCAGCCTTAGCGAGTGTTTCAACGCGGAGACTTAAGTTGAAACGTTATTTATATAAAAGTTTTTCATACTCACTGGACCTTGCTTGCCAAGCTACCGTTTTCTAGAGGCGGGAGGGAAGTTTTTCGGTTATTAATACTTCGCTGCTTCAAGGTTTTTTGCGCTATTATTGTACAATTAAGGTTTTTGCTGAGTTTTAATTTACACTTTTACTTTTATTTACAACTTTCGCCTATATTATATATTTATATATATAGTGTGATAGTGTGATGATTATTATATGGCATAAGGCTTAATTTATGTCTAATGTGCTCTAATGTGCAGTCACAGAATTTGACCTGTTTGCATGGGTGCCGTATGAAGTGATTCATACGATAAGTGTCTACTGCCACTCAATTTATTATTAATATTGTAGCTGCAGTAGATTTTAAAAATATATATAAAAACTAAATATTTTCTTAATTCAACATAAATTATTCTAGTCATTATTTTAACCACATAAAGAAATTAAGTATTCTTCTTTTACATACGATACCTATGCTATATAACTAGCAGTGGGATATAAACTTAATATACGAGTGCGGTAATGTAAAGTAAAAAGCACACGCGCTGAATACCTTGGATTATGAGCCTGAGAACAGTAGAAAGAGTCACTTTACGAGCAATCGTAGGATCAATACATGATTTTTTTGACGCAGATAAGATTCAAAAAGATGAAAATAGTGTTTTTTATTTCGTAACTTTAATTCCTATTGCAACACAGGCGATATAACGATAAAGTAGCTACTAAAGCATTAGACAATATAGCGTAACTCAAACGTTCCTCCATTCTAAGCTGTATGTTCATCAACTAAGCAGAACCTAGCTTAAATTAAACAAAACAAACAAGCCAACGTCTATCGTGGTCTGCTGCACAGAGGTATTATAGTTGAATGCACCCGAGATCTCATAATAAGATGCAACTACCAGCGCGGTGTGCCGCAAGGAGCGAGTCATTGGCCCTGAATTCTTCTTACGTCACGAACTGCAGTTTTCATAATATGCAGTGCTTGTAGCAAGGGGTATACCATTGGGGATAGAGAAGCTCGATATAAAGTTACGGTTGTCGTTTTTATGGTTAGTATGAATTAACAGTGAAAATCATACTCATAGTAAGTAATAAGGTGTTTAGATTGTGAAATCAGGTCATAAAGTAATTTAACTAGGTGGTAGGACTTTACTGCAAAGTTCGTCTAGGTAGGTACCACCGCTTTGCCAGTTATTCTGCCGCCAAGCAGTAGTGCGCAAGCACAGCTGTGTTCCGGTTTGAAGGGCACTGTAGCTAGTGAAATTACTGGACAAATGAGACTTTATGATCTGATCTCACAGTTTAGTAATCTTATTACTAGATTGTGCTGATGTCTCAGGATGACGTGCGCAGTGCAGTGTCACACGAACCTGTATACTTTAGAGCTCCGAGTGACACTGCAGCTGATGTGGGCAGCGGTGTCGTATCATAAAAAAAAAAAACTAGTTACAGTGCCCTTCAAACCGGAATATAGTAGTGCTTGCACACTATTGCTGATAATCTAGCAAACCTACCTAGATGAACTTTTACAGAGAAAATCGTACCACCTAGTGAAACCTAGTGATATTTATAATTTTAACAAATCTAAAATGCCATAAGCTGATGATCGATGCGACGCAATGCCCAACCCTTTTCTTAAATATTAAAAGATTACATTTTTTGCTATCATCCAACCACCCACAACAACGTTCGTTGAGCCCTGATTACGCCCATATCATACACCCCCGTCACTAATCTTCATTTGAGCTCTAAGTTTTTACTGCAAGTAAATTGTTTAAGTAAATACGTGACTGGCTTAACCTGACTGTTTATTTTCATTGGCTGCTGCTTTCTTATAATGTTTGACATTTTTATTATGTGCCGTGAAGAAATTTACGAAGTTTTTCACGTCTTTTTTACGATACCTACGAAACTAGTAAATGAAACAATAATGATCATTCATTGCAGGAATACATAAGTCGGGGGTATTTTTTTTTGTGGCTAAATTTTCGGTTGGAAATTTGGAAAAGGTGAACATTTCCAGACAAGACTGTAAAAATAAAAACTAGAACGCACCCCATGGATTCACTTTGGTACTTATACGGTACCTCCTAATTTTAAAGGACAAACTGCATCCTATGTTGATTTCATTAGTAAATATTAGGAATGTGTGCAAATTTCATCAAAGTGGGTTTGAACGTTTTCGCGTGAAAGCCATACAAACAAACTGATAACGTTTCTCTTTTATATTTATAATATAATTTTTTGTACAAAAATATTAAATTTTTAAACTTAGATTGTAAAAAAATACAATAAATAAATAAAAAAGCTGTGCAATTTCGTATAATTTTCGCTGTTCAGCACAGTAGCCTTACAAAACTTTTTACGTGAAAAATGTCAAAATCATTGAAGGTTTAAATCATCATTATTCCGTTGCATAAGTTCTGCAAGCTACAGACAAGTACAGAAACCAAAGCCAGCGTACCTTGCGATGGGTCGGCGTCCTCTAGACCAAAGACCTCTTACGTCATACTCATACTGCTACGCTTTGTAGGTACTACATATAAAAATGAACCTTTATAATGAAAATGCACGTCACTCGTACCTTTGAAACATAAGCGCTGGTAAAAGTATTTTAAAACAAGTATTTGAATAGTTTTAGTGAGCTGTAGCAGAGTTGATACGGTAAAGTTTAGTATGAAAATGAAAGCGGTTTTTAAATGATCAAAGTTTTTGTAAACTTTACAAAAATAAAGCATTGGATATGAATGTTAATTGAATTACAAACTTCTTTGTTATGGTCGTTTTTTGAATGGTTTGTTAATAATGGAACAAGTGTAAGAGGAAGTAATTTTATGAGAACTGCTTCTCTTTTGATAGAGCCAAAGCAAGAGCCGATTAAAAGTTTTAAATAAATGTACTGACATGTTAGATAAAAATAAATAGATTACATACACAGACTATACTGAACATACTTTAGCTATGATCGTCATTATTTTTTCTAAAATCTTATATGTGCGGAAGTTGCTGCTAAACTCAAAGAGAATCATTGAATAGAGGAAAGTAGGTGGTACTAGGTTTACTAGGTGGTAGGACTTTTCTGCAAAGTTCGTCTAGGTAGGTACCGCCGCTTTGCCAGTTATTCTGCCGCCAAGCAGTAGTGTGCAAGCGCTACTGTGTTCCGGTTTGAAGAGCACTGTAGCTACTGAAATTACTGGACAATTGAGACTTTATGATCTGATCTCACAGTCGAGTAATCTTATTACAAGACTGTACTGATGTCTCAGGATGATGTGCGCAGTGCAGTGTCGCTCGAAACTCTATGTTTTGTGGTTCCGAGTAACACTGTTCTGTTATGGGCGGCCGTGTCGCTTAACATCAGGTAAACGACTAGATCGTCACATCATTCACCACTATAAAAAAAAGTAGTCCTAAAGTAAGCGAAGAAACGAAGTAGTACATTCTTCAGCTTTAAATTAGCAAAAAGCATCCAAACACTAGCAAAATTTCTCACAATAAGCCACAAGATCCAACAAATAGTCCTCTTCACTTTCATGATTGGATCACATTCACTAAAATTCATGAGAGACTGCATTGTTTACGTAAATACGCCCCATGGTTCTAATTTAAGTGCAAAAAAGTCAACCCTGTCGTACAATGTCCCTGAATTCTACTATCGGTCAAATCTTGGTCCCGCCCGTACCGCGACCAAGGAGGGTGAATATTCGTTTAACTGACCTATACGGACCGCGGCAGACGGGATTCAGTTTGTGGTAAATGTTGCGAAAGTATTGAGTTTATTAGAATCTTGATTCAGTTTTTAAACTCATTTACTTTTGTAAAGCATGGAATGATTGATGGTATTACAAAATGTTCCGGCAACCTCACCCGAGTCCGTTCCCAATTCAGGCGTTTATATTTTGTTATTATATTCATTTAACGCTTTGGAGTTTAAAACGCTTAAATAGATCTTTGATTTTCTAGATTTTTTTTGATAGGTTGTTAATTTTTGTGTAGAAGCCTGCTCCATATTTTTAAGAGTAAATTACATACGTAGTGTGCTAATTTACATTGATAAACTAATTTTGATGATAATAATTTTGTCATATAACATTCCAATATAGTTTCAATCTCATGTCTGTTATCTGTGCTCGCAAAATTTGACGTTTGTTTTTTTTAACAAAATTTTTCAAATGTGAGATTTTCATAAGGCTAAAAACTTTAAAGTAACAAAATTATGAGTATTGGCCTTGATATCCATGATGTGACTAATGGAAAAAGTATCTCGTCTGCCGCATACTAAGCTAGTATAAGCTCTAGCGTTGACGTTGAAGGGTATCGTTGCATCGACGATCTGCTGAATGCAATCCGCGTTTTGATGCTTTATGCTATTGTAGAATTTTTGTATGGAGGGCGATGTACGGACAATGAGACATGTTTAGATTGATGTTTTGAAGAATAGCTTTGTTGATGAATTTGTTGCTTCAACGCGAGAAAAGAATAAGTTTTGAGAAAAATGTTTGTTAACTTTATGACAGAATGCATCTTGTTTGAGTACGTGTACTTGCAAAATAAAATGTTCTTGTAAAGATATGATACTATCGAAAACACTAGTTTCATATAAAATATCGAGTATATCCAAATATAATGTAATGTAGAAAAAACTTCTAGTAGGTAAAATAACAGTGATCCATATTTTGTATATTTTTATATCCATAAGCAAAGAATTATTTAGTGTATTGGTTTGAATCCTGCGTCGTCACAATATGTTGCTGTAGTGTGTAGTCAAAAATTGTAGAAAATTTGATATGACAAAATTGCAAACATTCATAAACCATCCCCCTATGTTTGTAATATCAACAAACTCGTATTTTTACTTACCTATTTTTAGATATTTCTTCGTGCCACAACAAACGAGCCCAATATGAGAAAGCCCAGTATTTGGAGGAGCATTCCAGGTGGGTCGTGTTTGTATGTGACCCGACAAAAACGTGCGGGGCTTACAAAGAGATGCCACACGCCAAAAAAATGCTCCCAGTACCGTTTCAGAGGGAAACTCTTTGTCAAAGTGTGAAGGGGTATTTTTCACGTCGGTAGGCAACAATATTTCTTACACGACAAGGAAGCGATGAATGGGTGAGGATACTTTGAGTAGCGTTTTATATGATGGTATAGTTTGAACCATTAAATAATTTTCTATATTTTCAAAGAATGATAAAAGTTCAATTTTCAGATGAATTTCCATTAGTGGAGATCGGGATAGGTACGTGGAAAGAAATAGATGATTTCTTTTGGGACATATTTATGGTAAAAATGTACTTCTTTCATAATTATTGCTTATCTATGTAGTGAAAATTTAAATCTCGAAAAATATCTATTAAAATTTTAGGTTGAAATGGCCATGGGCAGGCTACATTTCTTACTGAATTAACCACCGATGGGGAAGGAAGATCTTTAAATGGCTACCACGAATTAGAGGATAGGTCAAAAACGTAGTGTAGATCGACCACCTACTAAATGACGACGTGAAAACTGCCGGGAGACGTTGGATGCAAGAAACGAGTATCCTTAAAAGTGGGGAGATCTCTAAGAGAGAAAGGAGGAGGAGGAGAGGAGGAGAGAGAGAAAGGATAAAAAAAATCTATGTCTTCAGTATCTTTTCTCTTCTCTGCTTCTCTACTGATGATGATGATCGAATTTCACCCCTGTTCTATTGTATTAAATACAGTAAAATGGGTGTAAAAATGTATGTTTTTACTTTAATTAGGTACTCTAAAACTGCAAAGTACTGTATTAATTGTTTGTCTGAACAAAAAATCTTTGATTGTATTATTTTTTATCTGAGCTATCTTAAATTAACTGTAATGGTGAGCAGCTATTATAAGTGTACCCAGTATAATTTTTGCCTATGCCGATTGATAAATCAAACTATTCTATGAAATAAAATTACAATAAGCTTCAAACGTGTGGCGCTATCCATCCCTCGAACTAGGAAGAAAGAAAAAACCTTCATACGAAACCATTTTGTCATCTCTGTCATGTCGTTACTCTATCGAAAGCAATAATGAATATATAAAAGTACCCATCCTCTTTCATTTCATTCATCATTCATGGCCGGTACCAATAATTATCTAATATCAACTCAAACTTATTCTATCAACAGCCAAAAATGTACCTTGTAACTTAGCTAAAATATTATCACATTATTTATTCATCAAAAGTATTGATTGGTTTTGATTTGAAGGAAAAAAAATGAAGAACATTTGAGCTTAAACTTTAATTACACTGGCCAATATCTATACCACACTAGACCACCTCCTTTGTATGATGGTCTATCAGGAAAACTATGACATTGGCGAAATGATGTGGGCACCTCTACAAAAGCCACAGAGTTGAAGTCAAATAATCAAACGCTGACACATTGTTTTTAAAAATTAAATAATTATTCAAACAGATTAAATAACTAATTTTCTACAATAATGAATGAAGCTAAAGAAAATAAAAGCAAGGTGTCCATGATGGCCATTAAGAGTCAGTCAACAACGCGCTCAGTGGCCAACTTAGCTCCCAACCAGAAGTCAATGAGTAGGATGAAAATTAGGAGACAATCCTTCGGATTCACTGGAGTGCCAGGAATTAGGCCCGTGGAAAGAACTTCACAGGTTTAAAAGATTGATGTATTTATATAAGTACCCACTAGCTGGCTTCGTCCGGGCTACTTAATTTCACGCCCTAACCCTGTTCAAAGGAAGAGGAAAGGGAGAGAAAAAGATAGGGAAAAAGGATAAATGAATGGGATATTGACGAAGAGAGACAGGTGGCCTTCTCTTCGCCGTATCACCTGTCAATCAGCATATTTTTGTGTGAGTCCAAAAGCCTTACGACCTGGTATAACCAATTTGGTTGGTTTTAGGTTGCGTTGGAATATAAGAGACCACCCCTTATTTACCTCAACACATACCAGTTAGAGCCACGTGTGATGTGGAATGTGCCGATGGTCACCAAGGCAACTGCAGAAATATTGGATGAGTTCTTCACTGGGCATAAATACAATACTCAGGTACATTTTCCTGTTATTTCTTCACGAACATTGAAATCTTATCAACCTAAAGTAACATTAAATTAGGCGTTAAATTATTGTCTCCTTCTGCGAGTACGTGATGGCGCAGAAAGAGACCGCGGAGCGGGTCAGAGAGGAGGCCGCTGGAGCTGACCCGCTCCGGCGCTGACGAGCGGGAGGGAGGAGGAGGCGTTACGCGCACCTCCTCCCTCCCCAGTAGTGGGGCCACTGGTGGAGTCAGGGGACTCTCCACCAGCTTGCACGGCCCCACACGTCTGGTGGGTGACCTTGGTGAGCAAGGTCCCCGTGGCCCTGTGGTGGCAGGGAAGTGCGAGGGCATTTACCCCCTAAAAAAAAGGCGTCAAATTATTGGTGGTTGATGTTCATTGAACGGTAGTTGAAAATGCTTTTATATTGCAGGAATCTCCTGCCATAGCTCTTCGCATAGCCCGAGAGCTGATGGTCAAAGTGAAAACAATGGGTTTCAATCGCTACCGAATCATCACTGTAGTTACGTTGGGACAAAAAAGAGCACAGAGCTACAATAATGCTATATCTTTCTTGTGGGATTGTGAACGAGATAATTACGTTGATATGCAAAGAGAAGAAACAACATGTTTTATTCAAGCCACCGTATTTGGTGTTTACTTGGATTAGGTCTTTTATAATTCTAACTAGAAAAAAGATATGGAAAACGAGGTTATTAATGCAAGTAAACGAATTCTGCGTGCTCTGTGAAATAAATTAAAAAGGAATTAATCTTAGTTAACTTAGGATATGTAACTTTTTGTTTGCAAGCTATATATATGACTACTGATGTTCGTTCGGTACTCGATATGGCAACATCATGAAAAACTTACACATTTTTGTGAGGGGTTTTCGTGTGCTTAGAGCCGAACGCAATTTCACCTACTACTCCTGAACTGCAATGAAAGTAATTGTAGTAACAAATAGTGAAGTAATGCACAACTCATTTTTGGTTTGTATTATTTGTTTATTTTAATTTTATTATGGAAGTTGTTATTAATTATTATTAGATAGGATAACATTCCTTTATTGTCCTCGTTTATTAATCAGTTTTATAGGTAATAAAAGTACATATTAGAAATTCAATGGATTTATTTATTACTTTTCTTAGTTTACTACAGAACTTTTTAAATTAAAGTCAGTTATCGTTTTAAATGACTTTTAAAAATGAAGAGGTTCTATTTTCACCTGTATGTATTTATTTGTGTATGTTCATCAATATTTACGACAATAGAAAAACGATTTAAAAAATTTTTTTAGTCTACTCTGTATTAATATTGTCTTGCCAATTTATAATTGATAAATGTAAATATAATCACGAGTGAAGTATAAAAATAGATTTAGTCGATTTTCCCTTAATATAATCTTTATTGAGCTCAGTTTTCATTCTAATATTTGCCTACTTACATTTGTTGAAACCATATTAAAACACGTTATAATTAACTTAAGTGTCCTAATTTTGTATCGATTGTAAAACATTACTGTTTCAGCGTAATACATTTATGATACGCTTATAATTTGAGTTTGTAAATTCAAATTATTTGTTGTGAATGAAATGATTTACTGAATAGTTCAACTGGTTTCTAATATCGCCGAGGCGTTAGCTATCTGGGCCTTGTATTATAAAGTGACAAATCGTAATAAAACTACATTAAATATCGGTTGCATACGCCAATCTTGCGTTTCATACTTAGAGGAGTTTCATATGACAAAAAGCTACGCGATTATATTCAGACATATTGACTGTCATTTGTAGTTTAATTAAGATTTGTCACTTCGTGAAATAGGACCCTGATGACAAAAACAGTTGATATGAGTTTTGTCGGGAAAGCGAAAAAGATTGCGTTAGCGCATTGTATTATTTTCCAAAACTTGTGTTATTTTCAGTGTTAGAGCATAAAATTGGTGGCGTTTTATTCGTTAAGTGCTGGATTACAGGCATGAGTGTGGGAAAATGGTATAATGATGGTGAAACGCTTCTTTTCGTGTTGTTTCCAAAACTCCATAGAAGCTTCAAGTACAGTTGCCACCACTTTACTAGGAGTATGACTTTGACTAGACTATGACTTGACTATGACTTGACTTGATGACTTCGACTGTGACTTGACAAATATTTGCGTGAAATATCATTAACTTGATAAATTATCAATCACTTGACACTGGCTATATACACAAAACTGGAGCCAAAACATAAAAAAAAAACAGTTGATATATCAAAATCTTGCATTGTTGATTAACCGGAATGATAATTATAAAACTATTATCCTAAGTATTACTTTAGATTATAGTTTAGCCAGTAAAGATAGAATAGAAATCATTGTTTCCGGTATTTTGATGCCGATCTCCTTAGCGTAAAATAAATTGTAAACGGTTAGTTATTCTCTAAGTAAAAACTAATTAACCTTAATATCATAAGAATATTGGAAGAATTCATTATTTTTTCATGAAAAGAGCACTTAAAAGAGACGTGAAAACTAATTTTGGTAACACATGAACAGACAGGAAAGCCGTCTAAACCTTGAGTAACGCTTCAGACATCGTTTTGCCACATTCAACCACATAAACCAAAGATTATGAGGATCCCACGCGTACCTTAAGAAGGCACAGGCGTGGGCTAAAGAACGGAGCCTTGTAGTAATGGAAATGTAGATAATATTAACGATAATTTACAATGTGTGTACAAATTGGGCTCAAATTCTCTTTGATAACGTCGTTCTAAGGATTTAGCGTAATTGGTATGGAAATAATGGGTGTATTTGTATTTGAATCTATAGGTATGTTGTTCCTTAGATGCAAAGTCATGAACGACTTGATATTTTGGTAATAATGTGCCAGATTTTCCATACATTTAGAAAACTTCAACTCATATGGTACTTGGTACTCGACACGAGTGGAAGTGATTTAACTGTGTCCGACAAATAAATAAATAAAAATATTGTTATAAGTGTCTTAACGTGATTGTGTTTTGAATCAGAGTGTGAATAAGTTAAAATCTAATCAGATTACATAAGAATTTGTCAAGAGATTTTTGGCAGTAACTATATTTAAGTATTTTTAAATGCAGAAGTGATAGCATATAAACATCGGTCAGGCATAAACATTGATCTACCCTACGCGCAGAATAATTACCGATTACGAGTAGGGGCATAATATACGACAAATTTGGTCGCAGCACTAAATGACCGGCTGGCCTAGTGGTATGATGTATGCTACGCTGAAGACGATTCCGCTGATTCGAACCCCAATGTGGTAAAAACTTTTTGGACGACGAATACCCGGGACAACTACTTTACAGCATTACATTACGGATTGTATTAAAATTAGACAGCTATATCAAATTATATAAGTATTTGAAACATAATAAACAAACCATTACCATCTATCGCAATTTCATAGCTTACTGTTGGATACGGCCATAGAAGATGGCATCTAGATCCAATACCTCTACATGTGCCGGTTGCAAAGCTGCCATCAAAGGGCGCAAATATATGACGTGCTCTGTTTGCGCACTAACGTATGACCTGCAGTGCGCTAATATTCCAGAAAAGCACTTCACCAACAACAGTTTCGCTCTGTTGCAAGGGTGGAATTGTGACCTCTGTAAGAGCAAGGAGCCTAGGGGTGATAATACAAATACGCCAATCCGTGGTGTTAAAATTGGAATTCAACCAGAGGGCGCCTCCAGTGGTACTATTACTGAGCCCATATTAAGTAATACGGAAAATCAGTGCACATTGAAGCAAGTACCCGCTGAGCGATTATTTGATGAGAATATGATCTTAGCGATTAAGGATCATCTATTGGCAGCTGTGAAACAAGAGCTCCCGTCTCTTCTAGCATCAGTTATGAAAACGGAGCTTGAGCCAATCAGAAATGCTATCCAGAACGTTAATGAGCTCCAACAGTCAGTATTGGCCCTCAGTAGCAATCAGGTAGCGATGAAAAAATCTATAGAGGTGCTTGGAGAGGTGAATAACCAACTAAGAACTGAGAATTGTGTTTTGCGCTCCGCTGTTACTGATTTGTCTGACAGGTTGAACAACATGGAGCAGCACTTGCGGGATAATAATATAGAAATACATGGTATACCTGAGCACCGCTCCGAGAACTTCGGCAGTCTCCTGCAGCAATGTGCAAACGTTGTCAACTACCAGTTGAGCTCAGAGGATGTCATTAACTGCACAGGGTTGCAAAACAAAACAAGGACAGTAAGCTGCCCCGTACGATCATCGTAAAGTTTAAGAACGTAAACCGTCGTGATGAGTTCTACTCTGCGGTGGCCAGATACAATAACACTAGCTTATTGGGATATTCAGGTGATAAGGTTCCTGTTTATATATCGGAGCATCTTTCACCACTTAACAAGGCTTTGCACGCCGAAGCCAGGAGGAGGGCAAAGGCGGCGTCCTATAAGTTTGTGTGGGTGCGCAACGGTCGCATTTATGTTAGAAGGGATGATACTTCTCAATATATTATTATAAAAAACTCTAATAGTTTAGATTTAATCAAGTAAATATTTTGGTTGGGTACCTATTCTGGCTTGTTTTTTTAGGCTAAGTTGTTACTTAGTTGTGTATTAATTGGTTTTCAATTTTTACTAAAATATTATCATTGCGTGATTATGTGTATCTAGTGTATCTAACTCTAAGTATTAGTTTTTAATTTTTACAAGAATACTATGGTCGCGCGGTTATAATATTTTTGTATCTAACTCATCTTATACTCATATTTTCTAGCTTTTAAGCGTTTTTCTATCTTTTGTTACGGTGTGCCGACTAAGTATTCAGATGTTGTTTAAAGTATTAGTAATCGCTTTGATAGATATTTAGGTATTTTTCTATGTCCTGGGTATAGTCTTTCAATGGCTTTATCTATTTTTTATCAAAATCTACGTGGTTCTAGATCAAAGGTTAATGACATTTATAAATCAGTGTTGTGCCAAAATTATGACGTGATATGTCTTTGTGAAACTTGGTTAGATGATCAAATTAGTTCTACTGAAATTATTGATAGCAGGTATCAGGTATTACGTCACGATCGTAGTGATTTATTTAAAGAAAAGTTCAACAAAAAACATGGTGGTGGTGTACTAATAGCTATTTTAAGAAAATATGACGTGAATATAAGATCTGATTGGCAACTCAGTATAATAGAAAATTTATGGGTTCAATTAAAAATTAACAACAAACTTATAATGAATTTATGTACTGTGTATTTACCAGACTATCTACCTTCTTCTATTTATATCGACTTTTTGAATTGTTCTAAAGACATAGTAAGCTCTGCTACTTGCCCTACCTGTATTATTGGTGATTTCAATCTGGGTGATTTAAAGTGGTCGAAACAGCTAGGTTGCCCGATCACTTATCAATGTGATAAATCTAAGGCTCTATATGAACTGCTGCAAGAAACTGCACTTCATCAACTTAATTATATTAGTAATCACAACAAAAGAATATTAGACTTAGTTCTATTTGATAACCCAGCGGATTGTGCTATCACATGTGCTCCAGCACTCAGTCGTATGGATAATCATCACCCTCCATTCGAATTGACTTATCGCTGTTATCTCCCGATGTTACCAGTAAACAAAGAGGTGGAGAAGCTCTGTTTTTACAAAACTGACTACGAAAAATGCATTAGTGAATTAAATACAGTGAACTGGGCTGAGCATTCAGAAAATCTGAACTGTGATGACTTTGTTCAATTCTTTTATAATAAGCTTTATTTAATTATTGAAAGTTATACTCCTAAGCGTAAAACTCATAACAACAGATTTCCTGTTTGGTTTTCCAGGGAACTTATTCGACTGATGAGAAGAAAAGATAAGTACCATGCTAAGTTCAAAAAATTTGGTAACCCTCGAGATTACGATACATACTCGTATTTTCGAAATGTTGCGAAAGATAATATGAGTAACTGCTACAAAAAATATATTGAAGGTATTGAGGAAGGTTTGTCTAACAATATAAAACATTTCTGGCGTTATACCAAAAATAAAAGAGTCACTAATGCTGTTCCGAGTACTATTAAATTGCAGAACCGTATTGCTGTTACTGGAAATGATGTTGTAAACTTATTTGCTGATTATTTTTCATCGGTATATAGTAGCCCGTCTAACGGTCATTATTACCCCCACTTCGCTCCTACGAGTTTCTCGACTTACTCAATGGTTATATCGGATGCAGATTTGTTAACTCGATTAAAAAGTCTTAACACTACTAAGTCAGCGGGACCTGATGGTATCCCCCCTATATTTGTCCGAAGCTGCGCACCAGCTCTGCTTAAACCTTTATTATTGATCTTTTCGAAGTCTTTAGCTGAAGGTGTTTTTCCATCTCTATGGAAATTAGCCAAGATAACTCCTATATACAAATCCGGTGATAAATGTGACGCTACAAACTACAGACCAATTAGTATAATTAACTGTTTTGCTAAGGTATTTGAAAGCATAGCGTATGATCATATTTATAGCCATTTAAAACACCGATTAAATCCCAATCAGCATGGTTTTATCACGGGCAGATCCACATCCACCAATCTTCTCGAGTACACCACCTACATTTGTGAGTCCTTCGAAGCTGGAATACAGACGGATGCCATATACACAGATTTTTCAAAAGCTTTCGATCGCGTTGATCACCTTATATTGCTAAAAAAACTGGCTCGTTTGGGCATTCACGGGAATCTACATAGATGGTTAAGCTCTTATCTTTTGAACAGGTCTCAGTTGGTGGCGTTATATGGATATGAATCGGCACCATTCATGGCTTCATCGGGTGTGCCTCAGGGCTCAAACCTAGGGCCTTTGTTATTCTTGGCATTTATTAACAATCTTTTAGATCGTTTAGATGGAAATTTCTTAGCATACGCAGATGACATCAAAATATTTCGTCGAGTCTCCTCTAAAGTCGACTGTTTACGGCTCCAAGAAGATCTGGACTTAATCAATGACTGGTGTGCAATCAACCATATGTCACTCAACACTAACAAATGCCAAATAATTAGCTTTACCAAGAACAAATCACCCATTTGTTTCAATTACCACCTTGATGGGACATCTATAGGTCGTGTTGACACTGTTCGTGATTTGGGGGTTGTGTTCGATTCTGCGCTTTCTTTTAGACCTCACTATGATTACATTTCAAATAGGGCAAATAGAATGTTGGGGTTTGTTTTGCGCACAGCGAAACCTTTTAGAAATGATGCCACGTGGATTATTTTATACAATTGCTTAGTAAGGTCAATTCTTGAGTATTGCTCTTCGGTGTGGTACCCCATATATGATACGCATGTAGACAGAGTCGAGGCTATTCAGCGTAAGTTTTTGAGGTCACTGTGTAGTAGACTTGGTTTGAGACGTAAGCTTAAGGAATATTCAGATAGACTGAATAAATTCAAAATGAAAACCCTTGTAAGTCGTAGAAACATTATGGATTTGTGCATCTTGTACAAAATTGTTAATGGTATGTTTGGTAATGAACTGTTAATGAATGTCAATTTCAAAGTACCCTCACGTTCTGTACGTAGTTTTCAGCTATTTAACATGCCGCCTACCTACAATAACGTTTCACGGAACAGTCCTTTAGTTAGGATGTGCCGCGCATATGATGAATTAAGTAATCCCAGTGACATGTTTTCATGTAGTTTTGCATCCTTAAAACTTGCTATCAATAATTTAATTAAGTAATTAAGTAACTAATATTATGTAAATTTACTTGTATTTAGAATAATAGTCTATTAAAAAATTGTTTATTTATATAGTGTCAAAGATTTCTTAGTTTAAGTTGTGTACGGTTATAATTGGACTTTAGGTTTATATAGTTGTATCAATGTTGATTTTATACTAATGTATGTAATGGCCTATTGTCTGTTACCGAACCTATTACAATAAAATAAAATAAATAAAATAAATATACCTATATAAGATCTGGGCCCTAACTATGACCAAATAATTATATCTATTGAGCATGATGTCCGTGAGCCTATAATAGCGAGATAGATGAAAAGTACTTGCATGCACCATAATAATAATTATTTGTGGACATTTTTTACACAGCGCCATCTAGCCCCAAACTAAGCAAAGCAGGTACTATGAGAACCAGATAACAGATACAATACTTATATACTTTTTGTTTTTAAATATATACATAGAATATAAATACCCAGAAACAGAAAAAACATCGATGTTCATCACACAAATGCTTGTCCTGGGTGGGAATCGAAACTGAGCTATCGGGCCAGTCAACATTACCAACGCTTGCCACGAAGCCAACATTTCTTGCCATCGTTGTGGGAACCCTGCACCCTTCAGGACATGAGCTGATATATCACACCATCACATCATAGAAACTTTTGCCGAAAATATGCAATTTTTATAAAAATTTTGACGTAGACTGTACAAAATAATTAAATATAATATTTTAGTTGTGAATTGAAATTCGTTAACCAAAATAATATTAACAGTTGCTGCAATGGTTGGTGTTTGAGTTTTTGGCGGGAAAACGAAAAAGATGGCGACGCTGCGTTGTATTATTTTCCAAAACTTGTGTTATTTTTAGTGTTAGTGCATAAAATTGGTGGCATTTTATTCGTTTAGTGCTGGATTACAGGCATGCGTGAGGGAAAGTGGTACAATGATGGTGAAACGTGTCTTTTCGTGTTGTTTCCAAAACTATATAGAAGCTTCTGGTAAAGCTGCCACCACTTTACTAGGAGTATGACTAGACTAGACTATGACTTGACTTGACACATAATATTAATTAACTTATTAACTTGAGACATTATCAATTACTTGTTACTGGCTAAATATACGAAAGTGTGGAGCCAAAACAAAACAAAAATATGGTTGGTGGTGACTGAGATAGAATGATATGATACTTTCAATATAGCTACATCACTCGCACAAACTTATAACTTGCACTATGGTACCACAAAATATATATAATAGTAACACATTCAACTTTACAGAACTAGGCTGAGACGACGCGTAGGCGGGTGGCTGTCGCGAGTGGATTTATCGCACGTGTTTGTCCTTGTCGCAGTTTTCTTACAAGGCCTGCTTGGTTGTGCTGATTCCGCTATTCGAAAGAAATACTCCTTGAAATGTAGTTCTGACAGATATCTGTTAGCGGTATTTTTCTTTAGGTAGACCTTGAGGAACACACAACACGGTTAAACATTGTCTTTTTTACAAATTTAAAAGCTGACAGATTTAGAATATTCGCAGTAATAGGTTCTTGTGTCACACATTAATTGCAGGTATCACGTATAAAATTTCATTTGTCATATACAATTTCGCTTGGTAAAAAAAATATTACATAGACATTATATGAATCTATTCTAAAATATATCTTCATTAGAAAAAAAAAACATATAGTTTTGTAGTAAAATAAATCATCGTATTTTTTTTATTCGAACACAAAAACCATGAAGGTACTACGAATATGAAAATAACGAGGTGTACAACATTGTTATTTTCTGCGAAGTTGCTTTGGAAAGAGAACCATTCCCTACTTTTTGAAAGGAATGCTATATCTGGCGTTTTCAGCGTGAAATTACGTTTATTGTTGGGAAAATCTCTGAGAAATATAGCGGCACTCGTGGTGATTTCAAAACTAGGAGGTTCTGCATTCAACATTAGCCCTCACCGAAACATCATTTTATTTCATTCTCTAGCGATTGTGAACTAGCGGTGTCCCGCTGTTTTAATTGCTATTAACCTAATTTACCTCGGAAATTTCAAGATTTTCCATTGTTTATGTTTTTTCGTCAGTATTGGTAACTTGTCCAAAACATGCTTTGTGCATGCTTTGTGCAGCTGAAGCCATAACAAAAAAACAATAAACAAGAGAGAGAGAGAGAGAGAGAGTACAGAAAAAACGAGATCGAGAGATCGAGAGAATTGAGAGTTATGTGAACGACGCGGCTTATTGGGCACAATTAAGTTAAGTTTATTATTCGACATAACCAAAGTATAAATAATGGAGAAGGAAACCTTTATGTGTATACTATGACTGTCAATAGAAATAATGGTGAGATGGTATAAATAAATAATCATAGATACACAATTTAATTGACCACGCATACCATGTTCTCTGCACGAAAATAGTTTGCTTTATTATAGGGTGCTCCTATGGTAAGTATGTAAGTACTTTCTGTGATTGGAAGAATTCCCAGAATTAACCTTAAACACAAAATAAACAAAAAACACTTTTTTGATAAGCCTTTCGCCGTCTTTTACCTCATCTGTGATAAATGTACCTAATAGTAGAGGTTGCAGTAAAAGAAGAGTTCTAGCATCATTTTTACATTGTGCCGTTTAATGTTTACTTTCCATAGTAAACATTATAGTTACATTCAGCTATTTCTGCAGTTGTTATAAAACTTTTATTGGCTCTCAGGTGATTGGTCACACGTAGACTATCAAAAGAGTAGAAGAGTAACTAGAATAGACATGCCTTTTGCGCATAGTGCCTACACAATTGTGACAGTCCAGTTATGATCCATACTAACTACATACAAAAAAAAACGAGTGTACTTTAGACCACACGACTGAAGTTAAACTTCTATGCGAAACGTAACTCTCTCTCTTTCTCTTCGCGTTACCCGATCAATTACGCATCGTTTCAGTCACTTACTACACGATCTAATTTAAATCGAGAGTGAACAGGTATCTTCTAGGCAAGCGTGTTACATCCTTGACCGCATCGTTACTTACCATCAGGTGCGATAGTGGTCAAACGCAAGCCTATCAAACAATAAAATAATAATAATAATGCCACCATCTCCTTCTTTCATCGGGCTACAAGACTCACTAAAATACGGCATCCAAATATGTTAAAAAATTCCTTCAATCCGCACGAAACGTTTCGCAACTAACTTTATAGTACGAACAACTATTGAAATATAGCTTGTCCTTGTTTTTAGTTAATTATCCTATTATATACCTGGGAGTTTTCAAGTCAAGAGTGAACAGGTATCTTTTATGCAAGCATGCCCATCTTAGACTACGTCATTGCTTAACATCAGGTGAGACAGTAGTCAAATGCTTTGACTATAACCAATTAAAAAATACTTATAAATTACAGTTGAATTGTTAAACCACATACCCCATACTATTACTACTGTATTTGGTTTGAAAAGGACCTATATGTTATGTACAACCTTTGAAAGAATCTCTCTTTTCAATAGTAGGTTGTTCAATAAGTAAATAAAATACACTTAACCCGTGTACGATTTTCTAAAATAACCCAACTACGGAGCATGAGAAATAAAAAGACTATTTTGTTTTATAATAAGTGATGTAATGCATACACAACACACACAAATCAACAGGAAAAATGCATTACATCACATTACTTATTACTTATATATAAGGGCGTGTGTTTTAATTGCAATATATGCAATTAAAACACACGTTAGTATTACTATAACGGATCAACTTATCGCTTAGAACGTTCACCATCAAACACTGTACAAAATTTAAGTAAATACTTCTTCTTAGTTCCATACCTTTTGTCTTTTCTGGTGTATCTATATTCTTGCCAAATGTTTTAGCATATGGATATGCACCGGCACGCTTCTCACGATGCTTAATATTTTTATGGCCTTTACCAATGATAATGGTCGGATCCTATCACCCGCTTAAATTAAAAGCAAACAAGAGATGTAGGGATCCTTTGGATTTCAGCCTGTGTTTTGATGATTACGTTAAATAGGTATTACGTGCGTTAAAAATAAATAATGGACTAAAAAATAATTTGCTATTGACATTCGCGCTGCGTTTGATTCATATTTTATTTTTATTTTAAGAACATGTTGGAAGTAAATCTAGAATTTTTAAGCCACTGCCTACTTTGGTTTTTTCTCTACCTTTATTTAATCCCTATTAATATTTACAACCAAACGTTGTATGTTTGTTTAGATCTCACGCCGAAAAAACTTAGCCTATATGAATTAAATTTTGCTATTTATATTTTTTATTACTTTATCAAAATCAATACAGGATACTTTTTATCCAGTGAAATTAAGAGTTCCAGAGAAACAGGGCATTAACTGCCTATTAACTGCACCTCCATAGACATTAAAAGGGCCACTGAAAGGGCTTACAATGTTTCGTTTTCGAAAACATTAATGAAAACCAAAAAGCTCTTTGTTTAATAGAATGATAAAAAATTAACGATCTGTAACTTTTTTAATTAATCTCATATTCCACTTCGGATATCGAATTCACATCAATCGCCAATAAAGTAAAATGAAAATACAAACTGGCTTCGAAGTCGGATGTCGTTGTTGCATTTGCATGAAAATATTAATGAAACAATACGATCAGACTACGAACAGACTGAATAATAAACAGCTGAAATTCTAATAACAATAAATAAACATTGCTTGATTAAAAACTTTACTATCTACAGAGCAAGAACCTTTTAATGAACCAGACATGATGAGTGCATTAAACTTGAGTACTGATGAAGTAACATTAATTGTTGCATTATGCTTTAATAATAGCAAGTTATGATTTTGAATGAGTTTTACACCTCTGTAAAAAATGTGTTACTCGTTATGTTGGACAGTCTTAATGTTTTAATAAAATGTGTTACTCGTTATGTTGGACAGTCTTAATGTTTTAATAAAATGTGTTACTCGTTATGTTGGACAGTCTTAATGTTTTAATAAAATGTGTTACTCGTTATGTTGGACAGTCTTAATGTTTTAATAAAATGTGTTACTCGTTATGTTGGACAGTCTTAATGTTTTAATAAAATGTGTTACTCGTTATGTTGGACAGTCTTAATGTTTTAATAAAATGTGTTACTCGTTATGTTGGACAGTCTTAATGTTTTAATAAAATGTGTTACTCGTTATGTTGGACAGTCTTAATGTTTTAATAAAATGTGTTACTCGTTATGTTGGACAGTCTTAATGTTTTAATAAATAATAAGTGATCACTACCAAAGCCAAATTAACGGTACCACTAAGATAATCTTCCTCGTAATATAAAAATTCAAGATTTTAACAAGTTATAAACTGTTGGTTCAGAGGATGAAGATCTTGAGGCATTGTTCACATTTCGCGGATACGTACAAACGTACATGCCAGAAATAATAATAATAAGAAGTACCTACCTAGTTCAAAACTTTAACCGATCACTGAGGTTTACTTTCGATATCTACTCCACTCGATATTGCTAGCTACTTGTCTATAGGAAAGGAAAAAATAAGACTTTCGATATCTAGTTTGGGAAACTGCAAAAACTAGAAAACTTCTGCAAAGCATTATCTAAATCAATGGTTATTTTTAACTTAGGCAGACATTTGACCACTGTCTCACCTAACACGCGGTGACGATGAAAAATGCTTGCTTAGAAGATATTGTAATCAAAAAAATAAAATTGTATATCGCAATAGTTGTTGGGGTGGACCGCTTTGTGCGGATCGGAGGAATACCCACCCAGGATGTCATGTTTCCGTGCGTCGTATTGTGTGGTGGGAAAAAGACATGGGGGAATTAGGTTTTGCAATTCCATCGCATACTCTCCAAAGTGCAGCCATTCCATTCCCATTCCATTCTAGAGATGGCTGCAGTATACACGATCAGACTTGTGCTCGATAGAGATCTAACAGCTATCCTGGTGTGAAATACAGCCTGACCATTCAAAGATTGCCTCGCGTCTGTGCACCTAATATTTATTTTTTCTCGATGCACAAATCAAAGTTGACGATGATTGTTTTTGGTTTTGGCACCTTGGTATTGCTGATCAGGTAATTTACTTAACCCATCTGGTTTCAATTTGGCCAATAACGCTGACTACAATAACATAAAGGAACCACGTAACTGTACACTGTGTGACAGTAACTACTATCATATAGCCATAACGAGAGCTTTCACAATCCTAAGTGGACATTCTCCCCAAAGAACGGATAATAAAAACAAAGTATAAGCTTTCATGGCCTTAGGCATTGCCGTTTGCAGTATATCGCTTGTGCAATGTATATTCAACACAAACGGAATACAAGCGGTATTGAAATTCATATTTTGCTTCACATTGAAATTGGTCATTTTATTTTTCACCGTTTTTTGTTCACTACGTACATTGTTAGTAACTACGTACGTTAAGTAAAAAATGTTTTGAAGGATAAAAGTTCTATTTTTGACGTAAAGTTTGTTAAATACGATATATATATTTTGTCATATTGTATGACTATTATTAGGATCAGCTGGAACACGTATAATACTTTGAACCTCCTTCATATGCCTCTTCTATTGAACGCCTATTCATGTAAAGTTGCTAAATATTTGCATCCAACGGATTCCTGCAACTCTAATCAGGTCTTCGGTCAATAGAACAAGGAAGCTTTTCACCTGATTTAAATCGGTGGTTTTATTCTAAAAAATTGCTTCTACGTCGGATGTCAGTTGCCCGCTATAATAATATGGCTTACCGATGGACACTTTACTTATTGATTTTGAGCCCCGTGGCTTACAAGCCTGTATTGGAGAATTGTTTTGTTAGGTTTTCATGATTGTTCTAACTTGAGTCGTTTTGGAAGTAAGCTAATAACCGTAATAACCGGCATGTCAGGTACTTAAGATAGGTTTGAAAAGAGAAGAGACTCAAACCTTACCTTTATAATAAGCTCCATACACCATAGCCCTGCATCTTTGTAAACTATAGTTTGTTAATGGTATTAATAAAAAGCAATTACTATACGTGTGTTATTTAATAATTATTGTTTCGTCTGCCTATTGAACTGTTTACAAAGAAGATATCAAATTCCATTCCGTAGACAATACATTTCTGTTATTTATTGACTTGTATCGAAAGTAATATTGTATGATTCGCGTTCTTGACTATAATTTATTGTACTTCTACTGATATAAATTAAATATCTCTGACGAGGGTCTGCGATTCAAAGTATAGACGGACGTCGATACATTTTGAAGGGTGTTAAAGTATCTTGGTGACTTTTTTTAATTTTTTTTTTTTATTTCAAACTTGTCTAGCATTTGACCGCGCTCTCACCTGATGGGAAGTGACGATGCGATCGAAGATGTAGCATGCTAGCCAAGTCCATACCTATTCACTATTCTCTTGAACACGCCCGGGTCATATTTCGCCGGAAACACAGACGCTGGCAGGGCATTCCATTCCTTAGCCGTTGTAATTAAGAACGTTGAGTCAAATCGCTTGGTACGAATGGGTGGTATTTCGACCACGAAAGGATGGCGTTTAGCCGAGCGTCTAGTAGTCCGGTAGTGGAATGGTGATGGGAAAATTAGATCATGCAGTTCTTGAGCGCATTCACCGTGGTGTAATCTGTAGAAGACTGACAGGCTTGGCACCTTACGTCGATGTGCAAGGCTCTGGAGCCTTTCACCAACCAAAGTGTCGTCGTCAATGAGCCTTTTGGCACGCCGTTCAATCGATATAAATTATATAGTTTGTTTAAATATATAAAAGTATAAATATATAATTTGTTTTAATTTTACTGAGAATTTCCCATTTGTTCCATAAAACATGGCGTCATTGGTAAATGTATTATAAGACTTTGGTTTGAGAACAAATGCCAACGTATAGGTATCACCGTCACCAGCCCAGTGCGTACACACACAATATAAACTATAATAAATAAATAATACCCAACAAAATACATAGACCTTAACTACGGTTCTCTGTATCTAGGGGCTTACGAGAATCATGGTCCTACAACACCCAGACTCAGAACAAGTATTTACGCTTTTTTTCTATGCACGAATAGTTGTTCTAATGCGGGAATCGAACGCGCCGTTTCTGGGCTATGAGAGGACCTGCTCAACCACCACATTACAGAGGTTGTAACAATATCGTAATCATTACGAAGATCCATTATGGAAACTCCTATTGGTTTATTGTGGTATGTGATGTGTATCGCCAGCAGCCAGGTTTGAGTCATAAGCGTCCATTGTGGTTTCAGCCTACGAGGTGCACGATTTAATTATTGATAGCGGGTCCATTACGGCGGAGACTGTCAGAAAATCAAATTTTCGTATGAACTCCGGAACCATCGACCTAGCCTATTATACTTACCCAGTCTGAATAATCTCTTGCAATATCTAAAGTACCAGAGGTTAAATTATTTGAGAAAATCATTAATTGCAGCTTCATCGTAATTTTCTAGGTGGTAGGACTTTTCTGCACAGTTCATCTAGGTAGGTACCACCGCTTTGCCAGTTGTTCTGCCGCCAAGCAGTAGTATGAAAGCATTACTGTGTTACGGATTTGAACACACTGTAGTTAGTGAAATTACTGGGCAAATGAGACTTTATGACCTAGTCTCACAGTCGAGTAATCACACTCGCACTCTGGAATTACTAAAAATTCTACGTCCGTACCCTTACCTGCATAAATAAACAAAACTTCAAGACTTAAAATCAACACAACTCATCTCGGTTTTGTTCATTAAAATTATTTAAGAATTATTTAAGAATAAGAAGGTATCTCTAGTCTTGTTATTATTCCCCGCGGCACAACCGTAGTGAATGTTCGTTTTTTCGTAGGTATTGATATCTAAAGCTGCATTTAAGGTGCAGTTATTCTGCCGCCAAGCAGTAGTGCGCAAGCACTGCTGTGTTCCAGTTTGAAGGGCACTGTAGCTAGTGAAATTACTGGGCAAATGAGACTTTATGATCTGATCTCACAGTTTAGTAATCTTATAACTAGATTGTGCTGATATCTCTGGATGACGTGCGCAGTGCAGTGTCACGCGAACCTCTATACTTTAGAGTTCCGAGTGACACTGCAGCTGATATGGGCAGCCGTGTCGTTTAACATCAGGCGAACGGCTAGCTCGTCACGTCATTCCTTAACATAAAAAAAAGTCATGTTCGATTGGTCCAGGAGATTTAAAATTCGGGGGCGAGTTGGCTGGACTGAAGTCACAACCCCTTCTTGGCCCGTTACGGCGGACGAGGGCTCACGGGGGGTTTTAGTGGATTCGAGTCCCACATATTCCCTGCCACCACTCCCGTGGTGACGGGGAAGTGCGAGATTTCCCTCCCTCAAAAAAAGGAGACTTAAAATTCTTTTTTCCATATATTTTTTTTTCTCTTCCGCTGAATTCCTTGCATACTTCTCGATTCCCAGCCGAAGTTTTTTTGGCACGACATGACATTATAACTCTAATGATATTATTAAGTAAGTTGACTCACGAAAGATCTTCTCTGCCTTCTTTCTTTCTTCTACTTTTTCCCAACGTCTTACAAAATAGAGTCAACTGACTCCACCCCACAACACTTTCTAGGTAAACGTGGGAAGAATATTCATGTGGAAATTGAAAGAAATATTTTCTCATATTCCTGTCACCATTTTAGCACAAATTCAACCTCAACAGACGTTGATAAGCCACCTCCCAGCATCGCCCAGACACATTTCAAATTCCGTCGAACGGATTGAACCCCTTTTTATTTGTTAGCGAAATTGGAATACGGGGCGTTGGGAATACTCACATAGTCAGTGCTTGCTTGTCTGTACCTAGTATCAGTAATAGGTATACTGTATTGGTTCGAGCTTAGTCGTCAGTATTTGATAAAGGTACCTAATAAGAATACCACTATGAATAGATAGATAGATAGAGAACTCTTTATTGTTCCACCAATGAAATATAAAAATATCAAAAATAACTTATAAACTAGTGTTACAATGGGCAGTCTTATCGCTGAAAGCGATCTCTTCCAGACAACCTTTGGATGGACAGTATCAAATGCAAAATGCATGAATCTAGCAGTAGTAACTTAATATCGACCCGGGAGAAACACAAGATTTTTTTTTAGGTATACAAAAAAATAACTTGAATTTTGTGTCTTTAGGTATACAAAAGCTTTGTTTAAGCATTTAAATACGATTCTCCGTAATCATGCAAATGCTATTGCTCGTTCTATTTTGACCTGACATCGCGCAAATGGGCTTTATAATCGTATAACTTGGCATGACATTTTTAGTAATGACTAGATGACCCGCCCCGGCTACGCATGGGTTAATAGTTTTACACCCTAACCCTGTCCGAGATAATACTTCTTCTTCTTCTATTCTCACCTTTAAACCTTCCCTAGACTACGATGACCATTTCAAAGTCAAAATCAGCTAAATCGGCCCAGCCGTTTTCGAGTTTTAGCGAAACAAACGAACAGCAATAGATTTGTCATGTTTACTCACTTGATTTAGAAGATACCAATAAGAGATTAAAACTAAGATTAAGGTCTATAATCCTAAGTTGTAATTTCGAAAGTTATGATATAACTTACAGAAACCACACTCAATAAACTTTACTGCTGCCATATATCATTTTCGTATCTAGTAAAAAACATGTTCATAAAAATGTAGCCGCTATTTTTAATGTTATTGAATAAGTACAAAAATAAATCTTTGTGGAATTATTGTCTGTGTAGCACAAATCCATTATTTTGTAGACGTAGGCTGAGAAATCCATAAAAATAATTGAAATTACTACATTTAAAAATAGTAATGCTTACTTAGTTTTTTCTAGAGTATATTTTACAAGCGTATCTAAACAAAACACCCAAATCTTATGTTAATCTCTGTCGGTTAACCGGTGAAATTAAATAATATAATAATAATATGTGTGGACATCTCACACAACGCCATCTAGCCCCAAACTAAGCAAAGCTTGTATTATGGGAACCAGATAACTGATACAATACTTAAATACTTTTTTGTTTTGTAAATACATACATATAACACAATATAACACCCAGACACAGAACAAACACCTATGTTCATCACACAAATGTTTGTCCTGGGTGGGAATCGAACCCACAACCCACAGTTCAGAAGGCAGGGTTACTACCAACTGAGCTATTGGGCCAGTCAATTGTCAATAAATTTAATTACGAAAATAAATAGGTAACTGTTTAAACGTCATAGGTTCGTAGGAACTGACTACACTGAGGATTCAGTAGGTACTTGAAATAGAGATGTATGAAGTGCACATACTTATATAAACTTGATTTTAAATATCACGGTATTAAAAATCGTGTAAACATCATCAACATCAACCAATAATATTATGTATTTTAAATCTAAATGACGATATAACAACTTATTAAAATATTATTCTAATTTTGAAATGTAAAAGTGCTAAAACAGCGTATTATTTAAGCACAAATTAAATGGATTTCAAAATCCATTTATTTCCATTAGAACATAAAGTTTGATAGCACAATCAGGATGAGAGTGGCTCACAAATCAAATCATCAAGAAAAGCTCCGTCTCGTCTCATACATTATTTGAAAGCTAGAGAGGTAACCATCAAAATCAAGAGTTTATTTACCTTCTCAACTAGATTTGGGATCAGCTGTGGAACTGATTCCTAATAAAATGTAAGTAATGGTACCAAAAAAAGGAGATGATTTGTAGCTCTTTTTTAAGTTTTATTTTATGACTACGTACTTATAGCTTAGTCAAATGATAGTATTTATTAAAGGTTAAGTTTTAAGCCACCAACCAGGGAGGTTATCACGGAACTTTGATTGCAATACAACTGGAGGAATTTCATTCATAATTTGACAATTCCCATAGGAATTATGCACTTAAACTGCGTTTCGGAACTGTCAAATTGATACACTTATTTGTTTCAGTTGGTTGCAATGAAGTTACACGATCGAGCTAGGCGATCATGTACCTTGATTGGAACCGATAGAAACAGAAGTTTGTATGGATTTGACTGTTACACTACGTAGTTTATGTACATAGTTACTGCGGAAATTTTCAAATTTGGAATGAAATATCTCTTGTTGCATTGCAATCAAGTTCCGTGATCACCTCCGAGGTCTCAAAACCGGCCACGGTATTCATAAGTCAACGATTTTTCAATACTTCACATCACATGGATAGCCTTTTTACGTCCACTGCTGGACCTAGACCACTTCCATTATTGGTTTGCATCACCACGATTGGCAGGAGTTTTGCTGATGATCGCTGTAGGTTATGATGCAGACTGAGGGAAATGCTGCAGCCCATTCTTCGGCAATTCTCTTAGCCAGCTCTTACGACATTAACAAGAAGAGATGGCGCGGTCCTATCATACCTATGCCGGGTCTATACGCAAATCCAATCTACACCATCATTGAACATTTCGTAACATAAATAACGGCTTAACTCACGTCAATTAAAGAGTCGAAATTACTCCGACGTTTCGGACATGTTCGATATCCTTTTTCTGGGAGCCAGTTACTAACGCAAGTCGCGGCGGCTTTCGGCTCACTGCGTTAGTAACTGGCTCCCAGAAAAAGGATATGGAATATGTCCGAAACGTCGGAGTAATTTCGACTCTTTAATTGACGTGAGTTAAGCCGTTACTTATCTTACAAAATGTGTCATACTCAAATAGTTTTAATACTAAAATTGAATTTTTCCTTTAAAGCTAAATCTATTTCCGAGAAAACAAGATTACTTATCTATAAATAATATAAAGCCCGTGTCCAACGACCAACGTTTCAAATAATTTCAATTTGAATAGAGAGATATGCGTTGAGAATTTTTAATTTTCCCCAGTGAGAAAACATATTATAAAGACTACTGCATACTTGAGGCGTTTCCGCGGCGTAAGTGGTTTATTATTCAACGAAACATCCTCGGCTGTGGCTACTAGAGATGTCGCAGAATAAAAACAGTTAAGTAATTTAAAAATAAAGTTTTTCTGCATATCACCCATTTTAAGAATAACAACTGCAGCAATTATAATCTTGCAGAATTCATAAAAAGGTAACGCATTTGTTAAGTAGCATAGAATATAATAGAATGGAATGGAATAGCATGAAATGGAATCGAATAAAATGGAATGGGAATATATTCATATAAAATGGAATGGAATATAAATATTTCATTCAACACCGGCTTAAAATAATCACATCACACTAATATTATAAAGGCGAAGGTTTGTATGTGTGTAGGTTTGTTACTCGCTCACGCTCAAACGGCTGAATGGATTTGGATGAAATTCGGTATTAAGATAGCTTATACACTGGATGTTAATCCAGTATAAAATGTATAAAATATAATATAAATAATAAAATTTATAAAATTTACAATAGGCTACGTTTTATCCCGGAAAAGTGAAATGTTCCCGTAAGGTGAGCAAATAATTAAAATACTTTTTATCTGCGGGTAAAACCACGGGGCGCAACTAGTTGGTACATATAATTCAACGGTGAAGGAAAACATAGTGCGGAAAACTGTCTAAAGTAGCATGTCAAAATTGGCGAATTATTGGTCATCCATCAGCCTGCGCTCAGCCGTCATATAGTGTACCTAGATTTACAAATGTACCTCGTATTTTGGCGGGAAAACGTGAATGATCGCATCACTGCATTATATTATTTTCCAAAGTGTTATTTTCGGTGTTAGTGCATAAACTTGGTGGTGTTTTATTCGCTAAGTGCTGAATTACAGGCATGAGTGTAGGAAAATGGTACAATGATAGTGAAACGTTTCTTTCCGTGTTGTTTCCAAAACTCCATAGAAGCTTCTAGTAAAGTTGCCACCTTTTTACTAGGAGTATGACTAGATTATGACTTGGACTGCGACTTGACACATACCTGCGTGAAATATCATCAACTTGATAAATTATCAGTTACTTGACACTGGCTAAATACACAAAATTGTAGAGCACACAAAAAAGGTAAGTAAGTACCTACTCATTATTTTATGTTGCATATGTTCTACTTATGTTCCAGCAGTGCGAATGTATGGCTAAATGATATTATATTATATTAATGACTTTAATGATATTAATAATATTAAAATGATGCTAATGCTATTGTATGATATTTACTGACTCGATAGCTCAGTTGGTAGTAGCCCTGCATTCTGAACTCTAGGTTATGGGTTCGGTTCCCACTCGGGAGAAAAATGTTCGTTCTGTGTATGGGTGTTATATTATATATGTATTTACAAACACAAAGTATATGAACATTCTATCAGTTATCTGGTTTCCATTGTAAAGATTTGCTTAATTTGGGGTAGATGGCGCTGTGTGAAATGTCCACAAATGTGTATTTTTTTTGATGAAAAATAGCGAGATCTCCTACTGCCCCAAAATTTGCTAGTACACAGCAGCTGTGGTGAGATATAAAATGTAATTCTGCTTTATGACGCCATTAAAGCTCATTGTTGTGTCGTCATTGTTTAATATAGCTACATTTAGAATTGTTAGAAACCTCCTTTGTCCGTGTAGGTGACCTATTTTATTACAGGGTTTATTAGAGGATACTTTGCACGCAATATATCAAAACAATAGCAAATTAAAACCGTAAGCTGTACTTACAGTATAGAACACAATTTTACGAACCACTTTAGTGGTAACGTCTCAAAATGCTGGCAGCATTGCTATGTGAACCTTTGGCCTTAATAAATGCCAGCATTTTAAATAAATTCATTTGTTTTTATAAAAATATCGTCTGCAAAGTTTTCTACAAAATTATTTCATAAGATTACATATATAGTGTAAACGGTTCTCAAGTCCCGCTACTGATTGAGGGATTCCAGCGATGCCTTTATGGGATTTGATTTGTTTGAATGTTATTGCATCGCAGTCTTATTGAGATTGCATCCATGCACTTACAAAGAACGGAATACTAATGAAAAATTCATTCAAAGAAATCATCGTTTGAATTGAATTCCGTTACCTATAAGACCTTTTTAATACTCCTATTTTTCCTTTAGAGTTTCATCCACATTTACATAGAAAAGTCGATTCGATTTTTGTCAAACTTATTTTCCCACGGAATTACTTTAAAAGCTACTTCTAAAACCAAACTCTCTAATAAAAAGCCTCTTTTTGCCCAAATGCTCAACAACCAATCGGCAATAATTCAGCCGAACAAAGGGCAGCATGGTTGTGACGTCAGAGCTCAGCATGACGTCAGAGGCTGCGTGCATGTGGGTCAATAGAACGCGCAGCCCGGCAGCGCCGCGCTGAAATAGGTCACAGCTAAAAATACATGCCCAGGATGCACCGCAGCCTTCGAATTTAACTTCAACTGGGTTAAACGTAAACGTAAAAAAATTACTTTAAAAATAGTAGAATTGCTTTATGCAAAATATAGCGTTTTGCAGTAAACACTTTTGAGGAGAAATGAAACTTAAATAATTGTCTTTTTCATATAAAATATTATATTATATATAATACGTTATATTAGTTTATTTCAATACAGTATAATTTTGTCTATAGTTTACGTGAGACAACAACGTTTATCATCAAAATCAAATTGAAACCAATTATTATATAATTACATTTGTATAAGTTATTTTTATGCGTCGTAACTTGTATCCTCTGAATTATACTGTAATTAAACCTCACTATTTGGGTAGTATGTAAAATTCCAATGCAAAATAGTAAAGTATCCTAATATTTGTAAATAAATAATTACTGACAATATGTTTTACACTAACATAATACTTTTAGCATGCACTAATTTCCCCCGGTCGAAAAACCATAAAAACGTTTTACGCGCAAAAATAAATACTCTATTTTATTATTCAAGTAAAAACAATGCGGCAAAGCTCGACATAAAATCTTGCAATAAGAATGTTTTATCTCATACTTAACGCTTGTATCCTTCGCGAAACAAAGGATTCCGGCACGATATATTTTATGGGAGGAATTGTTTTTTCTGATACGCTCTATGCGAACAAGATAAAGATGGAGAAAGATAAAGCGATACTGCTTATACTAAGGAGGAATGTTATTTCCGTTTCGTTTGTATGCCACTGAGAACAAGCAGAAACGGAAAAGCGTGCTTATCAAAATCGATTGCGTCGTTTTTTTTGTGCAAATGCAATATTTTATTGTTTAAGCGTAGGTATATAACATATTGACAATGATGTTGCATGTGTTTCAGTGTGAACTGTTAAGCCCCAGACTAAATATTTGTTAAGCATCCGATAAATCAACAGCTTAAGGTCAAAACCATTGTTGAGCTTTTCAGTGAAAGTGAGCTTAAGGCTTCGACAAACTATTCAATAAAATTTCACCAATTTATTGGTGTACTATTATAATTATTTAGTGAGTGCAATTTTTAATATTTAACTTAAAAATTTAATATTTGATTATACTTTTAATAATTTTGTAAAAAAAATTAGAACAGAAAGTTTGAAGCAAAGCAAGCGTTAAACAGAACGCTTCTCCTAGACATTTTTGACGTAGTAATTGTAACGTAATTTTAATTTGTAAGGATTAATAAGCTTACTAAATATAATATTAATTCTGCTATATTGGTTAGTTGAGCAGTAATTATTGCGACCGAGAATTTCACAAAATCACCCACCGCATTGAATAATTCGCCTATATCAACACGGAGATCCCAATAACGATTCCATGTAACATTAATCCCTACAAAGGCTCGGACATCCCAGATTCTGTATATCTAAATTAGTTCTTGTACACACATCTCCCATAATAGCGCTGACCTGAATATAGTTGGTGGCTTTAGGTTTCTATGTAGGTCATCCACCGTCCAATGTAAGTTTGACTGATCCTTGTTAGTAGAACAAAGGGAAATCAAATAGTCAATTAATGTGGTTAAAGGATTATTTGAGAAAGGTTTTTGGGATGAAATTCAAACCAAAATCATGTAAAATTAGCAATTGGAGAAATAAATAAATTCATCATATCGGTACCTATATATACAGTACCATTCCACCCGCATTACTTTTGCTCGTCTTAGTATTTAGGCGTAATAAACTTTGCTTCTAATGATCACTGCTTTAAAATAATGCGGGTCGATCCCTTTCCACTGTGTTTGTGACTTAGATTAATCTTTCGACTCCGGTTACAAATTGATCGGATTATCAGATTCTGAAAATACAATCGTTGAATTCAAGATCGGACGTATTGTGAGCTTGTTAGAGGAATATCTCAATTGTATCGATTTAAGTACCTATTTTTCTAAAGCTGTTGGTAACCCACCTTTACAGCGTCACCGAGTGGGCGTGTTCCAATATTTTTGAACGCCCCGTATTTATAGCAAAACTGAGGCGTGCATAACCAATGTTTGAAGCTACACAAATATTTGCACAAACATTGCTTGCAAATGTTTTAGTTCAAATATTAACCACATCGAGATGATTGATGAATTTATTTATGATCTTTTTTTATGTTAATGAATGCCGTGACGAGCTAACCGTTCGTCTGATCTTAAGCGACACGGCTGCCCATACAGTAGCAGGTTCACTCGAAACTCTAAATTATAAAGTTTTGCGTGACCCCCTACTACGCACGTCATCCTGAGACATCAGCACAATCTAGTAATAAGATTACTAGACTGTGAGATCAGGTCATAAAGTCTCATTTGCCGAGTAATTTCACTAGCTACAGTGCCCTTTAGACCGGAACACACCAGTGCTTGCACATTACTGCTTAGCGGCAGAATAACTGGCAAAGCGGTGGTACCTACGTAGACGAACTTTGCAGAAAAGTCCTACCACCTAGTAAATTCTTTCACCTAGTAAAGTCTTTTGTTGGCATCTTGAACAGTAAGTAGTATCCTTGCCTTCTGAACTTGTAGGTTATGGATACCGATAGAGCCGATTCCCTGGCTATTAGTTTAGCCAACACTTACGGAACCCATGCAAAGAGAAGTTTTGGCCTCTTGAAATATGTTAGTGTATGTTGTGACGAGCTAGTCGTTCACCTGATGCTAAACAACACGGCCGCTCATAACAGAACAGTGTCACTCGAAACCCAAAAATATAAAGTTTGCGTGACACTGCACTGCGCACATCATTCTGAGACATCAGCACAGTCCAGTAATAAGATTACTTGAGTGTGAGTTTAAATCATAAAGTTCGATTGCCCAGAAATTCCACTAGCTAGGGTGCCCATTAAGCCGGAACACAGTAGTGCTTGTACGCCACTGCTTGGCAGCAGAATACCTAGAGGTACCTTCCTAGATGAACTTTGCAGAAAAGTCCTACCACCTAGATAAATGGGAAAACTGCTAAATTTAAGTTCTAAAAATTCCTGAAAATAACTTATCTCAAACTTTATAACAAAATGGTCCATCGTCTACAAGTAAATAACTAAGTTTATAAATTCTTGCACCAGATAAGCCCTACAGCTTGAAGCTTAGCGTTAACACCAGAACTATTTGAGTGAGTTAGTGCTTACTTAATTATCCGAGTGCATTCTCAGAGTAATTATGAAGTTAAGTTGGCTGTGAGAGTAATTAAATTTATTAGCAAACACCCGGCTTGGTGATGAAAATTGTTTATATAATTATTATCTGTGAGTTTGTCACAGTTATTAAAAAAGTAGTAAAATAAAGCTGTTTGCCTAAATCAGTATCTAATCTGCCTTTATAGGTAAATTAGACATGTAATCTAAAAATCAAAATCTGTAAAATAATTATATAACGATGACATACATAGATCCTGGACCCTAACTAAGATTCCCTGTGTCTAGGGACCCAGGTACTATGAGGACCATGGTCCCACAACACCCAAACTTAAACAAGTATTTGCACTACACACTATACACATTTTCTGTGTAGAAATACTTGTCCTGTCGCCGGAATCGAACCCGCTGCCTCCAGGTTATGAGCCGACCTGCTCAACCACCATACCACAGATGCTGTCAAAATACAATACACATTTGAATATCTGCTTAATACAGATACAGCAATAGCCAATATTGATAGGAAGTTGATCAGTAATTATATTCTAGTTGCTTTATAAACAAAGTAAATAAAGAAAAGTGTGACATAGATGAAGCACAAAGATATGCAGCTATAAGCAAATCATAAATAACCACCACATCGCTTACTTGTAACTAAGTAACGCTGAAAGCACCATTAGCATCCGAAGTCACTTCAGTAAATGGAGAATTAAGCAATTTCAGCAAATAGTCCTTTTTGGGGGTCTCGGAACGTTGGAGAACAATATATAGTCAGTAAGAGCTCTGTCAAATTCAGTCATTTATTTGGATAATGGTACAGAAATGGATGAGAATGGTTTCTTTACATCGACCCATTTTTACGTATTAGACGCGCGCAATGTTAACGTTACGCTGGAAACGCTGGAAACTTTGAAAAAAGTGTCATATTGTTTAGCAATCTGTGTCAAAAATTTCATTTCAAATTAGCGCAGCTGCTTCGATGGACAAAAACCACTCAAACAGGCAACGTTGTGCTTTTACCACTGAGTGTGGATTTTTATGAAATTACAAATTGCGCCCCGCGGTTTCACCCGCACGAGAAAATTTCACTTTATCGGGATAAAATGTAGCCTATATGTTAATCCAGTGTGTAAGCTATCTTGGTACCGAATTTCATCCAAATCTATTCAGCCGTTTGAGCGTGAAAGAGTAACAAAACATACACACATACACACAAACACACATACAAACTTTCGCTTTTATAATATTAGTGTGATTTGACTTTCTAAACATACTATTATCACTATGTCCCTAAGGGCTTTACATATAAACGCTGTTTAAAGTTGAATGAATCTAGTTTAAATTGTGCATTTTTTTGTATTTTGTCTAAATTAGTTAATATAAGCAGTGTTAATTAGTAAGGCAAGCAAGTTTAAAGCAAGGGAGAAAGTTTTAACTACGTCAACTTAACAAACTAAAAATAAAAATAAAAGTAATAATAAAGCCCAACGATCACATACATAGATCCTGGATCGTAACTAGGATTCCTTTTTGTTTAATAGAGTCCCTAGGAGACCCAAAAACTACGAAGACCGTAGGTCCCACAATACCCAGACTCAGAACAAGTATTTGCACTTCTTTTTCCATGTACAAATAATTGTCCCGTTGCGGGAATCGAACCTGCAACCTCCGGGCTACGACGCAACTTGCTCAACCACCACACTACAAAGACTAATAATTAATATTAATCTAATGTAATATTAATATTTATTAATCCAATATAATATTAATATATACTAATCCATCCATCCAATATAATATCGATTAATCCAATTATATAAATTTGTTCTATCTTCATCTTATTAGCAGTACCTAAGTCCAGCTCTCCATGAAATGTCCATACTGAAATTATTTATAGTGCTCACGGCAGTGGCCTCGTTGCTAGTTTGTTATTGGCCCCTTTCAGAATCGAAAGCTTCTAGTTCCACTTTATCGTTTCTTTGCCCTGTAAGTAACAGATAGGAAAGACCTTTGAAATTGTTTTATTTACTTATGTACCAAGCCTATTCTTTAAATAAATTATTTGCTTCTGAAATTTAAATAAAGTAAAAAGGCTACAATTGAGCATGATTCATTTTAAATTAATATATTCGTGACTGTTACTCATGAAATAGTGTGTCGATTTCTCGACCAGGTTATATTTATACCGGTGCCACACGGCCGCCAGGTGCAGGTGAGTCCACAGCGGCGCCTCCGCCTGCCAATGCTGTCAGTGCACCCGTATTACCATCACGCCAGTACACACTACTTGACAACTATACAGCTTTAACACTTTGTTTCAAAAAAGAGCTAAATTAATGCAAGTGTCTTTTGCCATGGAAAATTTTTACTTCCACCAACCATTAAAAAAAGCGCTTTTATCGCTGTTTTGTAAAAGGTATCACGCTTTTCAAACAAAGATTTTATCGTTGCTTTCATAAACTGTAAAGAAGAAACATTTCAAAGTGTACAAAGCTAAATAGTCGCGATCGACAAGTAAAATTAAAACTAAATTGAAATGATATAAAATAAAATATTTACATAAAAAAAGAACATAAAGCTAAACATCAAATCATGTAAAATATATTTAACTTCCAAAGCCTATTTAAAAATAAATAATAATGGTGATAATCTGATGATTGAAGTGGTGTTAAATGTTTTGTAAATGCGGTGTCCACGCCAAGCGTGAAAGTAGCTTGAAATGGTAAATGATTGAAGCAAATAAAGAACAAATATTTAAAAATGCCGTTATATATATCAGTTTGAAAAAACTGATGAAAGAAATCCGGCACAACGCAGAACAGAAAGCATCGCAGCCAACGGCCGTGGTTTCAGCCAAATCGTCGATTGCCTACACTGCATTTTCAGGACATGACACAGTAATCTGCCAATTTACCATTATTCATACGTCACATCATACGTCTGTAACGTACCATTGGTATGTTGTACCATTATGTATTCATATGTACTGTTATGTATTCATAAACATTTCTGAGTAATGTGATATAAAATTGTGAAATTCAATACTTTATTCCCAAAGAAAGCACTACCATTCCTTACTAGAGTTCCTCCTTATTAGGGTTAATTTATCCCAATTCCGTATGTCGTTCCACCGTCCCAAATACACACGGTTGAATCGAACTGGGATCCTTTTTATCCCCTTTTGATCCTTGACCCATTTCCTGATGCGAGAGATGGATTAGCAATCTTTGGTAGAGACATTTTGATTTATATTTGCAGGTCTAATGGGTCTAAAAGGTTCGCGAGATAGCGTTTTTGTAGCGTAAATGTCGGTTATGTTTTTGTTTGGTTGGTTGAAATGTATTCCTGTAAATGTATTCCTTATGTTCCTGAGATATGTATTTCTAATGCACAAAAAATAAGCATTGCCATTCAACGTGGTACTGTTGGCACTTTTCCCTACACTAACGGGTTTTATTGTGTTTTTTTAGCTTTATCTGTTTTAAGTTTTTAGGCATAAACAAATAATTAATATTGATTCGTTTTAAATATAATTAAAAAAGAGTTCTTTATTCCAGTAACAATCATGTAATATATACACAGTACATTTAATTAATATTTTTTAATATATAATTTTTATTTTTATTTATACATACTACTATCAATAAATAATTTATTAAAAAAATATATTTTAATTTATTTAATAAGATCATTAAATATAATAAGACGTTTTTGTTCGTTACCTATGTTGATTTAAATATAAACACAACACCAAACTAAGTTTAAGCTTCCTAGACATCTGAATATACGAGTTATTTATACAACTATAGTACGTACCTATAAGAAAAAAAAAACATGCTGATATCCTTTTAAAATAATGTTAATGAATGATATGACGAGCTGATGTGTTCACCTGATGCTAAGCGACACGGCCGCCCATAACAGAACAGTGTCACTCAGAACTTTAAAATGCACTGCGCACATCATCCTGAGACATCAGCAAAGTCTGGTAATAAGATTACTCGACTGTGAGATCAGAACAAAAAGTCTCAATTACCCAGAAATTTAGTGAAATTTCTGGGTAATTGAGACTTTTTGTTCTGATTCTGGCTTGAAGCGGCATTATAGCTAGTGAGCTATAATGCCGCTTCAAACCAGAATACAGTAGTGCTTGCACACTACTGCTTGGCGGCAGAATAACTGGCAAAGCGGTGGTACCTACCTAGACGAACTTTGCAGAAAAGTCCTACCACCAATGACGAATATTTGTTAAGCAAAAGATGTATATTAGAATCCCCTGTATGGGCGTTAAGTTTGTCGTAGATTATGGATACTTATTGAGCAAATAATTCCCTGGACAGTATGTTTACTCCCTTCTTGTCCTTATTTAGTATGTCGTTTCGTGGGAGGTTACAAGCGTCTGACTTTTGACCTGTCCCTGATTTCTAATGTTGGGACAAATACAAATGGATAAACATATCTGATTGGATCTACTCGTATGTTTGTTTCTTCGGAAATGGATCGGAAATAAGCCGGGACAGACATTACGTACCGAGCAGCTTATTGCTTTTATAAATAAACATTCAAAGACATCGAGCGTGTAGTTCAAGACGAAATAAAATACTAAGTAATTAATAAAATATTTTAGTAGGATAAATACTTTTTATTATTTAGGTATTTATTTAAAAAAAAATTTGAGAACATCACCATGAAAATAATAGTGTATATTGATAACTATAACATCATAGAATCTGTGTTCAAGACAATATTTGGACTGGAAATTATTTATTATTCATTAATAAATAATAATATTCATTAATAAATAATAATAATAATAAACACCCAACGATCACATTCATAGATCCTGGATCTTAATTAAGATTCCCTGTGTCTAGGTACCCAGGAACTACGAGGACCACATACAGAACAAGTATTTGCGCTTTTTATTCCGTGCACTAATCTTGTCCTGTCACGGGAATCGAACCCGCTACCTCCGGGTTATGAGCCAACCTGCTCAGCCACCACACCATGGAGGCTGTCACACACATTAACACAATATTTTATTTTTATATAAGACTATATCACCCATAAGATTTTTTTAAGTATAAAGACGTTTAAATAAGTTTATCATTTGAGAACTTTATAGACGCATAAGATACGAAAATTGTTATCAAAATCTTTCTTCCGCCAAATGTTAGGATAGCAGTAAAATGTAATCTCAACGGTGTTCACGTGATAAAACAGAAGGAAATTGTCTGATTTGAATGAGACGTCCTCGGCCCATCTCACATTAAGAAAACTTCCAGATGTTCTACTTTTGTTCAGTGTTAACTGTTATTATAAAAGTTTTCGTAAGGTTGCCACACATGTTCAAATTTATTAGATATTAGAGTAATAAAGGTTTAAAATTGATGTTACAACATTATATTGCTTTGAAAACTATCGCGAGTGTGATTAATTTTGGAAAATCAATAACGACTAAACTGACCAAACTCACGTCAATTAAAAGTGGAAATTACTCGGACGGTTTCAGACGTATTTTGGGACCATGGTCCTCGTAGTTTCTGGGTCCTTAGATACCAATGGGTCCAGGATCTATGTATGTGATCGTTGGGCGTTATTTATTTATTTATTTATATTTAATATCCATCTTTTGGGGGCCAGTTACTAAAGCAAGCAACGGTGGCTTTCACGAGCATCAACACGTAACTCAAATAGAGAAGGTAGAGCGAAACGTTGAGTAGACCTCCAATGCATGACAATCACAATCTTGTTATTTTTGATCATGTTTTTATTTTTATATATTATGCGTATTTTGCCACGAATAGAAAAATCGTTCTTTCTTTTTAAGGTCATTTCTATTTTTTCGAAAAATAGAAATGATCTTACAAAACTAATACTGAGTTAAGATGTATCCAATCGCGCAGTACTTTAAAATATATAATGTAGATCTAACTTAATAAGATAAAAAACTTAAAGCTAAGTTACTGAATTAAATAATCATGAATAGATTAGTTTATTTTCAAGTTTATAAACTTTATTATTTTGCTGACAACCCTGTCGCACACAATAGCTAGAGTTTTATTTAGTAAGCCTCGTATGAATCGCAGCAAAGGCCCGGCGAAGTTTGCTTATATGGGTCGGGAAGCAATTCTTGGAGAGCTTGGGATGTTCTGGGAAGTTCTGATCTAATAACGGGTAACCTTTGACGTCTCATAATAGAGCTGCAATGTGTTAATTAAATATTTAAACCGTAAATTAGCATTTACTATGCACCAAGATGCTAATTTTTCCGGACAAAAATTATAAACCTATAATAAATTTTCTGTTCATAATTTAAATTTTATGCTTTAACAGAAATAGATTAATTGTTGTTTTTTTATTTTTAATTTAAAATCAAGGTACTTTTTAAACTTTTTGCATAAAAACTATAAAGATTAAACTATATTTCATTACATCAATGTAAATCAAGTATTGAACATAAGTATTTTACAATCGTTAATACAAAACTAAACTAGACCTAAAAGACTAAATTATTAATAAGGTATAATTTAGTTTTTTAGGTCTAGTTTAGTTTTCTATTAACGATTATAAAATACTCATGTTTAATAAATAAAGGCATACAAACTGTTGAAAAAAAAACCAAGTATTGTATATTATATACGATCTGCAACGGTAAAGGAAAGATTCCCTTATTCAACTTTCCCTAAGCCTTACCTTGACCTATATCCACCCCAATTTAACCCCTCACCAACTTGACGTAAATATTCGTTATTGCATAGCCATCAAAACGGAATTTAAACCTTATTTCAAAGTACTAACATCCAAAATAGCACTCTGGATGGTTTATATATTATATTATGAACACGAAAACTGTCTAATCAAGTATCTTGTAAGGTTTAATGAAGTTGTAAGAACCGGATAGAGAAATAAGAAGCTTTGAGATTGAAAATTTCCTTGGTACGCATCATAAAATACTGTAAAATATCACACAACCTGAACTCAAAAACTTTAATGATTTTTTTAACCGTTTATAGGCTTGCGTTTGACTTCTGTCTCACCTGATGGTAAGTGAAAAGACAACAGAAGACATAGAAGATATCAGTTCACTCATGCCTCGAAAACTCCATGATTATATAAATATCAAATAAATAATAAATAAATATCTGTGGATATTTCACACAGCGCCATCTAGCCCCAAACCAAGCAAAGCTTGTACTATGGGAACCAGATAACTGATACAATACTTAGATACTTTTGTTTGTAAATACATACATAGAATACAATATAACACCAGACACAGAACAAACACATACACCTCTGTTCATCACATAAATGTTCAATATATTTCAGGAAACAGACGCTGGTAATTGTTTCCATTCCTTTGCCTTCCATTCTTTTGCCAGTATTCCATACATGTGCTTGATAGAAGTCTAACAGCTGTCCTTGTGTGAAATACTGTCAGACTTTTCCAAGGATACCAGGAAGGATGCAAGGATGATGGGCAAGTGCCCAGCCTCTGTGCAGCTGATTTTGCCTTTCCCTCGATGTACAAGCCATGTTCAGGTTTATAGTAGCACCTAAAAGCTTAAGCTGGTTTGAAAATAATTGCATAGTATATGGATATTTTGACAAAATAAAAATAGTTGTAATACAGGAACAATCGACAATCAGAAATAGGTAAGTACCAGTGAGTCTGCCGTGGGTATAATTAGATTTTCTTATGCTAATCAACAACTACTATATATGTATTAATTTTTACAATTAAAAATTGAAATAAATAATAAGTTGATAATTTATAATAACACTGCAAGCTTTTGACTATTTAAAATCAAAGCTGTAGGTAAAGCAAAAGATATTCATTAAGCAAGGTTTTATCATTTTTTCGGTCGTGCAAAAGCTCACGCATGTCATTATAATACTTTGGAAATAAAACTACCTTATATTTTCAATTTTTTCTTGAATAAACAAAAGCAAGAGGACAAACAGAAATATTTCGCACATTTACACAGCCAAAACTTTACTCAACCATATTTCCAATTCACCGTCAAAGTTATTACCGCAGACCACAAGTGGGCCCCAAGCGGCCCACGCTCGTAAAATCTGGATCCATGCGCACGTTACGCTTGGTATAACTCACGGGAAACTGGGTTATGTACGGTCACGTTTTGCCTGGACCGTTTGCTATTTGTACAGCGACTCTCTTTTAGTTTGCGTCCTATTTATATAAAACTAGCAGCTGTCTTGAATTCATTCGACTAGAAGCAGGCTCAGCTACAGCTGTTTCCAATCCCAATATACAAGGTGGAAATTATTTAGTTTTTTTTCTTTAATATATGTATTCAGTCCATGCTATAGAATGCTACCATATAACTAAATAAAAAAATTACTTATGAAATAAATCTAAATTTTCATTTAACTTAAATTCTAAAGAAAAACCTTGTGACATTGAACAAAGCAGGTGTTTTATTGCCTACAAAACATTTACAAAGCACTCAGCTAGTACCCGCGCTGTGTGTACCGTTAAATAGACATTTCGGCTGTCATGCAGTTATTTTAAGAGTCACTAAATACTAAAACAAAATGTTTTTTTTAAATTGGCCCTTGTACTAATATTCTATAGCATGGTATGAATACATACATTTGAGGAAAAGAGTGAATTAAATGCCATCTTGTATATATATTTTTTAAACTTTTAAACTTAAAAAAAAAGCTAAGTGGTCGAACCGTTCTCAAGTAATTCAACTCAATATAAGTAGACGGAACTGCTAAAGGTGTAACATCCCATAATCTAATATCATCTATTTTCCATTTCGTTCCTATTATGGAATAAAATGTCACAAACATATATTTTTCTTGCAATAACCTTTAGGTTAGGTTTAATTATAAAATATAAAAGAAAAATATATCTCTTGTTTTTATATAATAATTACAGTCGAGGCGGGTGAAGTTACAGGACAGCAGTATATACAATACTAAAAAGTATTTACCTTCAGTCATTCTTTAAACGATTACTATTACATATTATACAAACAACTAAAAACCTACTACAAAAAATTTCGGAACGTATACTGCCGCACTGACTTAGTACAAAAAATACTCCGGCTCAGTAGGTAGTGTACCCAACACGCTGAGAGCTCGTTGAATACGTAGCACTTCTACATTGATTTTTGCCTCTAAAAACGTAATGAAAGAAGCTTTATATAATCCTACTCCCCAGACTGAAAGAGATTACGCTTATGAGTGATCAGGAATAAGTCATATCTGACGTGTTTCGAGGCTTATCCGAGTGCTTGGACATTTTTCCTAATAGAAATTGGTAAAAGAACGTATCTAAGTTTTATGAAAGTTAGATTTACGATATGTCAAAGTTTTGGTAAGAAGAATTAGCGAAGTGAATTCTGTATTACGAATGGTTTTGCTTTTATTTGCGGTGGGTGTTAGTATACCCAACACTCATAATAATTTTGTAAATTTTTAAATCACTTGACTTTGAAATATACTATTGCGATTGTACCGTGGTACCGTGGGTGGCAATAATTTTCGTTACAACTGTATTTATTGCCAATTAGAATGGAATGCCAACTAGGTAGTAAGTGGTTAACAATAAGTCCAAATAACAAGTTTTGTCCAATCGGATTGTCACACTTTGATACAAATGAAAATAGTTTGAAAGCGAATTCACCTTGGTAACAGACTAACAGTTAACATTGAAGTTTATCGGTCCTTCAAACAAAACAATAATAAGGCGGAATTACAAGAAGCAAAGTAATTATTTAAGCCGCACGTGATTCCGTGTTTTGTATTACTTGCCTTAATTTCGCATAACTCCCGTTTCGGGCTCTAATTTAAACAATAAATTAAAAATTATCAAAATAAGCGAGCTATTTGTCAAAGGAAATTGGTCCATAAATATTTTTGAAACGGTAATATAGCTTAGGCTTTATAAAGTGAATAGGTGGATAGGTGCTTTTCGTGGCGATTTTAAAGAAGCTACTTGCTTTTTTCGGCTGCATATTTGGCTTTCACGTCAAACCGGCTGAGCTCATTTAAATAAAAATATGCGATTTGCATCCAGATTACTTTACTCAGGAAAGCGGAAAAACTGGTAAATCGTGAATGAAACCGTAACGAGACCCTAGAATAGTACACAATTTCTTTTGAATATTCTATACCCTTACTTTTTTACAGTGTAAAAAATTTCTAGTGAACGATGGAACAGCTAATCACAAAATCATCAATAGGAAGTAATATAAATAATGTACAAAAATATATATATAGGAGGAACGGGTTGTGCGTAGGTTGCAACCTATATAACTATAGGCCTTTAGTATGCGCACCGGGCCGTGTCCAGCGCAAGAATGATCTGTAGTACACCGAGTGCTTCGTTTTTATAGCTAGATGGGTGGGAGAGCGATGACAGCTACCGGTGTTGCCACTGTAATCAATTTAAATGCTACTACAGGGTAAATTACGGTACTACCCGGTGCGCATAGAGTTTACAACTCGGCGTTGCCGCCGTCATATAATAGGTCTTTACCTATGAAATTGCCGTATTGCAGTACAGACTTTTTCAAACAAAAAAAAGTTTTGATTGGCTATGAATTCTAAATTCAAATTAATTTTGTTTTAAAAATATGACATTCTATTTACAATATAAGTCTTTTGTTTATTGATTAGCGTTGTATTTTCATTACATTTCAACATTTTTCTTCATAATGGATACTTTGAAATTTCGTGTAATTATGGAATATGAGTTCCGTCGTGGCACCAACGCGGCACAAACGACACGTAACATCAACGAAGTTTACGGAGAGAACTGTACAAACGAACGTACAACCCGTTATTGGTTTTCTCGGTTCCATTCTGGGAATTTTGACTTGAAAAATGAACCTCGTGGTCGTCCGGAAACTTTGGTTTACAATGATGAATTAAAGGCGAATGTGGAAGCTGATGAACCTTAATCTACAGCTGAGCTGGCAGCAGCTTTTGATGTTAGCATCAAGACAATATTGGTCCATTTGCGACAGATTGGCAAGATAAAAAAGCTTGATAGATGGGTGCCCCACGAATTTAACGATCGCCAGCGCAACGTACGCGTCGAGACTTGCCTTGCGCTGCTTAACAGGCACAGAAATGAAGGAATTTTGAACCGAATTGTTACGTGCGACGAAAAATGGATTCTTTTTGACAATCGAAAGCGCTCAGCAAGTTGGTTAGATCCTGGTTCGGTACCAAAGCAATGTGCAAAACGAAAAATGACCCCTAGAAAGGTGATGGTCACAGTTTGGTGGTCTAGTGCTGGTGTGATTCATCATAGCTTTTTACAAAACGGCGAGAGCATTACTGCAGATGTGTACATTGAAGAACTGACCACAATGATGGCGAAACTCGCACGTCTGCAACCAGCTTTGGTCAATCGGTCGTCTCCACTGCTACTTCACGACAACGCGCGACCCCATACTGCACAACAGACCGTCTCTAAGCTGCATGAGTTGGGTTTGGAAGCTCTCCCTCATCCGCCATACTCACCAGATCTTGCGCCTACCGACTATTACTTTTTCCAAAATTTGGACAACTTTTTAGCGGGAAAAAAATTCAATTCCCGAGAGGCAGTGCAAAACGCCTTTGAAGGGTTTGTTGTCTCCCGTCCTGCTGATTTTTTCACGAAGGGCATCCATAAACTGCCACAGCGTTGGCAAAGATGCATTGATTGCAGGGGTGATTACTTTGAATAAAAGAAATAAATAAGTTCGAAAAAAAAATACTTAAACTTTTGTCAAACAAAACGGCAATTTCATAGGTAAAGACCTATATAAAGTAATGACTTGAAAAAAAAAAACAATGTGAATTTTAGTCTCACCTTCAAATTTACAACACTAAAGACACCCCGTGGTTTTACCTGCTATTTACCACTTACTTATTTACATAAAGGTCACTGAAAATCAGGTGAAATAGTGGTGAAAAGCAAGCCTATCAAACAATAAAAAAAAATACAAGTGGGTTTTTAAATTTATCTTCAACAATGATACAATATAATACAGTTTTGCAAATGAATTAGTCGATCTCGCGCGAAATATTTAAATAATGACAAATTTTCAGTGTTTTTGATGATTGTTAATTTTGTTTGTTTATTTATTTTTGTTAATTTATTTTTAAATTTGTATACTATCTGTCCATATTCCTTATAGCCTCTGTGGTGTAGTGGTTAAGCTGGTCGGCTGATGACCCAGAGGCAGGACAAGTACTTGTGTACAGAAAAAAAAAGCAAAAATACTTGTTCTGAGTCTGGGTGTTGTGGCACCATGGTCCTTGTAGTTCCTGGGTCCCTAGATATAAGGAATCCTATTCAGGGTCCAGCATCTATGTATGTGATCGTTGGGCATTATTATTATTATAATTATTATATTGTGTAATGTTGTGTGTAGGGTTGGCTATATACACAATTTTTATATAATGTGTGTCCTAAAAAGTTTTGTCTTCATCAATACCGAGCAAGACAAACAGGGACGATACATGGCTGGACAAAATGTATGGCACATAAAAATTATGAGTTAAATGAAACTTAATTTTTGAACAAACTTCTTTCCGCAAGCTTGACTTGGGGAGTAAGCTGGTGAATGCGTGACGACGCGAACGGAAGTTGAGAGGGAAATATAAGTTAGTGAAGATAGAAAGAGAGTTAAATTTCGTATATCACTGCGTAGGGGCAGATCTTCATTGTCAACCTAACAGAGTTTTAGTATTAAAATTCTCATGAGTGTGATTTAGCGACGCACTATTCGTGAGTAACAGTCGGGAATATATTAACTTAAAGCTAAAAATTGCTTAATATTTGTGTTATTATGTTGGTATGTATAGATAAAGCAAAAACAAAGTTGTACAGGCCGATACATGTAGCTAAACTAAAAAAAAATTACTTCAGTCATGTTATGGTCTAAAGCAAACTCGTTTTTTTTTTTAGTTTTGGCTACACACTTCTGTGTATTTAGCCAGTGTCAAGTAATTTGTAATTTATCAAGTTATCGATATTTCACGCAAATATGTCTCAAGTCACAGTCAAAGTCATCAAGTCAAGTCATAGTCAAGTCAGTCTAGTCAAAGTCATACTCCTAGTAAAGTGGTGGCAACTTTACTTGAAGCTTCTATGGAGTTTGGAAACAACACGAAAAGAAACGTTTCACCATCATTATACCATTTTCCCACACTCACGCCTGTAATCCAGCACTTAACAAATAAAATGCCACCAATTTTATGCAGTAAAACTGAAAATAACACAAGTTTTGGAAAATAATACAATGCGGTGACGCAATCTTTTTCGCTTTCCCACCAAAACTCCACTCGTTTTTTTACGATTTATTTCTTCTATCAATAACCAAGTATATGCCCTCAATATAGGAAATACTAATCTACAATCAATACAACCTTTTCCAGTGTGTCATTAATAATTCCAGTTAGTACACAGGCGACCTTTTAGTCTAGACGGAATGGCTAACAACTGTAATCAATTCTATTCATGCTAAGTAAAACATTACCGTAAGCATTACTTTTGATGTCTCCAAGCCTTTGTGACTTCTTATTTGTAGGCTGAATTAGAAAAACGATGATTGTGTCTACCAATTTTTGTTTTTGTAATAGCAATTTCCTCGTAAGTTTTCGATCTTGCTATAGTAATAATAATATTCAAAACTCACGTATGATGATTCAATACGTGAGTTTTAAAAAAATTTAGATGCATTCTGCATATTATCATCAATACATTGACAATTTGAAAACTATCGTGAGTATGACACATTTTGTAAGATAAATAACGGCTAAAACTCACGTCAATTAAAAGTCGAAATTACTCCGACCAGGTTTCGGACATATTCGATGTCCTTCTTCAGGGAGCCAGTTACTAACGCAAGCCACGGCGGCTTTCGCGAACTTTTCAGTTACGTGCTGACGCTCGCTAAAGCCGCCGCGGCTTGCGTTAGTAACTGGTTCCCAGAAGAAGGACATCGAATATGTCCGAAACCTGGTCGGAGTAATTTCGACTTTTAATTGACGTGAGTTTTAGCCGTTATTTATCTTACAAAATACATTGACAGATTATTCACCATGCTTGTGTTGCAAGGCATTTGTATTACGCGTTATAAATGCAATAAAAAAAAGACTTTTCTGCTAATTTCGTCTAGGTCGCTACCACCGCTTTGCCAGTTATACTGCCACCAAGATGTAGTATGCAAGCACTAGTGTGTTCCGGTTTGAAAGGCACTGTAGCTAGTGAAATTACTGGGCAATTGAGACTTTATGATCTGATTGAGTGTGAAAACACTCGAGTAATTTTATTACCAGACTGTCCTGATGTATCAGGATGATGTGCTCAGTGCAGTTTCATACGAAATTTTATATTTAGTTTCGTGTGACACTGTTCTGTTATGGACGGCTGTGTTACTTAACATCAGGTGATTGACTAGCTCGTCACATCATTCATAATATAAAAATGTGCTGACGAGAATTCACATTACATTTTGTTATCGAGGAATAATTTTCTGTAACACTTCCAAAAAAAAATGAACTAGCGTTCGTAGCGATACATACCGAAAATTTTATATTATTAAATTTTGACGATATATCTATTATGTAATTGAAATCAATAAATTTATTTTTTAATCCTTGTAGAAATACAAACGCGAGTTTTTATTTGCAAGTTTACACATTATTTGATAAGATCTTATGTAAATAACGAGCTTCTGCCCGCAGCTTCACCCGCGGCGTGGCCTATGGGGAAATAATTCAACCACCTATTTCACCCTCTTAAGGGTGGAATTTCGAAAAATCCTTTCTTAGCGGATGCTTACGTCATAACATCTTGCATGCAAAATTTCAGCCTGATCCATCCAGTGGTTTGGGCTGTGCGTTGATAGATCACTATGTCAGTCAGTCAATCAGTCACCTTTGAGTTAAATATATTTAGAAGATGCGCGTCGAGGGCGCGTTGTGGGCTTATAACGTTTTATCATGAAGAGCTTTAAGTCGTTTTACATAAGAATAGATCAACAATTATAAAACGTAAAGGTGTCGTATGTTCGACATTCTTTGGATCAAAATATTGATAGTCTAGGTTAGACTTACGACATCTCTGTTTTACCTATTTCTAAACTTATTTCTTTTAAGTATAAACATTTAAATTTAAAAGAAAAATCTCATATGAGTGTTTATAGGTAAGTACTTACTGAAACATGGTGCTAAACCTATTTCGCTGTAGATACAGCTGCTTACGTTTCACGGTTCCACTCCGAACTCCCGAAATTGATGGTAGGCACTTTACGGCGGTCGTAAAACTTCGCGCTCGAAGGCTTTCACGTTTGTATTAATCTAAGAAATTCGGGACAGGAAGGTTTTACACCTTGCCACTTGGGAAAAAAAACAAGTTGGATAAATATACATTTGATGAAATATACAAATATAGACCAAATACAGATGGCATAGATAGGCTGTGTTTCATCAGAGTAATATGAAAATAAACGCTAACAAACTCTAACTCTTACAAACTGTGATATTGTCTACCTTTATCTAGTGATTATATTTGTTGAAAAATGTATTACTTTTATAATAAAAAGTAACGGAGAAATAAGGGGATAGTGTTGTGAATTTATTAATTTATTCCTATTTTTGAAATTAATTCGGGGGATCGTTTTTTTTCTTTTTGGCAACACTTCCTGGTGCGTGATAGGTCAAGAGCGGAAATCAGTCAGTTGAAAAAACGAGCGATCTCTTGGTTCTTAGGTACTACTGAAAACGTAAAACAAACGCGTATATTGAAGGATCATTATATTCACACTAATAATATAAATGCGAGTTTGTGTATATTTGTTTCCTCTTTACGCTGAAAGGACTAGACGAATTTGAATGAAATTTGGAATCTAGATACATTATCACTAGTTTGATACATAGAATACTTTTTATCCGTAGATGAAACCGCATTCTGCAGATAGCAAAGAATAAACAGATACTTGGAAGGTGCTCCTGTGTGTGTGTCTTTTATTTACTTGTGTATTGACAGACAGAACTACACTGAAGCACCCCTTGATATATACATAATTTAAAAGCCATACAAATCATCTCACAAAGCAGCCATGAAATGTGCAAAACAATGTAAACTGTACAGGTAGCATTTGAATGCCAAAATACGGCTATTGAGAGGTAATCAATTGCGGCTGGAATGACATACCCCAGCAACGCCAGGTCAATTGAATACTGTATTTGTATAGCCATGTCACGAACTTTGAATGGTATTTGTACACGACAAAGACATTGGTTGTAGCTCTTAAATAATCCAGATTTGAATTGGGAAAACAAGCCGTAAAGTAGGTATTATAATAGTTTATGTTTATACTGGCCGTGATGACCTATAGACAGTCCAAATGCTCCAGCCTATCAGTAGGTAGCGTACCTAACATGCTGGCAGCATTGCCTCGTTGAATTGCAATGCTTATTCATTGTGCCAAATAAGTGCCAGCATTTTGTTCACGCGTAGCATCGACCAGGTGCTCTGATAAACTTTTGAAAACGCGATGAGCTCTCGGCCCCCAAAGACTCTTATACTTCTTATATAATAAAAATAATAAAATATATATAATAAAAATATATTATAGTCTTCAACGTTAATGCAATATATTGTATCATGCAATATGTAATTTAGAGAATCTTCCAATAACAGTTTGTTTCCTGTTCCATCTCACGTAAAATATCTATTTGTAAGCGATGGACAAGTTACAGCAACAGGTCGAGTGAATGCAACGAGCTTGTTACTAACAAAAGTTCTTTCATGGCGCAAGCATCTTGTATCTAGAAGAAATCTAAGAAGTTATCATTGATTGGACAAATTTCATTCCTTATTTGAACATTTTCATACCAACTATGCAATTATTTTTATGCTTAGAATGACGTGACAAGCTAACTGTTCACCTGATGTTAAGAGACATGGCTGCCTGAACTTTTAAGTATAGAGTTTCGCGTGACACTGCACTGCGCACGTCATCTTGAGACATCAGCACAATCTACTAATTAGATTATTAGACTGTGAAATCAGGTCATAAAGTCTCATTTCCTTAGTAAAATTACTAGCTACAGTCCCACTACCTAGTACGTAAATTGCGTATTGAAACTGTCAAATTCATAAAATTTTGAACCAATAGTGGTTGCAATTAAGTTACACACTGAAATTTGTATCTACCTACTGTACTATCAAATTGTACTTCCTGTACTATAGGTACTCTATGTGATAGGCTTACAAGAGCGGTTCATGCTTTACTAGCCATTCGCGCTTCTAATTTATTATAGAACCAATAAAGTTGAGAATCAATTGTGCCAGATTCAGGGTATCCAGGTTGTGGGATACGTATCTAGGTTTCCCCGGAACCTGATAGAAAGAGACGGATAGCTCGTTGCTTCGATGCTCGGTACCGGGAAGCGGGATTCTGCAAATTGCTACGCCCTCGGGACGCACTTTGACCTTTTGTTAGATTTAAATACGGATTCGCAATATTGGTAATATTGAGTTTGGCTTTGCGAGCTTTGATGACAAAGACTAAAGAGAATTGATAAATTGATATTAGCTTGATGTAGAGAGGTACCTGTTTGTATATTTTTGATATAAGCAATTTCATGTGAAGGTTTTGAGCGATAGAAATGTTTACATTAAATTCCAATTATATTATTATAAAAGGAACCATCAATATGCTGAGCTGGAACCAATTCGTCGCAACGGACATACAACGCAATTTTTGTTATTTTGCGATATTACACTATTGCTTATTGTTTTATGCCTTTGTCATAACTAAATATTTATCCCATCCCATCCCATCTTATCCCATCCCATCCCATCCCATCCTATCCCATCCCAATATCATCCCATCCCATCCCATTCCACCCCATCCTATCCCATCCCAATATCATCCCATCCCATCCCATCCCATTCATTCCATTCCCATTTTATTATGTACAAATTTACTTAATCATACGGTTGGAAAATCAACTTCGTTTAATTCATAATTGTAATTAATATGAATTTAATTTGTTATTTATTTGGTGTAGTAAGTATTATATTATCTGTGCCTCTAGTTATTTGAGAACTAGTTTTTCATGGGAATAATCGTAAATTAAAAATTGTAATATGACTGTATTTACAATAGCGTACCTACTTAATGTAAATTATTCTCAGTAAGGAAAATTATGTTCAGTATTACTCATTAAATATATTTAGGTAAGATTTAACATCTAGAAAATTATCTTAGAATTTCTTTTCTGCTATTATTTTTCATCTTTACTAATTATTCATATTCGTTTCGAAAAAAATTATTGACGGAATAAAAATCAAGATTACTTAATACAGATGTTTAGAATTTTCGGAAGCTTTCACGTCAAAATAATATATGAGTATTATTTTGAATAGGATTTTTTTTTTAAATATTTTTGACAAATAACCGTAGGTATCTTAATTACAATTATTAATACATAGCCCAATTAACCATAAAAAGGTTGATTGCGAAATAATTTATTTTACTAAATTTACATTAAACTTTTTATATTCCTGTAAAATTTTAATTTAAACAGATCATACCTATCCTGTTGTTGTATTTTAAATTTTAACATAATTTCCCAATATAATGCTCGCCCATATTGTGAAGTTCCAGGAATGCGTAATAACTTCTATTTGAAATACGCTCATATTGGAATTTGCTTACAAAACGAGGAGAAACGGTTATTGAGTTATTAACAATGTTTGGTTTACATTACCTAAAATTTGCTCTCGTGGGATGTAAAATAAATATACATACATACACCAAATATTGATGTATACTTGTTATATACATTACAGAATTGATATTTGTAATTTTATTTATAAAATTCATTACAAAGCTGTCCCGCATACATTATCGTTAAAATTTACTTAAATGAGCCCCTTTTATTCAATTTAACACAAAATATAAAATACCGTAAAATAAAAGTTCTTTAAACAAAAAACTAAGTTTCCCTTACCTATTCAATAAGTGATCAAGAGAAAAATTTAATAATTCAACGTTATTTGTCGAAAGCATGAACGTATGTTGAAAGCGGTTGAAGAGTAAGTGAGGATGTATCAAAAAAAACATTTAAGCTATTGCTCTATATATATAATAAATGATTTTATATTAATAAAAATAATAATAACGCTTACAATCACATACATAGATCCTGAACCTTAACTAGGTAGTTTTCCCTGTTTATTATATCTCCATTTGTGATTGAGTCCTGCCTTACCCACAAAACCATTTCAATATAGCATCTCAAATCCGATCAATCGATATAAACCGTTCACCGTTATAAACTTCGAACCTATAGTAATATCTACAATCTATATTCTGTAATAGTATAAACTTTTACATCCTATAGTAGCACACAATTACGTAGAACATCAATGTGTACCAAATGTTTACGTATTTTGTAATGGCGTCAGGTAGTGAAGCTCGGAGCTTGCGTATTTTGCCGTAACATTGACGTAGAGCAATATTTTACAGTCAGTACTCGATCTAGCTTTAGATTACCTACCATTACAATTTTTATCAAAACATGAAATTAAGGGCAGGGTGTTTTTTGTTTTGGTTCCACACTTTTATGTATTTAGCCAGTGTCAAGTAATTGATAATTTTTCAAGTTAATTAATGTGTCAAGTCAAGTCACTGTCCTAGTCTAGGCTAGTCAAGTCATACTCCTTGTAAAGTGGTGGCAACTTTACCAGAAGTTTCTATGGAGTTTTGGAAACAACACGAAAAAAAAACGTTTCACCATGATTATACCACTTTCCCACATTCATGCCTATAATTCAGCACTTAACGAATAAAATGCTACCAATTTTACACGCTAACACTGAAAATTACACAAGTTTTGGAAAATAATACAATGCGGTGACGCGATCTTTTTCGTTTTCCCGCCAAAACTCCAAGGGTAGGGTTTGCAATGCGCTTCATTGATTAAATATTATTATTGTCTGTGGCCTCGTATATAATTTTCACTGTCAACGTGTGCATGTCCGGCATATCTAACAATATTTTCAAGGGTACGCAACGGTGTGCGTAATTCTTGTTCAAATATTACCAGACCTGAAGCACTGTATATTCACGCTGTGATATCATTGTAGTGTGCGTTGTCGTTTCAAAGTGTGTGCGTGACCTAGATTCTCGCTAGGGCTGCCAGCTTCTATAATACCGAATAATGCCTTTTGTAACGCAATGTTTAAGCTCAAAAACAATAGCATATATTATTAGTTACATGATTTAATTTTGTTTTGGAAATTGTTCGAATGTTTAATACATTTAGTTTTTTATTGATTACAGGAAAAGAATTTGGCTGTCTCGCCTGATGTCAAGTAATAACGCGATCTACAATAGGGCATGCTGCTTAAAAGATACCTCTTTATTTTTTGGCTTGAAAACTCTCAGCAATTCAAAATGTATTAAGCCGGGATATTTACCATGCATATGGTTTGTTATAAGTTCCCAGTATAAATGAGCTTCAAAGTGGCAATATTAGCTCTACCAAAACCGTATACTTTCCCTTCTCGTCAAGATCCATCTTCTGAAGTCAATAAGTTCAGCTCAAGTGACCAGTTTTAAAGGTTACTGCTAATATCGCGGATCGAAGCTATCTCGACCGTCACCCTGAGCTTGCTGTCTTCTATAATGTCAGAGGTCGCGATCGATGTGGAGGCCGCCCACGCTCGCGTCCGCATCCCGCATAGAGAGGCGTAAACCGTGAGAACAGGCGATTCATGAAATATTTAGCCTATAGGTCTGTAAGGAAGGTAAGGAACATAAACGTTTTGTTGTAGAGTTGGTGTAGACATATTTGTTGTTGTTTGCAACTTACTTCATTCTCCGTGAGAATTTTTAATTATAAGAGTGAACATTTTTGTATTGATCTTGGTGATTTAAGCAGTTTGTGTGCAAAATTTTATTCAAATCGGTTCAACTGTTTTGGCGTGAAAGCCACGCAAACAGACATACATACAAACAATCAAACATTTCTTTCTTTCTATAGGCTTTATGTTAAATAGAGATATATTTCATGTAAGTATAAAATATAGACAAAATTAAGTAAAAGACTATAGCACCTTCAAACACCCTTGATAGTTACCAAATAGCTTAACCGGACGTAGTCATAAAAGTTAACGAAGCATTGAAATCCTTTCGTCTATCTCTACTGAAACGTAACTGTACTTGCAGCTAAAGAATTATAAACGGCATCGAATATAAATGCCTCGTAAAAATAAGATGTTCCACGTTACAAACAGTTTAGATAATATTAAAACTCGATGTCGCCGCTGGGTTTTATGCTCAAAGTTTGAAAGAGCAATAAAACCCAGGTATCTAGGATACATTTTCTGTCGTTTATTGAGTATTCACTGTTAATTACCATTAGCATACCAACATAACGAAAGAAACATTTATTTTGTTTCAGTCTCTCATTTGTGTTGGCAGAAATGTGTCTTCGCAGAGACTCGTGGTTAATTGTTATTTTTTGTGTACCGAGATTAGCTCAGAATCTGTACACTGTTAGCTATGTGTACACAAAATTATCATTATATTTTATAAGAAAGCCATACAAATACACAAGCTGACGGGTGGGGTCACTGACGGACCCGAAGGAGCCTGTCAGTGATCCCGTTCGTATGAACAAATACAAGGAAGTAACATAGATTTAATATTGTCTGTACACCTAAAGCATTCACGCTCACTAAAAACCTTCTTGCGGCGGCGTCGGCGTCGTGCGTCGGGTCGTCCTCTTCCCTCAAACATGGTCGAGGAGGGTGATGCCGCAAAAAGCTCGTGAACGGGCGCTTCTTGCGGGAGCTGGTCTGCTCGTGATGATACGCAAATAGAAATACAGTAATTGATATTCCCGATATTAATATAGTGTCCAAAAAAATAAGAAAAGAGGCAAATTATGTATATATAAGTCCCTCCTGTATTAGTTTTGTTAAAAAAATATAATAATAATACAACTAACAAATATGTAAGAGTATATTAAAAAAAGAGCACAGACCCAGTCTGTGGTAAAGCAGCATAAAAAAAAAACACAAACAGACAATATATTTTTACATGTATATTTTATGTAGGGTATCATACCCTACATAAAATATCTCTTAAATATATCTAATCTTTATCATATGATAAAGAATAAGATATTTAGAAAAAGAAATACGTGACCTTTAATAATTCACATAAGTTTTTTATGATGATTAAATAATAAATGACGTAATGAGCTAGTCGTTCGCCTGATGTTAAGCTAAATGTCTATCCATAACAGTTGCGGTGCCACTCGGAACTCTAAAATATAAAGTTTCGCCTGACACTGCCCTGTGCAGTTGTCCAACAATTTCACCATCTACAGTGGTCTTCCAACAGGAACACAGTAGTTTTTGCACACTAGAATGCTTATTTTTCTTGTTGCTTGCGGTAGAATAACTAACAAAGCGGTGGTACCTGGAACATCAATGAAAGGCCGAGGTTAGAGGTTGACTGGTTTATTGAAATAAGCATATACATCGAGATAAACTATGAATACGAAACCTGGCAGTACCTACCTAGACGAACATTCCAGAAAAATCTTACCAACTAGTTAAAAACAGTAGAAACAGAACAAATATGGTTTTATCAAAACTAAGGTTAAAGAGTTTACTGAGCGAAAACTAGCCGATAATACTTATCTGGAAATATTATATAATATTTAGGTTTGCACACACACAATTACTTTTAAAAAAAATGAAATTTAGGAGACACGAATATATACACATATTCAGCTTAATAAATTAAAATTACTAACACTCAAACCAATAAAGGTTCTACACACTTGTAAATATATTGCACAGAGATCTTTTACAATCCACATTTTTTTTATATCTGAGAATGATGTCACGAGCTAGCCGTTCACCTGATGTTAAGCGACATGACTGCCCATAACAGAACAGTGTCACTCGGAAATTCAAAATATAAAGTTTCGCGTGACACTGCACTGCGCACGTCATCCAGAGACATCAGCACAATCTAGTAATAAGATTACTAAACTGTGAGATCAGATCATAAAGTCTCATTTGCCCAATAATTTCACTAGCTACAGTGCCCTTCAAACCGGAACACAGCAGTGCTTGCACACTACTGCTTGGGGGCAGAATAACTGGCAAAGCGGTGGCACCTACCTAGACGAACTTTGCAGAGAAGTCCTACCACCTAGTGAAACCACATGTGGCTTCTTACCGAATATCATATTGTTTTAGGACCTCCTAATTCATTTGCCACTCGGAAACATAAATACAAGCCGACGCTCATCAAATTAAACATCCACAGACTCACTTAATTACTTACCTAAAACATTATTATCTGTAGCGATATTGTAAGGGTATAAGTTGTTTCTGTTCTTTGTTCATTATTTTTCGTATATTTTTAAAGGCCAACAATCACATTCATATACTTATCTTGGACCCTAACCTAGTATCTAGGGACCCAGGAACTACGAGGAATTACGAGTCACACCTGACTCAAAAATATTGCGCAAGAATTAAATCTTCTTCACGCACGCTTAACTTAGGGAGTTAGTTGGTGAATGTGAGGCGAACGGAGGTTGAAGTTGGTTTACGTAGATCTCCATTGCCATCATAACAAAGTTAAAAATTCGCATTATTATGTTAGTATGTCCGGTAAAATTAAAATTTACAATTGTAAACATGGCGACACTAACATTAAACATTGGCCGATAACAGAAGCTAAACTAAAAAAAATTACTTCAGTTGTGTGGTCTAAAGCACACTTGTTTTTTTTTAATGCACAAATACTTATCCTGCCGAGGTTAAGTCGAACCCGCTACCTCCAGGCTATGAGCCGACCTGCTCAACCAACACATCACAGAGGCTGTCAGTTTGTATTAACAGCTCATCAAGTACTTTTGGTGTTGTTGTTTGTGTTGTATGTTATATAGGTTTCTAGTTGCGCCCCGCGGTTTCACCCGCGGATGAAAAGTATTTTAATTATTTGCTCATTCCACGGGAAAATTTCACTTTTCCGGGATATAATGTAGCCTATATGTTAAACCAGTGTATAAGCTATCTTGGCACCGAATTTCATTCAAATCCATTCAGCCGATTGAGCGTGAAGGAGTAACAAACATACACACATACACACAAATACACATACACACGTACAAATTTTCGCCATTATAATATTAGTGTTAGTGTTAGTAGTGATAGTGTGATTAGATTGACTGGAAGGAATCTCGCTTTTAGCGAGGACTTTTTGGAAACAACCCGAAACGTTTCACCATCATTATACCACTTTCCCACAGTCATGGCTATAATCCAGCACTTAACGAATAAAACGCCAACAAATATAGACTTAGTGATAGTGCATAGGCACTATCACTAAAAATAACACAAGTTTTGGAAAATAATACAATGCGGTGAAGCAACCTTTTTCGTTTTCCCGCCAAAAATCCATGTAATATTAAATAAAGGACACACGCAGGGCGGCAAAGTTTTAAAATTTATAAAATAAAATTACAAAATAGCTCCGTCTCACGGGAACACCATTTTCTGGGATAAAAACTATATTAACAGTACCACCACATACATAATTATTTTATTCATCGGCCCGGTAAATTGTCTCTAAGTAAAACGCATCACATCGATAAATGACAAACAAAAAAATACTACGTACAGCAGAGATTGTTTTTTTTTATTTTATGTTTTGGCTCCACACTTTTGTGTATTTAGCCAGTGTCAAGTAATTGATAATTTATCAAGTTAATGATATTTCACGCAAATATGTGTCAAATCATAGTCGAAGTCATTAAGTCAAGTCATGGTCTAGTCAAAGTCATACTCTTAGTAAAGTGGTGGCAACTTTACTTGAAGCTTCTATGGAGTTTTGGAAACAACACGAAAAGAAACGTTTCACCATCATTATACCATTTTCCACACTCATGCCTGTAATCCAGCACTTAACGAATAAAATGCCACCAATTATATGCACTAACATTGAAAATAACACAAGTTTTGGAAAGTAATACAATGCGGTGACGCAATCTTTTTCGCGTTCCCGCCAAAACACAGGGATGGTTCTATTGATGATGAAAAAGTTAAAGTAAAAGAATATGACAGAAAGGTCTCGCAGATTGTAATAAAAGGTTTCAATGGAGTTGACGAAAATATGACTGCTGGCAAGAAATCCACTTATTACCACTTTATTGAATTTCCTGACATTTCACCTCGCCGGGAAAATGCCAACGGAAAATCTTTTCCTCTATAGTAACGTTATTATTGGTACAAAATAAGGTTTTCGTGATATAGCATATTGCTTGGCTATTATTTTATATATTTTGTATACGTAAACTACGGCGTGTACTTTAAATATATTTTTTCTACGCCAATTTTGCGTAATTAGTAATAGTTGTACAACATACAACATATCTAGAAGCGCTCCACGGGTTCGATTACCATTTACCACTTTCTCAACTATATTTCAATATGCCTAGTTACTTAGTAGTAAGTAAGCTAGCGTAAAACTCTATCAGCCTTATTAATAAACGGGTATTAGTCTCGGATTAGCTACTTCAGCTTTTGTCCTTTTTTGCTACTGGAATATTTAGCTGGATCGAAAGAGACAAAAGATGGTGTAACTAGTATAAATCTATTTTGTATTAATTGTACGGGATTTACTCACGTTATAATTGGCCGGACTATCCGACTATAGTTTCGACTGCCAAACGCAGTCGAAACAACCAATCGTGTTCCATTTTCTTTCCACTATCTCTTTCACTCTTCACACATTCATTTATCTTTTCTTTTTTTTCCACAATACATTCCAATACACTAATATTTCCTGCACATATCTATGCCCTGTCACATACTCTCTTCCATGCAAGTGGTCAGCGGGCGCCGAGTTGTACCAACTTTTGTAGCAGTACCCAAGTATTAACCGCAGCAAACCTCGTAACTTTAGAACGGTTACTCGAGCAGCTATGGTACATCGATCTTGCTACAATCAAAAATTTATCATAATAAAACTCTGAGTACGTCCATAATTTCAATTGATACACCTATTTTAAATATCCGTAAGTTAATAAATGTAGGTACTTACATAGTTTTATAAATGCTACCCTCTTTGGAAGGAAACGGAAACCCTAAAAAACAAATAGGCTTATAAGGGTCTTTAATATATATCTTTTATAACGCGGCCCTCAGTTATCGCCTTGAAAATATTTAATAGACCATAAAAAAGAAATATCTTTTGTTTGAGAAAATGCTTTCCTTTGGTCTTTAGTAACGTGATCGCTTCTAGCGTATCCAAAAAGAATTTGAAGTTCTTATTATTTCAAAGGGATCATTTCCCCCGTTCAACTTTGCAAAGTTGAGTTAAAAGTAATTGCTTTTTCTAATAGCTTACTCTTCATTAAATTGTATGTTCGGAGTATACTAAATACAATTTAAGTTGCGGTTTATATTGCCTTTGATGTCATAACTTTTGACTGGCTGATAGCTCAGCCGGTAGTTACTCTGCCTTCTAGTACTGTAGGTGTTGGGTTCGATTCCCACCCAGGACAAACGATTGTGTTATGAACATTGCTGTTTATTCTGTGTCTCGGTGATATAATATATTGTAGTAAGTAATTATTAGAAATAATATCTGAGTATTCTATCAGTTATTGGGTTCCGATAGTACAAACTTTGAGACTAGATGGCGTTGTATGAACTTCACAACTATTTATTTATATTTATTAACGTTTATACGATAATTAAGAATGATAGAATATAATTTAACAATCATGTGTTGTGTTATTTCCAATACAGATCAGTAAATGATAATTATATTTCTTCACATCATTCTCGATATAAATATAATTAGAACGTAGTTCCTCTACTACTAGGTACCGTACGGTTTGCAAAGAACAAGTGAGCGAGCACAAGTGTAAAAATCATTCCCAGATTTTTATTTTTCATCGGCACTGGTATTTACTCTGTTTTCTTAATTTATTCAAAGCTACATTGCCTTTCTGAGCTATCAAAATGGACCTATTTACGATAACCAGAGATAAGGACAACTTTAGACTCCAGCGTTTCCAGATCAACTTCAAATTAGCACAAAAATATATCTATACCTTTGCGGAAACTGCTGATAAAAACATGCATTTCCATCATTACGGAAATAATGTAATATAGATTAGTTTGTTTGCCATCTCAGACGGGAAAATTAAGTGGACCAAGATTACGGAACATAAAGCTTAGCCAAACGCATTCAATTCGCAAACAATAGCTGAGATAAATGGTTCGTCCTCGACAGAGAATCCCGTTTTTATCCGATTGCTTCCACCTGGTCCCCGCTGTTGCCACAGTTTATTTAGAATTTACAGTATTCTGGAAGACTGTATGATGTATTACCGTTTAATATATATATATCTAGATATATATCACTCAAAGGTGACTGATTGACTGATATAGTGATCTGTTAACGCACAACCCAAACCACTAGATGGATCGAGCTGAAATTTGGCATGCAGGTAGATGTTATGACGTAAGCATCCGCTAAAAAAGGATTTTTTGAAATTCCACCCTTAAGATGGTGAAATGGGTGGTTGAATTATTTTCCCATAGGCCACGCCGCGGGCGAAGCTGCGGGCAGAAGCTCGTAATAAAATAAAGTTGTCAATAGTCAATAGTAATTTATTCGAATAAAATACACGTCTGAAATTAGATAATAATATAAATAGAATTGTACAGTACAAACGGTACAAAATAACATATCATTACATAGAAAATTCATTAATAATACGGTGTTGTCCATGTGTTTTGTCAATATGTTGAAATGTCATGTATGAAAAAAAAAAAAAAAAATTACGCCCAACGTTCACGTACATAGATCCTGGATCCTAACTAGGATTCCCTGTAGACCCAGGAATTACGAGGAGCATGGTCCCACAATGCCCAGACTCAAAACAAGTATTTGTGTTTTTTTCTGTGCACAAATACTTGTCCTGTCGCGGGAATTGAACCCGCCGCCTCCGGGCTATGAGCTGACCTGCTCAACCATCACACTACAGAGGCTGTCCTCTGTGCTGTTGTCAAATCATTCTTTTCTCTTCTTCATGCTACTAGCAGCTGCTAAAGATGTAATGAAATGTGTTGCGGAAGCATAATCCTACTTTAACTTTTTAAGACTCTCGTATCAATGTATGACAGCCTCTGTGGTGCGGTTGGGCAGTTCGGCTCATAACTCAGAAGTGGCAGGTTCAAATCCTGCAACAGGACAAGTGTTTAAGCACTGGAAAAAAGCGTAGTAAAAGTTAGCTTAGTAAATTAGTTCTTGGGTCCCTAGATACAGGGTCCCAGATCTGTGTATGTGATCGTTGGACGTTATATTTTTTAAATTGTCATGACTACGATTGATTTTAAATTAATATATCTTGTTCTCTCTCTCTCTCTCTCTCTCTCTCTCTCTCTTTATTTATCTCTCTCTCCCTTATTTTCGTAGTACGTTTATGTATATATTAGGAATCTACAACTTTTTTTTTTTTTTTTAAGAAATTTGAATCAACATTCTTTCGGGAGGAAGTCAATTATCTGAGTTTTAGCTGAATATGGCACTTCTGTGGTGCGTCATTGTGCTACAGATATCATTCATAACTCTGAGATAATACTGCCAATTGGGGATTGTCACATAAATTAAATTAACGGCCTCAGTATCTGCAGATATCATGACGGCCTCAATAATTTTGTAGTATTATTGAAACACAATGTTCATGAGATATATATGTATTTATTTATCTTACATATCATTACTTTTTATGATTCTATATATATATAAACTCTATGCGCAGCGGGCAGTACCGCAATTTACCCTGTGCTAGCATTTAAATTTATTATAGTGGTAACACCGACATCTGTCTTCGCTCTCCCACCTATCTGGCTATAAAAAGGGATCACTCGGTGTACTACGGATCATTCTTGCTCTGGACACGGCCTGGTGCAAATGCTGAAGGCCTATAGCTATATAGGTTGCAACCTACGCACAACCCGTCAGCCTATATATATATATTTTTTATTTTTGTTATGTTAGGGAATAATGTGACGTGCACTAGCACGTACATCATTCCCTAACACATATCACACATCTAGCACATAGATTACATCAGACACGGCCGCCCATAAACAGTAAACATTTGTTACATACTACAAAACAGTACCACGTGGAACTCAAAAATATAAAGTTTCGCGTGACACTGCACTGCGCACATCATCCTGAGACATCAGCACAGTCTGGTAATAAGATTACTTGACTGTAAGATTATAAAGTCTCATTACCCACCTATTTCACTAGCTACAGTTCCTCTCAAACCGGAACACAGTAGTGCTTGCACACTACTGCTTGGCGGCAGAATAACTGGCAAAGGTACCTAGACGAACTTTGCTGAAAAGTCCTTCCACCTAGTAAATTTGCCTTATTATTGGTTTCTTTTATCTTTGTTGGGATTATTAATTAATTGGGATAATAGTTTATGATATAATTATGTTATTGCTTCTGAAATCTTATATACATTATAAAATTGGTACAATTACTACGTAAGAACTTAAGTATCTATAACTAAGTAAGAATACATCATTTTTTTTAATTTAAGGAAGACTATCAAAAGAAAACTAATGCATGTCTGCATTAAAGTTAGTTAGCTCCTAAGTTCACACTCATTCTTCTGTGACAAACTAAATGCATCGCAGTATTTCACAGAGGGATAAGTGCGGACTTAGAGTTGTCAAACTTCAGTACAGATGGGCAAAAGTATGAAGTGATAACTACTCGTTACCCGAGATAAGTTTTATAATTAGAACTTACACGGATGACTTTAAAAACAATAACTTAAAAGCTCGGTGCAAACAACAGCTTGAGCTAATTTACAAAAGTGGGAGTAATATTTCTACAATTACTTTTCAGTCATCAAAACCATGAAGTTGCTTCTTCCGATGGAAAAAAATATTTTTGTTTAGTTAGGTACAGGTGTTTAATAGCACTTGGTTCTTGGTAATAAAAATGCATGAAGTACAAAAACACCTTATTAAATAATGTATATTTTGCTGAGAAAGACAGCCTAAAATACATACTTACTGCATAAAATATAATTATTTGATGAAATAAAACTTTTTTACGCATGCTTGACTTAGGAAGTAATCTAGTGAATGCGCAGCGAGGTGAACGGAAATTGATTCACATAGATCTCCATTACCAACATAAGAAAGCTGAACATTTGTTCAATATTATTAAGTTGGTATATCCGGTAAAATAACAATAATTTACATTTGTTAAGATTGCGACATTAACATCAAACAAAGTCAAAACAAAGTTAAACTGGCTTCTGTCTCTGTAAGCGGTCAACTCACTTGTAAATGAACAGATTTAAGATGTAAGATAGAGTACCTATCTATCAGTATTTTTTATCTCACTTTCATATTCTTCGGTAGTATAGTGGTAAGTATCCCCGCCTGTCACGCGGGAGACCGGGGTTCGATTCCCCGCCGGAGAGAACGTTTTTTGACTCCATAAAGCGTGATTTTTATCATCTTTTGAATTAGAAGTGGCAACATGTACGTAATGTTGTAAGTTGTAACGCAATAATCAGAGGATAAAAATTAATTATTGACGAAAATTTTAAAATTTGATATTGGACCACTGTTCTATGTCTAACTACATGTTAAAAAAAAGATGCAGTGAGATGAAGAGATAAAAATATGACGCTGACTCACGTCATAAGCTTGCTGAACTGTATCAGAAAACACGAATTTAAAGTCTCATACATTGCTATAATTTAATCCAGTAGTACCAGGAGAACATAGTAACATGAAGTTTGCTCCTAATTAGTGCAACTTGGAAACACCGTGCTTGTTAACCCAGTTAGCTGTGCAGTTAGAATCGCCGACGGCGGCTGACGCCGTAGCACCAGCTTCTTCAAAACATTTCTCAGCCAACTTTTTAATTTTAATGAATAGCTTACATGTTGTGAAAAAGGTTAATTGGATTTTTTTCATATTTAATAAATAGTTTATCTATCTTTTATCATGCTGTTTGTCTAATATAAGCTTTGTTCATGTAAAAATTTAAAGGATAAAATCAACTGAAATCTCCAATAAACTAAACTAAACTAACGAATCCTCTTTGTTTTTTATTCACTTCAATTTTGGAGAATGAATGATAAGAACGGAAGAGAAGTCACTTTATCTTATAGTTTTCAGTAGAAGCACACTTCAAATATACACTTCACACTTCAAAAATATCCCATTTAAACCATAACGGATCTAGGCAACGGATCTCCAGAGAGATCCAATTTTGTACCCAAGTTAATACCAAGCGGCAATTATTATTAATATTTTTTACTCGTTTTTACATGCCGTATAAACTTAGAATTAAAAGCTGAACTGAATATAAATAATTTATTTTAAATGTAAATGACTAAGTGCTTTGTATAACATTTTTCTCCAGCATTAGAAATAAAAAAGGATCACTTTATTCATCACATGAAATTAATTCAAATCACGTCAGAGTACCCTTTTAAGTGATTCAGACTACATTTGAGTTTTGTTGTGGATATAATGTATTTCTACTCGTACGTAGTCTAAGCTTATAAAAATATGTGTAGGTACTATAAAATTTGAAAGGTTCCCATTACCTCACACAATTAGGCTGATTCTGGATAAACATATAGATAAATGCATCAATGGGGTAACTATGCTAAATTATTATTATTAATAATTTACGCAAGAAAATCCTCCCTCAAAGTTTATCTTAAAATCTAAAAGAAGATATAAACGTAATCCATTGGATGAATCTTATTTATAATGTACGTACCTTCCACATTTCTCACCTATGATATATTTTTAAAGTCACACAGAGTAGCGTTTGTCCACATTTCACCTAATGTTAAGTGCCCAATCCGGCCGAAGGTGGTAGTGACTACGCATGTGCTTAGTAACAGGCTACTTTTAGATGAGTTAGGTAAGAATATTATTTTAATAAGTAAATAGATGAAAGAACATTTTTTGGTACAGAAAATTCATAAAACGAAAAATACGATAGTCTGGAGATGGCAGCAATGGAGATACAAAATTAATGTTTTGTTATAATTTCTTAAAAGGAAAGGAACTTTGTAGCGACCCTACAAAGCCTCCGGCTTGCAGGTCGTTCACCCATCTTAACATTTTATCTTATTTTGTACGTAACATGAGATATCTACTCGTTCGTAGCTGACACAGAAAATAAATGAGCTTCTTATTCCAATTTAATTCGTCATTCTGTGACTCTCTCAGCAATTTTCCTCGCGAACTCACTTCGACGTCTACGCGAATACTTTAAAGGTATTATGTAGAAATGTTATATATATGCGTAGCCATGTATCAGAGTAAGCTTTTCGTGACGCAGTTAGAATAAAAAAATCTATCACATTGAAGGAGCGTATATTGAAGTATTATAAAAATGTCTGGTATCATTTCTCGATGAAAATGGTAGGAATATATGTGGGTTTACGAATTACGTATCGCGTATCACTGAAGAAGGTGAATTCAATTTTGCCAGCCTTGACCCAGATATTGGAGCACGCAACCGATATTTATTATATATCCGGGCTAACCAATCCAGACCTTTCCGCATTAATAAAACTTCCAAAATAACATTGTGTTTAATCTGAAGGCGAGGTCTAAGCACAAAATCATAAAAAAGTTCTATAAACACTGATCGTGTCACAATAATCAGATAAAAAAATAGTGCAAATAGAAAATTCAACGAAAATAGCAAAATAATACCATACTACATACAAAACAAATGAAAAAAAAAATCAACATAAAGATGGAGCAGTGCCATTCAACGTGGCAATGCTGCCAGCATATTGGGCACGTTGCCTACTGGTAGTGGTTTGCTAGATTAAGATTTATTTGTATTGTTTTCTGTTTTACTTATTAATTACTTAGTAAGTAAAACTATTACTTTATCAACAGTGTACCAAATTTTCATCAATAACCACACATTTTTTTACATAATAAATAGCCAGGATGGTGTTCTAAAACAATAACCAGTAAATATATTTGTCGGCGGCAACTATACTATATAAACTCTATGCGCAGGAGGCTGTACCGTAATTTACTCTGTGGCAGCATTTAAATTTATTACAGTGGCAACACCGGCATTGGTCATCGCTTCCCTACCCATCTGGCTATAAAAAGGGACCGCTCGATGTACTACGGATCATTCTTGTTCCAGACACGGCCCGGTGCGCACGCTGAAGGCCTATAGTTATATAGGTTGCAACCTACCCACAATCCCTTCTGCTTAAATATTCATTTGATATGCATAAGTATTTCACGTAATCTACAAAAAACCTGCAAAATCAACACAATTCCAAGCGCAGAACCATTTTTACAACATGACCTGCGATTTTCAATTTCAAATAATGCCTTAGACACTTTTAAATAGATAAAAGCTCTACTTATTGTTCTGCAAGTTGACATGAATCTAACAAACGTATACGAGAACCTGGGGGAAAGTGTTGTTTAGCTGAGTTGAATTAAATTAGACTTTAGAACAGATGATTTTCTAATATGTGACTTTGTAAGGCAAATGATTTTGGATTCGTTATAAATAAAGCAGAGGTTGCCTAAAATACCAAAGAGATCAAACGAGTGAAACAATGCTTACTGTCGGGGCTGATCCGCGTACCGAATAATTTACCCTCAGTCTTGTACCACGTCTCCATCTAGGTGCCTTGGCGTACTGCCAGCGACCCTGATTGTGCTACTGTGGTGCCCCCTACATTAACAGTTTGCACCGAACTCACTACAAAGAAAACAATGTTAAGTGTTTTTGGGGCTGATTGTTTTGACAATGTGTTACAGCTTTGGAGATGTAGGAGCTACGGGATAGTTTCTGAATTAAGTAGAGTATCTACGTTGTTTGTGACACTGTTTGTAGAAGCGTGCTCGTTGTAATAATCCATGATTTTAGAGACAGTAGAATCAGTGTGTATTGACTTCCTTATGAAGAGGAGACGCTGTTCTCATGTAAACGTCAACCCTATTTGACCTGTCACCTTATTCGCCATAGACACGTAACGCGGCCGTGGTATTTATTGCATAAAAAAACACTTAAACAGTAAACAAACTTTTAAACAGTACTACTCCATAACTCTCTACTGTGTACCAAGAAACCACCACCCATTTTAAAGCGCGTACACTTTTTCTGAGTTTCCAGAACAGTTTGTATTTCTTTATCTACGTATTCATGAATAAATGAAACTTAAATACCTAATTAAATAGTCTTTCATTTAATATAAGTTTAAATACAATTTTTATGTACGAATAAGCCAACGTTTGATCTGACAGCTGATGTTTTTGTGATTTTGATTGATGAGTGTTCTTCTTCAAATTGTTGTTCGCATTCTCCAAAATGCAACTAATAGAAAATTGATAAACAAACTAACTATCGTCGGTGATCGAGGCTTTACAGTTAATATCCGGTAAAGGGCTACTAAAGCCGCCTATTTGATTTTAATCTCGTCCCTCAATCAATTATTCTTGCAAAAAAGCTCACGATGGGTACGATCGAAAACCAATTTACAAGACGGGTAGCTGAATGTCAATAACAAACAAGGGCGCTTCAACGTGAAGCATCAAACTCTTGGAATATGCTCAATAATAAGTATCGGCCGAGCTTTGTAAGCTAAACTGTTGACATGGTCTAAGTGCTTTAAAAACCTGCTTTGTCAGGCTAAGGGTCAGTGTTTGCACGCTTAAAAGCTTAGTGGCAGACTTTTTGATAAAATTTTAATATTGTAGCAATCATAATTTTATCCTGCGTTAAAATAATACTGTACAAGACAACGGTTTTGGTTAAGTACATAATTATTTAGTTAGTTAAATATAAACTTACTTACTAGGTGGTAAGACTTTTCTGAAAAGTTCGTCTAGATAGATACCACCGCTTTGTTAGTTATTTTGTCGCCAATCAGCAGTATGCAAACGCTACTGTGTTCCGGTTTCAAGGGCACTGTAGCTATTGAAGCAACTGGGCAACAAGACTTTGTGCTCTGCTGATATCTCAGGATGACGTGTGCAGTGCAGTGTCACGCAAAGCTTTATATTAGAGTTCCGAGTGATATTATAGCTGTTATAGGCAGCCATGTTGCTTAACATCAGGTGAATGTAGCTCTTCATGTCATTCATAAACATATAAAAAAATCAAATACCATTACTTGATTCATTTAAAATGTTTTCTGGTTCCCATAAAGTATTTTAATTTTTATTTATTTAGGCAATCCAACAGCGTGAATAACATAGTGTACAGTAACAAATTTACATACTTAAAAGAAGGCCAAACAGGATTACACAAATTAAATATTAATATACAACAATGAAAAATGTGTTTAACAAGCTTGCAGTATACACAAATAGCATGAAATGTTTGTGTGTGTGTACTGTGTAGTGTATATGTGAATATTATATTGTGTATATAATTATTATGTGTGTATTCATATATAACATGCATCTGTAGATAACAGATTAATATCTAAAGACAGTGAAGTTGCTGGTGCATTTGAGGATTTTTTTGTAAATATACCTGTAGTTACCACTCAGTCATTAAATTCATCGACTAGTGAGTCTTGTGCAATTCTTGCAGAGTGTGTTGATAAATGTGAAGTAGTTTTTAGATTTAGACATATTAATTCGGCTATAATTGTTAAGACCTTTAGGTCACTTAAAATAAAGAATACTGAGGATCTTTGGGGAATGTCTACCAGGGTTTTAAGTGGCATTGTCACATTAATCGCACCATATTTAGCAGAAGTATTTAATAAATGTGTAGACGAAGGAGTTTTTCCCAACGTAATGAAAAATAGTAAATTGATTCCATTATTTAAGTCTGGAAATAAGAATGATCCATCGAACTATAGGCCAATTTCTGTGTTACCTGCAATAAGTAAAATTTTTGAAAAAGAAATTCTTAATCAGTTGTTAACATTTTTTAACCTTAACGGACTGTTTCACAGTCAACAGTTTGGATTTACAAAAGGACGATCAACTACAGATGCAGGCGTAGAACTCTTTAAACATATACTTGGTGCTTGGGAGAAGTCACAGGATGCCATAGGTATTTTTTGTGACTTATCCAAAGCATTTGATTGCGTATGTCACGAAACCCTAATTTTTAAATTAAAGCATTACGGGGTTTGTGGGAAAGCTCTTGATCTTGTCTCTTCTTATCTTGGTAATAGAATTCAGACAGTTGAAGTTAATGGAGCAAGATCATCTGGTTCTATCACTAAAATGGGGGTCCCGCAGGGTTCAATACTAGGACCATTCTTATTTTTGGCCTATATTAACGATCTTCCATTTTTTGTAAAGAACCTATGTGATATTGTTTTGTTCGCAGATGATACGTCTCTTATTTTTAAGGTTGACCGATCTATTAATGATTTTGACGACGTTAACAAGGCAATTTCACTGGTTTTGAACTGGTTTACTAAAAACAATCTACTGTTAAATGGTAAGAAAACTAAATGTATTAAGTTTTCGTTACCTAATGTTAGGGGGTCTCCTACAAATTTATTACTGAATGGTGAGCCATTAGATTTAGTACAATCTGTCACGTTCCTTGGCATAACTATAGACTCTAAATTACAGTGGGGTCCTCACATATCAAACATTGCTGGTAGATTGAGCTCTGCTGCATATGCTGTGCGTAAAATCAGACAGTTTACTGATGAAGCCACTGCAAGATTAGTATACTTTAGTTACTTCCACAGTATTATGTCATACGGCATCTTACTGTGGGGTAAAGCCGCGGACATACAATCAATTTTTGTCTTACAGAAAAGAGCAATTCGTTCCATTTATAACATGAAATCCCGCGACTCTCTCAGGGAACGATTTAAGGAGATAAATATTCTTACAGTGGCTTGTCAATACATTTACGACAATTTGATGTACACTCGCAAAAACATTAGCTCTTTTCCCAGATATTGCGATATTCATAACTTTAATACTAGGAACAAAAATAAATTGAAAGTTCCAAGATTCAGACTGCAGAAAGTTAATGGTTCATTTATGGGAAACTGTATACGCTTTTATAACAAGTTGCCCGACGGTATCGAACAATTGTCAATGCGTAAATTTAAATTATTCATAAAGTCAAACTTAATGAAAAAAGCCTATTACACAATAAATGATTATGTGTCGGACAAAAAAGCTTGGCCTGAATATCCCAAGCTTAACGGTATGTAATCTTAGGTACTTTGCCTATTGCCTATTCCTATCTATAAATTTAGTTTCTATTTGTAATGTTTATAATAAGATAATCACGGTATTTTTCTTGCACCGGTGTGACGTGGTGGTTATTTTTGTAACATATTCATTATCTCAACTGTAATGAATTATATACATTGTAAAAGACAGTAGAAAGAAGACAAAAACATCACTGTAAAGTTTCTTGTAGCTTCTTCTTTACAGTTGTAATCGAAGCTTCGGATCAAAGTTTTCAATTCTGCATTGTGCCGGATTGCTTGCACCAGTAGTGAGAAAGAGAACTGCTTTTTTTTTCAAACTCATATATTGTAATGGGCTTGCTATATTATTTGACAATAAGCACTTTGTAATTTTATATGCTTAGTGAAATAACTTAATTTTAAGTACCTAGTATAATTTTGACTTGTAAAAGTGCTAAAATTAGCCTATTTGCAATAAATCTTTTGACTTTGACTTTGACATGCAAATCCTGCATTTTACAAAACGAAAGCTAAGTAATTTGTACAAAATAAAACATCACCAAGTAGGTAAAAATATACGCTACTAAATTATTCTATGGCGAAAAATATGCAGATAAACAAATGTGAAAACCAACGTAGATGAATTTTCTCTGTGAATTTCATAACATTATTTTCCCCTAGAGTGGGTACATAAGTAAGTAGAGAGCCTGCAATTTCACCCGCTTTTTTGTCTACTACTTCACAGCGTTAGGATCGGCACGGCACATGATACTAGGACGCCTTGCAATAACACTTGGCAGTATTCCAACTGTGTCTGTGTACGCAAATCGATTAGAGTTCCGGCCTGCTGAACAAAGTGTAATTGTGACGGCTGTAATATGAGGCTTACGCGTAAAAATGTGAAACATAATATTTTCAATTATGTACAATTAATACTTAACTTACAATGATGTACTTAATTCTTCTTGCAAATTGTAAAAAAAAAACTAGAAGATATATTAGAAAGCTTTCTTTCATTTTTCAGAGCTAATAGACTGCAAAGAGAATATAGTTCATTAAAATTTGAGCAACTATAGTATTTCTAGTTTGGTTTAGAGAAAAAGATAACAGCAACGTGGAGCGTAGTCATCTTAAAATTCTGTTATTAATTTATAACCTTAATAGAATACCTACATATAATGAGCTATATAACGCAAATAATGCATAATTAAATTTTTTAATTTTTTTTTTCTTTTTACTCATACAATAATTTGTCTGTTATTGGATTCGTTGCAACAACACTTGGCAATGTACCAAATGTATCTGTGAAGGCAAATCGATTGTGGCTTCCAACCACTGTGTGTTAATTTTTTAATAGGAGAAACATTGCAGGGCCAGTATTCGTGTTGCCTATAAATATGCTATAAAGCTGATGTCTGTAGAAAATATCTAGGAGATATTTTTTTCTTGCAGAGTAGGGAGTATGTTGGGGTAAAATATAAAACAGAACGTAGAACACGTTCTGTTATGCTTAAAAATTCTAAAAAAGTCATTTTTACCGACTGTACGATAGATGTTCTACAATTAAATCCGTTTAAAAAAGTAAAGTGACGCAATATGTGAAATCTGAGATATTACCCAACGATAATGAAAAACAATTAATATCTTTATCTGATGTAAAAATAAGCATAGCGGCTTGAATTATCAATATTCACACATTACAACATATTTTTCACAAACTTAACATGCATTTTCAAATCTCTTTATTTATTAAAATTTTAGTAGTTTTGGTAAGATTATAAAAATATACTAATACAAATTGCACATCTTTTCGTAATGTATATTGTTGTGATATTTTTTTATATTTTACGAGGTATAAAGGATGTATGACAAGGCTTAGCTTTTATATACGCTAAATTTTAAACCCTATAGGATATCAGAATTCTTTGATGTCACCTCTGTATATATACCTTCACAAATATACAGTTTTACAGTAGTTTAATCTGTTCTACTCGTTCAAAAAGCTATTCATAAGTAGTTTTAATATTTAAAAGGGTTACTTACACAAATAGTAACTCTTTTGATGAAAATTAATGAATAGCTTTTTATATAATAGACTTATGCAAGTCCCAAAATTAAAATTTTATTCATGAGGAATTTTAGTTGTTGAAAAATCAGTGCCCATATTTGCCATTACTAATAATAATTATTATTAAAAGCAAAGTTAAAGGATTTGGTTGTTTTCGGCATGCCCAGAATGTTGGAACATTATTTTTATTTAATAACTAAAGGCATAAGTAAAATAAAATCACATTACCTAAATACACATTAAAAACTGTTTGGAAAAATTCAAGCTCAACTGTAGTGAGTTTGCATCCAACCGCCAAAGTAGCGCAATTTGAACAAATTAGTATATCTATCTATTTTATAGTTTCAGTAAGTGCAATATGAAAGAAATTACTATGTAAATACATTCCAATCCATGTTTATTATACGCACCAACAGTTTTACGGAATAAACACAATTGGCCCGGGTCCAAATTTCGCAGACCACAAGCCTTACTGATAATTTGTCAACATGTCCGTCTTTTCACGAAGGAGTTGTAACTTTTAGTTGTATATTTGTTTCTAAGGAGAATCACAGTTTTATTGTATAGTGTACTAGAGACGTGCTTTAAAAAAATTACGAGTTTGTCTTTTGAATGAGGTATAGAGATATTTTTATTTCTAATAAGAAAATATTTCACTTACATGAGCATTATTTAACAAAACGTACTAAATAATTACTGCTATTCTTAAATAATAGTTAACTTATATTTAAATAATGGGGTAGTTAAATAAAACTGGCCATATTACTCATGATTTTGTTCGATATGGGTTACCAGTTATAGGAGTAATAGTATGTGACTAACCAGCACACAACGAAGAGCGACCTGCTTACATAGATCAAACGTACCTGGAAGTGGCTCGAGCGCCCTTTAGCTATGTTAACGATTTAAGAATTCTCGTGAGCCTTGAGTTTTGAATCTGTTGTCTTGAGTCTGCGTCTTTTGTCTTGAGTCAGTTGTCTTGAGTGTACTTCATTTGTTTTGAGTCTTGAGTATTTTGTCTTGAGCCTGGAGTATTGTATTGAGTCTTGAGTTTTGAAAATTGAGTCTTAAGTCCTAGTCTTGTCTTGATCATTGACTCTTGAGACTTGCGTCTTAAGTCTGAGTCTACTGTATTGAGCCCGATCTTTTGTATTGAGTATTTTGTCTTGAGTCTTTCCTTGAGTCTTTTGTCTTGAGCCTTGAGTGTTGTATTGATTCTTGTGTCCTTCGTCTTGACCTTGGCCGCCATCACATTTGATACCGTTACAGCAAATGAGTGCATTAAATCAATATCATAATCATTAGCAACAGCACTTTCAGGCTTAAGAACAATGAGAGCCTAGTGCCTAAAATATATCTTATCTCACTGTAACCCTACAAGTTAATTATCTAATACCTATTAAATGTTTTCTAAATATTTTCTGAGATAATGAGGTTATAAGTACACTTGTGAGTACAGAGTGTGACAGAGACGACGCTTTACCAAATGGATTATCTCGATGATGTGTATTATTGAACTAAAACTTCTTTACGCGCGCTTGACTTGGGGAGTAAGCTGGCGAGGCGAACGGAAGTTAAAAGTTGTTGGTTAACGTAGATCTCAAAATTTGTATTATTGTGTTGGTATGTCTAGTAAAATGACAATTTACAATTGTAAGTTGGCGACATTAATATTAAACAAATCAAAAACAAAATTATACTGGCGATAGATGGAGCTAAACTAAACAAGTTTTACTTCACTTATGTGGTCTGAAGACCTCTCATTTTTTTTGACGGTAGTAGCCGTGACTATTTAGTTACATATTTTTACGGACCCAAAACAATTCAACTTACCTTGAACGGATATATCAAATACAAAAATACTACTACAGCGCTTTGAAACTGTTTATTTCGCAAACGACTCGCGAGGGCGCGTCAAGGCAATTTCATCGCCCCATAAAATTTTCATCATGTTTACCCTTTCATTTTCACATGGCACAGTTTCCTGTAAATAAATAATTCTTTTGTTCATTTAAAATACATTAAGCTTATGAGCACGATCAGTCCCAACGATGTAAACGATACAAAACATGGATGTAACCAGGACATTCAATTGAGGTTAATGATATCTACCCACATAATTATAAGAGTCAAAATGCCCTGAATTAACAACCTGTTTTAGATAAGATATTTTTTATAGTCCGTAATAATTTCTTTTAGAATAAAATACAATATATTGTAGAATATTTACTATAATTAATAGAATAGAGTAAATAAGGACTGACCATGTGACCATAGGGACATATTAATTTAAGTTTTTTTTTTTTTACTTCAAACTTGTCTAGCATTTGACCGCGCTCTCACCTGATGGGAAGTGACGATGTGATCGAAGGTGTAGCATGCTAGCCAAGTAAATACCTATTCACTCTTCTCTTGAACACGCCCGGGTCATATTTCGCCGGAAACACATACGTATTATTTTCAGATTTTAATATACTCATGGTGCCGAATTGTCTGACTATATCCAGTCTTTTAAGGTTTAAAGGTAATTTCTGTGCTATACGTGCAAATCCGTTGAAATTGCAACAAACATTTCGGCTGATCCAACTTCAGATGCAGTAAATGAATTGTTCAGTTAGACGATCACGTAACTTGAATGCAACAGATATAAACACAAATTTGTATAGATTTGACAGTTTCAATACGCAGTTTATGTGCATAGCTACAATGGAAATTTTCAAAAATCAAATTAGGAGTGAAATTTTTCCTGTTAGATTGCAATCAATGTTCCGTTATCACCCCCCAGATCTTTGAATCACTTCAGGTGACCTCCTATGTTATTTCGATGTTAAGCTCTAGATAATATAAATACTTGTCGCAAACACGATGGGAACGGTAAGTAAGCGAACTATAAAGGCCCTGATGATAAACCTAATTTAAAAATGTGCGGACTGTTTTTGGGGACTGCTGATAGAAGTAAAAACTAAGTAACTTGTGAAATATAGCTCATGGGAAGCGTGCGGTGACGATAACGTGAGTTTCACGCATTTTTATTTATTACTCAAAACATACACATATTATGTGTATGTTTTGAGTAATAAATAAAAATATAGTAATACGTATAAAAATAATAAGTAATATAATAGGTCTTTACCTATGAAATTGCCGTATTGCAGTACAGACTTTTTCAAACAAAAAAAATTTTTGATTGGCTATGAATTCTAAATTCAAATTAATTTTGTTTTAAAAATATGACATTCTATTTACAATATAAGTCTTTTGTTTATTGATTAGCGTTGTATTTTCATTACATTTCAACATCTTTCCTCATAATGGATACTTTGAAATTTCGTGTAATTATGGAATATGAGTTCCGTCGTGGCACCAACGCGGCACAAACGACACGTAACATCAACGACGTTTACGGAGAGAACTGTACAAACGAACGTACAACCCGTTATTGGTTTGCTCGGTTCCGTTCTGGGAATTATGACTTGAAAAATGAACCTCGTGGTCGTCCGGAAACTTTGGTCAATAATGATGAATTAAAGGCGATTGTGGAAGCTGATGAATCTCAATCTACAGCTGAGCTGGCAGCAGCTTTTGATGTTAGCATCAAAACAATATTGGTCCATTTGCGACAGATTGGCAAGATAAAAAAGCTTGATAGATGGGTGCCCCACGAACTTAACGATCGCCAGCGCAACGTACGCGTCGAGACTTGCCTTGCGCTGCTTAACAGGCACAGAAATGAAGGAATTTTGAACCGAATTGTTACGTGCGATGAAAAATGGATTCTTTTTGACAATCGAAAGCGCTCAGCAAGTTGGTTGGATCCTGGTTCGGTACCAAATCAATATGCAAAACGAAAAATGACCCCTAGAAAGGTGATGGTCACAGTTTGGTGGTCTAGTGCTGGTGTGATTCATCATAGCTTTTTACAAAACGGCGAGAGCATTACTGCAGATGTGTACATTGAAGAACTGACCACAATGATGGCGAAACTCGCACGTCTGCAACCAGCTTTGGTCAATCGGTCGTCTCCACTGCTACTTCACGACAACGCGCGACCCCATACTGCACAACAGACCGTCTCTAAGCTGCATGAGTTGGGTTTGGAAGCTCTCCCTCATCCGCCATACTCACCAGATCTTGCGCCTACCGACTATTACTTTTTCCAAAATTTGGACAACTTTTTAGCGGGAAAAAAATTCAATTCCCGAGAGGCAGTACAAAACGCCTTTGAAGAGTTTGTTGTCTCCCGTCCTGCTGATTTTTTCAAGAAGGGCATCCATAAACTGCCACAGCGTTGGCAAAGATGCATTGATTGCAGGGGTGATTACTTTGAATAAAAGAAATAAATAAGTTCGAAAAAAAAAATACTTTAACTTTTTTCAAACAAAACGGCAATTTCATAGGTAAAGACCTAATATAAAATTATATATATATATGTATATATATATATATATATAATATAAAAAAGAAGTTCATCACTTTTGAAATGAATCAATTTGTTTGATTTAACAGCTCTTATAATATAAGTATATCTCATTAAATTTTAGTCCAACAGAATATTTATCAAGCCTTTTTGAAGTGATAATTTCTTTAGGAGCGTTGAGCATTTTTTGCGTGAACAAAAATCATGGAACTCGCGTCATCATAACTGAACGCTTTCCATGAGCTGTATGTATACTGTGTATATAATATATACTTATTATATATTATGTATGTATTATATTATGTATATATATATACATAATATATACATATGTTATTATATACACAGTATACAGCTCATGGAAAGCGTTCAGTTATGATGACGCGAGTTCCATGATTTTTGTTCACGCAAAAAATGCTCAACGCTCCTAAAGAAATTATCACTTCAAAAAGGCTTGATAATTATTCTGTTGGACTAAAATTTAATGAGATATACTTATATTATAAGAGCTGTTAAATCAAACAAATTGATTCATTTCAAAAGTGATGAGCTTCTTTTTTATTATTATTATTTATGTTTGATTTTATAAAATAATAACGGACTCAAAATGATTTTAAAAGGTTTAATAGGTGTTTCTCAGACTAATAAGTTAGTTTTATACCCAAATATTAGTTTAAAGTTCAACTACGTTAGGTTTATTATTCTACTAAAAGGCTATTTCACTAGCCTTCATCTAGATAATAAACTAAACAATGTAAATGAACTCTCAGTGAAAAGCCACTTGAAAACTTCGTGTGATTTATCTACCTATCTCGAACAATTTGAGTGCTTATTAACAAATATTTTCAGAATATTAAATATTCGTTTTAGTATCTTGGTAATTTACTTAAAAGTTTATGAGATGTGAATAAATAATAATCACAGGTGTGATCAGAATCTTAGATTACACTTCAGAACCTTAATACTTGTATTTTTTGTTCTAACCTTGATGTACATCATTTAAGTATAACTAATGGTTTGAAAATAACACATGAGTTCTATTCTATTAAAAAAGATCATTTCTAGTTCAATTGATTTGGTTGCCACTTGAGCCACTTTGAGCGAAGACAAAAAAACTACGGTGAGTTTTTTCCATGCCGTGGTTTTGACCAAGTTGTCAATCTACCTGGGGAGCCAGTCTACACTGCGTCTTCCAGTTTATGATCACTACTGGAGGAGCTTTCTTCCTGATCGGTGGTCGATTGCCACACCACTGCCATTCTAACTCGCTAATTCTAAGATCTAAGAGAGACTTAAGTTCTCTTGCGAAACTCTCCATTTTAGACCTTATCTCTTACCTTTTTCATGAAAAAAGCTTATCTAAATATATATAACTCAAAGGGGACTGACTGATAGTGATCTATCAACGCACAGCCCAAACCACTTTACGGATCTTGCTGAAATTTGGCATGCAGGTAGATGTTATTACGTAGGCATCCGCTAAGAAAGGATTTTTCGAAATTCCACCTTTAAAAGGGTGAAATGGGTGGTTGAATTATTTTCCCATATGCCACGCCACGTGCAAAGCTGCGGGCAGTAGCTCATATTTCATATATCGCACTAAAATAGAATCATGAGTACCAATAATAAAAGAAAAGAAGGAAATGAAACGGCTTCTATATTGCGCCTTAGCATACTAACTACCACATTGTCTGTGGGGGAGGCCGTAAAAGCACAGACGACCTTGATTGCTCTATTTATAAACAAAATACAGAACATTAGGGTGGCTTGTTTGTTACCTGCTTTAATATTAAAAGGCACGTGATTTACTTTTGTTGACCTTCTAAGTCACGTTGAATATTGATGGTTTGTTGATTAAAGGCCTTTTTGTAACCATTAGTATCTTAATGTGTTCCTCTATCGAACTAAATCTTAGCGTAAAAACCACTTAACGGTATATAAGCTATTGTGTGACAGAATGAGGGTAAGTGCAAATTTTCGGTGTACACAAGCCCAATATTATTTTAAGTTACTAGGTGCTACATATAACTACTCTATGATGAGTCAACAAGAAGTTTTAAAAATTATTGCTTATATGCAGCTATTCTTGTGTTTGTTTCAAATAGCTTTTTCATATGTTGAGATAGCTCAACGTAATGAAAAAGGTATATGGTGTAATTTACTTTATAACTAACTCTATGTGCCATATTTTATAATGCCAATTTATGTATGTAAGTTGACTTAGCAAATGAGTAATGGATTTACTTCTGAGTAATTTATGTTACATCTCATTATTTAGAATTTAAAAATAAAGATCATAAATGGACGTACATATTATAACCCCTAAAAGCTTGAATATAAATGTATAGGTGATAAATAGGTGAGTAGGTATGTATATGGTTAGGTGTGAATCAGGGGCGCTACACACTTTGGCAGGCTGTTCGGTTCGGCCAACGCCAACGCCGTGGCGCCGGCTCTGGAATCGGATCAAGAAAGGTTTCGGAATTTTAAACATTACCAATCTTTAGTATATCTCTTGGAACAAATCTACGAAAAATAAAAATAAAACTTGTACAACAACAAACAAGTTAGTAAATCTTAACGAAAAGATTTAGTTATAAAGCCTAGAACTAAGGGAAACCAACTTGATCCAGCCATTCTGACGTTGGAATGACTAGCCACTTTCCAGGTAAGATTTTTTTCACTTAGAATCTCTATAGTGAAGTAAATACTTATTGCTTAATGTCAAGCATCAAAGAGTAAATTTGAGATTGCATAAGCCTCAAAAATCTCTCTTGGCCTTATCATTGGTATACGTACAGCTTGTTTGTTACCAAATGATCCTGAGTTTAGGATTTTGTCCCCAAATTTGTGCTCGTTTGGCATTGTTTCTGTTTATGTAAGTGATGAGATCTAACAACAGCAACAGTATCTTGACTTCACCAGCATCTGAGGAAGCTAGGATACTGATGGAACGGTATCAATGATTTATGCAAAGGTTTAAAGGGTGATAATCCTTTCATAACACTTTGACAGAATTACGGAAATGACATAGTCAATAATGACTAAACTACAAAAAAGATATCTAACTTATGTAAAATCAAAATCGTTTCATCCATTTCAGAGCTTCGATGCTACATACAGACATATTGATACACAAGTTTACCATACCTTATTTACAAACCAATGCGAAGAGAGTACATAATACTATAATTTTAGCTTAATCAAAAGTTTCCGTTGATATAAATACTAACCAGAAACGCGCTCTACAAAAAATTGTTCAAACGTTGGTTTGTTTAGAAAATCAAGGTCTCATTATATATGCTTTTATTAAAGTAGCATGCTTAAATCATGCATAGTTATCTTTCAATTTGCATAAATTGTTATGCATGGCCGCGGACCTACATGCCGGATTGCATGTATTTGCATGTTATATGCTGCTGGTGACGTCAGAGTATGTAAACAGCTTATCATACGTTGAGGTTAAAACCCACAGAATTCGCTTTGTTTTATACTAAAATCATGAACTTAAGTAATTACTTAACTATTTTGAACCTGCTTTGGGTTAAGAAAGCTATGTAATAATTACAATTAAGATAATTACGAAACTCTATTTAAATAAATGTTTCAGTAATTTTCGTCAGAAGAAGACAAACGGGAATAAATACATTATTTCCGTTTGTCTTCATTTCCGTCCCTTCTTTATTTTATCTAAATGGACTCAAATTAGGATTTCCAAAGAAATATGCTGAATGAAGGACTTCATAATTTGAATTTTGTATAAATAATTCATCAGGTAAATTGTCGTTTCAAGTTTAAAAGCAATTTTTTTAGAATTCTGTTGACATAAGTACTTAAAGCGTACATTTTCAAGTTATATTCATTCTTACTACTTTAGATAAACTAGAAAAGTAAGTAACCATAACAATGTCTAAATCGGTCGTCTATTTTATCAGCAATCACCGCAGATTTTCTATTAATACAGCCCAATAATTCATAATAATAAATCAAATATATAATTTCAATAATTCATTGGTATGTGTGCAAAATTAACGAACACAAGCGAATTTTGTATTCTATTACCACATTTCTAGTAGAGTAAGTGGTAATATTACTAAAAAAAAGATAAGAACGTAACGTTTTCCAAAAAAACCTATATAAGACTATTAATTCCCGTCAACTTTACGAGGTCGGCATTGTCTAAGTCTAGACGCACCTACATTCTTATGAGGTAAGCGGAATAAAAGCCCAGCTAATAAAAGCCAGAAGCTGTATAAAGCGACAATGGCGCAACTAGGCGAGCTGGCACATCCGGGAACGGGGCGGGTCAAGGTCACGGCCCACGGATCGATGCAGCTACGGGCTACGCCACCCGCGCTACAGCTCCCCGCCCCGCTACGAGCTACGGCGCTACGCCCGAATCTCGCCTCGGCGTTTTAATTCCCTAAAACGAAACCCGTTCCGTTGTATGACGTCAATGAATAGTATTACTTCAACTTTACCATAATAATTGGCCAAACTATGTTCATTGAAAGCAACTTTATAAATTACAATGGAATGATTTACTTTGTTGTATGGAAAAACAAGTTGTTACTTATTTTTAGATTATTTGCGTTTTTACAAAATAATTGACAAATAAATGGAATTGGTTTTATCTTTGTAAGCTATTGTGCTCCAGTACAACTATTCTATCTTTATTATTTGTGACCACTTGTAACTCAACGTAAATTATAATGGAGTTAAATAAAGCTTATTTGTGAGGTAACAATATATAAAGAGTGCATGTGCAATATAATAAACGTTTATAATTAATAATTCGTAATTTTAGTCCAACAGAATAATTATCAAGCCTTTTTGAAGTGATAATTTCTTTAGGAGCGTTGAGCATTTTTTGCGTGAACAAAAATCATGGAACTCGCGTCATCATAACTGAACGCTTTCCATGAGCTGTATGTATACTGTGTATATAATATATACTTATTATATATTATGTATGTATTATATTATGTATATATATATACATAATATATACATATGTTATTATATACACAGTATACAGCTCATGGAAAGCGTTCAGTTATGATGACGCGAGTTCCATGATTTTTGTTCACGCAAAAAATGCTCAACGCTCCTAAAGAAATTATCACTTCAAAAAGGCTTGATAATTATTCTGTTGGACTAAAATTTAATGAGATATACTTATATTATAAGAGCTGTTAAATCAAACAAATTGATTCATTTCAAAAGTGATGAGCTTCTTTTTTATTATTATTATTTATGTTTGATTTTATAAAATAATAACGGACTCAAAATGATTTTAAAAGGTTTAATAGGTGTTTCTCAGACTAATAAGTTAGTTTTATACCCAAATATTAGTTTAAAGTTCAACTACGTTAGGTTTATTATTCTACTAAAAGGCTATTTCACTAGCCTTCATCTAGATAATAAACTAAACAATGTAAATGAACTCTCAGTGAAAAGCCACTTGAAAACTTCGTGTGATTTATCTACCTATCTCGAACAATTTGAGTGCTTATTAACAAATATTTTCAGAATATTAAATATTCGTTTTAGTATCTTGGTAATTTACTTAAAAGTTTATGAGATGTGAATAAATAATAATCACAGGTGTGATCAGAATCTTAGATTACACTTCAGAACCTTAATACTTGTATTTTTTGTTCTAACCTTGATGTACATCATTTAAGTATAACTAATGGTTTGAAAATAACACATGAGTTCTATTCTATTAAAAAAGATCATTTCTAGTTCAATTGATTTGGTTGCCACTTGAGCCACTTTGAGCGAAGACAAAAAAACTACGGTGAGTTTTTTCCATGCCGTGGTTTTGACCAAGTTGTCAATCTACCTGGGGAGCCAGTCTACACTGCGTCTTCCAGTTTATGATCACTACTGGAGGAGCTTTCTTCCTGATCGGTGGTCGATTGCCACACCACTGCCATTCTAACTCGCTAATTCTAAGATCTAAGAGAGACTTAAGTTCTCTTGCGAAACTCTCCATTTTAGACCTTATCTCTTACCTTTTTCATGAAAAAAGCTTATCTAAATATATATAACTCAAAGGGGACTGACTGATAGTGATCTATCAACGCACAGCCCAAACCACTTTACGGATCTTGCTGAAATTTGGCATGCAGGTAGATGTTATTACGTAGGCATCCGCTAAGAAAGGATTTTTCGAAATTCCACCTTTAAAAGGGTGAAATGGGTGGTTGAATTATTTTCCCATATGCCACGCCACGTGCAAAGCTGCGGGCAGTAGCTCATATTTCATATATCGCACTAAAATAGAATCATGAGTACCAATAATAAAAGAAAAGAAGGAAATGAAACGGCTTCTATATTGCGCCTTAGCATACTAACTACCACATTGTCTGTGGGGGAGGCCGTAAAAGCACAGACGACCTTGATTGCTCTATTTATAAACAAAATACAGAACATTAGGGTGGCTTGTTTGTTACCTGCTTTAATATTAAAAGGCACGTGATTTACTTTTGTTGACCTTCTAAGTCACGTTGAATATTGATGGTTTGTTGATTAAAGGCCTTTTTGTAACCATTAGTATCTTAATGTGTTCCTCTATCGAACTAAATCTTAGCGTAAAAACCACTTAACGGTATATAAGCTATTGTGTGACAGAATGAGGGTAAGTGCAAATTTTCGGTGTACACAAGCCCAATATTATTTTAAGTTACTAGGTGCTACATATAACTACTCTATGATGAGTCAACAAGAAGTTTTAAAAATTATTGCTTATATGCAGCTATTCTTGTGTTTGTTTCAAATAGCTTTTTCATATGTTGAGATAGCTCAACGTAATGAAAAAGGTATATGGTGTAATTTACTTTATAACTAACTCTATGTGCCATATTTTATAATGCCAATTTATGTATGTAAGTTGACTTAGCAAATGAGTAATGGATTTACTTCTGAGTAATTTATGTTACATCTCATTATTTAGAATTTAAAAATAAAGATCATAAATGGACGTACATATTATAACCCCTAAAAGCTTGAATATAAATGTATAGGTGATAAATAGGTGAGTAGGTATGTATATGGTTAGGTGTGAATCAGGGGCGCTACACACTTTGGCAGGCTGTTCGGTTCGGCCAACGCCAACGCCGTGGCGCCGGCTCTGGAATCGGATCAAGAAAGGTTTCGGAATTTTAAACATTACCAATCTTTAGTATATCTCTTGGAACAAATCTACGAAAAATAAAAATAAAACTTGTACAACAACAAACAAGTTAGTAAATCTTAACGAAAAGATTTAGTTATAAAGCCTAGAACTAAGGGAAACCAACTTGATCCAGCCATTCTGACGTTGGAATGACTAGCCACTTTCCAGGTAAGATTTTTTTCACTTAGAATCTCTATAGTGAAGTAAATACTTATTGCTTAATGTCAAGCATCAAAGAGTAAATTTGAGATTGCATAAGCCTCAAAAATCTCTCTTGGCCTTATCATTGGTATACGTACAGCTTGTTTGTTACCAAATGATCCTGAGTTTAGGATTTTGTCCCCAAATTTGTGCTCGTTTGGCATTGTTTCTGTTTATGTAAGTGATGAGATCTAACAACAGCAACAGTATCTTGACTTCACCAGCATCTGAGGAAGCTAGGATACTGATGGAACGGTATCAATGATTTATGCAAAGGTTTAAAGGGTGATAATCCTTTCATAACACTTTGACAGAATTACGGAAATGACATAGTCAATAATGACTAAACTACAAAAAAGATATCTAACTTATGTAAAATCAAAATCGTTTCATCCATTTCAGAGCTTCGATGCTACATACAGACATATTGATACACAAGTTTACCATACCTTATTTACAAACCAATGCGAAGAGAGTACATAATACTATAATTTTAGCTTAATCAAAAGTTTCCGTTGATATAAATACTAACCAGAAACGCGCTCTACAAAAAATTGTTCAAACGTTGGTTTGTTTAGAAAATCAAGGTCTCATTATATATGCTTTTATTAAAGTAGCATGCTTAAATCATGCATAGTTATCTTTCAATTTGCATAAATTGTTATGCATGGCCGCGGACCTACATGCCGGATTGCATGTATTTGCATGTTATATGCTGCTGGTGACGTCAGAGTATGTAAACAGCTTATCATACGTTGAGGTTAAAACCCACAGAATTCGCTTTGTTTTATACTAAAATCATGAACTTAAGTAATTACTTAACTATTTTGAACCTGCTTTGGGTTAAGAAAGCTATGTAATAATTACAATTAAGATAATTACGAAACTCTATTTAAATAAATGTTTCAGTAATTTTCGTCAGAAGAAGACAAACGGGAATAAATACATTATTTCCGTTTGTCTTCATTTCCGTCCCTTCTTTATTTTATCTAAATGGACTCAAATTAGGATTTCCAAAGAAATATGCTGAATGAAGGACTTCATAATTTGAATTTTGTATAAATAATTCATCAGGTAAATTGTCGTTTCAAGTTTAAAAGCAATTTTTTTAGAATTCTGTTGACATAAGTACTTAAAGCGTACATTTTCAAGTTATATTCATTCTTACTACTTTAGATAAACTAGAAAAGTAAGTAACCATAACAATGTCTAAATCGGTCGTCTATTTTATCAGCAATCACCGCAGATTTTCTATTAATACAGCCCAATAATTCATAATAATAAATCAAATATATAATTTCAATAATTCATTGGTATGTGTGCAAAATTAACGAACACAAGCGAATTTTGTATTCTATTACCACATTTCTAGTAGAGTAAGTGGTAATATTACTAAAAAAAAGATAAGAACGTAACGTTTTCCAAAAAAACCTATATAAGACTATTAATTCCCGTCAACTTTACGAGGTCGGCATTGTCTAAGTCTAGACGCACCTACATTCTTATGAGGTAAGCGGAATAAAAGCCCAGCTAATAAAAGCCAGAAGCTGTATAAAGCGACAATGGCGCAACTAGGCGAGCTGGCACATCCGGGAACGGGGCGGGTCAAGGTCACGGCCCACGGATCGATGCAGCTACGGGCTACGCCACCCGCGCTACAGCTCCCCGCCCCGCTACGAGCTACGGCGCTACGCCCGAATCTCGCCTCGGCGTTTTAATTCCCTAAAACGAAACCCGTTCCGTTGTATGACGTCAATGAATAGTATTACTTCAACTTTACCATAATAATTGGCCAAACTATGTTCATTGAAAGCAACTTTATAAATTACAATGGAATGATTTACTTTGTTGTATGGAAAAACAAGTTGTTACTTATTTTTAGATTATTTGCGTTTTTACAAAATAATTGACAAATAAATGGAATTGGTTTTATCTTTGTAAGCTATTGTGCTCCAGTACAACTATTCTATCTTTATTATTTGTGACCACTTGTAACTCAACGTAAATTATAATGGAGTTAAATAAAGCTTATTTGTGAGGTAACAATATATAAAGAGTGCATGTGCAATATAATAAACGTTAAGTGCAAAATCTTAGTTTTAAAAAACGTTTTTAAATCCTGGCAATAATTATATTGCACATCTTATCCTAGCTGTAACAGACTATTTGAACCCAATTCACACATTGGTAATTTTTATTAATACTAAATCTATTTTTTTTTAATAAGATCGATTATGTTCAAACAATAAAATTAAAAAAGAAAATAGTTATGCACCCTCTTTAATAAATTAACCAACAGTAGTAAAGGAGATGTTAATAAAATATTCACACATTAATTAGGCAAAATCCACAAGTAAATAAAAGTAAGTTATGAGCCTATTACACAAATGGCTTTGTAAAAAATAACACGGAAAACTGCTGCCTTCCAAATATGCAAAAAACAAAACAAAACACTACCAAAAATGAAATATGTTCAGCATAGTCCTACAAAGATACAGTGTTGGATTTCATACAACAAAACGAAACAAATATAAGGATTTACGAAACATAAAATAATTCTTTCTAAATAAAAAATCTGAACAGATTTTTCTATTTATCTGCAGCAAATGAGCTGTCAGTTTATTTTTCAAACATTAATCTCGTTGTATGTTTATGCTACATTACAGTGAATAATATATTTTTGTGTTTGAAGAAAGATTCAAGGTGGAGAATGAATTTTATTATTGCAAGTAAAAACGCGTGTCTCTTCGTGAAAACATTATTATCAAACTAGGGCATTAGGTTTTTGAAGGCATACCAAAAGCCTGGCATACAAAATGTTTAAAAGTCTTCCAGTTGTCATAGAAATAATTTAAAGTAACGGTTCTTCAACCGCTATAATTATAAGCATTCGACCCAACTTTTTTAACGGTCTCTTCGTCGGTTGGCCTCATTTCTGATTCTATTAATTTTAGCCATTCACGCAAATTATAGACGTTCAACCCCTTTTTGAAATTGCACATTCTACAGTTATTTTTGCCTACCACAGTTTGTGGGTGCCTTCACTGACTTTTATAACGTCAGTTAAACGAGTGATTACACACACGAAAAATTAAACCAGTTTCGATTTTTTTAAGCCTGCCTTTATCAGATAATTAGACATTATGATTTGTGAAATTCACATTTTGTTTACTTTAAAAACATTACTAAAAGTATGAGCGCTATAGTTATTATAATAATTTAAATTATAGAGCTTAAAATACCTTTTTTCCAGTGAGAAATGACCTAATAATATTATTAATAATACCATTTACAGTTCTATAATTAGAAAAGCGTAGTTTAATAACTCCTGTAGCATGTTAGAGCTGTGACGGCCGTGAAAATGACTTTATTGCTTTAGCGAACGTCTACCTCTTACGTTCTAGCGGTCATGGCCGCGATACAGCCGCAGCATTGAATACGGGACGTCCGCTCACCCCGAGAGCTTGCGCTAAAATGGCATTTTACTCAGAGTAGCGAGCAAGCGAACGGGTGAAGGGGGAATGTTTACCCTCCTACTCTCTGCCCGTGCCAGCTGAGCAGCGGCACGCTATATTTAGGTTGCGCTGTAAATATTCGGTCCAAGTACGGAAAGCCTCCCACCTCCCCACGGAGTCTGAGGTGGGGAGGTGGAGAAGGAAGGTACGCTCTGCGCTACATAAGCGGGTAAAAGTTGAAAGTTCACCAGCGCCCCGCACACGAGTTCGCGCTGTTAGGGAACGCTTCTTTATTTAAATTCTATTGCAACTTGTCCGTTATTGTACTCTCAGCTGAATTCGCGATGCCGGCTCTAATTTTTCAATGTTGACAGAGGGACTTTCCGACTTTTTCTGTTAAAAAAAAACTTACCCAATCGTTTGCTGGATTTCAATTTCATGTTGTTGAATTCCGACACGTTCTCAGTGAGGGCCTTTATGGTTATTGCAGATGCGGTCCAATTTGTTCAGAACAAGGTTCGAGAATTACTATTGTGGAAATGATTCGCCGAACGGCTACTGATGTGGAACGGGCTCTCTCAGTAAAATTGAAACGGATTACTTCCACAGCTGATGGGCGGCTTGCGTGGATGTGTAATTCGCGATGTCATCATCATTTACATTTGTCATGCTCGAGTGGCGTGTGTAAAACTGGGGTGGGTAAAACACGTAATCAATACAACAAAACTTGTTACGGTAATATTTTAGACATCTTTGATGAAACAGTGGAAGTCGTTGATTTCGAATCCTCTAACATTTTTTCAGACGCATCTGGATAAGCAGAGTACGAATACTTCGTAGAGAATGTTGCCGAATCGTTATCATTATTGAACATCGGGAATGCTTTAGTGTAATCAAAGTCTGGTTCCTCTTCTTTGTGATACTTTTCCCTTTGGTGTTTGGGATCATAGAATTTGACGATATTAAAAGTAGTGGATGTTCCTCCGAACGCCACTCTGTCTTGGTAGCTGGTCACCGCAAGTATTGTGCCCATGGCAGGGTAAGAACAAGTGATATAGCGATTATGGAGATTGATTACTTCGACGCAGTTGGTCCCACTTCCGCCTATAATAGCGTATTTACCTTTGCGGTTGAACTGAAAAAGAAATAAAACTTAAAATAGGTAATTTTCCCACACTGCATAAACCCTTTACTTGAGCGATATGATGTGGTAAGAGAAATATACCTGTTTGCACTAAAGAGCTTCTTAGTTTGCACTTATCCGTCTATGACGTACCTACTGCAATATATTTGGGTACGTCATGGAAAGATAATTACGAACTTTAGAGCTGTCAATATTTAGTGCAGACGGGCGTATTCTTATAAGTTAAGATACAAATTAAAATATAAGGCCGTATTATGTAGGTATTATAATGTTAACTGCAGATAACTAGCAACTGTTACTTTTTGAACACAATAAGATAGGTAAGTTGTTTGAAAATGGCAAGAATATTTAGAATATAGATATATAGCTTTAGCTTGATTATGACAAAAATTAACGAAACAATAAAGGATAAACATAAAAGTTTATTACAAAGACGCAGGTACCGGTACAGAACATCAACACCCGACTTACATTAAAACAACCAACAGAGATATCACAACTTCTGTTAAACAACTAAAACATAACGATTGTCATGAAAACCTTACCACAAACGCATAAAATCCTACAATCTGACCCGAACTAACCAAATTACCTGGGACCATACCATTACAGGGCGGCTGTTTAAGAAAAACAAACTACCCTAAAGTTTTGTTTTACTTTGTCGGTACCACGAAATCACGCCTCAACTTACAAGATTTTTTGGAGTTTGGTAACAGATTCTTAGCAAAGTTTTGCATTTGGAAGGTTGTTCTTGTTTGACTTATTGAATCTGTTATGTAAGACTGCAAAGACTGTTCCTCGCAGTTATATTTCATCGGAACATTTATAGCATCGCCAATACTTAATACTGATGATATTACTATAACCAAATTTTCTCAATAACTACCATTGGAGGTATAATAAATTGATGCTTTTTACTATTACCAATTGTATGTTATACTAATACTAGCTTATAATTGTCACTTTTCATAGTTAGTTCCTGGGTTCTTAGATACAGGGAATCCTAGTTAGGCTCCAAGATATACGTGTCTGATCGTTGGGCGTTATTTATTATTCTTTATTTTATTTATAATCAAATAAAGAACATCACAATAATATTGCTGTAGCATAGGAACATTCGGTCAGTATTATCATCAATATTATGACTGATATTAAATTTCTGGAGTAACCCCTTGGAAGCCCGATATGTTCTTAGCAGCACGCGAATTCTCTCAAATAACAACCAAGGTTTATTCAACGGTAATTGTATTTTCTTACTAAACACTGTGTACACATGAAACTTTGCCGAAACACGATAAGTTACGTTGTTATAGCAAAGTATTAAATTCGTACCAGCTCACCTTTTATTTTGATAAAACGTGAACTTTGTACGAATAAAAACATTAATTTTGATGTAGGTTGGCTGTTGTGTTAAGAATAACTTTTTAATTAACGAGTTATAAAAATAACTAGCAACCCCTCATAGTTTCAGATTGTATGAAGCGTGTATGAACACGCCCGGCCTACATAGTTTAGCCGACGAAGCATAAGTTGGTAATAAGCTACTGCAGTCATCGTGTAGAAGCCGAGTAATATACTTGTGCGCTGCAAAACCATCTTTCATTGTCAAAATGGTGCATCATCAACCTAAGGTCTAAACAACCTTTACATGACGATCCTGCCAGCGCCACCTAAACGACTTTTACAAGCTTGTTGGGGCTACATTTTCAATAGATTTTTACCTTCACCCTAAATTCATAAAAAGAAGACTCCTATGCTGACTAAAATATTATGTACTATTTTAATATGTATTTTTTTATTGTATGATAGGTTTGTGTTTGCCCACTATTTTCACGTGATGATAAGTGACGACATCGCAAGTGTGTTCATCCTATAAGTGACGATGTCGGCACTTATAGGATGAACACACTTGCCTAGAAGATACCTGTTCACTCTTGATTTGTAGGGACGCCAGTTCTCATGTAATTAGAAAGTTTGTGAATTGTGTACTTACATCAGTGGAATGCCAGTACTTGCAAGCGTAAATATATTCTCCATCGACGTTGGGTCTCCGATTTTGAGCCCTTATGATGGAAAGCCTCTTCCTGGCAACAAGGTCCCAAACTGTGAGGGCCTCCGTAGGCTGCCAACTGCCTGCTAGGCAGTGGTCACGCTGGAAAAGTGTCAACCAAAGCAGTATTCATTATCTATTATATCTTTGAAAAATATTTCAAATCATGTCTTACTTATTCATAAATACTCGTTAAGTTTGTCTGTTTTCCCGTCAGTGAAAAGTTGACAAAAGTAATTTATAGCACAGAAAAACCTTCGAGTTTTTATGAATAGGTAACCTAATTTTAAGTTTATGAATGTTTGAAAAGCATTAATTTTATAAACCAAATATAAAAATTAAACGTTGGTAAATAAAATAAGGACAATCATGATGATATAGAAATAATATGTGTAGTGTTTGCGCGGAATCAGGTTAAATATTTCTGTAACATTTCACGTCTGAGTAAATTGTATAAATGGTGATAAAACTTTTTTTGAGGTTATATATTGTAATAGGCTTGCTATATAATAATATAAAATTAAAAAGTGCTTAGATGATAATAATAATTAACACTTTACACACAGTGCTTAATGTTCATTATTACCATTAAGCAATTTGTAATTTTCTTAGTACAATAACTTAAAGTAAGTATTATAAGTAAAATCATGTTGACTTGTAAGGTGTAAAATAGCCTAATTCTAATTCTATTTGAGGGTTGTAAGGCCTGCACTGACGGCATTTCCCCCTACAAGCATTTAACCAAGCCAGCCAAGCCTGGCCTGTTTGCAATAAAATTCTTTGACTTTGACTAAGGACAAACTGTCGTTTATATTTCAGGCCTTAAATTTCCACACAAATGACACAAAATAGTATCCATATTTATATTAAACAGTGTCCTTTCCGTATCTCAGTATTTTATGAATAATAAAGAAAAAGGAGGTCTCTTCCTAAAATATATCGATCATAAAGTTTTACCCGTTTCCATCAGAGAGTACTTTTTTATCAGACACACGATTTGATTGACGGTACGAGTACTTACAAACAAAACTGGGGAAAATGTAAAAATCGTATAAAATATTTGGTAGTACTCATAGTTTATTACTTTTATTTTACCCAATTCTTTTTACATCAAAGCAAAATTCAGACTGCCATCCATTTTCCATGAATCCGTGCTTGTTATTTTATTTTTGATATCTGGAACCAAAGCCAAAATCCGTAGTGTTTGATTCATCCGCGTACACTTTATAAAGTAAAATAAATAAAAATACAGCTAGTGACGGACGGCACCCATCAAACGGACATAGAGATAGACGCCATTTTATTCCATGTTAGAGCGTCCGATGAATGAAACGGAACTGTTCATTCGGAAATCTCATTTCGTACACTATGTGAGCTGCTACAGCTCGTACAGCATAGCAAACTAACAGTGGAATTTTCTCCCAAAATCTATAATTCAGCTTTCACACAGAGATCGACTGTTAAATTCTTTTTTTACTTTTAGAAACAGTTGTTGGAAAAACACCTAACTGAACAGCATTTCAATCCAGTTGTTTATGAAAATTCTGTCAGGTGTAATTTTGGCGCGACTTTTTGTAGTTAACCACTTACAATCGAAAAAGTTAAAAGTAAGGTTATTTTTCTATTTTCTATCTTATATTCTGTCTAAAAAACCTTTTGGTGACAAAAAAATCATTTAGTGCAGAAGTAAAGGTGTTATTAGTATCCTTATTAAAAAACAAGAACCATTTGAAGATAAGCAAATCGATGATTACAAATATATCACTTCGGCACTGTTATACCTAATTAACATTTCACACAAGGAAGCCTTGTATGCTGTGTATGTTGTTAAAATTGTTTATAAGATCTAAATCACTTTTTATTTCCATTTTTATAAAAATCATACTCACGAATAATACAAATAACGCGTTGCTCAAAGCAAGGTAACCGTTTGATTACACGATTCAGACATTCAGAATCTAGCCTCAGATACTACTTTTGTGATGTTATGAAATATGATACGCACAGTGGCTGAATCATCCCCTAGAGCAGCCCCTATCTTGACTATGAATTTCAATGAAGTGTTTTTATACAAATTCAACGTAAATTTGATGTTAGATCTATTATGTAGAGATATTTCACTTCACTTGGCTAGTATGCTTGACTTTTGATTTCATTGCCACTTCCCATCAGGTAAGAGCGTGGTCAAATGTTAGACAAGTTTGAAGTTAAAAAAAAATAATTATGCTAGGCTAACAATAATTGCGTAGTTATACTTCTACCTAGTGTATAGGAATATCAGATTTCTAAAAATGTCATGTACGTTTGCCTGAACAAAAATTTTCATTACATACAAATTATATTAACTGTTTTGAAAAGCGTCTCTTAAAATCAAACGTCACTTAAACCATCTCACCTTTTCATAGAGTCAACATATAAAAGTATATTAAACATTTATTTTAGTGACTGGCTTGTCTTAGATATATTTGTATTGTGTCAGCATAATAATGCTCGAAAAGGCTCTTCGCTAAACATTGTAAATAAGATATCATAAAAAGCTTTGGCCAAAATACAAATATTAATGTTTACGTGCCTGAACTGAATAGCTATTTATAGAGCATCTTAATCCGTTCCAAATTGTTATTAGGATATAGCTTTTCATATACAAAAATAAATATTTTTATCAGTATTGTGTTACAAGTGTACAAAACACTTAAGTGGCTTTCATATTTTTACCATATTACCTGAGTAAAATGACCATGAACAAATTGTTTTGGGGCTTCAAGAAACACGTGCTTATAGCACAAAAATAAACGCGTATTTCCGAACGCTTAGCTTATGGTAAGCAATAAACGCGGCTAACCTAAACTTGCGATAAAATAAAACAACTTTATTTCAGTATTTATTACAACCCACACGCAAAAGTTAAACTACCATAAGCTCTAACAATTCCTTTAGGAACAATAACTATACAATAATATTCTTCAAAGGGGCGCGCAAACTATGAAGCGTCAAACTTCATAACGAGTATCGAGGACGTAATCAAGGTCCACACTGCGAGGGGCGCCTTTGTATACATATACAACAATCGTCTATTTTATTAAGAATCCAATAACATTCGATACTGTCATATTATTCGAGATTCTACTTAACAATGGTGACAGTTCATATTTCTATGAGAATAGAAACATGGGACTATCTATATATAGGACTATATATCTAAGTATAACCGCTAATTCAATCAAATTACTAACACACTGTAGGTACTAAAAGTTACCCGTACAGTTGTACGTTTTTGAGTGCGATTTCAACTTAGATACGGTGTGGACGCGTTTCGCGAGCTCAAAGACTTCCATCAAACATCTCACACCACACTCGCCCCTATTTTCGAGTGATTAGTGTCAAAGTGGAGTGCATAAATACTATAAAAATTCCACTCAAGTGATCGAAAAAACAAAACTCCGGCATCGCTGCGCGCTGAGGTAGGCTCCTCTCCATCCCGGGTAAAAGGGACGGGCTGCGAGCTTGCAATAATTCGTCTCCGTCACACGCAAGCAGCAAACCGGTTGGCGCGCGACCTCCAGCCTTCCTACTCTGTGTGCTACGTATCTACGTGAGCTGCCTACGGCCTGTGCTACGGCCTACGCCGACCTTATCTGCTACACACTGGGATCATCTGTATATCGGGCTAATAACAAATAATAATTTAAAATGGTTAGCTGCTGCGCGGCTTGTACTAAATCAATCAGGAGTGCTACGCCTAATATAAAATGTTCAAAATGCGCTAGCCATTTTCATTCGATGTGTGTCAATATATCTGACCGAAAGCTATCGGAGGATTTGAAACTCACATGGGAGTGTCCTTTGTGTCAAAGTAAGCAGCCGAAAAAAGACAATTCTAATACGCCAGTGCGAGCTGCGGCTGTGGTGGCGGCAGCGTCTGCCTCGACCGGAGACGATAACGGAATGGCACGTGAAACGCGCGTAGCCAGCGCGAGCAGCGGCGCCCGCAACATACCCGCTCAGTCCAATCCGGCTATCGGTGTCGTTGCGGAATCTGATGACTTGTCTTCATTGACTTCGGTAATCAAATTACTTAGAGAGGACATAGCGGACATGAAAACACATGTGACAACGCTAACAGATCATGTCAAACAATGTTTTACTCGTATAGATGAGCACGAGAGGAAGATTGTCGACAGTGAAAAAAGACTTCGTTTGCTGGAGGAACGCGAAGGCGATGTGTTCATGTTACGTAACACAATAGTGGACCTCCGTCACGAGTTGAGTTCACGCGCTCAGTCGAATCTTAGAAATGAGCTTGAAATTTCTGGCATTAATGAGTTTCCAAACGAGAATTCAACGCATGTGTTGCAAGTGATTTCCAAAAAAATTGGGGTTGTTTTTGATGTTAACGAGGTGGATTATGTGACCAGAGTCGGACCACGAAACCGTGATAAAGAGGCAGGTCCTAACACCCAAGACAACTCCAATGACCGCCCTCCTCGTCCGCTGGTGGTTCGCTTCCTGCGAAGACATAGCCGTGATGCATTCCTTCAGGCTGGCAAAAACCGTCGCAATTTGACGTGCTCAGACATTGGCGTAGAAGGAATATCGAGAACCATCTTCATTAATGAGCGCCTTACGCAGGAGAATAGGCAATTATTTCATGCAGCCAGGCGACATGCAAAATCAGCAGAGTATCGGTTCTGTTGGATTAAGCATGGCACTATCTACGTCCGCAAGAAGGAAGGTAATCCCGCTGTTGCTCTCAAGAACATGGACGAACTCCAGCGCCACTTTAGTCCACCTCCAAGTTAATATGGGCTCTCTCCAGTTTGTTAGGGTGATGCTCATCCTGCTCGTTTCGATAATTGCACGCTATACTTTGTATTATCTACATAGCATAAAGCTTAATTTACCGGCCCTTTATTTACATATGTTGTTAAGTTCCTATTGGGAGGAAATTTATGGAATTCCCTACCCATCATTTTCACACATATACACATACACACACACAATCACAAACACACATTTTTCAATACACATTTACACCAAAATTACTCCTCAAGCCGATACTAAAAGTTATCTTGCAAATATTTTAATTATACTTTATAAGATGACTTACTGGATTCAGACACTAACATCGTCACATTTTTACTTTTATATTGATGGTTTTACTTAACGTAGTTGACGATATTGATGAAACCGTAAACATTGACTGTCATACTCTTGAGTCAGTTGATTTTTGTAAGACCATTTTAGTCAACATTAATTACAATTTCAAAATATTGTCTCTAAATATTAGAAGCCTACAACGTAACTTTGATGATTTTGCGTTAACCCTAAAAAGAGCGGACATAGACCCTGACGTCATTGTTTTATCTGAATGCTGGCTCTCCAAAGGACAGAATATCGATATCATCCCAGGCTATATTATTTTTTGCACCTCCGAACAGAGTAACAAAAACGGAGGTGTGGTTATGTATATTAAAAACTCACTTCGATCTGCTCAACAAGACGTGAATATCAATGACGCAGACGCTTTGCTTGTTTCAATAAATAGCAGAATCGCTGTGCTAGGAATCTACCGTTCACCTTCTACTGCGGATATTCTTCCTTTTACTAACTCTGTGGACAATATACTTAACTCACTGCGCAACTATCCTGTTGTTATTGTTACTGGTGACATAAACATAGACATTTGCAGTGACTCAAGTAACTCCGTAGATTATCAGTGCCTAATGGCTACGCATGGCTTGCTTCCCGCCATCTCAAAACCTACGCGAGGACGCGCCTGTATTGATCATATTTTTATTAAGTCAAACTTAAAATCTATTGGACTAGTATGTAAATCCTCAATAACAGACCACGATATTATTATTGCAGGTCTGTCTACGTCTAAACAAAGAGAGTGTAACGCGAATTTTAAATTGAAAACTGATATTGATGCTGTTGTCTCTGAATTAAATTGTTATGATTGGTCTAACATAATGAACCAGCCGTGTGTTAACTCAGCAGTTACGATGTTTAACTGCATTTTGACCACTAAAATAGACAAGAACACAAAAAAGATTAAAGTTGGGCGTAAATGGGTCACAATGAAGCCCTGGATAACTCCTGGCTTACTTAGATGCATGCGGCACCGTGACAAATTGCATATTGATCTGAGAGCTTACCCAAATGATCCAGTTCGTCGTAAAGTCTACTCCAGATATCGTAATTTCTGTAACAAACTTCTTAAAAAACTTAAAAATGAGTATAATAGTAGACTGTTAGAAGAAAATAAACATGATCCGAAGCAACTTTGGAAAACTATTAAAAATATATGTCAGGCCGTGGTAAAAAATAATGACTCATCAGAACTATTAAATATTTGTACTACAGCCAAAGCATCACTTCACAGTTGCAATCAGCATTTCGTGTCAGTTGGCAAAAATTTAGCGGACTCTATTTTGAATAACCTGGGTATGACACAAGACTCTCTTATCTCGGCGTATCGGCCTGTAACATCAATTACTCAAACTTTCTTTATGCACCCAACAGATCCTTACGAAATTGCTGAAATTATACTTCAATTAAAAACAGACAGCTCTCCTGGGCCAGATAAATTCACTGTACCGTTGCTTAAAAAATCAATGCACTCTTTACTCGCACCTCTGTGCCAAATAATGAATTTAAGCCTAAGCACAGGTGTTTTCCCGGATTGCTGGAAAACCGCTGCTGTTTCCCCTATATTTAAAAGTGGATCAAAAACCCTTCCTGATAACTACAGACCTATAGCACTTCTCAGCATCATATCAAAAATATTAGAAAAGATTGTAAACAATCGATTAGTTTCTTTTCTCGAAAAGCACCGTCTCATCTCTGACAGACAGTTCGGTTTTCGTCGTGGTAGGTCGACCGAAGACGCAACGTCACTGCTTGCCAATCTTGTGTCAAGCTACGTCGAGAAAGGTGAATGTTGTATTGCGGTTTTCCTCGACCTGGCAAAGGCCTTTGACACCGTATCGGTTGGCCTACTACTGAAGAAAATTGAGGCACTTGGAATAAGGGGCGTTGCTCTAGACTGGTTCAAGAGTTATCTGACTGATCGCAAACAGTTCATCAAAGTCGATTCTCATATAAGTGAGCTCCTGCCTATTGATTTTGGCGTCCCACAGGGTAGCATACTAGGCCCCACAATGTTTATTTTGTACGTAAATGACATCGTTGGTTCTTCTCTGAAAAATGCGGAAATCATCACCTATGCTGATGATACGGTTATACTTTTCCATGAAAAGAGCTGGGATCAAGTTTACCATTGTGCTACAGTGGGGATGGCTCACGTTGCAGGGTTGTTAGATAAAAATCTCTTAACACTTAATATTAAAAAATCAAAGCATATTGCTTTTTCTAAAACAAGTGCATCAAGTCCTGGTACTGACTTTGAGCTTAAAATTCATTCCTGTTTACAAACCACTGGCTCGCAAATAATCTGTTCTTGTAGTCGTATAGATCGAACTACCAAAATTAAATATTTAGGAATAATCATTGATGAAAATATGACGTATAAAGATCACATCCTGGACTTGTCTGGTCGAGTTAGAAAACTTATATTTATCATGAAGAAACTAAGGAACTGCACGCCTTCAGACATTCTTCGACAAGTTTATCTGGCACTGTGCCAATCAATAATGCAATACTGCATTTCTGTATGGGGAAGTGCTGGCAAAACAGTTTTTATTACCTTAGAGAGAGCCCAACGTGCTCTTATAAAAGTCACTCTAAAAAAACCATTCCGGTTTCCTACAAAGACTCTATACGAAGAATTCAAAGTCCTTCGTATGCGGCAATTATTTGTTTTGAGTGCCACAGTAAAAGCTCATAAAGCTCTACTCAATCGTACCGATTATAGATATCTTTTAACTAAACGCGTTTTTCGACTGCCTCTTCCTCGAGCCACATCTCTTTTATCCAGGAAATGTCCAGCCTATGCACACGCAAACACTTACAATAAGGTTAATAACCAATGTGACATCAAGGAATGTACTGTAGTAGCTTGTAAAAAGAAAGTTAAAGAATGGCTACTAACTCGTTCTTACGACGAAACAGAAGATTTGATATAAATATCTCACATATATCGGCTTATATCCAAACACACGATCATCACTCCCTTACACATCTCACATCTTATCAATTTCTCATACACATCAAAACGACACATACAGGTAATGCACAAACACACGCTCAACACTCCCTTACACACCTCACATCTTTTCAATTTCTCATACACATCGCAACTTCACATACAGGTTATTTACAAACACACGCTCAACACTACCTCACACACCTCACATCTTTCCATTCTCTCATACTCATCTCAACTAGCGAACAGATATAAGTAATATTTTAAATTGATTAAGGTACCTATGACATTGTAATCGCTTTAACCTCATCTTAGGTAATTCGTATCTCAGAGTCTCAAGATACAGGCTATCGCCTAGTTTGAGCCTCGTAGCAAATTATGTTTAGACGGTAAGTTTCTCTCTGTTTACTTTGTGTACCTATACATAAACCTTTGTATCTTTTTTGGAAATAAATATTATTATTATTAATCATTTATTTATTTTACAATCTTAAATTTAAGTTTTTTACAATATTTCTATAAAAGTAACATTACAAAAATACAATAAAAAACCTAAACCTAGTGTGCCGCCAGCAGCGGGGCAAGGCCCAAGCTACCGGTGGTTAGGGCTCCAGAGTGAGGAACCTCCTGACAATACGTGCCGTGTCAAGAAGTACTGCCTTCTGAATCTGACCCTTGATCCAACCGTCTAACGAGAGCCTCTCGAGGTGTTGGTCGAGGCTCTTCGCTATAAGTCCGTTCGCCGAAACAACTATCGGAACAATGCTCGTTGAGTCAACACTCCACATGGCGGTTACCTCGTGAGCTAAGTCAAGGTACTTGCTGAGTTTGTCCTTCTCAGCTTTCACGAGGTTATTATTATTATTATTATTATTATTATTATTATTATTATAGTTATGACTGAGTACTAAAACATACCATAATATGGCAGTCAAATGAAAATAAATGAAATGATACTGCACGAAAAGATGACAGCACATTAAATTTGATGACAGAACAGATAATTTCTACAGTACCGTCAACGTAGCAGTTCAGGAGAATATTGCATTTTCTCTTTTTAATGAGGCTATTTTCTGCTCTATTAGGAAGAGATAGCAAAAATATACTTGGTTGTGATTATATAGCAATTAAAAATAAGTAATAGACGAAATGGGGAATATACACTTTAGAAAGTGGACACATTAGGATTTTAAGGATGACAATAAATACAGTAGAAATAAATTTTGTAAGATTGGATGAATTAAAAAGAGGACAACTTTGGAAATTAACAAATTAAGAAGTGATCAAAGTTGACTGGAGAATCTCGTATACGCCTCGGTGCCCTGTCCTGATTACATCTATATAGCGAGATGGGAAACTAAGCAGTGAATGAAACTGAGGGCAGTAACTTGGAACATGACAAAGGCAAGTTTTTAATTAAAATACCTCTTTGTGAAATACTTACTTCTTGAGGTATAAGCAGATGAATGTGACCGCTGTAAGAGTGATATTATTCAGTACCTATGTTTACTGCCACTAAATAAAAAAACTGCGTATAAGTACAAGTCAAACTCGCTAGTCAGATAGGTAGGTACTTAATTTAGAGCTGTTTAGATTTTTTTATTCTTTTAAAGGGGAAGCGTGGCGGTAATTTATCACCGATATTAATAATAAGCTTTTTAGGTTTCACACTGGATATTCAGTAGCATAAAAGCATCCAAGATATTCTATAGGTTAACTAGTAAAAAAAAATACCTTTTAAGTAGTTATCAAGATACAATCTCACATAACAAACTATATAATTTTTTTGTAGTTTCTCTACATTTTTGAGCTATCTGGAAGAGATCGCTTTAAGCGATAGGATAGCCATTGACACTTAATTTTTAAGTTTGTGCTTGTTCCTGTACTGTGGTGTTTCAGTAAAAAGTTTCATCTATCTATCTATTTACACCAACTTTTATTTGAAAGCATTTAGCAAAAATAAATTCTTATTTTCTTTCTATAAATAATTAAGTACTTACCTTTACTCAGCTTATGAAACAATAGAAACATTATTAGCTTCTCATGAGTGGCATTTACTATAATTTTATTCTCTTTGTGTAAATGTCAAAGGTAAAACTGAAATAGTCTTTCATAAGATAAAAAGTGAGCCAAAAACTAATGTAGTGAAATGATCACAATAGATGTGTGAAAAAAAATTGTATATAAATGGAAGATCAATTTTCATTCACGGAACAAAAATATATCAAGCGCCATAAGCTTTAATGGGAATATACCAGCTGTGGTTTTAAGGAATCCAATATTTGTAGACTTAGGTATATTACTGCTTATCCTGAACTCGAATTAACAATAATAATAATAATATGTGTGGACATTTCACACAGTGCCATCTAGCCCCAAGCTAAACAAAGCTTGTACTATGGGATTTAGATAACTGATACAATACTTAGATACTTTTAATAAATGATAACCTATTTTTCTTGTTATGAAACATCGAAAGCATGTCGCAGGTACATTCATGCAACTTTAAGTAAGGCCACCCGGTGCTTCGAATCTTTGTTTATTCTGAAACCAGGAAGCCTAATATTCTATTTTACATTGAAAAATCTACACTTGCTCAGTTGCTATCTATCCCAGTTTTTTTAAGTGTGAGTAAGCAACTGTCGCTAAAACTTACAACGTGAAAAGTATTGAATCTTTCTAAAACCTCAGCTTATATAGACTTAAATTGTATAGTAGCGGCCATCTCGTATAAAAGCAGTTATTGCGTGACTGACCCGATAGCTCAGTTGGTAGTGACCCTGCCTTCTGAACTGCGGGTTGTGGGTTCGATCCCCACCCAGGACAAACATTTGTGTGATGAACATCGATGTTTGTTCTGTGTCTGGGTGTTATATTGTATTCTATGTATATATTTACAAACAAAAAGTATCTAAGTATTGTATCAGTTATCTGGTTACCATAGTACAAGCTTTGCTTAGTTTGGGGCTAGATGGCGCTGTATGAAATGTCCACACACACATATATATACATATATTTATTGATTTTGTGTCCTATTAATTCTTTTTTTTTATGTGTATTACGTTCACCACGGCCGTCTATAACAGATCGCAGTGTCACTCGGAACTAAGTTTCCTGTAAGACTACAATGCGCACGTCACCCTGAGAAATCACACAATGTATCAATAAGTTTTCTAGACTAAAACATCGATCGAGGAAACCTTATTATTTAAGTTTCTCCTCAGATGATCATCGGAATTATAATGCTATCCATACTATTTTTTATTTTTAACCTATGACTGAGCCAGTTCTATGAGATCTAAAATGGCAATAATGGTTTAGGTATACTCTTACAGGTAGCATATCTGAGTACGTTTTAATTATAGCCACAAAAGTGTAAAGGTCAACTGAAGCAATTCCAGCGATATTAATTTAAGCTCTACGTGCTTGGGCACAATAAGCAGGAAAGTATGAACTAAAAGCTTTCTAGATTATTTTTAATGTTTTTGATTAGAAAACTTCTGGGTGATCGTTATAACAATATCATTTATTTGATATTGTTTTTATCTTATCATGTTTTCATCATTATTATCATCTATTTGACTGGCTCGATAGCTCAATTGGTAGTAATCCAGCCTTCTGAGCTGTAAATTGTGGATTCGATTCTCATCCAGGACAAACATTTGTGTGATAAGTATAGGTGTTTATTCAATGTCTGGGTGCTATATTGTATTCTATATAAGTATTTACAAACAAAAAGTATCTCAGTATTGTATCAGTCATCTGATTCCCATAGTACAAGCTCTGATTAGTTTGGTGCTAGATGGCGCTGTGTGAAACGTCCATCCATATTTATTTACTATTTATTATTATTCAATCAACTCTGTTTTGTTACTGGTCTTTTTTGCAGATTAATAATTAGAATAGTAACCTATATTTATTTCGGTAGTATATATCAATCTTTGTGCGAAATTTAATGTAAATCAGTTCAATCGTTTTATATGAAAAATGGCTGCATAAATAAACATACCAACAAGTAAAATAGGTAATGTTCAATATTAAAAAGTACATGGAAATAAAACATCATGCAGAAATCTTTACCGTCGCAATCGAATTTGGAGGAAATTCGAAAATCAAACCATGGAAGGTGAATAAATCACATCTAGAACGTACAAACAGACCGATTTTTCATGTTTGCAACATTATATTACCGCTCTATTTTTTGTGTGTATTTATTGTGTAAAAATAAACATAATAAAGTGTGTAATAATCTTACAACAAGGTCAATGCTGTCACTGCAAATATCGACGCCTTCAAAAGTCATGACGCAGCCAACTTTGCATCTTACATCCCAAATCTGAAAAGGAAATATTACAACAGAGTCTAAACATTTTTTGTAGAAAAAAGTTTGCTTGTGTTCGTCAGACCCATAACTTAATACATGCAATATATTAATAATATATGTATTAAGTTATGGCTGGGTAGTTCAAATACTTTGCAGAAAGGTTAGACCACCAAGACGCTCAATGATCAAACGAGTTCTTAACCAACTGGTAAAATGAGGTAACGTTTGTTTCGATTATCATTTGGATCGGTAATAGCCACGAAAATAAATCTTTGCATTTTTTTGCACTGGCTTATGTTGTTGGTCTCTACCGACCTGTTCAGCATCACTGGGTGGAAGATATGTTTTTATCTGTTCACTGACGCGCTTAAGATGGCACGTTAAGTCATCGTTAAATCAAATCAGAAGCCTTCAGGCAGCCTAAAAGTGTAACACATGAGTAGTAGTAGAAAGAGAAAGAAAGATCTAGAATTCTCTGTAACTATTCGTATGTATGCAGGAGCTAGGAGAGCGATCCCACAACCCCCAAACAAAAAAGACGTAGATAATTTAGCCTTTTTTCATAGTACACGTTCATTAAACAGAATCAGACGTAGTTATACGACAAAGTGACATGCAGTCTGTAATTTTGCAAATATAAAGACCGTGTTTTACGAAGCACGTAAAAGGTACATGGCTTAACTGAAAGGATAATAATTCATATCATCAACTGCATAAGAGATAAAGTCCCATGTATAAAGCGGGAGGAGTTTAATAAATTATTTGAGCATTTAACCGACGACGAGTGAAATATTTTAATCTCGACAGAGTTGCTTTGAGTGAGCTAGCTGTGGTCGGTAGCCATGTTTTATTCAGTACGGGTTTACAAAGAGTTACATGTATCGTAGTGCTGGGTACTGTTGGGTTGTATATGAGTGTTTATATAAATAAATAAATATATATTTGTGGACATTTTATACATCTAAGTAATATTATAGGTCAATGACTGCGAATTGTGACTGTGGAAGAAATTTTCACCCACGGTAATCTTGTGCAAATTTACAGTGTATCTACTAAGATTAGTACCCAGGGGCGTGATCCGTGAACTTTGTATCACTTGGTATTAGCGGTGTAGTACCACATTCAAAGGACTTTTTTGACATTTTCTTCGATTGATATCATTATGTTGCTCTGGAAAACCGAGAATAGAGTATAGTCACCACAAGTAACAAGTAAGCATCAGCCCGCTTTAATAGTACTTCACTAACTTTCCTTGAGTAGTTTTAAGAGTTATGCAGGAGGAATCCTCTGCAGAACAGTAAAAGGTAAGCAAACTTATTCATATCTGCATAAACTTTTATGGTCTATACCAATTAAAAAATTAGAAATCCCAAAAACTGTCAAACAAACAGCTCTGTGTCAATATCTGCTATAAAGTAAAATAACAGCGTTAAAAATATTTAGCTACTCTCGTTGGAAACTAAACGGGGCACTAGAATTGATTCCACGCGCCGTGGTAACCATTGAACGAAAAGTTTTGAAACAATTTTACGTTTTATCAAGGGCTGGAATTCCATTTCTGGTGAGCATAATTTTTTGAGGGCTGTGTGGGTGGTTTGAGTTTTATTTTAAGGCCACAATTTTAAATTAAAGGATGAAATCTTTGCTATATTCAGCTTTAATGACTGTTAAAAGCTGTTGGTTAATTGCTAGTCATAAAGCCACCAGTGAAATAGGTAATGCAAAGGACTTTTGTTAGATTGATAAATTGTGGATGATATTCTATAATTTAAAAGATACATTATCAAGATTTATCACACTCATATTATAAAGGCGAAAGTTTGTATGTGTGTTTGTGTGTATGTGTGTATGTTTGTTACTCCTTCACGCTCAAACGGCTGAATGGATTTGGATGAAATTCGGAACCAAGATAGCTTATACACTAGATTAACATATAGGCTACATTTTATCCCGGAAAAAAGAAATTTCCTGTGGGATGAGTAAATAATTAAAATACTTTTTTATCCGCGGGTAAAACCGAGGGGCGCAACTAGTGATATTGATAAATATAAAAGATACATTATCAAGATTTATTGACTTTATATATGTGCTGAGGCGTTTATAGTTATTAAAATCGATAGCAGATAGATTCTTCGGAAATCGTAGTTTCAGGATGGCCCAAACGGTCAGAGATTATGTGAACCAAACAGCACACAAACAGTAATAGTACTCTATTTCGAAAGTACGTTATTGTTCCTTTATCAATGGCTAATAAAATATCTTGTAACATTTTTAGGCAAATTACATTGCGTTGCAACTTTTTTTTACAAATTCAAATTTATTTATTGATGTTATAATGAACCCTTATGGGTAACCAATTATGTATTATATTATGTGTTATAATTAACACAGTTACAGAACTCATGAAAACTGTGTTTCAGGATTCAGGAGGAGATAGTCTGCAAAATGTATGAACTAGGAATATTAGGTATTTCAAGAACATCTAGATTCGGTTGTCTTGGCTAATTACAATCCTAGATTATACGCTGAAAGCTTTCTAAGAAGTAGACATAATAAAAGCCTTTGCATAAGATAAAGGCTTCCACTAATTTGAAATTCAAAGTTAAGCTTAGATCATCTTTTAGGCTTTGATATTTATCCAAAAGAAAAATGATAAAAATTGGCTTTCTAAATCTTCTTTTCGCGAAAAACCTTTACTCCTAATAAAAATATTTTAAACATATAAGCTCCAATTAGGATTTGATATGATTCATAAATATAATAATAATGCATTTTCTGAACGCTAGATGGAACAAAAACCTGTGAAGGCAGACTGAAACTGATTTTTAATAGTCAAAGACAGAATTAAACACTGCCGAAAGTATGTATAAATCATATAAAATAAAAAGTATATAAAACAATAATTTTACTTGTATACTTCATTCCATACCCTTAAAGTCTTGTCCCACCCTCCACTAGCGAACATGTAGGGTCTTGATGGATGACACTTCAGTGCGCACACTTGACCAAAGTGAATTCTTTGAAGCTTCTTCGGAATAAATTGCAGCCGTAGCTTGTGCACTTTGTATGTGATTTCTGCCTATAAATAATTGGAAAGTAAGTAGTTATTTACAATGCAGATACAATTACTTATTTTGAAAAATTTACATTTATTTTTACTGTAGTTTACGCTTAATACACTTTTTTACTACTGATATTTTATTTAGGCTATTGCCTCGCCTGATGTTAAACAGGGATTTGGTCTAAATACAAAATTAAATAAGAATATCTAGTGTGATTCCGCTAAAAACGGATAATATGATCATCTATATTGAGGCGGTTTGTTACTATAATTTGAGGTTTTATTTATAATAATAAATAATAATAATAAATTTCTAATTTAGCAATAATAATGATATTTTTTAAATCTTTATTGGAATTTTAGGTTTTTAATTCAATTTTTACATTTAATACATTCATATTATTATTACCTACAACAATCTTTTATTCCCAAGATGATCTTATTATATGTTGTTAGCGGATCACACTAGATATTCATATTTCATTTCGTATTTAAGATGAACTTCAGCAAAATCATGCCAGATTCTATCAATAATGTGGTTTGAAATTGGGCATTTTTGCTTAGGAGAAACCTGTTTACTTGTGATTTAAAAACTCTCAGATTATAGGCAACTGGAAACAAAGACGCCAGCAAGCTGTTCCATTCATTAGCTGTTCGCACTTTAAAGTTTGTAGCGAAAGGCTTTATGCATATTGAAGCAATTTCAACCATATATGGATGACGTGTTTTTATGCGTCTTGTAGTCCGATGAATAAACCATCTCCCTTTGTTCCGAATGACACTGTTCTGTCATGAGCGGGCGTATCGCTTAACATCAGGCGAACGACTTGCTCGTCACTTCATTCATTAATATAAAAAAAAATGTGTTTTAAAAAAAATTGTCTGTTCTTTAAACAATCTTGAATTTATAATGTTTATAAAATTGCGATTATTTATAAAGAGTTTATGGTAATGCTGATGCAACCTAGATTTTAAATCCCATAAATGACCTTTAGTACTTAAAACCGGTAGCTTTTAGCTTTCAATAAACATAACTAATCCAGGTTTGATTATTTTATATATAGTTTTTTTTTTATATATAGTCGTATAGTTCATTACATATTCACGTGAAAGTTGTCCAAGCATTTGAACATCAGCCACGTGTGGTAAAGCTCTAAGCTTTCGTTAAGAAAGCTGTAAGACTCGTTTTTGTACACAAAAAAACCAGCAATACATTATAACCTTTAGGTTTTAATTGACCCTTTGACCAGTGACCCAATTCACCACGCAGGAGGTTGAAGGAATCCCAAGTATTATCGTAAAACCACTGCAGCAATGTTAAATTTATATCATCGTAAAGCAGGATTACGCTGTAATCTTTTATTGGAGGTTTCGTTTTACGCATACTCGTAATACCAAGTACGGTGTTAGATTAAATTATTTGAATTTATCTTTCAAAGTGAAACCCTTTGTCATTCCGAGCCCTCCAATGAGAATTTGGATGTGAGAGTGGAAAAAGTATTCGATAGAGGCTAGAGCTCCAAACCACTTCGTAGCATGCATTGAACTACGTTAGCCATTATACATCGGAATGAAAACACGGTATAAAGCTCCGTCGCATTTTCACCTACACACCTATAACTTTTTTCTGTAAGTTGGTATACCTACAATTTATATAAAAAAAGGTGTTCCTATAGCCTGTTACTATTTTGGTATACGTCGCATTCACTGTAAATGCAAAGGTAAGAAAATGCAACGAAATAAAACAGGTACACTATAACTAAACAGCTTTTTTTTTACACTGCATTTCCACAGACACCTGGGTCCGTGCTTTTTGTTAGATTATTTTTTATATTTATTAATTAAGCCTATTATTAACATGAACATATATATAATACAGGGAGGACAATACAGCCAATATAACGTAAACATAGGTACTTATTTCTAATTGTGCGTACACCACCGAGCAAACCAGCTTCCGCAAGCAGTACCCGTTCACGAGCTTGACGCATGTTCCAGCCGGAACTAAACAGCTTAAAGATGTTCTCTTTTCTTAATCTAAGACTAGCTAGATGATCATGGAACTTGATTAAATGATTGCCACCGATAGAAACTGAAATTAGAATGGATTCAACAGTTTTATATGTTGTTTATGTACATAGTTACTTTAGCTTTTTTTTGCATTTTAACCAAAGTTCCGCGATCTCTAGAGACTTGACTCACAGTCTCATCTGTATGCTAAAAATGTTACCACACTTCTATCAAGTAAAAATTTGCAATGCAAAAGTTATTACCACGACTGGAACACAATTTTATATGTTTACAAAACATTGTAAAAGTAATACGCTTAAATGTATTACAGCCTTTAGGCTTTACATTTTGTACAGATATTTGACAGCCTTCGTGTTATTTTTTGAGCACTATAATACAAATATGTTTGAATACCAAATGTTTACTTGTTAACTTAATTTAGGTTTCAAAGTGGCTTTAAAGACTTTTCTGTTGATGGCGCCTGTGAAAATAATGAATATGTAAATTATGCGTAGAGAAAATCTCATCACACAAATATTATAAAGGCGAAAGTTTGTATGAAATGCGGTACTAATATAGCTTATACACTGTATTAACATATAGGGTACATTTTATCCCGGAAAAGTGAAATTTTCCCGTGGGATGAGCAAATAATTAATATACTGGCGCAACTAGTATTTTATATTATGAAAATTACACTTTTAATATTTTTCATAATGTTAAGCAGCATTATCTGATCCAATTTACAATGGTGTATATTTATGAAAAAATACTGTTACAATATTTTTAAGGGTGGATTATTATTAACCGTAAAGTGTTCGTGAACGTGCACGAGTGTTGACAAATGGTTCCAAGTTTTTAAACCATGCCTTTTTTTTCTCTTCAAGGCTTCCTAGAGCCTTCAGTAAAATATCCACCATCTTACTGTGGCATTTTGACTAAAAAAAAAATAAGATTATGACATGACATAACCGAAGGAAAATTCCTTACTTGACATTGGCGGTATTATCGCTAAAAAGCGATAGAAAGCCATTAAACAAAGAAAAGAAGTATTGATTAATTAAGTTGTATTTTAATAGGCTTTAGTACAGGGACAGAAGCTTCATTCCGCGAAGTCACTTAAATTAATAACGTCTCTTGCTACATCACAGTAAAGTGCAATTCATCTCGCACAGCACTACAAGCCTGCCATAAACATGTGCCTCTCCTTCTATCGCTATAGAAAGCTATAACGATAGAAAGAGAGGCACTATAGTCACAAGCATGTCACAGAAGAGTAGACTCTTCTCACTGATTACGCGTAATGGAGCGACTGTGACATCGAGGCTAGTACTATGCACTTGCTGTATATGTATAGTAAGGAGTGCACCCGGCCACAACTGAACACAGTAGTTACGTTACACATTAGTCGTTTCGGGGCAGTGGTCCAACTGCTTTGTCCAACTAGTTGGAGCACAGGCATTCACTAGGAGCAGTTGTCCAATTTTAAAAATAATTGGATTACAGCGGTTTTTGAGAGTTTCGTGGTCAAATTAACAAAACAACGACGATGTTCGCACTTTTTTTCTCTGTGACATACCCAAATGCATTGCAGTAGGTATGTCATAGAGAGATAAGTGTGAACTTAGGAGCTTTCAAACTTTAGTACAGATGAGCATTAATAGCGTGACAATCTCAGTTTTAATTAACTTCAATTTTAAAAAAATTGTTTTTAAATTAATCATAAATTACCAAGAGACCAAAAATACTGAAGCAGTAAAGGTGATATAATAATATTTATGTAAGATACGTAAATTTGCGTAGATACGGTACCCCTGCGTATGTTTTTCTAGCGTCTGAACAATAGTTCTGAGCCTAAACAAACTACCCAACCTCAACCACATTAAAATACTAAAAGCTAATAACAATAAAACACCTGCTCAGAACCACTACCTTTTTAACAAGGCCGTAAACAACACGTCTGAATGTTGTAAAATATTCAATGAACATAAATTTACCGAGAACAACCCTGAGAAAAATATATCACTTTACGCTGAATTTTACAAATAAGCAGACGTTATTTGCATATTTAATAGTTTACGCGTGTAAATCTACTAAATATGCAAAATCTGGGTAAAGGAGATTTCTCTAAATGAATGTGTTGTAAAGTAGCAATGTATAAAAGATGTAAGTAGGTACTCATATATGTTACGAGAAACCCAAAAGGAGTATTAAAAGATGGATTAACTTTCTACCAATTAGTAGGTACAAAATCACCAATAATTGATCGGTTTATTGATTATTATACTAAGTACTTGAATATTATATATTGTAGTGTAAGAGAGAACATAGTATTTATGTTATTTAACTAAGACGTTGTTATTTTTTAAAATGTGCGCTTTACCACTATCTCACCTGATAGTAAGTGACGATGTAGCCTAGGATGTACAACCTTTATACAAGGTGGAATTTAATTCGTTCTTTTCCTTTAACGTATGTATTCAGTCTATGCTATAGAATGCTCCCATATAACTAAATAAAAAAGTACTTATGAAATAAAACTTAAATCTAGGTATTATCAAATTTAAATTCTAAAGAAAAACCTTGTGACATTGAACAAACCAGGTGTTTTATTGCCTACGAAACATTAACAAAGCACTCAGTTGGTGCCCGCGCTGTGTGTATCGTTAAATAGACATTTCCGCTGTCATGCAGTTATTTTAAGAGGCACCAAATAATAACACAAAATATTTTTTTTTATTGGCCCTTGTAAAAATATTCTATAGCATGGTCTGAGTACATACATTAAAGAATAAGAGTGAATTAAATTCCACCGTGTATAGAAAAGATTGATTTGAACAATATATTGCCCTTGCATACATATAAAGCTATATTATTGTAATTTTATAAAATTAGGCATCCATTTGGTTTTATAATGTAATACTGAACTATAATGAATCACGCAAACATTAACGTATTGATTGATGTTTTGGTTCTACTCGTAGTTATTTATGTTTCTCCTCATATTTTTTATTTATCTCTGAAACACTCTTTAATACTTAATAATGTCTAAGCAACCTAACCATAAATTTCTAGTGAAAGAAAGGAAATTATCATAAAATCGGTCCATAGAGCTGAAACTAACCTCTTGAGTTTCCATATCGTAAACTTTTATCGAGGTGTCGCCGTAACCCACTATCATTCTCGTTTGGTCAGCGGTTAAACCGAGTGAAAGCGCTGGCGACCGATCTGTTCAGAAAATATTAGCTGAGAAAGTTCTTTTGCGGTCATATAGAGCCTTTTTAGAAACGTGTAATGGGAAGAATGTAAGCGTGTGATGTCGAAGTCTACGCATAAGTCTACGTCGTAGATGGCTGTCTACGCCGTAGACCGTCTACAATGTTTTTGTGGCTTCTTTGGTTTTCTAATTTCCATAGTGAAAGTGGTTTTTGTCTTTTTGCTACTTGAAACGCTAGTTATTTTTAGTCTGTATCAAAAATTCAATAAACTTTTGTTTGAAAAAGAAAACTAATGAACCTATTCTGATAGTAACAACAGTACACGACACCTACTACTATGAGATTATTTTTAGAATGTACTAAAATTATCAGCTAATACCTACTTGTAGTTCTATCAGTAGTAACATGGGTAAACTTATTTCCTGTGGCTAATGTGTCTTGCTGTGGCTAACTACCAACAGGCTGGCCCATGAATAGCGCACAATCATGTTATCTGAATTTGGCATCTAACTCTACTCTACAAAAAGCGGCAATTGCTTACGTGATATGAATGGCGTAGAATATGATGCTATCCCTGGCGAGCCATAAAACTGCGTATGCAAGCATTCAAGGGCTGGATCAACTCGAATGCAGTACTTAGGTGGATCTTCTACAGATGCAGAATGCTAAAAAGTCACAAATAGTATTTACCTTTATTAACTATCCCAATAAAATAATATATAACAAAGACTCTACTAAAATTTTTATAGGGGCTCCAAATATGTGGTTAAAAAGAAAAAGATGAAGTACGTTCCCACATCGGTCAAAAATTAGGGCTAGTTTTTGCAGCGCGTTCTATTTTCGCCGACTCACAGTACTCTTTTTCTTCATGCAGCTAATTGCGTGCGTAATCCGACTACATTCACGAAGTTTTTTTTTTATTACATCTATGAGAGGGAATGATTACTAGATGGTTTCAGCATCGAATTCAAAAGGTATACTATTTTTTTTTTGACTTTACCGAAATCGTAAGAAGACTTAACTCTCCAGGTATATATAACAGCTTAGCTTAGGTACAGCTCAGCTGTTGTATCGTTTGTATTTTTGTAAAATATGACAACAAACAAAAAATATAATAATAATAAAACTAATAAGTAAATTACAACCCAATAATAAATAATTTTTAGAAATATTCTATCTTTATTATAATACTAGTTCCACCCCGTGGTTTTACCCGCAGATAAAAAGTATTCTATATGTTAACCCAGCGTGTAAGGTTTCTGCATTCCAAGTTTCATTAAAATCCATTTAATCGTTTTTGCGTGACAAACATCCATACGTAGTTTTGCGTTTATAATATTAGTAAGTATTATAGGGTGGCTATAAAAAGGGACGGACGTGGATTCAATTGCCCGCTCGCAGTTTAAATATTTTCATGATTATGAATTAAACTGGAGGTTGCTCTAGTTCATTTTCTGTAAAAATAAAACTTTAATCTCAATAATAATCTCATCAATGTGTGTGTGTTTTTTTTAACACATATTTAAACATTTTGTCGTGAAGTCACCCAAACCAACAAATAAATATATTTTTAATTATAGTAGACGCTATTAGAAAACATGTGTCAAATAGCTTTTCATTCCACAGCAAAATTGTACTTAAACTGGGACGTTATTCAAAATAGATACTCTTAGAAATGGTATAAATGAAACACATTCGCCCGTTTCTGCCGCGCTTAATAATTCAGACCGTTGAATTGAGTGGGAGCAGGCAGTTACATTATTGAAGCCAGCCGACAGAAATATGGGACCATTGAAGGGCCGAATCTTCATTCAGCCTTTGTCTGCAATGTCTGCGTATCTTTGAAGGTATAGGTATTTAACTATTAAAGTTCTCAGATAACAGAACTTGATACTTCAGTCCCGAGGTAGGAGGTTTGAAATTATTTGAATGTTTTAGATGTAAGAACGTAGGTGGTAGGTTAATAATAATCGTAAATATAATAATAATAATAATATATGTGGATATCTCACACAACGCCATCTAGCCCCAAACTAAGCAAAGCTTAACCAGATAACTGATACAATACTTAAATTCTTTTTTGTTTGTAAATACATACATAGAATACAATATAACACCCAGACACAGAACAAACACCTATGTTCATCCCACAAATATTTGTCCTGGGTGGGAATCGAACCCACAACCCACAGATCAGAAGGCAGGGCTACTACCAACTGAGCTATCGGGCCAGTCAATATTATATAAAAAGTGTTGGTAGTTCCACGTTTGATGATTATTAATAACTACACTACCGCAGTGGTATAAATAACAAGTGTCTTATGTTTTTTTACCAAATGTATTGTCCACACAAACTGAACACATGATACACAAAAAAACTCAAAATTAATATCACTTACACAATTACAAAACATAATTACACTTGCGAAATTAATAACGTTTACAACTCTCTATGTGACCGCAACTGATTTTAATTATAAATCTTGCGCCCTTTATATAGGTAGGCGACGGCGTCGTCAATAAAGTTAAAAAGGTGTCTCCCTACAGTAGGTATTATTCCCCATTTTTATTATAACCTTCAGATTTTTACATAAAATACTAAATTAATGCAAATATAGAAGAGAACTTTGTAGACCCACGTAATACCTACAGATAGCGGATTATCATCTGTAGATAATTAGATGCTCAATCAGAGATTTTCATTTGGATCCCGGCAAGTGGATAAAGTATGTATTTTATTATTACGGCCTATAATCTTTCGTGGAAAAGGTATATTTTGAGGAAACTTAATGCGCGTATTAAGATACAATGTAACTTTAATATACGTACAATACACACTCAGTCATATTCCTAAACTATTAAAGTATGTTTCCGATAAAATAGCTTATTAAAAAGTCACTAATAAGGTACCTATAAACAGGTACAATAAACTGCGTTCTCATTTTACGAAACTTCTTTGCTACATCACACTAATCACATTAATATTATAAAAGCGAAAGTTTGTATGTGTGTATGTGTTATTTTTGTTACTCCTTCACGCTCAAACGGCTGAATGGATTTGGATGAAATTCGGTACCACGATAGCTTATACACTGGATTAACATATAAGTTATATTTTATCCCGGAAAAGTGAAATTTTCCCGTGGGATGAGCAAATAGTTAAAATACTTTTTTACTGCGCGCAACTGGTAATTCAATAAATAAAGCACGTAATACAAACCTGCGGAATATCAATCCTGTATACATTACCATCCATACAGGCGGCGTAACAGACCTTATCTTCAGTCTTACTGTACTCTAATGCATAGACAGGCTTTGGTGGAAACTGAATGTTGCGAAGTGTGTACAACACTGCACCTGTGGAGCCGTGGCGCATCTGAAAATCGTATAACATACAATAAAGAGCTCATAATAAAAATACAGTCATTATAATACAAGCTAAACACATAAAAAAACACAGCAAATGAAAAAAATGTGATTAGAGCTCCCATTCGTAACGAAAGCGCGAGAGAAGGGAGAGCAAAAAATTCAACAATCTAATAAATAAAATAATTATCTCTGCTCTCTAAGGGCGCTCCTGGAAATTCGTGCGTGGGAATGACGGCCCTGCATCGACCTTTTAGGTGTTTTAGCCTTGATTAATTTAGCACATACTACATTAATTGTACTTACTAATATTATAAACGCGAAAGTTTGTATGTGTAGATGTACGGATGTATGTTAGTTTCTCTTTCACGCTCAAACGGCTGGATGGATTTGGATGAAATTTGAAATATAGATAGCTTATATACTGGATTAACACATCGGCTACTTTTTATCCGCAGGTAAAACAGCGGGGCGCAGCTAGTACAACATTAATCAAGGCGTATAATTATATCGTACGGTGGTATCGGCGGTAATTAAAATTCTATGCCACAGCCTGGGTCAACATTTTACCTACCAAATAATAGCCTTTTATTTGACAGCATCTATGGTTTGGTGGTTGACCAGCACCCCTACCGCGTAACTGTTCTGGGAATCGGGTTCGCCTGCCATCCTGCACGCGCCAATTAACAAGTCCGCGAGTGCGAGTAAGAGAGAACACGATTACCATCTCCACCAGACTTACGCGGTAAGGCCCCAGGTTGGCTCATAACCCGGAGGTGGCGGGTTCGATTCCTGCGGCAGGACAATTATTTGTGTACAGTCAAAAAAGCGCAAATACTTGTCCTGAGTCTGGGTGTTGTGGGACCATGGTCCTCGTAGTTCCTGGGTCCCTAGACACAGGGAATCCTAGTTAGGGTCCAGGATCTTTGTGTGATTGTTGGGCGTTATTATTATAATTATATTATTAACAGCACCAGGATATTTAATTCTCTAGCACTTTTTATTATAGGTTATGTACATATTGTTTTTATTATGGGAATTAACATTTTCACTAAAATACATCTTTATATATAAAAATAAATCTCTATTTCCTTTTGTCATCGCATCACGCTTGAACGGATGGAACATTTTCCCTAATTTTTTTTGTTATCTTTATTATTGGCAGAAGATTCTATATGAAGAAAAAGTTAAGAAACTATGGAAAATTTTCACCACGCGGGTGAAACCGCGGGGTAAACATAAATGTATAGGTAAATACTATCGCAGCCTTCTGCAACGTGTTAACTAATCGCTTCTTATTCCCTATTACTCTCTTACTGAACAAAAATAAGAAGAGCTCCGTTAAGACCTAGATAACATATACACGCAGTTGACCATTCGCAGAGGTACCGAGCAGACGAGCCTCCTGGGTCCAAAATAACAAATACACAATGCGTTTACGACTTTGCAAACTCTCATTTGCCTACATACCTGAATCAGGCCAGACGTATGAGCCACAATAACATGAGCTCCATTAGGCGCGAACTCCAGGGCCGAAATAAAACCCATTTCAGAAGAGAACCATCTGTTATATACGATCTCGTTCGGGGTGCCCTTTAGGAACATGTCGTTATTCTCTCGGACCCAGGCGAATTCATCCCGTTTTACTAATTTCCCGGTATAGAACATCGGGTACCATAATTTTGTGTTATGCTCGTTTCCGTACCACTCGTGAATCAATCTGTTGTATTCGCGGAGAATATTTTTTTCTTCGTCCATTTTTTGCGAGGCCTACTAGATTTTAAACATCTGATTGAATTGGAACATTTGCGCGAATACATAAGGGATTACTTCTGTCTGGTTGGTTTCTATTTATGAACCATATCCGTAACTGTCGATAGGCATCGATAATAAATAAATCTTATTGTAATTTCTGATTGAGTGAAGTTAAAATTTCTATTGAGAAATTAAAATTTATATTATAATGGTAATCATAGCGACGCTCGTCTATAACTACCTATCTATATAGCAGATTGGCAAACATAAGCATCGTTTGCTGCGATCACAAGTTGGATGGGTAGGAATTTACTGCTAAGCGCTACCGTAATTCAAAGGGCATGTCAAGCTATTTGTCTCTAACACGATATGGAAAGACCCGAAGGATTTTGATAGGCTAAAACCAAGGACCTTCTAGGACCATAAAAAACATATTTGTGCCAACCGTGTTTGATCTTGAACCATCTAGGTATTTAATGTATTTGACCTTTGTACCTACTCTATTTTGTAGAGCTAATAAGACCTACGTAGGTAAGAAGGTGGGCATGAATTATATAGTACCTAGTCAGGATAAGTAAATATATACCTACTTACTACACAAATATTTTATTTGTTTAATTAAATAGGTAGGTACATGAAAGCTCAAAGAACAGCACCTCTACCGGGTAACTTCTGAGAATCAGCTTCGCCTGCCATCCTGCACGCGCCAATTAACAACTGCACTAGTGCGAGCAAGAGAGAACACGATTACCATCTGCACCAGACTTACGCGGTAAGGCCCCAGGTACCTGAACAAGTCCAGAAGCATGTCCAACAATAATGTATTCGCCATCTTCCGAATAAACCATACAACAAACGTATCCACAAGCAGACAAATAGTCCTGCTTTATCTGCCCGTCATCGTTGGCCGTGTCTTTCAAGAATCTCTCATCATTATCTTTTAACCACGTCACATCAGCGATGCTAAGCCTCTTGTCAGCGAAATGTACAAAAGGACTTCTAGAACTTTCCTCGTCAGCTAACAACTGATGTTTTATACGTTCTTTGTATTCTTTCACAAAAACGTGAATATCTGATTCACTTTCGGATAAATTGTAGCGACTGTACGTGGGAATATTGAAATAGCTGGTCGCCATTGTAGGAATTTCTGAAGCTGGTTATTATTATCAATTTTCCTTCGTCGAAGTAATAGTATTCTGTGGTAATGTGCGTCCCCGTAGTGTTCATGTAAAATAATAATCATAATATACAGAATTCGCTCTATTTACTCTTTGGTTTTGACAATTTGAATTTCGCGGGTAAATCATACCCACATTTTTTTTGTTTCGTTTTGGCTATACACTTTTGTGTATTTAGCAAGTGTCAACATGTCAAGTCAAGTCACAATCCAAGTCATCAAGTCAAGTCTAGTCAAATCATACTCCTAGTAAAGTGGTGGAAACTTTACCAGAAGCTTCTGTGGAGTTTTGGAAACAACACGAAAAGAAACGTTTCACCATCTTTATACCACTTTCCCACAATCGTGCCTTTAGTCCAGCACTTAACGAATAAAATGCCACCAATTTTATGCATTAACACTGAAAATAACACAAGTTTTGGAAAATAATACAATGCAGTGACGCAATCTTTTTCGCGTTCCCGCCAAAACTCCCAAAAGAACATTATCTAGTTGCAATAAGGTTTAAAATATTTTTTACATTAAATGTCGAATGAGCTTTCCAAAAATACAGAGTATAGTAAAATTTCCTTGGTCAATAGCCAATTGTTTTTTTTTTCCTTTTACCTGTGGTTTTCATGTTCTGTTATACTGCTCGATAAGGGGAAATGAAACGTATTTTTGTGAATAAATTTCATTCGAATGTTGGTACAGCTGGAGGTGTATAATAGAAACAGCCGCATTCACAAACTACAAGAAAAAAAGAGATAGCTACATAGATAATTCGAACATTTCCGAATATCAACGAAATTCTTCGAATCGACTGACGCCATATTGTAATGTCAATTTTTGTGTCGGTGGTCGATTTTATAACACGAATCTATTTACTGAAATCATATTAATATAGTGTTTGTTTTTGTTAATCCTTGCGGCTTACGCAGATAAGGTAAACTACATGAATCATTGAGTGTTGATTAAGCCATTCATATTTACATAAATGAGTAATATCTGGCTCTAAACAATTTACGGGGTCGGGTGTGGTACGGAATTTAGTTCACGGAGTGTTGTTTGTTTTGCTATCGATAGGTAGTTGCTGCCGTTATTGTTTATAACATATTTTCATGGAGCTACTGCATGACAGCAAAAGTTACCATCACTTTTGTTATCTTATTATAGAAAAGGACTAGCATAAAATCAATACGGTTGCGTACGACTTATGGGCGCATCATGGTGTTTTTTTTTTTGACAGGCGCAGGGTGCATTTCTTCATCGGCTGAATCATGAGTTATCAGATACCATCGTCACAAAGCCGCACGAGTGAGTAATAAAACCCAAAAAGTACCTTTAAACCCTCTAATATCCTCTGCCCTCAAGTAGGTACCTTTAGGTACATCTCGTACGAGTATGTATAAGCTATTTAGTATTTACCTAACATCACTATGAATGTGACTCATACCAAGGCCCAATTGGCAGCAATATGTTAAACATGCTCATATTTTCTTTTCATACCCCAATACAACCGCATCTTGATTTTTATGCCCTATATAGTTTCTCTCTCAGTACTGAATTTCTCTATAATCTGGTGCATAAAGAAAATTGTTATTAATTCGTACAATATAATCGTAAACAACTTTGTAAGTTATAATTTAAACATCATTATTTACTATTAACACATGTAGTATCAGTACACTGCTTAACTGAATTTAGTGTAACTTTACATACATGCAACATGTAAGTTTAATGTGATGATAATATTAGATTGATCAGTAATTTTACTGATTTAAATCGCACAAGTGTTTGTATCAAATACACCTATTTCATGTCTTCTTTAAAAGGCAGACAATATCCAAACTCAAAGTGAAAAAATAGGATAGAAAAGAGCTTTCATGAAATATTTATTCACTTATATTATTATTATTATTATTATTGGTGTATTTTCAGTGTCTCACAGCAACTATGGTGGGTCTGATGTGCCAATGGCACCCAGTAAGGAGCAGCAAACCCTCATGTGGCAGCAGAACTCTTACCTTGTTGATTCTGGTATCAACTCTGGTGCTGCTACTCAGGTATGTGCTTCAGCTGCTTTTACTACACTATGCTAGCTGATACGAAAAAGAGTATGATTTAAGAGTAACTTTTATGATGTTTGGCTGGGTGATCATGTAACTCCTAATAGAAACAAACATTTGTATGGATTTGACAGTTTGAATATGCAGTCTATGTGCATAGTTAGTATGGAAATGTCTCCTGTTGCATTACAATCAAAGTTTCATGATCATCCCCCTGGAGGTTGATGGAATACTATACAAATTTGCTGTGCATTTAAAATTATAATAATGTATGTGAATATAATATGATAAGCTGTCCATATGGCTGCTTATTTAAACAATTGAGGAATATTTATTTTGCCTATCTTCACAAAACTATCCTTGTACTTGTTTGTATAATTTATTTAACAATAAATGTTGTTAACTTCTGTGGTTAAGAATGGTTAAACCTAAAATAAACACGACCAGAACATAAAACCAATGTAATTCAGAAATGGAGTTGGCTAACCATATGAACTCCATTATTAGGTGTGTCTGACTGCACAATTCACCTCCATGCGGGATATCAGTGCTAGTCTTACCACTCCCAAGTAAAGTAAAAATAAGATGGGTAGTGTTGGAAACATTAATTTACTGAACAACAACTGAAACAAGTGTGGACATATTATTCTTTTATTTCACCGACCAGCCTTTATTTATTTCATTTGGCTTCATTCAGATAGGGTATCTTATTTTGAATCAGGAATGGCATTGGAACCTTTGTCCTTCCATCCTTAAAGCTGGTCCTCCTTTCCTTAAGCTACAGTGATAAAAATGATGTCAAAATGTATTCCCCTTTTACAACTTACAACTAACTTACAGGGTTAATGGTATCTACTTCTTGTGGTGATTCATACAGCCTTATTAATATAAACACGAACTAGCTTTAGACTAGTTACACCATGTTTTGTGTCTTTCGATCCAGCTAAATATTCCAGTAGCAAAAAAAGGACAAAAGCTGAAGTAACTAATCCGAGATTAATACCCGTTTATTAATAAGGCTGATACGAGTTTAAGGTAAACTGTGTTTGTATGTTTGTTACATTGTTTCATTTTCAGGTCCCATCTCTTACTGGCAAGGAAGATGACGAGATGGAAGGGGATCAGCTCATGTTTGACCTGGACCAGGGATTTGCCCAGGGCTTCACGCAAGAGCAGGTTGATGGTAAGTCTTGATTTTAATAATTTCATGTTTCTGCCTAATATGCTTACACTGCTGGAACATGGGCCTGAGAGGGAAAGAGTGTAGGCCTCAATTCACTATGCTGGTCAAGTGCAGGTTGGTGGACAATGCAAGTTCTCGATCTTTGTGATTCTTAAATATGCCAGTATCCTCCATGATGTTACTACCCGTCACCATTATAAGAGCAAGTGCAAATTCAGCATTCTATTTGAAAAAAAGTCATTGGTGAAGGGACAATCAAGATTTGTGTGTGGTTGTGACCAGGGTGTGTCGATTTGAAAGTTACAAGGGCTACTGCTGAGCCACACTCGCTTTACACTTATTAATTACTTAGGTGGGAAATAAATGGTATCTGAAAAGTTATCCATCCAAAAAATACCCATCCTTAATGGTGTTTTGAGCTTGCCAGGGTAGATTTTGGTGAGCAAAATATAAAAAGATGTCCACAAGCAGAAGCCTAACTTACCACTTAAAATAAAGATAATGAATATTATTGTTGATTTGAACGATTTTAACTGGCCTAAGTGAACACACAAGAAAAACCTTTACAAATGTGTAATTTTCTTTTCCTAGATATGAACCAACAGCTATCTCAAACACGGTCCCAGCGTGTCAGAGCTGCCATGTTCCCCGAGACCCTGGAAGAAGGCATTGAGATCCCTTCTACTCAGCTTGATCCTGCTCAACCAACAGCAGTCCAGCGTTTGGCCGAGCCATCCCAGATGCTCAAGCATGCTGTTGTGAATTTGATCAACTACCAGGATGATGCTGATTTGGCTACCAGGTGTGTATTCTGCTCATAGTTCTGTCTTATTGTTGCAAATATTTTATGCCCCCTGTACTTTTTACCACAAATTAATAATATACTATGAAATGACTACTCCACCTTCAAAATGTAAAGGCGTTTAATTTTTTTTTTAGTATTTACGTTTTGTGACATTTTTCACTTAATCAAAGATAAAATCTATTTATCCCAAAAAGCCAAAAGTATTTTGCGAAGCATAATGGTTTTTTTTTTTTTTTTTCAAATTGCAATTCTAATGTCTTAAAAATAGCAGTTTGAAATATGTTTAAACAAATTAGTCCATTAACCATATTATGACATGACACTCTGAAATGTCTTGTGTTTCCTAACCTATGTATCATTCCCCAGGGCTATACCAGAGTTGATCAAACTCCTAAATGATGAAGACCAAGTGGTAGTCTCTCAAGCTGCCATGATGGTCCATCAGCTGTCTAAGAAGGAAGCGTCCCGCCATGCCATCATGAACTCGCCCCAAATGGTTGCTGCTTTAGTCCGCGCAATCTCTAATAGTAACGACTTGGAAACTACAAAGGGAGCTGTTGGGACTTTGCATAATTTGTCGCACCACCGACAAGGTCTGCTGGCAATCTTCAAGAGCGGCGGAATTCCTGCTCTGGTGAAGTTGCTGAGCTCTCCAGTCGAAGCTGTTCTGTTCTATGCTATTACGACTCTTCACAACCTTCTGCTGCACCAAGATGGTTCCAAAATGGCCGTCCGCTTAGCCGGAGGTCTTCAAAAGATGGTCGCTTTACTCCAAAGGAATAACGTCAAGTTCTTAGCGATCGTGACGGATTGTCTCCAAATCTTGGCGTACGGAAATCAGGAATCGAAACTGATCATTCTCGCTTCTCAAGGTCCGATCGAGTTGGTACGCATTATGCGTTCTTACGATTACGAAAAGTTGCTGTGGACAACTTCTAGGGTTTTGAAGGTATGCACAAAAATTATTTTGACTAAGTGTATTTAAAATATTACTCCTCACTTGAAAATTTTACATTAGTGAGTGTTGCTTAGGGGTTTCTACTTAGCCCTTTTTACAAATAATTTATGCTGCAATTCCTTTTTATCCATAATTTTTGCACACAATTTTAAAACCCTAATGTGTTTTTTACCATTGTGTTGTCTTATAGGTGTTATCAGTATGCTCTAGCAACAAGCCGGCCATAGTCGAAGCTGGCGGCATGCAAGCTTTAGCCATGCATCTTGGCAATCCGAGTGGCCGCCTTGTACAAAACTGCCTCTGGACTCTGAGGAATCTCTCCGATGCTGCCACTAAGGTAATGATAATAAAATTATCATAATCTTCTCGCTACACTACCGATTTTATGTACCGATATATTTTTTATTTGTTATGATACAACTATTGCAGGTTGAGGGCTTGGAGGGATTGCTCTCATCCTTGGTGCAAGTTCTCGCGTCGACTGATGTCAACATCGTCACCTGCGCTGCTGGAATCTTGTCCAATTTAACTTGCAATAACCAGCGCAATAAGGTACCTAATTTCTCTGTTAACTACAATTTTTTCAATGGAAAATTTGTTTGCTTTTTCCCATGGTTTAATTTAGCCTGAATAATAATGACAATCAATCAAGGCTGCAATAGATTTGTCAAAACTGCAGTGTACTTACTGATGTAGTCCTGCCTTTGACATCGAAAAACTGAAGGTGTAAGTTTGATGCTTATCTGTTTCTCTGTGGCTTTATAGATTACGAACAGATGGATCCCATATTAATTGTGGTTTTTCCATTAGCCAGCTGGTTGATATGGGATGCTTCATAGCTCATCACTGGCATTATTTACCAGATGTAGGCTCTTTACTTCTACTTGTAAAAGGAGATCCGCAAGTGAACTAAAGTAATAGACAAGCCACATTGAAGGAAGGTTCTGGAGTGTTCTGTAGTGGATGTCTCCAGGCATCAGCCAGTTCTTTATTTATAAGTAACGCCCAATGATCACATACATAAATCCTGGACCCTAACTAGGGTTCCTGTATCTAGGGCCCCAGGGACTACGAGAAGGACCATGGCCTCACAACACCCAGACACAACAAGTGCTTGCGCTTTTTTTCTGTGCGCAAATACTTGTCCTATCGTGGGAATCAAACCACAGTTTTCGGGTCATGAGCTTACCTACTCAACCATCACACTACAGAAGCTGTCAAATGTGATAATGATGTCTTATAAAACATTCCCCACACTTCCCCGTAGAAACTGTACTAACAGCCAATGTAAAAGCAGGTGACAGTCTGCCAAGCGGGTGGAGTGGACGCCCTGGTCCGTACGGTGGTATCGGCTGGCGATCGCGAAGAGATCACTGAGCCAGCCGTCTGTGCTTTACGGCATCTCACCTCAAGACATGTCGAGAGTGAGATGGCTCAGAATGCTGTACGTCTGCATTATGGATTGCCGGTAAGAGAACTGTCTCTAGATATAATGAACCAAAACCCTATATGAATTATAATATGGAACAATATAGCTGAGCTCTGGCAATGCCAGGAATCAACCTGCATCCGCCTTGCTTCTTACTGTAGGTAGATATATATTTGGCTGTGTGCTCCCATCGGTATGAGGTAGGGCTACCCCATCTCTTCCCGTGGGTGCCATAAGAGCTATCTAAGGGAATATCCAGAGAATGGGCTGCAGCTCCTGGCACATTAAAATCTTCTGCAGTCAGCTAGCCATCTGTCTAGCGTGGTGTTTAAAACAAAACCGCCTATGATGCATCCAAGGTCGCAGTTTTATGGGGGAGGTCTATGTTCAGCTATGAATGTTTTCTAGCATTTATGTAATGTGATAGATATATTTGATTGTACGTAGCGTTGATGAATAATGAACATTTAACAGTTGGTCCCACTGATTGATTTTGTTGATAATTATAAAAATTTAAATTAAATTTAACAATTACTAAAAAGTACATATGCAAAATTACTTGTAATAAACCCATCTTATTGGTAACTGACAATATATATTTATTAAAATACAAAGTAATGTTCCAAACAAAATAACTATTGCAGTTCAGTTTATAAATGATCAAACTAAACTTACCAAGTGATTTCTAATCATAATCAAGTGAGTGGATTCATACACGCCATTTTTTACATATTTCCTACTCACATTACAAAGAAATTCAAAACAAATCAAAAATAGCCTTTTGCCCACGAACATTGTCTAAACTCAGTGCATCTTTAATTTTATTATCGACTAGTTGCGCCCCACGGTTTCACCCGCGGATAAAAAGTATTTTAATTATTTGGCATCCCAAGGGAAAATTTCACTTTTCCGGGATAAAATGTAGCCTATATGTTAATCCAGTGTATAAGCTATCTCGGTACCGAATTTCATCCAAATACATTCAGCCGTTTGAGCGTGAAGGAGTAACAAACACACACACATACAAACTTTTGCCTTTATAGTACTAGTCTGATAAAAAGTTACTAATTAAATTATCAATTAATGTTATTTTTGTACCGAATCATTGCCAATAAGATAAATACATTCGCTTCTCAAAATTTACAGGTATGTACAATATAATAAAAATAATATAATCAATGCGAATATAATAATAATTATAATATGTACTGTTAAATTTACTTTTCTAAACCTAAATTTCCAGGTGATAGTGAAGCTCCTGCAACCGCCATCGCGCTGGCCGCTAGTGAAGGCGGTGGTTGGCCTCGTCCGCAACTTGGCGCTTTGTCCCGCCAACTACGCTCCATTGCGGGAACACGGAGCCGTGCATCATCTCGTTAGACTCTTGATGCGAGCGTTCAATGACACTCAGCGGGTGAGTTGGATTTTTAGTATAAAGCTACGATAACTCAGTCCTGCAACCGCCATCGCGTAGACCGCCTGCAATGGCCTTTGTTGGCTTCGTCGTCATATCATAATATCTTCACCTCCATAAAAGTTGAATGTGATCATTCAGAATTACTATTAAATAGTAGATTGAATAATTTTTAAGCCCATTTTTTTCGTTGAGTCCAGAGTGAAATGGAGGATTCAAATTCAAATTCAAAAGATTTATTGCAAATAGGCTAATTTTAGCACTTTTACAAGTCAAAATTATATTAGGTACTTAAAATTAAGTTATTTCACTAAGCATATAAAATTACAAAGTGCTTATTGTCAAATAATATATAGCAAGCCCATTACAATATATGAGTTTGAAAAAAAAAAGCAGTTCTCTTTCTCACTACTGGTGCAAGCAATCCGGCACAATGCAGAATTGAAAACTTTGATCCGAAGCTTCGATCACAACTGTAAAGAAGAAGCTACAAGAAACTTTACAGTGATACGGATTCTAGACTAGAATCCGTAATATAGCAAGGGATCGTAAAGTAGAATCCCTTAAGTAACAAGAGATTCAAAGCACATCACTCGAGTTTAAAATAGTGTCGCTCCCGAGGTGGACACTACTCATTATCACTCTTTGACAAATAAGTAAATGCAACTTATTTGTATCACATTTTAAGTGCCTGAGCACATGTTTTTTTTTGGTGGAGTTAAGAATACTTTGAGTATCACTATTTGAGGAAGATGCATTAGTTTTTTTCACAAACTGTTTATTTATTTTTCGCGCGGCTCATAGTATTATATTAAATGTGATATCATTTAGCTATCATACAATGTTTCTGGTTGATCTCTTTAGTGTTTGTAACTTTTACTAAAATATCCACATCCTAAATTCAAATCACTTTTAGTCCTTAGGGATTAAAGAGATATTTTAGTCCCTGCTTACGAATAACAAACTTAGCTCTTTTCGAATAGATGCGATTAATACAATAATAAACATTGTTTAACGGAAGAATAGTTATTTTGGTTTTTTATTTCTATCTATCAAGTTTGAAAAAAGGGTTTCTTACTATTCTTAGGTATTCTGATGCAGTGTTTATTAGTAAAGGGGAAAAAGTGTCGCATTCAAATCCTGCCTATTAATATTGTGTGAAAAACTTGTATGGCAATCCTTTTAACTTGCATTTTATTTAATAATAAATTCTCTAAAACTAATATAATTTCCACAGCAACGCACATCATCTGGCGGCGGAGGCACGGGAGGCGCCTACGCAGATGGAGTACGCATGGAAGAGATAGTCGAAGGTGCCGTCGGAGCCCTACATATCCTGGCAAGGGAGAGCCTCAACCGTCAACTTATCCGCCAGCAGAATGTCATACCGATATTTGTGCAACTTCTGTTCAACGAGATTGAGAATATACAGGTCAGTAAATGTGTACACCGAAAGTCTCAGCTTCAACTCTCGATATTTGCTTTCATCTGTCCGGATGTAAGTACTCACGTACAGGGGCCTTACCGCGTAAGTCTGATGGAGATGGTTATCGTGTTCTCTCTTGCTCGCACTCGTGGACTTGTTAATTGGCGCGTGCAGGATGGCAGGCGAAGCCGATTCTCAGAACAGTTACGTGGTAGGGGTGCTGGTGCATTTTCAATGAATTCAGGTTCTAGTAGTTGATATCATTTTTTTCGTTCGTTTTTTTTAGCGATTTTTGATTGGAGGCGTATTAATTCCCCCAAAAGGGGAACTTTGCTGCGACGCCATTTATAAACCAATTTTGATAATATATGTCCAAGCTTAACGAAGCTGAAATGGGGACGCTTCACGCGTGTTTAGTCAGGAAATGCCTACATTTTAGTTCATAACCACAATTCTGCATTATTTGTTGTAAAATGTGTTTCCAAATATTCTCAGCGTGTGGCCGCTGGAGTACTTTGCGAGCTCGCCGTTGAGAAGGAAGGTGCTGAGATGATAGAAGCAGAGGGCGCCACCGCTCCGCTCACAGAGCTGCTGCATTCACGAAACGAAGGTAGTCATAATAACTTACTGTTATGTGTTTGTATGTGTCCTGCTTATGCTCCAGTCATCCCTGACTAAATAGTTAATTTACCCTATTATTCATTCATAAATACTATAAGTTAAACTGTTGCAAAATATTTTTGTCTCGCTTCCACACGTGTCAGTTCACGTCAGCGAGAAGTTGACAGATAATTTCATAGCTTACATTAGTTTAAGTTCATAGATCAAGAGGGATTGTGCACCTTTAATTCGTGGTCTTTACAAGTCTAACTGAAAGTGCTGTTATTTTACTTACGCCATTGCAAAATATTCAATCTATTTTCTTTTTCTTATAATTGTTTGAACCGTGGTATTTCGATGCTATTGCAAGACCATGGGTCATATCAGATAAATGTATTTGCACTTCTGGATCTCTAATTCCTACTTAAAATCAAAGATATAATTTTATAAGAGTACATCTATTTCTATTGCATTTTTTTATGTTACACACTCATTTATTATCCAATACTGGCATGCTCTTTTCTTTCTAGACTTGACTCTCAATAAAGCTATATGCTGTATGTATATTCAGTTGGTCTGCAAAACATTCAAAGTACCTGTTGTAATTTCATTGCAGCACTGCTAGGTGTTACGGGAGAGGATTCGAGTGAGCGATGATTGCCTTTATTATTTTGTATACTCAAATCTTTTTTCTCGGTGTTGTTTTTGAGATGTTTTGTATTAGTTTGTGCGAGCCAACCAATATGTGATTGTTGCCACTTTTTTGTGCACAAACGGTAATCACAGCTTGTCTGGCGTAGTACTAAGGTAAAGACTAACTGGGCAAAATGCAAATATAGATTGATAAGCTCTTTATTGTACATACCATATAATAAAAGTTTATAAGAAATAAAATATATTTCGACCTTAAGGCGTCCCACTTCTACTTCTAAACGCGTTTTTCCGTGGAAAGTTGATATTCCGGGATAAAAGTACCTGTTAAGTAAGGTTATAGTATCTTGGAAATGTAAGTAATCTGTTTGTCAAATTTCATCCAAATTGGTTCAACCGTTTTTTCTTTACACAAACAAAGAAAGATATGGACATATAACATAGTGAAAAAAATTTTAAAATGTATTTGCGTATCTTAAATAGCTCTTCCGAACACTATACAGAATCTCTGAATTAAAGATTTTGTAATAGCACATTGATATTGGATAATAGGTTACCTACCTGATGTAAGAGTGCTTGAATTGAGAGTTTCACAGTCAAATTTTATTCGCTTGTGTTATCATCAAAGATAATGTACCACTTACAAAATAAAATGAACAATGTTACAATTTACATTATCAGTTCCCAAAATAGAAGTAGCATTTGCCCCGTGCGTCTAAACCTTACAGTAGTTAGTCGATCCAAAACAATCCCTCAATTCTGTTAACCCCGTCAAACTTTCCATAGGGGTGGCAACCTACGCAGCAGCGGTACTGTTCCGCATGTCCGAGGACAAGCCTCATGACTACAAGAAACGTTTGTCGATGGAACTGACCAACTCGCTGTTCCGCGATGACCACCAGATGTGGCCCAACGATCTTGCCATGCAGCCCGATTTACAGGTATATGCTTGAAATATATTATGATGTTACTTGGTTAGCTTATAATATAAGATTGATTATGTCTGGAGTAGTGTCGAATATGTTAATCCTTTTGGCTTTGAAGATTTTCACTTACAGGTTTGAATAGTTTCCGGACGCCATTTTGTGTATTTAAAAGCGAAACAACAAAATGGTGTCTTGTTTATAATGCCAAAATGTTCAAACCACGATAGTATATGTGCTTGTTTTTGTGTTGATGTTGTAATTTAAAGAAGTAGAATTTTACTGTTGTCATTCTAAGTTTTAAGTGAATGGGTGATAAATGAAATATTAACCCTTATATTTATCAGGTATCTTTATGTTTAAAATCGAAAACAATATAATTTAAAAAAAGCTTGCTAAATTTTAATAACTTTGTACTATAATTTAGAAAAGAACAGATATTCAAGTAGTTTGATAATTGTTGTACGTGTCTTGTGTTAAATGTTGTCTCGTTAATTAGCTACCATAATATTATTTAGTTAGTTTTAATTTTGTTTTTGTATTGTTTGTTTAATTTTGCTCAATGCCCCTCTTTATTAGGACATGCTCGGGCCAGAGCAGGGCTATGAAGGATTGTACGGGACCCGACCGTCATTTCATCAACAAGGTAAGATTTGACCAATTTTGTAGTGAGTTTGGTCAACTAACACTAGGAGAAATAGTCTCTAGATGATAATTATTTGGTACAAATATTACAGACCTTTTAATTAACTTGCAACACTTCCTTATCAGTTAGACGGTGTAACATTTTTTTTATTGCATAATAAAAGTATATTTGTTACAGTAAAATTTACACACGAATGTTAACAATTAAACTTAAAGGTTAAATGGCTTGAGCCATTATAGCTCTATCAATTTCTAAGAACAAATGTACCATAACAACATCTCATTACTGATGGTACATAAATTATGGGAAGGTCTGTAATATATGTTAATGCTATGGGAATCACTTTTATTTTCTTATATATGTTTGTACATTTCTGTAAATTTTACATCTACACTACATATATTAGAAAGCACCTCTATAATATGTTCCTATCGTAAGAATTTTGTTGAATTTCTATATAAATACAATGTTTTCTCTCTTCTTTACATGCAGCTTAATCCGGGACCTATATATCACTAAACACAGGTGACGGGTATATTTTAATACTATTTTTGTGTCCTAATACATAAACATATTATATTCATTATATTTATTTACTGTCACCTAACTGGTTTGGGTTTTTTTGATTACTAATGTTCACAAATGATTAGTAATAATATTGACCGCGAAGATATTAGTAACCCTGATAAAATTGGAGCCAACACCTAAATACCGATTCGTGCCGAATTCTAATATTGCTATTTTACTCAGTGGTTCTCATATCTATTTAACCGACTTCCAAAAAGAACGAGATACTATCTTCTGTATCTTTTGTATGTGTTCGTCGATTTTTTTGCCAATCGAACCGATTTAAAAACTGCTTTTTTAGTTTGACATGACCGTCACATTTTGACAATTAATTTCAATGTTGATTGAAGAAACAAGGAGGTCGGTCGTCGGCGAGTGAAATAGCTTAAATAGAATTTGCATCTATGGGTGGATTGGTGACTTTAAAGTTTATCTACATCTTCGCGGTATAATGACATGCAGGCTTACATTAAATATGACAAAAAAATTATGATTTTTTGCATAGAGCTTGCCGAATGTAGTCTAATCAATACGACTGCCTCATTTGCTTATTATAATCAAACCTAATGAGATTTATGCTCAAATCCCATACTAGTAATGCAATAATCGCAATTCCGTGACTTGAATAATTTTATTGCATTGTCCTTATAATTATTGTGATTGTCATAACATTTTACATGATTACTTAATACCCCTCCATTGTATTTATCTGAAGTTCTAACGATTTGTTCTTCCCATCAGCTTAACGCCAAAGTATTTTTTGAATCTTAAAAGAATCTACGAAATTTGTAGTTGATCCTGGAAACTAATGTCTTAAATTCAATTGTGACGAACCATTGTTTAACCCTGTATCACATAATCAATGGAGAGTCACTTTTTTCATTTATATCGCTATTCTATAGTTCCAATTTTAACCCCGTACCACATACTTAATCAATGGAGAGGCACTTTTTTCATTTATCCCGCTATTCTATAGTTCCAAGTTTAACCCTGTATCACATACTCAATCAATGGAGAGTCACTTTTTCTTTTATCTCGCTACTCTATAGTTCCAAGTTTAACCCTGTATCACATACTCAATCAATGGAGAGTCACTTTTTTCATTTATCCCCTATTCTATAGTTCCAAGTTTAACCCTGTATCACATACTCAATCAATGGAGAGTCACTTTTATCATTTATTCCGCTATTCTATAGTTCCAAATAATACTACCTATATTATTAGAATTTTTTTTTAATAAAACTTAGAACTTTTAACTGTTTATCATAAAACGGGAAAAAGTCCATTCGTATAGTAATGCAATAACTCCGTTTGACATTAGATGTGCATGTGGCTCCCCATTTGATTACCAAAACAGAATTATCTCATCGTTCACAATCATTATTATCTTCCAGGATACGATCAAATACCGATAGACTCGATGCAGGGCTTGGAAATCGGCAGCGGTTTCGGCATGGACATGGATATCGGAGAAACAGAGGGCGCGGGCGCTGCCTCCGCCGACTTAACCTTCCCCGAGCCTCCGCCCCATGATAATAACAACGTCGCCGCGTGGTATGATACCGACTTGTAAACGATTTCAGAAACATCACCATCTTGATATAATCATCAACTTACTAATAAACCCTGCGTAACAGTGGATCTATTCAGAGTTTTTTCTTGATTTATCTTTACCTATTTAAAATTTGATAGAGAAAATAGAGTAACCATGTTTTCTTCAGCTGCACAATGTTTATTAGTGAGTGGATCATGGTACATAATGATGCCATCGTGGTATGAGGATTGTGTATTGTTATAAAGATACATCATAATGTTATAAACGTCCATTGTATAAATACAGGGCTATGTTTAATCTAAAACCTTTTAGGTCATAATTCACATCACTGCATACTGCAAATTTATGCATCAAAACTTTTTGTCACTTTTTTATTTACACTTATTTCATACCAAAAATGTAAATACGGGTCAATACTCAATAAAACAGAATAATAAGCTCTGTATCCCGTATTATTTATTGGCCGAAAATCGCAAATAGACGAAATTGCAATTTTTTTAACAAAGTTGTTTAAAATCAATCCAATGGGTTAACGGTTAACCCATTGGTGAAAATATTAAAATATGAAAAGAAGTTGTAACAGAAGTTGCTTATTTAAATGATATGAGTTATGCCCTAAAAGGTTTTTGGTAAACTAAAAATCAGCCTGTATATACCATCGTGTTAAAATTATGTTTTGATAATAATTGTACGCGAACGAAACGGGTCTACCGTTTTATCTTCACAATATACCATCGTGGTATGAGATACTCCATCACGATATAAATATATACAAACTGTGGTTTTAAACAGTTTTAAATATGTTCCATGCAGTTAGAAAAAAACTGTATTATGCCTCAGTGCTTCAATTCAACAGTTAAAACACCTTATAAACTCTTTTTTTATGTGCCAGAGGACCCTAAAATGAGGAAAATGTGAATGACAGCATAAAAAGAGTTTTTCATTAAGTTGATCAGCACTGTGGTTAGATAACAAAGTGCTAAGCGACAAAGCCCTTCAAAAAAATTTTAAAAAATTAAAAAAAAACCACAGCTTTCATACCATCACCGTATGAAAATATACCATCATCAGATAATTATAATATTGTGACAGATTATGTAACTAAAAATAATTATATTACCGAGGTAATATAAGAGATTTACTGTCAAGGTATAAGAAAGTTTAGAAGGGTTGTACCATGAAGGTATAGAGTTTTACCATCGACGACGTAGAGGCTCGGTTTATCGGATTGTTAGTAACTGCAAATCGTTTTTTTTTTTTGCGTATTGATGCCGATTTTCGAATATCGAACCATTTTTTTTAAAGACTGCTAAAACTTACTTAATTTATTATCCTCTTGGGGGTACACATCATCATCAGCTGAAAGTTGTACTGTAAGTTATTTATCATTTATTTTCCCTTTTTTTCAAAGATGTAGAAGCATTTATATACAACATTCAATGAGTAATGTGTAATATAGAAAATGCAATTTCGTGTCCTTATTCAGTTTCCAAACTACGCTAAGTTTGTCTTAGTTTAGCGAAGGAGACAATGGAATTTAAATTTATAACAGTGCCATAGTTATGGTACACAAATTTTACCACGTGATACAAAAGCAGCTACTTAAAATAAAAACGAGCTTATTTTTTTATTGGTGCTATGATTTGATTTTTTACAATTACCAGGATTTCTAATACAGATTACTTTATTTTTGTTCCTTAAAAATGACCAATATCATGCCCTTCATTGATAATATCGGCGTTGTACGCGAATGGAATGCGTATAATCGGATCATAGGGTAACTATTGTAGGTTTTTATAGGCTTTAACTTCGTATGGTATCGTAAACTTACGCGTTATTGAAATTGGCGCACGAGCATTTAAAGTATTGTTTTTTAAAATAGGAAATGACCGGACGTTGTTATTTATACAATATTTTTTTTAATTAAATTACTTTGACAATTAATAAGACTGTTTGATTGAGTGAGGCATGTATTTAATTTTATCGAACGACTGCCATTTCGCTACGCATTATATCATTCAATTGTTTACAAACTAGGTTTGTGTGTATCGGAATTAGCCACGTAAATTATGTGTACGATTTGTATTAGATTAAGTTAGTATTTGTTGACGAAAGTTGTATTCTCTTGATGTTAGAAGTCTGGTTTTGTCTCGTGTTTTAATCAACCGATTTATACGAGAGTAAACGAGATGGTAGTAGTAAGATTATTGTTAGCGTAATATTTTCTATGGTCATACTCAAGTTAAACATTCAGATTTCAATAACAGGAAATAGTACATGTTCTCTAATAATTATACTTTTATTCTTGCACTTATGATACAGGCAGTTTTTAGATGCACTTGAGATTATCCATTTAGACGAATATACCGATTAGTATAATGTAATCACTTAGAACTAAGTAATAATTTTATTTTACGTAATATTATTTAAGTTTTTCCTATATAAATTTTTTTCTATTTGATATTTAAATCGACTTTACCAATGTGTTTGTAATGGAAGAAATATGAAGACATTGATGGAGTGTATTTGTGTCCATTGTCGCATGGATTTAAATTAATAAACTAAAATTAATTAAAATTTGGTTGTTTGTATTTCTAATAGAACCTATGCAAACCCTATAAGGATTAATTTACGACAAAATGTAACCTTGAACGATTATTTTACATAATGTACAAGATCGTTATAGGTCATTCTGTCGAGTCTGCGGTGCTCAACGGAATGTGAACGCTTATGCCTCACGATAAGGTTCAATGACGCTTGCTCACAGGCGTTTTCAGTATCGCCAGTAACGTAGGCCAATTTAGTCACCAATTTCTGTGTAAGTATACGCTATGATACTTTTTTAGGATGGGATTGTGTTTGGCTATTTTTCACCTGAGGGTAAGTGATGATGAGGTGAGGTGGAGCACGCTTACCCAGCTATTTACTTTTGAGCAAAGACACTAAAGTTGTAGAGTGGTGAAAATGACGACGATGGAGTGAGTTCTACTCCCTAGCCACGTGGTAAGCACAAGGTAAATCAATCAAATCCTCGTCGTAAGGTTCTGTATTGGAGACGGTGGAATAAGACAATTAAGTTCCTGAGCACATTCTCCAAAATGAATTCTGTAAAATGCAGACAACACGCCACTTTACGTCTGTGTTTAAGGTGTTGCAGTTTTCTCCCAACTAGCGCCTCATTGATTTGACAAAATACTGCACGTAATGGCGTCATTTATAATCGGCTGGATGACGTCCACTATACATAGGCCTCCCCTATAGTGCGCCACTTTAACCAGCTACTTGTCTCTTGAATCCAATATCTAGAAATAATCCCCGGTTCTGACGTCGACAGTAGGTACACGTGGGGGACATAGTGGGGGCAGGCCTACGCTGTCTTTCGATTTTTGGTCGCCACTTGATAACCTTTCTTCCCCATCGAATGTAGGTTTTGCGAGTGATATGGGCGCATGCCCATTGTTATTTTAATCAACTTACTAATTTGAAGGCTATATCGGTGTTACGGATTTCCTCGCAAGGAACCTAAGTCGAGTAAAGCCCTCTTCATAGCTCGTTATGCGCGAGTATGAGCTTACTAAAAGGCCAACAGCAGGTATACCTAAATAACCAAGTTTCCCCTTTTCCCTGCCTTTTCTAAAATGCAAATACTTACCCAATATCTATAAATTACATGAAGGATCTCTCGATAACAAAGGTAAATGCAAGACGTACATAGGTGTCGGAACAGAAGTCACATAGGTACTCCGCGACCCCCCAAATTGCAAGCGAGCGAGGCGGGACCGCAGACCACAAGTCGCTAGTTCCTCTTTGTCCTGAATGGTAGGATCACCATCATTTTATAGATGACTACTATTACTTGATCTTTTCTCTTCAACAAATTGGTAGCTGATCCCAATAGAGTTCTAGTACTTATAAAGTTGCCCTAGTGTCACAATGTAATAATTTTATTCAATAAAAAAAAAAATTAAGTTTTAGGGTCGACTACAGTATAAACCGTTTACAAAAAATGGCTGTCCTATAAGTAAGGTAAATTTGTAATGCCCGCTACACAAAATTTTGATGGCTCTTTAGGACGTGCCCTATTGCGTAGGTAGGTCATATATAGTAGGTAAATAGATATAAAACGCCTTATTGCACAAACAATAAATATAGGCACATAGGCGAACTAATGTTAGAGAGCATTATCTTAAAGTTAATCTTACTTTTGACTGGCCCGATAGCTCAGTTGGTAGTAGCCCTGCCTTCTGAACTGTGGGTCGTGGGTTCGATTCCCACTCAGGACAAACATTTGTGTGATGAACATAGGTGTTTGTTCTGTGTCTGGGTGTCATATTGTATTGTATTCTATGTATGTATTTACAAACAAAAAAGTATCTAAGTATTGTATCAGTTATCTGGTTCCCATAGCACAAGCTTTGCTTAGTTTGGGGCTAGATGGCGTTGTGTAAAAAAAAAAAAAAAAAAAAAAAAAAAAAAAAAAAAAAAAAAAAAAAAAAAAAAAAAAATCTGCGTGTAACGTAAAAATTATTGGTCATAGAAGAATAAGTGCGAACTTAGGACTCTTGCTTAACTTAACTGTCAAACTTTAGTGCAGATGGGCATAAGTATTTTAAGCCAAAGAAAAATTGGCCGCTAACATAGGGCTAACGCTAACACCCAAAGGCCTAATGCTCGGACGCACTTTGGCTTCCAACGAAGTCAATTGATTAGTTATTTTGTAGTTTACTAATGGCTAATACATATAGGTACCTCGTCCTAAATCACGTGGTTCATGGGCCTAAATTAACTTTGCAATATGACTTCACAGCATGAGGTGACGAAGGAGTCAAGGGACAATCAAATTTTCTTGTGAATTTTCAGGTTAATGCATGGTTACTCTACACCTCACTGTTATTATGCACAATTAGGACTTAACCGAGGCATGTGCAACTAATCTTGTACCAACTTCAAACTTTCCCATGTAGGTAAGTATTTAGGAAGGAGGTAAGGGGTAGGTGGAATAGTTGTACTTTATTGATTTGAGTTCCTAATAACTAGGTATGCACAGTAAATTTCACTAACCACAACTTATCATTATTATAGTTAAATGAAGAATTTCGCTTCAGGATTTAAACACCCACCACCACAGTTTAATAAAGTTATGCTCACAATTATTGATTTACAATAAGTCTCATAATCTATAGCTACTAGAAGTAAGTACCTATTAGTTAAATTATTTACTTAGATAAAAGTGAAAACAATGTTTGTTTGTGCTCTAGGTTTGATGCCAAAATGATTTCTTGAACTAATTTAGATAGAATTTATGCATACAAGTTGCATAATTACCGGTATCAACATAGCTTATAGCGTAAAACTAAGTTTCTGCTGGTAAACCGGTACATAAGTCTCGATGACATCGCAGATTTCTTTAGTTACCTAATAAATACACATTTTATAGTTTATAAAAAAAAAATTTTTTTTCGTGGCATCATATTAGGTCTTTACCTATGAAATTGCCGTTTTGTTTGAAAAAAGTTAAAGTATTTTTTTTTCAAACTTATTTATTTCTTTTATTCAAAGTAATCACCCCTGCAATCAATGCATCTTTGCCAACGCTGTGGCAGTTTATGGATGCCCTTCTTGAAAAAATCAGCAGGACGGGAGACAACAAACTCTTCAAAGGCGTTTTGTACTGCCTCTCGGGAATTGAATTTTTTTCCCGCTAAAAAGTTGTCCAAATTTTGGAAAAAGTAATAGTCGGTAGGCGCAAGATCTGGTGAGTATGGCGGATGAGGGAGAGCTTCCAAACCCAACTCATGCAGCTTAGAGACGGTCTGTTGTGCAGTATGGGGTCGCGCGTTGTCGTGAAGTAGCAGTGGAGACGACCGATTGACCAAAGCTGGTTGCAGACGTGCGAGTTTCGCCATCATTGTGGTCAGTTCTTCAATGTACACATCTGCAGTAATGCTCTCGCAGTTTTGTAAAAGCTATGATGAATCACACCAGCACTAGACCACCAAACTGTGACCATCACCTTTCTAGGGGTCATTTTTCATTTTGCACATTGCTTTGGTACCGAAACAGGATCTAACCAACTTGCTGAGCGCTTTCGATTGTCAAAAAGAATCCATTTTTCATCGCACGTAACAATTCGGTTCAAAATTCCTTCATTTCTGTGCCTGTTAAGCAGCGCAAGGCAAGTCTCGACGCGTACGTTGCGCTGGCGATCGTTAAGTTCGTGGGGCACCCATCTATCAAGCTTTTTTATCTTGCCAATCTGTCGCAAATGGACCAATATTGTTTTGATGCTAACATCAAAAGCTGCTGCCAGCTCAGCTGTAGATTGAGATTCATCAGCTTCCACAATCGCCTTTAATTCATCATTGTTGACCAAAGTTTCCGGACCACGAGGTTCATTTTTCAAGTCAAAATTCCCAGAACGGAACCGAGCAAACCAATAACGGGTTGTACGTTCGTTTGTACAGTTCTCTCCGTAAACGACGTTGATGTTACGTGTCGTTTGTGCCGCGTTGGTGCCACGACGGAACTCATAATCTATAATTACACGAAATTTCAAAGTATCCATTATGAGGAAAAATGTTGAAATGTAATGAAAATACAACGCTAATCAATAAACAAAAGACTTATATTGTAAATAGAATGTCATATTTTTAAAACAAAATTAATTTGAATTTAGAATTCATAGCCAATCAAAACTTTTTTTTGTTTGAAAAAGTCTGTACTGCTATACGGCAATTTCATAGGTAAAGACCTATTATTTAATTAGATCAAAATGAATGTACCTACACGCCTAAAATTAAGAAAAACTGATTTATTTATATTTAAAGATTGGGGAAATACAAAATTGTAGGTAAAAAGAGGTTATAAATAAAACATAATTTAGATCACTTATATACTGCGGGAAGTGTAGGTAATTATAAGTATTTACATAATTATAGTAATAACAAGATTATAATTATTATAACTTTGCTAGCTACCACAAAATAGAAGTAGACTTAACTCACTTCTAACTTCACTTTAGTTCACAAACATTAAATACCTAAGAATATTAATAATTACTAAATTTAATTGCACCTACAACTCCCACCCGCCCACCAATCCCACCGTAGAAATCAGAACTCGTAGGTCAAAGGTTATACATTATTCACCCGGGGGTTCCCGAGTCACAGTTCGAAGGTTCGAACCCTTCAATTATCGACATTACTCGTGTATGTTTAATGCTGAGTAAACGGTTTCTGGCCTTTTCCCACAGGAATACAGCAGTAATTAGTCCTATAGTTTGGGAGCTGGAATAGATAGATATATACCGTCTTACCACAAAAGAATTAGACACGACTTAAACAAGTATCAAACTACTGTTTTGTATTGTGTATTTGTGGTTACACGGATGGATTCGAGATAAACTCTTTATTAATACCAAGGTAACAAATACAAAAACATGAAATAACTAATGCGTGGGTTACAATGAGCGGTCTTATCGCTGAAAAGCGATCTCTTCCAGACCTTTCAAAGCGACCTTTTCCAGGCATATTTGAATGTAAACAAGCAATAAAGTCGTTTCTAATAATACTGCCGCTACTTACATTAAAATGAAAATTATTTATTTGCACGAAACATGGTACCTACAATAAGATTACATAAAAAAGACCAGCAATAATTTCACCAGAAATACAAAAAATAGATAGATAGATAGATAGAGAACTCTTTATTGTCTCACCAATGAAGTACAAAATCAGGAATAACTATAATATTTACCAACTAGTGTAACAATGGGCGGTCTTATCGCTGACAGCGATCTCTTCCAGACAACCTTTTGATAATGTAATGTTTGATCATGTAAAAAATAATGATAGAAGACTAATAGGTACTGATGATACTGATATATATACTCGTATATACTGATACTGAGAATGATACGGATACTGCTATTGATACTGAAACTGAAACTGGTTCTGAGACTGGGACTGAGACTGGGCTGAGATTGGGTTTTAGACTGATACTGTTACTTATATATACTTATATGTTTCTCAAAATAGATAAGTAACTGACTGGCCCGATAGCTCAGTTGGTAGTAGCCCTACCTTCTGAACTGTGGGTTGTGGGTTCGATTCCTACTCAGGACAAAAATTTGTGTGATGAACATAGGTGTTTGTTCTGTGTCTGGGTGTCATATTGTATTCTATGTATGTATTTACAAACAAAAAAGTATCTAAGTATTGTATCAGTTATCTGGTTCCCATAGCACAAGCTTTGCTTAGTTTGCGGCTAGATGGCGTTGTGTGAGATGTCCACACATATTATTATTATTATTAAAAAAATGGATAAAAACGGATAGGAAGCCATCGTTTCATTTTCTTGATAATTAATTTTGGTTATACTATTTTTAGTTCAGGCTCTCCGACTATAAGACTACTTTCCCGTCTTATTGCATAGAAACAAGACATGGATTCGTATAATAATTATTTTTTAACAGCGAAGAATAAAAAAAAAAAAATTATTGTAGAACGACAGTATGGTGTTTTAAGTAATAATTACTATTATTTTATCAATATCATAATTAATAATTGCACCGGTCAACGAATGACCGCGTTCTCATGAATTCTGATGTGTTATTTGTTAGAACATATGTAATTAATAATAAAACTAGAAATCTAGAAAAATCTATTTATAAATATAAGTTTTAAAAAATCATTTTATGCCCATTACACGAGTTACTAGATCGTAGGACTTTTCTGCAAAGATCGTCTAGGTAGGTATTTGCCAGTTGTTCTACCGTCGAGCAGTGATGTGCAAGCACTACTGTGTTCTGGTTTGAAGGGCAATGTAGCTAGTGAAATTACTGAGTAAGTAAGTTTTTATAGCTTGATGTGAAAGTCTAGTAATTTAAATAATAGACTGTACTGATGTCTCAGGATGGTGGACGTGCACAATGCAGTGTCACGTGAAGCTGTATAACATTTGTTTATTCTATCTAAAATATACGAATGTTATTAAACAATTAAATTAAACGATTTATTTTCTTTCAATATAAGTAATACAAAAAAATGTGGTCTTATTATAATGTACATAGTGTCTCCATCTCTGTCGTTAAGACATGGAAGCATTTAGGATTGTCAATATTCAGTATTTTGCATACGTAAACGTGCACTGACTTAATTAATGATAATAATTAAATTATGCAACGTGGCCAGTATTTGTACAAAATTAAGCAGAAATTTATTTCACTAATTTGATTTCTAGTTCGCTATGATATGACGTAGCACTTCGTAGACGCAGCGTAGCTCTCGCTACGAAGTCATGGCTGAATGCAATATCTCTATTATGAAGTAGCGACCATGTAGTGTCAGGTAGTAAGTTAATTGAAATGAAATGAGTTTATTAAATGTCTATATTGTATTATAAACAGAGCGTCTAACAAGGCATTCATGGAATAAGTAACAAAAATGTTTACAAAATTCGGTTTAAGCATGAAAAATCCAAATTATTTTAATCATTGGAAATTACACATTATAATCACACCTATATATTAGGTCTTTACCTATGAAATTGCCGTATTGCAGTACAGACTTTTTCAAACAAAAAAAAGTTTTGATTAGCTATGAATTCTAAATTCAAATTAATTTTGTTTTAAAAATATGACATTCTATTCACAATATAAGTCTTTTGTTTATTGATTAGCATTGTATTTTCATTACATTTCAACATTTTTCCTCATAATGGATACTTTGAAATTTCGTGTAATTATGGAATATGAGTTCCGTCGTGGCACCAACGCGGCACAAACGACACGTAACATCAACGACGTTTACGGAGAGAACTGTACAAACGAACGTACAACCCGTTATTGGTTTGCTCGGTTCCGTTCTGGGAATTTTGACATGAAAAATGAACCTCGTGGTCGTCCGGAAACTTTGGTCAACAATGATGAATTAAAGGCGATTGTGGAAGCTGATGAATCTCAATCTACAGCTGAGCTGGCAGCAGCTTTTGATGTTAGCATCAAAACAATATTGGTCCATTTGCGACAGATTGGCAAGATAAAAAAGCTTGATAGATGGGTGCCCCACGAACTTAACGATCGCCAGCGCAACGTACGCGTCGAGACTTGCCTTGCGCTGCTTAACAGGCACAGAAATGAAGGAATTTTGAACCGAATTGTTACGTGCGACGAAAAATGGATTCTTTTTGACAATCGAAAGCGCTCACCAAGTTGGTTAGATCCTGGTTCGGTACCAAAGCAATGTGCAAAACGAAAAATGACCCCTAGAAAGGTGATGGTCACAGTTTGGTGGTCTAGTGCTGGTGTGATTCATCATAGTTTTTTACAAAACGGCGAGAGCATTACTGCAGATGTGTACATTGAAGAACTGACCACAATGATGGCGAAACTCGCACGTCTGCAACCAGCTTTGGTCAATCGGTCGTCTCCACTGCTACTTCACGACAACGCGCGACCCCATACTGCACAACAGACCGTCTCTAAGCTGCGTGAGTTGGGTTTGGAAGCTCTCCCTCATCCGCCATACTCACCAGATCTTGCGCCTACCGACTATAACTTTTTCCAAAATTTTGACAACTTTTTAGCGGGAAAAAAATTCAATTCCCGAGAGGCAGTACAAAACGCCTTTGAAGAGTTTTTTGTCTCCCTTCCTGCTGATTTTTTCAAGAAGGGCATCCATAAACTACCACAGCGTTGGCAAAGATGCATTGATTGCAGGGGTGATTACTTTGAATAAAAGAAATAAATAAGTTCGAAAAAAAAAATACTTTAACTTTTTTCAAACAAAACGGCAATTTCATAGGTAAAGACCTAATATTACAAATATGGGTATTTTATGAAAAAGTGCTTTGAACTATATTGATGATATGATATGATATATATATATATATACATGATACTAGCAGCTAATTTCTTTTACGAGCATCATTATTGCAATACCCTCCGCCTGCACCGTCGGTTTACGATTGTTTAATAAACCACTGTTTTAAGGGTCGAGGGTAGATAATACGGTTTTATGGTCAATGTAAACATCTGCCCGGTATTTTAAGGGCCGGGTTATAATTTAGAGATTTTGTAACCACATGACAAAAAAGAAAACCTTTATGTATATATATATATATATATATATACATACAATGGGTACTCAAATACTCATTTATTGGTAAACTACGTTTACAAGTCATTCACTACTACACTTTACTACTTTTTATCTAACTAAATATTGCTAATTACGTTTATTACCATTCAGTGTTAAAACGGTCAAATGATTTCGACGCATTTTGGTATATGTAAAAGCTTTAGATTCAAGATTACCACAGATTATTCTCTTTGTTAAAATCAAACTTAAATTGTGTTTATATGGGTAAATCTGAGAGGCGCAGCTCGTATAAATAGACATTTTTCAAACAAATAATTATTTTTGTAATTTAATACGTAATAAAACACCTAGTACTTACAGTAGGGATAGGTAGGTAAGTACCTATAGGAGTTAACCTCGAAGTTAGCTACCTAGTCCATTCTTCGCAAACAGGGGCTAAAAATATTTTTTAATACTAAAAGTTTATTTGATTAGTCTAATCATTTTTTGCAGATTTTGGCAAAATTGACGTCAAAGCTGAGTACAGAAGAAGAATGAAAGTTAAATTATTTGAGCACTTTTCAAAGCAAAAAATGGAATGCAAAAGATGTAGGTGCTATTTAACGTGCATTTATCACATTTTACGTGATCGACTTCTATGTATCGAAGAGCTCTGAAATTAAGCAGGCTTGTTTTCACTACAAAACAAAATCTTCCAAAGCAATTTAAATACACGATGCTGGAAAGTTTCTTAATTATTTTAATAAGGTACGGCATCGATCGGCGCTCCGCCAACTGTTACCGGATTAATGTTCGAGAGTTTTTACTACTTTTTAAAAGCTTTGCCTGGTATCTACTGCTTTATGTTTTCTGATATTATCCTTGGTTTTACGGGGCTGTGCTTACGTATTTTGTGTTTTAATTTTAAACTAACAATGCAAGTGCAAGTGCGTTTTCAAATAGCTGTTAAAACAATATTTGTAATTAATTAATTTAAGTGAGAAACAGTACATCATTTAATGATCATAAAATAGAAAACGACTTTTATTCTGATAACAGATAAATGATAATTTTAAATTTGAATAATAATTCATTAATTAATCCAGAAGTATTACGATTTGCTATGTACTTTCATAAATAATAAAAATAAATATTTCACGTACCTTACTGCATTTGTTTTTTTTTTTTACGGAACGGTTTTCAGAAGTGCGGTAGTATATTTTCACCTATTTTTGAATTACTTGATATAGACTACCTGTATGAAGCGTTCTTTAGGACTAACGGGCTTACGAGCTTTCGCTTTTAGGGACTGAGTATAAAAGTATTTTTCATAGCTTATAATGTAACGTAACTGCATAAATAAATATAGTTAATAATTATCAATAGAATCGAGGAAAATCGTTGAATTTTCACGTAACAAAGATTAGTATGTAACTTCCTTAAATTTTTAAACTTACAATGCATTCAATTGGTTTAATGATGTACCGAATACCTATCACAATGAAACCCTGAAAAGTGTGTAAAATGTATTGACATTGGCACATTTAAGTCAAGCAAGGACTGGTTACTGTTGCTGACATTGACAGTCCACAATTAGGGCGGTGACTGGTGTGACAGGAGTGTTGAATATCGGGGGTGCGACTAGCTTGGATTTTAGTCTGCATTTCACGGTGGCATATAAGAACAGTCGAGCTGCTGCTAAACCATACATTTGCTACTTATTTTTGCTCATACATTTATGTTATGACTTTTTGGTATTTTGAGCATAAGTTCGAAATTTTTTAAAAGAAATGGTTTTAAAATAGGCGCTTTAAAAACCATCTTGTTCAATCATTTATTTTTCAATTATTTATTACCGTTCTCTACCTAGGAAACGCGGTTTTGGCGTCTGTATTTCTCCGGAATGTTAATTAAATTCTGAAAGTGAAAGAAACTTTTTATTATCTTATTTTTTACTATGTACCGCTGTCCTTAATCTTTGATTACGTTTTTGAATTTAAATCGATAAGTCGAAGTTAACTCTGTAATAGTAAAAAAGGACGAGACGTACATCGTTACGTATTTCGGTACGGTACCAATAATACTACTGTTAGCAAAGTTGTTCACAAAGTTGTTTTTTGAGTTGTCACAGAGAAGACGGATCTTCATGCGTTATATCATATTCAGTTTCATACAAGATCCATTTGAAACAAACTTTACTTTACGGTTAAAGTGCCTTTAGTTTTTAATCTAACAACTACAATAATACAACACACTTGCTTATTATTCTTACTTTAACATACTACATATATAATAACTCTTTTCTTTCCTTGCCTTGATCGATTTTAATTATAGTGTCAAAATTATATTTCAATTTAATTTTGCTACAAAATGTGTTGTGTGTCAGACGATACGTGATTTGCTTTTAAGCGGGGTTAAGGTCATGCTCAACTGTCAACTCTTGACTAACGCTAAAAAAAATGAAAGAGGTTTTTTTTTTTTCCAAACGCCTTATACAGTATTAATGGTTTCAACATAAACTAACAGCTATCTAGCTGAATGTATGTATATAATATTGTCAAAACCTATATGCAGGTTAGGCAACCAGTAGTAGTCAGGCAGGTCGTTGCAATACTTTTTGGCACGAGATAAGTTAGTAAATATTTTGTCTATTTTTATTACTAGCCTGATAGCTTAGTTGGAGTTGCTCTGCCTTTTGAACTGTTGGTTGTGGGTTCGATTCCCACCATCAACATTTGTGTGATGAAAATCGAGGTTTGTTTGTGTCTTGGGTGATATTGTATTCTAAGTATGTATTTACAAACAAAATTATCTTAGTATTATTCTTTATGAGTATAGTTGAGTATATTTATTTTTCTTATTCCATCTATCAGTTATACACTATTATAGTATATTCTATCAGCTATCTGGTGCCCATAGTTCAGCTTTGCTTAGTTTGGGGCTAGATGGCACTGTGTGAAATGTACACAAATATTTATTTATTTATTAGTGATAATCTAAATATATAATATATAACTCAAATGTGACTGACTGATTGACTGACTAATATAGTGATTTATCAACGCACAGCCCAAACCACTGGACGGATCGGGCTGAAATTTGGAATGCAGTTAGATGTTATGACGTAGGCATCAGCTAAGAAAGGATTTTTCGAAATTCTACGCCTTAAGAGGGTGAAATGGGTGGTTCTATTATTTTCCCATAGGCCACGCCACAGGTGAAGCTGCGGGCAGAAGCTCGTACATAAATATAATATGATGAAAACTGACTGTTGTTTGATTTTATTGCTACTTATGATTTTACTTTATAATTTTTTATTTATATCATGAATTATAACATAAAAGTTAGAGTACTTACCTCCCCCTGCTATGCCCTACATAGCGTTACGCCGCGGGCGGTACGCTACAGTCGCTCTTTTCTTAAAACTGGGAAAATGGGCACAGAAACGTGAATGGAATCATATTCCTTTAATAAATAAAGAAATAAAATTTCTTATGTTTCTCGATTTTAGTACAATTATGCAGTTTCTGTGTTTCATGTTTGTATAATAGCTGCAAAATAGTTTGTACAAGGCTGTTGATAGCCTCTGTGGTGTGGTGGTTGAGCAGGTCGGCTAATAAACCGGAGTCGGCAGGGTCGATTCCCGCGGCAGGAAAAGTATTTGTGAAAAAAAAGCGCATATACTTGTTCTGACTCTGGGTGTTGTGGGACCATGGTCTTCGTAGTTCCTGGGTGTGTCCTACACGGGGAATTTTGTTAGGGTCCAGGACCTATGTATGTGATTGTTGGTCGTTATTATTATTATTATTATAATGAATATTACGATACAAAAGTTGAACTAGCCGTTTTTGATACATAAACAAAGAAATTTTAAATACTAAACGGTAAGAAAATTAAAAAAAAAAAATACATACCGTTTAGTATTTATAAATGAGCAAAACTGCACTTATGCAATTTTCAAGCGAGGCATCCAGGTTCAACTCCACACGGCCTCCACCAAACTTGTTAAGAAAAACATCGCAATGAAATCGTTCTGCTAGATAACCTTGAATCAAAAAGTGAATTGAAAGAACTTGATTCCAACCAGTAGAAACATAGATTTGTCTGGATTTGACAATTTCAATGCGCAGTTTATGTGCAGAGTTATTATGGATGTTTTTTAAAATGAAATTTTCCCGTGGGATGAGCAAATACTTAAAATATTTTTTTACGCGGGCCAAACCGCGGGGCGCAACTAGTAGCCAATAAATAGATCAGTAGCATTTAGGATGACTTATAAAAACGACAGAGGAGAGGTATCTTCTCTCAAGAAAACGTTTCACCAATGAACGATCACACACACAGATCACATCATAAACTTTTCTTGCGTTTCCATTGGTCAAACGTTTCTCGAAAGAACCAAAACCCTGCTGGTGTAAGAGAGAAGGAAAAAATAGTACACAGTATCTTCTCCATCCCACTCCTATTCAGTCAAACAGCAATTTAAGGGTGATTATTTTAAAACGGTATTCCTTCTGCCTATTTATTACGCCTTATCTTAGTACACATAAATTAGAAACGGGACAAGAGCGGGTACTGCCTTGAGGTGTATTACGTTCCAGGAATTCATTTGGAAAATTCATGTTTACCATTAAATATTATTTTCTCGATTGTTGAATAATTTATTTGTGTGGGAATAGTACGTAAATAGTCATAAAATGATAAAGTAGAGTAATGAAAAGTAATATTATATCGTATTCTTGTAGGGTTATGTGACGGTGCCTAAAACTGTATCTAGTTTAAATTGACAGCCTCCAAAATTTTAAATATGTAAATCACGCAATAATAATCACCATCAGAATCAATCTAAGTTTAGGTATATATGTAATACCACAATCGTGTATTTATTTAAAATAAAAATGCATCCTGGCGCAACTTATCCGTTGTGGTTTAAATGATATTTCAGTAAACTGGGTATAAAATTTTATTATGTGCTATTTTTGCACGAAAGGTATATTAACAAAATAAACAAACAGTCAACGTTTCTATTTTATATATTCAGACGGGATACTCTTACTTAAACTGTCTTCGCTTTCTCTGGTTGTGTATAATTTTGGTTTATATTTTCCATTCTTGTTTACATCTCCCGCCCAGTCCGAAGTCACTTAAAATTATCCACTCTCTTGAATCATAACTGCATAACACTCAATTCAAATTAGGCATCTGCAATAAAGGAAAATGAGTTTTTTTTTACGAAGAGAAAAGTGTTGTTTTTATTGGACAGGGAAATTTTTGCCATTCCGCCCTCCACACTGATTAGTTCATTTATTCGGGGGAATTTATTATGATTTCTTTTACGCTTATTTCCTACTTGATGAAGTTTTTATTAGCTTGTTGTCTGCAGATATAAATGTGTATATTGGTATTGTTGTAAAATATCAAAGTATTAAATTAGCCAAGTATCATTAAAATGGAGTCAGCATAAAATTCAATTAATTATTAATATTTACATAATATAAAACTGGATTTTAATGGTAATTTTGAATGATCACATGCAACATTTTATGGAGATGAAGATATTTTGATATGAGATACATGGAGAACAGTAGTTTAGTTTGCAAGCACTACTGCGTTCCTGTTTGAACGGCATTGTAGCTAGTGTAGTTATTGGGCAAATGATATTTTATAATCTGATCATTAAATCTTATTACAAACATTACGTCATTCATTTACATATAAACATCAATCAACAGTCAACAATTTGACTGGCCCGATAGCTCAGTTGGTAGTGACACTGCCTTCTGAACTGCAGGTCGTTGGTTCGATTCCCACCCAGGACAAACATTTGTGTGATGAACATCGATGTTTGTTCTGTGTCTGGGTATTATATTGTATTCTATGTATGTATTTACAAACAAAAAGTATCTAAGTATTGTATCAGTTATCTGGTTCCCATAGTACAAGCTTTGCTTAGTTTGGGGCTAGATGGCGTTGTGTGAGATGTTCACACATATTATTTATTATTTTATTATTTTAAATAAAATCATTGATCAAAATAACCGTAGGATAAATTGCATTACTACTTTTTTTATTAGTGGAAATATCAAATCACAATATTAAACAGCCTTTAGAAAATCCATGGAAGGTAATATTCGAAAGCCTCAATTGGGTAAGTCTCATTATTTTGATCATTTCGACGTCAGAGTCAAGTAACCGTTAACAAGCACTGTGAACGTTAAAAATCTAATTAGACAAACAAGGGGTGCGCTGTGAGCTACCTCCCTTAATATCTTTTTGCTTTATACTGTAATAGACAAATATTTCACAGTATCTATTTATTTAACATATAATCAAACTGAGAAATCAAATGTAAACTCAGTAGTTTACATTTGAACTTAATTATGATTTATTGATTTTAATTTTAGTATCTATATAGCATAGACTGTCTATGCTATATAGATATTAAAATTAAAACATGTAAAAATAACTATAATATAATATTTAAGTATTTTGTAAATTATTTTGTGAATAATGACGGCTAGGCTTAGGCGTTTCCGGAAAATAATACTGTGCGAAATATAAAGGAGCGGCAGAGTTGGCGAAATATATATTAAAAAATTACTCACTGTCATAACACACCGTTCTAAAAAACTAAATATATAAAGCAACCAAAGGAGGCCCTATGCTTTAACCTCCGTATCGCTTACACTTCCCACCCTAGTGCTGACCTGGCAGCACTGATCCTCTATAGGTATCCTAGCGACACGAGCGGCTGATCGCTTCAGAGTGCCGGCAGAAGTACGCACAGCGACTACACGCAGTCGAACATCCTTACCGGGGAATTTCTCCTGGATGATTCCTAGTGGTCACACGCCTCTAGGGGAATCAGGATCAGGCATTACTTCAGGCTTTTAGGCCTGGAGCTGTGAATAAATAATCAAGACATTTTCAGCGAGCTATTAGAATAGCCATTATATTTTTAATTCATTTATTTGTTTGACTATATTTTAAGGTATTTGATCGCTGTCTCAATCAAGATATTTCTTATTGTCTAGAATATACCTGTTCATTTTTTACTAAAAAGGACTCGGGATCATAAATGTCGACAGTGATTTTTAAATATTATATCAAAGTTATAATTAGGGACTGGTATTCAAATAATTAAAACGATAACTTTTTCGTATATCTAAGTAGTAATAACGTACAGTAAATAACTCAACAGTTAATAAATACACTGCGCAAAACAAAGAACTAATTTACCCTCGCGTAATCCAATAACAAATAATAACATAACAAAAGGAAAGCACTCAATCAAGGAATAATGAGCGAACAGATTAGATAAAGCGTTTTCCCAAGTAAATACAAGGAGACAAGTCTAATAAATCTCTCAGTACCAATTACACGTATGATTGCCGGATGACCGGGACTGGGAACTGTGTATCGGACCGGGGAACAATGGCTCTGTGGGGAAATACAAGACGATTGGGGTCGAAGTCACGGGTTAAAAATGGTATCGGTTTATTGGAGGTGCGAATTTGTCTTTAACCCGGTGGTACTTAGAGACTGTTTTTTTCTTGTTTAGTGGCTGTAGTAGCTTGGTAGTGTAGGGTTTTAGTAACTACTTTCAAGGGCTATTAAGTACCAAGAATTTAATTCCAATTTATTAAATAAGACTTTACATTTTTTATTTTTCCCCGCTGTTTTTTTTTACCACCGAGACTATAATCTATTTTTTATTAAATTAATTACGTAATATTTACATTATTATTAAAATTAAGAAAGTAGTACCTTCTGACCAGGTTCTGCATGAATTCTTGCTAGAAAACGAATGAACTGTGAAAACGAAAGGAAAACCCAAATGACTCTTCTAGAAGCCGAGGCTGAGGGCCTGTATGGAAATAAACCGTTAAAACCACATTTAATTTAATTCAAAAATAGCATCTATCCTAACATCTGTATGTCTCTCTGTTACCGTTTTACTTTTTCCTGCAGCATTGTTTCAAATTTAATTTTAGTATTTATCATAAAACTAACAAAAGTGAATAGGTTCTTTGAATTAGAATAAGGTTCTTTTTTTTTGGTAAAAAAACGACTGAACTCATCTGGGTGTGATATATTATGATGGATAGTTTGAACTCTGGGAGAGGACAAAAGTTATTTGTATCGTAAACACTGCTACTTAAATGATGATATATGCCTCAACATGTTCTCACAATTTTGTTTTTGTGTCCTAGGTGTACATTTTTCATTTTAATTTTAATTTTGTCATTAAGTATATTAATGACTACGTTTGTCAATCTGTGAATCTATAACTACAAAACACTTAACCTTGACAGCCTCTGTGGTGTGCGGTGGTTGAGTAAGTTAGCCAACTCAATAACCCGGAGGCGGTGGGTTCGATTCCCGCGGCAGGATTAGTATTTTTATTTTTATGTAATGTGATGACGTGACGAGCTAGCCGTTCACCTGATGTTAAACGACATGGCTGCCCATATCAGCTGCAGTGTCACTCGGAACTCTAAAGTATAGAGTTTCGCGTGACACTGCACTGCGCACGTCATCTTGAGACATCAGCACAATCTAGTAATAAGATTACTAAACTGTGAGATCATTCATTTGCCCAGTAATTTCACTAGCTACAGTGCCCTTCAAACCGGAACACAGCAGTGCTTGCGCACTACTGCTTGGCGGCAGAATAACTGGCAAAGCGGTGGTACCTACCTAGCCGAACTTTGCAGTAAAGTCCTACCACCTAGTAAAAGTAAAAGTATTTGTGCAAAGAAAAAAAAGCGCAAATACTTGTCTGAGTCTGGATGTTGTGGGACCATGGTCCTCGTAGTTCCTGGGTCCCTAAATGCAAAGCATCCTAGTTGGAGTCCAGGATCTATGTATGTGATCGTTGGGCGTTATTATTTATTTCATTTATTTTAACCTCATCAGAAAAGTAAACAAACAAATCAAAACCCTTCTAAATTACTATCTAATCTACTACAGGTAGCCGCTTAATAAGTCCCTCTTAACAAAAAAGCTGGCCGCGTACTTGAAACGTGAAGGGGAGCCTTAAGACGGGCAACTTTTAAGTTATTCGTTAGAGGCCACTCCCCCCAGCTTTGAAACTCGGCTAAGTCGCGGTCGCCTCGCCGCATCAAAAATACTGTCACCCTTTACAAAGTAGTCTTCCCTTAGGCACGTTTAATCAAGTTAAACTAAGGTTTTAAGTTAATCAACCGATATACGTCATCAGAAATATAACGTCACAATTAAATATTTAGAAAGCTATGCTTCCTTGAAATGTAAAGTTCTATCTAAATAGGCTGTTTTGAAGTAAATTATTTAAAGAGAAAGTAGAAAGTAGAAAGTACCTAATGATAATATTTTGTGTTTGTGTTTCATTGTTGCATTTGAAATGAGTACCTTAAAAGTGGGGTAGTGGGTAGTAAATATGGAGTCGTTTAAATTTAAGCCTCAGTTAACGTATTTGCAGAGTTTGACATTTAATCTAATTAGGCTGGTTAGAAATGATTCTGTCAGAGCGATTGTGGTTTGTTAGAATAAGGTAAGTAAGCAAAGTGTTTTAAAATACGCTGTTGAGAATACATTTCATCTGTTTTTTTATTTTACCGAAGCTAAGTAGTTATTGTAGCATCTGGCAATACTTTTTAAGATAAGAAAACCTTTAGGCAAAACATATTGTTTAATGTTAAAGATATAATATCATATTTTAACTGTAAATAAAAGTGAACCAGACTTTTATTATAATAGATAAATAAAACAGAAAACAATAAAAAAGAAACTTAATCTAACAAACCACTATATCAGTAGGCAACGTGCTCAATATGCTGGCAGCATTGCCACTTTGAATGGCTACAACTATTACACGGCTAAAAACTCACGAGATACAGTCGAATAACTCGACCGGTGTTCGGGCAATAAAGATGCCCATCCTCAAGGAGTACGCGCAGCGGCGGTGGTGGCCCGGTGGTGGTCTTTATTGCCCGAACACCGGTCGAGTTATTCGACTGTATCTCGTGAGTTTTAGCCGTGTAATAGTTGTAGTTATGAGTACTACTCACGTCAGTTTCTATAATATTATACTTTGAATGGCAATGCTCAATCTTTGGCTGAAGTAGAGGCCAGCATTTTGGTCACGAGCTACTTTGACCAGACGTTTAAATAATAAATAATAAATACCCGTGGACATTTCACACAGCGCCATCTATCCCCAAACTAAGCAAAGCTTGAACTATGGTGACCGTATAACTAATACAACACTTATATTTTTGTTTGTAAATACATACATAGAATACAATATATCACCCAGACACGGAACAAACATCTATGTTCAACACACAAACTTTTGTACTGGGCGGAAATCGAACCCACAACCCACAGTTTAGAAGGCAGGGTTACTACCAACGGAGCTATCGGGCCAGTCAAGTTAAATGAGTAAGGCAAACTGATTGCAGATACGAAAAGCCATTAGGACTATTCGTACGTAAATAATTAATATAGATTTATTTCAGTAATTGTAGAGAATCTAATTCGTTTGCCCGTCTTGTGTATCTATTAAAACACAACTTAGTCAAACAACGCTTTCCCCCGGACTCTCATATACGTTTGTTAGATTTGGCAAATCAAATACTGAACGCTCATTGGCTGCTCGTTGATCATCAGCTGTGCCAACCAATGAGTGTATTTGGCATGTAGACTTGACACTAGTTTGACAAACAATTTGTTCAAGAAGCCGTTGGCTAAGAAGATAAGAGAGTTTTGGCGGGAATGCGAAAAACATTGCGTCACCGCATTGTATTATTTTCCTAAACTTGTGTTATTTTCAGTGTTAGTGCATAAAAATTGTGGCATTATATTCGTTAAGTGCTGGATTACAGGCGCGAGTGTGGGAAAATGCTATAATGATGGTGAAACGTTTCTTTTCGTGTTGTTTCCAAAACTCCATAGAAGCTTCTGGTAAAGTTGCCACCACTTTACTAGGAGTATGACTTTGACTAGACTATGACTTGACTTGATGACTTCGACTGTGACTTGACACATATTTGCGTGAAATATCATTAACTTGATAAATTTTCAATTACTTGACACTGGCTAAATACACAACAGTATGGAGCCAAAACATTTAAAAAAAGAAGATAAGAGCGAACTTAAGAGCTGTCAAAATTTAGTACATACGGGTATAATAATAATAAGTTTATTCTGACCATAAATTTACGAAAAAGATACTTATTTTTGTAAATTATCCATTTCAAAACAATAAAGCTATTCACATCAAGTGTTAATCAAACTCGGCGAAGCGAAACCAATTTGTGATGTGACGTGATAAATGATTGTTATGAATTGTATCAACTTGTACATGAATGGTAGGAACTTCATAATTGGCGTTGATTCAAATAACGGTTATTAACGGTAAATACAATACCACATTTGGAAGGTGACGTTGCGCAAAGGGTTTGAGAGCTGTGGTGGTATGGAGGTGTATTATGTAATTCGAGGTAGCGTTATTGTAGCTAGTATATAACTAGTTATACGCTAGCTACAATAACGCACACTAGTGTGTACAGTAATTGCGTACACCTCTCGTATCGTAAAGCTGGAGTGCAATATTTTTGCTATTGAATTCTAGGCCATACTGTCATCTGCCGGAGTCATTAGTTTGTTAAAACGCAGCTTAAATTGAGCATTTTTTTTGGGCTTTAAACTGTTTTAAAATCTTCTTCTTTTCCTTTTTAAACAATAAAAGCGTGCAAATATCTTCAACAAAACTTATTAAATGCATTAAATTTTATATAAATATACGTTTTGGCTTTAAAGACGGATGTATGCAAAATCAAATCGCGCCCTTGATTCAAATTTTTCTTTTACATTGAAAAATAATCTGGTTATCAAATACGATTAGAAATTAAATGAACCTTAAATAAACATGAATTAATGAAACCTAAATGAACTTGTGTACTTAAATATATACGTCTACGTCGGAGGCGGAAAGTCGTGACCGACCCCCTACACTTCATATTAACCGTAAATCCTTTTAAATGCATAAATAATTTAGCTGACGGTGGATTAGAAATGGCTGCTATTGCATAGAGGCAGAACCTACTCTGAACGACGAACGTATCTGCGTAAAACGCTCTTAGACCACATAAAAGTAGCGACAAACATGCGCAGATTATAATAGAATTAGTTTTTACTAAGTGGTAGGACTTTCCTGCAAAGTTCGTATAAGTAGGTACCACCGCTTTGCCAGTTATTCTAGCGCCAAGCAATAATGTGCGAGCACTACTGTGTTCTGGTTTAAACAGCACTGTAGCTATTGAAATTACTGGGCAATGATACTTTATAATCTGATCTTAGAGCCGAGTAATCTTATTACCAGACTGTGTTGATGTCTCAGAATTATATACGCAGTGCAGTGTCACGCGTAACTTTATATTTTGGAGTTCTGAGTGGCACTGCAACAGTAATTTTTATGGACAGCCGTGATGGTTAAATTGGGTCAACGACTAGATCATTTATAAACATAAAAAAGGCGAAAATTGTTCTTATATAGATCTTCTAAAAAATGTTGTTATTGTCTTGTACCATATTTTCCATGTTCTATTGCGGTGTAACAAGTACTCAAAAGTCGCACGAGACGTGAATACTACCCTTGTCTTCTGGCTGCACCTACTAATCCCCATAATAGATTCCGACAGACCCGCCACTGACGTACGGGGCGATAAACGAGCTTCTTAATAAAGCGATATAGAACGCGACAAGTCATCTTTGCATAGTATATTAAGACCAGACTTAGTTGAGTACAGACTAGAGTGAGTCTTTTGAATGCAACGTGTTCATGCTTCAGAAGAAAAAGGTAAAAATGTTTGCGACACCGGAAGCATGAAACGGGCCCGTTTATGCGTAAGTAATCATTATCTACTACTTACATTTAACAGTACTAAAAAGTAACTGTTGGGCTAAATTTGTGCATTGTATTTTATTTGAATTGTTTTATTGCGGTACCTTTCTTTATCGATATCGAAGTAAAAACTATTTTAATATTTTTCTTTATTTGTATGTCTCTTTAAATGCATCTCACACTGAAATTAGGTATCGAACGGATTTCGTTGAAATGATATGATTAAACATAATTAGAACAAAATTTAAAATAATGTATGTTTTCAAAACAGTCAAGAGAAGTACGCAAAGCAATATAAAAAGTAGTTTTTAGACGAAAATTTATGACTTACATATGGTTTATAAAGCAACTAAAATCAATTAACAATGGTAAAATAATTATTCTGCATACCTTAAAAAATTACAAAGATACTTTTTAATTTATTCCTCGCGGTGATTTTATGGTATAAGGTAATAAGATCGACCTCCACAGTATAGACCTTTGTATATTGTAAACTATTTATACTATTATATATATTACTATTTACTCACGTGAAGTGATCCATAGGTTACGATAAAATTATACTGCTGACAACGGAGGGGAAGACTCTGCTTAACTTTTTGACTGGCCTGATAGCTCAGATGGTAGTAGTTCTGCCTTCTGAACTGTAGGTTGTGGGTGCGATTCCCACTCAGGGCTAACATTTGTGTGATTAACATCGATGTTTGTTCTGTGGCTGTTATATTGTATTCTATGTATACATTTACAAACAAAAAGTATCTAAGTATTCTATCAGTTGTCTGGTTACCATTTTATAAGCTTTGCTTAGTTTGGGGCTAGTCCCAACTCCCAAGACCATCCATCTAGGTGGCACTGTGTAAAATGTCCACAAAAAACCTCTCAAAGTGACGTAGTATAGGTACAAACCTATTCATTACAAACGTTGTTCGCTAATCACGCAACTAAAAATATTAAGTTATTAAGCTAATTTCATTCTATTTTATTCTATTTAAAACATCCCCGTTATCATATTAAGCTTAATAACTTATTTATCTCAAGAAATATAATAATATACTCTATAATGCTCGACCCCGGGAATCTGAGAATAAGTAGGATTTCCCAGACTTAGGGGTAGCCATCTATTGCATTATCTGCGGACACTGTGTAAACAATTGAATTTATATTTAATTTAGATACCAACGTGTTTTGTACCGTCTATAGATCTAGTCTCAATATGGACGATAATTTTAAACTACTTTTTTGCGTGTTTCTCCTGACAAATGAAAGAGTGACTACTGGTAGAGGGCTGGAGCTTTTCAATTCCATTGTTTTTCATCTGTATACATATACATACATATACATGTATTACTTAAATAAGTCAGTCATAACAATCTTTTACTGTAAAAAAAATGGGCTGTGTATAGATTATCGCGGCTAGTAAATAGTCTGAATGTTTACAATAATTATTTCCGAATTGTTAATTTTACGTTACATATCATAATGTTAGTCAGACATGTATATACAGGCAAATATTCATCCAAATTCAGTTATTTGAAGGTAGCCCGAATAATATGTATTCTTCCAGTTATTTTGATCTAAAAACCAAACTATAACTACTACTATTGTATTAAGTTTGATAAAATTTCTATGGAAAAATTATATTATTTAAAAAAAAAAATAAGTTTTCTAAATTAGTTAAAAAGTGAAAAATAGAAGAATAACAAACATTAAAGAAAAACATATAACCCAATAAACTTAAAAACAATGTTTACTTATATTAGTAGGTATGCATGTGCTTTACGTTTTTCTAATGTGAAATTTCAATATTTTATTGTAGAACGTCGTAGCTTTTACCTATTCAGTCCGAAATTTTCTATAAAAAGTAATAGCCAACCTACCCAAGCTATATTCTTAGCTGGACTCATCGAGCAACAACTTGGCCAACTCACATGCCCAATATAAACTGGTCTTCTGATTATTTGAAAAACAGAAATGGAGTGCCAGCTTTAGCTGGATTTATCACACGACCAATCGAAAGTATGAATGTCCACTTTATTAAGAGCTTTGAATGCTCATTTTCTTGCTCTGCAGTCGTTTATTATAACAGCTGGTTGCTTGAACAGAGAGCTCATATTGGACTGGTTATGAGATTTGTTTGTGTTTGACCTATATATCATACCCAAAGGATGTAACTTATTTACACTACTTAAGGTATTAAATCCTAGAAGTCTGCTATTAGTTTGTTTTTCACTGACACCTTATTTGGTGTTTTATTATCATATTGAAACTATTGCAATGTGTTTTTTTTTATCAAGCTGCTACAACTATTGTACTACTATTGTTGACATTTTAAACGCTAAATGCAAAACAAAAGGAGGCGTTGTTTTACACATATACAATAGAACGACGTTAGTTTTTACTAAATACCAATTGTCTTTTCAGATCTATTACTTTTTGTTTCCTTTTTTAGTCCCTTTTGACTGTAGTTTCAATAACAGAAGATAAATTAAAAAATAACAAACACTTTAGAATTGTTCTTGATAAGTCCTCTCTCAAATAATTATCCCATTCCATTTCGGATTCCTCGGCGAGCCCAAATTCTAAAAGTGATTCGAACTTTAATAAAAGTTCCGTCTTGTTTCAAAGTTTTTAACAGAGTTAATTTGAAGCTGTCGACATCTTGAAATATGTTCTTTAGACGTTAAGCAATAGAACCTAAATTCTAATGTTTCATGTTTTCAAAGCGGTAAAGTATAGTGTAGGCCTAAGCATTGCTTATGATCGCAAATATCCATGATTTATTAGAATGGTATTAGGAGTTTGTTCAACAAACTATCGTCTCTCGCAAATGTAAATCTTAAGTCAGTTCAATAAGATGTTAATTCCCGTGAATACAACTGTTTTCTTAAGAGCTACTCTTCAAACAAAGTTAGTTTCTACTTTATTAAGCTAAGTAGTAGGAAAATATTTTCGATATCTTCGGACAATATTGCGAGAATTGTTATAATAAAGAAAATACCAGCTTTCCTAAATTATACCATTGTTTTTTTTAAATTGGTTATAGCCAAAGCATTTGACACTGGCAAGCAATGCTTTGCCAGATGTTAAGCAATGACGTGGTACAAAATGGGGTATACTGGCCTAGAAATCTTTTTATTTAATATTTTTTCTTTTACATTGTCTAATTTTAAGCCACTGTTGAATAAATGATTTGTATTCTATTCTTATTATATTCTAAATAAAACATATTGTACATATATACTTATATAGATTTACTCCAATTACTTCGTTTGTTATATAAGTATTATTCGTTACAGGTAAAGTACTAATTTATTGTTCGTACGCTGCGTAATATTTGTAAACTATTAAAATACTTTGTTCAATTAATATTAAAAAATCACGTCATAGTTTTAATCAATCACTTATTCGTTCACGCGAACACTCGAAAAAAGAAACGTTTTAACGCTTACAGCTTATTCTCTGCACAGTAGTTTCATCCAATTACTCGTAAGGTAGTCATTATACAACTACTAGTAGATAAATTTAACATGTATTTGTCAATTCCCATTATCCTTCATCTCTTCCTTAGTTAATAATTATTAAGAACTCAGCGATTTACAGAGTTCAAGGTTCAACCTTATGAATAGTTTATTAACAATCACATTCAATCTATTTGCGGCTTCCTTTGACTTCGTGAGCAGCGTATCATAAGAGTCAGTAAATTAATGTTCACTTCGTGATATCAACGCAACTTTATCGCTCTGAAATTAGGTGCTCAAATGAGTTGTGCTACAGACCGAGCAAGCGAAGCGAGCGAAATGGCTCAACTCACGACACGTGGTTTCATCTGTAAGATTGCTGCGGTGTCATTTACTGGCTGATTTTGATGATATTTGGCAGATGCATTGGATACTCAATCGTAAACTAGTTTTTCAAATATGAGCAAAATAGATTGTCAAGATAGAAATACGATAAAATAAATAAGATCGGATATTCTGAGTTCGGGGCGTATTAAGTATAAAGTTTGTTTTCGCGAGCTGTATCATTCACAAAAATACTAGTTTTAGAGTTCTATGAATAAATGGTTTTACGCAGCCATACTCACCAACTTCGGAGCGGCGAAGTAACTAACTGAATCACTGTAAATAAATTGCATCACTGCAAATAAACTGCATCATTTTAGGTAAGCTTCATCACAGTAAATAAACTGGATTGCTAACATTACGCACACATATTAAGTAGACGTAAATAGGTAACATACTTCTTGCGGTCAAGGTATATTATAGAGCGCCTTTAACCTCTGAAAAGCCTACATACCTGAGTACAGTATGTATTTATAACTTAATTTTACAGGCTTTACGCAAAGTTTTATACTTATTAGATATTTAGTTAACAAAAATAATATCTGTATACGATTTACATACATAAAAATACATAGTTCAGGTCCCAACTCAATGGCAGTAAAAATTTATAATAAAATCCCGAAAATAATTCTCGCCCAAAAAAAAGACTCCGAGATTTTATGAGATTTTCCGAGATTAACATTTCATGATCAAAAACTAAGAGATTTTTTGATCATGAAATGTTATTATAATTTGGCAGATTTTTTTAATGACAAAACTAAGCTACTTAAAATTAACTTTGCGCAATTGTATTTGTATATTGTTTATTTAATGGATCGGCCTTGTCCTCACCTAACCTGTTGCTATACTTGTGAAATTCATTATTCGGATTTTACCAGCGTCTGTATTTTTCGATAATACCTATAATCTTGGAGTCTTTAAAGCGAGAGTGAAAGGTATCTTCTAGTAAGCGTGCTAGATCCTAAGTTACATCGTTACTTGACATCAAATAAAATATTGGTCATACACAATGACTAAAAACATTGAAGTTTGATGTTGATGATAAAAGGCAGGAATTTGAATTTATATTTACCGGAAAATGTTAGTCACTGACTTCACGTACATTGTAGATGCTGTAATTGGCTCTTGTATTAAACTACTTACCGACTATGAATAGTTGAGTACTTGTTGTAGACAAATGTTTGTAGTTATATATACATAATAGCGTAAAATATCAATTAGGATGTCATATAAACAAATTAAACATTGATCAACTGTTTTCAATTTTCATTTATTTTTCTTGTTGGTATTTTTGCACTAAAAACAAAAATAATACATGGAAAATTAATAAAGAATTTCGTGAAGTGGCAGGATTATGTAAGTCAAAGCCATTAAAAGTTAAACTGCTACCAGTTTATAAAACTACAACACAAACTTACTCCAGACAAACTTTTAATTCGACCTCGGTGACCGATAATATTGCAGCTAAGTTGGCACGAGGGGCGCGGGACGTCGCCTATCCATCTCACTATGCAGTACAAATCCGCACTTCTTTGTAAGAACACCTCGCAAAACTTTCTAGCAAGTAAACTCCGCGAAGTGGGCAAGTCGCTCGGTAGTCGCCGACGCTGCCGCCCGCTCCGCTTGCTCGCTCCAAAATTCGCTTACCTCACCCCCCGCGCCCGATCGACAACGATCCGCCTCCCACAAACAAACGGACAAGTTTTAATGTTTTGCTCACAAAGTGTATGATTAAGCGCGGAGAGCGGCGGAGAGAGTCGGCCGTAAGTTATTGATTTTCCCCGCTGAACCCCTGTCGACTACGCGACTCGCTGTGCGGTCTGAGAGCTCTACGCGGACTAAACTCTTATAAACACTTTTTGGACATAAGAAAATACACTTTTTGTGATCAATCGTGATAGAATATTACTTTTTATAGTGTTTGACGAAGTTTTAAAAAGAAATACAGGCGTGATCAAGTTTGAAGGAAAAGTTGGGATGTGAAAAGTTAGAGGTGGCTGCGCGCCCGTACTCCGAATAGCGCCAGTCGCGCACCCTACAACTTCACGTCGCTCTACGTTCCGAAGTTAACGCAAAGTTCCGCCATTTTGGAACATGCTCACAACCCACTTGTTTTATAAAGAAACTTTTTATTAATTCCTGTAGGCCGCGGAGTGTCAGTAAGATGTTTTAAGGTTATGCTCAGAGACGAATTACGCTTTTGTGACTGAAAAGTGGATTTTTTGTATTAATGTGACTGTGAAAGCGTTCAAAACGAATGTTTATATGGTATTCAAATATTGTTTTGAAGTGAAACTCGAGCGTAATACATCGGATGCTCTTGTGATTTGTGTTTACTTCTTGGAACCGTGAAGAGGACGCTCCTTACACTTTTTTGACCTTGTATTTGGACGGAACACCTCATTAAACGCCCAGGTAATGAGCTTGTAACTTAGTTTCAGTACTTTTGACGAAGTGTTAGAAAGTTTTTTGATAAAAAGTTTTTGCCAAGTATTACTGTGTTATCCAAACTTGAAAAGATGATTGATGGAAGCTAATGCACATTCGAGGTCTTGCAGTCACGAAATATGTTTATTCAGCAGAGAACCTTGCACGTCTTTCTCAACAAAACATATTTTTCAAGAATCGTCTTATATTGAGGATTGTATATAGATGTATGTCAATAAATATTACTTTCTTAGTAACTAGTAGATTTATTTATATCATTACAGTCTTAAAGGCATTTTAGTTTAATCTTGCTTTGCGAGTTACTCGTAATTAATCTTACTTGTGTATACTTTTATAATGTTATTAATGAAAAATCTACATATAATAATAACATCTAACAGATTACTATCACAGAAAGCAGATACTGGGTAAGTACCTGTTATCAAAATCCAATCAAAAATAATTCCAAATATCTTACATCATTGCAATTGTTTATTATAATCTCGCTTATGTAAACCTTTGTTACAGCTATTGATTATGAATAACAGTCTGTACGTATAGTTCCAACTTTGTTAATTACATAAAGTTTAGCTCGTTAAAACTTTAAGTTACTGTTAAATCGCAAAGATGGGAATTCAACCGTCCTATAATGGTCCCGAAATGAAAGCCTTTGTTTCACGCCATGACCCAACTGAGACTAAATCAATGAAAGTATGAAAATACTTCTTTATGGCGATGTTACTAGTCGTAAACACGATACCCAAGTTGGAATAATGATAGATTTCCCGAGAACATTTCCAACTTAGTTCAAGGTAAATATTTATTCACCAAAGTCCTATCAAACTATCTCATCAATAAAGTAAAAAACCCACGATATTGGGTCGTTTTATTGAGGACGCTATTACAAAGTCATTTCAGCGACCGGTCCCAGTCTCAGTCCATTGTAGAAGGAAAATCTTTCTACAGTCACGGCTCTCGATGGGATAACGCAAACTTCCCACGATTCCAAAACGCTCTAACTCTGATCCTGTATTCATACAACAATTAACCTAAAAGCAAACATCTGAGGGCGCAGTCTCGTGTAGCAGCCAAGAAAGCTATGAAACTTTGTTAAATAACTTTTCAGATAACTTGAACTTGGCGTATTTGCGCAAAGTTGTAAGCGGAATTCCACCGCGGGCTAATTCAATCTGTACCCGCTTGTAATAAACGTTGTTTTCGCGTAATGTCAATTGGGGAGTTAGTTTAGTCAGTCGAGTTGAAAGTTCTGGACTTCACGAAGCAAAACGCGAACTTTTGTAGAACATTTCAGTGTAGTTAGTACAATGTTATAATGGAAATAAGCACTTCAAAATGGCGTCGTCTGCAGCTGTTAGGTATAGGTGTGTGTTTATATTGATTCCCGGATGTTTTGTTTGATGAATGTAACATTATAACACTGTCACAAATTGTGTTATTAGATTCAATTTCTCTCTTTGACGCTGGAGATTTTCCTGGAACGGTCCATAAATTATTTAAAATGTTTACGTAGATACATTACTAAGAAATAATAATGAAACACTAAATTTGCTTATAAATATTTAAATGATTATAAAAATATTAAAAACGTGGGTTTTGATATACATGATAAACAACTACCAGCGTTGTAATTCACAGTTATCTGTTATAATAATACATTATAGTTAAAACATTGGCTCTTAATCCAAGCACACGTGATTCTAAATTCCAGTGACTGGATTCTCTATCATAAGATGATAATTTGCAAAATCATATAATTGGACTGTATTTAATAAAGTATGTGCAATGATCTACTTATTAAGCTATTTCAATGTAATAGATTAATTAGCTACTTAAGTCTTATAAACGTAACAGATGATTTAAATAAATATTGTGGCTAAAACACAGTACCCAAAACCTAAAAGCCTGATGTTACAAAGTAGGTATTTAATTGTGTAGTGTGTTATACATTCAAGCACATTCGGAATTTACTACTAGCTCTGAATTAAACCTTAATAACCTACTCTACGAAAACGTTACAAGTTAATCTACTGCGAATCACGTGAAAAGCAATCTTACAATTTAAGCTTTTGGGTAGCTTTTTGCATTACTGAAACTATCCAACACAAAATTCGTACATTTTGCTCTGTTTCTTTTTATTTGCTCTGAACAATAAATGGGTTTCAGTTAAACAACTGTCTTATATACGTGACTTTGCGATGTCATGCGAATGTAAACAGAGCGACGTCGATTTTTATTGGATAATTCATGAGTTCGACATGAAATTGTGATTTTGAATAATTTAAGGTCAAAGGAACGTTGGAAACCAGAAGATAGAGTAATAAAAGTCAAGTTTACATCCATCGGGACGTAAAACAGTGCAGACTGTTCTCTGTAACAGGCCTCGACATAAATCAGTTTTATAATCATAACCGTAGACAACTTTTAAACACTCTAATTTAATATCTAACAATAAGTATTTAAAGTTTAATTTGATACTGAAGATGGAGTGAGTAGTTCGATAGTTGATACTTTCAACTTCAACAACCGAATCAGGGTTTTATTGTTTGCTACAAAGTTGTCAAGTTACACTCAACTCAATCCTCATCACTTGTAAATTCAATTTTCCATAACAGTAGATAACTTGATAAAGTCTGCAGATAGATTGAGAGCGTTTGTTCTAAAATTAATTTTATGTTCTTGCAATAAAGTGTATTTTCTTTTGATTTGTAAACTATTACTTCAACATAGACCGGCAGTCTATTAGTGTGCCTAATGAATATAAATGAAGGTAAACATCTATTCAGTTACCTTCTTCGTATAAATTCAATTATTTATGATCAAACTGATACGAGATATTTTTCCTAAAAGTCTATGAATAATAAAGCGTAGGCTGGTAATCCTGTAATTCACGAAGTTTTCAGATAGATGGCTAATAAATGACTTTTTATTAATCCGAAGTTTTTCATAACTTAGTAAGATTATTTTTGGTTTCTGTTGTTTATTTTCTATAAATAAAATAATTTTATCGTTTTTCATTACTTTGATTGAAATAAGTTAGTGTTTAACCGGTTGTGTAGTAAAAAGTCGGCCAGAAATCTACAGCATTATCAGGAAACGGCCGCTTTGCTTAGCTATTCTATTGATTTGTCTTGCATTAGTTAATAGAACGCTTACGTATTACTCAATAAGGGCTCAAAACCATGTTGCTCAATGTAGTGAAGAGTTCCGTAGCATTCTCACCCGTAACAAGCTTTCTATTGCTTAGTACCTATAGTATAGTTACACAAAACTATTTCCATTGAGAGTTTCCACTCTCATCCAGTATTTTAAATGTTCACCAGCTTAGTATTGATAGAATACTACACACACTACAGCCTCTGTGGTCGTGGTTTGATTCCCGAAACAGAACAAGTATTTGTGCACAGGAAAAAAAGCGCAAATTTTGAGTTCTGTCTTAGTGTTGTGGTTCTCGTAGTTCCTGAGATCGATTAAAGATTACATTTCAAATAAGCACCGCGTGCGGGGCTTAGGCAAACCATTTTCAAAATGGCTGTGGTCAATTAATAAATAGTGAAAAAAAGGAATACTTACAAATAGACTTATTGACTGACAGAAAGTAAATACATGGGTTATTGAGTATGAATCGCAAAACTTAACTTTATAAAATGGTTTTTTTTTTATGTTTTCGCTCCACACTTGTGTGTATTTAGCCAGTGTCAAGTAATTGATAATTTATCAAGTTAATGATATTTCATGCAAATGTGTGTCAAGTCACAGTCGAAGTCATTAAGTTAAGTCATAGTCCAGTCAAAGTCATTCTTCTAGTAAAGTGGTGGCAACTTTACTTGAAGCTTCTATGGAGTTTTGAAAACAACACGAAAAGAAACGTTTCACCATCATTATACCATTTTCCCACACTCACGCCTGTAATCCAGCACTTAACGAATAGAATGCCACCAATTTTATGCACTAACACTGAAAATAACACAAGTTTTGGAAAATTATACAATGCGGTGACGCAATCTTTTTCGCATTCCCGCCAAAACTCTACAAAATGGTTTCTGCTTTCCAATTACTTGTTTCTAAACTGCAATATAGAATGGTAGAACGTGAGAAAATAAATTAATATCACGCTTCTTGACCACTCGTATAACCCTTTTCCGTCGCAAACTCATAAATATTAGTACTATGCGATATCCTTATCTGGGACATATTTTTTAGGATACGAATTGATTTATGGCAAAAATAATTTAATTAGTAGAATTACTAATTAAATTATTTTTGTCACAAACTAGTTATTAAATGCTAACTAGCTTAAATGAACTAGATCTAACCTGTGTTTACCTCTAAATAGCTGAATTTGAATAGTCGGGTAAATATAAATCTGAGTTTTATCATTTCCGATCACGCAATATGAAATTCGACCCAATTTAAGTGTGATACAGTTGGAATTTCCTTGACTAAATATGTAAGAGAATTCCGTTCAAGCTCTCACGAGTCAAGAACAGCTAAAAAATTTCCTGTGTAGAGCTTTCCACGGATTTCATAGTAAAAGCTGTAAGCTTTTACAGCTCAATTATTGTTGAGTAGAAATAAAACACTGTTATTGTGGGTACTCATATTGTTCTATTTTAGATTTCCCCCCGAAGATGTTTTATGTATAATTTTATTCCTTATTAACATTGTTTCTAGTTTTTATTTAGTAAATTACTTTAGGATTAATAAGGATATCATAATATTATATATTAATAAGCATTTTATAAAAATGCAGTATTAAAGACGCTTTCTAGTACTTACTTAACTGGAGTGGTGATATGAGCTGGCAGTGGGTGGAAAAGTAGAGCCAAATATAAGGCAAAGTGACGCATAACGAATCAAATAGTGAATAAAGTTGAAATGTGAAAATTTATAACGTTTTCTTAAGACGCATTACTGCTTACGCTTTGGGATACAATTTTATGAAAATGTGGTTTATAATCCTGAAATCAAGCAAAAGTACTTAAGAAGAAAGCGAAATTTTTCTTACAGAAAAGTGTATACATGCACAAACAAGCAAATGCTAATGTGATCCGGATTGAAAGGCACCGTAGCAAGTGTAATTGCTGGGCAAATGAGACTATGACCTGATCTCACGGTGTAGTAATTTTATAACTGGACTAATTGACGTCTCAGAATTACCTGCGCAGTACAGTGTCACGCGTAACTCTATAATAATAATAATAATAATAATAACGCCCAACGATCATCTACATAGATCCTGGACCGTAACTAGGATTCCCTGTGTCTATGGACCCAGGAACTACGAGGAACATGGTCGCAAAACACCCAGACTAAGAACAAGTATTTACGCTTTTTTCGTGTACAATTACTCGTCCTGCCGCAGGAATCGAACCCACCGCCTCTGGGCTATGAGCCAACCTGCTCAATCACCACACCACAAAGGATGTCAATTATATACTCTATACTTTAGAGTTCCGAGTGACACTGCAACTGATATGGGCAACCGTGTTGCTTAGCATCAGGTGAACGACTAACTCGTCATGTTCATTCCTCTCCGTAAAAAAAATATATATTTGAAATGAAGACGGTACCGTAAGTTGCTTTTGTTTCATAGGTACATTTATGACCTAGATTAACGGATTCACAGCCTTTTGTTATATCAGAAGTTTATTTATACTCCCATTTGTTTACGCTTAAAGGGAAGCCGCAACCTCGGCTGTTTATAAAGCATACATACAATTCAAAGAGCTAGAAACCGCAAGTTACTAGTTACATGAAATAGCTTAGGCGCTTCACTTTTAAATATATAAGTGTAATCTAAGCAATTTAAATACATGTACAAAAAGCCAATCAACTCACAGTTTGTTGTTCAACAGTCAGTTGTGTTTGTTTGGTAATGAGATTAACGCTATGTTTTCTATGATAATAATTTAGATATTATATATAACTAGCTTCTGCCCGTGGCTTCGCCTACGTGGCCTTTAGGAAACGAAGAAGATTTTTTATAGATATCTTCAACCACCCATTTCACCCTCTTAGTGGTGGAATTTCAAAAAATCCTTTCTTGGTGGATACCTACACATTACAAAAAAACACACCATCTAAATTGCAAGTCTCTACGACCAGTGGCTTAGGCTGCGCGTTGATATATAAGTCAGTCAGTCAGGACTTTGTATTTTATATGTAAATTAGATTTAATCTGTACATTAATATATTCTGAAAATTTTGACAGAGGCACACTTTTTTATAGATATAGAAGTAAAAACATGTGTTTATGTGTTCATTTATTTGTCTGTCCCTTTAAACACGTTTCAGGTTAAAAGAATTTCAATCAAAGTTCTTATTGCTAAGTTTTTCACCCACACATTTATGATATTTTCTGATTCTATGTTTCAAAAATGGTCATGTGCAGGTTATAGGAAGCAATTTTTTTCTATGCATTTTTTTGTTTTTAATATTTATGAAACAATAAATCACAATAAACATGAAATATGATACAAAATTATAGCCAGCCTTCATAGTTCAGAGCTAATAAGTACAAACGTAACGTGTCATACGTTTCATCTTCGATGCCGGCAATTTTTTATCATTTAAAACATTGCCGGCAACGATGATGGAGCCACTATTTATCCTGGCCAAAAGAAAAGGAAAGAGAAAAAGAAAAGATAGGGGAAAGAATGACTAAATCGGACGGCGAAGGCAGGCAGGTAGAAGGGAGAGAGAACAGTATAAAAGAAAGGGTCAACGACGAAAGGAGCCAGCCACCTGTCTCCCTGCGCCGTCCCATCTTTTCTTCCCTTTCCACTATCCTTTTTTCTCTTCTTTCTCTATTCCTTCCCTCTTCTTTTTCTCTTTCTTCTATTATAGTAAGTGCAAAAATGGTATAAAAATGTTCATATTTTCCTTAGTGAGACATATGCTTCTCCGCTACTTCTGAAAAGTTGAAATTCAGTATTCTAACTGGTTTACAAGGTTAGTATAAAACGAACGAAAAAATGTTTGTGCTGATTAAAAAAACATCTACTGCAGAAAGAAAATCTGTGATATCTATTTTCTATTAGTTTGTGGATATATTCCATCAATTATTATCGTGTTACATACCATGGTTAAGCCATTAATTTTCGTGAGCTATTAATTTGTGTAAATAGGGCATTAATTAATACATGTAACGACCATAGATTTGGGCACTATATGTATTTAGGATTGTACTAAAAATATCTTCTGTGGTGTAGTGGTTGAGCAGGTCGGCTCATAATCCGGAGATAGTAGGTTCGATTCCTATGGCAGGACAAGTATTTGTGCATAAAAAAGCGCAAATACATTTTCTGCGTCTGGGTGTTGTGGGACCATGGTCCTCGTGTTTCCTGAGTCCCTAGATACAGGGAATCTTAGTTAGGGTCCAGAATCCTATTTATGTGATTGTAAAGCGTTATTTTTATTATTATTTATAACAAACTGTTAAAGATGATACGAATAAATTTCTCAAATGTAAAAGGTTTCAATAATGGTCCTTCCGATTTATATGTATTAATTGAAGGTTAAACATTTATTTAAAGAAAACGTAAAAAACCTTTTAAAAGTGATTTTGACAAAGAAAAGCTAGTTTTTTATGTTAATGAATGATGTGACAAGCTAGTCGTTCACCTGATGTTAAGCGACACGGCCGCCCACAACAGAACAGTGTCACCTGGAACTCTAAAATATAAAATTCGCGCAACCCTGCACTGCGCATATTATCCTTACACATCAGCACAGTCTGGTAACTGGTACTCGACTGTAAGATCAGGTGATAAAATCTCAATTTTCCAGTAACTTCACCAGCTACAGTCAAACCAGAACACAATAGGGCTTGAGCTTACTGCTTGGCAGTAGAATAACTGGCAAAGCGGTGGACTGGCAAAGTCCACCCAGTAGTAATAACGTTTCTCTAATTCCACTATTATGTGGATAGGGCAATAGGAGTGAGACAGCAATATTATAGAAATACTAGTTGCGCCCCGCGGTTTCACCCACGGATAATAAGTTTTCTAATTATTTGCTCATCCCACGGGGAAATTTCACTTTTCCTGGATAAAATGTAAACTATATGTTATCCCAGTGTGTAAGCTATCTTTGTACCGAATTTCATCCAAATCCATTCAGCCGTTTGAGTGTGAAGGAGTAAAAAATATACACACATACACACAAACAAACTTTCGCCTTTATAATATTAGTGTGATGTGATGTGATCATCTTTTTAAATATATTTTTAATGGCGTGGTACCGTTGTATAATTTAAACAGATAATAATATTTAAAGTAAATTGTGCAATATAAACTACCTTGCCTATTTATCTTAAAAAACTAAGTTAATATCAAGTCAAATCAAGTCTTACTTATCAATAATTAAAATATAGGTACTAGCTTAAATTTCACCTTCTTAAAGACCTCTTATTAGTGTCATCATGAGTGTATTTGCAATGTAATCAATATGTTCACAGGATGTCCCGGAAGTCTCGCCAAGGGTACAGCATCCGGCATCTATTACAGCTTCCAAACGCGCCTCGAAGCCCACCTTCAGCCGCACATCCGCCCGCGCCTTGCATCAAGGTCAGTGAATTTTTATATTAGTACCGTTCAATTACTTAAAAATGTCAAAAATAACACTTTGTTGGACGTTAATATATTAACAAACATAATTTTAATTGTGTATCATAATTTAACGATTGCTGTTTATGTGAAATGGTTACTAAAATTAAATTTATAAATATCAATACAAATTGAAACAAGAACATCAAGTGTTGGTAATTCTGCTAAAAACTAACAATAAAATTATCTATCCTGTTTCATTTTATATTTTAGATGAACTTCACGTCACGTCACGCCTGAGTCGTTCAATTATTTTAATAATTTTATTGCAAAAATATGTTTAATAACTAATGTATTTTAGGTATTTGACGGATAGAAAAATTGTGCCTATTAACCAGTATTTAGATCCGTAATAAATATCAAGATAAATTATCAACAGTGGTATTGTGCTACATATTACTTTTTCTTTGCCAAATTCACAGTTCAAAAAGTTATAAGAGTTTCACGACAAATGGTGATTAATTATTCTGCCTTATCAGTACTAGTGTCGCCTCTGGCGTCAAGGATCGCAAACTTATTTTCATGACAATTTTATACTGATTATTGATATTGTCTATCTATTATTAATATGTCTAATCAAAATTGTAATGTTTAAAAATATTATCTCGGTGTATATTTAGTTCAACGAAGATGGTTTATTATATTAAATACCATCTACCTTTAAAGGTTCTAGCAAAAGTTTTCCCCAACACAACCTAAATAATGAAGGAATTATGGATGGCGGTTCCGTAAGAGTTGTTCTATCCCTCCGTAGAGGGTCGCTACGAGAGCGTAGCAAGCTTCCAAAGTTCGTAGAGGCTCGCAGTTCATGACAAGATCCAGAGATGGCGCTGTTACTAATATTTTTTGGGATTATTTTACCGAGTACAATCTTTTGTAATATAACTAAGAAAAGCGGGTTTTCAAATTATCAAGTTGACATATGTTATTTAAAACTTATTTCAAAGCTATATTACAACAATTATCTTTTACATAAACCATTTTTTAAGTTCTATTGCCCTTAAATATTCGAATAAACAATATAAAAAAAATTCTTAATGTCATCTGAGATGTACTGTAACTAACTTTTGAATACCTAGGAATCATCGAGATAATTATAACATAGGGTTCAACGCAGCTTTCATAAGATATAATTCCATCCAAATCAATCGAATCCTAGCAAACGCAAACAGAATTCCTTATACAAAACAAACCCATTTAGTTCTCGTTAGTTAGCCGCCCCCAGTCGCATTCCGAGGGAACTATTTGAAGACCTTTAGTATTTATTTACAAAGCAAATAAACTATTTATTTATTGGACGATCGCTTTGATCGACGAATGACCCCGGATACGATTGTCGTTTTAGTGAAAGGGTAGTGAAAGAAAAGTAAGGGTGTGTTATTTGAGTTTGTGGCTAGTGAATTTACATTCAGTAAAAAAGATTTAACAATAATAATAATAACACCCAACGATCACATACATAGATCCTGGACCCTAACTAGGATTGACCATGGTCCAGCACCCAGATTCAGAACAAGTATTTGGGATTTTTTTCTGTGCATAGTTACTTGTCCTGCCGCGGGAATCGAACCCACCGCCGCCGGGGTATGAGGCAACCTTGCTCAACCACCACACCACAGAGGCTGTCAATATCAAAACTAAGAAATATCATCATGTGGACTTTTTTTATGCCGTAAGTTTCAAACAAAGACATGCCCAAAGGTGCTGTAAGAGCTGGCTAAAGAAACATCCAAGGGATGGGCACTATAGCAAATCCTACGTTCAGCAATAGATACCTACCCACCGATGAAGTGTAGTAACGTTACCAAACACAAATACTTTCCAAAATTGTACTGAACCAATAAAATTAATCTAACTGGTATATCTACAAACACATCACCGTTGTCAAAAGGGTTTCTTTTCATGGGCTGCTTACGGACGAGGTCGTGGGTCACTCTCCGTGTCCAACGCTCGTTTGTCTCAATCCTTATTCTTGTAAGAATTAATGTCTTTTTGAGGGTTGAGTTAGCTCTCTTGTCTGATATTGGTTGATTTCATTTTAAACATTTCGTTTTTATTTCTTCTTGAAAGTCTGTGTAGTATTTTTATGTTGATCTTGGTAGCGATTAAACATTTTGGCAAATTCTATGGTGTAATGGTTGAGCAGCTCATTACTTGGAGATAAAAAGTTTGATTTCTGTGACAGGACCAGTATTTCTAAACAGGAAATAGAGCAAATACTTGTTCTGTTTTGTGAGACCATGACCCTCGTAGTTCCGTAAATACGGGGAATCATATCTAGAGTCCAGAATCTACGTATTTTATTGCTATAATTACTGTGTAAAGTTTTAATTTGATTCAACTTTTTTGATGTGAAATACAGAAGTAAATAAATAACGCTTCAATTAAATAAGGGATAAAAATTTATTGAAGAAGAGTTGTGCATATACATAAATATGTAATCTCAGTCTTTCATATTACCTAAAATAGAAACTGTAAAGCAAAACTCGCAGAAAAGTATACAGATACGAAAATACATTTTCGGTGGTAGGCTTTATTTTTGTGCAGTAAATTTCCCGTTAATCTGGAGAGTGTTAAGTGATTAAGCACTCAGCGGGCGGTCGAGCGGTCTCTTACACGCCGATTTGTTTAACAGCTGTAAACACCCTATAGTTGAGTTGTGCTCTTATCGATATATTACATATCGATTATTTATTAGCATTATCGACATATCATATTTCGGGTTTTTTCTCAAAACAAAGTAATACTGTTCATAACTGTAATGCGACGCTACGTCTGCTATGGCTTTGCTATGAAAAATCGTTTTAGTAGAGTTGTAGCAGCCGTAACAAATCTATTTTCATGATTGTATTTATTCCACGTTAGAGAAGTTGTAAAAATACTAAAGTTAAATAATTTTGTTGTTTTAATTTATCGTCAAAACTGAATGATTTTATAGTTTTGATTAAGAAAGAATTATCAAATAACTATTTAATTATAGCTACAGAAAACTGTGCACAAATAACCACTAGCCTGATAGCTCAGTTGGTAGCTACTCTGCCTTTTGAACTGTAGGTTGCGGATTCGACTCCCACCCACGACAAACATTTTTGTGATGAACATCCATGTTAGTTCTGTGTCTGGATGTTATATTGTATTTTAGGTATGTATTTACAAACAAAAAGTAGTAAGTAAAAAGTATCTAAGTATTGCATCAGTTATTTGGTTGCCATATTACAAGCTTTGCTTTAATTTGGGGCTAGGTGGTGTTAGGTCCACAAATATTTATTTATTTATTTTATTTTTATTCAAATAATATATCGATAAATTTTATAAAACACTTCCCATTCTTATACAGCACACAGAGGCGTTAACGGTAATATTTCTTTTTGCCCCGTACGTCTCAGCTTTCTCACCTTGTGCCTTTCTGTAATTTACTGCCGAGCCAGCACTGGAAGGGTCAGATTGAAACTCGATGACTAATTGCTATTTATTGGCTATTGAAGACTGCTTGCTTGGACTGTTTGGTTTTGTTTCAACTGGAAATTGCTTTAGACATATTTGAGAGTATTCTGAGTGCGTTTTATATGATCTTATTAAGTTTACAGTTTTTGAAACGTATTTTTGTTTGAATATTGAATTTAAATCGTGCCCTGTTAGCTCATTTTCACAAGCTTTTTTACATGCTTGCGTTTAACTACTCACCTGATGCTAAATGACAGATAAGTCGAAGGTGAATTACGTTTACCCTGAAATAATGGGTTATTTCCTGCTCTGACTTTCAAGGCATGTATCTGTCTTCTATCTTCTATCTATTTTCTAACGTACAAATCTAACCGATGAACCTATAAAAGAATTGATATTTAGAGAATGTCTTCCTTTTACAACTTAAGACTGTTGTAAGAAAAGTTGTGAGAAGAAATCCTTGTAAATTTTTGGGCTGTATCGAGATTGTATTATGTAAGCGAGAAAAAACCTACTACTATACTATGTATGTGTATTACTACTACTAGTAATATGGATATTACGACTGTATTTTGTACAGTAAAATGTGGTAGAATAGAAACTAAACATAAACGAGCCCGAATTCATCAAAAACAAACCTAAACATGTTTCAACACAACTTACCAAATAGATCACAACAGCATGAAATAACATATGCTTTTATTAAGAGACAACTAAAATCTTTAATTACTAAACCGAGAGTTAAGTTTGCGCTTAACACTAGGCGAATGACTTGATCGTCACGACATTCGTTTACATAAAAAAAAATGGATTAATTAGTTGCATTTGATATCTGTAATATTAAAGGAATGATAGCTTGGCCGTACTTGATGATTAAACTCTCTATACCTAACACAAACACCAAGTTTCCTTGAAAGTTTCAACCCTTACGTCGCAACAAAGTTCGATGCGACATTTTGTCGCGGCACGTGACCTACCGCCGCAGAATGTCGGATCCTAACGAGTTTTTGAAAGGAGCCCGACAGCCATCTTAAAGGGATTTGCACTTTGTAACTAAATTGTCTGCTTGAAATGGATATGACCACTGTGGATAGAATAATGTCTGGGCTATGTTTTCTATGAAAAAAGATTACTTACAGATTTATTTATTTTTCAGTGTTTAGTTTTTACCAGTGCATGTAATAAAAGAAGTTGGGGGAATATTGGGACAGCGTTGGAGCCATGAGCATACATACCATACCAACCGCTACGATAAGCTGAACCCATTTTTTGCAAAAATTTAACTGTGTTTACGGAAAACTTTGACTATGTTATTTTACTCATCATTTGTGGACAACTGTTATGTCTTTGAAATAAAATTGAAATGAAATTAAATGAAATTGAAATGAAATTTATTGGCAAAAAAATAGTTGAAACAATCATAAAGGGGCGGAGCACCTGTTTCCCGTACTAGGCTCAAGACCCGTGACACAGGAACCAGGACTCTTCCGTCGGAGACATATATTAAGGATAACATTGATTAATAATAACAAAGGTGTTAAAAGTTAACGTTACCCAAATATTTAATCTGTTATAACAGAAGTTAATACTTATATGATTAAAAATATGTATGCATAAAAATTTATTACTTACACAAATAATCAAAATTGTATTTTTTTATGTTAAGGAATGACGTGACTAGCTAACCGTTCACCTGATGTTAAGCGACACGGCTGCCCATATCAGTTGCAGTGTAACTTGTAACTCTAAAAGTATAGAGTTTCACGTGACAATGCACTGCGCACGTCATCCTGAGACATCAGCACAATCTAGTAATAAGATTACTAGACTATGAGATCAGGTGATAAAGTCTCATATTCCCAGTGATTTCACCAGCTACAGTGCCCTTCAAACCGGAACACAGCAGTGCTTGCGAACTACTGCTTGGCGGCAGAATATCTGACAAAGCGGTGGTACCTACCTAGACGAACTTTGCAGAAAAGTCCTACCACCTAGTATATGTGTAGTATTCAATACTACGATAACTCAATAAACGTTATTAAGCTAAATTCATTACGCTGAAGTACAGTTATCAATATGTCGTAGTTCCGCTCTCATTGAACTCGGAGGCTTGTTAAATAATTCTGATGATCTGATGCAGTGCAGTGAAAAATTGGTCTGACTTATATATAAATTATAATTATTTTAATATAAGCATATTTTGCAAAATGAAGTAGAATTAATGTGCCACACATACTTTGATTGAGTTTTGTTTTATTGCAACATACAAGATTAAAGACATAAGGAATGGTCTGAGGAAGTCGCGTGCCTTGCAAGCTTTAGTGGCGTTTAGCTTCGAGAAGTGGCCGCGCGGGAACGATATACCTAACAGATTCGATTGCTCGATCGTGAAGTATTGCAATGTTGGGGCGGTAAATTAAATTGATAGTTAAAAGAAAAGATTTCGGAATAAAACCTTAACCTTATTTTAAGTTCTTTAAAAAAAAATCAGTGTCATTTTGTATTATTGTCGTCATTTCTAGGTGAACAATGAAAGTATCAACATGCTTAATGTAGTATTTACATTATATATATTTACTAGGTGGTAGGACTTTACTGCAAAGTTCGTCTAGGTAGGTACCACCGCTTTGCCGCTTTGTTATTCTGCCGCCAAGCAGTAGTGCGCAAGCACTGCTGTGTTCCGGTTTGAAGGGCACTGTAGCTAGTAAAATTACTGGGCAAATGAGACATTATGATCTGATCTCACAGTTTAGTAATCTTATTACTAGATTGTGCTGATGTCTCTGGATGACGTGCGCAGTGCAGTGTCACGCGAACCTCTATACTTTAGAGTTCCGAGTGACACTGCAGCTGATATGGGCAGCCGTGTCGTTTAACGTCAGGCGAACGGCTAGCTCGTCACATCATTCCTTAACATAAAAAAAAATTAGATGAAGATAGTAGTCCATAAAATTATAGTATCGCCACCTTCAACTCACTAGCATTTGGTTTTGTACCATTTCTTTGCAATAAATGTCATTCTGCGATAGTCGGTGTTTCATTATGCTTCACTTAGAATATTTATAAGCCATTTGATTTTTACCAGTAAGCAATTATTGACCTGAGCAATTGCTTTTATCATATTCTTTGTAGATACCGTACAAACATAAGCTGTCTGTTGTGAAGGACCACGTATCTCAATCAAAGTATCGTACTGAAGATGGCACGAAATAGTTCTTGTGCGGTCAGTCGATCATACCATTTCTGATACACTACGGAATATCAACCAAGCTTCTAGTTTGAAGAGCTGTTACGGTTCCGTTCATTATAAAGGGCCGAGGAAATTACTGGGCAAGAAAAATTGAACTGTATCAGTCTAAAAATCTTATTACTAGACTGTGCTGATATCATAGGATGACGTGCGTAGTCTTGTGTAAATCAAAAGTTAAATGAAATAACCATAACCAAACAAAAAAAAGCTCAATATGGATACCAAGGTGATTCTTCGTGTAGTTTTGGAAACAATACGAAAAGAAACGTTTCACCATCATTGTACCACTTTCCCATACTCATGCATGTAATCCAGCACTAAAACAGCACTAAACTCATTTTGCTTTGTTTAATGTTAATGTCGCCATTTTGACAATTGTAAATTGTCATTTTACCGGGCATACCAACATAATAATCCAAATTTTAACTTTTTATGTTGACAATGAAGATCTACGTGAACCAACTTCAACTTCTGTTTGCCTCGCATTCACCAGTTTACCCTACTTTACTAAGCGTGTGTAAAGAAGTTTTACTTCAAAAATAAAAACTCTTACAAAATTTTATTCAAATGGTGTTAAAGAACATTAGCGTGCATTTTTTGACTCTGCAGAAACGTCTCGACAGTGTCCATAAGGTACAGAACGGTTTTTACTATCCAAAAAATCATGCTCCACGACTACAAGAAATTTTGATTGACTTTATGAACTCTCCCATGTCTATATCATCAATACTGGTGTTTATATCAAACCAATGTTGATGGACCAGCAAACTTAGCTTAACATGCAAACACGCACATGAAACAACAAACCAGGAACAATACATGCATTATTAGTCAAGTCAACCGTCTTCAAGGATCCGGGCAGGAGCCTGCGATGATCCTTCCATTAAGTATTCATATCGCGACATTAGTGGCTGCCGTTATTAAAACCACCTGTAAATCCCACACTCTAAGACTTGTCGACGCTCCACACGTAGGAAGGGGGAATGGGGGGCGTCCCTTCCGCCCTTGTGACTTTTGTCTCGAATCTCAGCGCACGTCTTGGACATCGGGGACACGTCTTACGGAATTAATAATAAGCCAAGAAGCCGGGTGTGGTTTGGGCCGCAATGTGCCGAAATTTCTAACCCTCATTACGAGTCCTCTGCACTCACCGCGCGCCTCCAACTTTAGACGTTCGCGCGCGCGTTCCTGCTTGTTTATTGGTGTTGCCAGCGTCTGGTTCCTTGTACCGGGTTTTAATAGTCGAATTAAGAATGTTCTAAGCGTTCGCGATGGCGCTGTTACAGCGGTTGCGGTAATTTATTTTACTTTGTCACTGTAACAAACCAGCAGGATTTGATTTGCATTTTTACGTGATCGTAGATTCCCCGTTTACTTACATTTACGGTAACTTCACCCGTATATAGTATTCCATAGAATTGATATTACTTTTTTCGGTTAAAATACTAAACTGATTGTCAGTTCCTGGCTTCAAAACTTTTCTTACCGGAATGTCTAGTTAAAAAGTGTTTTTATGAATGTACAAAGAAATGTTTTAAGTAATCTCTGAATCCGATTGAGAAAAGCTTTGGTTGGGTCAGTTTTGCAACGAGTTTAATACAGAAAGAATGAAAATATGCTAAGATAGAGGTATAATAGGTTAGTTGTTAATGAAATTTTCTACTAAAATATTTAATAGTAGCACCGGTAAATGTTTGAAGTCTACGATAGCCTGGCAGGTTGTTAACAAGTATTAGACAAGGCAAGGGTTCCGTTAACAGCGCCTGTCACCCCGAGCCTGAGGCTATGATAGTTGAGGGAATAATACTCACAATACCACGAGATGTCAACTCTAACCACTTGTAACTGTTTTGCGCATAAAATTACACAAAATAATATATATTTTGTGCTGACGTTGTTTATAAGTGTAATATGTGTGATATGAAGTGAAATATCAAACAGTGCCTTGTCCAATATATAGTTGCATGCATTGAACGTTATGTAGAATTACATTTTTTTTTGCAATATGTGCGGCTAATGTATAATACTACAAAATAAACTTATAACAACCTCGACGCTAGACGGATGCAAAACCCTGACTTTTAACTCAAATTACCTTCAGGGAGATCCATTTCCAAATCGCATTAGTCTAACCCTTTACATACACATCGCTAGACAAAATGTAAACATTCCAATTGAAAATTTTCCAGCGTGCACGTGAAAAGGGCCATTCGTACGAAGACGAGCCCGATTCATGAAGGAACGGAAATTCATAATAATTTCACGAAGGGAGAAATCATTTTCTAAAATCAAAAGTTTCAAATTTCAATTACTTATTCGTTCGATACGTGTGCCTTACTCTGGGGTCCCATAGGAAATGAAACAACACTTAAACGTGATTTACGATTGAAAATATGAATGAGAGGTTGTTTTCTTGGCTTGAATTAAGGCGTTTCGTATGCACGTGTTTGCGTCTTGATCTTTGCAGTGGAGGAGTTGAATTTAAATTAATTTATACGTTCTTGGAAGATATTGTTTAGTTAACTGTGGAAAAACGTTATAAACTCTTATTACTTTTTTCTGTATCATAAAGCTCAATAATGAAGAAAGAACGTTCTAAGCCTGTTTTCAGAAAACTCATTGTACGCGTTGATGTCTTAATAGCTTTTCAAAATTTATTTTCTCTAAATTAGTAAATTCAAGAAAGAATCATAATCAGCCAAATCTAGTATAATAAAACACCTACGGCGTCGCAGGCGGCTGCACAACAAATGTTGTTCTTAACAAAATGTTGGAGTCCGAACAAAAACGGAACACAAAAGTTGGGCGTTATTGCGCCGTCCTGCCGTGAATTTATATCGCTCCAGAACAAGAAAACAAAAGTGGAGTCGCGCCAAAGGTACATTATCTTAACAAAGTACAGCAATTAGGTACACGTTCCACATCTGACTCTAATAATTTAAATATGATAAAACAAAGTAAGATGCGGAGTCAAAGAATAAGGCGCGCCCTCGCTTTAACTTATTTATAAATTCTTGCCGAAGACGCTACGGAGACTGGGGTAACCCTTCCCCTTATAATGCAATAAAGGGGCACTCATATAAGTATCACCGCTTTACGTGCACCGTGATAAAGGCTAATCCTTCTGCTCATGTGTGCACTGATCTTTATTTATTAGATTTTCTCATCATTTAGCCCTATTCATGAGAGGTTATTTTCTTAGATGTGCTGCTGGCTTTTTCGAATTAGGTATTTGTATAACTATAATTATAAGGCTATTTTAATAGCTATTATAAAAAGCTCAAGTGAAAATATTTCAATAGATTAACATAATATTTCAAAAGGTCTTGTACTCAATATCGAAAATTGTTTTAGCAAAGCCCATTTTCACAAAGCAAAATCATCGAAATGCCATAAAAACAGTTGTCTTTTTATGGCGTTTCGATGATAATTGTTGAATTATGAACCAAATAATAGCAGCATTCATTTTAACCCGAAATTTTCCATCAGTAAGTGAAAGTAATACTACATTAACCTTGTACAATTAAACTGTAAATAAACCGTCAGATCGATAGTCAGTTTTTTGCTGGTCATTTACGACACACATGCACTAAAGTTAAAAATTTAAACAGTAATAACTAGTAAGTAGTTTAAACGGTACAATTTAAGTTTGAGTATTATATAGATAAAATAGTAAAATAATCTTCACACAAAGAGATAGAACACGAAACAATGCTCTGTTCTAGTTCTTGCAACTCGAACAAAAACAGACAAGAAGAGATCAATAGGCCACAATCCACGAAGCGTGAGCAAAGCTGGGGGCGTACTCAAAGCTATAAAATTACAGATCAAAACTCTATCGACCCTGTGGCCTTTATTCAAAGCCAGCGGAGCGCACTATCAAAGAAAGTCTTCTTAGAGAGTTAGCGTCTTAGGGACGACAAGTTTCCCGGCAAGGGTTAGGAGATGCGGGCAAGGGTGTAAGGGTACGTTTTTGAATGTAAATAGTGGTGCGTGGGGTCTCGTATGAATTAAATTTAAGTAATTAATGGCCTAAGACGTCCGAAAGACTCCCTTTGCGATTTAGATAGCATCGACTGTTTAGTTTGATTGCGATTATTACAGTCGTTTTGATGTCTAGATGAAAACACAAAATTGATGTATTCCTCTACTGACTTTCATAAGATACTATAACTTTTACATAAAACCCAAGGTTCATTAATGAAGCTACAGCATAGCCAATTTTAATTACTCAAGTGACTGTAATGTGGTGGTTGAGCTTGTTGGCTCATAACCCGCAGGAGGCAGGTTCGATTACCGCGGCAGGTCAAGTATTTGTGCACAGAAAAAAAAAGCGCTTCATAATACTTGTTCTGAGTCTGGGTGTCCTCGTAGTTTCTACGTCCCTAATAGACACAGGGAATTCTAGTTAGGTTTAGGTTTAAAGAAATGTATTCTCAAATAAGACAAAAAAGTCACTTTAAATAATGTAGGTATAGTAACATAAATTAAATACGTGCTTAAGTGACATTACGTTTCAACACGACATAATTCAAAATGTTTACTTCGGCAACTCATCCGTCGTAAGGTATTGAGTCAATTGTTTGTTGAATTCGTTAAATGAATTTTTTTTTTTTTAATATGCGAGGGTATTTTATTATAAAGTTGTGCTCCTTCACATTCATATTCTAGTTAGGACCCAGGATCTATGTATGTGATGGTTGGGCGTTATTATTGTAAAAAAGTACCAGTAAGTAGGGGCTAATTACATTCAGCGGTAGTTACAATAACTGTTCGTTCAGAACAAGTAATAAATGTTAATTGCCAGGTAGCTTAGTATCTGATCTTTTACCGTTTATCTTTGAAATTTACACCATTAGGTGTACGGAAACGCTGATGCATCTTCTATAAAAGAATCCTTGCGTATAAATATAAATGACTAGCGGCCCGTCCCGGCTTCGCTCGGGTGGACGTTTATTTATTAAACATTTTGTAATATACGAAAAACAATGTATCACGCACCGGCGCCATCTACTTAAAATGTTGGTTTGTCCTGAATTTTTCCTGAATTTTCTTTGCTATAAACCTAACGGAGCCCGAGACCTTTCCAACGAATGCAAAACTGTGGAAGTCGGTTCGTGCGTTCTGGAGTTATAGCGTCAGGAAGGAAAACCCGACTTATTTTTATATAGTAACAAAAAAGACTAGAGAAATTTCAGTAATTCTTCGTATTTAAATTATAAAATTAGAAATAGTATCCCGCACTAACACTACACTAACCCGTCGTCAGCCACGACCTCTTGGGTCATTTATTAATTATTACCCCGCATGTAAGGGTCGGGGGAAGAAGTCAACAGCTGAAGAAAGGGTAGCCATATTTTAAGATGTCGCCTTCATCTGGCCACCAAGGAATGTAGGCGGCTAAATAATTTATAGCCGTAAAATAATACGTGTAACATGTGGGCCTAAGTTTACGGCAATCCATTAATGTGTACAATGTAGCTGTTTGTATGAGAATGCCCCATGCAATGTAGGTCTGTTTTGTTGTCATTAATATTGTGTTATTGAAGAATAAAAAATAAAATTGGAAATAATTTTAAAAGTAACTATATATTTTACAAAAACTGCGAATTCTTATATATTTATATATATATATGTATATATGTGTGTGTTATATACGACTGAAAATCAGTTATTAAAGTCTTATGATCTTGATTACCTGCTGAATCAGGACCTATATACATCATGACGTCACGGAATAGAACATTTTGTACGGTTATATTTTTATAATTGTTCTATATTATTGTTTGTTCTGTGTCTGAGAGTGACATTGTATTTTATATATGTATTTACAAATAAAAGATATCTACGTATTGTAACAGTTATCTGGTTGCCATTGTACAAGCTTTGCTTAGTTTGGGACTAGATGGCGTTGCGTGAAATGTCCACAAATATTTATTTATTTATTCATGTTGTATGTAAGAATGTAATGTTGTGCTAAATAAATGAATTTTCTTTCTTTCTTATATATTTAATACTTTTTTAGTCTTAAGTTGTAAACTAACATTAGAAGAGGATTCCTAACTAAGATTATTTTGCTGACTTAAATATTTTGGTTTCAAGTTCTAGTACATACCGTGCATATTAATTTTGTAAATAATGTTTTATTAGTTGTAACTTTTTATTTTAAAGAGTGCCCGCACATATTAATGTTTGAGTCTATAAAATCATTAACAATAAAATAGGTAAGGTACCATAGTCTTGAATGTAACTTACAATATGTATTTGCTACTAGTTGCGCCCCGCGGTTCCACCCACAGATAAAAAGTATTTTAATTATTTGCTCATCCCACGGGAAAATTTCACTTTTCCGGGATAAAATGTAGCTATAGTTAATACAGTGTATAAGCTATCTTGGTACCGAATTTCATCCAAATCTATTCAGCCGTTTGAGCGTGAAAGAGTAACAAACATACACATATACAAACTTTTGCCCTTATAATATTAGTGTGATTAAGAAAAATAAATGAATTTGACCATACATACCGAGTGTTTTTTCTATCTAGTCTTTTAGTATAAGAGTTGATCACACTCTACTCGCACTAACCATATCATCTGTCAGCTGTCATCTGTCAACGTCACCGATGCGAAACGGCATTTGTCCTGTTAAATATTCAAAGAACAAGACGGGTCGACTCTCTCGGGTCGAAAAGACCCAGAAGTCAGGGGTAACCCGCGAGCACTCATGCGTCCCTAATTTCCGATTTGTCGACCTTAAAGGGTTGATTAGCATCTGACTTGTCACATCGCGTCGACCTTTGTCAGTGACGACTGATTCGCCTTCAAGGTGGCTTCTATTAGTTTCTGTTTGTGGTTGTTCTAACGTGAAATTGAATGATTAAGCCTATTAATACACGTTGATATACGATTCGAAGATCTAAGCTATCTTTTAAATCACATTAGAAATCTCTTGGCGTTTACATTGATGTTATTGAACTCTACTTGAATGTGGCTAATTTTATACTGAATGTATTATTTTGAAGTAAAACTTTTTTACGCACGCTTGACTTGGGTAGTAAGCTGGTGAATGAGGGCGAATGGAATTTGAAGTTGGTTCACGTAGATCTCCACTGGCAACATAACAAAGTTGAAAAATAATAATATTATGTTTGTATGTCCGGTAAAATGACAATTTACAATTGTCAATATGATGACGTTAACATTAAACAACGGGAAAACGAAAAAAGAACGCGTATTTTCCAATACTTGTGATATTTTCAGTGTTAATGCATAAAATTGGTAGCATTTTATTCGTTAAAGCTGGATTACAGGTATTAGTGCGGGAAAGTGGTATAATGATGGTGAAACGTTTATTTTCCTGTTGTTTCCTAACCTCCATAGAAGCTTCTGGTAAAGTTGCCACCACTTGACTAGACTAGATTATGACTTGACTTGATAACTTGGACTGTGACTTGACACATATATATATAATATTAAATACTTTATAAATTATCCATTACTTGACAACTTGACAAAAACAAAAAAAAAGTTATAGCGGCCGATAAATGGAGCTAAATTTTAAGATTGTGAATGAAACAAGGAGTTTTACTTCGATCCTGTGATGGTGAGGCACCCTCGTGTTTAATTTTATTATTTTTTTATTTTATGATTGTATTATTTTGTTGAGTGTTATGACTTTAATACCCGTCTGCACTAAAGTTTGACAGCTCCTAAGTTGGCACTTTCGCTCGTTTCACTTCCTTTCGCACCCGGTTTCTTGTACGTTTCTCAAACTCGTGTCAAGTCAAAATGACAAAATACTCTACGCCCATTGGTTGAGACAGCCAATAATCAACTAATGAACATTCAGTATTTGGTCTGCCAAGTTGACACGAATTTAACAAAGGTACACGACAACGAGGAGAAAGTGTTGCTTAGCCAAAATAAATAATTAAATATATATTTCCATTATCATTGATTTGAAAAATGCATACCCTCTCCTCATGTGCCCGTCTGTATTGAATAATACAGAAATATATTTTTTTATATGGAAATATATAATATATATAATTATTTATTTATTTCGGTTTCTTATTGACAATTACATAATTTTAAATAATATTACTATAACACAGTATGCAAAAAATATCAGATAATTATTGTTATCATACTTAACCACATTGCAAATCGAAAAGGACTCTTACAAAACAAAAATACACATTGTATGGTAAATACAATATAAGACATAATAAGAGAAATAAGAAAAGTTAGAGAGAGTTAATGGCTGTAACGGCCATAATTTGGTCAAACTTATCTTTAAATTTAGGAAATCTGTCACCGAAAATGTTTATAAGATCGCTATATTCGTAAATTAAAGTAAATTGTAAAAAAGTAATAAGTAAATTGCAACTCAAGGACAAAAAACGAGATAGGTGTCAACACCCGGATGGAACGAAGTTCAATAAAACAAAATTTAGAATTTTTGTTTTTTCAATTTGAAATTATCGATACAAGAAAAAAATATATAATAATAAATAAAATAAGTTTAAAAAAAATCTAATTATATTTTATAAAATAACTGGCTTGCTTTCTATGAGAGAGAGAGAGAGAGAGAGAAAGAAACACGCGCACGCCGCACGGCTTACAACTATAGCAAAAAGTGTCGTTACAACTTTTGGTCTTAATTTTTCCGTCTAGCCCCCTTTCACAACGCGCGATGAGGAACTACGTTTCAATATATTATTGCCTAACATACAAACTGTCAACGTCATCTTCACACCTACTTGACCTTCATTTTCCGAACCATCACACCGCCGAGACCCCTTAAGTTTCCGGTGCATTACCTCGCCTACGACAGCACATGTAATCTACACGATTCGTTCTACTCTAAACGATAATAAAAAAATACAGTGGTAAAGCTTACTCATTTCAGGAATAATACAATTTTTTTTTAAATATTTGTGGACATTTTAGACAGCGCCATTTAACCCCAAACTTAAGCAAAGCTTGTACTATGGGAACCAGATAAATGATACCATACTTAAATACTATAATTTCTGTAAATGTATACATAGAATACAATACCCAGATACAGAACAAACACCTATGTTTATAACACAAGTATTTGTCCTGGATGAGAATTTAACCCAAAACCTTCAGCTCAGAAGGCACAGCTACTTACCAACTAAGCTATCAGGCCAGTCAATCGAATTTAGAAGATGTCTTATTTTCTTGATAAAATATCTCATATTAAACTATTTTGGGGTAGGGATGTATAGTCCGAATAAAGCAAAAGGAAGAAACAACATAAAGTTAATGATAGATAGCGCCACCTCTGGAGCTATTGACATATTCAATTCATCTTAAATTTATCTTTATACTTATAAAAGGCTTAGTCTTGACTGACTTACAGACAACAACGTATAGCTTAAACACCTGGACCAAAATCTTGGTTTATAAGTGTCTTCTTTTTATGGCGCAGAAGTGTAATAGAAAAAGGTTTTTCAAAATTCAACCCTCAAGTGTGTTGAATCACATATTAATGATTTTACGAAGAAACTTGGGAACCACGGGCTGCTTTTTCAGTATTGTTTTTCTTCTATTTGTAATAAATATTTTATCTCTTAGCAGGCTAGCTAGTTGGATATATTTCGAAGTACCATAGATCTCTTACAAAAGAGTCCAGACTCTTTATGTAGCTTAACATCGGATACTGTTTTATATTGCTTATATCAGCACCCAAGGCTCTCTTACATGACCTCATGAATCCTTCATTTATCATCCGTAAGCATCTTATGAGGATTGTCATCGCAGTTTTTCTTTGGATTTCATTTCTTTAGTAATGTTAATAGGTAGTTTATTTTATTGGGAGTCGCTGTGCGTATAGTTTATTTTATTGTTGATTATAAATTTTTTGACTGAGCGAGCAAAGCGAGCGAAATTTCTGCTCCAATTTCGCTTGTATCTGTGCGGTATGTTGGTACTCACATACACGTAGTATTTTACAATGAAAAATGAAATTTGGTGTACGAAGGTTCTACAATTTCATACAATTTTTTTTGGCGGTTTTGGATATGTGTGTACTTATTTCCCAAAATGGGAGAAGTTGGCTACGGCGCCATTAACCGACCAGTTTTGGTAATATTTGGTAGAAACACAAAAATTTGTTCTGCTATGACGTATCAGATGTCACATTACTGGAAGTACGGATGCTATATAAAATAGGAAGAGATAAAAGAGCCTGTTTTGTTTTAACCGGACGCACGCTCGTTAAGGCGCTGCTGCGGCGACGTATCGGCTGTCACATTACCGCCCGCGCTGGTGTTATTACGAAACTTTTTGAAGGGTCCCCGGTCGACGGAGCGACGCCGCCCGTGCCGACCCGAATGCGAAGCGGAGAGGTTTGGTAAAGGTGGAGTAAGCTTTAATTTTATTCTCAAAAATAAAAATAAAAGCTTTATACAGGCTGTCTTGCGGATATACCACACGGAAGAAAACCATTTTAAATATTGTAGATATGTTTTAATTTTACAAAAAAGACTTTATTTTGATTTAAAAAATGTTTTTTTTTTATTTAGCTTATCTGAACCTCTAATCTAACTCACCAGGTTTAAAATAAAGCCACATGTATTTTATGTCAAAGATTTACTATCCATCTTTCCATTTTGTTCCTATCGTACTAGAAAAAATCGGCAAATAAAATTTGATTGACTCCACAAAGGCGTGGCCTCATGGAAATTAATCTTAAATACAAATTGAAACAAGAATACCTAGTGTAATTCAACTAAAAAAAAAAAAACAAAAATTATCTGCATTGGGGCAGTGCGTAAATAAAATAGAAGATCTTGCGAAATTGTAAACGAGTTGAAACAGGAAGAACTACTTCTAGCAACTAACCAAAAAATATTTATTAATATTTCAATTTATAAAAAAAAAATCGTAAAAATTGAAAACACAGAAACGGATACGAAATTCTAAAATTAATTATTACGATTGAACTGTAATCAGATGCAACGCCTAAAATGTGTATAACGTAACGATGCTGCATTTTTAGACTATAGATGCAACGGTGCCCATTGCTCGACAATAAAAGGACTTATTTCCATAAAAGTATCTATCTCCATACTATATTAGCTACTAACCGCGCAGTCTCTGAGTCGCATATGGTAATTCCTTATTCCAATAGGAAATAGAGGCGGTCAGCAGCAATAATCCATCACGGGCGTCCGTTATTTGTTCCTCGGAGCGGACCCGGACGTGCTTTATGTCATTTTACGTATTCCTTACAGGTTTTGATAAATATTTGTTTCGTTGTTCGGACATGTCCAAGAATTGAATATCCGGACACTCTGGACAGGGTTTGTGATTGGCATGGATACGGCATGCAAAATTGAGTTGGTTTAGTATATTTTGTGATGTATTTGTTTGTGCTCATGTAATTGTGACTTTGACATTCTACGTGACATTGGCAAACCTCTCCACAAAGGCCGAAGTGTTGAAGTTGAAGAAGAAGTAACAATAGTGAGTGAGCCAGTCATCATCAGCTTCTATTAGTCCACTGCTGGACACAAGCCTCTCCCAAGGCACGCCACTGAGCCCACTCTTCGGCTCTATTTTTCCAGTTAATGAACAGTGAGCCAGTTTCTCTCAGTAACATCTCATGTTACTTTCAAAGCGACGCAGTGAAACGTTTTATTACGCCTTGGTTACTAAAGACATGATGAAGAATCATTTCTCTGAGTAAGATACCTACTAAGCTTTTAAGACGTGTATGTTATTGTTTTTCACACAAATGTTACATAAACTCATACAACAGCCACAGGAACTACTTTCGTCCGGAAACTTTCCAAACATCTCATCAATATCTTGAAGAACCTCTACTGCCAAATATAGGCCTCCCCCACAGAGCGTCACTTTGAGTGGCTTCTTGCCTCCTGCGTTCATCGGCTCCCCGCTGTTCTGACCAGGGGCCTTACCGCGTAAGTCTGGTGGAGATGGTAATCGTGTTCTCTCTTGCTCGCACTCGTGGACTTGTTAATCGGCGCGTGCAGGATGGCAGGCGAAACCGATTCCCAGAATAGTTACGCGATAGGGGTGCAGGTCATTGATCCACCTAGTAGAGGGCCTACTCTGCATTTTCCGGTTCGTGGTCACCAATCTAGAAACTTTCTTCCTCATCAGTTGTCAGTTTAACGAACAATGTAGCCTGCGCATTACCATTTCAACTTGCTGATTCTAAGAGCTATATCGGTCACCTAAGTTTTCTTGCTGATCTCCTCATTTCAGATCTTATCCAAAAGTCTGTTAGCCTTATTGGTCAAGTACATTTTCCAAGTATTTATAAGGCAGCAGAAGGCGATACGTTCTAAAAACTGCGTCACCAGTCTCCAGGGCACTGTCGTCATTACACACGCAGAGGATACCAAGGATCGCATGCATACGAAATCTACCTAATCAGTTATGCATAATGTGGAGACCCCAAAGGTGGGCAAAATATTGCTACGTGTAGACGAAAGGTATCTACAGGTTGGTTGTTATTTGGGGAATAAAACGGTCACGTTTTGGTTACCAGAGTATAATGTATCTCATGTTGTAAATGACTTTACCCTGGTCCTCCTTGGGTTGCCCACACATATGTAAACAAATAATGTAAAATTACACTGTCTATATATAAAAAGTTGGCTGTTCATAAATTTATCCAATACATAACGAATAACTGATAAATTGATTAATTAGACTGTTTCAGTTCAAAAAATGGAGTATTTTATGAAAATCCAGACTATGACATATTTCGTCCCCCGCTCTCGTATCCCCCTGTATAAGCTCTGTGACGATACCCACATGTGTCTACGTCACCGCACGTCGGCCTGATGGATTTTGTTCTCTGATTCTATTACTGTTTTTTATTCTTTGGTGCCACTGAGGCTGGCATTATTGCCGATCTATGAATATGAATGTAAAATTACAATACCACTATATACATTACATATAGATATCATATTTCTAAGCAAAATCTAAGAAAAGCCTTTTAAAGTTACCTAGGTAAACGTAAGATCTGATGCTACTTGTATAAAACAAAAAGTTAAAAAAATTGTTACCCTATCAAAAACTATTAAAAACGCCTTAAATTACATTATACAATTTCATAGTTACATTTTTTTTTAAATGAATTATTGAAGTTATTTTGCATTTCAATTACCTCATTCATGACTTTTACCTCGTGACAAATTGGGACCATTTCCTTTTAAAAGAGGAGAGATAAAAATTGAAGAGCACCGATAATCTCACGTCTGCCTCACACCATCTGGCGACTGACAAATGAGCGCTATTACTTACATAGTCTTACGTCAACTTGGGAATGTGTCAATGGGTAGGAAGTTCGCGAAAAAATTTGGAATTTTACCCCATACAATGGGGTAATGATGGCGTAGATGGATTAGAGTATTAAATTTTTATTGGCATCATTCACATTTAACACCCTTTTAGATGCTAACATCTAAAAGGGTGTTAAAAAAGGATGAATATTTTGAAATCATAAACTCCTCAAAAAAATAACTACCATAAACACCACAGTACATATACATATACACTGTGCTTCATTCTTGAATTCCAAATGCTGTTTTGAATTCCAAATTCCAAGTTTTGTGTCTTCAGTACGATTGAACAATTTGGAGAATTTCTATTAGGAGAAGGTAAAAATTTAAGATATAAAAAGTCGTTGATAATTAAAAGAAGCACCCTGAACCAGTCGCTTAAACCAACGTTTTCTCTTAAATCTGTACACCATTAAACAAACTGTCACCGGTCGTCGAAGTAACACTTTTAACTAAGCGCCCTCCCAGATCGGTTTCCAATTAACAGAGGCTCACTTCGCTCTCATTATATTTTTAATTTGGGGGAGGAATTCTGAATTAAACCGGGCGACGTCAAAGACAAGCTCGACTGTCATTAGAGCTAAATAATTAAAGAATTCGACCGTCTTCTCAGTCGTTAGAGGCATAAGAGACCGCTTTGCTTAACTTCGTAATTCTGATTTAGGTACGCGCTGACGAACCTTAAAGTTCTTTTAATATTGTCGAGTGATCGTGACTTCTCTAAAGCTGGTTAAGATTTTCATTTTCTATTTTGAAATATAAGTTTAAGGTACTACTCATTACTCATATAACAAGCGTCACCTGTCTACATAAATTGTCATTCAAGCCAAGTTATTTCCGAAGAATTGACCTCTAAACTGGCTCGCATCAACGTGCCATTCCATTTTGCCAATTGCTTTGATTATAGGTAAAGTGATTATAGCTTTTTGAGTGATAGAGAGGACTTCTACTTTATCCAGAATGTGGAGACATTCTTGGCGCAAAAAATATTCAAAATCCGAGAGGCAGTACAAAATGCCTATGAAGAATTTGTCGACTCCATCCAGCTGATTTCTTCAAGAAAGCCATCAGTAAACTGCCACTGCAATGGCAAATACGCATCGATTGCATGGGTGATTACTTTGATTAATATAAATAGAAATGTAGAAAAAGAATGGTGACTTATTTAATTTAAAACGGAATTTTCATGATTAGAGAACAAAGTAAATATAATATTTCAGTATCATAAAATAAAATATTCCTTCACTCAACTAAGTTATAGTGCCACGAACTTCATGAATGTAAATTTCAATTTTGTCTAGACGCGTGAACTAAGCGCGTTTACATGCAAACAAGACTCATTAGTGCACTATAAAACTACTTACCAAGTTTAGTGCAAGGAATACAAGTCCCGCGACTCTCTCAGAGAAAGATTTAAGGAGATAAACATTCTTACAATGGCTAGTCAATACATTTACAAAAGTTTCTTATACACTCGCCAAACTATTAGCTCTTTTCCTGGATATAGAGATATTCATAACTTGCTAGAAACAAAACTGAGAGTTAGAAAGCTAATGATTGTTTCATGGGAAACTATATGCTTTTATTACAAGTGACGATATCGAATATTTCCCCTTTTGCCATGGACATCCTCTGTAGTGTGTTGGTTGAACAGGTCGGCTCATATCCCGAAGGCGGCGGGTTCGATTACCGCGGCAGGATAAGTGAACAGAAAAAAAGCGCAAATGCTTGTTCTGAGTCTGGGTGTTGTGGAACCATGATCTTTGTAGTTCTTGCTGGGTCCCTAGAACAAAGAATCTTAGTTAGGGTCCAAGATCTAAATATGTGATCGTTGGGCGCTATTATTATTTGTCAATACGTAAATTTAAATAATTCGTCAAGTCAAACTTGATGAAAAAAGCCGACAAGCACAATGATTATATGTTAGACAAAAAAACTTGGCCTGCATATCCCAAGCTCAGTGTCATGAAATCTTAGGTACCTTGCCTATTGTTATATCATTTCAGTTTTTTAGTTATAAGCTTTGTCAATATTATGTGTACTAAAGTATTAATTATTCTAATGTTTTAATTATTGTACCTAACGGGTTTGCTGAATAATAGTTGACATAACTTAATTTAAGTGTTTTGAGTACTTAATCTGATTTTTACTTGTAAGTTTTTTTTTTATACTAATGAATGCCGTGACAAACCAACCGTTCGCCTGATGTTAAGCGACACGGCTGCCCATATCAGTGGCAGGTTCACTCGAAACTCTAAATTATTAAGTTTCGCGTGATGCGTACGGCGCACGTCATCCTGAGACATCAGCACAATCTAATAATAAGACTAGACTGTGAGATCTGGTCATAAAGTCTCATTTGCCCAGTAATTTTACTAGCTACAGTGCCCTTCAGACCGGAACACAGCAGTGCTTGCACACTACTGCTTGGCGGCAGAATAACTGGCAAAGCGGTGGTACCTACCTAGACGAACTTTGCAGAAAAGTCCTACCACCTAGTAAGAAAAAAGTGCTAAAAATAACCTACTTACAAATAAAATTCTTTGACTTTGAGTACATAATATCAACCCAAAATGAAGTTTTAGGAGACAGTTCGGAAAATCTTCAAAAATTAAAGTTCAGAAGGGATAAAAACTCGATAATATATGAATGATTAATTTATGATCTGATCTCACAGTCGAATAATCTTATTACCAGACTGTGCTGATATCTCATGATGATGTGCGCAGTACAGTGTCACGCGAAACTTTATATTTTGGAGTTCCGAGTGACACTATTCTGTTATGGGCAGCCGTGTCGCTTAACATCAGGTGAACGACTAGTTCGTCACATCATTCACTAACATAAAAAAAACTAACAAAATTTTACCGTCCTCTGGTGGTTGACCTTTTTAACGCCTTCATTGTTTAATCCAATCTTCTAATACCTCGTACCATAAAACATTCAGTGACTCTGCGGTGTCGTTTGCGACAGCGGGGTACACGGGGTACGGTGGGGTACCGTGTACATACCAGGGTACAGACAAAATAAATCCGGGTTCCTCGGGTCTAGGGTACCCGCGGGAGTGATCTCAGCTGAGATGACCGCTCTAAAGGTACTCGACACTTAGATTAGATGCTCTTATTATGAGAAAGGCTCAGACCGGCAGTTTTAGCGCAACGTTTGTGACGCTTGGTGTATGTAGGCTGAGGAGCTGGTAAAGAAAATCTTCAACTGTTTTATTTTTAAGACAAGCAACTAATGCAATGATCGGTCGTAATTATTATACTAAGATGTGAACTTTATATACATGAGAGTTGACTCACCAGCATTTTACCCATTATCTCGCGATAATGCGATGTTTAAATCCCACTCAGCGCTGCATCAATGACTTTTCAGGTAGTATGTGGAATTTTTGTCCGCTCTAACAACGCTTAAGGCAAAACATCTTGAGGAAATCGGCATGTTAAATAATCACTAAATTTGAAATGTCCCCGCAATTCTCGTCCACAATTCGTCAGCATGGCGGGTTATAGCTACACTCTCTTCATATGAGAAAGCCCATGTCCTAGCAGTGGGAACGTGCTGCTGGCGAACTAAATAACTTTCATTACTTACAATTTCCACTCTTATCTATTATGAGCCACAGTAATGTTTAACCGCAGGTGAACAACGAGGCGGGTCACGTCATCACACTAATATTATAAAGGCGAATGTTTATATGTGTGTATGTTTGTTACTTCTTCACGCTCAAACGGCCGAATGGATTTGGATAAAATTCGGTACCAAGATAGCTTATACACTAGATTAACATATAGGCTACATTTTATCCCGGAAAAGTGACATTTTCTCGTGGGATGAGTAAATAATTAAAATACTTTTTATCCACGGGTGAAACCGCGGGGCGCAACTAGTTAGTCTATATAAAAAATGGAGCAGACTTTGAGAAAAGTGAAAATTGTGACATATAACTCATGGGAAGCGTGCGGTGACGATGACGCTTTTTTTTTCTTCACGCTTTTTATTCACCCAAAGAGTGCTCATCGTGCCTAAAGAAGTTTCCACTTCAAAAATATTAAGTTATTGGCGCTTACTGTACGCCCGTCTGCCAAGGCCATAATTTCACAGATAAATGACGATTCAACCCTTAGGTGACTAAGGGAAGGGGCACTGTTTACACTTTAATGTAGGAATAACGTTGCGGTACTTTTGGCTCGTTAAAGGATAAAGCCACGTTCTTCGCATAATAAATTTACTCTTTTCACCTAACATATTTCTTTAATATGTTGAATAAAATATTAGATATATTCTCGAGAATTCTTCGTTTGAGAATAAACAACAATATTTAATAATACTATCTGCACGCTTAATTAAAGTTTTGTAATCAGTGGCATAGAGCGAGAGAGTAGAGAGAGAGAGAGTAGTGAAATAAAAAAGTATGCAATTGTTTTATCAAAATTACTATTTTATGTGTTTTTTTTTTGTGTAATTAGTAACTGTCTAATAAATTACTGCGTCGTAATGGGTTGAAAACAAAAGATGAACAACTTTTTGTTTTTTGAACCGAGCAAGGTTCAGACGGAATAAATTTAATCACTCTCGGCGATAATAATTTCATTTCTAATAGCCACCTTCAAATTTTACGAGTATTGAATTCTGACGGGAGCCAACTCTTTCGATAACGCCAGTAAAAATATTAAATCTGAGCAATAAAAGGTCCAATAACAATTTCAGTTAATATTAATCGTTTTTCTTCGCGACCCTTCCGGAAACGGTCCGATTTGCTTTATTTTCCCTTTTATTTGTCCCTAAGGGATAACTATGATATATTTATTATTACAGCATGACTATTTGAAGACACTCGCGAGATGTGTTAAGAGGTGTTTCAATCGTTATTGCAAGCTAATATATTTTATTGCAAGTTTTATTTGTTTTAGTAATGGATAATGTATAGAACTCTAGATTATAATTAAAATAAAATTTATTGAAAAGGGAAATTTAATCTTAGCTATTCAAACAAGGAATATCGCCAGCTTTTTGGGTACGCTCTCCGCAAGGTGAATCTGTGTTTTATTTATTTACTCTTAACCTTTTTTATAGTAAGTAATTAAGCTAGTAGTATTTAGTAATAACTGCCATATTCATTTATGTTTTGTCTAATGCATCTTTTTAATTGTTGATTAACAATAATCTTTATGAAAAATCTTAAATTAAATAATTCTTTAAGCGTAGGAAATTTGTTATGTAACGAATATATTTCTTACGTCTACTTTAAAAGCCATTTGTAAAACAGAACTTTTACGTCAACATAATTTCGTAGAAGTGCTAAAAATAGCCTATTTGTAATAAATTATTTGACTTTCACTTGAACAGAAATGTGAAACTTTCGTGAACAAAAGCAACAGCAACAAACCTATACCATAGCACAGAGAGGCGCATTCACAATCGATACTTCTAAAAAAATGGAAGTAAACGAAAACTTCCGGAGCGGGACGAAACTCGCCGCTAACAGCCGAACTGCGTTCTAATCACGGCACGTCAAAAATGGATATTGAAAATTGAATTCGCAAGCAGACTTTCTTTTTTTCGCATGCAAAGGGCGAGGGCTTGTACAAATGGCCAGATCAACCCAATAAGGGGTACGTCGACGTGTTTACCCGGAACCCGCAAACTGTGTGTGCTTTTTACGTTTTTCCAAACGTTATTTGCCCGGTGTCGTAAAGGCATTGTGCTGGTGGACAATAGGCTGGGGTATGCTACGTTTTTTTATTTTCAGGCATCGATTCAGTTCCTCGATGTGAGCGAGGCGTTAGATTTTGAAAGTGATTCGATGATACCGAGATTTGTTTATTTTTTTATCCGGTGAAGGGGACGATTTGTGAGTATTCATATGGATTCATCATCATCATCATCAGCTTATATCAGTCCACTGCTGGACATAAGCCTCTCCCAAGGCACGCCACTGAGCCCGGTCTTCGGCTCTATTTTTCCAGGTACTGCCAGCTACCTTGCGTATGTCATCGCTCCACCTTGCCACAGGTCGTCCTACACTACGTCTGCCGATTCGCGGTCTCCACTCCAGAACACGTCGACCCCAACGGTTATCGGTTCTTCGGCAGATATGACCAGCCCATTGCCACTTCAGCTTGCTAATTCGCTGAGCTATGTCGGTAACTTTAGTTCTCTGGCGAATGACTTCGTTTCGGATTCGATCCCGCAGAGATACCCCTAACATAGCTCTTTCCATAGCTCGCTGAGCGACCTTGAATTGATGGACTAGTCCTACGGTGAGTGTCCACGTTTCGGCTCCGTAGGTCATAACTGGTAGGACGCACTGGTTGAAGACTTTCGTTTTAAGACTCTGCGGTATGGGCGATGAGAAGACTCGACGAAGCTTCCCAAATGCTGCCCAGCCCAGCTGTATCCTTCTTTTGGCTTCACTCTCGAAATTGTTTTTACCTAGTTGGAGCGTCTGCCCTAGGTAAACGTACTTCCTAACAACTTCAAGAGCTACTCCATTTATGGCAATCGTTCCCGGAACAACGTGCTCGTTGAACATGACCTTGGTTTTATCCAAGTTCATCCGTAGACCGATGCGTAAAGAAGAATCAGCTAGGCCGTTCAGCATTTGCTGTAGCTCCTCCAGCGATTCAGCCATTATGACGATGTCGTCTGCAAATCGCAAGTGAGAGATGTACTCGCCATTTATATTGATGCCACAACCCTTCCAGTCCAGCGTCTTAAACATATCCTCCAAAGCGTTTGTGAACAGTTTCGGGGATATAACATCCCCTTGTCGCACTCCGCGACGCAGTTGGATATGTTCAGACGGCTGGTTTTGTAACTGGACGGTCATTGTTGCGGCATCATACAAGCATCTCAGCACTTCGATGTATCGCCAATCAACCTGGCATCGCTGTAAGGAGTCCAGAACAGACCAGGTTTCGATAGAGTCAAAGGCTTTCTCATAGTCCACAAACGCTAAGCACAGGGGTCGATTGTACTCTTGGGTCTTCTGTATAATCTGCCGCACTGTGTGGATGTGGTCTATGGTACTATACCCGCTACGAAACCTGGCCTGTTCCGGAGGTTGAAACTCGTCCAGCCTTCGCGCTAGACGATTCGTGATGACTCTGGAGAACAGCTTGTAGACATGGCTCAGAAGCGATATGGGTCGGTAATTCTTCAATAGGGTTTTATCACCCTTTTTGAAAAATAAAACGACCACGCTTCTATTCCATGCCTTCGGAGTTCTCCCAGTAAAGAGGACAGAGTTAAAAAGCTCTTGCAGCTCACTAAGTACTGGAGCACCTCCAGCTTTTAAGAGCTCAGTCGTTACTCCGTCCTCACCTGAGGCTTTTCCATTTTTAAGCTGTTTAAGAGCCATCACGATCTCGTCCTGGCTGACTTCAGGCAGCTCTTCTGTGTAGTGACGTGTTAAAGTGGCTCTACAGTCCTCTGAATCGGAGTCAGGTCGAGAAGCATGTGATGCGTAGAGTTGGCTGTAAAAATCTTTAACTTCCGAAAGGATCTCCGGCTTTGAAGAGATGACTGTCCCCGTGGACGTAGTCAGCTTCGTCAGGTGGCTTCTTCCAAGTTGCTGGACGAACACTTTTGACCCCCGATTCTGCTCTATAGCTTTTTCAATTTCGAGCGTATTGTAAGATCGGAGGTCACGTCGTACCAGCTTTATAATTGTCTTATTGAGTGCCCGCTGATGTTCTGACGAAGTAGACTCGGGGTTTATACGTCGTTCTTCTATAAGCTGCAGAGTATCTCTCGAAAGTTTAGACCTTTTGCCAGTACGCTGCTTTGCACAAAACTTCGCGCCTTCTTCCCTGAGGACATCCACCACTTGGTCGAGTTTCTGGTCTACGTCATCTGTGGTTTCCAAGGCAGCGAATCGATTTTCCAGTTTTAACTGGAATGTCTCAGACCCTACCACGGTTTGGACCATGTTTGGTCGGAGCGTGGACTTCATTAAACGAGCTCGTTCCAGCTTGAAATCGATATTCAGAGTGCCTCGTACAAGTCTGTGATCACTCCCGGTGTTGAACCTAGTGATCACTGAGACATCTCTGAATATATGCCGTTTGTCCGTTATAATGAAGTCGATCTAATTTTTCGTTATGCCATCGGGGCTCTGCCACGTCCACTTCCTTTGAGGCTGTTTCCTGTAGAAGGAGTTCATCAAAAAGAGTCCCTCCTTCTCTAGGAAGTAGACAAGCATTTGGCCCCTTTGGTTTCTACTGCCAAAACCGTGAGGTCCTATTGTCGATTCGCTGCAAGTCTGTACTCCCACTTTAGCGTTGAAGTCTCCCATGACAACGTTGAAGTGAGCCTTAGAGGTATTATGTAAGGCTTTGGATATGTCTTCATACATACCTTATACCTCAACGTCCAAATGTGTCGAAGTCGGTGCGTAGACCTGGATAACCTTGAGGTTGTACCTCTTAGTTAACTTTATAATGAGGTACGCGACCCTTGTCGACACACTAGAGACTTCAACAACGTTGTCACTGAGGGCTTTATGAACCAGAAACCCGACGCCACCCTGGGATAGCTGGTCTCCTTCTCGGAAATACATAAGATGGCCCGATCCAAGAGTTATGGTGTCCTCTCCCTCTCTTCGGACCTCACATAACCCCAGAATGTGCCATCTTATGTTATGCAGCTCTTCCTCTAGCTGCACAAGATGTTCGTCAAGTCGAAGCGTGCGTCCATTGTACGTTGCCAAGGTCAGTTGGGTTTGGCGGCCTACCGTAGCCCGGGGATTCTTAGCACCCCCTGCCCTGCCGTTACCATAACCGCCGCCTTGGTCAGGAATAGCAGGGCAGCCGGGAACTAGGGGCCGTGGTATTTGCGTACTTATCATAGGGAGGATTTGCCCATAATCGCCACGCTGGGCATGCGGGTTGGCGATCGCAGAGCGCAACTTTTTGTACCGGAGACGCTGCTGCCCGTCACCGGCCAGTTGTATTTTATTGGTTACGCCTGTTTGGAGATGGTTATCCCGCCATCTGTCGGTTGACGGGTGTAAGATTTTTATCGTCATTTTACCTTAGTCGCCTTTTACGACACCTCGGTAAGAAAGAAGTAGGGACTACTCTATTCTGCCGGTCACCTCACGGCACCTGCCGGTCACCTCACGGCCATATGGATTAATATTTGGATATTTATTGATTTATTGTAATTTTGTGTGTTGGAGGACAGCTCACTTGGAGTGATAATCACACTAATATTATAAAGGCGAAAGTTTGTACGTGTGTATGTTTGTATGTTTGTTACTCCTTAACGCTCAAACGGTTGAATGGATTTGGATGAAATCCGGTACCAAAATAGCTTATACACTGGATTAACACATAGGCTACATTTTGTTCCGGAAAATGAAACGTTCCCGTAGGACAAGCAAATAAATTAAAATACTTTTTATCCGCGGGTGAAACCGCGGGGCGCAACTAGTATGACTATAATAGTATAGGTGGGGTATCAACATCTTACCAATAGGCTGGCACACACCTCGGTCAACGAATCAGCCTAGCCATTCAACGAGATAATGTTGCCAGCTTTTTGGTTACGCTTCCCACAGAAAGTGATCTAAATTCTGTGTTTTATTTATAACCCTTTATTACCTTCAATCTGGCTTTTTTAAGTAAATATAGTTTAATTTTAGATTTAGTTTAGTTTGTCATTACATTTTGTTTATTGGTGAATAAAGCTAATATACACCTTATTGATAATAAGATTAATACCTGTTTTCCACCATAATAAGATATTATAGTGATAATGAAGTGTTTTCTAAAACAGGTTACGGTTGTATTGCATTTTTTATAAAATTTAAACAATGCATGACTCTAAAATTTTTACACCAAGGCCCACTTAAATATGGCAACTCTACCTTTTCACCGTATAAGCATATTATAGACTAGCTAATTGCCTTTGTTTTATTGTTATTAAAGTGTTTACACACGAAGTAACTTAATTAAAACTTTTATTACCACACCCGTCACATTGACGTGGTAAATTATGCAAACAACCGCACCGCCCTACCGCGGAAACTATTATAATATTATTAGACACCAAGGTCTCTATATGTTCGTGAAGCGAGGGTGCAGAGGGTCTTATATTCTAGTTGTCGTAAGATCAAAGTCCTGAGTAAGTTGTGCTCCAAGAATAGGTACCATCAAATTAATGTAGACTTAGGTTATATACCTAATTAATCAGCGTCAAGGTTACTACGGGTCTTAATATATAATAATAATATAAAAATATATAATAATATAATATAATATGTGTGGACATCTCACACAACGCCATCTAGCCCCAAACCAAGCAAAACTTGTACTATGGGAACCAGATAACTGATACAGTACTTAGATACTTTTTGTTTGTAAATACATACATAGAATACAATATAACACCAGACACAGAACAAACATCGATGTTCATCACACAAATGTTTGTCCTGTGTGGGAATCGAACCCACAACCCACATTTCAGAAGGCAGGGTTACTACCAACTGAGCTATCGGGCCAGTCAAAATATGATGACAGCCTCAGTGGTGTGGTGGTTGAGCAGGTCGGCTCTTAGCCCGGAGGCGGCGGGCTCGATCCCTGCGACAGAACAAGTATTTGTGCTCATAAAAAAAGCGTAAATACTTGTTCTGTGTCTGGGTGTTGTGGGAACATGGTCCTCGTAGTTCCTGGGTCCTTAGACTCATGGAATCCTAGTTAGAGTCCAGGATCTATGTATGTGATAGTTGGGCGTTGTTATTATTATTATATAAAAATGAATCTCTATTTCCCTTAGTCATCGCATCAAGGTTGAACGGATAAAACATTTTATATAATTCTTTTTTATTATGTTTATTATTTTCAGGAGAAGGTTTTTATGAAAGAAAATGTTAAGAAATTATGGAAAATTTTCACCGCGCGTGTAAATCCGTGGGGCACAGCTAGTTAAATATATAATTAATGAAATTAGAAATTGATATATGAAAAAAAATAACAGAAAAATATTACATGTTTGCTAAACGTATACATTCACCTGGGTTTGTGGGGCAGACGGTAATAACTGCTCAATTACCCGTAATTTGTAATGTAAATTATTTTCACAAATCAATCGGAAAAGTCAATTTCGTGACCTATCAAAACTCAACACGTTCTACTATCACTGAACTATTTCTATAAATTTTCACTCTGAAACCAAGTATATTATAACATATGGCTAGTTATAGGAACCTATATGAACTAGGATGAGGGTGGCAACCGCAACATCTAACGTGTTTATGTAAATTTGTAGCGCAAGCCTATTTATCTCGGTCGTAATAGGTCTCAATTTAGCTACCTGGGGAAACTTTTAGCTACGAGAACCTATGTAATAATAGCGTATTATAATCGATGACGTCATATTGTAATTTTTATTACTTAGTTATATTTGACAGCCTCTGTGGTGTGGTGAGCAGGTCGGCTCGTAACCCGAAAGCGGTAGGTTTGATTCCCGCGAAAGGACAAGTATTTGTGCATGAAGAAAAAGCGCAAATATTTATTCTGTGTCTAGGTGTTGTGGGTCCTTGAAGTTCCTGGGTCCCTAGACACAGGTAGTCCTAGTTAGGGTCCAGAATCAATGTATGACCTAGGAACTAAGAGAACGGAGAAGACACCGAGACACGGAACAAGTATTACAAGTATTATTTTGTATCTGTACACAAATACTTGTCCTGTCACGGGATCCAAACCCGCCACCGCCGGGCTATAAGCTGACTTGCTCGACCACCACACCATAGAGGCAGTCAAAAAATATCAATGAAATAAGTGTTAGTAGCACACTAACAAACCGAAAACCATGCAAAAGTGAACCGAACACATTTCAGGCAGGCACGATGGCGCTGAATATTGACCTTGAAACATTGTTTAACTTCGAGTTAACGACAATAACTTGGTATTCAGGCTAACTACGCTGGGATGGATGAGGTTAATAACCAGTTTAAGCTGAGTTTCAGACTTAGATCATGATGATAATGAATGAACAAGAACACGTCAAAAAGACAACAAATGGAGGCAGATAGCTGGATTAAATTCGGCTCAACCCTGCATCGCGCTCTGCTATTCCAATCTTCGCTTTAATAATAAAGAAGCAATAAAGAGCTTCGTCCTTACCCGTTTTCAATAAACACCTTTATCGATTATTCAGCCCGCCATCCATACTTACAGCCTCGCTCCGCCATAGACAGAGAGTTGGCAAACTAATTCACGACACAGGCATAGCTTGCCGGGTGGCTGTAGGTGGCCGCGATAGCCGGTGGCCGCGGGGACGGGAGGGGGGCCCGCCTCGCCCGCGGGGGTGAGAGGGGGGCGTGCCCCCGGCTGGGCGGCGCCGACCAATCCACGTGAACCACCCACTCGACCCCGCCTACCTCACCTGCGCCACACCATTAAGCCTGCTTTCCTCATACTTTTTTCACGGACCTCGCATCCGTTCACTGGCGCCGTCTTTATTTTATTTTCTCCTTTATGCCTCCTTCCCGGCTCGCCTCCTATTTTACGCCCGCCGCCAACGTAGGTAGAAAAACCTTTTGTGAATACGAATGCTGAGCAGGTATTACGCTCGTTAGCTACGGGCTCTGATATGTAAAGTAAATAAAGGCTCCTTTGAGCGGGTAACGATAGAGCGGTAGATATTTCAATCCTGGATAGGTATGTCTCCATGACCTGATATGGACGTGTGGGTAACTAGAGCCCGGGATGGAGCGCCAGCCGCCTGCAAGAGTAATATCGCGCTGCAGCCCGTAATAAACTTTTGACTTCCTCATCGATCCAAAAAGTTCCCGTTGAAAGTAATCTCTACCAACCTTGCTCCACATTTTGTTTCAATGGCCCGACTACGACGGCCAGAGCCGTATGCAAGTGTCCCTTCCGAGTCCAGGGTGAATGATCCCCACATCGATGAACTTCAACTGAACTTGGAAAAAACTTGGTGGAAGTTTGTTCGCGCCGCGTGATTAGGAAGACTTAGTTTTGAAGTGAGTTGGGAACTGTTTTTTCAGTTTTGAAAGTGGGTGGCTCAGTTTATGATCCGGGTGAAAGTCGCGGCGGATCGATGAACTCCGCGCCGGGGTCAACTTGATCAAAGTTTGCGGATTAATAACCAAATTTAATACGCAAGGGGAGGTTGTTGCACTTGGCGGAATGTTTGGAGCCTGTGCGCTAGTGCTTACGTTCTCAATTCAATAAACATACACAATACTATCAAGTACATTGAGGATCTTAAAAAAAAAGAGTCTAATTCAAATTCAAATTGTTTATTGCAAAACACTTAATTAGATTACACAATAAAGTAAAAAAGAGTATTGAGATTTTTATCGTAAAAACTTATATTGGAAGTCACAAACATAAACTAGTGGACTATCATTTTATGTAGGCAAACCACTAAGGAAAAACAAAATATCAACGTAAATCTTCATTATGATTTTACGGGGAAACAAAAAAATTTCCATAAATCCGTGGGTTAACTCATCGGGATATATGAGGCAAAAAAATCAGCATAGAGTTAAAGTGATCTTTTTTGGTTGTACCCCTCTTAACTGAATACAAGGCTGCAATTAGAACTGAACTAAAGTAAAAACTTGCGATTATTATAAAAGAAACATGACACGTCAGCAGTCCTTGCCACTATCATTCCCATCCACGTTCTCACCCCAGTTGTGCACTGCTCTTATGAAAAGTGTTTTGTAGATAAGAAAAGTTGTACGTAACAGCAGCTGACTCTAGTTTCATTAGATACAGAGATTACGAGGGCAGACTGCGCCAATCGTTTTGTTTTTATCTTCGAATAACGTACTCGTAAGCGTTCAGTGATTTGTGAGGGATAGCGCATAATTTCTGGTTTTACTTCGTTTTAAATAATAACAATAATATCTGTACTTCACATCGAATTTTCGTATAAAAAAGATAAAATGAGAGACGGTTTCAAAAATTTACACTAGATGGCGCAACCTGTATTTAAATCATGAAGGCCAACTTAACCAACTTAGGATAACTTTGTTATTTATTTTATTACTTACCATTAAAAACTTTTAAGAATTCATCACAAATAGGTACAAAATAACAATAATTAAGGTAAGTAATTAATTCGAATACGACTTTTAAGGAATACTTGTTTTAATAAACTGGTATAGAAGGATAACAATTGGATATTGGTAGTTGTAGACACAAATGTCAAATGGCTATTACTCCAATTATCATGTTCCTGATTTCAATCTCACCCTTTCTTGTAATACAAATGTGAGGGTTTGTCCTATTTGAATAACACAAAGATCGAGAATGTTCGAGGCGGACCTTGCACCATCTTAATATAGCTAATCAATTATTTAGAAGTAGAGATGGTAGCAATCTAGCTATTTTATTTTCAATTAAGATACATCACAAATGCAACTTAAGTACGTTGCAACACGGTAATTTATTAGTTTTGTAGGTAGACTGTAAAACTTTTCCCAAATAAGTTGGCCACTCACCCGCCGGCCGTTTCAGCTCCAAATCCTTTAGTCCCACTGTGTTAGGACTTCCAGGCAGGCTTTAGAGTGCCGTGCGATGCACTAATAACACTATGTTTAGATTTTGTTGCACAGGGAAGTTTTTTAAAAGGTTTCGATTGTATTTTTATTATTACATCATATGGAGCTCACACGCATAGATCATGGTGACAAGAGTAAGGGTAGTTCCTGTCGGGCACGTTTGAGGTCGTAGAATCGTGGGGATGGCAAGTGTTCTGAAATTGATATGGGCCAAGGCCACTACATTGTCTTTTTACTCATTTTTTATACCATGTGTAGGAAACAGGCATACGGCTTACAGAAACTGGGAAGAGATCACCGTATATCGCTTAGGTATAGATATATGTAGCAGTAGACGTGCTATAATGCGTTGCTTACTCTGTGATAATGCTTTTCTTCCTTTTAAAATACTGCGTGGCAGTGTCAATAATATGACCACTATTAACCAAGTCTTTGTTAAACACAATACACGCAACCTCTCATTAACCAAAATGTGTGAAATCCTTATAATTAAATAAAATAAAGTTTTCTTGACTATTCAAAAGGATTCTCTTATCAGATGGATATTTAATTATAAGAATTTTCCGGCTAACCGGCTAAAACAGCTCTTCTCATATCTAGTAAGAAACCTTTCATCTGCAATGGAAATAGGTCGCAGTTCTCGAGTTTGATTCCAATTGCGTAAACATTTCTGTTACCTTTGACTTACGAAACTTTCCTCGTTGGTTATTCTTGAAACACCAAGCTGAATCAATATAATTTGTTATTCACTCCATGAGAATTTTATAGTAACGCTTCTCTACTTACCGCGCATTCCACATTATTTAGTTCATTATCGATAATCTTTAGATTCGTACAGAACTATCTTTGATAGAACAAACTACTTTTACCTCAGGCACATTCTCATAATAATCTACCTCCACATAAATAATCTTCCTACACAATAAGCCATTTATTCATCTAATCTCTAAGAAACTTGCGAACATCCAATAAATCAAGCGAACAGTACTGAAGCATCGTTTCTTATTAACCATTGTCCTACCGTTGTCCTGCCATTGTCTCGATGGTAGGTAATTAAACGATAACCATTAAGGCAAGGGTAGACCTTACCAATATTGATATAATAAATAATACGTTGGATTATTGCCCCTTTAGGTAGAATCGGAGCGATGTGTGTGTAAGTTGCTCCTATTTGAGTAAAACTAAGTTAATGCAGATGTCTTGAATTGCGATGTTGGCTTGAATAGGTTATTACAAACTCGTAGTAGTTTTTGCTATGGCTTGGGTACACACAATATCAACTCATTTGTACGGACCCTTGTATCACAATGTACTATTAAATTTCTCTGTTAAGTACATTTATTTCTTGAAATTTGCTACGTTGCATCCACCCTGCAGTATCAAAAATATTTAATACAGTATTTCTGCGGTTTCACAAGTATTTCAACCGTCCAGAAAATTGAATCTTGACTATTAAATCTTACATTAAAACATAAGAAATTCTTGTAACGGCATGCACTACGGTCTTACGTACGTATTCCAAGAATTCCTGTTTCTTGCCTCCATACTATTAAAGGCGGTCCAAAACGCTTATTTTAAGGCTTTAAAGCAGGGGTTTCGTTTAAAGGCCGCTGTGTCTTAAGGGCCGGCCACATTAGACGCGATAATTGCTTTACACAAATGCCTTGCGGTCCGGTATCCTGTGGACATACTATACTGTCCAAGGCGTGTTTTCTCCGACCCTTGTCTTGCGGTAGTGTTGCCAGGACTTTACCGTCTATGAAGTTTTTGGTAGTTGTTTGGACGTGTTCGGATAAGTTGTTTTCTGTGGTAAATAAAATCGGTTTCAATAAAGCTTAGAACAAATTGTCTGTCAGTTTCTTAAATTAAAATTAAATTAGAAAAAAGTAACAAAAATAAATATAATATTATAGAAATAATTTATTATTTCGTGAGTCTTAGCCGTGCAATAGTTGTAATTAATAAATATGCCGAATGGCCTTTGAAATGTTGACTTTACAATATGATTATATTCATCATACTCGTAACGTAGACTAGAATTGCAATAAAGTTTAAATAACAAAAGAAATGTACCAACTTCAATGTATATATAATCGATACGGTTTGCGAAGCCCAAATGGCTTCACAAATGGACAGTCAACAAGATCGAGATAAAGTCCACCCATCAATTGAGTAAATGTTAGTTTATTCTCAGTCACGTTAGCATCAGTGATTGGATTTGTCCAATCTCACGATCTGAAAAACATTGATACGACATCTAACAACCTTGGGTCTGGAGCTGCCCTAGGGTCTTCATATAATGGGGTTCACATTAAATGCGTTGAAGTTAGTAATGCCCTTCTAAAAGCGAAATGTTGTCGGTGGCAATGGTTTATAATATCATTACTACGATGTCCAGCTTAGATTAAGAGATACTTTCGTTCGGATGCTTTTGCTCGAGAAAAGGGGGTGTCTGGGTAAAGGGGGTGTAGGCATAATGGATTCAGGATGCGGTCACTTCCAACCGGGTCTTTTTTTTTTTTTTTTTTTTTTTACATCAAACTTGTCTTGCTACCACCGGGTCGGGTTGTGCTACTACCTACCGGGTGCTTGGAAGACTGGCACTTTACCGATTTTAAAGGTTTTCCTGGAATACTCGACGCACTTTAAAGTAAGTCTATACCTACTTTAAAGTGCGTCGAGTATTCTCGAATGATTAGACTTCGATACAAAAAATTAAGATTACACCAATCTTAATTTTGTGTTACGAATTCTACTAAGTCCGTTTGGGTATCAATGTTTTAATTTTATCGAGAAAGGTATTAAGTATTTATATTGTATAAGTACAATATTTGAGACGTAAGATTTAAAAATTTTTGGTACTACATTTTAAATTTTTTTTTAATCCATGCAGTAGAACAACAAAAGGCGGTGCTTCACACTGGGATATTTTTTTAATCTGTACCAGGCGTAATTTCGCTCACGCGAGGAGCACTGCTGCTACCTTTGAGACGAGTCAGTCAAGTACCCACTTGATGTTTTAAAGTCCGTAAATCGGTGAGTATCTACCTTCCGCCTCAACACTTTTCATACAATTTAATCATGTAAACTTTATAGTTTACCTATGTAGATGATATATAATGTATCCAGTCTTTTATTAGTGTAAGCGCTTAGCGCCTATTTACGCTCGGCACGAATATGTTTAAAGCTTTCTCAACTATCGCTTCAATCGCGGTGCGACCAAGTATTTTTCCTGCTCTATGAGTTTGATTAATGCTAGTTATACTAAAAAACAGTGAATTTGTAATCATAAATATATTCTATACGGATGCAATGTTCATTAGAAACTTTAAACATTGTCCACATTCCAAACTACTGCGCTTACAATATTGCATTACTTCCAATATCGAAGAACGAAGCTTGTGACTGTGTGAAATAACTTGATTCTTGATACGTCTAGCTAAATAGTTTTGAACGCGTAATTTTTGATAATGTAGAGCGACTATTAACGCAAAGTGGCTGGCAGCAGCTCGATGAGATTAGCCGAGGATTAGGTTCAGCAGCATGCATTAGAAGAGGTGTATATTTAGCAGTGAACTAATACCGGCTGATGATGATAACCATGTTTTTTTTACGCATATACAGAATTTATATAAATAAATTTTTATCAAGTCATTCATTTCAATTGTATATAAAGTACAAATCTTTGTCACTTACTTACTGCAAATAAACTAAGTCTATGATATCCCGCAAAATAGACATGTATAAAAAAAAATGTGTCCTTTGGACCACATGACTGAAGTAAAACTTCTTCAGCCTTATTAATATACGGGTATTAGTCTCGGATTAGTTACATCAGCTTTTGTCCTTTCTTTGCCACTGGAATATTTAGCTGGATCGAAAGAGACAAAAGATGGTGTAACTAGTCTAAAACTAGTTCGTGTTTATTAATAAGGCTGCTTTAGTTTAGCTCCATCTATCAGCTGGCATAACTTTGTTTTTGCTTTGTTTAATGTTAAGGTCGCCATCTTGACAATTACGAATTGTCATTTTACCGGACATACCAACATAATATTACAAATTTATCACTTTGTTAAGTTGTCAATGAAGATAGATAGATAGATGTAATCTTTATTGTACACACTAAATAATAAAAATTACAAAGATAAACAAATTTATATAAAGTGTAACAATGGGCGACGTTATCGCTAAAAGCGATCTCTTCTAGGCAACCTTTGGATGTAGATCTACGTGAACCGACTTTAACTTCCGTTTGCCTCACATTCATCACCTTACTCCCCTAGTCAAGTGTCCGTAAAGAAGTATTATTTTAAAAAGCATACAAATTTCATTTTGTCTACCATAGTATTAAGAATTCCGTTCGACATAATCGCAATCAGCCGGAACGAAAGATGTCCAATACTAGCGGGAAGGCGCCGCGGCTTGCGGGTGGGAGAGGGGGGTTCAAATATGACATATCTGGGAGCCGTCACCGCCGCAACACTGGCACAAGTAGCAAGGGGCAGAACTTGGTCTGCGGCCAGCGCAGATGTGTGCATACTGTGTTATGGGTACCTAAAGTTTTCCAGTTTACAGTGCCAAGGGAAAACGCCTCAGGCAAGCCTACGCTCGGTTATTAGCGGGCATTGAGACACGACTATTTACTTACAGAGGTCTTATGGTACGTGTATTACCCAGTGGCGGTTTAGGTCTCAGAGATAGATGTGTGTTTGGGATGCTTCCATTTTTGTTGTGGGTTTATTAAAGCGAAGAGAATAAAGGCTTTGTATGAAATAAAATTGCCAAATCACTTTTATTTATGGCACGTGACTATGATTAAAAACACATCCACAGTCCTGCAAATTACTGTATTACTGGAGAGGTTTCATTGTAATTACAGTAATTATTTATTAGATAAGAATTTTTTTTAACAAAGATTTGATTAATAGTCAATTTATTGTTGAAAAAATCACGTTAGATATTCCAAGCAAAACAACACTAAACCTTTCAATTCGAACAAAGAGAATAATATTCACAATAACACCCAAGTTGTTTGGAAGTCCACCGCTTTTATTATGCACCGTCTCCCACCCATTGAATTTCTCTCACGTCACTATCCCGTCCAATTTTCAATAGCAAACATTTGGTCGAATCTCAAATCAAATTTAAAAATATGGATATTTTGATGTAGATTCGTCCCTCGGACCCATGTGGGTGACAAGGAGTTCATAACGTAGGTACATATAGCTAAGGGCAAGGTTTCCAGTCACTATTGTGCGAGATGGAAACCCATTCAATATATTTTCTTGGCGTATTATGTGTAAGTGCGCACAACAAAGTGGGTTTTCATTGAAAATGCTTTTTATGCTGCTTTTTAGTAAATCGATTTATATAGAAGAGAAATCTATTTTAATGGATAGGTCTTTATTCAAATGATTCAGATTTACGTTTCATGAATACAATTTATCTTAAATATTTTTTTATGATGTAATGAAATGTTAATCTATCTATTCATATTTTTTCCAATGCGTCGCATTAACGATGCTGTAAATTTTTTTTTAGATGCGACGTCAGTTCGAAAAGTCATCGAACGACTAGTTCGAAACATGAATCTGAATTTTTATTTTCATTGCATTTGTAGGTTGGAAACATACAAGCTATCTACTATACTATACTTACTATACTTTCTTACTTGTTATTTTACCTCACAGACCCCCTTCAAGGAAGCACCAATGATTCGAATTTATGCTTTATGCAGTGGAAAATCATAAATTTATATGCGTCCAGTTCCCCGTGTCGATACATTTGGCCGTCTAATAAAAATACACTATCGATACTTAACAACAGTATTCAAACAATAAAATAAAATTAATTTTAATAACTATAGAAAGTTGACAAGTAGTTCCAACCCATTGATTTTAAAGAAAGTTGGACGAACGGGTGGCAATGCAGCTTTTATTTCTCAAGCAAACTTCAACGTTCGAATGGTTATAAAATGGTTTAAAAAAAAACGTTAAGAAGTTGCTAAAACCTTAGGGCACAGCTTTTACTAACTATTTGGTTTCTTTATTAACACAAAAAGTACTCTAATATTTTTTCAGGGTTAAGGGGGATTGATAATTCAATAAATATAAAGATGCTGGTTGTATTTTTAATTGGAAATGACTTTTTTCTCATATGATATGATATTCAAGGAAACCTCGGGTGGATGACCTCATAAGTCGTGAGGACTATACTTTTTTATGGCTCACTGTACTATACATAAACAAATTTCAGTTCGCCGAAGACAGATGGCGCTCCAGATCACGTAGGACGCATGGGCCGCCTCAACCCTTCTCGGATAATATCTTTAAAAGTTTGCCGGGGCCTGGCCCCACGTCTCCCAGGGGCCTCGCGATCTCTTTAAATTATTCTACCAATCAAACGTTATTAGAAGAAAATAAATTGTATATCAATCTTTGGGCGCTAGAAAAACCAGCGCATATTCCATACGGATGTAGGTAAGTATAATTAAAATTCAAAATGCATGTTAAGATCAACTTTCATTTGTATTATGCATAACATTTTTACATGAGATTCTTTGTTAATACCAAACGTAGATAAACGGCAACCACAACAAAAAAAACACGCTAATTTATCCAATGTTTTAAAATATCAGATGATAATTTTGTGTATTTCAAAATGAAGATTAAGATATCAACTACAAAACACAATTTACCAAAAGACATTTCCTCCGAAATCTAATATAAGTTCTTAAGACGTTAACTTTACAAACATCTCAAAATTCTATTCCAAAAGGCTATCGAGTTCAAAGCGGGCCGATTCGTTTAGGAGTATTTAATTCAAACTTAATTACAGCGAAAAGATACACCGCGGGGTAAAGACGTAAGAATGATTGATTTAATTATTCCTCTTAGACGTGTCCTGTCTTATAATTACGGTTCATTACTTAAACATCGCTTTATGCTGACTAATTACTTAATAGAAGTAACGAGTTATCCATCCGAAGTTGTACCGGGGAAGCGAAGTGAACCTTAAACGGGGAGAAACGATAGTAGGCGAGAAAGTGAATAAGATTGAACGAATCCTGCTTCGCTTGCCTTCTTCTCTGACGGAAATTCTTCAAGGTATTCAAGAAGCATCGAATTATTTTTATTCTGTTGATTTAATTTAATAACAATTTATGTCATATGTTGTCAAGGTAAGGCACGTACATTTTTCTTATCCATAGCTAGTTTCAGATTTGATTGTTTTTAACGCCCAACGATCACATACATGGACCTTAACTAGGATTCCCTGTTTTTAAGGACCCAGGAACTACGAGGACCATGGTCTCACAAGACTCAGACTCAGAACAAGTATTTGCGCTTTTTTTTCTGTGCACAAATAATTGTCCTGCCGCAGGAATCGAACCCGCCCCCGGGTTATTAGCCGACCTGCTCAACTACCACACCACAGAGGCTGTCACTTTCATTTCAAATTTTTGCCTAGTTTCGTCTGGAGCTTCAATATAAAGTATTCAATTGTTTTAAAATATTTTATATGAACCAATAATAATCAATTGATTTCTTAGTACCACTTTAGTATAATATCGCATTGGCCACTGCCTTCCAAGGAAGTTCCTAAACTCAATAAGTAAGCTCTATCTGACTGAATACAGACATAGATGTGTATTTATGGCATCCGCCATCTTGGATTTATGTGTTTCCATGTTGTTGATATAAAATAAATTCGGATTATATATAACATAAAATATTACACAATGAATACAATTTCCATGTGTGATTAAAAGACTGTTAAAGTTTTTTGTACACATGTTCTTTAAAAACATTTTACATAAGATTTCACACTCAGTACTAATACCATACACTTTTAAGGTGTGACATCACTTTTCATACTGCTACATGAAGCTAATCCAGTTAATTTTATCTACTTTAACAAAACCTTAAAATTTTCTTCAGCTGACTCGGGAACAACACCTCAGCTAAATAGGTCAAAGGGACCCCTCCCTTCAGGGAAACTGTGATAAAACTTGGTCCAACTTTTGTTTTGAGCACCTTAGAAGCACAATGTAACAAAGAACAATTTATTTTTAGACGGAAAATACAATGAAAATTGCTAAAAGTTGAGCAATAAGTCATGGATTATATTTTAACGCAGTTATAAATGAAAATCACAACTTATAAAAAGATAATTTGTAATCTTTATAATATACCAGAGTCGGAGAAAAACAAATGTTTCATACGCATCTAATCTTTTTTTTTTCTTAATCTGATTTATTAATAGGGTAGGTGGTAGTACTTTTATAATTAACTTACATGTCGGTCCTATCACATTCGCTACAAGTATTTATATAATGTGCGTAAGCTTAACATTTATATTACAAAATAGGAGGTCACCTGAAGCGACTCTTAAATAATAATTTATATGATTAGATGTCTGTACATCTAATCATATAAATTATTTTGAATGCTACTTATAATATTAAGTGGGCATATAAAGCGCAAATACTTGTTCTGAGTCTGGGTATTATGGGACCGTGGTCCTTGTAGTTCTTGGGTCCCTAGACACAGATAATCCTAGTTAGGGTCCAGGATCTATGTATGTGAACGTTGGGCATTATTCTTATTTTATTTATATGAAAATCATTTATTCATAACTTACTGTAAGCAAAAACGAAAAATAATTTTAACGTAAAAAAATCAATCACGGTATATAGTATTTTGAGAACATAAAACCTTGTAAATAATATTTATTTGAACTTGGAACACAAAAAGATAATTGCAGAAAACAACGGAAACAAACACGCTACTAGGTTGCAGGCAATCAGATACTTCACGCTGCCCACTGCCCACTGGGCAGTGGTCTGCGCGCAAATAGGGGGACATAAAATGTGAATGGATGTTAACGCGTTTTTTACGACGCCACGGTCAACATATCGTTTTGTTTGCGACCGCGCCGATATCTTTATTTCCCTTGGTTCACCCCAAATTCCTTGGAGCTATTTTTGGGATATTGTACGTGTTTTTGTACTTACGTGAATGCGCTGCTATATCAACATTTTATTTATTGTTTTCGTTATACCTGTTTTAATAATAAGATATTTTAAATCTTGGACAGTAATAAAAGTGAAAGTGCGAAGTTCATACATATTAGTCCAAAAATCAAGGTTTTCAGTCATATCTTTTAATGCATAGAGCTAGAAACTAGATTTTTTTAAAGGTTTATATGTAGTAATTAATTCTATTATTCATGTAATTCTGTTATTAATCTTTATACCTTCAGCTATTTTGAGACGAATAATATTGAGTGACAAACAAACAGACCTCAATTGATCCTGTAAGGGTACTGATTTATTTCGGAACCCCATAAAATATTAGCCTTATTAAACAATAGCATAAACTAACTCTATTGACCATAACTAACAAATGAGGTCATACGAAATTGACAAAGGTAATTTATTTATACGATTTTTGTCGATATGCGGAGGGGAGGGAATATCAAACATTGACTCGCCGTCGACTCGTTTGCTCTGTGTAAAGCTGCTAGATTTTTACAAAGAAAAATTGATTGTCCTTTTTATGCGAATGCGAAACTGCTATCTATCGCTTTTCCTTCGAAATATTACGAACAATATTATTATAAAAAATATTATTATAATTATATTTGTTCGGAAATAACAAAATTCACAAAAAGATCGTTTTCTGGCTTCCGTTTTACCTAAATCAAATCTAGCACATACATCCACACTTATAATATATATATATATATATGATTTTTATAATAATAAATAATAATATTTTTATATTTTGGGAATTTTTCAGGGAATTATCGGGTAATATAACGGTAAACACTTTTCCTGTTTAACAACCAGTAATCAAATTTGGTATGCTAATGAGAATAAACGGTATCTGCGTAGCAATGTAACTCTACACCGTAGTCAGAACGCTGTGCTACAATAAGGTAATCCTACGCCGTAGCCATGTTGTTCTACGCCATAGTAGACCTCTACGCAGGTCAAACTTCATATAAATAGTGTAGAGCTTTATAAGCCAGTAATTTTTCAAGTAACGTACTTAACATCATGAAATATGATCAAACGTTCAAATCAAAATCTGTTCATATTCAGTTACTAGTATGCTCTTTCCCTAAATATCTAACTACCTTTTTCTTCCCGGGGGTCTATTGTCATGTCGCATTAACGGGAATCGCATCATAACTCCCGATAATCTACGTTTATTGGCTTCTGGCTGGTTTATTGCACTCTTCAAATATATGCCTTAGGTATTGGAGAATACGGAATGTGGTAATAACGACCCTCTCGGTGTGGGGTTATGAGGTAAAAATGTAGAATATGAGTATATTTTGTTATTATCAATTTGCCTTGATAAATTATATCATATATAATTAGCGGTATACTAAAATAGTCTAGCATGACCTGGATATCATTAATAGGTCTGGTTATTATCCCAGTTTATTGTTAGGAGAATGATATCATTTAAATTGTGTATCGGTTTAAACATTTAAGATTTATTAATTAAGTTTGATATTGTCCTGTTTGTTTCTCCTACACATTGATAAAATAAAAAAGAAATCGTATTTGTAGTTATTTTGAGTCAGTAAAAATATTATTTTTACTTGAAAAATTTTCAACCCGCTGGATTTAAACTCACGCCTTCCAACTCACCCGATTCGACGCTTTTTCAACTGAGCATGGTCGATGCCCAGTGGCTGGTAAAATCTTTAGGACTATGATATTTTTATACCAACCAAGCAGTCGCAGCGACATGTATAAAAATTGTGGCAAAAGATGATTAGCTCCTTAAAATTGCATAATCAGGTGTTATCATAGTTATCATATTGGGTGGAAGCGTTTGAACTGACTATTGATAAATATAAAAATAACAGGATCGAATTTGTTGTGCAGCTGTTGCATTTAGATATGGTCATATATGATTATAGTAGTTAGCTTAGAGAATAATGCTATTGCTGACGAGATCTAGGTGTCACCGTCGTGGAAAAAATAAAGTGCGAGATATCAAAGAAGCGGGCAGCGCGGCGAAATAACCGAAAAAATAAAAAAAATATCATAAAAAACTAAACCGACATATTCTCGTTCTCAATGTATGTTCTTGAGATAACTTTTAAAAGCAAGGAAAAAGAGGCTCTTACTTCTCTTACCTTCATGCCGCTTACAAGTGCTTCTGTTTTATTAATATATTTTAAACGAAAGAATATATATATATCCAAATTAATAACACCATATCTGCCATTTTTACAAATTCGTTTACACCAATTACAAGTTTCCGTCAATAATCCGAGAACAAAAGCATAACGACCATTACAATCATGGCGCGGCATTATACTAAAGACAATTCATTATTAGAGTGCCGTTACACAGGCCATAATCGCTATAATCGCCCTTTTATAGCGGATTTTATGGCAGGAACTATTCACCCAAGAAATGTGAGTTCTTATCCCGTCGATGCTTTTGTTGAACTAATTATTATGGCTGTTATATGCAATATTGATAGTTTTTTTTATTGATAGTTGAATTATTACTAATTACCAGACTGTGCTGATGTCTCAGGATAATGTGCGCAGTGCAGTGTTGCGCGAAACTTTATATTTTGGAGTTCCGAATGACACTGTTCTATTATGGGCGGCCGAATCGCTTAACATCAGGTGAAAGACTAGCTCGCCACACAATTCATTAAAAAAAAAATGGTGACATTATTATACTCAATATATACCTATATATTATTACGATATTACCAAATAATTTATTTTATTAATACAACACAAAATGATCAGTATCATGTCTACAGTAATGTTTTTTATTGATATCAAAAAATAAAACAGTTATCCTGCACCCCATTCCCCCATTAGCTTGTAATAGTTGTTTACAACCGGCATTGCAGCGCTTTTACAATATATTACGAGCTTGTCGGCGATAAAAAGGGGTAAGAAAAAAAATGAATAAAGCAAGAAAAGTTAAAATAAAGCCGCCCGGAATATATACGACTTCCTTGAGGAAATAATAATGCTGTTTGCAATTCATTTGGCTACCAGGTAACCCTCGTCTTTACAAGAAAACAACGGTTCCGGCATTCCTTTTTTTCAACCCCTCGTTGGCCCGATTTTTCTTGGGAGGGTCGTGGATCTGTGATTTTTATTTTTAACCCTTTACAGAATCAAAGCTTGATGGGCGGTATAGGTGGATAAGGTTAGAACTGTTAAATGTTACATTAACGATAGTTATTATATTTTTTATTTAAAGCTATAGAATGATAATTACATAACTGTTGCATTTCCGTAGGTTGAGTGAAAGCAAATTTTTAAACCCATTCTCTGAATTCAAACATTTGTTACATTTTTGTACCTCAAAACACTAACTGCTTCAATAATTTAGAGTATTTGGTTGTTTTTCCAATCGCACTCAAAATATCATAAATGCGAAAGTTTGTGTGAGAGTATGTTTGTTCCCTCTTAGCATCACAACAGTTAAATAGATTTAAATGAAATTTGAAATTTAGATAACTTACACGATGATTAACGCATCAGAATATTTTAATCTGCGAGAGGAACCGCGGGTTGCATCTAATTAAATATATTTTAAAGTTTTATTCTAAATATATAAACAAATCATGATATATTATGATAGGCAAGAATTTAGTCCTGGTGCCAGAATTTAGGCTACTGAAATATTTAAAGCTACTTAAGGGATTTCCATTTTAATATATTAAATGTGTAAATATAAATTAGCAATTTCAATCTTAAGCTAATATTTTACTTGCACACTTATCCACTTCAACCCTAAGCAACAAATAGCGTGTCGCCGAAAAAATCAAAGTGTAACAAGGAGCCGGCTTGCTTACATTTAAAAACGTAATTGTAACTAACCGCCCCCTTTCTTTTATTAATTTACCTCATCCATTCCCGCCACCCCTGACGTCACGTCTCATCGTGGAAAGAGTAAAAATTCGTGACTTTTGTATAAAATATTCAAAATACCACAACCTCTGAATACGCAATTGTTTATTTGAGTTCTAACGAATTTTAATTTGCACTCGTTGCTGATTTAAAAATTGGCTTTTATATTAATTGAGAATTTAAATTATTTTTGGTATAATATTTTGTATGTTTTTTTATATTTACCTCAAATATTGTACATTTTGAGTGGCCAGAAAATCAGTTGGTAGTAACCCTGCCTTCTGAATTGTAGGTTGTGGGTTTGATTCCCACCCAAATGTTCCCACACAAATATCTGTGTGATGAACATCGATGTTTGTTCTGTATCTCTGTGTCATATTGATTCTATGTATGTATTTAAAAACAAAAAAAAGTATATAAGTATTCTATCAGTTGTCTGCTTTGATTAGTTTGAGGCTAGATGGCGTTGTGTGAAATGTTCAAAAATATTTATTTATTTATTTATTGTAACACTTTTAACTGAGTTATTAGATCAATGAGGTTTATTCATAAAATAAGTCTCGTCATCATCTCGACTTAGCATAAATTCCATGGCTGTAAATCTAATGCAAGTGTGTACAAAAGTTTGACATTTCCTAAGTTCGCACTTATTTCTACCCAATACCCAAATGCATTGCAGTAGGTATGTCATAGAGGTATAAATGTGAACTTGAAGCTGTCAAACTTTAGTACAGATGGGCACCAATTAAATAATTTAATGCAAATTTGCAATTATTTTCACTATAAATTTTAATAATAAAAATAATTAATAATAATTTATCGTTATAAACACATAAAATTACAAAGTGGTTAACGTCAAAATGTGGCAAGCCTATATATTAAACTAGCTTATCTGGCCACAACTTCGCCCGCGTGGCCTATAGGAAAATAATTCAACCACCCATTTCACCCTCTTAGGGGTGAAATTTCGGAAACCCTTTCTTAGTGGATATCTACACTTTACAAAGAACACACCCTCCAAATTTCAAGTCTCTAGGACCAGCGGCTGCGTTGATATATAAGTCATTCAGTCAGTCAGAACTTTAAATTTTATATGTATAGATTAGCTTTAAAAAAATATTTTCTGCTAACAGTACGAGCATTACACCTGTTAAACCATCAAGAAATTGTACTGTGATTCACTTTCATAACACGAGCAAGATACCTTATCTTGCTCCTGGCACCTGCCTGAAAGGTTTAGTTAGCATTTTAGAACTAAAAACATTTACTGCTCTTCTTTACAGTAACGCATATAATTCGATTGCCCATCAACGATCTTAAGTGACTCTTGAGACTCAGTCAAAGGAGCTGCGTAAATATGCCAGGCCCTTGATTCCCGATCGCGACTCCGCTGAAACTTTTCTTAACTGACAGCGCCCTCTTATTAGGAAAATTGAACGCTTTCAAACGTTTTCAGTTTTCACTTAATTAAAGGACTGTGATCAAAAAGTTGTGTGCGATTTTAATATCGTTCTAAGGTAAATAGATGCAATTTAAAATTGTAATTGCTGGAACTCTCAAAGAGAAAACAGTGTTTCTGTTAGATCAAAATAAGCTTTGCAAAATTTAGGTTATAAAATACGCTGTAAGTTTAAATGTATTAAAACATAGGTACTATTCAACGGAACAGAACAGGATAGAAATACAAAATGCAATCAAACTAAATAAATAAAATGCTATATCCTAATATTAAAAATAGTCAGAACGATTGCAAAAATGAACAACAGACCAAGTGGCCCTTTTTCAAACCATCAAACGGCCAACCAGCGGCGTCGCTCGCATTCCTTCCCATCCCGTCTACGTCCGTCTTTTTTTCTAAATCCCGGCAACAAGCCAATAAATCCCTCGCATTTTTCACTCTCAACCCTTAAAAAACTCAGCCCGATTACATTCAAATTTACTTAGCACCTACACATTAAACCGGTTAATAAGGATTTTTAACGCAATTTTCTTATCCGTCGAATACCCGGCGGATATACCCGGCCCGTTTTAATTAGATAATCGAATGAATTTTGGGTCTTGTGTAAATTTTATTATTTAAATTGAATTCTCGAACATGATTAATGGTGGACAAAGGCGGAATTAGGCGTGCATTACGTTGATTGGTCCAACATGGAAAGGATTGTTTGTGCAGTGATATAATTTTTAAAGTTGGAGATAAGCTGCATTGTTTTGGTGAATCATATCGCACTCTAGCGTTTTAAAGTAGGCGTTATAAAGATAACGTGAAATAAATTAAACGAGCGTTCTTTTACAGTTTGTATATGGTCACATCAACTAAATATGTTTGGTTGTTTCTAGCACTTCCAATTTATTAGTAGCCATCACGATTACTTGCTTAATCGCTATATTATTTTATAATTCCAGGATTCTTTGAGACGTGATAGCAGATACGACTTGAGAAAGCAATTTCATACAATTTTTTACTTTTATAGTGAAATGGTCCATGCATAGCTTTTACTATAAACGCAACAGCATTTCATAGAACCTCTTACAGATAGCTCAATACTACTTCTGTTCAGTTTCAGTATAGTATACTACTTTTTAGTTTTCTCTTCGTTGGCCTGATGTTGTGACACGGCCGCCCATAACAGTTGCAGTGTCATTTGAAACTCTAAGATATAACGTTTCGCGTAACACTGCACTTCGTACGTCATCTTAAGACATCAAGACAAGCACAGTCTAGTATTACATTATTATACACCGTGGGATCACGGTATAAAGTATCATAAGTCCACTTTATTTTATACTTATATTACTAATTTCTCTATAAGATGAAAATTATATATAAATTGTACCATGGTTACCTCAGATCAATAATATAGTCGTATAAAAACAATTAAATGAGATTATGTAATAAGTGCTTAGAGAATCAACTCTTTATTGTAAGTTCGTTGTGGGGCAAATATTTGGTGATTTTATATGAAGTAAACAAAGATAAAACGTTTATATTTTGTTCCTTTGCTGCGTCTGTTTGTCCCCATCTTTAACGAGTAAGTAGTGATTAAAAGTCGTTCGTTAGCCGAACAAACATCGGTGTTACTTGTGCAGGTAAACAGGAACTAGAGATTGGAGTCGGAGCTCGAGTACTCTTTTAATTAACTAAGTGTACGGAGCGAGTTGGAAACATGTTTGTCTACTACTAAATGCAATGTTACATAAAAGGCGATAATGCATCTAACAAAATTATAGTAATGTTTTTATTCCTTAAACTTTCTTTTCATATCTGTATTATTAAAGCAAAACTTTTTTACGCACGCTTGACTTGGGAATAAGTTGATGAGGTGAATGGAAGTTGAGAAGAAGATATATTTATATCTCCCTCTCTACGTGAAGATAGAATGAAAGAGTTACGTTTCATATAGCCGCTTATGCCAAACCTTGATATAACATTTCAACATGTCGTTTATACTTAGACACCTACCTACTAATAATAATAAATAATAATAATAATAACGCCCAACGATCTCATATATATATATAAGGGCCTTTAAAAAAAATTTTTTTTTTCTTGGAACTAGGCTCAAAAGTTTCGTTTAGATGCCAAAATAGGCCTCTGAAAATATGAGCCCTTAATATTAATATTAAGGTGTTCCGCATCGCACCTTTCGATTTCCCATAAGATAAACAAAGAAAAAGATATTTTTTTAAATTTTTATAAAATTTCCTGGACTCTAACTAAGATGCCCTGTGTCCAGGGACCCAGGAACTACGAGGACCATGGTCCCACAACACCCAGACTCAGAACAAGTATTTGCGCTTTTTTTCTGTGTACAAATATTTGTTCGGGCGCGGGAATCGAACCCGCCACCTCCGGGTTAAAGCCAAGCTGTTCAACCACAGAGGCTGTCAAAACAAATAACTTAAGGTATATGAAAATAGATTTAAAACATATCTAATAATTTATCATTAGGTACGTAAAAACTACGACCAACTGTCTCTTTACTCTCCATAGAAATAGGTTCATTCCATTAGTCAGCGGTGAACACATAAATCACTTATAATTCAAACAGACAAACTAAACTTGGAAACTTTGGTCTTACCTCCACCTACATCCAAGAGTATCATCAAAGTAAATAAATTATAGAACCCCTAAGATTGTCCTTATTACAAATTCAGTTTGGTCCTAAATAATCTGAGTCATTAGTGAAATGTGACCTCTTAGCTAATTACGTTTTGATAGTAAACAGGTGTTTTGAGTCCCGATCGGCCGGTAATTAGGTTTACGTGGTCTGAAGGACCAGCGGTCACTCGGACGGTCAATTGATTGAACGTGATTTTCAAATGAAGCTGTTAGACGACACGATTCCAGTAATAGGATCTTTACCTTTCTATTTATACAATTCTTTAAATAGTATAATAATTCTTATGAAGTACTAATGAGTCTTTGACTACTAAAATTTATATAACAGTTAATGAAAACAAAATAGGATGTTGATTTTATCGTTCCTAGAAGGTGAGCCATTTTAAAAAAAATTAAGCTTATAGACAGAGTTCATATCATTTTGACTGTATCGTAATTCAAAAGCAAACTACAACAGATTCTGGTAAATACTCGTAATTATATTTATTATTATCTGCTTTTAGTAGTCACATGTGTTTTCATCCCTCATTCAACCCAAGAACCATGGTGCAATAAATTGCCAGTATAAATTATTCAAATTCGTCATCGGACGGTAGATTAATACTTACATAATTACTACTCGTGACAAGCGCAGAAGGCGTCCACGATTAGCAATACGTCACTAGTAAATATGGCAACACTTATTCCACAATTTATATGGGGAGGGTGGGAAAATTAGGACTAGTATACGTCCCATTTTATGTGGGACATTAATTAAGAATATCTTTTGACATTTAAGTAATATTGATTTACTTCTTTATTCTGCACATATGTTTACACCGTAAGATATAAAAATAATTTATTTAAATTATTTTTACATTGCATTTATGATATTCATTATTTTATTTATTTACGTTACGAAATGAGATGACGAGCTAGTCGCTCACCTGATGTTAAGCTATACGACTGCCCATATCAGTTGCAGTGACACTTGAAACTCAAAAGTATAGCTTCGCGTGACGCTGCACTGCGCACGTCATTCTGAGACATCAGCACAGTCTAGCGATAAGATTTTTATTTATTTTTTATTTTTTTTATGTTAAGGAATGACGTGACGAGCTAGCCGTTCGCCTGATGTTAAACGACACGGCTGCCCATACCAGCTGCAGTGTCACTCGGAACTCTAAAGTATAGAGGTTCGCGTGACACTGCACTGCGCACGTCATCCTGAGACATCAGCACAATCTAGTAATAAGATTATTAAACTGTGAGATCAGATCATAAAGTCTCATTTTCCCAGTAATTTCACTAGCTACAGTGCCCTTCAAACCAGAACACAGCAGTGCTTGCACACTACTGCTTAGCGGCAGAATAACTGGCATAATAATAACTGTACCTACCTAGACGAACTTTGCAGTAAAGTCCTACCACCTAGTATAATTTATTATTTAATCTCACAGTCTAGTAAATAGATTACTAGACTGTGAGATTAGGTCATAAAGTCTCATTTGCCCAGATATTATATAATGTTAATATCTCTATTTTATCTTTTTTAATTATTATATATTTAAATTATTGTAATAATTTTAATCAATATAATAAATATGTGGTGGTTTTGTTCTGCAACTTACATTAAGTATAATGAATTGTTTTCATTTAAGCACATAATAATGTGTCCTGATGTCCCATTTTGCAAGAAATTCTGGTTACCTTAAACAAACGAGACTCATGGCAATAAATCTACACGAAGTGATTTGGTACAAAGCACTGGGCCCGCAGTGTAAGCCCGACGGTCAGGACATCCATTGTGGGTCGGCACTCGCGGAATCCGATAATGCCTCAGAGATTGTCCCGACTTTCCTTTAACACCTCTCGAAGCACCCCTTGTATGAACAGTCTTACGTTTGAATTGATAATGTATTGATTTGAAGTGCTATTTCGCTTATAATAATATTGTTTACAAAATATCACCATCCATAATTTAACACTTAAGTTAACATTTTCATTTTCCAATTTTTTCGTGATTTATAAACCGATTTAAACAATGAACCACTTACTTTCTACATTCAGCACAAATTAATTCAAGCTATTATATAATATTACTAGATGCGCCCCGCGGTTTCACCCGCGGATAAAACGTATTTTAATTATTTCCTCATCCCAAAATTTCCCTTTTCCGGGGATAACGTGTAGCTTATATGTTAATCTAGTGTATAAGCTATCTTGATACCGAATTTTATCCAAATCCATTTAGCCGTTTGAGCGTGAAGGAGTAACAAACATACACACATACACACAAACACACATACAAACTTTTGCCTTTATAATATTATTGTGATAATAGAACTTGAAAATAACCACTTATCAATCATAACACGGTATACTTTTTAAAATCATTTGAATAATAATAAAGCCCAACGATCACATACATAGATCCTGGGCCGTAACTAGGATTCCCTGTGTCTAGGGACCGAAGAACTGGGAGGACCATGGTCCCACAACACCCAGACACAGAACAAGTATTTGCTTTTATGTGCACAAATACTTGTCCTGCAGCGGGAATCGAACCTGCGACCTCCGCATTATGAGCCGACCTGCTCAACCACCACACCACAGAGGCTGTATAAATGTGTCAATTAAGCGTATCAGTGAAAGATTTTTAAAACGTCAGTGTATGTACCACGTGCTACCCGGCCTCGGCTAAACTTACTCTATAAATCAAGAAGTGAAACTATTTCGTAATTAGATCGCATTTAGGATGGGGAACAACACCTCGGCTCCTTGAGAAAACGCCTCCCAAAGGGTCCGAAGGTAAAGCTCCATTGCCTTTCTAGCACCTCTTTAACGGCTAATATCCTTGGTAAATGGATCTCAAATATTTCACCCAATAGCCGTTACGGCTAAACGATGTTATCATGTTTATTGCCGTAGACCACTGTTTATACCTCACTGGTTTTAATAAAGGAAATGTTGACTAGCTCAGTTAGTAGTAACCCTATCTTCTGAGCTGTAAGTTGTGGGTTCGACTCCCAGGACAAGTATTCGTCAATCAATCAATCAATCAATCAAATATTTATTTTCAAGAGATGTTAACATAAGTTTCTTAAAATAATTAGACATTTTGTGTTCAACTTGCATGCAAGTGTGTAAATATTAGGTCTTTACCTATGAAATTGCCGTTTTGTTTGAAAAAAGTTAAAGTATTTTTTTTTTCGCACTTATTTATTTCTTTTATTCAAAGTAATCACCCCTGCAATCAATGCATCTTTGCCAACGCTGTGGCAGTTTATGGATGCCCTTCTTGAAAAAATCAGCAGGACGGGAGACAACAAACTCTTCAAAGGCGTTTTGTACTGCCTCTCGGGAATTGAATTTTTTTCCCGCTAAAAAGTTGTCCAAATTTTGGAAAAAGTAATAGTCGGTAGGCGCAAGATCTGGTGAGTATGGCGGATGAGGGAGAGCTTCCAAACCCAACTCATGCAGCTTAGAGACGGTCTGTTGTGCAGTATGGGGTCGCGCGTTGTCGTGAAGTAGCAGTGGAGACGAACGATTGACCAAAGCTGGTTGCAGACGTGCGAGTTTCGCCATCATTGTGGTCAGTTCTTTAATGTACACATCTGCAGTAATGCTCTCGCCGTTTTGTAAAAAGCTATGATGAATCACACCAGCACTAGACCACCAAACTGTGACCATCACCTTTCTAGGGGTCATTTTTCGTTTTGCACATAGCTTTGGTACCGAACCAGGATCCAATCAACTTTCTGAGCGCTTTCGATTGTCAAAAAGAATCCATTTTTCGTCGCACGTAACAATTCGGTTCAAAATTCCTTCATTTCTGTGCCTGTTAAGCAGCGCAAGGCAAGTCTCGACGCGTACGTTGCGCTGGGGATCGTTAAGTTCGTGGGGCACCCATCTATCAAGCTTTTTTATCTATGCCAATCTGTCTCAAATGGACCAATATTGTTTTGATGCTAACATCAAAAGCTGCTGCCAGCTCTGCTGTAGATTGAGATTCATCAGCTTCCACAATCGCCTTTAATTCATCATTGTTGACCAAAGTTTCCAGACGACCACGAGGTTCATTTTTCAAGTCAAAATTCCCAGAACGGAACCGAGCAAACCAATAACGGGTTGTACGTTCGTTTGTACAGTTCTCTCCGTAAACGTCGTTGATGTTACGTGTCGTTTGTGCCGCGTTGGTGCCACGACGGAACTCAAATTCCATAATTACACGAAATTTCAAAGTATCCATTATGAGGAAAAATGTTGAAATGTAATGAAAATACAACGCTAATCAATAAACAAAAGACTTATATTGTAAATAGAATGTCATATTTTTAAAACAAAATCAATTTGAATTTAGAATTCATAGCCAATCAAAACTTTTTTTTGTTTGAAAAAGTCTGTACTGCAATACGGCAATTTCATAGGTAAAGACCTATTATTAAATAATATTTTTGTTACAGTACATTTGGAATTCCTTACCACTATAAAATGCGTGTTGTAACAACCAGTCATACAAAGTTGTATTAAATAGTTTGTCCTTTAAAATTTTTATGTCATTTGGTATACAATTATATTGATATGCACATATTATAAACGTTTTAATAAACTTATATATATCTTTACGACAAGGAGGTTGATGCAGTAGGTTCGTAAATTTAAATCTTTTTTGTCGTGTAATAATTTCACTGCGCTTATGAAATAAAGTTGGATTGTATTTAACAAAGAAACAAATCTCTTTAATGAAGATGCATGGCAAAAGAAGAATGTTACATTTTTTTATAATGGCTTACAGCTATCCAATAACCAGGCCTTGTCTATGACACGAAGACATCGTTTTTAAGTTTTAAACACTCTTTTGATTTCAACTGAGTTTTCCCACATTATAATGATGAATCATGAGAGAAATGAACATCGATGTGTGTTCTGTGTCTGGATGTTATGTTGTATTCTATGTATGTATACGATTACAAACACAAATGTATCTAAGTATTGTTTCAGCTATCTGGTTCCCATAGTACAAGCTTTGCTTAGTAAGAGGCAAGGGCGCAAAAAATGTAACATTTCAATTGTATGAGAGAAAAATTGTAACAGTAAAAATCCTCTTAACAAAGCTCCATTCTTTCAGTGAAAATGCTTTGATGTTGCATACTTAGTGTTTAATAAGTTGATCCTATTACAATGTCCAGGTAACGCGTCACAATGGAGTCGCGAGCGCTAACAAGATTATAACTTTATTTTGTAAATTAATAAAAAGTAGCGGGCTCGTGTGTTCTACCCCTCTTGCTTCCGCGCCGGTGATATTGTGAATTGTTAATGATATAAAAACCGTTTATTTTTTTGTTGCTAAAATGAGTGTGTATTTTTCATTTCATGAACGGTTTGAAATGTAGCAAATGTTTTGGTAACCATTATACCCGCTTCTTAATGCTGGTAGACACATAAATAGAGATAGAGAACTCTTTATAGTCTCACCAATGAAGTACATAAAGAGGAATAAATATAATATTTACGAATAATTAAATAAATAATAATTAACATTATTATTAGTTATTATTGTTAATAATTTAATATATAAATAAATAAATCAGTAATTATTATTTTAAAAAATTCTTAAATTATCACATAGCTAAGTTAGACTGAAATAAAAACTACAATTTAATTTTGTGCTTATTAAATACGTACAAATAGGAATTTTTAGTATATTAATCTTATATTGATCAGTCTAATATTATTATTTTAAAAGTCATGTAGTTTCTGAACTTTATAAATTGTTTACAAGTTAATCCAGAGAGCTGTAGTTTGCATTATTTCTGTAGATTTCCATGAATTCAATATTATATTGGTCGCGGTAATAACGAGTGAAAAACACCACAAACACAAACACCAGTAAACAAAACAATAGCAATATTATTGTTACATCACTATCGTTACTAAATCCCGTGTTAACAATAAATTCGTATTCCTTATCCGTTGCGAGACATCCGTCCAAGCGTCCAATATGTCCTCCCTTTGTAAGAGTGCACCGAGTGACGCGCTTCTCTCATTAACTTAATACGCTACGACTTATACGGGTAATATGTACGATATGAAATAGAGTATGCGTACAGGTTGCTACGTTTTTTGTTGCAATATTTTCCGATGATGAAACTATTTCATAGGAAACTTATCAAAATATAACCACATTTTTTTTTTTACTTCAAACTTGTCTAGCATTTGACCACGCTCTCACCTGATGGGAAGTGACGATGTGATCGAAGATGTAGCATGCTAGCCAAGTAAATAATTCACTCTTCTCTTGAACACGCCCGGGTCATATTTCGCCGGAAACACAGACGCTGGCAGGGCATTCCATTCCTTAGAGGTTCTAATTAAGAACGTTGAGTTAAATCGCTTGGTACGAATGGGTATATGCATGCTTCAATTGCATTAATTTTAGTACTGAAAAATACTTTGATGGTGATTAATATCTGTATTCTTATATATTGATTTTTTTTAACGGCAAATTGCTTTTATTTTCTAAATCCTACAATGATATAATAACTAATACTAAAAACTACCTACTACTACTACTACAAAAAAAACAATTGGACTATATACTGGCCGCGATGACCTATAGACAGTCTAAATGCTCCAGCCCACTACCAGTAGGTAGCGTACCCAACATGCTGGCAGCATTGCATTAAAAAAACAAACTTCCGTACCGATTTTGATATAACTTCCGTAGAACCAATATACAAACATAAAAAGAGAGATATTATTATTTAGAACTTCCTCCTTTTTTAAGTCAGTTGAAAAGAAAGAATTTTCTACTTTAACGTCGCGTTATCTTGATTTATTTAAATGTCATAATTTTCATTAACCGAAACATTGATATTTTATTTTACTTGCAACATCTTTTTACAATATTTATGTATAAAAAAATGTGCAGGCCGTCTTTAGGGACTGCCAATAAAAGTGAAAACTAAGTAACTTTTGATATATAGCTCGTGGGAAGCGTTCGGTGACGATGACGCCAGTTTCACGCTTTTTGTTCACGCAAAAAGTACACATATATACAGTATACAAATAGCCAATGGAAAGCGTTCGGTGACGATGACGTGAGAACCATGATTTTTGTTCACCCAAAAGGTGTACAGCGCAACTAAATAAGATTTTACTTTAAAAATTACAAACTTTGTTAGGTTTTATTAAATGCCATAAACTTTCGTTACTTTAACACAACCATGTAATGTCAATAGCATCCATGTCTTTATGGAAGTACCAGTTGCGCCCCGCAATTTCATCAAAGAACAAAAAGTTCCTATTCTAAATTCCTGTGTTTTAGTCAACTGTCTAAGCTATCTACATTCCAAAATCATCAAAATTAGTTCAGTAGTTACGGATAATGGTAACAAATATTCACACACAGAGAAACTTTCGTATTTATAATAATAGTGAATATTAGGTCTTAAAACTTCTGAAGCTTTATAAAAAATATAATGCTCGAATGGTTTCTAAGATATAAACAATATAACGCTAACTTTTCCAGTATCTATTTTGTACAAATATTTTCAAGCACCCTCTATACAATACGCTGCTTATCGCTCATCAACAATATTGCTGCTGTACAAACGAGTTGCCGTAACTCGTATCAGCGCGGGCACTTGTTGGTAATTTCATGAACATCCCCCTATATATAGACGCACATAACATGTAAGAGCTACATTTAAACAATATTGTATTGTAATACTACTTTTATATATTTACTAGCGGCCCGTGCCGCTTCGCACGTTTGGAAATTTATTTTTTAAACATTTTGGCATTCACATTTTTTTCTTGCAATTAAAATAACCCATATTATTCAGTGATAATGTGAAATAATTTTCAATATCGGTCCAGTACTTTTTGAGCCAATCCGTTACAAACATACTTACATACAAATCTTTCCTCTTTATAATATTAAGTATAGATTATAACAATTACTATAATAAAGTTCTAAAGGTTGACTGGCCCGCTAGCTCAGTTAGTAGTAACGCTGCCTTCTGAACTATAGGTTGTAGGTTCGATTCCCACCAGGACAAACATTTTTTTGATGAACATCGATGTATGTTTTGTGTCTAGTTATTGTATTCTATGTATGTATTTACAAACAAAAAGTATCTAAGTATTGTATCAGCTATCTGGTTTTCATAGCTTTGCTTAGTTTGGGGCTAGATGGTGTTGTGTGAAATGTCTACTTATATTAATTTATTTAAAGTAAAAAAAAAGCAATACTCATTATCTCATCTAACCTAGAAAGGACCTTCTTCCAGATGGGACCAAACTCATTTAGGAGTTCTAAAAAACGCCGGCATTTTCCTAAAACTCTCCCTAAACTCGTGAGTTTTAAAATGGTCTAGTAGGAACTCAAAAGCGTAAGTTACACTAGCTAATCTGACACACGTTGTACTATCAAAATTTCCCAAAGAAAAAAGGACGTTCCATTATTCTTATGATTAATTTTTTTTGGAAAGCTATTAAAAAAATTAAGTTAATATAAACTATTACGAACTTTTAATAATGAAAAATAGTCAAATCGACTCTGCGTTTTTAACGAAAAATTATTTTTTTGGGTAAGAATAAGAACATTATCTGAACATTGGTCTTAGTTATCTATACCTACATATCCCCGAGTACATAAACATGAGCTCAATAAATGTCATAAAGTAATCTACCAACAGATCGGCTCACATTAGGCCGTACACTCGTCGGGTTAATGAGCGTAATGAGCCCGACGTCAGGCCAGACTGAGGCATCGGACGCGACGTTACGGATTACGTGTGTACGCGCCTTTCGATAAGCCTTATTTTGTGTATTAGCTGATCTTACGTGTCAGCGAGTCAACGAGGGTGAGTCTTGTTATTTTCTTCATATGAGAATGCTTTTAAGTATCAAAGTTGGTTGGGTTCACGGAGTTCGCTTAATGCTAAGCTAAGATTCAAAGGCACGTACAGTATCGGCTATTTCGTGTCTGTTATTTGTAATTCCTGCCTTTCTAGTTTACAGCAAGCAATGATGTAGTATCAGAAAACCAAGTTTTTGCTAAATCCTCTGAGGATACGGTAGAAAATATAACACGTAAATATCGGCAAATTAACAAATAAAAACACAAAAATCGCTACTACAGTCGCTAAACTTCGCCCTCGTGTTCTTATCTCCACATAAGGGTGTAGAAGAAGTTGGCAACCACGAATGGCTCTTAATGACGGCTTGGACTCGCCGGACACAATAACGTACGAGTGCTGCGGAATGAGTAGAGAATGCGCGTCTGATTTGCACGCCTTCGCCTTCATCGCGTCTCTTGGGACGCGGCCGCTCTGAATGTGGAGTTATGATGGTTTTTGCCTCTGCTAGTTTTGCGGTAGACAATCTGTGGTGGAAATCTAATAGGCTGTGGAAAATAATTTTAGGGCCCTGTCAGAAGCATGTTTTTTTTGAAGAAGCATCTATAGCTAACTGCATACTGGGTCTGCAGATGACAATGTGTTAATTTTGCTACTTTTTTGGGCATTACGTGAAATATGGATATCCATTAAATATAATATCTAGCCATTTTTTTAGAATTTACGTTTGGCTGTTTAATTTGTAAAAAAATGTGTTTTTATCGCTGAAAACTTGGAGAACTACATTATTTTAGAAAACTTAACTTTTTTCATATGATTATTTTGTCACGTCACATTATTACAAGATTTTGGGCTTACATCGCGCCTTAACGCGAATTAATACATGTGCGGGTTCACTATTTTTTTTTTTATGACTAATTTGTTATAAGTTACAACATAATGTCTTCAGAGAGAACAATTCGAAATATAAAACTCAGTTTCTACTTAATAAATTAGACTGGGATTTGTTTTACTTGTGCTGTATTCAATACAATGTTTACTTGTTATTTAAGCGACTTTGTAGCTAATGGCTACCAGATTTTAATAGCACCTGATTCATCAGATTAGCGAAGATAGCATCAAATCCGAAATCCTCAAAGGAGTACAGGTAGGGGCGAGCTAATGGTCACAAAACCGACGTACGCATTGATTAGCACTACCTGCTGACCGGCATCTATTAACAACCCTTCTAGAGTTATGATCGCCGAATCGGCAAGATAGCTTCGTATTTACTTTGATTCTCGTCGTTAAAAGTTTGCGGGGGCTGACGAGGCCCGTCGTTAGGCCTCTAATGGCCACCATTTGTCTTGTCCGGCCTCTAGTTGTGCCCCGCTAATGAAATTATTGCCGCAACTATACTAAAGGTTATAAATACGGAGGGCCCCCGGCGGACGCCACCTTGTTTCGCACTAATGGACCGGTCAAACTGTAAACTGTGTTATCAATGAAATTACAATTAGTGAAGGGATAAAAATGGCCGAGGGTCGGAAGTCGCATTACCGCTTTTGTTTACATTTAGGATCTGGAAATTGGTGTGTAGTTTTGCCATTTAATTTGATTGTGAATTAGTATATTTTAATTCAAGTGAAGGTTTTAATTGTAAATCCATTGTTATGGAAGCTTTGTCGTCTATGTAAACTAAATTAAATTAGGTTTCTATAATCTAACAAATATATTTTATACTCTGATATTAGAGCCGCCACTGCTTTCGCGGATACTCCATGATGATATGCATCTATATTTCCCGAACACCGGTCGAGTTATTCGACTGTATCTCATGAGTGTTCGCCGTTTACTATCTATAGTTATATTTTATACTCCACTCACTCACAAACCTAACCTCAAAATGACTTTCAATTTAAAAAAATATATATTCATCATGAAAAAATTTTAAGTCCATAATATAGTGTTCATTAATCAATTCTAGATATCAATTTGACTGATGAAGGTATTGCAATGTTTTTTTTTTAAATTAGCGATTAAATAAGCTATTGTGACCGTGAATGAACACGATGAAAAGTTAAAGCTAAAGAAAATATTTTCGTTTTGTATATTGCTATCAGTCTATTTGTTTTCCATAGCTATGTCTAGCACTTTTTTGTTGAATGTTAGTTTAAATAACTGGCTTTAATCTACCGTAGCACGAGTTAGTTGATATCACAGTTTTGTGTATAACGTAGTCGAAACATATCAACTGAAATGAAAAATCTCATCAACACTCGCATGCATCCCACAAATGACAGTTGGTTACTTGACCAGTATAAACTTAGACAATATGGACACAATAAAACGGGGTATTCTCACAAATCCGTGGAATGTCCGCCAAGAATGCCATCTGCTGCGGACAATCAAAACTTTGGGAGGAATTTTCTGCTCAGCGTCCAGTGTATTGGAGCAGACAGGCCACTGGCTGACTGCTTTGGACATAACACGTCTCGAATATTGTGTTTCTAACTTAGTGAAATTTGATGTTAATGTTAGCGTGGTAAAATATTAAACTGTAAATAATCACTCGTTCGTATGTAAAAACTAAAACAATCAAATGTTGGTTAACGTAGACCTGTCGTGCAAGTCCACTGCAGAACATAGACATCTCCCTGTAGGGGTGCCAAGTTATATAAATAATAATAACGCCCAACGATCACGTACATAAATCCTGGACCCTAACTAGGATTCCCTATGTCTAGGGACCCAGGAACTACGAGGACCAAGGTCCCACAACACCCAGACACAGAACAAGTATTTTCACTTTTTTTTCTATGCACAAATAGTTGTTCTAATAACTACAACTATTACACGGCTAACACTCACGAGATACAGTCGAATAACTCGACCGGTGTTCGGGCAATAAAGATGCCCATCCTCAAGGAGTACGCGCGGCGGCGGTGGTGGCGGCTCGGCGCTGAGTTATTCGACTGTATCTCGTGAGTGTTAGCCGTGTAATAGTTGTAGTTATGAGTACTACTCACGTCAGTTTCTATAATATTAAATACTTGTTCTGCCGCGAGAATCGAACCCGCCGAGTTGCAGTCAAAGCTATCAGTTGTACTTGCCTCTGTTATCCAACGGCTTTCCGTGCTTTTGACCAAGTCGTCAGCCCACCTAGTCAACGTCTGCCTTACATTGTCTCTTCAGATTCGTGGTTCGTGGACTCTAAAACCTTTTTTCCTCATCGGTTGTCGGTTTTGTGAACAATTTAGGTCTGCTCATTGCCATTTCTACATTCTAATTGTAAAAGCTATGTAGGTTCCTTCAGTTCTTCTCCACTATATTACTTTAAGTTAAATGTATTGATAGTTTATATTTGCGTTCAAACCTTTTTCAATAAATTTTCAAACACGACTCAGCATCGCCCTTCAAACTTTAAACACAAAAGGAATGAAACAAGCATCGACCATCAGAAACAGCTAGAATTATTTATCAACATTAAAGTGGCCACATCAAAAAACCATTGCAAACAATGTCGGTACACCGCAAAAAGGGATCTGAGTATCGACGCTTCAGTTTTCCATTCCCTTTCATTTGAGTGAAAAATACGAGTACTCGTCCGCAAATACCATGATCTTTCTACTCTCACATCAAACGAAGCAAAACCTTGATATTACACGCGTCATTTGAACTGTTTCAAAGACATTCCTCGGCAGGAAAAAAATTAAAATAACAAAGCGTACAATGGGTAGGCGGGACGCGCTGATTTGCGAAGGCACCATGCTAGTAAGAGTTGATGATATTGAAATTCTTTGGAGACGCTTTCTTTTTTAGTTGGTTATTATTGAGCATAGGTATCTCAGGTATGTAATTAATAAATATTTGAATCATATAAGCTCATAAGATAAAATCGTCGATAAAACGTCATAGATATCTCCTTTGAAGTACTTACATTAAAATAAGTGATATTATATGATATTTATTTATATACGTTGCATTCCTTAGTCTATATCAACAAATTCGGTATATAGTAATATTATTTTTATAATTTAATAAATAAAAAATTACACGCGCTATTAAAAACTATCTAGTGTAACCCTCAAATCTTTTTCAATGGCCTTCAAAACGCCCAATCAAACACTATACGTGCTGAAAAGGTTCACAAAATAGAAAACATTCCGCACTATCGAAAACAAATCGAGCCACGTCCGTTCGAAAACCGTATTGCGGCCACACCATACTGATATACCGTTGTACGTGAAGCTTGACACATGATGGATCAGCTGGCAGCGAGCGCTTTGTGCCATTTCCGAACGGTTACCTCCGAATGCCCTCGAACGTTCGCAGATTTTAAACGCATTCCTCCATTTTGTGGCCCATTAGTCGAGGTGAAAGAGCCTGTGATTATGATTGATCGCGTTTTGCACACAATGCGGTAACTTGACTTGTTGAATGGGGCCCCTCACGTGTGCACTCGGCTTATTCGTCGAAAACTCTAGACTATTGTGTGGCTATTGCCTTTATTTTTCCGCTTGATTTCTTTATTACTTTTAGAATTTTCATAGACTGACAACATTCTTCATTTCACACTTTATTTAGTAGTACTTGTAATCGCTTAATATCAACAAGAATAATGAATCACGAGACATTCCCCAGACATTTATCAATGCTGTCCAGCTCGCTTTGATATAAAATATTAGTGTCAGTAGAGTTGGCTCGAGCTTGAGTCTGTAGAGTGCATCTATTGTGAGCAGCAGTCGATAGCATTCAGAGCAAATCGAGAATGAACGTAGATTAACTATTGAGAACTTTGCCTTAAGATGTTAATATCGCAGCGCAGTGTTCCGATCTGGAAATAAGATATCGAAACTAGATATTTCGAGTCTTAGAATTAAAGTTAGGATTTCTTTACGAAAGCGCTTACATAAAATTAATTTTGCAGTCTTAATTACACAATATGTTTTACCTCGTTATAAGTGTTAACCATTGCACAATATTTTTTTACCTCAGCAGCTCGTACAGGCACCTTTTACTGCGAGAAAACAGCATTTTGTTCACTGCGTGAGTAAAAGTGGTTTTGTAACATTATGACTCCACGCGATTTGCTTATATAGCTAATATTAAGATATATTTTGTATTTAAATTTAATAAATAAGTAGTTTTATCATCAAAGTCAAGAGAAAGTCCCGCCCAAGTTTAGTTTAGTCAAAATCAAGCCAAAGTCAGCTTCAATAAAGCGTTGGTTACCATTATTGAATGCTTCTATTGAGTTTTGGAGAGAACACGATAATGCGTTTTTTATCTGTGCTAGGAAGGTGGTAAGCTTGCGTTGGATCATGGTTTTTTATGTTTTGGTACTTATAACATTTAATTGCCACAGATAATATAATAGTAATAGTTTCCACCAAAAATTTGATTGCAAATACAACAAAATTTGAAGTACTTATTAGACTTTCATTTTGCTTTGTATCGTTATTTCTTAGCTTCTAAAACAGCGAGTGATAGGAACATATGTTAATTCTAAGTAAGAATTTAGAAGAAAATAACTAATTAATGAATCGCTCGGAAACACTTATTATCTACCTAAGTATTTTTTTTATTTTTTATTAATCTGCATTTCCACAGACACCTGGGTCCGTGCTTTTTGTTAGATATTTTTTTATATTTATGAATTAAGCCTATTCTACCTAAGTATTAGAATAGTATACTATTTGGTAGAAAAGAAGTAGGCTAGCAAGAACACGTTTGGACTTGCTTAAAATACGTTTACAGGTGTTTTTATAGGTAGAATTGGGTTTTTTAACCTGTAATTATGTTCTCGTTGTGGAAGTGCAAAGTTGTATGTGCCTCTTGAGAGCTGTTTTTTCATCTCATGTCTTTGAAGTTCTCGTTACGCTCAGGATCCTAACTTGCAATTCAACATTAGCACTTGAAGCAAGAATTAAAGTTGCTCTTTTGTTGCACAAATAACTATTTTTCACTTGGAGGCATCAAATTAATAACAATCGCATTTTACAAACTAATAATTACTTCTGTGGACAATTAAAAAAAAAAACAAATTAACAAAATTTACGGATCTTAGATATTCTCGATATTATATTCTAAAGAAATAAATTTATATTAAAATGCGGGGTAACGGAAGCAATTATTTTTTTATCGACACGCACGAGTTGGTGGAGGTGAAGGCAGAGGAAGTGGGGCACAGTTTTCAACGACACAGTAGTAAGCAGTACCTAGGTTGTATAAAATAATCACAACTAAAAAAGTTTTTGGGGAATAGTTTTTTTATTTAGGCAAAAATGTTTATCATTCATCCTGTTTTCATAGCATTAATTTTTTTACGTTTATTAAAAACTAGAATTTCAAAACAGTATGCCGTTTTATTCACGTTAAGACGTATCACTCCTTCACATTAAAAACTTTTTGGAGTTAAGATGATCGGCTAGCTATCAAACATCTAAAAAAATTGGTGCTGTCACTGAGCATCCTTACGTTCCATTGATTCCACGAACGATTCCACAACAGCTGATCAACGAGTAAATATCATGAATTTGAAAGAATTTGTCTGATTTTTGCATAATCTTTAGTAAAATCAGCTGATTCAGATAGTTCTTAACTGTTTGGTGTTCTTATCATCAGTGTAGTATGGATGACAATATACACCACATAGTCTCTATTTTGTAGCAGTAGAAGTTATATTTGCGTGTATTTAATAGAGCACTATAACGAAATACCATAGAAAGCTCATGTTATTGGATATATAAGCTACATGACAAATTTCAACTTGATCGGACCGCTCCGAAAGTTGTCCTAAAATCATTTCCAAGATTTGTAACTTACAAACAAATAAATGAATAAATAAAATCATCGTGAAGTATAATAAAAGCTCGTAATAATGTTATGTTTGTATAAGCAGTAGATATTTATGAACATGTTTAGTTTTCACAAGAGAAATTAATAGTTGGTAAAAAAGTGAATTATTTCCATTGAACCACAAAAAATCAAAAGTCTAACCAAAAACTTGTTAACTTATGTAAACTTCACAAACCGTTTGAGCAAAATGGTGAAAAGTCAATTATTGACTGAACAAAATTCAGTTGAACTAACCACTGACCCGAATTAAGTTATATATATATAAATCAATGCATTTAGCATTTTAATTTAATATTCTTATTAGCCTAGCTATTCAACGAGGAAATGTTTCCAGCTTTTTGGGAACGCTTCCTGCAGAAGGTGATCTAAATTCTGTGTTTTATTTATGACCCTCTTTTTACCTACAATATTACTTTTTCTTCAATTATTATTTATTTTAAGTTCTTATGTATAGTTTAGTTTTTTTTTTCCTTTAGTTCAATTGTATAAGTAACCTTTTTTGTGTATTGTTGTGTAAATTAGATAAATTTAATTTAATACTCTTGAATATTCAGAAAACGCTTATTTCATGATACTGTTTGTAAAAATATACAACAGCACAAGTCGGAACAACGGGACTCCAACGCATTGCACCCGTGGGACTGAATACAGATAGTGAGAAACAAAAAAGAAGGTTTAAAGGGAAAACTGTGTTTTTGGGGACCTTACGAAGATAGCTAGTGTATTTGTAGTTGTGAGATAATTTCAATGTGTTTATATTTGTTCTCATGCTATACGTAGAAAATAAGTACATGGGTCTCCTGATGGGAAATTCAAAGTTGAAATCAAAGGATTTATTGCAAATAGGCTTTTTTTAGCACGTTTATAAGTCAGAATTATATAAGGGACTTAATATTAAGTTATTTTACAGTGCCAGGTGTTTCAATATCCACCATTATGTAATTTCGCCTTCTGTCAAATAAATGTTTTTTTCATTTTTCCTTTTATTAAGTATATGAAATTGTAAAGTGCTTATTGACAGTTTCTGTGATGTGGTGCTTGAGCAGGTCGGCTCATAACTCGGAGGTGGCGGGTTCGATTCCTGTGGTAGGACAAGTAATTGTGCACAAACAAATAAAACACTTGTTCTGAGTCTGCATGTTGTAGGACCAAGGTCCTCGTAGTTCCTGGGTCCCTAGACACAGGGAAACTTAGATAGAGTCCATGATCTATGTATGTGATCGTTGCGCGTTAATATTATTATTATAATTATTATTGTCAAATATTATACAGCAAGCCCATGAGGTACAGTATGGAAGATAAGTCACCGTAGCCCTATAACACTATAGACGTGCCACTAATGCGTTACTTTTGATCTTCCTTTTATAACGTTGCATGTTGTATCTCTAAGGATAAAAGTAAGAAATTTTAAGACAAAATGTATGTATATGTTGAGAATTAAAATATTCGTGAAATTAAATTGTTTTTCAATGGTTACGGAGTATTGTAATTGTGTAGATGCCTAAAAGAGAAAGAGATTAATATCACTAAAGAGATTATTCACTTCAAGCAATAAATATGACCATAGATTTTTATTAATATATTCTGCCGGCTGAGCAAACTAACGATATGCCTCTAATTATTATTATACACAAATAAATAATATTTAAATTAAAGAGAGAAAGAGATAAATTCAACAAACACCAATCATATATTGCTGAACATACACCTTACGAATTTGTCAGTGATACCAGATACAATGTACTAAATAACAAGACATTTTCCGACCAAGAAAATGGAACATCTCAATGAATACGAGATGGCCTGAAGGGATGCGATGGGGTCTGAATGTCTTTTTTATAATCTGTTTACTTTTTCTTGCTCTTACCAGATAATCTTTTTACACTGAACTTTTTTCGGTTTGTTTGCAGATTATGTAGGCATCCTTATTTTGTACATTTAATAAAATATAATACAAAATTAAGTAATGATGGGGTTATAATTGATTTGAGTCGTCAAAAGATAATTAAAAAAGATTGTGAAAACACTTTGTCGTTCACCATAGAATTTAAATATAAATTGCAATATATAATACAATAACAATAGTGCTGGTGGTTATTCAGTGCACAACTCAGCATTCCAATTTGACGGAGCAATGCTGCCAGGGTGTTGGGTGCGCTACCTACTGGTAGTGGGCATTTGGATTGTTTATAGTTTTTTTTTTGTTTTGTCTCCACACTTTTGTTTCAAGCCAGTGTCAAGTAATTAATAATTTAGCAAGTTAATGATATTTCACACAAATATGTGTCAAGTCACAGTCGAAGTCATCAAGTCAAGTCATAGTCTAGTCAAACTCATACTCCTCCTAAGTCCTAGTAAAGTGGTGGCAACTTTACTTGAAGCTTCTATGGAGTTTTGGAAACAACACGAAAAGAAACGTTTCACCATCATTATACCATTTTCCCATACTCACGCCTGTAATCCAGCACTTAACGAATAGAATGCCACCAATTTTATGCGCTAACACTGAAAATAACACAATTTTTGGAAAATAATACAATGCGGTGACGCAATCTTTTTCGCTTTCCCGCCAAAACTTTTGTTTATAGTTAGGTTAGTATAGTAGTAACCTGGTGAATGCGAGGCGAACAAAGTTGAAGTTTGATCTCCAAAGTCAAGATAACAAAGTTAAAAATGTATATTATTTAGTTCATATGTCCGGTAAAATGACAATTCACAATTATTGTCAAGATGGCGCCATTAACATTAAACAAAGGCCAACAGACGGAGCTAAACTAAAAAAAATTTACATCAGTCGTGTGGTCTAAAGCACACTTATTTTTAGCTATTAGCGCTCAGTGGTCGTTTTCATTGTGTGTAGTGAACGATAACATTATATTCTATCAACTTACTTACTATAATTCACTAGCAGGATGCGAACCGTTTAACAAAGTTTAACTGTACATAAAATTTTATTGACCCATATATGAAATAGTGAGACAATTCTGTCCCCGATCCGGAGAATTCTCGAGTCATTAGACGCATTTTTATTGTAGCCTGTCTCAAACCTTAACCAGCATGGAAACAGAAGCGCTATCACTGCGTTAAAGCTGTTGTTTATTTTATTTATTTTCCAAACACGGTACGTTTTAACGTTGACTATTATATAATCAAAGCGGTCTAAAGACAAAATTCAAATACAACTTGTTTTATATATTATTTCGCTTAACAAAATCATAGTGTTATTAGCTAGGCGATCATGTAAACTGATTGCAACAATTAGGAACACCAAATTGTATGTATTTGGCAGTTTATTACAGTTTATGTGCATAGTTAGTAAGGAAGTATTTAAATTGGGAATTAAATTTCTTCTATGGAATTACAATCAAATATCCGTGATTATTAAAGTGGTTTATTACAGATATGGATTTTTAAACATACCAGAATACATAAAAAGGGCACCAGAGCTGGTCTTGTCACGAAATTAAATTCAAAAGACAATTTTATCAAGGCATTGCGTCCATCAAAGAAATTATTGGTTAATGATTTAAGGATCCCCGCTTTACCATAACTTAACATAGTAAGCGAAAACAGTTGCTAAGTATAATTTAAAATTCCAATAACTGTTTCATGTTCTATAGCTACGAATAAGTACTTTTCAAGTATGTGATGTATGTCGTGATTGTATTATTTTTCTTTATTTTTTTGTTTAAGCTCTGTTCACAAATATTTGTAGTTGACCTGCCTCGGCTTCGCACGGGTGAATAAATCAAACGCGTTCGAACGGTATAGAAAATATACTATGCCCGTCTCCTGGTTCTAAGTTGCCTCTCCACCAACTTTCAGCCAAACCGGTTCAGCCGTTCTTGAGTTATACATAGTGTAACAAACACGACTTTCTTTTATATATATATATTATAACCATTTTAATTATTATAATCTTTCTATTTACTTTCATCTTTATATAGGTATACAGCTTTTTTTTTGTTGAACTTAATATTAATTCATTAAGAACCTTTCATCGTTTCCTATAAATGTAATTATGTATCTACTTAAAAATAAACTATTAATAAAAACTTCATTTTTTAATAAATGATATTTGATTAATACATTTTTATCTATCTTTACTGTATTTTTGTTTATAAGCCACGTCAATTATTACTTGCGATAGATTATTTGCCTTGACAATAAACATGTCGTAAGATATCGACTGAAAACATTCGTAGAATTAGTTACCTCGATGTTAGATTATTACGTTTATTGTATCCGTTTATCGAGCTCTATTTAGCTTTTATTATAACCTATAATCGGTTTATAGTGAGTTTATCATTATTTACCACATACACAAGCAGGAAGCTATGCTAACTGTATAGTTTGAAATACGTTAGATATATATTTTTATATAAATGAATGACGTGATGAGCTAGTCCATCTCCTGAATATGAGTGATATGGCCGCCCATTATAGTTGCAGTGCCACACGAAACTCTAGAGTATAGAGTTGCATGTGACACTGCCCTGCGCACGTCATCTTGATACATCAGCACAGTCTAGCAATACGATTACTAGACTGTGCAATCAGGTCATAAAGTCTCATTTTACCAGTAATTTTACTAGTTACAGTGCCCTTCAAGCTGTAATACAGTAGTGCTTCCACACTCCTGCTTGGCGGCAGAATAACTGGCAAAACGGTGGTACCTACCTAGACGAACTTCGCAAAAAAGTCCTACCACCTATATAGTTGGTTAAAAAATAAATATATTTGTTATTTTACCAGCTGTTTCGTGTGATAGATGCAATAAAAAGTATCCCATAACCTTCACCAGCGTTAAAACTATCCCAAAACCAAATTTTATCAAAATCGGTTCAATCGATTAGTAGTGAAAAGGTACCAAGTAGACTTAGAGATAGAGAGTTACAGCGAATTTATAGATAGAGAACTCTATTGTCACACCAATGAAGTACAAAATTAGGAATAAATATAATATTAACGAACTAGTGTAACAATGGGTGGTCTTATTGCTGATAGCGATCTCTTCCAGGCAACCTTTGGATGGACAGTAACAGTAGAGAAGAATAAATGGCGGTGTAAAACAATTTATACATAAAGTAAATATAGATAAATTAAACTATAATATTACCTGTAGTCTACTTAGCTCTTGAAATAAATAAACTAAACTTGACCTTATTAACATCATAAAGCATCTATTTTTGGGCGAAGTGGTAAAGCTCCGTTGTTCCGTTTAAAATTCAACGCTTAAATAACTTGTTTAAGACTTTCCCGCACTTTCTGAAGAGCACTTGGACATTATTTATAGCAAACAATTTTGCTTACACAGGGGAAATATCGTCGCACATTTTTCCTTTGCGCGTTCTCTACGAACTCCTAATTTCTAATGGGCCATTTTGCCACTTTGTCAATTGCTCCGATAAATCTGGACGGCCGGCGGCGACTGAGTTATTGCCATGTCTTGGAGTGAATGGTTACACTTTCTTTTGTTTTATTTATTTTTTGACGGGTTTTGACGATTTATGTGACGTTTGTCTTGAAATTGTATTGTTACTTAATTTTTAAACTCATACATTTCTGAATTACAGGCGCCCTGTAATACCTGCAAGTGCTACCTAAAGTTTCTTACCTGCAATACTAAGGTATTGCAGGTAAGAAACTTTAGTAGAGAACTTAGTAGAGAAATTAAGAAAAGTTTTGATGGATACATTCATAGGATTACTTTAGAAATTAAAGAGAAATTTAAATTACTTATTAGCGGTAGTAATATAAATAAATATAAATATAAATATTTGTGCACATTTCACACAACGCCATCTAGCCTTAAACTAAGCAAAGCTTGTACTATGGGAACCAGATAACTCATACAATACTTAGATACTTTTTGTTTCTAAATAAATACATAGAATACAATATAACACCCAGACACAGAACAAACATCAATGTTCATCACACAAATGTTTGTCCTGGGTGGGAATCGAACCCACAACCTGCAGTTCAGAAGGCAGGGATACTACCAACTGAGCTACCGGGCCAGTCATATCAGTAATGGATAGATTATAATTTTAATCACCTACCTCGTAACCTGGTACCTTGTTAAATCAATAAAAATCTTGCAGCTACCATTTTGCACAGGTACTTTTATTTTCTAGGATGACATCGCATGAAGGAAACATCGCGCAAAATTTCTTGGAAATTGATTCGTCTGTTTCAGCTACAAAAACAAACAGACAGCTAAATAACTTTTATTTATTAGTAGGAATCGGCGTTTAATAAAGCTATTTACTTTTCGATCCAGTAGAGAATGGTCCATATTATTAGTTATTGTCAAAAGTTTTCACCAAAACTAAAATGTATCCATCAATATTCATTTGGAATCCTAGGAAAACATGATCCGAGTTCTAAACTCCAAATTGAATGGAACAGTCTAGACTACCCAACCACATTTATATACTAAAATACAATCCAGTCCAGTCCATTAAAAATTGACGTCAAGGCAAAGTTGAATGTCGATTAATTAAAATTAAATTGAATCGAAAATATATATCCTGAATTCCATCCATAGCGAATGGTTGGTCTTTACACCGTTAAAAGCAAAGTCGGTAGCCGATTTCTATTTTGAAATCTATTTGCTTTAACTTTTAAATTCTATTTGCGACGACGGTTGGAGCATGTCAATTTATTTTCATAATTTGTATTTAATATTATTTTATGATTAGTTTTGCGGTTGAGTGATAACTCATGCAAGATTTTGGCTTGATAGTGAATGCGATTATTGCTTTCATATAAAACTACGCTAAGCAAAAGTGATCCTGCGATGTATTTTAATACTGACTTTTTGGTGTACTATGTCACATAATAAGATTTGTCAGTGGTATATCGCTAAACATGCAAAAATGACAGTTTGTTCTCCAAGTATTATTAGGTCAAGTCATATGGTTAAGGCGTATTTAGTCCAACTCTCATTTTGTCCAAGTTTATTCGGTCCAAGTCTCATTTACTCATTTGGTCCTTATACTATCTAAGACATTTTAGGCAGAAAAAAAACTGTTTCAGTAAATATTTATGTAATATTCAACAGTAAAGCCACACTCACCACATTATTTCGCTATGAATAAGTAATTATTTAACGAGTCCACAAAGCTACTCCAAAATGTTTATACACAAACATAAAACAAACAGTGCCTTATATTACAGCTGTTTATTTAAGACCACCAGCTGCAGCAATATCCAGCGAGCTAATTCCAGAGCGTCGCAAATTCTAGTCTTTGATTCACACACATCCGAAACTCGACTCGCTCTGACACGTGGACGTGCCGCTTGTCTTTATACCTTGAATTTTGAATGGACTCGACGTTGGAGTTCGCCGGCGGTTTTCAGGTGGACAGAATACGCAAATACATTAGAATTGTAAAGTTCCTTTAGACATTAACGTACGACAAATCGCAGCCGACGCTCCATTAGCGATGATGCGCTCTCCCAACTTTTTAATAGTTACGGAAATTTAATTAAGGCGAGTCATCAGTCACCGCTAGAGCCCGGCCGCGTCACTGTTCGTGCTAGATAACGTGGGGTCAGAGGCTGCACTAACTACCCGGCCGTGATGAATGTACCCTTAACAGACCTCAAATATGCCTCCGTTGACGGCTCCCAGAAATGTTTGAATAACCCATGCAATTAAAGCGGGACGATGGTGGATAGTGGGCCGGTTGTGTGACGAAGGCGGCTAAGAAAATCGATTCATCCTTAACTCAGGATTCAACTTATGCGGCACATTATTCATAAGTTTGTTACTTGCCCCGGAGCGGACGACCGAAATGCAAACAAACCGCGTTTCTCGTTATTAATCATTCATCGCGTCTTGTTATCGAATAGTGGCCTCGTGATGAAGTGGCGGTTCACTTAATTGTGATCATCGCTAACTAGGTGTTGACCGCTGCCGGACACCGACCATCCATAATGCACGGGTCTCTAACACCGCTTAACGAACTACTTGGTTATCATCTACCAAAACTTAAATGTACTCAACAAACTTGAAATTCTATTCAATTTTCTTCATACCTGGAAGAAAATGTGTTCAATAGGTATATTCGTTATCCTATGCTCATTATCAAAATTGTGTATTTAAGCAAATTGAACGCTTCGAGTTTCTTTGTCGTGTATTGAAATATTAAAATGTCCATACAAAGGCCTCGGTGCTCGTTACACGTAACAGCGTTCACCTTCTCAATCCTCATTAAAATTTGTACGACAGCTTCTAAATTCTACTCTTTTCTCCGCACCTCCATTTCAATATACAGGAAAAAGTGGAAGAGCGATGTGTACAGAGTACCGAGTCGGGCTGGCAAAACTTTTGCCTCCCCACCCTACAGGAGGGGGCAAAAAGTGTTGCCGACGGGTGAGCTCGTACATATAGCTATGTTGGGAGAAAGTTTTCCGTGTTGCGGGCTGGGGTGGGAAGGGAGAGGGATAGACGCATGCGCGGTCCCTCACCGCAGGACTGACGTGACAGTCCCGCTCAGGACTTTGGCTTCAACGCCGGGTCTACGACGATCGTAACAAAATAACCGTTACGTAATCGAATATGAATTATTTTTCCTCTTATTTTTATAACATGACGAAATATTTATTTTCAATTCTTGATTTCTTTTATATAGGCTTGATAAAAGTTCTTATTTAAAATATTAAAATTAATTACGCATGTATTAAACACAATAAATCTATATCTGTAAAAGTCAACTCTGATTAAATAGAAAAGATAGTAAAGGAGTCGTTTTATATTTTTTATAATCAGGTCATGTTGGGGGCATCCCTTAAGTAATCGATACAATATCTTCTCACACCCAGCGATGGAGCAAAGTAGTGGCTAGCTTTGGTAACGCCTACGAAATGTAGCCGCGTAGCCCGTAGCGGTGCTGCTACGGATAAACACCTTGTATAAAATCGTACTTATGTTTAGTACAAAAGTGCTGTTTGAAATAAATTTTCAGTGTAACGTACACTGGTTTATTAGCTTGAAATGATCTCAGCTTAACATAAATAAAGTACCATTTTTTTTGATAAATTTGTTTTTTTTTAAGTTCTAACTACTTTAGGCGCGTTTAGCACTTTTTAGGTGAACAAAAAGCGTGACTCGCGTCATCGTCACCGCAATCTTCCAATGAGTTATGTGTCACAAGTTACTTAGTTTTCACTTGTATCGATAGTCCTCAAAGACTGCCTTTAGTGTTTTTCTTTCAAAAGCGCAGGTGTATGTTTCGTAACATCATTGCGACTCCCTCCCACACGTGACGTCAAACGACGGCAGACAGAACCGCGCCTGAACTTGAATACGACTCGCGCGCAACTTTCCGTCGGGATTTGTTGCGACTTGTTGTTGCTGTTTGTTACCAAACTAAATTTGAGTTACTAAACTAAAGTTGTGGATATTTAAAGGGAACTTTTTCACGGAGTCAACGGCCGGTCTCGCGTTAGACCGTCACCCAGTTTCGGAGTAGGTAGTACCAGTCGAGTTATGGCACTTGTTCTCAAACTACTTGGACCAGCGGTAGCGGAGATACAGTACGGAATCTTCGGACAGCAGAGCTCACGCACACTGGTAAATTATTATACGCAAAGTTCGTCAATTTAACCAATTAGTTCGATTCTTTTGTAAGACGACGTTGTCATTTAGCTATTCCTATGTATCATGATTTATTACATACTAGTTGCGCCTCGCGGCTTCACCCGCATTTAAAAAGTATTTTAATTATTTGGTAAAAAAATCCTTTTTCCGGGATAAAATGTAGCCTATATGTTAATCTAGTGTGTAAGCTATCTTGGTACCGAATTTCATCCACATTTATTCAGCCGTTTGAGCGTAAATGAGTAACAAACATATACACATACACACAAACACATACACACATACAAACTTTCGCCTTTTTAATATTAGTGTGATATTTGAATCACGTACTAAATAAAAAAATAAGCAGCGGTTGTAAGATAAATTGTAATTAAGTTAGGTAATAAGATTTTAAACAATTTGTCAACAGATGTAACATATCTTTTTCAAATTAATAAATGAGTAAAAAGTTATAAATTTAACACTTGTAAATTTAAAAAAGACACTTATTCGACATTTATTGGTTCGTGTTTTTTTACACAGACAGATAAACAAGCTCACTGCCTACCTGATGGTAAGCAATTACCGACGCCTATAGATACATGCAACACCGGAGGCGCTACCAATGCGTTACCTACATTTAATATCTATTTATATTCTATATTTTGATATCAATCAGACAATTTCATTAATTTCTCTAAATTTTATCTGACATTCATTGTAATTGGGCATTATACAATTATTACATGCTAATTTTATAATTTACTAGCTGCGCCCCGTGGTTTTACCTGCGGATAAAAAGTATTTTAATTATTTGCTCATCCCACGGGAAAATTTCACTTTTCCGGGATAAAATGTAGCCTATATATTAATTCAGTGTATAAGCTATCTTGGTACCGAATTTCATCCAAATCCGTTCAGTACTTTTTTCGTGAAAGAGTAACAAACATTCATCTATACATACATACCCACAAACTTTCGCATTTATAATATTAGTAGAATTTTGTGAAATACTGTACTGTTAACGGTGTGGTTCCATGTTAACGGACAGAAGGTTGCAGAAGGAAGGTCATGGCACTAATTTGACCTTGCCTACTAACTTCTGAAGCATACTGTTCTGCAACAATAGTTTGTTGTTCGTAATTGATGTTTGGACCTTTGAGGCTTGTTTCGAATGCAGTGAAATTGGGCATTAAGTTGACTTTTAATTATTGAGAAAAGAAAAAATGTGATGATAACTAAGAAACAAATTTGAAACTAAGTACACTAGCGGTGTAATGTTTGATAATAGCTCAAGCATAATTTTACGATAGAAATCGTCTTATTTTAGAATTAAAGTACTTTATTTTAATTATATTAATTAAATGCGTTCACTATTTGGTATATTTTGTAATAGCTTAAGCTTCGTAAAATTATACCTAGTTATATTACGATTTGGTCTAATGCAAACAAAACTAGATGAAAAAAGTGAAATAAATCATGAAACTTACGATCTAGATGAAAGACTGAACAATAATTGGTGTTGCAAATTATAAATCCTGATGATTTTCATATATTATAACGTTTATAACTTTTAATACTTACACACTTTTAGGGAAACTACCGTCTACTGTAATATCTCAATACGTTATCTAAAGTAAATGTGGAAAAACAGTATAATTTTTAATTTACTTATTAAAGTTATACTAATGAAAATGAGTACTACAATTAGTACTATAATTATAATAGTCTAAATCCCACCAAATTCTGCAAAACAATTATCATTATTCTCTATTCACGATCAAAACTTTAAACAAATTGGCCAAGAATACATAATGCGGTAGATAATAGGTAAGGTAAAGATAATAGCCATTTATACTCTAACATGGACAGGACCACCACCTCCGGGGCTGGCGTCGCACCTGACTAACAAAATTAATTACAGGCCAATATAGGTAAGGAGACAATGTACATTTGGTTACTTGATTTTGATTGATTTTTAAATTTCTTTATTCACATTTAATTACATTTTATTTTGTAGGACTTTAGTGTATAAATTACAAATTTATTCAAAGAATATAAATAGTTTTATAGGCTGAAGACGCCTCTTAAAACTAATAATACTTAAAGAAAGTTTATAAATATCAGTTCTGTTTAAATCATATATTTTAGGGTAGATGAAAAAATATGAAAATATTAACATTACGCATTACTTTGCTACTTCGTACGTTTTTGGCATTTTGTTACTGGCATAAGTATAAATATTTACAAAAGAGATGCCTCTGTGATTTATGGTTGAGCAGGTCGGCTCACAACCCGGAGGCGGTTGGTTAGATTCCCGCTACAGGACAAGTATTCGTGCACAGAAAAAAAAAAGCGCAAATACTTGTTCTGAGTCTGGGTGTTGTGGGACCATGGTCTTTGTAGTTCCTGTGATCCTAGACACAGGGAATCCTAATTAAGGTCCAGGATCTATGATTTTAATCGTATAAAAAAATTAACAGAGTACTATGATATTAGATAAAACTTTCAACGCTTGTAGCGTTGAAAGTACTAGACAAGTAGTTCAAGTAATTTGTTTCTTCTATGAGTACATCTATGCAAACGTAAATAATATGTTTTGTCAGTAAAGCTAATATAATATTATTCCAAACAACATTTATACACATGAATATTTATATTATTTTATATTTAGTAACGATATTTCTAATTTCACGCACAAAATCACTTCCAAATCATTATAGAGATTTTGCTACTATGCTCGTAGCTTAATTTGATAGTGGCCTCTAACCTAACCAGAAAATATTAACCGGGCAGTTAATAAGCCGTTCCAGGATACACCACAATTAAATTGGGAGGGTCTCAGGGTAATTATTTATAAACAATAATATATCAAAACGATGCCTTCAAGATGGCGCTCGCCGCAGACCAAGCGATGATTCATAAAACGCGTTCAATGCGTCTTACGGTGGGGTTATTTTGTTTATTAGGTTTATTTTCTTGCACATTGATAAAATAATAAAATAAAATATAATTTAATAATGACTTGACTAATCATTTACCCTTCTATCTCAATAAAATAGATTGCTGTGGTTAAAAAAAACACTTAGTTCCCACGCGTGACTTTTCAATGAAAAGTTGAGAGCTCATAAAAGGAAGTCTCTATTCCTTTGATAAATTAAACAAGGTTAGATACGGTACTGTTATTCAATCCTACCTCTGATCATCCAAAACATCTCATCACACTCAGTCACATCACACAGACAGCCTCTGTGGTGTGGTGGTTGAGCAGGTTGGCTCATAGCGCGGAGGCGGCGGGTTCGATTCCCACGGCAGTACAGATATATGTGCACAGAAGAAAAAAAGCGCAAATACTTTTTCTGAGTCTGGGTGTTGTGGGACCACGGTTCTCATAATTCGTGGGTGGCCTAAACACATGGAATCCTAGTTAAAGTCCAAGATCTATGTATGTGAGCGTTGAGCACTTATCATTATTAATATCATTATCATCACAAATCAGTGACACTCGGAACGTAGTCATGTAAAGTTGAGAGGTTATATGTTCTCATAAAATATCATAGTGCCATCATACGCAATCAAAAAGTGCTTTAATTACTCCAAAAAAAAACTAGACTTGGGGATCACTTTCCACTTGTTAGTTTAAGAAGAGAAATTTTGAAAAAGGTATCTGTATTAATTCCGTATCATTTGCTACAAGCAAGAATTGTGCTTACCATTAAACAAGCACCATTCTTACTTGGCTAAACAAGCACGCTTTATTCAATAAAGTCAAAGTAAAATAATTTATTGAAGTAAAACTTCTTTACGCACGCTTAACGTGTGGAGTAAGCTGGTGAATGCGGGGCAAAAGGAAGTTGGTCCGCGTATATCTCCATTGTCAACACGACAAAGTTAAAAATTTGCATTATTATGTTGGTATGTCTGGTAAAATGACAATTTAATTGTCATGATGGCGACATTAAAACTAAATAAAGCAAAAACAAAGTTATACCGGCCGATAGATGGAGCTAAACCAAAGAAGTTTTACTTCAGTCGTGTAGTCTAAAGCACGCTGTTTTTTATATTAATAGGCTATTTTTATCTATAACCTAAAAATGTAATGCGCAGTTTATTTTTCAATTACGAAAACCATTGATCACTGTTTATGAATACGCGAAAAAAAAACTTTACATAGGTGTTATTGTTAACCGCTGTATAAAATAAGTTCTAGTAAAACACCTTTTATGAACGCATATATTTTAGCAAAAACAAGCATTGCTTTGATGAAAAATCTTTTGCAATAAAAAGCCAAATAGCGTAATATAGCAAGAAATTTCCAGTAGCCTAATATAGGTATACTGGTATAACAGCGAGCAAAACACGAGGCTCGTACAACTCGTATTTATGGTTATATGGCGCAAAAGTTTCCCAGCGTAGGAGCTAAAGCCATCGATTTTCAAAACTTTTTCATGGAAATAAACCTACTTTCGTTGTGTACGCGGCCCCGTTTCGTTGTGTGCGTTAGCGCTGCCACTCACACAGTTGTAAAGGTTGGAGGTCACACGATTTCAACGGATTTGGAAATTAGCGTTATGCCGGTGTTCCTATAACACTGCACTGTTATATTTTGACTCACATAATATCAAGACTCTTGTCAAGTATTTTCTTTATAATCGTCATATTAGAGCCCAGAGTAAAGTAGAAAAGTTAAAAGTTAAACCATGAGTTTTTCTTAGGCTCAATATGTCCATAAACTTAATTGGTTCATCCAAAATTCAGGATAATCAGTAACGTTAAAACCTAATGTTTTCTCATTTTTCTCAAATAAAAATTCCTTTTAATTTAAAACATGTGCATTTGTTTCGCCAGTCTTTTGTTTTACCTTGTCCCATGACACATCACAGGTCCATCGACCGCTTGTATCAAGAGAACACACACACACACAAAGTCTACTTGTAATGGGTCCGCAAAGAAAACTTTTTAAAACTTTTCCAGCGAGGCAATATGGCTTGTGTTCTCAACCGTTATGGTTTATTTAGGCAACGGTTGGTTGTCTCTTTCTGCTCCAAGAGAGAAGTGTGCTTGATTGAGCGAGATAGTCTTATATGTGTAAGGTGTTTTACAGCGTAGCGATACGGCTGCCTTGCCCGGGATACGAAGTAATTATTTATATTCCGTCATTGCCGTGTATTTTTTATGTGCTGTCGTCATTTTGTAGGCTGTGGCTGGTTTTCCTAGCTAGTGTCGATGTTTACTAAATTAGCATCTGGCAAATTATGACGGCCTTTTCTACTTGAGTTTTATTATAACTTTTATACTAGACTACTATATTTTATGTATAACTTAGGCGCATTTGAAATAAATAATAAAATTGTAAGAACACCTTGATTTAGGTTTGATTTATATGATAAAGTTAAAATGGGTCCATTCACGCACAAAAAATCATCAAAAACATAATTGAAGGGGTGAGAATAAAAAGGGTTTAACAGATTTTTTTTCACAAAATGACTTAGAGGTATCGTTGGATTCAGCGTGAAATTATCTACAATAATACATTCTCAAAATACCGATATGTGGCTTAAATTTCGAGATTTTGAGTCTAAAAACGGTTTATCTGTCACAGAAATACAGTTCGCTTAGCATAATAACATTATTATATTTATATTATAATATTATATATATATATATATTTTTTTTTTTAATGTTAAGGAATGACGAGACGAGCTAGCCGTTCGCCTGATGTTAAACGACACGGCTGCCCATACCAGCTGCAGTGTCACTCGGAACTCTAAAGTATAGAAGTTCGCGGGACACTGCACTGCGCACGTCATCCTGAGACATCAGCACAATCTAGTAATAAGATTACTAAACTGTGAGATCAGATCATAAAGTCTCATTTGCCCAGTAATTTAGTGAAATTACTGGGCAAATGAGACTTTATGATCCGGTTTGAAGGGCACTGTAGCTAGTGAGCTACAGTGCCCTTCAAACCGGAACACAGCAGTGCTTGCACACAACTGCTTGGCGGCAGAATAACTGGCAAAGCGATGGTACCTACCTAGACGAACTTTGCAGTAAAGTCCTACCACCTAGTAAATTTTACAGTAATTGTATGAATTAGTACCATATTTAGTATTTTAAAATAGAATTAATACATTTTCAATCAACTGAAACTAACATACACCTTTTCTATTACCTTATAAGCACTCCACATTAAAATGAAGCTGTTGAAGTTTAAAGTCATATTTCTCGAAACTATCAATTTGTCAGTTAAACCCTTTTTATTCTCAACCCTTCAATTTTGACTAACCTCGACGTTTCGACCAAGTTACATTGGCCGTGGTCACAGGGGTCTCACTTATAAGATTCATTTTTAGTCGTTAATTTCACTATCAACACACACATCCTCAAACACGCATACATACATCGTAATGCACAATATCAATGGTTTCCAATTCGTCACCATTCTAATAAGATGAAAAGAAAAAGTAAGTTGTTCAGTGGGGTTAATCTCGGGGACTAGACGACTGATAAATTATATCAATTCCATAGACGTAAGAATAACGCGCCTTTACAATCGATAAAGTAAAAAAAAACTAAACACAGTCGTGCACGTACACATTGCGTAAACTATTCACGATCACGCAAAATTTATATTTATTCTAGTTTAAAAGACCGCTAAAGTTTTCATCGTAGTTAAGGTTTTCGTCTTCGCTATGGAGTTTCGAGTACCGCAACAAGAGTGCAGTCTCACGGCCGCGCTCGTTTATCACGATCGCCGTCCGATTGGGGAGCGGCTCAGCTGCGTTTTATTGGCGAATTACCCAGCTCCCATTCAAATTTTAATTTATATGAGAGAGTCATATTCGAAAATTGAATTTCTGTAACAAATGTTTTGGCTGCAACTACTGTTTGTGCACTTGTTTTAGATAAAGCGATTCAATAATATTGAATTCCATTCTAATAATATGATTAATACCTAAAATATTACAAAAACAAATATAGGCATACCATGCAAATAAGTACTCCTCCTTTTATTTCTATTCTTGTAATATTATTATATTTCAATCCCAGGTTAGAGAAAAAAATTATCGACATTGCAATACTCTCATTGATCATTATAAGTCAATTTCAGGTACAGGAAGAGACGTATAAAAAACAGATTTGTTCTTTGACCTGGAGGGTGATCTTGTAATTTGATTGTAACCAATAGAAACACATAAATGTATGGAATTACAGTTTCGATACGCAGCTTAGTTACTATGAAAACTTTAAAAATTCAGATTGAAATTTCTCCTGTTACATTGCAATGAAAGTTACGTGATCACCCCTCTGGAATATCTAAGCACGCTCACACAACACCATTTAAAATGCCAAAATAAAGGTTCTTAGAAAAATTCAGCTTATTTAGACATAAAACCCTAAGGTTACTGATCTAACGTGCAGAAAAAGAACAAAATACAAGATATTTAATGAAAATTTAAAACTATTAAGAACTTTTTATGAATAAGATCGTATTGCTTTACATACTAGCATATGATTATTGGAGTAGATCTCAATGGATCCCACTAAACTGATTTATTATGTTTTCGATGACAAAAGTATACACATTAAAAAAAGACATGATTTCTTCATCAATACAATATATTGATATAAGCTAAACTTAACATGGCAAAGTATTTTTTAAACCCGGTTATATTTTAAAGTAAGCACCGTACGCAAACCATTAATTTCATCGCAGAATTTCCAAGTTTCAAGTAAAATAAATCCCGACCCTCAACTAATAAACCAAATATCCACTCTCGATTTTTAACCCTCCAATAACGCTTCCCTTAATCTTAATGCCCGTTTTAAAAGCCAAGCATTATCAAATAGAGGATCGAGACCTTTGGCTATAAAAGGTAGATGCGGTAGACTAACATTATTCTTTCAGCTTACATTTTTTTTTATAAATGACACAAATAATTTGTGTCTTGACAAGTTATTATTATAAAAACGTATTTTTTTATGTTAGCAAGAAAATTATGTTGTTTGAATGAATATTATTTTGAGGTAGTTTACATGTGAACTTTGTTTCCAAATCAATCATACTTAAATATATTAAGTTATAATTGTCAATTGTGCTAAATTACTTTTATAATGCCCTTCTGTAAAGTCTAACGTATCTTTAACTTTAACTTATCTGAGTGCAAGAGAGGTCCGAGTCCGTAGCTAGTCGTAAATTACGAAGGCATTGTTTTATGCGCTCTCATTACATAGATTGTTCTTGAAAATAATATAACCACCCTGTTATATTACTATAAATATTTTGTGATTTGTAAGAGATTTTAATGAGACACTAGGCGTTACGTGATTTCATCTGCGTAAATAAAATATGGCCTCCCTTATTTTAATAAGTCTAAGATATTACACAAGTGTTTTTTTTTAATCGTATTATCTCCAGAGATCATCACCCACAAAAACAACACAGAAATACAAAAACCTTTATTCAATTATTCATCTATAACCACCCGGTTATATTATATTAAAGTTGTTATGAGTTCTTAGGCGGAAAAGAATTGTGTGGTTTTTGATAAATGGAAAAATCTCTTTTATTGTTTTTAAAATATGAGTTTATTTCTTAGTCAGCGGAAAATAAAACAAGGTTTTGCAATTTAGGTGACATTTTAAATATTTTTTACAGATATGTTACAATTCATATTTGAAATACTATGTACTGCTATTGGAGTCTCAAAAAATACAAATCCGTTGAAACTTGCGGATAGGTAAACCCACAAGCCTTGCTAGTTAGTCCATCTTGAACGCTATTGCTTAAAATAAATTAAATCACATAGCTTATTATAAAGTTATCGTCATCGGCATTCCTAACAAACAAAAGGCTTTCCTCACGCCACATAATAAAACTCACTGAAGCGTTAAATCACAAAATTCACAGTGAAAATATACAAGTCACGTTCTTGGGGAGCATCAACGATGACATTCCGGTTTTATCTGCGGAATCAATTAATGTAAGGGGCTAGGCCGTACCAGTTGAAATAAGGAACGTAGGTTCGTAGCGCGTAGCAATGTAGCTTCGTAGAATGTAGCGACGTAGGATAACCGTAGCAAGTAGCTTCGTAGTGTATCGCGAGATATACCATTGCAACATTAATGTAAATACAACTATTATATAGTACATTTGATGGTAAAATAAACTATATAAAAGTGAATTTCCAAGCGTGTATTATTATATATTTATAATATTATTATTTAATTTTATTTAATAATAATATGATTATTATTATATTTTATTATTATATATGACGGCGGCTGCGTCCAGTTATAAACTCTATACGCAGCGGGCAGTACCGTAATTTACCCTGTGGCAGCATTTAAATTTATTACAGTGGCAACATCGGCAACTATCATTGCTCCCCCAACCATCTGGCTATAAAAAGGGGCCGCTCGGTGTACTACGGATCATTCTTGTTCCAGACACGGCGCGGTGTGGACATGCTGAAGGCCTATAGTTATATAGGTTGCAACCTACACACAACCCCTTCTGCTTACATATATATTATATTATTATTATTGACTGAAAGAAAGTAGGTAAACTTTCTTTAAGTCAATAATAATAATAATAAACGCCCAACGAACATATATATAGATCTTAGACCTTAACTAGGATTCCCTATGTCTAGGGACCCAGGAACTACGAGGACCACAACACCCAGACACAGAACAAGTATATGGTTTTATTTTTCTGTGCACATCGAATATTGAACCCAACGCCTCCGGGTTAGAAACCGACGTCCTCAATCACTACACTACAGAGAATGTACAGAAGCAGAGGCTATCAATACACGCTACATAACTCCTATTAGGAGACATTAGGACATTAGGAGACCCGCATTGTTATAAAATATTAAGTTCAAATCATACAGCTTATATGTTGTACTTCGTATCTGCGGATGTGGCTATCGGCACTGCATCCGACCAAACGCGTCGCATCCGGCGACCACGGCTCCGTACGTACGCCGACAAATTGTATTTAGTCACGGATTTAAACGTGTTCGAGAACAAAGGGATGCTTTTTTACTATAAATATTTTGTGATTTGTAAGAGATTTTAATGAGACACTAGGCGCGCTACGTGATTTCATCTGCGTAAATAAAATATGGCCTCCCTTATTTTAATAAGTCTAAGATATTATACAAGTGTTTTTTTTTTTATCGTATTATCTCCAGAGATCATCACCCACAAAAACAACACACAAATACAAAAACCTTTATTCAATTATTCATCTATCATTTATATAATATTATAATAATAATAATAACAATAACGCCCAACGATCACATACATATATATTAGATACATACATACATAAATACATATTATACCACAACTTATATTTTTCTTTTATTCCACATGAATATATCGTATACCTACTTCAATCTCTTTAATTTTACGCTGAGATATACTTGGGTGATATTATCATAATATATATTAACATTTATTTACAGTTATTTTAATTTAAAAACCATACACACACATAAACTACTGAACTGATTTTGATGGAATTTCTATAGGACCAATCTGAAAGTATACCGTTTCAAATAAAAAGGTAAGTAACAAACATAAACAATACAACTAAATAGAAAACCTCCATATTTGTTAAGTCCATTGAAAATATGCTAAATACAGCTTACTTTTAACACGCAGTCCAAAACAACTTTACTCTGCTCAATATCCACGGTCGTTACCATCGTTGAAAGCTTTATGTTGTAGGTTTCGCAAGCTTTGATTATAAAATTACCGTTGCTACTCGTAACTTCGTAATGGAGTGTTGTTCGCCGCTCGTTACAACAGATTTCGTTATGTTGTGAGCGTTGGTGCGGCCTTTATCATCTTAAATATATATAATTATGATAGATCTAATTTATAAAAGAAAATTAGGGAGATTATGAAAACTTTGATTTCTACAACACTAATTAAATTATTCGTTTTTTTTAAAGCAGTTTACTGTTCCAATTAAATGCACGTTTCATTATCAACGTCATCACATCTAGAAACTAAAGCGTTTGGACGTGTCATCATTGTCTTGTGTAAATCTCCGCCGCCTGAGCTTTCAGGTCGGTCTTCTCATCCAACTTCAACCAGCCACTCTGTATATATCGTGAAGTACGACTTGGTTTCATCTAGTCATACATTTTTGCTTTTTTTAATGATAATATTTATATATTCTTTTTTCCGTATCTGGAGTTATATCATTTGGATCACAACATTTAACAAAGCGATTTATTTGTAACTGTGGCGCGGCATGTCTTGAAACGCAAACAGTTGCAGTCGCATAAATACTCCTGTAATTAGCATTCTTTGTTAGTCTCGCAACATTATCTTAATGTATATTTCTCGTGATGTTTATCGAAAAACGAATGAGGTGAAATATTCTGAAAAAGCTGGATAATTGCCACCTTGTAAATACCAAGGTGAAAGTATTGTTTCTGTGAATTTATCACAGTTATGGCTGACTTTCGTTGTTTGTTCATTGTTCATTCTCCGTAAATAAAATCAGAAAATTGTAGTCAGCTAAACGTTGGAATATTTTTCTGCCAAAAATATGGGTAAAAACATTTTCTACCGTATTTTTATTCAATTTGTGGAATGAATTTCCCCATCATTCATCCAATAATAGAGCTATATTTCACTTCACATGATAAATACGCACAAATTACTATAAAATTACGTAAGGAAGTATAGCGACATTTACTATCACGTGCGTCGTCTAAATGCCGTAGATTAGGGCAGTGTTGACAGCATGCGTGCGCGCCGCCCGCGCCTGGTACCGTCCTATCGCGCCACCATCGATGACTAATAAACGGAGGCAAACAAAACCAAACTGTTTCCGACTGTAAGTCTACGAAACTAGAGTCAAAAATGGATCCCACTAAACCTCAGCGTAATCTAGCGATTTAGTAATCACAGCCAATGGAACTTTGCTGCTGAATACCACCTTAATATTAAACTGCTTAAGCTCACATTTCTGTTTTTCAAAGGTAAAGCGTACTTTTGTAAGTTTATAATCGTGACCACTTCTAGCGAACACTTTAGAAGTTCAACCCCCGAATTGAGCGGTCCGTGTCAGAATCGTGTATACGCGTATCTATCGACGCACAATTTATTTTTGCGTGGGAATTATTATTTCTTCATTTCCATTTGTGTTCTATGGTAGTAAAGTAACAGTTTTATTATTTTGATTCAATGAAACATTGTGACTGGTCACGCAGTGATCATTCAACAATATCGTTCTATTCCTTCATTTAAAATAAAATAAAATTATGATGAAAATGTCAGAGAAAGCTCATTACTATTTTCTCTAAAAGTTATTTGACAAGACATTTAAAAAAGACTTCTACCAAAGTATTTTATTCCATTTTCGTACTTTTTGACCAAATATACTAGTAGAACATGATAGCTAATTAAGATTAGAGACTAAGCTTGTTTTGGCTAGAGCGAGTGAATTAACCGTCCAAGCTCAGCGTCTTGAGATATTTCAAAGTCTCAAAACTTTTATCTCAAGGACCAACCGAGCACCTTTAGATTACTCATTTTGCCATAGCCTAAGGCAATTAAAAAGGAAGGGGTAGTGCTATCATTAACCGGAGGTCGAGCAGCGTCTTAACAAGAATATAATGCAATTTTAAAATAATCCCCGCAAAAAAGAAATTAATGCAGGCACCTCTCCGGATTCCCTTTTATCTCCTTAATTGGTTTTCACATCTTCCAGTGTAAAAAATATCGTGTTCTTTGTAATCTCGGGCGATGTTTTAATAAATATAACGAAGTGATCTCGAAGTTAGGGCTGGAAAAAATATTGCCGCCCTTAAATAAACGTTCACACTTGAAAGATCAACGTGGCAACCGACGCGTAGAAGATTTATTGGGAAATAATTAAAGGCCGACACCTTTACAGAAAGTAATTAAACTGAGCAAATTAAGAATTATATTTAAAGGAGCGACTCTAAAAAGTTCAAAGGAATTTGAGTTTTTCGAAATATAATAACGGAGATCAAAATGGTCACTTTTATAAAATTTAAACTCTTATTATAATTATCATAACTATCGTAATAATTAAGTCTATTTTTAAGCATAAAAATTATTTTTCTTGCAAAGTATTTGCTTCGAAAGCACTTTCACCAAACAAAAACTTTGTGTTTTTAAGATACTATAAACACCATAAAAATAAATGTCAATTTCCAAATAGGTATTCCCTAAAAACGGTAACATAGGTACCAAATAAACATTAAAAATTGCTATTGAAAACCAATTCCATCTCTTTTTTATATCTTTACGACTCAAGTTTATCTATTTTAACGGCTAATATACGTTTGTCTGTGTTTATCTCTTCTTTAGAGCCCCTTAACGGTTTTTATAGTCGAAACTTTATCTTCTCACTCGTATATCGAAATTATGGAATTGCTATTTGTACGATAATGACCGCTAATGACTTTGTATTGGCATGTCTATTTTTATTATCAACATGTATTTTATGTTTATTGTCTTTCGTTTCTAGCTTTTATAATTGAAGAGGTGAGAACAAAAAGGGTTTAACTGATTTTTTTCACAAAATCACTTATGGGTATCGTTGGATTCAGCGTGAAATTATCTACAATATTTTTGAATCTACGAGATTTTGAGTCTAATAACGGTTTATCTGTCACAGGAATACAGTTCACTTAGCATAAAAACATTATTTTATTATATTATGCTTTTACAGTAATTATATGAATTAGTACTATATTTAGTATGTTAAAACAGAATTAATACATTTTCAAGCAACAGAAACTAACATAAACCTTTTCTATTACCTTATAAGCACTCTACATTAAAATGAAGCCGTTGAAATTTAAAGTCAATTTTCTCGAAACTATCAATTTGACAGTTAAACCCTTTTTATTCTGAACCCTTCGATTATATTTTTATGTAAAATATTATTTTAGTAACTCTTTTTTTTCTGTTATTTTCTTTAACTAAAAGCAGACACTCATTCACTTAACAGTTACACTAGTATCTAACAAGAGACGAGAGAAATCCTGCGCAGTTACGAAGATGCATTGTAATGTGCATGCATCATAAATCGAAAAATGTAGCTAAAAATTATGTCTATATAATTATATAAATAAATGAATAACTCGCAAACAATTTACCATCCCCTCCCAACTTGACAATTCACTATCCAAACTACAAAATCAGAGCGCCACCATTCCGGCACTGGAGTAATGTAATCCACTCATAAACCCTGCATTAATCCTTCCACTCTGCAATGCTCGTGTCATCAACGGTAGTCGAAATTTTAATCACCCCCTACAACCCCCTCTTCCGTCCCCGTTAGTTAGGGAAAGAGTGGTATATTTTCTTACTAACGGATTTTCTTACTAACTAACTAACGGTTTTTATAGTCGAAACTTTATCTTCTCACTCGTATATCGAAATTATGGAATTGCTATTTGTACGATAATGACCGCTAATGACTTTGTATTGGCATGTCTATTTTTATTATCAACATGTATTTTATGTTTATTGTCTTTCGTTTCTAGCTTTTATAATTGAAGAGGTGAGAACAAAAAGGGTTTAACTGATTTTTTTCACAAAATCACTTATGGGTATCGTTGGATTCAGCGTGAAATTATCTACAATATTTTTGAATCTACGAGATTTTGAGTCTAATAACGGTTTATCTGTCACAGGAATACAGTTCACTTAGCATAAAAACATTATTTTATTATATTATGCTTTTACAGTAATTATATGAATTAGTACTATATTTAGTATGTTAAAACAGAATTAATACATTTTCAAGCAACAGAAACTAACATAAACCTTTTCTATTACCTTATAAGCACTCTACATTAAAATGAAGCCGTTGAAATTTAAAGTCAATTTTCTCGAAACTATCAATTTGACAGTTAAACCCTTTTTATTCTGAACCCTTCGATTATATTTTTATGTAAAATATTATTTTAGTAACTCTTTTTTTTCTGTTATTTTCTTTAACTAAAAGCAGACACTCATTCACTTAACAGTTACACTAGTATCTAACAAGAGACGAGAGAAATCCTGCGCAGTTACGAAGATGCATTGTAATGTGCATGCATCATAAATCGAAAAATGTAGCTAAAAATTATGTCTATATAATTATATAAATAAATGAATAACTCGCAAACAATTTACCATCCCCTCCCAACTTGACAATTCACTATCCAAACTACAAAATCAGAGCGCCACCATTCCGGCACTGGAGTAATGTAATCCACTCATAAACCCTGCATTAATCCTTCCACTCTGCAATGCTCGTGTCATCAACGGTAGTCGAAATTTTAATCACCCCCTACAACCCCCTCTTCCGTCCCCGTTAGTTAGGGAAAGAGTGGTATATTTTCTTACTACCCACACTTTCCATTTCCAACTAATTTAATAATTAGTTGGAAATAATTCAGTGCGAAATATGACCTTTACATTTGTATTCAACCTCAATATCTTTATTTTCCTGATCAATCGTTAAATTATAAAATACGATCCGTTTTCCAAAAAAAAAATCTTTTCGATGTAAATAAAAATAAAACATTGGACATTTCACACAGCGCCATCTAACCCCAAACTAAGCAAAGCTTGTACTATGGAACCAGATAACAGATACAATCATGGAGACTTTTTCTAAAATACGTACATAAAATACAATATGTTGCGCCCCGCGGTTTCACCCGTGGATAAAAGGTATTTTCATTATTTGCTTATCCTACGGGAACGTATCACTTTTCCGGGATAAAATGTAGCATATGTGTAAATCCAGCTATTATGGTACCGAATTTCATCTAAATTCATTCAGCCGTTTAAGCGTGACAGAGGAACTAACATACACACAAACACACATACAAACTTTCGCCTTCATAATATTAGTGTGATAGTGTGATTTACATATTTATATAATTTGTAAATCAATATATATTTTTGATTTATGAGTAATTTTGAAATTCAATACATTGAAAAAGATAAAAACTTCTTTTTAAACATAACAAAAAAAATGCATTATTGATGAAATAGAATTATCGTTTTCAAAAAGGAGTGCGCTTTTTGTTTTTCATCATATAGTTAAGTTCAAACATTACTTCGGAATCATTGCGCCGTAATCAAATCTGTCATCGGCTCCCTACCTATGGCCCCTTGGTCGCTCTGGGCTCTACCCGGCTCGCTCCTTACACGATATTGCCATTACTTAGTCCAGGCGATAATAAAATTTAATATAATGCCACGGGGAACCGGATGCGACCACAGTGCCAGACGGCAAGAGTCATGGAGCCCGAACCGTGACGTGAACTTGACGCAATTATCGTAATTATTTTTATTTATTTAAAAATGAATGACGTACTCGATCTTGTTTTGTTATTTTAATATAGGTAAATGAATCGGAAAAGTTTTGGGAATGATAAAAAAAATAACAATTATTTTGAGAAATTTTAGTTGTTAGAAATAAGTTGTCTTGTGTTCTGGAAAACAAAAGTCGCAGATGTTCACTACGCAATAACTGTATAATTCTGTAAATTAATTAGTTTAAGCTACCAACTGCAATAAAACAGATACATGCCGCTGCATGGGATGAGAAACTTGAAGATGGCGATAATTTTTCAACTGACCTAACTTCTTGCTCAAAACAAGTACAAAAATAAGAAAAAAGTGTGACAATATAGTCCTAAGTATTGCAGCCACTGTGGAATGCGACCATGATTCAGTTGACAGCGTGTCTATTCCGGTGAAAGAAGGCATAGTTCAAGCTAAAACCCACTGGTAGTTAAAATGAATTTTAAGAGCTATATAATGTTTTTGTAGGTATTCCTTGTGGACTTTAATAATGTCATGATAGGAAATTATTTCCCTTTAAAACTTGGTATGATCACAAGGTTCGATGTTGTCAAAACTTACGGCAAATTTTGTTCCGTTGTTACCTTTACGCACCCATTATCTCTTTCCCGTCATTTCCATAAACGTGAAATTCTCCGCAAAATTCTTCAGAGGAGCAATAAAAGACCACGGCTCTTGACTTCCAAACGCCGCGGGCGGAAGGGTAACCGATAGTGTATCTATTGTACGTCCATCTAAAGAAGGGGTTCTACCGGAGAAAATTGAGAAATGGACCGGTTAATATCGTTACAGCTCCCTGGAGCCACTGGATTTAGGAGTAAGGAAGAAAAATGTTTTGTTTTTGTACATCGTTCATTGAAGAATTTATTGTTATTATAGCAAGTTAGAGTAGAAATGTGATTTCACAACCAACCCCAATTTTTAGTTTGCATTAGACTTAAATTTAATTTCAACCATATACTCTTTTTTATCTATTTTTTTTGGCTCCACACTTTTGTGTATTTAGCCAGTGTCAAGTAGTTAATAATTTCTTATGTAAATTAACATATATATTATATTATGTGTCAAGTCAAGTCACAGTCCAAGTCATCAAGTTAAGTCTAGTCTAGTCCAGTCATACTCCTAGTAAAGTGGTGGCATCTTTACCAGAAGCTTCTATGTAGTTTTGGAAACAACACGAAAAGAAACGTTTCACCATCATTATACCATTTTCCCACACTCACGCCTGTAATCCAGCACTTAACGAATAAAGTGCCACCAATTTTATGCACCAACACTAAAAATAACACAAGTTTTGGAAAATAATACAATGCGGTGACGCGATCTTTTTCGTTTTCCCGCCCAAAAAACAATATACTCCCTTTTTGTTTTTGGTTTGGCTTCACACTTTTGTGTATTTAGCCAGTGTCAAGTAATTGATAATTTTTCAAGTTAAAAGGTATTAGATATATGTGTCAAGTCAAGTCACAGTCCAAGTCATCAAGTCAAGTCATAATCTAGTTTAGTCTAGTCAAGTCATACTCGTAATAAAGTGGTGGCAACCTTACCAGAAACTTCTATGGAGTTTGGTAACGACACGAAAAGAAACGTTTCACCATCATTATATCACTTTCCCACACTCATGCCTGTAATCCAGCACTTAACGAATAAAATGCCACCAATTTTATACACTAACACTGAAAATAACACAAGTTTTGGAAAATAATACAATGCGGCGACGCGATCTTTTTCGTTTTCCTGTCAAAACTCCTCCAATATACTCTTACTAGTATTCCTGAAAATTGAAGTTGTCAATGTCAAGTCAACAAAGTGTCAAATTAAAAGAAGGTATCGGTAGACTAACGGCTGTCCGTATTTAAACAAAGCCATATATATTTGTCTTTTAGCATCGGTTGCTTAAGAGGCTTACTTGCAAAAGGCAACTAGAAGATTAGTACTTTTTCCACTGAGGAAGTGGATCATTTGGCTCAACAGCGGGGATGTGTCAAATTTTGTGATCGGGAAGCGAAATATCGTCCTGGTTCCTAATGTCAGCACAACAGCATGTTTTCAATAACATTCCTTTTATTATTCAATTTAGTATCGGTTTTCATCAATACGACATAATTCAGACATTTATACTAAAATAATGCATTTTAATAATTACTCTTCAAAATCTTCAAGAGCCATTTTAATTGCCAACAAATCGTCAAGGCGCCAGAACTCTTTACACTTTTACAAACTTGTTACTCCACGGTGCACCAAACTCGTTAGCGAGAGTGAGAGCTGTTATGAGAGGTGTTACAACCTGCTGCGAATCACTATCTTTGAGTAAACGGGGAGTGAAAATAACAGTCTTTGGTAGGAAGTTAAAATATTATAAATTTATAGCCACTTTATTTATCACTAGTTGCACCTCGCGGTTTCACGCTTAGGCTATGTGTTAATCTAAATATATATTACTCAAAGGTGACTGACTGACGTAGTGATCTATCAACGCACAGCCCAAACCACTGGATGGAACGGGCTGAAATTTAGCATGCAAGTAGATGTTATGACGTAGGCATCTGCTAAGAAAGGATTTTTTTCGAAATTCCACCATTAAGAGGGTCAAATGGGCGGTTAAATTATTTTCCCATAAGCCACGACGCGGGCGAAGCTGCAGGCAGAAGCTCGTCTAGTATATAAGCTGATCCCGCCATCGCGAGACACTTATATTTTTAAACTTAAATAATATATATTATAAACTTTTATGACTTTTGTTATGTAGGTACAGCGATATATTATGCGAATGTAAGCGCACGCGGTGTGTGAGGGCCGATTAAAGCCGGTTCGTCAAGTCCCGCGATCCATGGCCCGTGGACCTCTTGCGAGCTTCTTCTTAGCTAAAACATAAGCTATCTCTGTACCAAATTTCATCCAAATCCATTGTGACGTGAAGAGGTAACAAACACACATACAAACAAACTTTTATCTTCGTCACTATAATCCTAGTGTTATTAGTGTGATAATGAAAACGCTGATAACAAGTATATGTAACTTGAGGCGCCCCGCAGTTCCACTTGTAGTTTGTTCTTTATCTCATGGAAACTAATAACTCAAGATATGTTTTTACATGACAGTAGTAACATATTTGATTGTACACGTTTTTTTTGCAGTTTAATGGCATCCGACAGATATTCTACGATAGATATTTATTTTCATCCCAATAGTGTAAGGAATCATTCAACAATCATTATACGATTCAGCGTTTTAGGTCCGTATTACAGAACGATGCTCAATCATAGATCGGTGCTCAAGCGGAGATTTCATTCATAAACTGATCAATTAGTGAATGATTTCTCTACTTGAACACCGATCGATGACTGAACATTATTCTGTAATACGGAGCTTAGAGCTAAAAAAAATTGAAAGCAAATTTTTAGGATTTTTTTGTATGTGTTAGTTTTGTCCAGGCCAGCCATCTAGCCACCTTATGGAATTTTTAGTAAAACAGTAAAAACTAGACGCATATAAAAGAAATGCTGTACATATTTAAAGCACGTTCTACGAGATACATACCCACTCATAAATCAAGCAGCATTTGCACGTACACATCGCGTAATTAACCTTATGACTCGGGGTTTTACCTTCAAGTCTGAGTGTGAGGGCGTACCGGTAACGTACCGTCTTACGTTCGCTTACTTTGTATGATGTGTTTTATGCCTTTTATTCACTTGCTTGTAAAGACGCTTGGTTTTACGTGCATATGTTTTGGTCATGTGCCTGTGCTGCAAAATAATCTCAGCATTGCATTGAAATATATAATAACGAGCTTCTGCCTGCAGCTTCGCCCACGGCGTGGCCTATGGGAAAATAATTCAACCACCCATTTCACCCTCTTAAGGGTGTAATTTCGAAAAATCTTTTCTTAGCGGATGCCTATGTCATAACATCTACCTGCATGCAAAATTTCAGCCTTGGCCTTTCAGCCAGGTTTGGGCTGTGCGTTGATAGATCACTATGTAAGTCAGTCAGTCACTTTTGAGTTATATATATTTAGATGTGGTTCTTTTTATAGCACAGATAGAAAAATAGCCTGACGGCTCGCCTGATGGTGAGCAATTACCCCGTACGTTACCTACGTTGTAGTTACATTATAGATGCCTGGAACACCACAGAATATAAAATAGTCCATACTCTGTTTATATTCTAGTGCAATCTCTAATACGCCTGCACGGAAAGCGAAAAGGCTATTGCTATTTCATGTGTTGGTACATCGTCACATAAGAAAATGTACGCAATAAATATATTTTAACAGGATTCCTGTTTCTTAAGAACGCGCCTAATGCCGCTAAAGCGCCTAAAATGTAGCGAAGCGATAGTGACTGAAAGACACGTGCAACTTCAACGCTTAGGTATGTTCATTCGTTCTTAGCATTTTCACGGACCAAAGCAATTCTGAAAACTATCTTTGAATAGTTCTCAGCGCGCGGCTGAGTCGACACTGGTTGGGCACGCTAGCTGCATTTTAATTCGTTTCCTGTCTTGGCTCGGGTAGTTGGCGAATAATGACCACCCGCAAATCCCGGCAGACAACAGCTTCACCTGCACTCATTATGTTTACGCCGCAATAATAAAACTTCCCAACTCCGAATATTGAATTCGCTGCGGCGAGGACCGCCTTACTCATTGCCGTCAGTTATGCAATATGCTCGACAGGCCGTGGGTTTAATAAAGGCCCGGTCGACGCGGAGCATTTCAAAAAGTTTTCGTTTCGTGAAGGCGGCTGCGAACGCTATTGCGCTGACAATGAGCCGCACTAAGCCCTGTCGAGTTGAAGCATTGCACGTACCTAATAATTTCCACTTTTTACGCATTATCTCTAACATGTATACCACTGTATTTATGTTTTAAGGCGTAGCTGCATTCTGGAATTATCGATAAATTATATCGATACAATAATAATAATAATAACGCCCAACGATCACATATAAATAACCTGTATAATATAAATAACCTAAATAGGATTCCCTGTGTCTAGTAATAAATAAAAATGTTGTCGGCAAGTATATAAACTTTGTAAAATTATTAATGTAATCATGGCAACAAATAAGATCGATACTTACAGTGACATCATTTTTTTTTGGTGCAAGAAATGGTAACACCCTTGGAAATAGATAACGTATCAGTAGATATTTACTGTCTCAAATTATTACATAAATTATTATTTATAGGCATATAAACTACAATATAATTGTAAGATTCTAATTGAATGAAGGAGAACTCTATATTAAGCAATATTGAATTAATTTGCAAATTATTTGTTGGCATAAAGGTTTATTATCGTGTCTCGCCGTGATAGAATAAAGATTTCATTAATATCAGACGTGGATAGAAGTCGACGTGCATCAGTGCACCCTGGTGAGTGCTGGTTCTAGGTAATACGATCTTTACGTCGGGCGAGATAGTGACGAGAAACCTGACAAGTTACCAGCGAGAAATTTATGTAAACCTATATTTTAGGCACGATTAGCACCTGTGTAAACACGATTTTAATCATCAAAGCATTAACAAATATTTTATCATCAGCCCAATATGATCCCCTTGCTGGGACACGGATCATTTCCACATAGGGTGAGTGTATTCCATAATGCACCACACTGGCTAAGTGCTAGATGTTTACAAATAATTGCTGCAAAGAAAACTTCATTTTATTTTTGATTCGGTTACTTTTGGCAGTATTTTTTTAAACTTAAGCGATCATTTAAAACAGGTTAATACCAAATTATTAGGTTCTCATCATTATGGAGGTTGTAAGTACCACACATTATTGAGTTCATCTTAGGAATACGTCATTATATAATAAATAAATAAATATTTGTGGACATTTCACATAGGTCCATCTGAACCCAAACTAAGTAAAGCTTTTACTATGGAAACCAGATAACTGATAAAATACTTATATACCTTTGTTTTTAAATACATACACAGAATACAATATAACACCTAGACACAGAACAAACATCGATGTTCATAATTGATAGAATCAGGCGTGACTTCGTGGAAGTTCATCTTAAATACAAAATTGAATAAGACTCTCTCGTATGAATAAGAATTTCTAGTGTGATTTCGCTAAACATCTGATTTAGCGGAACCATACTAGATATTCTTATTTAATTTTGTACCCATGTTCACAACACAAATATTTGTTCTGCGTGGGAATTGAACCAATAACCTACAGCTAAGAAGACAGAGCTACTACCAACTGAGCCATCAGGCCAGTCAAATGCATATATAAAAATAGTGCTTCTATTATGGTGTTTTGACTTACCAGTCCTTGAAATATCCTATATCCCGCGATACTCGCCAATTTGCAAACCTTTTAAATAGTCAGCGTGCAAATACCGCCCGTTTGCAACATAACGATAGTCTATTTGCTTACGGGCGTGTAAACAAGCTAGCACACAGGCGCCTAGATGCATCGGATTTCATGACGGCGCAGCCTTCAGAAGTTCCGCGGCAGCTCCGTCTCTACCAGGAAATTGAAGTCACCTCGCACAACTCACGAACAATGCTTTGTGAAAGAACGTCTAATTTATCTGCGAGTTGTTTTGAACGATTTAAATTGAATATCGATTCAAGCAGCATCCTGTATCGTATGTGGCTTTGTTGTCTCATGCTTGTTTCACTTTGTGCTGAAATTGGTTTGTGTCTTTGTTGGAACTATTAGAATAATAGTAAAATGTTGTGGTGCAACAATTTCGATTTGTATACCTTGTTTCCTTTGAAAACCACTATATGGTAAGGTTGTGAGAGCTTGCGGCTTTCGTTTAAGCCTTCATTTTGACTTATGAATCAACTCACACTTGCGGCTGCACCGTTGACTTTTAAAATTATATGCGGAATTGCAATCGTTCTTACAACGGTAAAGAAAAACACCCTGAGAAAACCGGTGTGCTCGAGAATCACAAAATTTGAGAATATGTCATCCACCATCACGCATTTTGATTTTGATTTTCAGGGTCTTATTGTGTCCTACTCTCTCTCTCTCCATGTAAGAGAAAGTTCGAGTCTCAGCATTGAAATTTATTAGCCTAGTGACATTGATGACACATATTGAGTTTAAAAAAAAAACTATTTTGTTTTATTTTATTTTCATTATGCTTTGTTTGTTATATACTATTGTATTTATTTGTTGTTCCCTGAAGTTCGTGATGTCATGTATAAGGGTTCCAACTGAAAATCAGTTATTAAAAATGTAGTGTTGTCTGATGCCTTGAATAAATGTTTTTTTTTTAAGTGTAAGTATTATTTATGATGATCATCCTTCTTAGAGTAATTACTGTATTACATTTAAATATTCCTAGTTGACCTAGCGAACTACGTTTCGCCTAACATTCAAAGAATGTGCATGTGTCCATTTTAATTTCTTTTTTATATTGATTGACGTCAAATTTATTACTTATTATCCTTTTCTGGACGAAGATAAATCCAAAAGCACAAAAATCATAATAACCACGACTTTGTTTTCTATATTTGATTTTACCAATAATAGGGATTATCAACATTATATTCCGTATGTTCCTGTTGTCACACAAATTAACATCGCTCGATTAAACCAATAAAATCAAAGATTCTAAAACTAATTTCAAACAACGTAATAGCAGATATTGCATGAACGCCAACGGAGTATCACAGACCGCAAGTTCCCAGGTAGCGGAAGACAGGTACTGGCTGTACTTCACGCACGCCGCCTATTGTAAATATTAGTTCGCGAAACTCATCAATTCTGCGCTTCAACTTAATAAAATACTTGGCGCTTAATTGAAAATGAATACTCGGATCGATAAAATATTCCGCAGCCTTAATCCGCGATAATGAAGCGCCGTGAAGGGTTGCTTCCAGGGGCCCAGTAATAAATGTTGCGTTCCAAATTTAAAATCAAAGTGCGGAATAAATTTTGATTAAGCGATTAGCCGGGAGCGAGGTGTTTGTGTTTCTTTGGGACGCCATTAAAGATGGTACGGCGGCGGTCGCGGTGACACTCCGCTATGGTGTGCGGTAGCTGGCTGATTATTTTTGAAGCTGAATAATATAAAATAAATAAAATAATATAAGCTCAACTATTGAAGGTTTATTGTAACACACAAGTCCACAGACAAAAAAATAATAGCTAACTCTTTAACAGTGAAGTTAAAATTGACTAGTCCTATAACTCAGTTGGTAGTAGCCCTGCCTTCTAAGCAGAAGGTTGTGGGTTCAATTCCCCTTAAGACAAACATTTGTGTGATGAACATCGATGCTTGTTCTGTGTTTGGGTGTTATATTGTATTCTATGTATGTATTTACAAACAACAATTATCTAAGTATTGTATCAGTTATCTGGTTCCCATAAATAGATAATAATAATAATTCATATCCTAGTTTTGCTTAGTTTGGAACTAGATGGTGCTATGTGAAATGTCCACATATATATTTATTTACTAGTTGCGCCCCGCGGTTTCACCCGCGGATAGAAAGTATTTTAATTATTTGTTTATCCCACGGGAAAAAATCACTTTTTAGAGATAAAATGTAGCCTATATGTTAATCCAGTGTATAAGCTATCTTGGTACTGAATTTCATCTAAATCCATTCAGCCATTTGAGCGTGAAGGAGTAGCAAACATACACACATACACACATACAAATTTTCGCCTTTATAATATTAGTGTGATATCTTAAATTAACTGCTCTTTTCAGCAGCTTTTATATATGCTTTTTATATCATCATTGATAGCATCTACAGCTGGAAGATGTCCGCTTTTTCTGGGAATCACATTTTCAAAATCAAAGTATACTACGTTGACCTCATTAATGTAAGCAACCCATGTACAAAATTTCATCCAAATTGGTTCGGCCGTTCTGACGTGAAAGCCAAACAAACAAAGAAACAGATGATGTTTTACTTATATTACACACTAGCTGCGCCCCGCAGTTTCACCGGCGAATAAAAATAAGCCTATGTCTAAGCTATCTATATTCCAAAGATTATTTTTACCATTATAGTATGTAACGCTAAAAATTTCTAAAATTTAATTTAAATTTAGTATAGTATAGTAATTTAGATGTCAATATAAACTATCTATGTTCCTAATTTCATCCAAATGCGTTCTGTAGTTTTTGCGTGAAAATCCCGTGGCGTCGCCCTCGTGGTGTTGTATAATTGTCCCACGGAAACATACTATCGGGATAAAAAGTATCCTATATGTCAATCCAGGTTATAAACTATCTATGTTCCAAATTTCATTCAAATCCATTTAGTGGTTTTTGCGTGAAGGAGTAACAAACATTCATCCATACTCACAAGCTTTCGCATTTATAATATTAGTAGGATTAGTCGGAAAGGGATGCAACATTAGCTTTTTAAAAGTGTACATCAGTACAATAATGTCAATTTTCATAATAAATAAATATTTAAATAATAAATATTTGTAAACATTTTTAATATTTTTAAATATTTGTAAACATTTCACACAGCGCCATCTAGCCCCAAACTAAGCATAGCTTGTACTATGGGAACCAGATAGCTGATACAATACTTATATACGTTTTGTTTGTAAATACATACATAGAATACAATATAACACCCAGACACAGAACAAACATCGATGTTCATCACACAAATGTTTGTCCTGGGTGGGAATCGAACCCACAACCTACAGCTCAGAAAGAAGGGTTACTACCAACTGAGCTATTGGGTCAGTCAAAAATAATAAATATAATAAAATCAAGTTGGTATCCCCAGCTGCGGCACGGCTGCGTTTTGCGGACGACCTTCGTCACGCGGTGACGTCACCCGTCTGTGTGTGATAACACAATGCGGTTTTTAATATACACCAGTTGAAAAGTCTGGTTCATATAAAAAGCAGTGTGAATTATTATAAACTTTACATATAAAAATGAATCTCTCTTTCTCTTCGTCATCGCATCACGTGCGAATGGATGGAACGTTATCACTCCTTTTTTTGTTGTGTTTATTATTGTCAGGAGAAGGTTATAATGAAAGATATGCTAAATAAAGTAACCAATCCATACGCAAAATTCATCCCGCTCAGGTATTCACATGTGAAAGAGGAACAAACAAACAAACAAGCCGAAATTTCTTACTTCCTTACTATAATAATAGCATTTACACACTCACACACACTCACTCATATACACACACACTAACACACATGCACACTCGCACGCGAGCACGCACAAGTGCACGCACGCACGCATAATACATACGCAACACACCCGATATACGCAAAACACACATACAATCTCATAGATATGCACATACAAACATTATTGACACCAAAGCCAATAGCAGACATATTAAGAACACTCGACAAACTTAGGTAACTATTAAATAACAATAAGCGCTACAAGCTGATAAAGTACATATTATAAGCACGTACACACAAAAAAACCACTGGGAATAACTAGTCCCCAAAACACAGGGAATCCTAGTTTGGAGGACTAGTGAACATAGCAAGATCATAATCACGACTACCACCACAGACTATCTACATAATAGTACTACACAATAAACAATATATGTAACGACTTTAATTTTTCTTTTTTATGTTTTTAACGGTACAATCAAGAAGAATACTGTGTGTGTGATAAAGGTAAAAAAGAAAACATAATTTTACCACACGGGTGAAACTGCGGGACGCAGCTAGTAATATATAAAAATAAATCTCTATTTCCCTTGGTCATCGCATCACGCGTGAACGGATGGAACATTTTCGCTAATTCTTTCATGTTGTATTTATTATTGTAAGGATAAGGTTCTTACGAAAGCAAAAAAAATATAAATTTTAGCGGAAAGTTAAATGAAATTTCACCACGCGGGTGAAACCACGGGGTGCAGCTAGTATATCATATTTTTATTCTACCTTCTTATTAATTACAGTTACCAAATTGAAACACTAAAGTATAATTTTTCAATTGAGATCATTCAATTGTTTTGTTTGGTCATAATACTTAACACAAACTTATCGCAGGTTCTTGTACATCACACTAATATTATAAATGCGAAAGTTTGTATGTTTGTTACTCTTTCATGCTTGAACGGCTGAATGGATTTGGATGAAATTCGGTACCAAGATAGCTTATACGCTGGATTAACACATGGGCTACATTGTATCCTGGAAAAGTGAAATGCTCCCTTGGGATGAGCAAATAATTAAAATACTTTTTATCCGTGGGTGAAACCGCGGGGCGCAACTAGTTAAGTATATTTTTTCAATTGAGATCATTCAATTGTTTTGGTCATGCTATTTAACACAAACTTATCACAGGTTTTTGTACATTAACTATAAACATCACTGAACATTTTCTACCTAAATTTCCTTAATACTTTATTTTCGCTTTCTTCTCTTCCACATCATTTAGTTTAAGAAACCAGTGTCCCCCACATTCCAAACCAAGAACTTCCTAACAATATTTAAAGGAGGTAGCCGTCACATAAATCAATGTAGGCCCGAGGTGGGCATATTTCATACTTAATTCTTTCCCGTTTCAGAACATCCTGTAGTTTATGAGCCGTCAGTCTCGCCGTGTGGTTGGTGGTTGCATGCACCTGAACGGGCTTGCCTTTTAAGCTAATAGCCTTTTAAACGTTTGCTTGTGATGTCTCATTATCTTGAATGCAAAATCTAAAGAAAATTGGTCACAAAAATTATGGGATCAAAGTTTGGGTTAATCTACTGGAAGAAATATAAGAATTCATATACCACCAACTTCACAACACAACACCAACAACAAATAAGTACCAACTTGATAAAAAAGAAAACAAATGAATACGTATATAAAAATAATTGATATGCCAAAACCAAATTACTGCAAAACTAAAACTGTAAGCTGCTTTATATAAAAACAAACATAATTCAACAAACCACTACTAGTAGGAAACGTGCCAAATATGCTGGCGGCATTGCCACGTTGAATGGCAATGCTCGAACTTCACGTCACATGTTGTTTCGACCAGGCTTTTGAAAAGATCTTTGAAAATTTGAATAATATAATTTATTTTAATAAAACTCTACTGGATATTGATTTGCGTCCCCGCAATATTTACACAGTTTGATTTACTGCACATAAGTATAGAACAAGAATCAAAGATAAAATAAAATAATATTTTATCATTATAAAATAAATGTCTAAAAATACATTTAACTGAAAAGTCCATAATCAACTAAGTATATTATAAATCGTTTACAGAAGTTTCTTTTTATAACTTGATGATCGTGATGAAAATAGTGACGTCACCGCATAAATAATCCTAAAGCATTATTAATATAATATAATATATAATATAATATAATATAATATAATATAATATAATATAATATAATATAATATAATATAATATAATATAATATAATATAATATAATATAATATAATATAATATAATATAATATAATATAATATAATATAATATAATATAATATAATATAATATAATATAATATAATATAATATAATATAATATAATATAATATAATATAATATAATATAATATAATATAATATAATATAATATAATATAATATGTGTGGACATCTCACACAACGCCATCTAGCCCCAAACTAAGCAAAGCTTGTACTATGGGAACCAGATAACTGATACAATACTTAGATACTTTTTTGTTTGTAAATACATACATAGAATACAATATGACACCCAGACACAGAACAAACACCTATGTTCATCACACAAATGTTTGTCCTGAGTGGGAATCGAACCCACAACCCACAGTTCAGAAGGCAGGGCTACTACCAACTGAGCTATCGGGCTATTAATTTACATTACATGTACATTATTATTTTTATTTAGAGTTTTTAACGACTTTTTAAATTATCAGTCAATCATCGGTTGGTGTTGTCTTAACAACTAAATATAAAGTCTTAATTCTAATGTTTGCTTATTTCTCAAACAGTGGTGCCGTTGAAAATTGATTAATATTCGTGTAGGTGCGGCCATAAATCTATTGTTTTGTGAATCTCAGCTGTTCTGACATCGGCTCTCCCTAGGCAGCCATACATCGCAATATCCTGGCATCGCCCTTTGAGAACGCGCGTCTTAGCCCCATGCTTACGAAACATCTTGAGACGCACACAACCTGAAAATAGAACAATTATACATCAGATAATATTCACAAAACAAATGAAAATCGGTAACTACCTGTCAAACAGGTAGTGTAACTAAATGTAACGTAAGAGTTAGGACAATGCAGTTTCTAACTCAATAACACCCCAAATTACCCATCTGCCACTTACCAAAAGCCAAAATGTTAATATGAATGAGTCCACTAGATAGGTGGTGTCCCATGTAAATGATGGGCCGTCACAATAGACTGGGAACAAGTACTACCAGCTCTTTGATTTCCAAATTCACACCCCATTTTACGCTCACTAATTTTCTTGTTCGGACACAATTTCGCTGGCTTTGGATCCCTCCACAATAATAATTTCGCAGGGAAACTATTATAGTCGATCCTCTCTAGCCAGTAATTAATTTTGCCATAAACCAGCTCAATTGAAGCGTAAAGATTTCGTGTAGGCTGACTCTGGAGAGAGTTTTGCGAATGATAATTAATTTTCTGCTGAATTGTTCGTTGTATTTTTAAAGGTTATTTATACAAAGTTTCGTAACATAAACCTTTAGGATTCGGGTTACCATTGATTGACGTTAACGAGAATTTCTCATTGCGAAATTCTTTCATCCGTGGAAATAACTTTTGGAACATTTAATATATTTTGCACATTTTTCGTACCGCAACTGGTGTCGAAATTTATTTGAAATTATTACTTTGTTCATTAAGCATGCGTTTTACGGCAATTCAAGTTTCACAGATAATATTAATAATAAACGCCCAACGATCACATATATACCTAGATCCTGGACCCTAACTAGGATTTCCTATATCTTAGAAAATTCTAGTTAGGGTCCAGGAACTACGAAAACCAAAGTCCCACAACACCCAGAATAAGTACTTGGCCTTTTTTTTCTGAGCGCAAATACTTGTCCTGTCGCGGGAATCGAACCCACCGCCTCCGGATTATGAGTAGGTTCACACCACAGAAGCTGTCATAGATGGGGATTTAGAAGAAAAAAAAAAAAAAAAACATAAAAGTTACAAAACAAAAATCACTGTAAGTTCTAAGTTGGCGTTTAATTGTAGGAAGGTACAGTGCCGTACAGCATCAGCTTAACATGTACCAAAGCGATGTGATATGGTTCACGAACCAGCCTACCTAACCGCCTTGTGTTACGTTTCTATACTTACCTCACTAAGTCGACTACCTCAACTCAACGTGTGAGTATATGCAATAAGATACATCACAATACACTGACGAAGTTTCGAGAACAAAGCCAAAGCTCGCGTCCTCCACTTATACGGTACAAGTACCTATTCCTGCATTGTCAAATTCACTTATACGTTGGTGACATACGGTGTTTGGCTAACTTTACCAGCGATGTTGCCATTCTTTAAGCTATTTTAGTATTAAAATTCTCATGAGTGTGATTCTCATGAGTGTGATTCTCATTCAGATCAGATCATTTTAAATTAATATATTCCTGAAACCTGGTCGAAAAATCGACATACTATTCGTGAGTATACAATACAATATATTGAATTCAACTAAATATGATTGCAGTGAGTTTATTTGAATTGGTTTATGCACATTTCAAAAATTCTAAAATCATTATGTATCTCAATAACTATTAGCGAAGTAAATTATTTGAAGGGTCCTGCATAGATTATTTATTTCTCTTTATGTAAGGTCGATTTTTAAGATGTTTGCAAATTGTAGTAATACTATTTTTTCGTTTGTAATTAAAGTTATCTACGGAACCCTGAGTGCTGAGCATGGCGCAACATGCTCTTGATAAACTATTTTAAGGCTTATTGACTATATTACCAACTTCTTAGATGCCTAATTTGCTGGATGTAGCGAACCAATTTACTTTGTTATACTAATAAAATATATGTAAGAAAATAAACGTTTCATTTCAGTACATTTTTAATTTAACTGTATTAGTAAGAGCTTAAAACAAGTGCAACACAAACATCGCCGTGTTTTCCATCAAACATGCCAACCACATACAACTTCCTCAGCGTTCGACAACACAGCCGTCATTGTGTCAGATACGTTAGCATGGCATTATTGGCTCGCGGGCAGTCTAGCCGACTCTAGCCCGCGCATTCTCACCTGGGGCCCGGACTTGGTAAGACTTCACAACTTTGACGTCAACGCCAGTTCAAATTACTGAGGTAACCACCTCAATCGATACAGGCTTTGTATTAAGCTTTGTTTATTCTAATAGAGACACTACTTAGGTACATATTAATACACGATAGTTTTAAAATCAACCTTTAATTTTTTAAACTTGACTGTTTTAGGAAATTACGACAAAAATAAGAATCTGTTCAATAAGAAACTTTAATTGTATTTACCTATTATTAATTTTGAAGATGAATAAATTCTTAAGCAGTGAATGTTTCTCTATATTCTTTCTGACGAAACCTTAGTACGTGCTTATGCTTACCGACAATAATTACGGACACTACCTTACATCTAATAGAGCCCATTTAACCTGTCGGCAACACGTCCCAGTTTTTACTTCTCCTAATTAACTGGCGAGCCATCCTGGCACGTAACAGCCACGTTCCACCATAAATACGGCAAGAAATCGGGACCATCCCATAAATTCCTCTCGTAAAAGGCTCTGCGATTATGTTAGAGGGTGGTATTAGTAAAGTTTGTCCGATCGCGGGGAGGCATCAGGCGCGCCCCGTCTATAATACATTTTTCGTTGATGTAACACGATTTCTCGACGGCTCTCGGTTACGTGATGGATTAAGAAGCGGCTTGCTCTCACCACCGTTGGATTAAGATGGGCTGCTTATATTTAGGGCATCGCTAGCTAATATACAATGTTTACTCGACAGGCTTAGCCGAGTAATGTTCGGGAGCCGATGAGTAAAGGCATTTTCTATTTAGAGGGGGCTTTACGCTCATACAGATACACCATGATGCAAGTAGTAATAACACTCGAGGCTATATTATTATAGCAGTGACGTCAATTGTACTGCATATGTGTTTCTCGTGTGTAGTTTTTTGCATTTTTCGCACTATTTATATACTCGCAAAGATCGCTCTTCCTATTGTTTTGATTTGCATAAAAAATACAGGATCTTTATTTAACCAACGTAATTGATGCTGATTAAACTAATTTGCATAAAAATGAAGAACCAAATGACCCTATACACGAAACAACTTTCGAGAAAATCACTGACATCCATATTACCCATGTCAATTTTCACAGCATTAACTCCACAATCCGGCCGAATAAAGGCGTAAATATAAATATTGCCATGTAACATTCAATTTTCCGAACATTTTCCTCATAAAGCTGGTACTGGCTCGAACAATAATCATAAATACATTACGCGCTATTGAGGATGTGATCCGATTCGTAAACAGTAGCGCTCCTTCTTCCAATCTAACTCTTTATGGCCTATCTAACTTCGCCGGATTTTAATAATGTACCACGTTAGCCGCGTCTTTAGGAGGCTCAAGATTCGATCAAGTACTTTGTGCTCGTAGTTGGGAAATAATTTGAATGTAGAAACGCGACATGGAAGGAAAATGTGAGAATGATACGGAAAATGTTTGGGGTACTGTGTCGGGAAAATATTCAGAGCAACATTACTGACTTTTAATCTTTGTGTGACAGAAATAGGTAACTAAAAGTTCCTACCATAAAATATACTCATTAATTAATATTCAAACTTACTGTCTATATATTTTAAATCATAAAGTACCTTTATTTTATTTTCGGCGAAAATATTTCAAATAATTTATGCCCTTTCATTATCAACTATAGGGAATAATTAGCAGAAAATGTTCCTTGCCTTGGCCGATGCCTAGAGACGAGTGGCAGCCCCCTAAACGTATAAATACTGAATAAGCAGTAAACTGTATTACTTCGACGAACCCTTTTCACTTGGCGAATTAGTAAAAAGCTATTGGGGAGCGAAAATTTTAACTTAAACGCGCCCGTAAGCTTCAGTACCTGAGAGTGTGTTTGACAGTACCGTGTGATTACATCGCATACCCTTCCTTTTGTTTGTTTTGATTTGGCTTAATTTGATTTGTGACGTTTTTCGGAGCAATTAAAGTTTTTTTTTGGGCACACAATATTATATGGTATGTTAATATTTTCTTAATTATTCTTTTAACTACCTCAGTAACTATATCCCTCGCTTCTTATGGTATTTTCTCGTAATAATTTAAATTATTATTATTATATACCTATTAGGGTTACGTTTCTCGTGAGAGAATGTGGAAGTGGCGAGAATAATATAATATGTAATATTAGAGAATAAAATATAAAATATAAAACAACCTGGTATATGCTGTAAAGTTTTTTATTCAAGTGACATACAAAAGGCAGGTATCAAAAGGACATAGAACATAAATTATTTGAATTTAAATACTATACGAAAAAGGCTTTACTAACACGCCCCCTTAATTTATGCTCTCAAGGCCTAGTCAACATACCCCCTTAAGTTATACATATATTATATCTTGAAGCCCTAATCCTATCATGCATTTATAATGTTTACATCTAGGCAAGGCTTTCGTTAATATATCAGCCGTCATATCATTTGTAGAAATGTATCGTAAAGAAATGTCCTTATTATTCTTTAACACATCTCTAATAAAATGGTATCTTATATCTATGTGCTTACAACGAGAATGGAGAACTGGATCCTTAGCTAGCACAATAGCACCCTGATTGTCTGCATATAAAGTAATTCTAGCATACCTGAGTAACCCAATTTCAGTAAGCAGACTATTCAGATAAACCGCTTCTTTCATACATTGTGATAGGCTCACGTATTCTGACTCACAAGACGAAGTAGAAACACACCTTTGTTTCTGTGATTTCCACGAAACGCACGCACCACCTAAAATGAAAGCATACCCGGAATATGAACGTCGATCTAGTTCACAACTTCCCCAGTCCGAATCTGAGTATCCTACCATTGACTCACCAGTTTTTTTAAACGAAAGACCGTAATTCTGTGTTCTTTTCAAATATCGCAACACACACTTTGCGAAATTCCAACTCATTTCATTCGGATTTTCATTGAATTGTGCTAACTTTACCACACAATTCATTATATCTGGTCTACTTCCTGTTGCCAAGTACATCAAGCTTCCTATGAGCTCCCTGTATCCATGTGTATCATTCACAACAGGCACATTAATTTCACTTTTAGAGTATATTAATTTTTCATTCAGACACAATGGAATTGCAACAGATTCTTTACATTTTTCCATTCCAAAATCTTGTAATAATTTCCAAATATATTTCGTTTGTGACAACGTAATGACACCTTTGTCTCTGACAATGTCAATACCTAGAATATATTTGGCCTGTCCAAAGTCTTTTAGTTCAAACTCTTTGGATAGTTCTTTCTTAAAGTCGTCAATGTGAACTCTTTTGTTACATGCTATCAAAATATCATCAACGTAGACCAAAACAAAAAGTTTTGTTCCATTCTCCTCCTTAAAATACAAACAAGGTTCATTTCTGGAAGCCTTGAATTTCATTTTAATAAGTTTTTGATCCAGCATTATGTTCCATTGCCGTCCCGCCTGTTTCAAACCATACAATGCCTTATTTAATCGGCAAACATCTCCTCCGGCTTCAAGATCCTTTAACATCTTTTCAGCTTTGCCTCTAATACCTAAATCTTCACTCTGATTTCTTGAAATGGTCAAAAGACAATCCTTAAGCAATTGAGGAATTTTCATGTAAATTTCTTCTTCCAAAATTCCATTTAAATACGCTGTATTGATGTCCAACTGATGAATTTCCATGTCCATTTCCACTGAAAGAGCCACTAACAGTCTCACAGACTCAAGTCTCGCCACAGGAGCAAATGTACTATGGAAATCAATACCATACCTCTGGCTAAAACCTTGCGCTACTAATCTAGCTTTCTTCTTTTCAGTTTTATCTGGATTTAACTTCGTAGTTAAAACATAGCGACATCCCACTACGTCACGATTTGCCGGTTTCTTAACAATATCCCAAGTTCTATTCTTCAGCAAACTTTTGATTTCAGATAAGATAGCTTGTTCCCATCCATACTTCTCATTACTAGAAAGAGCTTGTTTTAATGTTATTTCTGTAACACCTGCAAAATCTTGACAATCAGTAAACTCATCCGGGTCTGACGATACACCTTCGCCCTCACACGAATATTGTGGTAACGTTTCTTCGGACGACCCGTACCACTTTTATCTAAGCGTGGTCTCCCTGGAGCTCTCTTGTATATCTTTTCTGATTCTTCATGCCTTATATCCGGTCCCATATCACCACTTTGAAGTACATCGCAGTGTGATTCGATATTTGGCATTGATGACATCGTTGGTTCAATATAAGAATCAACGCAAGTATGCTCACCATCGGGTCCTACTTCATCTAACTTACGATCAGAAACTTCTGCCGAAGTAATCTCTATCTCCGCATATGTAGGTTGCATTTTCAAAGGAGAAACACATTTTCCAATGTTAAGCGGATCTTCTTCTAAATTATCCTGCAAACGATCTCCGCTCTGATGAAATCTAACATCTCTCGATACTATGATTTTCTTGTCGGTAGGAATCCAAACTCTATATCCCTTGACATCTCTTGGATAACCAACAAAAACACCTTCTTGACTCCTTTCTACCAACTTACTTTGGTTAGGTTCTTTATTTAAAACATGTACCTTGGTTCCGAACTTCTGTAGGTAATGCAGTTTAACAGGTCTGCCATACCATTTCTCATATGGTATATCTCCTCCAAGTGCACTCGATGGACATCGATTTCTGACATGGCAAGCCGTCACCACAGCATCTGCCCAAAAACCCGCCGAAAGACCTGAAGATATAAGCATACATCTCGCCATTTCGACTAATGTCCTATTCATCCTCTCAGCAACTCCGTTTTGCTGAGGAGTCCGAGGAGCTGTCAATCTTCTACCAATACCTTCGTTCTTCAAATACTCATCAAACTCTCGATTGCAATATTCACCTCCGTTGTCGGATTGCAAATATTTTATCTTTTTACCCGTTACGTTTTCAACATAATTTTTATAAATTTTAAAAACAGTAAAAACGGAACTCTTTTGTTTCAATAGGTACACTTCACACCAACGTGTACTATCGTCGATAAAAGTAACAAAATATTTTGCGCCACCTATCGCCTGCGTATTAAAAGGTCCGACCACATCTGAATATACAATCCTCAAAACCTCATTACAGGGTCCGTTTGATTTTGAAAATGGTAACGCACTCATTTTCCCTCTTGCACACACGTCACAATCATACAGCTCACGCTCATTTATCCTCTGAGTTTTTATACCAACTTTGGTCAAAACTCTCAATAAATCCCTTGCATTCAAGTGTCCCATTCGTTCATGCCACAACCATACATTATCCTCTGATACTACTGATGCAGATTCATTCTGTTCCCTAACGTAATATAAATTACTCTTACGATCCGCAACTACGACAATTTCCCCATGGCAATTTTTCACTATGGCCTCATCCTTAGTAAACATTACAGTATAACCTTTATCTGTAATCCTTGCCACTGAAATTAGGTTACATCGCAGATCGGGAACGTACAATGTCTGGCAATTGAACATTTGTTTTGGATTCACCTTTACATGCAGACAGTGTGACCATACCTTTACCTTCAACTTTTGTGGTCAAGTTGGAAGCTAAATTTAATTGACTCGATGACGGTAACAAACCCTCCACAAACTTGTTTACGTCCTTACATAGATGTGATGTACACCCGCTATCTAAGATCCAGTTTCCGTTTCCGTTGTACACACCATTACATTGATCTGTAACACAATTAAAAGAATCAAAACTGGTATCAAAAGGTGTTTTACATGTATCACTATCGACAACGTACTTTGCAGAATCTTTTTCTTTGTTTTCCGTGCATTCTGATGCCTTATGTCCAACTTTATGGCATTTGAAACATTTAAACTTGAATGTTTCCCGTTGTTTGTTAAACTTCTTTTTTCTCAAATTCTCTTTTGCGATCATTGCTTTTTCTTCAGAATTGTGCCTCGAACAGTATTCTTCAACGATTTTGATCTTTAGAGTTTCAGGATTCGGAATTTCGTCTCGAGACTCTATTGCACATCGGAAATTGTCAAACTCTGTAGGAAGACTATAGAGCAACATTATCGAAAATAGGTCATCATGAATCTCCACATCCATTGCACTCAGTTTATCCTTTATATCAAAAAATGTTGAAATATGTTCATAAAAGTCGCCAGGCTCGGTGAATCTCATCATCGTCAACCTTTTCAACAAAGTAGCCTTTTTCGCTGGTCCTTTTGATGCATATATGGATTCTAGCTTTAACCATACCTCTCTAGACGTTTTGCACCCTCTTACATGCCGTAACTCACCAGGAGACATACTCAGGATTAAGTCAGCTCTTGCCTTGGAATCTCCAACAATCCACGCCTGCGCTGCTCTTTCCTCCATTGGTTTTTGTTTACTACCATCCACATACCCAAACGCATCATTCTTGATCAGTAAAGCCTCTGCTTGTACTCGCCAGCTCTCGTAATTTTCTCTGGTTAAAACTTCAATCATTCTTGTTGTAGCCATTTTAACTATTCAATAAAATTACCTCAGCTCTCAATGTTTCCTTCAGCACAATCTTTATATAGAAAATTATTTTTCAGCAATGACACTCACTACAATATTATATTTTTCGCCTTCCGTTCTGGGCCCATAACCATTATTAGGGTTACGTTTCTCGTGAGAGAATGTGGAAGTGGCGAGAATAATATAATATGTAATATTAGAGAATAAAAGATAAAATATAAAACAACCTGGTATATGCTGTAAAGTTTTTTATTCAAGTGACATACAAAAGGCAGGTATCAAAAGGACATAGAACATAAATTATTTGAATTTAAATACTATACGAAAAAGGCTTTACTAACAATACCTACTTCCTATTACTTCCAGCCATACCTATAATAGTTCTGCAAATAGTATATGAGTACCAGCCATCCACAGTATCCACACATCCGGACAGATAAAAGCAAATTTCCCAGTAATTCCAAAGACTTCGTCCAAGTCACTTATAATCGCACAAGTTTGTGTATGTATGTATGTTTACTTGTTACCAGTTTATGAAATTTTGTGCATAAATTGGGTCTTAGAATAACACATAGGAAACTTTTTGTATGAGAAAACTGTGTCAAATCTGGTGAGACTGCGAAGCATAGCTTAGCTACGTAAACTGTGTCACTGAATATCAAAACATAAAAAATTACGATGATTTAGTTCGATCTCTATATGTATTTTTCAGTTAAGTGTCAATAAATAAGAAATTTGAGCAAACGAGAAGAATTAGACGGCAAATGCTGTTAATTGTGTATGCCATGTTACTTAGCCGGCCCAGTGGCGCAACACGCTCGTGCACCAGACAAAATTATCGTGCGTAATTAAAAATGCCAACATACTAACAGACGGGCCCCGGGCCTGTCTAATTAGCAAAAAGTTAATAAACAGAAGTACACGCTTGACAGTGACAAGCTCCCGTGAAAATGCCAAGATGAAACATGTTTAATTTGCTCGTACGCTGTGTCGAGTTATGTGGAGGGCATGCATGCCGACGGGTTAATAAACACCGCTGATGCAAACTATGGGAGTGTTTGAATTAGGATGACGTTTTGATGCAAACATTTTTGAGAATGGCTCAAAATAAAATATGGACTCGTCAAAATGTGAAAGCATTCGCGTTTCATGCACATTAAAAAGTAACACAGTTTTGAATGTGTCATTTAAGTGTTTTTTTATCTAGTGTTTTAGTAGGCACATAGTTAAACTAAAAATGGCAAATGATTTCTCGTAGTTTATCAATTACTTCTTAATTTAATTTAAATTTTTCTACTGCTTATTAGCTTTTAATTATTTAATAGCTTATAATTTAAACTACTGTAATAAAAAATGTGTTCCTAGAGTCGGCAAACTTTGCAATCCTGAACCGAATCACTTCAACACAAAACAGTGTCGAAAATTTATCTATTTAAATAAATTAAGTTGAATTGTTTTTCTGATTGGCATGATTTAGCGCATTATTGGACGAAAATATAAGTTGGGCGGTTGAGCAGAAAAAATAAGTGAAAGATAATTGTATCTTTCACTTATTTTTTCTGCTCAACCGCCCGTAAATTTAAGAATAAAGAATAGGCGGAAGTTTAAGCAATGTTTCTGGTTTTATTTACCACATTAAAAAACACTCTAAATACGTTTTATTTTATATAGGGGCTAGCAGAAGTGGGCGGAAAAAAATAACAGTTCAAAATTCTTAAGATATGGCCTATGGTAGAGCACGTTGTTTAACCATACTAAAATCTATATCAACTTTCAACGACTTTAAACTTTCAACCTAATACGACCAACACTTGAATAACATATGAAAAAGATAATAACAACTGAAAGCGTTATGCTTTTTATTTCCCCAGCATTCTGCTGTGTCATGTTAAATGTAAATAAAAGCTTAAAATGAAAACACAATATTATTGTCTTAAGTTGCTCTATATTTCAATTCATATGGAAGTTACTGTTTATATGACGTCGACGCTTTGGTAATATATTCACCACCATTCCTTGGTAAAGTTCATTAAACTGAATACCAGCCTTTTGTACACAAAATAAAGGGTAATGCCACTGGGGTGATCTTGCTCACACACGGAACAAATTTGACGTTTCCGTATGTCATAATTTGCATGCAATCAAGTGAAACGAGCTTTTATTATTATTGTTATATCCATAAAGTAGAAACTCGGGAGTACTTTGTAACCTAGTTGCGAACGTTTTCGTTTCATACCTACTTTGGGAACTTCAAACACTGCAAAGTTGGCTCGTGCACGTACACAACTCATGGTAGTGTAACAGCCATCGAAACGAGCCATTAGGGTCAACTCACACTGTACGAGACATTTGGCTGACCATCGATCTGTCAAATTAGTCCCTCGTTCGGTCCTGAGTGTGCTCTCAGGTGCCGAAGACGAGCATTGCTAACAAAGCCAATCAGAGACACACGTCAGTACCCTAACGGATAATCTATCATAATGACATCGATTTCCCACCTCTCTACTCTAGAACGTGGCTACGTGACTGACGCGTCATGAGAACTTGCATCTTAAGAAACAAGATTTCCCACTAGTTACATGTTTAGGTAAGTAACATAAATCTGACAAAAGGATAACTTCAGGCTTTATATAATACTATTTTATCTCTCTTGACAGCCTCTGTGTTGTAGTAGTTGAGTAGGTTGGCTCACAACCCGGAGGCGGCGTGTTTAATTCCTGCGACAGGATAAGAATTTTTGAAGAAAAAAAAGCGCACATTTTCTGTTTCTGGGTATTGTGGGACCATGATCCTCGTAGTTCCTGGGTTCCTAAATACACGGAATCCAGGTTTAGATCCAAGATCTATGTATATGATCGTTGGGCGTTTATTATTATTATTACTTTTTGTTATTATGTAGTTAACTTTACGTATGTTCATATTTTGATCCCTCTTATCTTCTAGACACCTTTTTGACTAAAACCGTAGGCTATATGAAGGGTAAACCTACTTAAGTTTTCGCTCTTTATATATGAACACTTTTATGATGAAACAGCTTTCTCTAGCAACTTGCTGCAACACTATCATAATTATCTCGTATTCTCTTCCACACTCATCGCGTCACATTTGACGCGCACCCGAAGGCACGCCCCGCTACGTGTGTAATAAGACGCTCTGCGGTCGCTTATTGCCATCGCATCACAGCAAATTAACGCCGCGTGTCACTGCACGGTGTAGACGGCGGTTTCACCCGCGGATAAAAAGTATTTTAATTATATGCTCTTCCCACAGAAAAATTTCACTTTTCCGGGATAAAATGTAGCCTATATGTTAATCCAGTGTATAAGCTATCTTGATACCAAACTTCATCCAAATCCATTCAGCCGTTTGAGCGTGAAGGAGTAACATACACACATACAATCTTTCATCTTTATAATATTAGTGTGATGTGATGTGATGTGATTATGCACTGTTTGATTTTTAACTCTAAGGAAAAACGTATATTTAAAAAAACGAGTGTGCTTTAGATCACACGAAGTTCACACACGAAGATCACACGTAGTCATGTATAACGTCATACGGCCGATACAACTTTGTTTTTTTAAAGAAATGTTACTTCAAAAACAACAACTCAGCAAAATAATAACTTAAATTATTTTCTTTCGACTTATTATTGCTAAGTAAAATATAGATTTTTTTTTTTATGTTAAGGAATGGCGTGATGAGCTTGCCGTTCGCCTGATGTTAAACGACAAGGCTACCCATATCAGCTGCAGTGTCACTCAGAACTCTAAAGTATAGAGGTTCGCGTGATACTGCACTGCGCACGTCATCCAGAGACATCAGCACAATCTAGTAATAAGATTACTAAACTGTGAGATGAGATCATAAAGTCTCATTTGCCCAGTAATTTCACTAGCTACAGTGCCCTTCAAACCGGAACACAGCAGTGCTTGCGCACTACTGCTTGGCGGCAGAATAACTGGCAAAGCGGTGGTACCTACCTAGACGAACTTTGATAGAAGTTTTCCAATGTATTTATTTACAAATCGTTCTCTAAAACAATCTGTAACATAATAAACACAAAATTTTCTTCCAAGTTTTATTACAGAGGTAATTTTTATCTTCTAAATTGCTATATCTACTATAGAAAAAATATTAGTTTTCTGCGTATACACCCCGTCACCGGAACATTGAGTGCCGGAGTATCGAGTACCCGCATTGCGCTAACTAGCACTAACTGGTACCCACTTAGATAACTTTCTATTAGTGCCTGTATTTACGGTATTCACTGTACTATGTTCATTAACGATAAAACTTAGTAGCAATATGCGGAAATTCGAGGTGAAATGTTGATTATATATGACTATGTGAAGAGAACTGAATAATATGATGAAAATGCGATGTTTATTTATACTTACAAACGAGCTATCTACTGAAATATATTTATATATATTTTAATGAATCAGGATTTTTTTTTGAGTATGTGTTGCGAGATCTAAAGTGCTTCCTTATTTACTTTCTGTAATTACTAAGTTTTGATATAATTATGATAGGTACCTGACATTTCTGCGAAAGCCTTATGTGAATAGCTATAATTTCAATGTAGAAGATTTAACTAAACTAGACATCTAAAAAACAGTAAAAGTTTTTAAAAAATGTGCCTAATAGTAAAGCTAAATATAATAGTTTGATATTCAACAGTCATGATCTGACTTCGACGATTTTCAAATTGTTTACTTTGGGCTCTCCAAAGATATCACTTTTTTTTAATAATCTATATTAAGCTACGTTAACTTTTCATTTGAATATAACACAGTCTCAGCCCAACATATATCTTTAAGAGTGATAGAATACGTTCTGAAAGCGGGTTCTTCACTCTTTCTCTAATGAAGCGGCCGCAGTGCCGACGACGTCGAGAGCCATAATGGTTTCCTCCCGAGCCTTTGTCGAGCTAACTTCGCAACTCTTGTCGAGTAACTAGAAGTGGCAAGGATGCACTGTTGGAGTGATTTACTGTGTAATGTTTACAGTGGTAGAACTATCTCTAAAAAATACGCTTAGAGATTTTAGGGTTAAAAGCGATGTTAGCATTTTCAAATAAAAAAAAAATTTTTCGCCATCATTCGTCACTATGCATATAATCTAATGACGAATAAAATGCCATCAATTTTATGCACTAACACTGAAAATAACACATGTTTTGGAAAATAATAACATGCAGTTACGCAATCTTTTTCGTTTCCCATCAAAACTCCAAATAATTTCTTATTTGACGTTATTCCACCATTTCTTCTCCTCTCGAGTGGTGTGTACTTGGTTAGAACTTCTCGCTCTCCGTTTATGAGTCTTTCAGGAGTGGCAAAATATTCAATATCTGTGGTTTAAATTCTTATATGAAAAATGTGCTAAATAATGGTTACTACCATTGACCACAAAATAGTAGAAGATCAAAACATCACCAGGCATTTCCATCAACCTAAATCTGTGTAAGCAAAGTCATTTATCTACCGCACAAATAAACACAGAAGAAGCCTCATAGTTTCTTAAGACTTCTTCAGCCTTCATTCAGACGCATGCAAAGATACGTTCACTGATTAAACACGCCTTTATTTGTATACGCCTTAATTAAGGATGCCGCGACGTTGACACAATCTCAAAAGAAAGTTTATATTTATTAACTTGTTGGATAATATTTGCTTTTAATAATCGGCCACGCTTATTAGGCAGCCTTTGAAACGTATTCTGTGGTAAATGATTTATTTCATGCGGTTTATGGATGTGTTTGATGAATTTTAATCAATGAAACTTACGGTTAATTACACTTGCGATGTAATTTTAGGTATAGGAATTACGTTGGGTTTGTTGTTTATATTCGAAAAATTAATTAATTTATAAACTTTAATTGTTGATAAAAATATATTTTAATTATATATACATATTCGTATGTATATACCGTGGCTCTCTATTCTACTCAATTCTCTTTCTCTAACTCTAACATAAGGTCAAATTAATAAGCATAGATTCTCACCTTCAACGTTATTCGTAGTGAAATGTTATAGAATACGATTTTGTAAAATTTGACAGTCCACTTTATTCATCGGAAATAGATCCAAAACTTAAAATTTTTGTTCAATAGTATATTAGTTTAGTATTAATTGTTGTTATTAGTTTAGTTTAGTATTATTAGTGGGATATTAAAAGAAAAAATATTGAATACTATTTAATTCTAAAGAAATAATAATAATTCAGATTTTTCATTATTCATCAGATTTCAATACCAAAACACCCGTTTGGTTTCAGTTTTATTACGTTTTGGGTTTGTTGGCTAAAAGGTTAGAACAGCTTATGTAATACTTCTTGCAGATAAGTGATTTTTCACTCGTGTATTGGCTGACTTTACTTGCTCGATACCGCGCCTCTATATTTTTTTCATAATAGGCTGTTCCTATAATAAGGTGCAGAAAATGTTCTCAAAGTGGAATACTCGTTTGCATAGAGAGTCTCGTTTGCAGGTGACGCCACTGTAATTACATTCGTGAAGTTTCTGATGGAAGTTTATGTAAATTGTGTACTTCAGGCCTGTGAGATGATTTTATTTAAAAAAAGTAATACATAAGCATTTCACTATATCATATTACAATAATGTGCATCGTCTTGGCTAATGACGGTATAACAATGCCTTTTAAGAACTATTCGTAGACTTTTTTTGGGATAAATCTATTGCACAATAGAATGGAATAAGATTTACTTCTAACAAAAGACTCTTTTTATTGTATTTCATTTGTATAATTAGCTAACCGTGGTCAGAAAAAGCAAATTTGAAATCAAATTGTAATATCATGAAAACTTATCTACATGCCCAATATATTTTAATAACACTCTCTCCTGAGACTCGACCCTGATACGAAAAAAAATTGAAAAACGCCTCTCACGGATCGCTACCTCCAATTTACAGCGAGAAAATAAGCATGTATAAAATAAATTCACATTAGCTACACGAGCACCAAACATGTTTTCTAACGTTAAATAAGGAAGTCCATTTCAGTGCCTTCGCTCAGGTATATTTCCAATAATAACGCCGGGAAAATTGTTGGTGCGAAAAACATAATGCAAGTTTTGATCAAATAAACAACATGTTATGATCACGTTACCCGACGCAAGTTGGTAGAGGTTTTATTTACGTAGAAATTATAATATCGGTAGGAGTGGAGCGGAAGGCTTGTCAGGCTCGCTCACCTTTTCCTGTATTACTTTCTTCAGGAAATATGAGTAGGAGCGGTATCAGAACGCAGGTCGCGCCGCCCGCAGATTGGATCGAGTTAATTTCGCTCCACAAACAAATTGACAAAGTTTAGAGCGGGGCATATTTCTTCGCCCGCTTTACCCCCCACCTCCCCGCTGACAGATTCCCGCATAGCGGAAATTAAATTTCACATCCGAACAAGAGCGGGAACACTCGCCGCGACAAACACGTGTCGCGCGACAGGCTGCGGTGACGCGCGATGTCGCAGCCGCGAGTAGGGTGCCATGATGATATTGCTTGATTAGATATTGTTAATACGTCGATGAAAGTTACCGGGAAGTAAGTGCTGATCTTTGTTGATTATCAAACAAGAATTTTGGCGATGAAGACATATAAAGTTAGGTATAGTACTCTAGAACTACTTTACTTCAGCAAACTTTTCGATAATATTGCTACAACATGAGCAGATTAAGCGTCTAACAAATAAGTTATTAATACACTCGCGCTTAGTTCACAAACGACAACATAGCAAAACTAATCCGGGTGCGCTCTATCAAAATTGCAATTAAAAGCCCATTTACGGTGGCGGGCCGAGACAGACCTGGGGTCACCTCGAGAAGGACGCTCGAATTGGCCATTAATGGGCGCTTTGGACCTTGTTTACACCGCGCTTGCCCTAATGACGACCTTTGCTCTGCTTCCCTTCGTTAAGGCGAGCGAAAACCTCACACTAAAAGGCGCGGGTCCCCGGACTGACCCGTAGAGACGCGCGAAACGAAACATCCGAGCAAGCGGCTGCGAGAAAAGGACAAAGGGCGATAGCTTTCGGATTAATGCCCATGTACGAAGCCGTTAAAAGGCTAGCCCACTCGGTGTGCCAGGGTTAACAAGGTTATTACGGGATCATCCCGGCCGGCCGCCGCCGTAAAAGTGTTAATTATGTTCCAGAGAATGCTGTTATTTACGCTTGACGTATGAACTGCGGTCGAAAAATTGAATTTGACTTTACCGATTTGTGGTCACGTGGCAACCCTGTGTAATACGCATAAAAATCTCAACGCCAATTTGTGCCAATAGCTTTTTGTTTTGCCCCAACAACATAGGGGCGGCCAATACACACGGACATTAAAAAAGTCCCGAACTCTGTAGAATCCTAATGGACTCCATTGACATAAATGTTTTATTCCATTGGAGCCCGCGCCAAAACAAAAGAAAGTATGTCCTCATCATTACGAGTTTGAGAAGTTTTTGCATTTTTACTCGTTACCGGTCCTCCGAGGAGAAATACGTTACGTTGGCATAATGACGCAAGTTTCGCATTGTATCTGCAATTACGTAAACAACATTCTATAAATAGCATTGCACAATCATTGTGCTTACAAACAGAAGTTGCCACATCTCATAGTTACCGTCCCAAGTTGATTACTTACACGTGTGCAAATTCCCTATAAATCCTAACATTAGGTAAAAGCTTTCATTACTTAAGTCCCGTAAAACCCTTATCCCATAACGTTAATAACACAATTACTATAAATCTATCATCGCTGAGCAAACACGGTCCGAATCTCAGCCTAAGCTAATACATTTTGTCCACACCCGTATTCATAGTTAACGACTAGAGTAGTACGCAGTATTTGCTCGGCACACACGCGGCGCCCGCACGACGCAATATAACCTGGAAGACGGCGGGTCGAGCCCTAGGGTCCTGCCCAACCCGAGAGGACAGTAATTACGGTAGGCAAATTAAGCAGTAAGGGGCCACACCCGCTCCCCTCGCCTGTGTCCATCTTTGTGCGCAGTGCTGCCAGATTATGCCTATACAGGAAACTCAAAATCAACTATACTACTATCTACTCAATTTTTGTTTCCTATTGGCACTTACTTTTTTCCTCTTTTTAAATGATTTCAATAAATAAATAATATGTGTGGACATCTCACACAACGCCATCTAGCCCCAAACTAAGCAAAGCTTGTACTATGGGAACCAGATAACTGATACAATACTTAGATACTTTTTTGTTTGTAAATACATACATAGAATACAATATAACACCCAGACACAGAACAAACACCTATGCTCATCACACAAATGTTTGTTCTGGGTGGGAATCGAACCCACGACCCACAGGGCAGAAGGCAGGGTTACTACCAACTGAGCTATCGAACCAGACAATAAAATATTCAATAAAATATGACTCTATATAGGTAGGTTTTGAGTATACCTTCATATATAAGCTCTATAAATCTGAGGAAGATCTGAAGATGGACTACGATATAAAACTTGGAAGGATGGATTGGATGGATGGATGATGACGCGGTAAACTCATCACGACAACTTGGTGATTATATTATTGCAAATTGCTTACAGGCATTAGCTGTTTTTGACGGTGCTGTCAGAAATCAGTTGATCTAAATATGGACATTGAGGATACATTATGGAACTCATCACTGTAAGTACGCTCATGTATCGCAATTAGAGTCTTTGCTTGGTCAATACAGGCTATCTTTGCTAGGTTACCTTAAACTGAAGATATCATACGTAGGTAACTTCTCAGTATATTATAGCATAGATAAAGTAGTACACAATACACGTCAGATAAAAGAGAACACAAAAACGGAAAATTAAAAACAAAATATATGATTAACAGACAGATTTGTGAAGTAGAATACATGTGCAGACGTTTACCATCTTTTTTAAAAATGTAAGTAGAAAATTTAAATATGTAGCAACACTACTTGTGTCCATCTTTACACACTCCGGTTTATTTTAGGTTATTCCTCGTCTTATTACAATGTGGCCTCCCCTGCGGCGCGCTCGCCTCCGCAACTGATTTGGGCCCGGCATCAGAGTTTCATTACGGTCTGTCGAAAACAATCCACTCTAAATATCTATTCTTGGGCGCGCGCACTGGGGAATTACATTAGTCTGAGGTGGCGAAGGCTCGACTCAATTTGTTTGGTGGTAATAACGCCACGCTATCAGGTTATAACAAATGAGCTATTGTGAGAGAATCGGAAACGTTTTCACAGTGTCTGGGAATAATTTTATAGTTCGATATGTAATGGTTTGGGTAAAAATTTAAATAGTAGACCACAGCATTTTAGCGCATATTAAAGTTACACTCACGTTCAGTTCATCTCATTGCTTTAGTTAGCTAAAATGTATGGCATCAGTTTTGTGGGAAATTGAACACGCTATATTCGAAGTATATAAATAATTACAGCACAAATCCCAAAAGCTACGTATTAAAACTTTCGACGTTCGATATCGGAAACTTTAACAAAATCCTTCGATACGAACACCTTCGATCGCATGCGAGCCTCGCGTGTCCCCTACGGCTTTAAAAGGCTCACCACTTTCGACAATGGAGCAAGGCACGCGCCACGCGACAACGCATCTCTACTGGGATTTGAGAGCAAATATAATTTGTCCATTAAAAAAAATCAACAGGCATTGACCACACTCGACGTGGAGATGGTCACAAAGCGTCTCGTTAGCAGCGAACGTGCCGGTTGTCACACACTTCACCCATCGGCCCTTCGTAAATAATGAGAGGGCGGCCCTTGAGCTTGAGATGTGGGACACAAATATTAGAAGGAGAAGGCGTGTGGGTAGTTGAAAGTATGCAATTGTTATTTTGTTCGTAAGTTCTGACCGTGCTAAACATGTAAAGATTTTAAAATTATTGGTCCAATTTGAGTGTTATAACAGCACTGAATGCGTTTATTGTAAAGTTAGACCGGGTCTATTTGTGTACCGAAATTTATCAAAATATATTTTTGAATAACCGATGTAGCCATTTAAGTATATAATACTACTACAAATATTAAAAGTTTATTCGTTCTCTAGCCAGCGGGTACTCTATACCGCGTCTAACTTTCTTGCCTCCAACATCGTAGGTCCTAGCCCCTTGGGATACTAAAACCTACGTGGGCCTGACAAGTGACTGCCGTCCAAGGCTGGACTCCTCAGATTGCTTCCGTCTCCCAGAAATAGATCTGAACGAGGAGTTGAATTAGGTGCTAGAAATAGAATGACGCCAGTTTCATATTGACAAGTGATAGATACAAAATAGGTGCAGTCTAATGTAGACAGTTTATTGGTTAATCTAACAATTTGGGTGACGTGTGACTGGGCGGGAATTTTCATAGAGATATATATAGAGCGTGAAAAGCCGAGGACAGGAGCAAGTTTGCAAAATGCACTCCTATATCTTACTGTCATTTTTACATTAAAGCAATTGAATTAAAGTTCCAATATCCATTGCTCCATTACAAAAACCAGTGCAATCTACCCTCGCTTTCCAATCAATCGAAAGTGGGATCTAAAACAATCGCGTCTCCGCTCCATCCCGTGTCTGGTAGAGCGCGCATCGTAAAGAATAGGCGTCGCGGGCAAAGTTTTCCCATGGAAGGCATAAATTGGATTCGGAAGCAGATCACGTAACGGTTAAGAGTTCACAAAACTGAGCTATAAATCGGACGCGCGGAGGTGCGCCGGAGACAAACGGCGCCGGACCGGAACAGAGAAGCTATTGAGTTATTTTCAATTTGTGATGGTGGCACGGTTTGTTATACGATAAAAGCAGGATTAAGTGTATGGTGAAATAGTTCGCTTTAGTTCCTGTTTCAAACAGATTTTCAATATGGGGTATACGTAACATGCTATGTTCCATCTTGTATTTGACTACCGTATCTGTGACTACCGTGTTTTACTTTTTTGGTTTTTTTTAAACTAAACGCTTGTTCACTACACCTCAAAACACAATAATTTATATTGAAAATAAACTACCAAAAATACTTCACCATAAACTTAAATCCTGTAATTATCGTATGATAACCGTGAGGTATCTGCAAAAAAAAACAACAATTGTATTCCATGTAAAATTTCACACGTATGGTCGTATGAGCAACTTTCTCCTTGATTAGAATTCCTTATTTGACAACGAAAAAATGTGGACTTTCAAACAAAAGCTATGGCAAATAAACTTGCCAGTAAATTCCACGTCGTTTAAAATACAGGTAGTACAAAGTTACTAAGGTAACCGGATTAAACGTGGTGCTTCCACGTAGCGTAGGAATTAGCATACGTCCGTGCGCGAGACGTTATAGGTTCCCGCAAAGGAACCGAAGGAGCCATTTTGAGATAGCGCTCACAGGATGTACCCTCCAGTACGACTGAGCACAGACCGCGAAACTGCTTTTGGGGTTATACTCTAGACTAATCTTAGACAATAGGCGATTTGGAATTCATTTGGTATATCAAGTGCTTACTATAGGAGTTTTGGCGGGAAAGCGAAAAAGATTGCGTCACCGCATTGTATTTTTTTCCAAAACATGTGTTATTTTTAGTGTTAGTGCATAAAATTGGTGGCATTATATTCGTTAAGTGCTGGATTATAGGCGTAAGTGTGGGAAAATGATATAATGATGGTGAAACGTTTCTTTTCGTGTTGTTTCCAAAACTCCATAGAAGCTTCAAGTAAAGTTGCCACCACTTTACTAAGAGTATGTATGACTTTGACTAGACTATGACTTGACTTGATGACTTTGACTGTGACTTGACACATATTTGCGTGAAATATCATTAACTTGATAAATTATCAGCCTTTTCTTTTAAAGGACCGCACCTATATGAGCGCTTGGATAAAACCATCGGAATATTAAAGACGTCCCGATTTATCTGCAAAGTCAGGATTAAGGCCTGGCTCTCCACGCTGGGCTACAATGACACGGAAAACATACTAAAAATAATCAAATAACATTAAGGGGCCTGTTCCTACACCAGCTGGTGGATTTCGGTGCGGGATATGATGTTACTGTTTGTACTCCTCAAAAAGTTAAAGCCACTTTTAGCACTGGATGTAAAACTTATATTCTGCTAGAGAATTGCCAGCGGGTGGTCTGGACCAGGCCCCATATATAAAATATAAATTATTTATACATCAACTTGATTACTCCCACTACATAGATCCGTAAATATCACTAGAGCTAGAACGCGACTATAATGGGCAATGAACACCCAATGTCTTCAAAGTCTCACTGTTCCACCTTGACATTGAAGTATATAAAAGCAAATTAATAAACTAGAACGGTACCACACAGCTATAATTAACAACTGCTACAATTATTTGAGTAAATATTTTTTACTCCTATATGTATATTGTATGAACCTAAATATATATATATTATGTGTATTATTTATATGCAATATAACTTTTTTTGTATAGTATTATTATAATTTTTCTCATTTCAATATTGAAACTGGCCTGATAAAAAATAAACAGTCTCATGCATACTCTAACCTCACTTACCCTCAACAAATCATATTACACACACACACACACACTCACACAAATACAACACGTGCATACATACCTCTTCCTCATTCTTCCTTACAATCTCGTACTATGGTTTTGTTGTAATTCCGTACGTTGATATACTTGATTGCTGGTTTGTAACCGATTGAAGTAGAATTTTGGATTTGTTTGTTTCAATATGCAGTCAAAGAAAATGATTATTATTTTTTCCCTCTTTTTAAGTGTACCTACTACATTAAATACGTATAAATTAGTCTACCCCTATTCTTAAGTTTTTTTTATATAAATTGGAAGAGACTGAATCCCACGACACAGGTCATCCTAGTGTGGGATCCAGGGATCAACCCTAGACTATGTTTCTCTTTTTTTAATGTTTGAATAAATAAATTATTATTATTATTATTACTTGACACTGGCTAAATACACAAAAGTGTGGAGCCAAAACATTTTTAAAAAAGTGCTTACTAGCTGCATAAGTTTATTTTCCAGAACAATAAAAAAAAAATCCGACCAAAACATTTTACGTTTGTAATTTACTTAAATTTCATTAAAAATAGCTAATTAAGAGAAAAGTGCTTTAGTGTAATTTAGTAAATATTCTAAGGCTTAAAAACAATTCAAAACAATACATTTGATACTTTTGTCATAAATTTTTGTTAAAGTTTTTTACCATTTTATATGAACGATTTATGTTTTGTTACAGACCTACTTATTTGCATTTCTCTTTCACGGGTTGACCTAATCACATTACTTTCTTCAATAAATAAATACAATTTGAGGCCTCGCAGTGGGGTCGAAGGCGGTGGAGCGCGTAACGAGCGCGTAATTCTCCGCCAGGTGGCGCTGCGGCGCTGTGGCTTGTCTCGGCGGAAGCATAAATGTCAGCTAATTCATGTAAATAGCTGTCTCCAATGTCTTTCGATTTTTAAAAGAGAACAACGAGGTTTATGATTGACCCATCTGAATTCATAGAGGTCATCTTTAATTATTCTCGTATACGTACGTATAAATAGCTGTAAACAAAATGTGTTCGTGTTTGTACATATAAATCAATCATACGCCTATATCAATCACTCTACTATTGATAATTTCTCATACAATAACATCTTAATGCAACCCTATTAAGATCCCCCTTACCAAGACCTTCCCCTAATACTGGACCGAAGATCTATATCTAAGTACGATATGTACCAAACACATCGCCTTTCTCGCCTGTGCATAAATAGAAGAACCTCTCTTGTATTCTATCTATATCTTGTATTCTATAGAAACTGACGTGAGTAGTTCTCATAACTACAGCTAGGAAACGGCTAATACTCACGAGATACAGTTGAATAACTCGACCGGTGTTAGGACAATATAGATGCCCATCCGCAAGGAGACGACGCGGCGGCGGTGGCGGCTCGGCGCTGTCAGCGCAATGATGATACTCCTTGATGATGGGCATCTATGTAGACCGAACACCGCTCGAGTTATCGACTACATCGTTTGACTATCGAAATGTAGTCGATAACTTGAGCGGTGTTCGGGAATTGTTCCGATCTTTACTCTCAATCCCATTTACTAGTTGTAGTCTTTTATTATCTTCTATCTATACAGAAAAACATTGCATAGCCAATTATCAGAGGCATCATGTCATCGTGAATTATTTAATATCTTACATAATACTGCCGCCAAGCAGAAGTGCGCAAGCACTGCTGCGTTCCGGTTTGAAGGGCACTGTAGCTAGTGAAATTACTGGGCAAATGAGGCTTATGACCTGATCTCACAGTCTAGTAATCTTATTACTAGATTGTGCTGATGTCTCAGAATGACGTGCGCAGTGCAGTGTCATGCGAAACTCTGTACTTTAGAGTTCCGAGCGACACTGCAACTGATATGGGCAGCCATGTCGCTTAACATCAGGTGAAATGTTAGCTCGTCGCGTCATTCCTTACAATAAAAAATAGGTATTTCAAATTACCACACTGTGTATAAAGAAAAGAGCCCAAGGTCAAAAATTAATCAACCTTCAACAAATTTGAAACGCAGCCGAGTCTTTAGTCAACAATTGAGATTGTTCATTAGAAGCTGAAGCGTCGGATGAATCTCGTGGAAGCCAGATGACCCAACATGCAAACGTCCGCTGTCCTAACAAAATAGAGCCTAAATAATTAGTAGACGGAGATTTGGGCCAATTAGGCATTTTGAAAATGGTCAACAAAGACTGATTAACTTTAAAAACAAACATGTCTGCCCATCTTCAGCTCCAAAGTGCTTACTTATCTCCCTACCCTGATAAATAAATAAATAAATATTTGTGGAAATTTTACACAGCGCCATCTAGCCCCAAACTAAGCAAAGCTTGTATTATAGGAACCAGATAACTGATACAACACCAATATACGATATCTCGTACGTTTGTCTAACTCATGTCAAAATGATGAGTTGAGTTTGAGGCTGTCTCAAGCAAATAACGTACAGTATATGTACTGTACGTTCATTGCTTGAGGCAGCCGATGGTCTTCAAGCAACCAATGAGCGTTCAGTATTTGTACTGCTAATGTGACACGAATTTAAAAAACGTATATGGAGTTTTGGCGGGAAAACGAAAAAGATCACGTTACTGCATTATATTATTTTTCAAAACTTGTGTTATTTTCAGTGTTAGTGCATAAAATTGGTGGCATTTTTTTCGTTAAGTGCTGGATTACAAGCATGAGTGTGGGAAAGTGGTATAATGATAGTGAAACTTTTTTTTTGTTGTTTCCAAAACTCCATAGAAGCTTCTGGTAAAGTTGCCACCACTTTACTAGGAGTATCACTTGACTAGACTAGACTATGACTTGACTCTGACTTGACTTGATGACTTCGACTGTGACCTGACACATTATTTACGTGAAATATCATAAATTTGCTAAATTATCAATTACTTGACACTGGCTAAATACACAAAAGTGTGGAGTCAAAACACACAAAAAAAAACGTATATGAGAACAACAAGGTAATTGTTACTTAGCTAAGTTGTTTTTTAATAGACTTTAGTATAGACAGACATAAGAATATTAGTACTTGTAATCGACCTAAAACGTACATAAAGTTTTTAATGAAATCCAGTGTATGAATCTGACCATTATATTTGAGATGAGTTGAGATAAAGTACGTCCTAACATATCTGTGCTCTAACTTATGGCATTAAGAATTAAATTGAAATAAATCGTTTGACGCATAAAAATATCCAAGGCGTGGAGTGGACCGTGTCGGCGCTTGTCGAGCCCCAGGCACCATACAAGTACAGCAAAAATATAAGGACACAAAACACACAATTTTGCAGGCATCGAATTTCTCACACTAACATACTTGTCTAGGCTACACGCTATACGGGTCGAGGAAAAAACCAAAAACTCTGAAAATACGAAGTCTTTATGACATGAGGCAGGCATAGTGAAATTCTTCTCAATTTGAAGATCAACTTATAACTCAACGATGGCGCTTACTTCACTAAAAAATTATAATAACGAATAAATAACGGTTTACAATCACATAGATATTGGACCTTAACTAGGACTCCCTGATTAATTGATCTAGGAACTCAGGAACTACGAGGACTATACCCTCACAACGTGAAGAGAAAAAGTACGTGCTCGTTTTTTCTGTTAATATAAATAATAAATACTTGTCCTGTCGCGAGAATCGAACCAGAAAAAAAAGATGTTGTTCTTTGCATAAGATGTCGAAAGTCCTTACTGCTGCTTCATATTATTTTCCCCGGTCACCCGATGGGCATTTAGCAATATTATTTATTGACTCGCAGTAGACCCCGGATTCGCCTTTCACTTCACCCCTCGAGTAGAGCCTCGCAAACAAATCGGAAGAAGTAATTATTAAGCATATTGCAAATAGGGGGTTTTGGGCCATTTTATTCGACGATACAAGTATATGTAAATATTTATGCCTATGATTATTTGGGGAATTAATTGAAGAAGGACAGACATGCAGTGTTTCAGTTTTCAAAATATGATGCAAATTTTGTAATTTTATTTTAATATACTAGTTGCGCCCCGCCGTTTCACCCGCGTAAACAAGTATTTTAATTGTTTGCTCATGCCACGGGATTATTTCGTTTTTCCGGGATAAAATTTAGCCTATATGTTTATCCAGTGTATAATCTATCTTGGTACCGAAGTTCATCTAAATCCATTCAGCCGTTTGAGCGTGAAAGAGTAACAAACATACACACAAAAACACATACAAATGTTTGCCTTTATAATGTTAGCGTGATTTTGCCGCTTCGATCATTGAAATATATTTAATTTTAATACTTAATGTAACAGTACAAAAACGATAAACTCAAAATTAACGTGCTAAAATTAAAAAATTAAGTGCTAGGTATAGTGTACTACACGAGTACATGTGGGTGCAATTTTATTAATAATGTTTCACAAAAGCGTATATAAACAATATATTAATAACTTATGAGTTTTATATAGTATTTCATATATATTTAGATAATTTAGAAAGTATGTAAAAAAATGGGAGATTCAGCCGATAAATGTCAATAAAAAATATACACCTACAAAGCGTTGCTTTGAACTATTCTATCTATTCACTCCAGCAGTAAAATCAACATTCATCTCATGCGGATTGGGTAGTTTTGTTATTTCGCGCGAGAGATCCTTTGTTGCATGGATTCGCGTTAAATGGGAAGGAAGTTACTACAGGGAATGCGCTCAATCGGCCGAATAGAGCAATCTTTGTTTCCTAAGGCCGTGTAAGACGACCATTTACGATAGACACCTGAACAACTGTCACATTCATAGAAAAATCCTTTTGTCTAACAAACACGGAAGATCAAATAGCTCTGGTCTCCAATCGCCAAAAGGGAAAGACCTCGTCCACCCTTACACGGCTTCTGGCGAATAAATCAGAATCTAATACGGGGCGACAGGATTGTTAGATTTTTCCGTCCTATTGAACTGTTTTCGATAGCTCTAAAGTTTTGTTAGGCAAACATTGACAAGAATAAAGTTCTGTGGCTCATAAAATCTTATTAACTGATTATTTTTAATGTAATGGATAAATTTGAATCATGAACGGTCTATATCATTAGTAAAAAAAAAAAAAATTACCACACTTAAATAAAGACCACAGTCTTTATTTTAAAAAATTTACCACACTTAAATAAAGACTGTGGTCTTTATTTAAGTGTGGTTAATTTTAATTGTTTTTAAATTGTGGTTACCATTTACAAATAATCAATGCCTTCGCAGATATCATGTCACGTGTAACGTGCAAGGCGTGTTGATTATAATATAATTTTTTATCATAATTAACCTTCATAATTATCAAAATATGTTCCCCCAAAAACATTCCACTGCTTTCAAGCGTTAATACAGCTATTAAACTACACTAAAAAGGTCGTATTCAACGTAAGACACCTTAGTCTACCTACGTTCAGTAATTTCCAATACTTAGTGAGATGAACAAAATAATATTGTAGAATACACTCAATGCCAGACATACCATATATAAAAATCAATGGTTTCGCAGATATCATGTCAAGTGTAACTTACAAGGCGTGTTGATTATAATATTATTTTTATAGCTTCCTTCATTATTATTAAAATGTGTACATCAAAACCATTCCACTGCATTCAAGAGTTAATACAGCTATTAAATTACACTAGAAAGGTCGCATTCAAAGGAGGACACCTTATTCTAACTATGTTTAGTAATTTCCAGTACTTATTGAGATAAAGAAAACAATATTGTAGAATACACTCAATGCCATAAATCAATAGATTAACAATAGTCTGGGCACAGCACTAGATGGGTGAAACGTGGAAATGGTTTGTCTGCGGTGAGCTTGAAAATTAATTCCATTCAGTGTACAACCTTGTAATGAGACGCGACCTTAGACTTACTACGTAGCTTATAGTCTGGAATCTCGACACTGACTGAGTAATAGATTATTGACAGAAAGATTTCAGATTTACAAAAAGTAAGTAAATACTGAAAAAACTCCAATAGGTCAAACTGTGACTCTATATGTATCCACATGTCATTCCTTAACATAAAAAAGCATGGCTATTAATTTAAAACATTTTTAATATTATTATAACAAAATCTTATGGACTCGCCTACATTTCAAATAAGTTATCTTTTTACACTACTTGAAATGACCATCCAGCGTCCCCAAGAATCAAAAGCCATAGCTAAGTAGCTACTTAGCCCGTCCGCAAAGCGAACTCAGTGTTGCCACATGAGTGCATTTGCATAGTCCATGTCATGCATACATGCGCGCACAGATTCACAGGACGTCAGGGGCGCAGTTAGGTTAGTTTATTCAGGGGCGTGTCAATAGTTTTACAAATATGGGACATAATCATGCAAAAGCTTAAAGGGACAGTATCGCTAGTAAGCGTTCAATGAAACGAACGACACGATTTAACACGTTTGAAATGTAACGTAACAATATATTTTTGTTTTAAAATAACCACATATGAATAAAGAAAATTATTATTTTTGGAGGACCCCTAAGTACTCTCAGCACGTTACTCTTAAAAGAAAAATTAGAAAATGCTCCGTACATTCAAAACATAAGAAACAAATGTGTCACATGCAGTCATGTGTAGAACAATACGGACTGGTTCGCCTGTCTTGGTCGCTAAAACCTAAATTTCAACAAATTCATGCCAGCCATGTGAAGGATGGAATAATACAAATGGTTTCAGTGGAAACCGTGATTACGTCCACGTACATACAACGTGTGTGAGCTTGTGGGCGTTATTTCATGCTCCATGGAACATCTTATCGCCGGAGGTCGCCGCTGAAAGCTCAAATTATAATTACTAATGCTTGTGTGGCCAAAGTTGTTTTTGAGGTTTGTGTTTTGATGCATGTTGTTTAGTATGAGAGATTTTTAGTAAGGGTTAACTATCTATTTCTATATTTTTGTATTTTCTTTTTTATATTTGTGTACATTTTACACAACAAAAACGTTACGCTTAGGTACGATACCCTGCTGGTAGTGATATATGATATATGAATATCTGATGGTATGAAGTTTAAACCCTAATAAACGTATAAGCCACACCTCGCCCACATATGATCAAACTCCAATAAAATCTGAAAAAACTATCTCAACATACAGAAAGAATTTAAGTTCAGTAAGTACATTTACTAAAGGTAATTTAGTCGATTAAAAATGAAATTACAAATTTAACATTCTATAAAGTGTGCATGTGTGTTATAAGCACGCAAAAATTAGAACATTTAATGCGTAACGTTTGTTGGTTGTTTTTGATACATTTTACCTTAATTACAAGATGGCTTGATTTCCCCTCATTAATAACCTTAAAATCGTCAATGAGACGAGCGACGCCATGTTAAACGCTGCTTTTAAATTAATTGCCGCAAGAGCAAAATGGAATTAACTTAATCGAATAGTTGTTTACATTGTGTCACTGAAAGCAATTAAAATTGTTTCGGAAGTCCATAAATCATTGGCGCAAAAGTGAAACATCAGAGAGTTGTGTGCACACCTTGCAATAAATTTCCCAATTACTGGGAGAATTCTACGTTGGCAGCACCGGGGGAGCGCCGCACTGTCGGGAAATAAAATGAAATTAATTATAGGTGCTGGTTACCCGCGCGATACTTGTACAGACACTTTAGACACTTCAGTAGCTTCCACTATTTTAGAGGTGCCTAAATTACCGTCTTCATCCGGAGTTAAAATTAAATATTTATCCTAACTGTTCCTGACGTAAACAAGGCACTTTAATATAGCGCTACACTTTGATAATCAACGGAATTACTTTATTAGCAGGAAAGGCATCCGGTTAATATCATTAGTGTTTAAATTTGAATCAAACTTGATTTATTCTTTGTAAAGTAGAAGCGTATATTTACCTCTTTTTTGTTCAACAGGTATATACAATACAATTAATCGCCGTCATCATCATGAGCAGCTGATTTCACTTACCACATAACTTTAGTCTCTGATTCATCTTATTCATAGGTCAATATTTTTCAGATGTTGTCTGCAATTTTGATGATTAATATAAGTTAATAATAATAACGCCCAACGATCACATACATAGATCCTGGACCTTAACGCGTCTAAAGGCTTAAAGTGTCTAGGGACCCAGGAACTACAAAGACCATGGTCTCAAACACCCAACTCAGAAAAAGTAGTATTTGCGCTTATTTTTCTGTGCATAAATACTTGTCCTGCCACGCGATTCGAACTCGCTGCCTCCGAGTTATAAGCCAACCTGCTCAACCACCGCACCACAGAGGCTGTCAAAATTGTTAGTTATATTAGAGTTTATTTATGAATTATTTCTCCAATGTTTAAAAAAATTCTAATTTTAATCAAGTAGTCTCCAGAAAATCTGTGTTAGGTGCAATCGCTTTGTGGCATTAATTTAGCAGATTAGTGCTACTTTTGTCAGAAATTTTTTGCGGCTTATCGTCATGCCATGAGAAATTTTAGATTACAAATGTTGGGTGTTAATTTCTTATTATATAAGTAGGTTTGTTTATAAGTTACGGATGCTTTTATCTCTCACGTAACACTATCGCATCGTTTGATGTGTATAATCGCCCCATATCTTAACTATTACTTACATGAATTGTATAACTACTGCCCCACTTTACTAAAAAATTAGATACGCAAATTATTTCGAAGAAACACAATACCAAACGTTAGAGTTCACTTAACCTCGACCGCAGTATTATTGTTGGCGCTAACCTTTCGCCAGACGAAGCCGCTCAAGGAGGATACCGGGTAGGGTACAGGGTACCAGGGGGCAGGGTACCAGGGGAGCAGGCCTGATCGAAGGTGGGCGAATTAGCCCAACTCTAAAACCTCAATTAAGTCTCGTCTAGAGCGCATTCAGAGCGGCCACATCCAATTATCGCGGGAACCTTTGTTTCCATTCGACTCCGAAGTTTCGGGCTCGAAGCTTCGATAGAATATGTAGCATCGACTGCAGACTCATTGTGACTGGGAGCGTTATTGTGTGATTATGTTCTAACTTACCTGGTTACCTTTCAATTTGGGTACAGCTGTAAATGTCTATTCTACACGCTTGCTCATTTTTGAATATCTTTATTACCTAGACAAATAAAATACGCTCAAAAAAATTTAACACAACAAGAGAATCACTTGTGAAAAACTTCTACATTAGATTTACTTATCAAACGCATTTGTAATAGTAGAATTTTATTTATTAGATTTCATTAAATAGGTACTGAATGTCTTATTTATTTTACACTAATTGAAAGTGCAGTAAACTTAATCCACCAATGACCATGTTTTATTTTCATTTGCAGGAAGTCTGTGCCTATGATGCATTACTTTGGTGAACAAAAATTACTAATCATCTCTCTAGTAACATCAGTCACGCCTACAGTATGATACTCAAATTAAATTTTATAAAATCACCTCACACGGTGTATAGGGTTGCCAACATAGAAATTTTATTTCTACTATCAAATTTAAAATAAAAACAGTGGTTTTTCGACATATTCTTACATGTAATTTTTGGCTCGTCTAACTTTTTATTGGCAAACGAGCTGCTTAGCTGCTGTTTTTGTTTTTTCATTAAAAATGTAGCACTATGCCTGGCCACTGTGAATAATTTTCAAAACACAAATTATCTTAATATTAAGTATATTAAGTATCTTTAAAAATTCAAAATTTAAAATTGTTTAAATTTTATTTCTCTTAATATTTCGCACTATATAAAACAAATTGATTTATTAGTCCAAAATTGCTTTAATATTATAACAGCTCTTGGTCTTCAAAAAAAGAAAGATATAATATATACTTATGTATAAATAAATAAACAATAAAAAATTGCATTTATTAAATATTTTATTTTTATTTATGTAATGGTAACCCTATCTTGCATGCCTCCGGCGATGACGGATGAAGGAACGCGACAGTCATCGTCAAATTAACACGAAGCTAAGTGCGGAAGTGTGTACACAATGTCACATCTCACGACTCGAAATTGATGTAAATAACACTCTGTATTAGGTGATTCCACGTTATACTGTGCTTGGTTTAATTTAGAGGTAACATAATATAATGAAGAATCAGTGTGGCTAACGAGCGAATATGGAAAAAGCGAGTGTGAGGGGCTCAGCCATGGCTTATGCCACCAGTACCCAGTATGGTGGATTATGACTCCACTCTCTTCTGGTCACCAAGCGCGTACTCCAGCAGCGAAAGCGTATACGCTGGGCTTATTCAGGTATTCATTTGTTTTTTAACTGTCTTCAAAACGGAGGATTCCCAATCCGACTATTTTTTTTATGTTTGACACTCGAGAAATTTGGAGTGGGTGAACCGATTTTGATGTTTATTTTTTTATTTGAATGCTGGTGCTTTCCATTTGGTGCAATTTGGTCCAGATCTAACAATGGCATCCATGAGAAAACTATACAAGTCTGAAGTCAGTTTTATACACTTTGCGTTTGTAATTTTGTGTCGAATTAATGAATAGATGAATGGGAAATTGATAAGACTATTGCAACTCAAAGCAGAAATTTGGGCTTAAAATTCCTAAAAGGGGCTAAGAGTAGACCAAAAAAATCGCCTCAAAATCTTTTCAGCTGTTTTCGTGATAATATTTCCAATTTCAACAAACGTCGAAGTACATACATTATAATTCCACCAATTACCAGAACACCACAATGGTGTCCGTGCACGTGTTAAAATAGACATTTCCCCTAAAAACTTCCTCGCAAAGTTCAACAGAGAGCTCCACTATGATTAAGAACACTCTCACGTGCGGTACAACAAAAAGTAACAACTAAATATATCGGAGACGGTCCGATAGAGGTCGGGTGCGGATAACAAAAAGTAGGGTCCGATGCCTCGAACCTACAGGGGTCCAAACACCCGAGCAGATATGATAATCCCAAGTATGTAAAATAGTGAAATTTAAGGTCTCTCCATGTGAAGAATTGGGCCCGTTCCGTGCGCAAATTATTCTAATGCGGCCCTTTTATTCGAAGCACACTTTATACGGGTCGAAGAGTTGCTCCGCTACTCATTTGTATTTCAATAAAACTCTAGCCCTATCTAAACAAAACTATGAAACTATCATTGTATAATACATATCAAAAGTATCATCAAAACCGTAATAGGATGTTATTCCAAATCAGTTCGAATATTTCCAAACCGGCCATCTATCAATGAATCAATTAAATACATTGAACATTAACCGAAGTTTAGCTTTCGGGGATGAATATTGATTTTTAGCCGACTTCAAAAAATAAGGATGTTCTCAATTCGACCGTATTTTTTTATGTTTGTTATCTTAGAACTTTCGACTGGGTGAACTGATGATTTTTTTATGTACTTTTCGTGTGACTCCTTTTAAATTTGACCAAGATCTGACAAGTAGTTTTTGAGATATTCTTAATATGTGGATTTCGATTTCGACTGCATTGATGATGTTCTCATTGGGATTGAAGTCGTTTAAATCCGTTTTTTAAAGGAATTATTACACGGAAAAATCACGATATCCACTTTCCTCACAAATGACAGGGCATCGTTTTGTTTACGGCGGTTCCACGCGGTATCTACGCGACAGATTCCGGTGCTTGCAACACTAATATATCGTCTCGCCTGTCCGATTTGCATGGCATGGAAAAGTTCACAATCAAATTCACTTCATCAGCGTGTGGGGAGCATAATTCTTCGTTCCATCTGGCGTCTTCCTGTATCTACCCTCCGTACCTCTTTTTGTCCATCCAGCCGGCGGCGCTATTCGCGATACATAAATTTCCAGGATCGGTCATCCCTTAAAAACAAGTTTAGCTCTTTATCCTAGGGTGAGTAAGTTAAAGAATGGATCGGCCGTGCGTTACCCTCTCGTTACGTATTCAAATTATTCGCTATGGTGTTTTCGGGTCCATTTGTTGCGTTGTGTGCTTAAATTCTAAGGGTTCCCTATTCCCTGCTATTGATTTTCATTAATTAGTGTGTGACAATGGTCCGTGAGTTTTCAAGTAACTTTTACTGCATTGTTATCACTTAACAATGTACCAATATTCTGCAGAAATACAAATTCAATTCAATATTGTACGATGAATCTTAACTAAAGCAGGTTTTATCGACTAAATATATATTTTTTAAACACAAAATCACTATCAGTGTGCCGTACTACCTAGTATACTATATCTGTATGATATATAATATATCTATTAGTCGTTCTATACAGTAACTTGTATAATTTATTTATTTGATTAATTAATTGTATAAAAAACGTATTATTTATCGAAAAAAAACTTTTCTATTCTATTGATAAACTCTTTATTAAAACACCACAACACAAATAGTTAACAAGTGAACCAAATTAATCAAAGGGTGGCCTTATCACTCAGAGCGATCTCTTCCAGACAAGCTTGACCTCTCAGTATCTAGCTACACCTTCGGAGAAGTTAGTGGTATGCCTAATTAATCTCGCCATCGCCTGCCAGACCGGCCTAGACAGGTCGCCCCTGGAGTTAGACGACTTACGACACTCGCGTGATTCCCGCTGGGTAATTAAATAATGAGAGTTAAATCCGTCCCTTTGTTGTGGATGTGTAAATATTTGAAACGGTAAGACAGTACCTAGATATAAAAATTGAATTTAACATACCTTGACATGAAAAACCGTAATAATCATTTCTAACGTGTATCTCGTTCAAAAAATCCCACAGTTTCCTTCTTTTGTTTCAAAATAAATACATGTATGTATCTTATTAATTCAATACAGTTTGTTTTTAAAAGAACGGCTGAATAAACAGCGAACAATTCGATGGTTTCATAAGATAAGTTCTAACAACTGCTCCTGTTTACATGTCATATTACGAAGGTCGGAACTGACCATCTTAATATCTCATCTTGTAATATAACATTATAATATACCTAATAGCACAAAAGACTTAAGGGACTATATGCAGATAGCTAACAAGAACCTTACGACAAAACAAATAACTAAAAAAAAAAGAAATAGACGCGAGTTGAACACTTTTTGGGTAACAACCCAAAAAGTGTTCAACGCGCCCAAAGAAGTTTTCACCTCAATGAGCATATGCAATTTATAAACCTTGCATATTTAAATATAAATTTAATGTTTTCTTTCTTATCTGCAGTGCGGTTCCCATCACAATGTATCTTGCCTACACTGTCCTGCCTCGCCTAATCTACATCCTCTACTATTCACGGCAAAAACTTTGCAACACGTGTAAGAGCATAGCAAGCACACCAAGCTTGCAAGATAAAGCGTGGTCATGCATGCGCCGCACGTCTACTCTTTACAAATTCAGCTCTGATGTGAAGGCATTCATACACGGATAAGTTTCGCCGGCGGGCGACCGCCTGAATGCGGTGATAACTCGCTTCCTCTTGACATTGTGTCGACACTCTGATGTATGCTTTAATACGTAAGATTTAACTAAAGACGAACAGTCTACTGGCCCGATAGCTCAGTTGGTAATAACCCTGCCTTCTGAACGGTGGGTTGTGGGTTCGATTCTCACCCAGGACAAACATTTGTGTGATGAACATAGGTGTTTGTTCTGTGTCTGGGTGTTATATGGTATTATATGTATGTATTTACAAACAAAAAGTATTTAAGTATTGTATCAGTTATCTGGTTCCCATAATACAAGCTTTGCTTAGTTTGGGGCTAGATGTCTCGATTTACTAGGTGGTAGGACTTTACTGCAAAGTTCGTCTAGGTAGGTACCACCGCTTTGCCAGTTATTCTGCCGCCAAGCAGTGGTGCGCAAGCACTGTTGTGTTCCGGTTTGAAGGGCACTGTAGCTAGTGAAATTACTGGGCAAATGAGACTTTATGATCCGATCTCACAGTTTAGTAATCTTATTACTAGATTGTGCTGATGTCTCTGGATGACGTGCGCAGTGCAGTGTCACGAGAACCTCTATACTTTAGAGTTCCGAGTGACACTGCAGCTGATATGGGCAGCCGTGTCGTTTAACATCAGGCGAACGGCTAGATCGCCACGTCATTCAGTAAAAAAAAAAAAAAAAAATGTCGTGTGAGATGTCCACACATATTGTTATTATTATTATTGTTATTATTATAGTCAATTTTCAAATTAGCATTAGAATTCAACGGGGTAATACTGCCAGGGGGTTTTGGCGAGAAAAAGAAAAAGATCGCGTCACCGTATTGTATTATTTTCCAAAACTTATGTTGTTTTCAGTCTTAGTGCATAAAATTAGTGGCATTTTATTCGTTACGTGCTGGACTACAGGCATGAGCGTAGAGAAAGTGGTATAATGATGGTGAAACGTATCTTTTCGTGTTGTTTCCAAAACTTCATAGAAGCTTCTGGTAAAGTTGCCACCACTTCACTAGGAGTATGACTTGACTAGACTAGACTATGACCTGACTTGATGACTTGAACTGCGACTTGACTTGACTTAACATATATACATATATATAAATTAACTCGAGATGTCAAGTAATTGACACTGGCTAAATATACAAAAGTATGAAGCCAAACCAAAAAAGAGAACTGCCAGCGTGTTGGGTACGCTACCTACTGTTAGTGGGCTGGAGCATTTGGACTGTCTGTTGGTTATCGCGGTAAGTGTATAGTCTAATTGTTTTTTTTTTGTCGTAGGTAATGTTTAGTGGTAGTTATTATCATTATAGTAATTAGTTGAAATTTTCAAATGCGTGTCATGTTTCACGTACATAAAATGCAGTTCAGTTGGCGTCTATAATTCACCATCAATATTATATTGGACTTAAAACATTTCCTATTCCACTCCATTGGACCATGACGCATCTGACATTTATCTACAATACTTGGAAACTCATAATCATGACAAAAGTCTCGTAGTCGCGGACATATGTCGCCGGTGGCATTAGCGGAATAAAAAGCATCGAATGCGGAACGGTAGAGCGGAAACCCGGGAAGTTTCGGCAACGTTCGATGGTCGAACAAAACGTATGGTTTGGGGGACCCAGCGAAGCATGCAACGGTGATTCATGCAGTTATTCAATAATCCAAGACTCTGTCGTGTCTCGAGTTACGGCACCGTGAAATACTGTATACGATTTCTTTTATACAAAGTTGTGTTCATAAAACCATTTCAACTCTTTTACTACTACCTTATGCCTAAATCTAATCTGGACGCTTTAATGTTTACAATTTATGACAGCCTGTGGTGTGGTGTTTGAGCAGGTCGGCTCATAACCCGGAGGCAGCGGGTTCGATTCCCACAGCAGACCAAGTATTTGTGCACAGAATAAAAAAGCGTAAATACTTGTTCTGAGTCTGAGTGTTACCATGTGGGACCATGGTCCTCGTTTCCTCGTTTGGTTCCTGGATCCCTAGTTAGGGTCCAGGATCTATTTATGTGATGGTTGGGCGTTATTATTATTATTAATGGTGAACACAATGCTTAAATATTTTAATCATGTATAAAGAGTAAAGAGAAATGTTGCAATGAATGTTTCTGAATGAGATTTTACTTCATATAAAAAATAAAATTTTATCTGTATTTAAAACATGGACACGTTCTCATAAATATATATCAATAATTGAATTATTTATTTGAAATGAAAGTCTTCGTAATTTGTTCTAACTATATTAAAGATCTAAGCAAGAAATAAATATACACATTTTTGAATTTTTGTATTTTTGTCTATATATCCGTACTTATATATCTTTACGACGAAACATAACCGAAACCTGGGTTAAGCGATAATTGTATACCATTTCAACACAAAACATTAAAATTACGTTAATAGAAACAGAACATTGTATAGTAACCAACAATAAGTAGCTTTATTTACAAAAATATTATGAAATATAATTTCTTACAAAGATGTACGAGTTCTTTACCAACTTTACGGCTCTAAAACATAGCGTAATTTCTGGCAACATCAAATATTGCCAACTGAGTTTTTTCTTATTTCTGTTTGCGTAAGGCTGCACACGTGCTATGGACACGGGTCCGATCGAGGCGGCCCCTAGTGTCGAGACGCACAAATCATGTGACATACTGCGCCGTGCGTTGCGGACCTTGCGTCACACTCATACGCAAGAAACTACAATTCTGGGAATGTGTTCAGTACAACTACTACAAAGAAAACAATAGTGTTCGTGTTTACCACGTTTCAACAAATTAAAAGCCCGCCACTGCTGACACTGACAAGATGTAATAATAATACCATGCCAGATAAAACTCATCCAATACACACGCTCCAGCCGCAAGGATTCTAGCCCGTCCGACCAATATTTAATAGTAATTATGTAGGTATATGATAAGTATGACACGTTTTGAAAGATCCAATATGTCCGAAACCTGGTCGGAGTAATTACAACTTTTTAATTGACGTGAGTTTAGCCGTTATTTATCTTTCAAAACGTGTCATACTTATCATATACCTACATAATTACTATTAAATATTGGTCGGACGGGCTAAAATCCTTGCGGCTGGAGCGTATGTATGCTCGTATTGGACGAGTTTTATCTGGCATGGTATTATTATTACATCTTGTCAGTGTCAGCAGTGGCGGGCTTTTAATTTGTTGAAACGTGGTAAACACGAAAACTATTGTTTTCTTTGTAGTGTTAACTTTTCCAGTAAACAAACAGATAAAGTAAGATAGGTCAGCGGCGATGAATCAAGAGTCTCATGGCAATAATTATTCGCTATCGTTACCGCATAACAACTTGCACCTCCCGTGGCAGTGATGCCCTCTAATTTGTCAACCAATACTGCAGCCCCCAATTTTACAACGCTATAAAATACTGAAATAAAAATTTGCTCAGGAACAGCCAATAAAATAAAACGCTAACCGTTTTTACGGCGCCGACAGTATAATGAAATAATCGTAACGGCAGTCGACGTCACGTTGAATTGCCCCATAAATCTTCTTCGGGTCATATTGTCCGCAGTCCTTGGCAACACTTTAATATCGAGAAATATCATCTCGGTAATCGAACGAGCACTACTGCCCGCGTATAAATCACGCCGCTCCGCTCTCGGCACTCGTTTATTTTTTTAGACTTTCCATTTCCAAATAAAGTCCCCGAGCAACGGGCCAGTGCTTCCTCCTTCCGGGGCGGTTTTCATATGATTTGTCGGCTGTCGGCCATTTCCCTTAATATTGTCGATATTTCAAATATTAATTGTTATAAATCAGGGAAAGTTTCCCACTTTTTATAGCCGCTCTCGAGATTGGTTTTTTATCACAAAAAAATTAGCCATATTACGCATCGAGTCTCACCCATTTCGTTCCGTTGTTTGTTGTGGGAATTCAATTGTCATAGAGTCATACTTCCTAGGGGAAACGTGTTAAATTATGTAGGTATACTTAACGCGTCAATCTACGCACTACTTTGAAAAAGTTACGCCCATAAAACATTAACAAGCACTCAAGAAAATTCCCGGGCGATGGTCCGTTCGTTAAGTAGTGTCAGCCGGTAGTTTTTCCCACCTCGTCGTGCGTCCACTCGAGGACGGAGGGTTGCTGTCAACGCGATTGGCGGCCGATATCTCCCGAGAGTGTCGCCCTAGCCATCGGCGGCATTCAGCGCGGAGATCATTGCAAAGCCCTCAATTAATGACAAACAATGTCGCAACCGTCGTGCGCCCAATTTTCAGTTGTCGCTCTCGTTTTGCTTAGTGACAGTTGGCACGGGTCGACCAACTCACGCAAAGCTGTCTATCTTATTCCCAATGCCACAGCCTGTAGAATTAACTTTTGTAACGAAGGACCTTGTATCAGAGGAATATTTTTAATTTTCCTTTATTATAAAAATAGGTTGCCATAATTTTTTCACTATTGATGGTTGAAAAATTGATGTCTGCGTAAGTTTTCAAAGAATCCCGTCAAACTCTTTTGTTAAAATAAATAAATGCATAACAGTCACGTTTTCTAGCACGTTAGAGGAAATAAAATAGGTCGTCACAGTTATGAAACGATCTAATGTTTACAATAGTATCCACCAACAAGCCATCAAAATCTCACAAACACTAGAATTATTCAGAATGCCGTAATTCCCACTGCAAAACACGTCATGGTAAAGTGTTGTCCAGTATTTTCATGAGGCTGAGATCTGAGAGTTGGCGCTCTCTCGCTCGACGCTCGCTATCGATCCAGGGGTGGGAGAGGGACGCGGGGGCTGAAATTTGGGAAAACTTTGAAAGTTTTGCGTCTAATTCAGGCGCACGCACACAGCTACATATCCAGCACAACTCTCGCACACAGCGGCCAGTGTTGCCACGTAATTTTGTTTTGCGCCTGTTGTTTTCGAAATGTCACGTGTCCTCGACCTACGTGACTGGACCGATCTTTGTAAAGGGTTCGCCAGCAATCGAGTGGGAAATAATTGCTGATACAATTAAGCATAGAGTAAACACAACATGGTTTCGATTAGCAGTGACTAGTGATACAGTGACTATCCTTGTATCCACTACCAATTGAGGCCAAAAACAAAGAGACGTATAGAAATATTTTTTAAGTGATTTAAAAAAAGGAGGATGTTCTCAATCTTTTTTTGTTTGTTATCTCAGAACTGTCGACTGGGTGAACAGATTTTGATGATTCTTTTTTCATTTGAAAGCTTGTGCGTTTCGTGTGATCCCATTAAAAAATTGTCAAGATGTGACAAGTGGTTTTTGAGTCGAGTTTTTGAGTTGGTAGTCTTTAATAATGTGATTTTTTAGATTTTGATTTCGACTACATTGACGATGTTCTCATTCAAATTGAAGTCAGATAAAACCCTTTTTTAAAGGACTTATATTAAACTTTCCAGTTATTACACAAAGCAAACCAGAAAACAAGTTTATTGGCATTTGGCAGACAATTTGTCATCACTTAAAAGCGACGATTCCTTTGACAAGCCAATCCCCGCCTCAAAAATTAACACACACCACACGCAACAGTAGATCAAAGCGAATATAGAGAATGATTAGCCATTGTAACGAGAGTGCTCCGAAAGAAAACAATTAAGAAGATGAGCCGAGGGTGACCAGCCGTGGTGACGCCGTAGGACAATAGCACCGGAGACAGCCACTTCCTGGGCCGAGATCAAACGAGGCTCTATTTCAATGAATAAGCACACTGTATTTTTGTGTAAAACTAAATAAATCTGTACAATTCAGCTAACTTTTGACCACATTTCTTCAATTCTTACTGACAATGTGGCTGAAAGTGGAGCCACGCTGCTCCTGGATAAATTTTCAATTCAATTTTTAATTATCGTTGTTTCTCATCAATCTATATCTATCTATCTCTAAAATATCTATAAAATTCAAAGTCCTGACTGACTTATTTATATAGCAACGCACAGCCTAAACCGCTGGTCCTAGAGACTTGAAATTTGGAGTGTGTGTTTTTTGTTAAGTGTAGGTATCTCCTAAGAAAGGGTTTTTTGAAATTTAATCCCTAAGAGGGTGAAATGAGTGGTAGAATTATCTATGAAAAATTTTCTTAATTAATCTCTATAATAGGATTTAGTTATAACGACAAGCAGCTTCATTTTCTTCATAAAACCTCAAGTAAGTTATAATCGGAGTTAAGCCAAAATGTAATATAATACGATGCTATTTTGTAACCTGCATGCTTTTCTTACTTACTTACTTACTTTGGCTTACTTCCTAACATCAATACTAAGGCGTAACATCTGTGGCTTTGAAAGGGTCTGTAGTGTGGTGGTTGAACCGGCAGGCTCATAACCCGGAGGCGGTGGGTTTGATTCCCGCGACAGGACATGTATTTGTGCACAAAAAAAAGCGCAAATACTTGTTCTGAGGCTGGGTGTTGTGGGACCATGGTGCTCGTAGTACCTGGGTCCCTAGACACGGAATCCTAGTTAGGGTCCATAATTTATGTATGTGATCGTTGGGCGTAATTATTATTATTATTATAACCGTAGACCTATGTAGATAGGGTGAATTCTATGGGCATAGCATCATTTTATTTCAAAACTTGACCCAGTTTGAATCATGATCGGGATTCGAACTCGCGGCCATCGACTAAGCAAGAAATATTGCTGCCTCCTATACGTCATAAATTCATTCTAATATTTCTGCAATCTAAAAAAATCTGCTCCGGATTTATGGACGGCATAATTTTAAAACGTCCTTTGTCGTCCACCCGCTTTCGGTAAACAGCCTGTTTGTTCAGCAAATAAAGGAATTCCATTCAAAGCGAAGCGTTTTCCGGAACAAAAAAACGGCCGCAAAATAAAAACAAAGCGCAATTAGCGTGATTTAACGGCCATTTAATTAGACTATAATTAATGTGATATTTCTCAAGTTGTCGGTTTTTTTTTGTTCGCGTCGCTTTTGTATGATTTCTAAACCGCTTTGTCTTTGAAAGATTTATTTTTAGAAAATTTGCTTCATGCTTGTTAACTGCGATTAACATTTTTTTTTAAATTATTATAGAAACTATTGAGCTTTATTTTTGTAATAATTATCTTTTTTTTGTATAAATGAATTGATATTCTAATTCATTTTGATTGTAATTTATCAACAAATTAGGTAATATAGATTAGTGTTCTTCATAATACTTGTATATTTAATTATGATTTATGTTACTTTTAGATTATTGCTCCATGAACTTATTACAAGCTTTACTTACTGTGAAATTAGTAGTTATTATTAATCTTCACTAATGTAATGAGGAAATTCCTTGATTATTTTATTTAAAGTATTTTTGTAGCTTTCACAGGACCTTCACAGACATTTCAAAATCAAAAAGAGGTTTATAGGTCAAAATGTACCTATTTCGGAAACGAGGTTGGGTTACATCGTCTGGCGGCCTCATTACTCTAGATCCAAATATAAAAACCATGCAATTAAAAATAGAAACTAAAATAAAATGTATCTGGGAGTTTTGGCGGGAAAACGAAAAAGATCGCGTCGCCGTATTGTATTATTTTCCAAAACTTGTGTTATTTTCAGTGTTAGTGTGTAAAATTGGTGGCATTTTATTCGTTAAGTGCTGAATTACAGGCATGAGTGTGGGAAAGTGGTATAATGATAGTGAAACGATTCTTTTCGTGTTGTTTCCAAAACTCCATTGAAGCTTCTGGTAAAGTTGCCACCACTTTACTAGGAGTATGACTTGACTAGACTAGACTATGACTTAACTTGGACTTGGACTGTGACTTGACTTGACTTGACACTTTATATGATATTAATTTGAGATATTAATTAACTTGAGATATTATCAATTACTTGACACTGGCTAAATACACAAAAGTGTGGAGACAAAACCAAACAAAAAAAAATGTATCTGGGGGTTTTGGCGGGAAATTAAGTTTGAATAGATGGTTTCTTTCTGATAACACATTTATATTACTTTATTTCAATTTCCTAACTTTTTATTCAAAAATTATTAATGATAATAACATGTTCTTACATTAGTAAGCACTAAACAATCTAGTGGGGTAGTATTACTTACTATTATTTTGTAAATGTTTTTGCTTAATAAATTAAAATTAAAAATAAAGTAAAAATATATTGTTCTAGTAATTGTATCTACATAATATACAAAAAAGTAATACACTCAAATACCTAGTTCTGAAGGGGTTGGAAACCTGTCTGGCAGCATAATTACCAGGCAGGCATTAAAGATAAAACGCGGTGTTAAATTGAAATGTGCCGGTAGCTATCATGTCTGACAGAGTTTTATCGTATCGTTATGGTAGATTTTATGATGGTAGGTTGTATATTTTTTGATGAATATTGTTGGATCTACAATGTTATTAATAATAATAAAATATTATAATAATATGTGTGGACATTTCACACAGCGCCATCTAGTCCCAAACTAAGCAAAGCTTGTATTATGGGAAGTAGATATATACAATACTTATATACTTTTTATTTGTAAATACATACATGGTACAACAATACAATATAATTACCCAAACACAGAACAAACATCGATGTACATCACAGAAATGTTTTTCCTGACTGGGAATCGAACTCACAACCCACAGTTAAGAAGGCAGGGATACTACAAACTGAGCTACCGGGCCAGTCAATGTTTTTCTTAAAGAAATGTTTTTATGTGCGTGATTGACTAGATTATACTTCATATGTGCTTAATACTTATTTTTACGAATGAGACTCCATCAAATTTGATGGTAAAAGACAATGTAAGCAGATGAAGTTTTTAATAAAATCTTTAATATTATTAGGGATTCGTACCATCGCTCCAAGTAAATAGTTGGAGCGATGGTATGTAAATATACTATAAAGTATATATAAGGTGGTATGTAAATATACTACAAAGCATTGTGTATTAGTTTATCATAAGCGTCTGTAGCACGCTGGCCAGTTCTTCCTTCGCCTTAAAAACTTGGGGTCTTTCAACTCCAATCTGACTCTGATATAGAAAATCTCACTTTACACATATAAATCTAAGGCAACCCACGAGCAGTTTGTGTTAATATGACGTGGATTTAGGGTGAGTTTAAAAGAGAGGTACCTAACAAATAAAGCTGTTAGCAAATCGGCAGGCAGGTCACGGCGCGGGATCAAGTGCGCTCGATGGAGGGTATACAGGAGATTGTAGGTGGCAGGATAATATCGATGGTTGTGGTTAAGAAAATGTTAAAAAGTTCTGTTTTGCTGTGGCTTAATTTTTTATCATTGGTTTATGTGGATCTTTCTATTAAGTTCAATTTTTAGTTGGATTTTGCTACTTTTTGTTCAAACAGCTATAAATAACAAAGGCATCATCAAAACAAATGAGTTCTTAACCTCTCTGTTACAACGCTTTGGCACATCTTAATTTATTTATACAACTCAATTATTTGAAATGGACTCTCTTTGAAAAGAAATAGATTTCAATTTACAACAAAATTGTCCTTAATGAATAATCAAAAATGACCCAATGTAACCACAAATACTAGAAAGAAACGGTGAAAAATTATAAAAAGTAACATAATACATTAAAGTACTAATCGATTTGCCTAAAAAGTAACTTAAAAACGTATAATACCTAACATGCACCATGGCTAAACACACCTAAAATATTTCTTTCTTAATCGCCACACCCTCTCTTTTATGGAAGTAAATAAAAATTGCAAAACTGAGTACACTTATAGGGTTTCTTTCTCCATTTCACAATAATAAAATTATACGTCAGAATGAGTTTATGTACATACCTTAAGCACGTGGTGTTGAAATCAGTATTATACACGTGACTGGCTGTTGGTAAACCGTCAAAACCCTACAAAAGCCAAGTTGGCATGTGGAAACAAAAATATTTCATTTTGATTGAGTAAGTACGTTTTACATAACAATTGCGTTGTGCAATTTTTTTCTCACTAAAATAAACTTGTCACAACAATAACGATCATGGTAAAACAAAAATAAAATGTTTCGTAATATAGAGCTTTTCAAATCTTTGAATTGAAATAACATAATAATATTTGTTTGCCCAATTACATCTTAAGATTATTATTTGGACGTTACATGTTTTCAGGTTACGGTAAATGGTTTTAGGTTGTTTTCTCCTACTCCGATCAAACCAAAACGTATCTTAAATTAATATATTCCCGACTGTTAGTCACGAATAGTATGTAGTAGGTACGTGAACTAACCTCCTAAGGAAGAACATCGGATATGCTCGAAACCTGGTCGAGAAATCGACATACTATTCTTGAGTAACAGTCGGGAATATATTAATTTAAAATGATTAACACTCATGAGAATTTTAATACCAAAACGTATCTATTGACTTGGGCTAAATACACACAATTAATTATGATTAATATATTATTTATCTTGCAGCGTAATTAAGCGGCATAGATTTGTCATCATCGCTGACTTAGATTGGTTATACTTTATTACAATAATATTATAACATCTCAATCTTTGAAATGTTTGATTTACTTGATAACAACTAAAACTCAATATAATAATAATAACGGCCAACGAAAAGACGCTGGACTGTAACTAGGGTTCCCTGTATCAGGGACTACGAGGCACAATACCCAGACAGAGAACAAGTGTTTGTGCTTTTTTTCTCAGCACAAACACTTGTCTTGCCGCGGGAATCGAACCCTACTCGCTCAACCACCTCACAGAGGCAATATAACTCACAAGTTTCAGTCCTGGACCCCGTATATCTCGCTCGACATCATTCGAATTGAATTCTTCTCGTGTGCATCCACTCACCTCACAGTAAACCGAAGCGAAGTAATAAGAAAGGTAGGAGTGCCCCATTGAATGATAACTCCCTGGCCTTTGTCTCGCGAGTCCGTCTTGAGGAATCGAATTAAAAGGCTTATTGTGTCGACGTGACAGCCGTCCCCTCGCAAGACGGGAGAGAGAGTTTTTGTTTCAACCAAACTAAAATATTACCGACCATTCACTAGCTCCCCCGTTCCCAGCTAGGGAGGATTTGCTACTTGAATTTGTACTCAATTTTTAACAGGGTCCCTTAATTAAGAGAGGCGCTTTATTGGCAAGAATAGTCTTAATGCGTTAATTGTCGAAATGCAATCTTGGGAGGGACTGTTAATCATTCGATTGCGTCATATTTTAATTTTGAAATGTTTACGGATTGCGTCTGATAAGGGTGCTAGACTGTTGATGAATTTTTCAAACGAAATTAATATTATCGAGCCAAATTCACAGGACTTTTTTTGTTTTGTTTCAGGCATCCTTACGGCATCGAGTTCCTTCAACATCATCAGACCAAGGTAATTCTTTAAAATAGCTTATAACTTAGTAAACAACTGCTATAAGGGAAATATCGTTAGAGATATCGTTCACCTCAAGAAGTCATTTAGACTAGTTCAAGTTGAAACTATATTTATGAATCTATATAATACACGACTAGAACCATCCACATTTTTAAATACATGCAGGATTTTTATTGGCAGTTTTTTATCAATATGAAAAAGCCAAAATTTCATCGCAGCCTTATCATAGCCACGTCTCCCTTACAACATGTCTTAATTATTCATTACATCCCACGACGTCTTACCGCATAGACGTCTACTAACAACCGTCCGTAAAAATGTAGTATAGGAAAACGAACACGCACATTAATGAGGGCCGTGCAATATTTATACACAAGCGACCCTAATTGCAGGGGTGGAGAGTGGAAAAAATGGGCAATTTCACGTAATATAATATGTATATTTAAGGTATACGAAAGCCAGCGGTGAATTTTGTCGCGTCTGTACTTAGTAGAGACCACTTCAAGCGTCTTTTCTGTGGTTGTTCTCTGGCGGTGGGAATAAAAGTAGCTTTGGTTCTGAGCAAAAGTTGTTTAAAACCTTTTTGGTGTACTAAGTTTTGGGTCCACAGTTTTCATTATTATATCCATTCTTTATATGCAGTCCTTAATACAAAACTATTATAGCACTAATAATATTTATATTTCAATATATATAACTCAAAGGTGACTGACCGATTGACTGACTGATATAGTAATCTATCAACGCACAGCCCAAACCATCAGGCTGAATTTTTGCATGCAGGTAGATGTTGTGACGTAGGCATAAGACATAGGCTAAGAAAGGATTTTTCGAAATTTCACCCTTAAGAGGGTGAAATAGGTGTTTGAATTATTTTCCCATAGGCCACGCCGCAGGCGAAGCTGCGGGCAGAAGCTCGTGTATTATAATTTTATAGAATAGAATAGAATAAAAAAATATTTTATTGCTAGGTGAGAATAGTATCGAAGGTGGTGTCATATACAACACTCTTGTGTAATATTATACTACTTTGCGATAATAAAAACTCATGCATCTTGGCGGACGAGTATATATAATTTTGATTCAAAACATTTTTTTTTATGTTTTACATGATAGTTTTTCCTAATAGCATTATCTACCAGTCCTCCAGTTCATATAACATAAATCATGTTAAGTCTACTTATATACGAATTCTCATTTTAATTTAATAAATACCAATACCTATTTATATTGAGTTTAAAGTAGAGCTACTTTTCTGGCGTATCTCGCAATAAGTAGCCGGGATTTTTATTTTTTCAATATGTTTAGGTGCTCGCTCCCCTCGCCGCCACAATTTCCTCTTGACGGAAACCCTCAATCTAATGATACGGCTGTGTTAAAAAACACAAGGAAATTTAATAACGTCAAGAGCCCAAACCCACGAGAGAAAACAAAGAAAATTTAATTTCGCCGATTCCCACATGCTCGATATCGCTTGAAGTTTACGCCCTTGTAATCTCTACGTGCAAATTAAAAAGTCCCCCGCAACATAAAGATTTATTTTATTATAATAGCCAAGATTTTCCATTCGAAAGGAAAAACCAACACGGTAATCTGCATATCACGTTACGGGGACGTTTGCCCTACAGTAATTATACGGGACAAAGGTTAACACATTTCAAAGGTAAGCAAATTAGTTCCGCACTTAATGATCCGACAAAGCGCGTAAATCTTTTTGAAACGTGCGCCCATGTTTCCTTTTCCGTAGGGTAAGTAAACAGTACGTTAAAAAAATATTTGCATAATCTGGTGGCACGTATGCAAATGATGCGGGACGGGCCCGTGGAAAGGCTGTGAAAATTGTATGAAATTGTTACGGTGACACGTAGGCTTTGCGGCAATTTGTCAGCTGAGCTATAATTATTTGGAGCCTGCTGTGGTGTGAATAGCTAACGCTATGTGGGCAGGATTGACGTGCCTTGTCAGTTGTGTAGGGAAATTAACTTTTTTGATGTAACAATAGGGGATTTATGAACATCCATTGTTTTAATTATACCTATTTTGTTGCTATAACAAAAACAATAAATATTTTTTTATGTATGTTAAAATTTATAAATTTTTTTTTATTATAAGATTTTTTTCCACCCAGTTTTAATGAAAAACTATATTTATTTTTATATTTTCCATGTATGTTTTGCAATTTTCATATATTCATCAATAGAGTAGTTGGTAACATCTGGTTTACCAGTACAGTTTTGTATCAGCCGTTAACAGATTACTAAAATTACTTATTTCCGAATTTGTTTTACTAAAGCTATAATATTCTTGAAAATAACGACCGCCTACGGCTTTTGTGCAAAAACAACTTCCGTGCATCTATCCCATAAAATACCATTTATAAAAACACAACATTTTTCGAAAGCCTAAACCACCTTTTGGCTCTTTCCCACGGTTTTCAATAAAAACAGACTGTGCAAATCGGTGGGCCGGTCGAATTAAGCCGTGGCATCAGCCGGGCCGGTTGAAAAATGTTATTCGCCACCTGTGGCTCGTACGTGTAATCGTATGCGTTTATCTCTGCGGGACCGCATGCAGCCATCGGCACTAAACGACAAAGATATAGAAATGGTGGAACACTACAGACAGTACTTTAAAATTTAATTTTGTAACCTTTTTTATCATTATTTTTTTTGTCATTATTGACTATGTCACTCCCGTAATTCTGACAACGTGTTATTAAAAGAATATTAATCGTTCACTCTCTGCATATGGATTAGATATTCCACCAGTATCCCGGCTTCCTCAGAAGCTGGCGAAGCCAAGACACTGTTGCAACCATCTACTTCGTTTCCATTGTGTAGGACATCTCCGCGTTGGGCTTCGTTCCGCACACATTCCGTCAACACGTAATGTACTCGTACTTCGTACGTAATTTTCTAACCTAGAGCGTTAAAAATATTGTTATTAATAATAATAATAACAACGCTTGGGCACATACATAGATCTTAAACCCTAACTAGGATTCCCTGTGTCTAGGGACCCAGGAACTAAGAGGACAATGGTCCTACAACACCCAGACCCAGAACAAGTATTTGCGCTTTTTTTCTGTGCAGAAATACTAGTCCTGCCGCGGGAATCAAACCTGCCGCCTGCGGGTTATGAGAAAACCTGCTCAACCACCACACCACAGGGGCTGTCAATTATTTATAATTATTGATAACGTCTAAAGAAGTTCTAGATGGAGATAACATTAAACCGCTAAAAGAATAACCAGTGGGGATGAAAGTTTCTCAAGTAGTGACTGCGAAACGAAAAACGCTTCGTAGACTAACCACTTCTTAGGTGGAGAGCCGATGGATGCAAGAAGCAAGCTGATTAAAGGGGGGTTCTAGATTTTTTTAAAATGATATTTCATGAGGGCTAGTTCTTTAGTTCACCACATTATTGAATGCTATCCTCTGGTCTTGAGAATGCTTGCTAGTATTGAAGTTTGTGATCGCATCCAGCAAATCCAATACATCGGCGCTCCCACATACCGAACCGTGTTTCGATCCATTCAATTCCACACCAATAGCTTGAATTTATGCGGCGGCCGGCGCCGGGCAATTATCATCCTCGCAGTGACTGCTCGCTGTCCACTCACCGGTGCCCACGTCCCGGGGGCTCGAATGGCACGATACATCCCGCACCCAACCAATTAACACGCCTATCGTGCCCGCCCGATTGACCAAACGATTTATCGACACAACCCAACATTTTATTTCCTTTTTTCCAAATTTTCCCACGGTTATGAGGTCTTAATAGTGAACCGCGCTCCTTTATGAAGCCGAGCGGACACAATAACGATAAAGGTGAGCAGAAAATCCGGACAATAAACCTCGGCAAAAAAGCTGAGCGTTAGGCTAGTGCGGGGCAAATAGTTCGTGAAATTTCAAAGGGTCTCGTAGAGGGGCACGTTTGGTGGACGGGACACTTTACGACGGTCCTCTCAGTAAACCTGCCCATTATGTTGGGTTAAAGGATCGTGGTCCTCCAGTTATAAAGATGCCGAACGCTTGGCTAAGATTTGTTGCCGGTTTATGGATGTAGAAGGGTTGTCGGATGCAGCGGAGGGTATTATGATCATGTCGAGTCGAGAGGTCGTATCGTATCCAAAAGTCAACATTGCGAACACGAGGGCTTTTCGAGTATAGAAATATGAAGCTGATTTTTCATACTGAAAAATTTTTTCACATGCGTAGTTCATTCTGTTTTATTACAAAGTTGAAGAGTTCTTGCAATATAAAAGATCGATAATGAGGAACGAGAGAATTTAAGTGTTGACAGTAGATTTGTGTTTACAAATTAACATTTCAAAAGCGTTGCAATCTGACACCTTGGTTCTCAACGGTGCTCAAAAGGCGACACCATCAAAAGATGTAGATCAAGTTACTGGTTTTATCCCTGACTTTTATCTCAAAGCTGTAGCGACTATTTTAGTTTGCAATACGCTTAACTGAACGCAAAAGGCTGTAGGCGTGAAGGTGAGACATCTAAGGCTAATTGTACACGGCAATCGTGACCGTCCAGTGCAAACAGTTGGGTAAAGGCGTCTACAGGTGTTTGCCGTCAGCCCTCACGTAAACGGCTCAGTGGCAGCTCCTTTCGCAGTTCACGTCTAGTGCCGTCTGTGGTGAGAGCTGAGCTGTTTGTTTTCTCGTCTTGTCGGCCATGGGGGTTGATGTACCTTCGTTTTATTTCAGTGAATGTTTTAACACGTTTTACTTTTACATTTAGTAACCTAAAGAGTTTCTTTAGAGTAAGAATTCTGAATGTCATGACTTCACAACTTCAGAACTAACTAGAATAGCATTAAGCATTTACAAACGTTCTCGACTGCTCGATTGTTTTAGAAAAATTACTCACGTAATTTAATTGTTTTATTAGGCGTCCATATTTATGAAATTATTATCTTAATCTGAACTAGTATTTTAGTTTTTGAAATCGTTTAACCATAGACTTATGTCCACAAACGTTTGCGGTCGTAGGTGAGAGCTCAAAGGGCAGGTTCACACGGCAACCCGGTGTCAAAGGATTGACCGAGGCGCGGACGAGACCGCAAACAACCTAGTCGAGCGTTTTTGGTCAATCCTGAGGTTAATTTAGGCTTTACATCTATGAATTTTGAAAATAAGGACCGTAAAATTGTTGGAAAACTAAGAAGGATGTAAATAATAATATACTGCATGGCTATGTACTCATATATATGGATGGAACCTATTAATTAGCTGATATGTAGATTATTGTTTTATTAGAACCTATTAAGACGGAGTCCAAGCTCAATTTTTTGTGTTTGAGGAGGTCTTTGGTGAGCTTTCTTTCTTTCTTTTCCTTCTTTCTGAAATTAAAAATCGTAGATCATATTTGATCTCCAACTGGAGCGTCTGTGAGTGAGCTGTGGTAATTTTGTGGATTTTTTGTGTACTTTAAAGTCCCGAATTCAAGCTGTGCATTACATTTTCAAAATTTATAATAAATTAATGAATTATATACCTTCCATCGTATATAAAATAAACAGAGGTGGAGAAAATATAACAATAAGCACACAGCTCAAGCAAAAAGTCAAAAACCTAAGCAAAAGCTTAAGAACTTCGGAATATGCGGATCGAGGCGGAAATATGCAAGTACCCTCAAAGCGAGGCAAGGCGCGGTTTGAGCGGACCTCCCGCACTGCATATTACATGAGACAAACTTTTACCAATTCCTTCAATATTTCAGCTTGGGAATCCCCGACTCGCCAACTCGAAAATTGAATTTATTTAGGATATACTTCGATATACGGGTAATAACCGTTATATTACAGTTAAATGTGTGGCCTTGTGTGGCCATGTGATTCCGAGGCTGTGCGACTAGGACCACCACATCTCTTCCCGTGGGTGCCGTAAGGGAATATGATAAGTCCAAAGTGGCGTCCAAAGGGAGGAGCCTGTGTTCAGCAGTGAACATCATCAAGCTGCGGTTGTGTGACCTTAACTCCATAATTCTTTTCAAATTATTATGTTGTGTTATATGTACTTGGAAACTAATTTGAATGAGACTTTGTGACCTCATTTCACAGGCTAGAATTCATATTACTAGACTGTGATAACGTGTCACGCAAATTTTGTAATTTATAGGGCCTGTAAAGAAAGCATTCTAAATATAAATATGAGTGTGTCAAAACTTATGGCCTCAGGTCCAACCTGATTATAAGTATATTCTACCAGTGAAATAAAACTGCGCTTGATTGACAGCTACATATGATTTATTATGGAGTCAATTCTAGCACTGAGAATTTCTTAATTTATATATACCACTAACACATTTACCCTAAGTAGTGCACCACAAGCGAAACGGTTGCGCGATGCAAGATTTAGTCTACAAAAATATTGAGAAATATTTCAAAGATATTTCTCGCCACCTAGCGAGATGACCGCGCATTAACATGATGTTAAATGAAACTAGCAACAATTTGGACAGTGTGGATATTTCACACAGCGCTATCTAGCCTCAAACTAAGCAAAGCTTTTACTATGGGAACCAGATAACTGATAGAATATTTAGATACTTTTTATTTGTACATACATACATAGAATACGACATAACATCCAGACACAAAACAAACATCGACGATCATCACCCAAATGTTGTGGGTGGGAATCGAACGCACAACTTCAAAAAGCAGGGTTACTACAAACTGAGCTATCGGGCCAACCAACCATAGTAGATGCAACTGTTATGTAACATTTAACACTAGGCGAACAACTACAGGTAATATCCTGTTACAAAAAACGTATACCTGCTAGGCGATCACGTAACTCGATTGCAACCATTAGAAACACAAATTTGTATGGATTTGACAGTTTGAATACGCAGTTTTTGTGCATAGTTAGTATGGAAATTTCTCCTGTTGCTTTGCAATCAAAATTTCGTGATCATTCCCATTATCAACCGTACATCTTGCAAGCTGTTATTACAATCATATTTTCTTGATATTTCCACCTCGACTCTTTATGATTTCTAACATTAATCAGCGCTACCTCAGCACAGCATCTTATAATTGCCTCCACACATCCCGCAAGACTCATACTACTTAAATATTCGTTAAGATTTCGTCTAGACAAAAGGAAAATATGGTATACGTCTAGAAATGAATGCGGCGAGCAAACGTGGACGGATGAGAACAGGGATGGTGAGCAAATATGAGAATGTATTAGTAAATGAAATTAACTCTTGTGAAAACTACTATTGGATATGGTTTTAATACCTCTGTATACTTTTAAGTGTTTGTAATATGGCTTATATTTTAATTTTTGGAGAAAAGAAAACAAATAGGAGCATTCATGCTCTGTTTAAAGATAGCCAGTATTCTGAAATTTTAAGAAATAAGGTTAGTAGCATCTCCTTAAGTTTCGCCTGATTCACCTTTAAACAATACTCAAATCTCTGCGTCCTACTTTCACATTATTCTTTTTTCTATGTTAAGGAATGACTTGACGAGCTAGTCGTTCGCCTGATGTTAAGTGACATGGCTGCCCATATGAGTTGCAGTGTCACTCGGATCTTCAAAGTATAGAGCTTCACGTGACACTGCACTGCGCACATCATCCTGAGATATCAACACATTCAATAGTAACATAGTACCATATAATAAAAAAGTACTAATAGTAAGTAACCTTATTGTCTATTGTGAGATTATTTCATAAAGTCTCATTAACCCACTACTGCTTGCTTGCCCACTTCTGCTTGGCGGAAAAATAGCTGGAAAAGTGGTGGTATCTACCTAGACGAACTTAGCAAATAGTCCTACCACCTAGTAAAAAATATCTTTTATTTTAAATTCTTATTTTTTTTACATATTATTTAATTCTATTTTAGTTCGTTTTTGTTACTAACTATTTATTGTAGGCAAGTAGCAACCTTAACAACCAAGAATAGCAATACATGTAATTAGTGACGACATTAATTAAACATACAAAAGTACCAGAAACATTTAGGTCATCCACCGAGCGCATATATGGGGCCAGAATAAATAGTACAAGTCCCTCAGGCACGATCTTTTCGGCACCAAATTTATATAAAAATTAACAACATTTTGAGTCTGAATATAAACAAAACAATACCGCACATCGCGGGCCGACAAATATAAGTTGGTAGCAAGAGCGGTATCTCCAAATTGCTCATGTAAGACGAAATTAACCCTCACCCACATTAAGGCAGATAAGTCGGCGAGCTCATTTGCGGGCCTTCCGGCTGCCGCTCGTTACATCTTGATATTCTTTACCCCTTTACCGATACCAGCCGAAGCAGCCACCACATGAGCAATAAATGGCGCGGAAGGCTGCTATCGCGCCGCCCGATATCTTCCATCCGAATTAATTTTAGAACCGAGAAACGAACTAAGTTCGCGGACTTGTTATTTCTACGTGCAGTCGAGCGAAATTGCGAACGCGGAGTTGCCAGATTGGTCACAACAAATTTCACCTGAAATCAAATTCAAGTATTAAAAATAATACTTTTTATACTTAATTACTCATTACGACTCATGCATGGACCATTTGGCATGAATCATCAACTAATTAGAACTTTTGGAAATAATCATTCACATTAGAAAAAATTCGCCAGAACACCTATTTAAAGTGCTTTGGTATGTAAACCCTAAAATTATTAAGATAAATAATAAACTCCAATAAATACACATAGAATCGTTCACAATTTAAATTTTCAAACTACTAGCCAATGCTACGACTATCGCCTATATTTCACCAATGTGAAACAACCGCTAAACTAGCAACACTGAGCGAGACCGCGAGAGCGCGATTTCTAATCGCAAAGACGCGAGATAAAATGGCGACCCGTAATTACCATAACGCGTCTTTCGAAGATATGTGGAGAATCTTAATGGTACGGTGGCTCCGTAAATAATGGGCTCTTATGGGAAAGTTGGCAAAGAGCACTGTTTCGTGCGTAATTTTAAGGGCTTCCTGCCTCACGTGCTTTTTGAATAATGTGCTAAATACGGGTGCGTTAATGATGGCGTTTGTTTGGATATAAAGTTTGGGAATTACATGCGATTTTATAGCTATCGAGAAACTACGCGGCTGTTATTGGTTATAACGATACTTTGTATTGTTATAAGAGACTATAAATTGTATAAATTCTCAAATTGGTTGAAAGTTTTTTTATTTCTCTGCTGATCTGCTGCTGCGCGTTGCTCCGCACGCATGGCCTATGCGATAAAAATTATCCGAGGTCGTTTTCCAGAGTTCAAACTATCTATATACTAAATGACATCGAGTTCTGTTTAGCCGTTTAGTCGTGGAAAATTATCAAAATTTCATAGTTACTTTTGAATTAATGATTGACTAGTTGCGCCCCGCAGTTTCATCCGTGGATAAAAAGTATCCTATGTGTTAATCCAGCGTAAAAGCTATCTGCATTCTAAGTTTCATCAAAACCCATTCAGTAGTTTTTGAGTGAAAGCGTAACAAACATGCCTACATACTAACTTTCGCGCTTATAATATTACTAAGGAAGTATATGGATTGTGACTTAGCTAGTCTCAAATAAAATCTAATTACATATTAAACTTTGAGCAGCACTGATGCATTTTTTTGTTGTTTTTTTTTCATACGATGCTTACTTGTAGCAATTTATTAGATTAAATAAAAATGTAAGCAAGTATACATTGTACAGATTTTATTCAAGTTTTAGTTGTACAAGTTCAACTTGTAATATTATTGTTGTAATCCTAATATTTGGCGAATAAAGCCATTTGAAAAAAAATCATACATTATAATATGTCTAGCCCTGTTTAACTGCAGCAAAACTATACACGATCCTCCCATTCTAGACACTATATTATCCTAGTAAAATGCATCTAAGACACGGCACAATAAAGCGTTAATAACGCGATCGTGCTATCTCGCGGCAGGATGCAATGTCCCGCGACTGTCGCAGATTACGCGTGAATTATGAGCTATTTCTGAATTGTGGTCGCCCGCGGCGCGCGGCGGTCGTAGCGACTCGCGGTCGGAGCACGGAGCGTCTTTTGGCAATATGGAAAACAGTGATTAAAATCTAAATTTTCAATTTCAATTATTGTCATTGGTTCAGTATTTGATTCTATGCTTTTTCTGCTGCAAAGCCTGTGGTATTCAACAGAGATCCGTCGACGTACTCGTGCTACGCATAGATGTTTAGGTTGCGTGCAAATCGTCAAGCTTGTAAAACATTCTTACTTTCACTATCCTGCCGCATTAGAAAACGTAAAGACCTAATATTATTTTTATTAATGGATGATGCGATGAGCTAGTCGTTCACCTGATGTTAATGAATGATGTGACGAGCTAATTGTGTCGAGTCATAAGATTACTCGACTGTGAAATCAGATCATACAAGCCCCAATTTCTCAGTATTTCACTAGCTACCATCCGTAACACAGTAGTGCTTGCACACTAGTGTTTGGTGGTAGAATAACTGGCAAAGCGGTAGTAAGTGTTACATCCTAGACCACATCGCCACTTATCATCAGGTAAGAAAGTGATCAAAGGCAAATCTATCAAACAATTTTAAAAAAGTACCCACCTAGAGGAAATTTGTAGAAAAGTCCTACCACCTAGTAAAATTTATTATTTAAGTATCAGTATTAGTATTTATGATAATAATAGTAAATAATAATAATAATAGGATTATCTAAGTATAGTGGTAAGTTCTAGTACTGGATTGAGAGAATACTGTGTTTTTAGTACCTGCGGTATAATTAACCGTACAATGTGTAGGTTTTGAATGGGATCACGTGTGCTGTACGTGCCAGTGACTATGAATGAGGACTGAAAGTGACGTCATTGTACCCTGAAAACCTTGTGTCTGTTGAAAGCTGTGAATAGTCTTCAAGCCTTGCGCTATATCGTGAAGCTAATTTTTAATTACGAAGAATTTACTAAACCAACATTTTTATGTGAAACAAATCATATCCTAATAATATAAACACGAAAGTTTGTTTGTATGGATGTTTGTTACTCTTTCAAACGGTTAGACGGATTTGGATGAAATTTGAATTTTTTTCATGCACGGGTAAAACCATGGGGCGCAGCTAGCAACACCATAAAAATTTGAAAATTATAAATAAAAATTTAAAAGCTTTATTTGGCCATTTCACACAGTAACATATTATTTATAATATACACTATATAGTAACATTTTCAAAAATTTACAACTATGAACACAGGGCACAGTTTCCACAACGCATTAGCGACTACGGGAAACTTAACATTTGCACACCTTCATTGTTCTACTATGCATATTTGCCAACTGCTCTCATACATTTCAGAATGCTTCCAGCGTACACAAAACGCCGAGCACCTCGTTGCACGGAACATGTTCTCCGAATTACAAGTATAGTAAATTAGGCACCAAAAACAGTCTCATTTTCCGCCTCGGTGCAGCTAATATTGTCTCGCTCTAAAATATGCAGCTTTACCTGCGGCAGCCGGATATACTGTAATTGTCGAATATACTGCATGAACTGCATCGTTTAATCCCCGCTACATCTTCTGGAATGTTTGAGAATGCACGGAGATTTGCGGCAAGCACTTGGCCTCGGTCCTAGCACTATGAGCACTAGCAGAACGAGCTTAATACACGGCTTAACTCCACACAGAATTGCTTACCGCCGCGGTTTTCTCAAACACTAAGCACATCTGTAAACAAACATTAAAAGCTCGTTTACTTTTCTCGAACCCTTTTTAAAAAGAGTTAAAGTTGTAACACCCCCAACCTCCTTCGAGTGTCCCAAAATTCTTGGTACTGCAAACAGCCGTCGTCGATGAAATTGCAAAAATGTAAAAGAGCTAATGTTTGCCCACCTTGAACCCCTTCCCGACCCCGGGAGCCAGCGTGACGAGCCGGATAAAAGGCTTTAATATACCCTCATCCCTTATTACGAAACTTGAAAAAGACAACAATATAGATCCAATGTGTCGCGGGCGTGGGCAATCATACGCGCATCAAAGGTAGCGCGCCTGCGAGCTAGCCAAGTGTGGAGACGGCTTTATACCGCTCCGTTAGTAATAGCATTTTGTATGGAAATGCCGAGTCAAAGGGCCACGCGTTATGAGATCCGAAACAATACGGATTGTGACAATCCCGTTTCCTTCGTACGTGAGGAAATGTTATTTGAATGTTTAATGACAACTCTCACTTTGTATGTTGTAAATATGAACCTAGAATTGCTGTGTCGGGATTTGTTATACTAACTGAGAATTTATCTTGTACTCAATATAGGTAGAATGTAATGTTTCACAAATACTAACTTATTGGGTTGCGCAATTTCTAGTGTCTGACTTTTGAACCAAGTTCAAACTATTACGACGGGCTTTAAAATATTCTTAGTAGAATAGTCACCTATAATAGGTGTTCTTTAATAATAACATTTTGTAAATTTACTGCTTAATATTATTCGTATAATTCAACGTAGCGTAGTAGGAAGTATACTATAGACTTATTCACAATTTGACGTTCCTTTTTTTCCATACTAAGGCAGCTTCAGAGCACATCAAGCAGTCATTACCGCCCTCCTGAAAAATCTCGGCGGCTGCTTTGCAAGTCAAAGCTCCTTGACAGGCTCTCCCACTGCTTGCGAGGAGTGTGTGAATTTTCATATGAGCCTTGTAGGCACAGGTGCGACCGCTTGCAGAGGAACCTTTAAAATTCGAAACAGGTTTGAAAAACAATTTTACCCCAAAAATCGTTATTTGAGAATCGATAGAGAAACTATAAATTGCGCAGTCATAAAAATTATTAGAAATTAATATTATCTTTTTGAAAAAAAAAGGGGATTTATTAGGGATACCGTCCATTCTAATAATTTTTTTTTTTTTTTTCATTTCACGTCATTTTTAATAATGATTAAATTTATAATGGTGGTGATTGATACAAATATTTGTCATAATAGTTAGTTTTAAGATTAGTTATTTCTCATACTATTTATTAAAATAAGGGTTGAAGTTCATAAAAGTTTATTTTACAATAACATTATAAGAAATGATGTTTCTAAGTAAAATTGTATATGTGTCAAATGGATGATAATCATAAGTACATAAGCTTGACAGTGAACCTGTTACTATCATGCATATATTTTTCTACAATTGATGAGGTAACAAATATAAAGAAAAAGAAATAAAAACGTACAACCGGATTGAAACCCTGCTTCTCCTTTTTTTTTTACTTCTAACTTGTCTAGCATTTGATCGCGCTCTCACCTGATGGGAAGTGACGATGCGATCGAAGGTGTAGCATGCTAGCCAAGTAAATACCTATTCACTCTTCTCTTGAACACGCCCGGGTCATATTTCGCCGGAAACACAGACGCTGGCAGGTCATTTCATTCCTTAGTCGTTCTAATTAAGAACGTTGAGTCAAATCGCTTGGTACGAATTGGTGGTATTTCGACCACGAAAGGATGGCGCTTAGCCGAGCGTCTAGTAGTCCGGTAGTGGAATGGTGATGGGAGAATGAGATCATGCAGTTCTTGAGCGCATTCACCGTGGTGTAACCTGTAAAAGACCAACAGACTTGCCACCTTACGTCGATGTGCAAGGCTCTGGAGCCTTTCACCAACCAAAGTGTCGTCGTCAATGAGCCTTTTGAAGTCGGTTGAAAACAAAGAATTTTTACAACCGACTTTTTTGACACGTGTCAAATGAAATTCAATTGACTCAGGCGTGACTTCGCGAGAGTTTATCTTATATAATAATAATAACGCCCAGCGATCACATACCCTAAATCCTGGACCCTAACTAGCATTCCTTGTATCTAGTTTTCTGTTCTGCGTTGTGTCGGATTGCTTGCACCAGTACTGAGAAATAGAACTTCTTTTTTTCAAACTCATATATTGTAATGCGCTTGCTATATATTATTTGACTATAAGCACTTTGTAATATTATATGCTTAGTAAAGTAAAATAACTTAGTGTTAAGTACTTAATATAATATAATATAATTGACATGTAAAAGTTCTAAAAATAGCCAATAAATCTTCTGACTTTTAGGGACCCAGTAACTACGAGGACCATAGTCCTACAACAACCAGACCCAGAACAAGTACTTCCGCTTTTTTCTGTGCACAAATACTTGTCTTGTCTTTAGCACAAATACGGTAAAATGGTTCCACAGCTATTTGCATTTAAGGTCTCAAATCGTTGAAGTCACTGGCCTTGATGGAAAAACAGCCTTTTCATCTTGTAATTACAATCTTCGAGGTGTCCCACAAGGCTCAATACTTGGGCCAATCCTCTTTATCCTGTATAGTGCAGACATAATTAGCTGTATTAAGAACTGTCAATATCATATTTATGCAGATGATTTACAAGTTTATTTACATTTCAAACCTGAAGACACAAATCTGGCTATTAGAGACATTACTAGTGACTTGGATCGGTTAGCAATGTGGTCTGATACAAACTGTATGGTATTAAATCCCATAAAATCAAAGTATATGGTAATGGGGTCCAAAAAGCAGGTGGCAGATATTATGTACCACAATCCCCAAATTTCTATCTTAAACAAACCAATAGAGTGTGTAACTGAAGCTAGGAATTTAGGAGTAATAATGGACAGCCAACTTCGTTTTGAGCGCCATGTGCAGGAGGCTGTGCGGAACTGTTTGTACCGACTAAAAGTGCTCTATAATGTTAGGCCTTATCTTAGTGACAAACTTAGGCTGACACTCTGCGAGTCTCTCATTCTCTCCAAGCTTAACTATGCAGATGTTGTTTATGGGCCTTGTCTTTTATCAAGAACAGAAAGGCTAATACAAAGAATTCAGAATGCTTGTGCCCGTTTTTGTTTCAAGGTTCCTGCGCGTGCACATATAACTCCATTCCTAAACCAGGCAAATCTAATGAAAATGTTGGCTCGTAGAAAGCTTCACTTTGCGTCACTGCTTTTTGGCATCATCAAAAACCAACAGCCTGAATACCTTTTTAAAAAACTAATCTGGGCTCAGGAAACGCGCAGATATGAGGCAAGGTCGTTGGTATTTGTACTTCAAACCCCGCGGCACAGGACTGCATCCTTTCGGGGCAGTTTCAGGTTTGCTGCTAGTAAGTGTTGGAATGATACACCTCCTCCTATGCGTAGCCTGAAAACAGTGCAATCATTTAGTAGACGTTTGAAGTGGCACCTGATGAATGATCAGAGAGAATAATTAAATTATTAATTTATCGGCATTCCGCGGGTGCTTCTTTGAAACGTAAAAGCACATAGAAAAATTTGCTAATTAGTTAATAGATACTTACTTTCTGGGTATGCTCACAAAGTGGTGAAGGATCGATGTTCTCGTCTTATGATGCCCTTCTCTTTCCTGGCAGCAGCAGACAAGTTAAATAAGTACTTGTTTTCAAATTAGCCATCAAATTGATTTATTCCTTTTTTTTCCGTGTTTGTAATGTACACAATGTTCTTATTTTCTTTTTTTAAATTGTATTGAAAATTGAGAACAAATCAATTGAGATTTTTGTAACATTTAGAATGTAATGTAATGCGGATCACAGACCATATACGTGGCCATACGTGGCAGATGTCGGGGCGCATGGTGGCTGGATAACAACTGACATTGACAGCAAACTAATGTTGTTCCCCTTTCCTATCACTTTTGTTGTTGTTTTGGCTCCACACTATTGTTGTATTTAGTAAGTTTTATTTTATTTTTTATTCATTGTACATATTGTGCTTTATTGGTTAAATTATTTTTATTTATTTCGTTGTTATTGTTTTTGTATGTATATTAGTTAGTTGTGTCCTGAGGTTCGTGATGTCATGAATATGGGTTCCGACTGAAAATCAGTTATTAAGGTCTTGCGACCTTAATTGCATGCTGAGTCGGGACCTACATCATGACATCACGCAACATTATATATTTTAGTTTCTCCTTTTTTTCGTGTGATTTGTTTTGTGTAAATGTCTATTTATAAAAATGTAATGTTGTGTGATGTCTTGAATAAATGTATTTTCTTTCTTTCTTTCTTTCTTGTCGCGGAAATCGAACCCGCTGCCTCCGGAATATGAACTGACCTTCTCAACTACCATCAAAGCTATATACATCATCCATATTCATGAAGTTCTTCGTAGTATCAAAAATTACTACGGCTGGTCAATGTTACTATATCATCTAAACTAATATCATCATTTCAAAAGGTGAAGCTAAGATCAATTAATTTGCGTGTAATATAATATATTTAGAATGAATCTTAAAACTTCATGATGAGTTGGATAACAAGAAACAAAGGAAAATCAACTTAAATGGAAAAGAAAAAAGAAGGAAAAGAGAAAGAGAAGTCATGTCAAACGAACAAACAACTATAAGTAGCTAATGGTAGGGAGAAATGGACAAATATTCTGCCAACAAAAGCCTATTACAACTTCAGTAAATTTGCTAAAATAAATACTCCTTAAAAATGTATTAACTTTTTCCGTAATGACACCTGCAAACGACGAGGTAGGGCTCCGTTTGATTTAGTGCTGTGTAAACGTCACGGCAGATGGCAGCCACCTGGAATTACGAAACCTTTGACATTTAAATCATTATTTTAAACTTTGTACCTTATTTAAGTAATCTTGACACATTAATTCCTAAAAAAAATAAACTATATTTAATTATTGGAGAAAAAGTAATATTGTCAATGTAATTGTAAAGAGGTCATAAATAAAACACAGAATTTAGATCACCTTCTGCCGGAAGGATATCCAAAAATCTGGCAACATTCCCTCGTTGAATATCTAGGCTAATTCGTTGGCCTTAAATTTATTTATTGATTTTTTTTTGTAAATTTTGAATCCTAATTTTTTGTTTCTTATATTATTCTATTAAAATTAATATAGTAACCTTAATTTGAGAGTGAGTGTGGCTCATCGGTACATTGTACAGTTCGCACTCGTGTACACAATGGTTCAAATTCCACTCGCTCTGATCTAAAAGTGTTTTAGAGTTGTATGTGAAATTTTCACTAACACTTCACTTAACTTCACATAACAGTGAAGGAAAATATTCATACACTTTACATTAGGTACTAATACCGTAGTATAAATAACGTAGAAATAACAATAACGAAGGATATTTGGTCAATCATCACATCAGCATCAATTACACTCACAACAAATAGGTTTTCCAAAACCAAAAAATGACCAAAAAAGTTTCCAAAAATAATATATTACAAACAGCATGACACAAAATTCTGATCACGCTGCCGATCCACACATCGTTAAGGCGACGTGTACACCATTACGCGAAATTATTCCCGCGACATCCCGCAACACGTCGCATCCTCAAATTGACATTCAATCAGCGTCGCCACATTGTTTCCCTATCAATCCTTATTGGAAGAAGTCGGAAGCATTTGGAGCAGGCGCACGCGCGCCGATATGCGACGATATTCCGCCATCAAATCGCAATTTGTTTATGAAAATTTATTGTATTCGCCATTACCGCACGCGGATTCTTTTCCTTCGGGAGCGACCCCGCGGAACGAAATCACCTTATTCAATTCCCTTTTTGCATACATCACACACATGGGTGTCTTCGGAGGGGAACACTCACGGTTTTTGTCTGAACACGTGAATCGCGTTTGGGACCCGTGTTCGCTTCTTATTAGTCTGGAGATTGCGTAAAGGTTTTTCTTATATCGCTCGGGGGTTGAGAATTTACATCTCATCATATTTTGGTCTCCTTTATAGACATAACTTTTCGTTAATTTCTGCCGCTTTTAACGGTTAAAGTTTCTCTGATATTCGGGTAAGTAAAGAACGTCGATGTAAAATAGGAAACAAAAAAAATAAAGGAAATCGTTTTCTTATTCAAATGTTTTACTTTTCTCACGGCTTAACACCTGAAGAGGGAGAGACAAATCACCCGAGAATTTCCAATTCGGAATGCCGCGGGAATCATTTATCAGCGTGGAATTAGCGCGTCACATATGCAAGGTGTCGAAGGCAAGCGAGCGCGCGATATGACGCCCCCTGTTTTGAGGATTTGGGAAAAGAATCGTCGTATATATCACAGTTAATAGGGTGCGGAGAGAGCACTACTTATGCCTAATGCGACAAGGAAACATGCTACGCGCCGGCATACGAATACATTTGCAGAGAACTGGGTTTTCAATGGCAATAAATACTCGTGAGAGCGAAGTCAGCCAAGTGACTTTAGCGAGACTCTACCTGAAAATATGCTCGGATTATGCTATTTTGGAAACATATTTTTCGAGATAACGTCTCTTGCGGGTTTGTAGAAAACACATATATTGTAGTATTAAATCAAACACTAATTCACCTTAAAGTTTTTCTTTATCGACAGACTAATTTCCGTGGTAACGTACACCTGCAACGATACGAATGACATTAACCCCTTTCCAAGTACATTGCAATAAACCGGTGACTTGATCGTAAACACGATGAAATGATGGTTCGTAAAAAGCAACGATGTCGGTAAATATATACAGGCGATGTCTTCCCGACGTCAGAGTGACGGTAAAAACTGTGGAGGCGGTAAAGACGCTTTTACCGTGGTCGTGCAGACGTGCAAGTTAATTTTTTATTGATATGCCGTGCACCGCTTAGTGAAACACAAAATGTACAATGTAAACCTTTATCGTTAGAACGACTTTTACTGCTTATAATGGAAATTATTTTAATAACCTGATCGTCTACAACAAAATTTATTTTTATTTATATTGTTGATTTTTTTCTATTATCAATACATTGTGAGTTACGAATGCTTTTTATGGGCTATTATTATATTACTGGGTTTAACTGGTCATAGTTGTTGGGTATTTTTCAGCACATTTTTCAATGCTCTACGCCCTAATGCTTCTAATGCAAGTAAGGTTCGTAAGGTAAATAATTTACAGAGCGACATATTCGCTTAAACGAAAATGCTCTTCAAATAAAGAATAAAAAAAAGGTAAATAATTTGTAAGACACAAAATTTACGTGGGTGATTTGGAATACTTATTGTTATTATAAATTGTACGTTACATATAATTGTGTCTAATGAAATGAATACAAACAAAAAAAAATGCAGAGGAACATAGAAACTCCTCTTTTTTGAAATTCGGTTAAAAAGACGTTGTTAAGTGATTCGAGGAGTCATGTTGCAACCTTTTGTTATGTTATGAAGCTTACGAAGGAGTCTTATTTTAAGTGTAATTATGTTCTTGCAACTGACGACTATCTTGATTGCCCATCGCTGAAAGTCCAATGCCAACTTCGAAATTACAATTTACAGGCAGTTCACCGAGCCATCATATTTTTATTGTAATCAAAACAAATCAATGCGGTAATCTTTATTACCACGCGCTGAAGCTTATGCTAAACACTCATTCTCGAGACGAACAACGTGCCGGATTTTATCAGACCCTCTTCGCTAAAAAGCTGTTATATTTTCAACACATGATTATGTAAAAGAATTCTGAGATTTAGCGTATCAGGTACAGTGTAAAGCAGTAGATAACTTTGGTGCAAGATACCCACAAAGTCTACTATTAACATATCTATATTAAACTGTACAAAATTAAGGTACATTATGATGCACCTATTTTTTTAAATATATATAATATGAAAATTAGCAACTTCATAGTTATAGAGCCATTAATGTGTGCCTGTTAAACAAAAAACGTTAGCATAAAACGGTTACTTATTCTCTTATTATTATTATTTTATTATTACTTATTTTTCTTATTCTTGCTTATTCAAACTCATATTTAACATTATCAATTAAGTATACATAAGTAGTATATTTAATAACTTCAAAAACGAGGTGGTTCTGTATTTCACCTGCATGCATTTTTTTATTATTTTCATCCATATTTTCTTTAAATATTCCGATGATAAAAAAATCTGTTATTTTTCCTTTTCACAGGAAGTTCAGAGAGAAGAGCAGGAGTTTGGTGTTATTTTTTTTAATGTTTCCAAAATTATTTTTAAATTCAGAGTACTGTCTCCACATAAGGCCACATGTGAGGGAATGAGAATGTGTCGTTAAGACGCGGAGCTCCAGCGATTTGCATCTTTACCACTCTTTCGAGGGGTGTGCTTTCTCACGATAAAGCAGTGTTATTATTAATACGTACATTTGTTCGGAAAATGTTTTTGAATTACGCTTTTAGCCTTATTTCAGCATCAAAGTTAAAGTATCAATGAATATTTTAACGAAGAACGTCAAGCTATATTGAAAACACTGTTTCAGAGCTAGTTTAATGCTATTTATAATATGTACTCGTTCTTGAAGACATAATGCAAACCATGACTTAGGATTTTTTTCGCTAAGAATGCCTGATGTTTCTATTTTATTATATTTTTATTATCTGATGATATAAACTTGTTGATATCAACTGTGAATAACTTTAAAAGTCATAAATTAGTCCAGTCAATGCATGATTATAGAGTACCCCACCCTGAGAGGTGGACCAAAGAAGGGGGGACACCTGGAAAACCTTAAGTTTGTTAGCAATAAAACGCATAGACAAATGAAGCTTATCGCCAAATCGCAACGTTTATAAGCAGATCAAAACATTCATGAATATAATGATCATAATTATCTGACTTGGCAAACGACTGGCTCATCAAGTTAATAACAGAAACAAATTACCAACGAAATCTTCGTTCCACAATGAAACAATTAATCAAAATATTAAACAGACTGAAAAAACCGCCCTTTGAAGACATTATTATTATTTAAATCCTCAAAATTGCCTCGATATAGATATAAGAGATATAAGTCAGCTGTAACCCATTTGGGTGGATAAGAAAAAGGGATGGTAGTCATTAGCATATAATGACAGTAATTAAAATACACAAATAGAGCTATAAAGACGGCCCGGCGGTGAAGGGTTGTCTTCATCATCTTTGCGAGAATTTATACACGGCAAATATTTTGAGTGCGGCTGAAGCCAGCCGCAGCAGAATTAAGAACGGCATTGTTTAATTTATTAATTAATGGACCCACTGTTGCGGAGACGCGATGACGACGGCTCTATTCGCCGGAACAGATTAAGCTGTGTCTATTCCTATTTATTCATCTTTGGATTTTAATTTGGCGGTTAAAATTGCCGCCTCGTCAGTATTAGGTAATATGTCAATAGGTGGTCGTAACACCATTTTTAATTTAAAAAAAATGTATCTATTATTTTGTAAGATAAATAACGGCTAAAACTCACGTCAATTAAACGTCAAAATTACTCTGTCCAGGTGAGTTTTAGCCGTTATTTATCTTACAAAATGTATCTATTATTGTGTGTGTTTTTGGAATGAATTTACCTATTTTCTTTCTTCTTTCTCTCTTTTTTTCTTTAACATTAATTAAGATACTTAGTTTCTTCTCTCTTCTTTCTTTTCTTCTCTTACTTCTTTTTTTTCTTTCTTTTCTTTCTTCTTCCCGCGATCTTTGGTCACATAGACCAATAAATCTAAATATATATAACTCAAAGGTGAGTGACTGATTGACTGACTAATATAGTGATCTATCAACGCACAGCCCAAACCACTGGACGGATCGGGCTGAAATTTAGAATGCAGTTAGATGTTATAACGTAGGCATCCGCTAAGAAAGGATTTTTCGAAATTCCACCCTTAAGAGGGTGAAATGGGTGGTTCAATTATTTTCCCATAGGCCACGCCGCGGGCGAAGCTGCGGGCAGAAGCTCGTTAAGTATAAACCTGCATGTTATTCTGTCTCTATGTATTAGGTCTAGTACTTAACTAAGTACGTAAATGTATTGTAAATTATAATATAACTGTTGTTTTTATTTGTAATATAGTACTTTTGCTAAGCATTAAAAATAAAACCCTGCAATGCAATCGGGCAAGTCTTACCAGAATTATTTCAATTCATTTATCTCCGCTCCGCCGCCTCGCAGACAATGGCGGCTAATTACGAGATGTAAGGCTTTATTAACGCAATCGGGTGGTTATTAACATAAAAAAATAATATTTACTGGCCCCCGAGTCGAGAGTGCTTCATTCACGAATATTGCGGCATTAGGTTTACTGCTTTCGCCTCAACCCTTCCATCTTACTCGGTCTTAGGAATAATTGCAGTGATGTTACGCCAAGAAATGGATGAGCGTCAAGATTAAGGCTCATCACAGTTGTTGTACTGAGCAAATTTTGCATTGTAATAGCCGACATTAGACTTTACCGCTTTGGTAGAGATTACAATTCATCTCACGGTCTTTTTAAGGAACGTCTAACGGAAACGTTGCAAATTACCCATTGATATTTTAATCAAGCATCCCTTCGAAGATTTCAATATTAGCATATAAATAGAGAGTAAAATATGACATCAGCATTTTAATTTTTCGATATTACGGAGCGATTTACAAATTAACGGGTAAGAAAAACGCCGAATGCCTTCAGAGGGTCGACTTGCTCGCAGATGTTCTATTTAAATGTAAATTTGGCCGTAACGGCGACGACATGGATAAAAAAGTCATATATTTATAGGCTTTTCAAAATATACTTATTTTAATACAATAAAGTTAAGTACAAAGCCACAAGATGTCACCACATTTTGGTACTCGAGGAAGGAAAAATTAACTAATTTTGACAAGGGTATTTAATCAACGCTCTCAACAAACACTACCAGAGGGTGACAATTGCAAGCACCGGATGAAAAAAAGAAAAGAAGAAATTCTTTTCAGTGGAAAGGGCAACAATAAGAGAAAGAATTGCGGAAAAAGGTTCGCAGTGGAAGTGTAAGTGACAGATCGTCGACAATGGTGAAAAGTCACACCTCTTGTTTACGGGGCGCCGGGCACGCGCCGGAATTAGCTATCATTTACTTAAGCACTTTATATAATTAAGTAGAGCGGCCATTAGTGTTGGAGGGTCGCTATATTCTTTCGTGAAAGTCTCTAATTGCACCCTCTTAGTTGATATAGGTACTTTTGTCACACATACATACATATCAGGTGAACATGTGACTCAAAGCAACTGAGTAGTTTCAATGGGAACGGACTCGTTTAGTTTTCTAAAGCTCTGTCTAATTATTCAATTCCTTTGTTGTTAGAAATATTAATCCCCTTTGCATCTCGAGTTAACGAATCGACGATAATTGATTAAGTACAGCGCCAAGCCGAGGAATACCACAAAGGAAGTCCATTCGGACCACCTTCGAAAACAAAAACAAGCCTCTCCCCTCCTTTTTTGACCGCGCCGTCGAAAGCGAAATCTGGCTTTGTTCATTTACTCGGTAAACCGATAATTTCATTAAACAACAAAGTGGGACTCGTCGGGAGCTCTCTGTAAATACGGCAAGAAGCCAATGTCCCCTAAGATGGGAAATTCATTTGAAGAAAAAAATCTCAGACACAGCGCGACAAATTAGAAATCTGGGCCCCCTTCTTGTTTATGCTTTCCGCGTCCGAGAACATTTTGATTGGTCGACTAATTAGACTCTTTAAAAATGTGAAATGCGCAATAGGAAAAATAATTACGTTCCGATTGATCGTTGGGATCTTAACCCTTTTGCCGCAGTTTGGATCCGTGTAGCCATGGATCCGGTTAATAACGAACGGGTAACCCGAAACGGGTGCATTCCGCAAGCTAAAAATATCGCGAAGTAATTTGGAGCATTCAACTGGCTACTCGCATTAAAGTTAGGTAGCGGCAAATTAAGCCCGACCCCGATATATTGCGTTTGTTCTTTTGAAGCTGCCAGTGAAGGGTTAAAGCCAAGAATGCTTTGGTTTTTATAGAACTCAATAAACGGGGAGTTAAAGTTGTTCGAAATTAGAATAGGAAATTCTAATTTATGATCGTAAATATAGTTTCCAATTGAATGTTTATGAGACTATTAGATATACAATTATATTGAGAATATATCGGGAAACAAATTGTAATTAACTGAAACAAACATACATAAAGTGAATTGAACTCGACAAACTTAACCGAAAAATCTACAATATATATATTATAGATGTTAATATCTCACTAGTGTATTAGTTCCTCTAAGAGATCAATATTAGTAACTCAAAAGCAGTGATTTTATCATAGTACCGCAAGGTACATTTCAAAATCAACACTTTGGCGTCCGTCTTACATGCTACGGTGCTGCTTTAACCACACAATATCTAATAAATTTTCCACACACATGAATACCCACAAATACTCGTTACCCAAGCCAATGAATTATACCTCAGTCAGGTAATTAGACCGAAAATACCATTAAATTAATAAATAAAAAACAGAAGCGTGCCCCATCGGCTCTCGCAGCGACGCATGGCCCCCTCAGTCGAATAAATTTATGTAAAAATTTTCATTAATATTTTTGAGGCCGAGCGTCCGTCGGCCCTTGGGAGTGAAAATCGAGTTCGCGGTCGCGATGGAAAAATGCAAACCAAAAATTATGGCGACCCTCGCCTTGTATTTGCTTATGAATACCAGCCGTACCTGCCTCATATTGTGAAATATAAATATACGATACGATACGGGAAAATAAAATTAAAACATTGTTGATGGAATCATTCTATATTTAAAACCCATTACTAGAACATTTGCCAAAAATTCTGCTGCTTAAAATGTTACCTTTTTTCTGTAGTAGTTTTTTTGCCAGTTCGACCTTTAAGGCTGTGAGTACACTATGAAAAACGCCCCTCGCGGGATCTTGCGAGATTATGAAAGATTTGTGAGTTCTCGAGTGGCGCCCGCGGCCGGTCGCTGCGAGCTTAAGAGATTTAAATCGGTCACTGGCCCGGAATGCCAGATACAAACAGATTTCTTACTGCCCACGGTTAGCAGAAATGATACGATAAGACGTAAGCGAGCAGCGGGGTTGATAAATGTTTTCTGCGATAAAATTTCATGGTGTCTTACCTAAAACACTGTGAGCCATAATTAACAAAAAGACTGAACAAATAAGTAGAGTACATAACTATAGTAAATGACTATATATTTTTTTTGGTTTTTTTAGTTACATGATTTTTTTTTTGTCTAATTCAAAGGATTTATTGCCAATAGGCTATTTTTTTTTAGTTTTCATTCTCACTACTGCTGCAAGCAATCCAGCACAACGTAGAACAGAAAACTCCGATCCGCAGTCTAAAAATCTTATATACTTAAAACGTAATAACAAAGTTCTAGTACTTCGTATGTTTTACGTAGAAATGTATAAGGTATTTCCTTACGTTTAAGACAAACACAAACGCAGCACTGAAATATTCCGAAACATATCACTCCACCTCAAGTGATTTCTCCGCCACAATGCAGCCGAGATTGCAAGCGATATCTTTCCACGAAACCTGTAAATCTCTCAGGCATTTTTATATTCGGCGTTTTCCCTGAGTCTGGGGGCTAAGCAGCTCGCGCCGCCATCCCGAGATTATATCTTGACACTTGATGGATGAATGGTTATTGGATCTGAACATTTTTATCATTTTGATACAGTCAGGGGGCAAGGTGAGGTTAAGTTTGCGCTGCGGGGGACATAGTTCGGCGCAAAGTTGTGTGTTCATTCTACCTGATAGTTGATGCAATATCGTTTTAAAATCTTTGTTGATGGCTTTTTAATGCACGCACCGTATTAATGAAAAATAAATACTTTGACATCACGAGATTTGCATATATCACTAGACATACTTGTGTATAAATGTTTATAAAGTAATATAATATTATTGTATATAAAAATTAAATATAGTTTAGTTTTAATTAAAATATTGTATACATAAATTATAACGTGTAGTTACAAAGCATATCACAATGAAAATATTGTGTTTGTAGTTTAAAAATCGATAATTTCTATTATAAAGTTATGTAATCACAAATCGATATCGATAAATCACCATGATACATTTTCAGAATAAGCTGGCGGCTCTAAGGTGAAATATGTTGAATTGGCAATGTTCTTAGCGGGCGTCTGACATTACGACCCGCTCGTTTGCACTCTTTACTACACCCCTATCTCACACTTCATATCATGTATAGGGTCAGCACAAAAGCGGATTACATCTGGTTTTCAAACATACAGCTTTCTTGGTTTCATTTTTGCTTGATCTATCAACTATTAGTAGTTAGTTTGTTCCGCTTTGTTATCTAAAGATTTAGTACCCATTTATGCAAAACCGTTTCAACACGGTCTGGTTTCTTTCTGGCCACCAGATAGAAACCGGCAATACATACATACGATAAGGTTTCAAGACAACTAGTGTAGACAACTAGCCTTCGTTCCTCGCCGGCTTCGTGTGAACGGTTTTATAGTGATTTATACTATACTATACTAGCAGTGGTCGGATGTAGATCCAACTGGGTTACCGGGTCTAGAGCCAACACGATATAAATAGGCTCCTACTTTTTTTATCTACAACAAAGTCATACACAAGACGTACACACATTTTCAACAATATTTTAATATTAATTTAACAGCACAAAAGCGAGCGTGAACATCACGTGTCAATTGTGCTCAAGTTTCGCTGTAAACCATATTATATATATTTGAATGTTTACTAATTTAAATCAGCTATGAAAGAATACTTAGGATATGTACTTGATAAAGGTGCTACACTAATAGGATAACGGTAACTCTATCCATCGTACAGATTGTGTTAAAAGCAGACAGATTTTTATGTGTTACACCTTTTTTTATTGGCACACGTGATTGCCTTTCCAGCGGTACCGTTTTCCGGTCGCTTTAGCGCGCGCATCATTTTCGATACGGTCTGAAAAATACCGTGGCCCACCGTTAGCGGAAACATACCAATTCAATTTGGAAAGCACATATGAAAAATGCGTTTAGGGTTACCATCGAGTAATATTTAGAGTTTTGGAAAAGAAAAAGGCCGGAAATGCAGCCTTAGATCGAAAGATCATTAAAACATTTTTACTGACAAAATAAACAATCTAATTCATTTTTTGACATTGACATTCAGAATCCCTTTTAAAACCACTATTTTAGCCTAATCCATAATAAGTTTACCGCAGAAGGTGATCTAAATTTTGTGTTTATTTATAACCCCTTTTTACCTAGAATTTTTCTTTTTCTCAAATATGTAATCCATTCATATTTGTTTATTATTAGTACACTTAGTACATTAATAAGCTAAAATGCTCAAAAATTAAAGCGTTTTTCCTTTGCACGTCCTATGAAAAAACAAACAAATGGTAACCCTAAATAAAGCTGTCATGGTCTAAATCATGGTCCCGCCAAGTGATAAACATATCGGAAGGGTTTATGTTTTATTAACTGTGACGGAGGATTTTATCGGTTGGTCTTATCTTGGACTTTTGGCGAGAGTTCTAACCTTTTTGATATACGTACTTGAATCATAAATGAACTCTATTGTCTCGAAAATAGAGCGTAGTTTAAAATATTCACGTATTGTTTTCATATTTGAAACAAAATACAAACTTTTTTCTACATCGTATCTCTTTGTTTAATTTTAACTTATAGACCACCATCCTTTTTTTTTATTTATGGAGATCTTTAGTTTATGAGGATTTACGAATCTATAACCATTAGATCCAAAAGACCTAACAAAGCAGCCCAGTACTGTGTTTGGTGATTCTAAGTTCGTGAGCTAAGATTGAAAGCTTGCATCTTATCTAATTTCCTTCATAACCTAATATCAAAACTCCAACTTTCCTCGCTTTGCCGATCTCTACCTAATCTTAAGTAGCGTTCGTATAAGTTTTACATGCAAATGAATTAATTCTTCGTCTGATGCATCTCGGAGGCGATGCCTCGTTGCATTTATAATGTGAGTTCATTACAGGGAGTCTACAAGACTCCGCAGACTCCACAGGCGGGTAATGGGTTTGGAAGAACGCTCGCTTCAATTATGAGTAGGATATTAAATCGTTAGGTATCGGTGGGAGCATGTTATGCGAGATAGGAATTTATCTGCGAGAATTTAGCTGTGATATGAGAATCAAATTATAGGTTTCAGAACGAACGAACAAAATTAATACCTAGATGGCGCTGATACAAATAAAATAGAAAATACATGAAAAAAGTAGGGAAAAGGGCAAGAAGCAAGAATTTCAACGCTTGGTCTGCATCACACAAATGAAATTTTTAAAAGAATAGAACAGTTGGGATTTATTAGATTTGATTTTATGTGGATTCCGTAAGGCAAGAATAATTATTATAATGTAGAGACAACGTACAGTAGCAGTCAAGTAGAAAAATCGTACCAAAAAGTAACTCGCTTAACAAAATCTTCAAAAAGCCCTGCTAAAAACGAGGTCCCTTTACAATTTTGAAAGTTAACACTTGGTTTGGCACTTTTCCTTAGGCGTCGCGGGCGCGTGTGCATTTTTAATTTTAACAACCACTCGGCTGCGGATGACGCCCTGAATTTTTACTGAAGTCTCTATCTTATTAACGAGGTGGGTTAATTGTGGAGCTTAACTAAAGTCGGCACCGGCGCTGAATTATTAAATGCGATTAAAATTTGTAAATACAGGCATGAAAATACTCGGGCTCCTTATGTTGTACACTATAAAATCACGATTACCACCATAACTGAATACGCTACTGAAGCGTTACACTAAGTTATCCTTACCCCCCGTAGGTTAGCTAGAACGGTCGCGACGTTCAATAGGGTCCACTCTTCCAGTGGACGTAGTCTTCTCGATCCTCTTATCCCGGCAACGGCCCAAGCCGAGGCTCGCACCCTTGGGCTCGTGCCCTTGAGCTAGTTGCCTCCCACTTTTGACGGCTGGGCGCCTTAAGCACCCGTCCTCCGCCCGGTGACGCTGTAAAGGTCGATAGAGACCAACAGCAATAGCTCGTTCAAAAAAAAAAAAAACAGAGCGACAGTGGCATTATGTTATATGAATCAATTTCAGAAGATCCAAAGCAACAGTTCTTTTTCTAATAATTTCTTTACTCTCTATAAACGATTACTTTTACATTAGGTAATAACAACTAAGTTCCTGTTTTGCACTTACTTTTTGGTACGTTCCAAGCCGCAGTTCATTGACTTCAGCCGCTAGACACCTGCCGACGTAAATGAGTTCCTCAGAACCTCTCATAACCTGTTCCTAATCCCACCTACTCAAGTCAAGTGCTTTTTACAGACACTCGTTCCTTCTTGAGGACAATCGAATTAGACTGCAATTTGTAAAATGATAGAAAGCGTAATATTTGATTTTGTAATTTTATAAAGATCGCACCATAAACAAACTTTTTATTTCTTAGTTTGATTTGATTTAACCTTCTGTAATTTTTTTTTTTCTTAGTTAACGTTGTTTTTTTGTCACATCGTGAAATTTGATGGCCAGCAATAAGAGTACAGTGCAAACGACTCGCAAAATAACAAAATAAATTAAAGAGGGTTACACAATAGCCGAGCTGCGCAAATAAGCCCGCCCTCGGATGAGTTTAAGAAAAAACAGTAAAAAAAAAAAGGCAGAGTGCGCATGATCGCTCCCCTGGGCACGCACTTATCATTGACATTAACTTTTTTTGTTGTCCATAACATTTGCATAACTCTTAAAGTCTGTATCGCCTCGAAGCCTCGAGGCGTCAACGGGGACTACACTTTGTAAGATCATTTTCAGTCTTTACTCTGCTCAGGTCTTTGGGGGCTTGAACGATGGAGATAATCATAACTTACTTTGATAACTGGGATGTATTAAAGAAAATTATCTCTACCTCAGTCTTTCGCATATAATATCGGTAAATTGTGGTGCATAAAGGCCCTTGTACCTTTTTCTAAATCAAAACTCGGATGTATCTCGTAGGGGTAAAATTTCCTTAAATAATCCGATACCCTGAAGTCGTCGGATTAATTTAAAATTAGAATATTTTGACAGCTGTCACATTCAGACAGCCCTTCGGCAAACGAAGCTAATTCGTATCCTATGGCTGTCTTAGATATAAGGCCATCATTCGCGCTTCGTGCAATCAAGTATTTAACATCGTAGTATAATAATAGGACAATCAAGTAGCAACCAAAATATTTACTCAAATTTTATAAACGGATACGGAACCTTATAATTCGTTTTAAATTATATTTATTTCAAGAGCTTCTGTAGTGTGGTGGTTGAGGTCGGCTCATAACCCGGAGGCAGCGGGTTCGATTCTTGCAGGACAAGTATTTGTGTACAGAATTAAAAGCGCAAATAATTGTTCTGACTGGGTTTTGCGGGACCATGTTCCTCGTATTTGGTGGGTCCCTAGACACAGGGAATCCCAGTTAGGGTCCAGGATGTTTGTGATCGTTGGACGTTATTATTATTAATATTTTTATCATTTTTGTAACTAAAAATGCACAATTTAGAAATTTAAATTATATACCGTATTTTTTAATCTATATTTTCTTGCTTTGCAACGTTCATTAGCCTTTCCATTTCCAATGTTGATATCCTTAAAACGCTATCATCTCAGGTAAACTCCAAGTTAATTGGCTCCGAAACGTCCCCTACTCCATCTGGCGATTATAATTCAAAAACATGAGGAAGTAGGAATAAGTCGGAGGACAGAGTCTTGTGCTTACGGATACGGCTTAATAAGTAGGTATCGTTGGTGGCAGCTGTTGTGATACCGGCCCAGAGTGTCGCCGCACTCGCCTCTAAAAAGGTATTTTTTGGAAATTATTGTGGAGATGGCTTTCTTTCAAAAGATGTCGATTATACTACATACATATGGGATGGCAATTCGTATTAATATTAGTTCTTCTAGTTAGTTACCAATAACTTTGAAGCATAGAATAAACCCCTCTTTTCCTTTTTTTTAAGTAATACGTAAGCATTTTCTAAACAATTTGTGGTTTTCGTGGCCCAAGTTTTTCCGTGTGTCGTTGCTATTAAGAAAAGATCACTTTACTCAGATCTCAAACAGAAAAAAAAAACTAGTGAAATAGAAAAAGGTGATTTTACTATTGAAATTAAGTCTCAATTTCAATGATTCATTAATTGTTAGTTACTGGCAAAAATATTTTAATGTTATTTAAAAATAGCTCTATTCCATGTTTTCTTACCTCGATTCTTTCCAAGGCGATCGCTTTTTTCTCGCCCCAACCTTCGGAAAAATAGGGGAGATTCCTATCTTGTCGCTTCTAATTTACTTATTCCTCTTTTAAAGACTTATTTACCTTCAAAATCCCATTGTGTCCCGCGCGGGGCCAAGTGAAGGACCTCCAGTAACGAGCGGGCCTTAGAGAGGCCCTTCAGACGTGTCAAACGAGGTTTTTCTTAAAAAAGCAATAACAATTTACATAAACACCCGGTCCTAGTTAACAGTTAATAAAGAGAACGATGTCGCAATTGACAGAGCAACGCCTTTAAAACGCCTTTTAGATGGAAATGTTGATGGCACATTGTTAAACAAGACTTTGTAACGTTATAAAATGAATGTTGGATTAGATTCATTTCATTGGTTTAGGATTCTGGTTTTTTCATAAAAGGTTCTTAAGATTTGCAATATAAAGTTTGATTAAGATGTGCATTGGTTAATGAAAGCAGAACAGCGAGTGTATGAGCCACGCATACTATCGCAGTGTGACCTAAATACGGTGAAATTCCGGAATTGTTTCATTAAAACCGACCCAAAAGTTTGAGTAGGTCCGCGGGCGCTCTGCCCATCCGCGATCGATCCTGGTTCATCGCACCCCATCCGCAAACGTTAAACGTGCACCAGACTCCAAATCAAACCCCAAGCCCCTAATAACCAAATATCCCCATCATATTTATGCCGAAGTTAATGACACGAACTGTCCGCGGCACGTCAACTCGGCAAGGGGGCAAAAACTTCCCGACTCCACTAATAGTAATCTAAAACAAAGTTCAACCGGTTCAAGGTCGCAATTTAAAGTTTTTCCAAAACTTCTTTTCCCGTTCACTTTTTTATAAGTGTATAAATCTTTTTGCCGGCAAAGTTCTACAAAGTTTTTGGCCCAGATTGTCATCGATTTTTGTTTGAAGAGTTTGTTTTTTCATTGTTCTTCCTTACTTGTTTGACGGTTAATTCATAAAAACTTTCCCGCCTGCAATCGATAACGACCGTACCATCAGTTTGTAAACAAACCACGCTATCTTTACTATAGTCTACTATTGAGGCTTCCTTGTAACACAGCATGCAACATTTACTAAACAAAAACGCAGAACCAAAAAATACCCAGTTATATTAAAACGGCATAAAAATTTAGCTTAAAAACATCACTGTTATATATTACTGCTGCAATAATTTACAATTTATCTCTAACCCGGTGTAAAACAATAAAGCGCATCATCACCACCAGTTCCCTCACATGAATCTTGCGCTATTTTCAGCCGCTTCATAAATATAGTGTTCGCGCGCTGTAAATATTTTCCCCATCATAAAGGCTATGCATGCAGTCGCCCGAGGGCTCTCATCACCTCGGCCCTGAATATTTTTGTATGTATTGTACAAGACCCTCTGTCGCAACTTATGTAAATTCTACCCTAACACTTTCTCAGTTTTTCTCGCATTTGACGCACAATACGGCGCAATTTGATGCCAGATCCTGACATTATCCGCATGCTGGCACACCTCGCGACTCTTATGGATTGCCAAATGGAAATCACGGTTGAAAGTTTATTTCTGAGCTTCAGAATAAAATTTTCCAATCTTTGGATTTGAGTGAATCGTTATTTTTATGAGTAGGGGAAATCGAAATGCATTAACATTTTTTTACATTAATTGCTACTTGCGTAGACAAAGGAAGCAAAATGAATGACGGTCCCCACTGTCCGTCGCGGCTGATTTATTTCATGACTTTTCGGATATGCAAATAACATTAACATTCAAAGACGTACCTATCTACTTCCCCTTGGAAGAAATCCGTGGCCACCGCAAAATGATGCCAATCCAGGGTGAATCTTAATATTTCATGTTGTGTTATTTCCCTTTCTCTTTTACATCCTGCTATTATTTATTTCCTCGCCGACAATGAGATTCCCACTTTGGCGCGTAATAAAAAAGAATTATTGTTCATCTTTTTATAGCGTGCCGTTTTGTTGAGCTTCATATTATCGTGATTGAAGAAGTGTTGGTTTTACAAACGCCCCGTATTATTTTGTGAGTACATCCTTTGAATAAAATTTATCTTTTCGACCTCAAAAGCATATCTACGAGGCTGAATTTCGGTGCCGGGAAAGAAAAGTATTTTAAGTAAAACTTCTTTACGCACGCTTGACTTGGGGAATAAGCTGGTGAATGCTTGTAGCGAGGCTGAACAGCTGATTCACGTGGATCTCCACTGCCAACATTACAAAGTTAAAAATTACATAAATTTGTATTACTATGTTGGTATGCCCGCTAAAATTACAATTTACAGTTCAAGATGGCGACATTAACATTAAACAAAGCAAAAACAAAGTTATACCGGCCGATAGATGGAGGTAAACTAAAGAAGTTTTACTTCAGTCGTGTGGTCTAAAGCACACTCGTTTTTTTAAAGTAAATAAAGCTTGCCTGTCAACTGTACAAGAATTAAAAACGGTCAGTCATAAAGATTGAGAAAATAGCTGAACTTTTGGTCTAAATAACGAATAAATTCTATTAGGCACGCGTTTCCCATGCGAGTGATTAACAGGTCCCTCGTGGTGCGGTGGCGAACAGTGGAAAAAATCATCGAGGTGCGGCGTCCGGGGAGTGATCGGGACGATGATTGATCGGCAACGTAATTGGGTGATGGATGATGACCGGTAGTAACGGGAACTGGTGGTATTAAAATGGAGATATAGAAGAGTTGTACAATAAAATGGATCAAATACATGTGTGATCATATTGTAAAGATAAAACGGGTCTATTCGCTTACAAAAATTATCTTTTCTTTCTATTTGTCGAAATACCTCATTCTGATATCTATAAAAGGATCTTAGTTTTTTTTTATTGGTTTAGGAAAACATTTTGAATTCAACTATATGTATTTTTATATATATCTTCAATATATATAAAAATTAATCTCTATTTCCTTTTGTCATCGCATCACGAGTAAACGGATGGAACATTATCGCTAATTCTTTTTTGTTGTGTTTATTATTGTCAGGAGAAGGTTTTTATGAAAGAAAAAATGAAGAAATTGAGTGGAAAATTAGAAAATATTTACCATGCGGGTGAAACCGCAAGACGCTATTATTCTATAATAAAAAGTATTGGTGAACACGAGATCAGTAAATCTTAAACACATTATACAACAAACAACAAACAATACAAAATATATCACGAAAATAATTCTTCACTTTATTCAAACCAAAAAATCCATATCAAAGAAAGAAAGTAAAATGTTTTAATCATTCACAAATAAATCAATAAACTATTCTAAACACTCGTAACAAATATAATTGACAGTTGCCACGAACTGGTCCCAACTCAGCATAATGCTGGTCGTACGACGCTGATCTTCCGTTGGGGCCGTTTCGGTGTCGTCACGGGTCCGGTCACAACATTGAAAGTAACAAAATATTAATAAAAAAATAAAATAAGAATATAACAGGTAAGTAACCAAAACAAGTGAAAAACAAATATAGGTACGTACACATTGATAAGGTAAGTAACTAGAATATAAAAAATTAAAATAAATTAAACAAAAATTTATTTCAAGTAACACATAGGTATAATAAATATATTGGAGCTAACTTTTAACCCAAAATAAGTAAAAAATAAAAAAGCCTATATACATCATAGATAATAACGACGCTCGAGATACGAAGCATTACAGACCCGGCTGATTATAACCATGATTAAACATCCAAAGTGCTTCCTGCTCCGTCAGAGGATGGCAATAACATTTGGAAATAGTAATTAAATTCCACATTAGCAGTACAAAGCGTAAGATACGACGGAACCTAATTTTCATAGCTGATTAGCCTCACCCCACATGGGATCACACGATTACTGCCGTAGCCTTATTCTGATGAATTCATGCCAAACAGAGGCGCCTCGGAGATGCTGCTTTTTAGAACTGTTCAATGCTACATATTGATAAACTATTACTTATAAATCATATGCCTAATGGTTGATTTTTTATGGACAATGATAGCACTACAGCCTGTCTCGTGTAGAGGTTGAGCAGGTGGACTCATAACATGGAAGTGGCGGGTTCGATTCCCAGCAGGACAAGTCTTTGTGCACAGAAAAAAAATCCCCAAATAGGTACGTGTTCTGTGTCTGGATTTTGTAGGACCATGGTGCTCGTAGTTACTGAATCCCTAGATACAAGGAATCCCATTTAGGGTCTCGAATCTATGTGTGTGATCGTTGGGCGTTATTAGTTAGACACTTCCCTAAATTTTTCTACTACAACTTAGGTTTGGCGTTGTCACGTCACATTATATCACACTTCCCACTATAAGGTATTATAAATGCAATAAATGGTGGGTTTTTTTTACACTCAAACTTGTCTAGCATTGACCTGACTCTCACCTGATGGGAAATGACGATGTGATCGAGGGTGTAGCATGCTAGCCAAGATAGCTATTCACTCTACTTTTGAACACGCCCTGGTCAAATTTTTCCGGAAACACAGACACTGGCAGGGCATTCCATTCCTTGACCATCTAATTAACAACGTGGAGTCAAATCGCTTGGTACGTCATACGTATCATGTACCACGTATCATGCAGTTCTTGTCGCATTCACCATCTAATTTGTAAAAGACCGACAGGCTTGCCACTTTACGTCGATGTGCTAGACTCTCGAGCCTTGTGCTTGTTTCCTTTTCACGAAACAACAGCTACATGGATTCAAATTAAATTTGGACTAGTGATTATACGCTGATTTAAAACAGGATACTATTTATCCACAGGCAAAACTGCAAGGTGCAGCTAGTCATGAAATAATTCTAACTTAGCTACCCAGAATAGGTGCTTAGTTCCGACGATGCTACCCCTATCATCTGTCAGGTGCACGTCATCTCCGACGTCTTTCCGATGAAAAACAAACAAAAATCGCTACATTTTGCTTGTTTTGCTAATTGCGGATAATGGGTCTGATGTCTGGTTAGCAAATTATCGTTTCAAATGATAATTAAGTTTTTGCAAGTTTGATATTCGTAAAAGCTATAAAATATTCGATTCTGTCATGGTGGTAATCGTTATAAAACTATAGTATGCCCATATGGGCATACTATAGTTTTATTTAGTACTCAATTTTTATATGTGGTAAGTTTGAACTTAGAAACTATAAAAATTATAATGTACTACATTAAGTAAGTAGAGAGATAAGTGCGAAATTAAGGATCAATCTTTAGTAAAAACGGACGTAAGTATTCTAATTTTTTTATTTTTTCAAAATTAGTGATTTGTTTATTGATTAGCGTTAAGTTTTAAAGTCATTTGAATTTTTTTCGTTATCATGAATACCTTAAAAATTTAAGTAATTATGGAATATGATTGCCGTAGTGGCCGCAACGTACCACTTAAAAAAAATACGGAAACATATTTCATAAAAACGGCAATTTCTTATGTAAATACCTAACTTAACAATAAATAAATGTATAAATGAAATGAAATATCGATGGACATTTCATACAGTGCCATCTAGCCATAAACTAAGCAAAGCTTGTACTATGGGAACCAAATAACTGTTACAATACTTAGATACTTTTTGTTAGTAAATACATACATAGAATACAATAAACACTCAGACACAGAACAAACATTTACGTTTATCACACAATTGTTTGTCTTGGGTGGGAATCGAACCCACAACCAGCAGTTCAGAAGGCAGGGTTACTACCAACTGAGCTATCGGGCCAGTCAACAATATCTCTCTGTTTTATTGTATTTTATTCATCAATCCATTAGACAACATCGTAAACCAAATATCTAAAGCTGGTTTCACACAGGCATGAAGTATTTACGCGAACCGGCGTGCCACCGCTCCACCGTATACCCGCACTTACAGCAAAGAGTCGGTGCATATAAAACCCGTCTAGAAAGTTTTCTGTCGCTCTCGCGATCGATACCGCACGCCCGGGAATTACGGGGTGTAATGAACGTAACAACAGCTCATTTCATTGGTTCATTTGGGTTATTATGTCATTTGAACTATACAACCTTTTCGTCAATTCAAATTTAGAATAGTTTGACTACATTTTATGGCTTTATGTTTTAATTTAACATATCAGATATGGCAATACCAACAGTTGGGTTTTATTATTTTTGGTCATTATTTGAACTTTGAGGTTTAGGTCACCACCTTGTTATTCGTCAATTCAAATTTAAAATAGTTTGACTACATTGTATGGCATTATGTTTCAATTTAACATATCAGATGTGGCAATACTAGCAGTAAGTTTTTGTTATTTTCAGTATTTATCATAATTTCAACTTGGAGGTTTAGGTGCATCACCTTATTAATTAAGTAAAGTGCTTTTTTGTTTTATTAGTTTATAGGCAAAGCACTACCATAGTCTAAGATGGGGCATGCTTGCCTAGAATATATCTGTAGTGAACAGATATATTCTAGGCAAGCATGCATGTTTGACTTGATAACTATCAGGGGGTGATCACGAAACTTTGATTGCAATGCAACAGGAGTAATTTCCGTACTAACTGTGCACATAAACTGCGTATTCAAACTGTCAAATCCATACAAATTTGTGTTTCTATTGGTTGCAATCAAGTTACGTGATCGCCAAGCAGGTTATAGTGAGCTGGAAACAAGAACGCCGGCGAGCTGTTCCATTCATTAGCTGTTTTACAACCTGGGAGTCTTCAAATCGAGAGTAAACAAGTATCTTCTAGGCAAGCGTGTTACATCCTAGACCGCATCGTTACTCACCATCAGGTGCGATAGTGGTCAAACGCAAGCCTATCAAACAATAAAATAAAAAAAACATGTATCTTACCGTACTTCATCTTTCATATCACAACGGCTTTTTTCGGTCCATGTTCACCACTTAAGAAACTTTCCTCCCCATCGTCAGTTCTGCCAGTGATATGGACTAGTCATCATTGCAACTTCCTAATTCTAAAATATATATATGTGACTTTTTTTATTTTCTCAACTGATGGTAAATGGTGACGCGGTCGATGATGGAACGTGCTTGCCTCATAGATACTGGTTCACTCTTACTTTGTAAATTCCCAGATTATTTTAACCGATTGATTAAAATAATCTTAGACTTGGCTATTATATTAGCCACATACTTATGTACACACTGATATATTTCTCATGCTTATTGACAAAAATACAGTCAAGATTTATTACCCAAAAGAAAATCCAACATTATCAAATTAGCCTCCCTCATTTCCCTCGCAGGTTTACCTTGTATCGGTTAATTTCATTAATTTCCCGAACCAAGCACGCACTAAGACGCCTGTCCCTTATACGGGACCGATAGGGATTTGGTCCCAATTATGTATTAGCAAAACTTGTGTATACCATCTCGTGTGGCCCGCAAGGGATTTGTGAGACTTTTGTGCGAGGTTGTGGGTAGTTTACTGCACGCATAGCCGGCGGCAATTCGCAGATTTAAAATAGCCACTCCTGCCTTCGTTCTGTTTCTAATAATTATGTAATTTTTATTCAACAGAAACATTAATATTTACAGGCACTCTATAAATAAAAAAGTTACAACTAATAACTTATTAGTCTAATAATTATGTATTTTATTTACTTCTTAAAAATCATTTCTTCATTTTTTACTGATCGTAGAGGGGCTACAGTTTGGTACTAGCAACTTAATCTTGTATTGAGTTTGGAAGGTAGTCTTCTGTGGTAAAAAATAACTGTCTTACACTATAACATTGATGTAAAATATTTCAAAGGTTTTTTTAATAGATGAGATAATTCTTTGGAATCTATAAATGTTTTACATAAGCATTTTGTCTCTATAAGGTTGTTTAATTTATTGTCTGTTACAATCTCAATCAATCAGAACTCCGTCTTTTATTTGAAAAATTATATTTCTATTTAAAACGATGTAGCTACTATATGATATAGATATGAGACTAATCTAGAAGTACCTATTACTTCCAGATTAGTCTCATAGAAATTTCATAAAAATAAGTTCAGTTGTTTGGTATGGTAAAAGTTATTTAATTATGAACTTTATTATTTAGGCACGATCACCAAATACTTGCCTATTTTCAACCCAACTCATTAACCTCCACGAATACGTACAATTAAACCCGCTCCTACAATTAAGCTCCCTCCGCACCGTCACGTACGAAGACCGTCGCGGCACGCACGTCACGTCACGCCGCGGGTCGCCGCTGGTAATTGACTAGTGTGTCCGCACCTTTACCGGCCGCTGACGCTGACACCGCTGATTTGTGGGACCATGTACGTACATTTAATAAATAAGTCAACAAATGCCTTATTTTTAGTCGAAATCACTCCGACATCCTGGACATATGGACATCGAAACTTTGTGAAACCTAAAGGTGATCACGGAACTAAAGATATCAACATAAAATAAGTCAACCATTGGGAAAGTGCGGCAGTTTGTAATATAATCAATTAAATAATCATCTACACTAGATGTTTATTTCGTTTGTTTTTGTATAGCATGTCAGGTATCATGACCATTTTTAGGCGGCAGCTTAGTTAATTATACAAAGTAACCAACTTTATTTCTTTTCAGACAAGAAATGTTTCACATCTTCAATAAACTTCAAACTATAGCGTAATTTTGATTGCGCTCGTTCACCTCAATAACCGACAAGGTTCTTTTCACGAAAACTGTTTTCCGTGCGCTTCTGTTTTCGCCCCGCAATTAAACTGCTGTTAAACTTCTTGCAGCGGTGTTTGCAGAGCACCTGAACGGTCCGCGAAAGTTGTGCGGGCACCCTGTTCCTTGTTTGCCTGCTAATTATCCCGGTTTGGAGCGCAGTCAGCTCCCGAAACGCTGACCCGATCTAAATGGTCAAACGGGCTAAAAGCCTTTCGGCGCTCCATTCAAACACGGCTTCCGACCAAACCGCCCCGTAACCATAGCGACCGCCTACCGCTCCACGCTATTATTTCATTGTATCAACATTCATATCGTCACGTGTAGCGATGGCTCGATTAAACGAGGGTCAGCCCGAAGCCAGATTTGTCAAGTCTCTTTTCAAATTAGACGCCACGGTCCAGCGTTCGCACTTCACGCGACGTTTAAAATCAAAAGCGCAAAGGGTTACGTAATCCGGACCTTTTTACGTACTACTTGTGTTTGTATGCATGTCTCGTCTTTTGTCACGTATTCTTAATTAAGAGCCGCCGGTTGCAACCCCACTCGTCACATTCGTATCGATTGCAAGAGGGTCGCACTCACATGCTGTTTGGCGCCAATAAATCTGAATCGATTTGGGATTAAATTTTTAGCCAATAAGCGTAACATCGAAAACGAATCTGCTATCGGCCCCTCTGTTTGCAAAACGGAAGTCGAGCCTAATAAACCGGCGCTTAACCTCTTGCGACAAAGCCGATACAAAGTGAGTGACATCCCGCCTCTAAAGAGATCTCGCGAAAAAATCCGGTGGCGGCGACGTGTCAAAGACACCGCGAGGCGACGAGCAAGGGGACCCTTTGTTGCCAAGCGAAATATTTTTTAAAGCTTAACTCCTTATTGAATTGAGAGATTAGTCTTTTTTTGAAGAGGCGACCGATCCCCGGGGTCGGCGTGATCATTCCTTCAGATCTCATTTCCGCGGATGCTCTATTTGATTGTAATTTTTGTTACTTTTCCCATTTTGTCAGGCGCTGGCGGGATTTGAAGTGACAGTCGACGATTTGCACTTGAGCGCGATAAGTGTTTTCCAGCGTTTTTTATAAGCAGCTTTGTTAGTGTGACTTTGTTTTTGTTTCTATTTTGTTATTTTTATTTCAACACACAAGACACAAGTGGACTTTACACGGAACGAATAAATTAACGAGATGTTTGAGGAGATTGTTCAAACATTTTTGCACAATTACATCTCTGTGAGTACTTAGCATGATTTTAAAATGGTCTTTAAATTTGATCGCTAAATTTAGGATCATATTTTATTTATGCCATTTATAAGATGACCAACACTCCATACATATTAGCACATTTCTATCCGTACACCCACGTACCATCGTACGGCAGCTGCCAGCATAAAGCCACAAGAAAATATGCAAATGACTGTAAGGCAGTAGGTAAGCGCTCGTAAGCCGTGTAATTATTCACATCGGATTTGCAAATCTCGCCCGAAGCGTTCCGTTTCCACGCCCGCGTATTAAACTGACCCTTTAAATCAAAACACATATGCTGAGAGCTGGCCGGCACCGGCTTAGCCGGACGCTGATTTTGAGATGAGGGCTTCCCCTTTTTGCGGGTCCATGCGTCGATTCCTTAGCGGGCGATGATCGATACCCCGTCCCCGCCGGCGGCCGCGGCCCACCCTCTCTCGCTCTTAATTAGGGCTCGGAATCTGCGGCGGACACACACACACCCGCGAGATCGTACGGCGTAATGTTAATCAACTTTCATTATGCACTAAGGAATTATATGGGTACGCCTGAGGAGTGATTATCCAAGAGAGGCCGCGTCCCCGGCCAAGAAATCATACTTTATTATGATCGTTCTGGATTCACGCGGGTTTAGTGCGCCACCTCGCGGGTGCGGTGACGCCGCATTACAATTTACGGCGCATATATCACAGGGAACCGCGTTAAACCATTGTCTGCAAAGTAAACACAAGATACCTAATTACCTTTTGTTGCAAAAGTGCCTGGAGATTTAAATTGTTCTATTACTTACTTGTGCATTTTCTCGAATCAATAAAAGTATGTTATACAGTAGTTTTATCGAGAACAGGCCACACATAATATACACGAATACCCAGAGTATATATTACCTACCAGTATTGGTATTAGCTACCAGTAGCGTTTTAAGATTTCGTTATTAGGTAGCTTCTCAAATCTGATTGTCATATTAGCGAGTGTGCCACAAAAACGCTTTAACCTTGAATATTTTATAATAGTATTAGGTACTAACTATTTATTAGTCCAAACTTACCCAATTTTCTTAAATATTTAGCAACGTTATTGTTCAACAATCGACCCGCCATTCTGCTTGAATATCTTTAATCGTGGAGTGGCTCTTAAGCAGGGCTGAAGAGGCCAGGCCTATTGAGTAATGCCTCTAAGCCATAGTTATGAGGATAAACCTTCAATAAATCTTTCACTTAGGCCGCCATTTAATTAACGCACGTAATAAAATTTAATTGATCAAAGCGTATAGTTTGCATGTAATTTATGATCCCCTTTGAGAGGTTACCTTTGTTGTGAGTTATGGCCAAGCTTCGCGTCCAATCGTTACATAAACTGTTGACGGATAACTATCAAGTGCAATTACAACTACAGTGTATTATGATTCAAATAAGTTACTAATAAGCAAAAAGAAAATTACTGTTGTAAAGTAAAAAAAACTATTTTGAAATCCATAAATATATCACAATTAGGAGTATGATCTTTTTTTTTTCTCAAGTTACTGTTATGATAAATGAAATTTCTTAGTTAATTTGCTTCACGCGCAATTATTTATTTTGCTAGACTGTGTGGTATACGACCGGCAACTAAAGACCTTTCACACTCTTGCCTAGCTTCACCTTTGTGCTTCTTTTTCGAGCAGTGTATAAGGCGTGATGTGTCTCGTTAGACTGGTGGATAGCTACTCACGTGTGTTCACGGGCCCTTGTACTAATTTAATAGATGAGGTGTTCTCATTAATTACAAAGAACGTCGAGACCAACGAGCGCTGCGGGTTACGCGCGAACAAATTAATAAGATTATTAACTCTATCCGACAAGTCATTCTTTCTCGTACGTGCACACGTCGATACGAAACTTTAACAGTAAATTGGGAGTAAATAGCGAGATGTTCGTTTCACTTTGCTGTAGCAATTTTTATAGTAAGTGATTTTGTACTTTAAAACAGATATAGTTCTAACGTAGCATGATGTAGCTGATTAAGCTACGCTTCGTAGATAATGTCTACGTGATTCCAGGCCATACTTCGTAGCACAATAATCATTTTAGAATAAGTATACTTTCTTCGCATTTTAACCCTTTACGGAGTATATTAAACTTGGTTAAACAAAAAAAATGTCATGTACCGCAACCTGTCCAGCCCAAGGGAACCACACGTGATTGATTGTTAATGAAGTGGTGGGGGCGATAGTTATTAATGATTCTCAGCTCCGCCCGCCGCCTGCAGTTCTTTATTTACCCACTAACACCTATTAGCCAACAGCCCGATACACTTCGACCGTTACACGACGATATATCATCCGATATATGAACGTATCAATCAATTTGGGGGATTATAACATGACGTCATATTTTATGGGTGAAGCTCGCCTTTTGAAGTCTCGAGGGCAGATATAAAATTATGTCTGAGTATAAGTTTATGATTTGATAAGATGTTGAAGGTGTTTTAAGGTTCATACAGGGTATTACATTTTCTTAAAAAATATAAAAGTTCTGGTAAGTGATGATCTAAATATTGTAATAAACTTATAACAACAACCTCAAATTGAAACGTTTCTAAGCCCCCTTCAAATTGCAAAAGGGTTTGTTTTATTTCAATTAAATCACAATCACAAAGAGTTTGAAACCGCAACAGTCACTCTATCGTCGACGATTTAAACAGATGTCGTGTTAAGGAGGTCCTCCAAAATATTCGTCCAGAATTTAAATTGCAAATTCGTACGGTGGCAGGTGCAGTCTCATGATTGGATAACTTCTTCTCTTTCTAAATCTCTCAAGAAACACCTCATCTCTTTCCCTCATGGCTTTCAGAATCAGCGAGTAATGAATGTTAACAAATAAAACTCGAGCGTTACTAATTACTCGGCCGCTCAAACGGAGAGAGGCAATCTTTGCACTCTATTTCAAAGAAGAAATCTTCAAGTTAATGGCGTTAATTTAAAAAGAGGCCGATGACTTTGATTTTTCTTTCAACGCACCGCCTTTTCGCGTGATTTATTGACGTAGCACGACTATAGAGTCCGTTTCTCTTTAACGTATATAAAATGTCAGTCACACGTTAAACGCGTTGTGAGACTAAAACAGTGGGTACATTATGAATGGTTGGAGGCGAGTGGTCGCAGGTACCGAGGCCTAAATTAAAGTTTTGCTCATCGACGATGTGTACAGTGTAGCTGAGTTTGGCACGCAGCTCACGGAGAAGCGCTGGCTTAATGAATGAAGAAATTCCAAGGACCCCTCACACGTGCCTTCGGCTCCCTCGCCTAGATTGTAAACTTTAAAGAGGACTGTAGTCACTACTTTAACGACCACAGCTGACATCGTTGACAATAATAGCTGTTGGTTTTACTTTTCCTAAAGTAGTATAGTATTGTTATCTGTGCTAAAGCGTTACTCTATATTAAAAAGGAATATTACCTGAAATAAGTTCTGAGAAATTTTATTGAGATTTCACTTCTTGGTAATCTCTACTGATCCCCTTTTGCGGTCTCCCGTAACGGAGTAATTAGCTTTCCTATTTTAAAGCGCGGCCGCGATTCCGCGCCCGTCTCCGCTCTCCCATCAATTCTCCCTTGCTCGCCACCGAATCGATAATAATTAATTATTTTTGACATAATCACAACCAAAATCCATTCTCTTTTTGCTAATTCACGTCCCTATAATAAAACGACGCGACGCTTTTAAGGCCCGCTCGGGTGAAATTGATAAAAAATAAATAAGACTCCGGATAACTTTTCGCCAAGTCAAACAAAACTTCAGCGCTAGATTACGCTCTTGGGCGCTCAGTGATTAATAATGCCTGGACTTATCTCGGTCAAAGGCATAGGTCGTTACAGAGTTAACAAGCTTGACTTGAATGGGCATCACATAGTGCTCATATCGGTTGAATGAAGCTTCTGAAACCCAAATTCAAGCAAAGTGACAAGGGATCATTGTCAGCAGCGCACAATCGGTGGGACACTGTGTCAATATTGGACACATCGCATAATAGACACCAAGAGTCAGATGTGGGCGCACGTCGGATGCGACACCGCTAATAGATGTTTGAAGACCTTTGACTCAATGCACGTTACATGAGCATGTGTATCAATAGACTACTTTATTGAATGCTGGCAACTTCAAGTTTTGTGTCACTGGTTTGGGTATTTCTTAAACACCACCTGTGATCAGTTTTATCCAATATATATCTGTAAAGTGGTGTTGTTACCGAAAACACGTTATATTCTGCCAGCATCTGTATTTCCGGCGAAATATCACCCGGGCGTGTTCAAGAGAAGAACGAATAGGTATTTACTTGGCTAGCATACTACACCTTCTATTGCATCGTCACTTCACATCAGGTGAGAGCGTGGTCAAATGCTAGACATGTTTGAAGAAAAAAAAATCTTCAGTGGATCAATTTTAAACTTATGCTTTTAGATGTATCTAACGAAAAAATGTCTTGACAGACTTCCAGACAACGAATTAGAAAGGGATCATACAAATGTTGCATTTTAAAACAAGGAAACCTTAGGTAATCAATAAACATCCACAAATCGAAGTAAGTTACTCTTACGGAAGGTTTTACAAGAACGCTGTTGGGCTCACCCGAATATCGGGTAGGTGCTTAAAAAATACATAGTGAAAACATTAGCTCCGCCCGGGGCGGGGTCGCTCCGTGATTAAACCCAGCGAGGCATGCATAACGAGGCCGGTATGTTTGAACGCTTACGAATACTTTCCAAGTTGTTCCGGACAGCGGTTGAGGCGGGTAGCGCTCCCGCACACACCTGCTCTTGTTTATCGCTAAGACTCCACCGCTGCCTGCGCTGACGTATTGTTTGTTTAGGCGCAACCATCCTCCCTGACCTACTTATAATACACTAATAACACCGAAATTAGACAATCGATCGTTATTTCTACATCCTGCAACGTGAAATTGAAATCAATATCGAAGCTTCCTTACCGAACAACAACCCGTTTTATACTGCTCGCAAAACAATAGGTTGCTTACCCGGTACCCGAAACTCGGATCGGTTAAGACTCTCGACCGAAATTAAATAATATTTTGAAGGGATTAGTATCATGATTGGACGGACACATGCTAATGCAAGAAGTTTTTAATTAAAACCGTCCGCCGTTAAGAGGCTGCGTAATGGCTGATCCTCAGGAGGGATACGATATTGGGTGTGTGTACCGGCAAAGCCAAAATACAAACATATTTAGGTCCGGCGCGTTGCTAGTGTGCACTGTGGCTAATCACTGCCCGGGGTAGAGGATGCTTGTATACATTACGCTTTAAGTACCCCTTTCTCGTTAATAACGTTCCGTAAGATGACAATGTAAACTAATGTATGATTTCTTTTTCAGATGCACGTGACTGTAACGATGAGGAGTCTAACAAGGTAAATAAGAACGTCGCCAGTAAAACGTTTTAAACTAAAAAACAACATTCAGTGAGCACTTTGTGCTCCCCACAAGCGCAATCCAAACTTCGGCAACGAGTTTATGGCCTGTGTGACCGCCAAAAGTGGGCGAGCAAAAGTGCAAGCTTGTTTACTCATATATCAGCGGGGTCGGCATTTCTTTCCGATAAGCTCCCTCGCTGCCAATAAAGTGATTAAGTCACAAATCGTGGCGCTATGGCGACTCTTTACTCGACGTCATGATATACCGTACCGGGGAATTGGTATTGGATTTTTCCTGTTTGTATTATTCTTTCGTTTTGTAAGTCAACCGATAATAATTCTTTTTAGAAAGATGTTTTAAAAATTAAATATTTGGTATCCTTTGTCTAAATTATACATATTAAATTATGAAATAGACTGACATTCGTTTGAAAACATCTTATAAAAAATTCTGGAAAAATGAAGAGGTTTTGAGTCGTAATATACATACAAAAAAGATTTGTGATTCAGAACTTTGAGTTTTAACTAACATAAACTTACTATGTTATAAGCTCTTAACAAAAACCTGTCCTTGTCTTTATTGATACCTTCAAGATATTTTTCAGCGCCTCCATAAAGTAGTACCTATTAATTTCGTATTTTTATGGTTGAACAGCATGCCACCCGTTTTTGTTGTTTCCTAACCTGGGACCCTTCGAACGGCTCTATTACAAATAAATTGCCTTTGGAAATCGTTTCGTGAGTTATAAATTTCATACGTGCTGAGAAATGACATACGGTATTATTTATTACGTAGCTTTTTTCGTGGAAAACACAAAGAAGACATTGTGATGTAATTGAGCTACGTTTATTGGGGGCGCGCTACAACTTCCGTGGTAATTTTCTACAATAAAAACTGTATTTCAGATGACAAGTTTGTTTGTTTTAAGTATTTGACTGGCCCGATAGCTCAGTTGGTAGTAACCCTGCCTTCTGAACTGTGGGTTGTGGGTTCGATTCCCACCCAGGGCAAACATTTGTGTGATGAACATAGGTGTTTGTTCTGTGTCTGGTTTATATTGTATTATATGTATGTATTTACAAACAAAAAGTATCTAAGTATTGTATCAGTTACCTGGTTCCCATAGTACAAGCTTTGCTTAGTTTGGGGCTAGATGGCGTTGTGTGAAATGTCAACACATATTATTATTATTATTATTATTCCAAAAATAGTACAGGCATTTAAGTGATAATTAGTTTAAAATTTAATTCTTTAATACTATCATTAGTTTGCTAGAAAAAAAAAACAAAATACAAAAAAAATGAGAGTGTGCTTTAGACCACAAGATGTAGTTAACCTTCTTTAGTTTAGCTCCAATATCAACCGGTATAACTTGGTTTTGCTTGGTTTAATGTTAATGTCGCCATTTTGACAAGTGTAAAATGTCATTTTACCGGATATACCAACATAATAATACAATTGTTATGTTGACAGTGGAGATTTACGTTAACCAACAACTATTAACTTCCGTTCGCCTCGCTAGCTTACTCCCCAAGTGAAGCGTGCGTAAAGAAGTTTTATTTCAATAACTAATATTTCCCAACACAATGTTTATCAGTAAGGGGGGCTAAAATTTAGGTTACTTCACACAATAATAAGCGTAAAACCCGATATTACAACCCCCCAGTAAATTTTTACGTCCGACCTTTGACTATAAATAATAAATAAATAAATGTGTGGACATTTCACACAGCGCCATCTAATCCCGAACTAAGCAAAACTTGTATTATGGGTACCAGATAACTGATACAATACTTAGATACTATTTGTTTGTAAATACGTACATAGGTTACAATATTATAGCATGACGAGTTGTGCGTAGGTTGCAACCTATATAACTATAGGCCTTCAGCATGCACACCGGGCCGTGTCCAGGGCAAGAATGCTTCGTAGTACACCGAGCGCTCCCTTTATAGAGCCAAATGGGTGGGGAAGCGAAGACAGTTGCCGGTGTTGCCACTGTAATAAATTTAAATACCACCACAGGGTAAATTAAGGTACTGCCCGCTGCGCATAGAGTTTATAACTGGACGTTGCCGCCATCAAATATAATACCCAGACACAGAACAAACACCTATGTTCATCACAGAAATGTTTGTCCTGGGTGGGAATCGAACCCACAACCTACAGAACTCAGAACTGCTACCAACTGAGCTATCAGGCCAGTAAAATCAAAGGTGAAAGCTTCCAACTGATAAATCAAACCATTTACAGTATCATTATCCATCAGCCTCAATGTTTACACGTTTGTCGACACGACATTAGCAGGAGCCGTCATTAGCTCTACAAATGACACTGGAATCAAATCTATTCATTTCCTTTAGGAGTCAATCGACGGTGGATATTGTTCGATTTCACGCGATGTGAACATTACTTCTACCGTCGGATCTTTGGGTTTGTAGGAAGGTTTTCGTTTTTTTGTTACCTTTACCTAGTGCTATTACTGGGTAAACGTTAAGAAAATGTTTACCAACTTTTGAGTAATTTAAACTTTACAAATATAGTATAGTTCCTAAAAAGGAGCAACTAGCAGAATTTCAAACTACAGCTTCTAAATCACTGAATTAGATTATCTCCCAACTTAGCTATGGTTACATACCCCAGTGGTTGCGAAAATCTTTACAACTATATTTTATACTGACTAAGCAACCGTGTCTATGGAATCTGTTTTAGACTAGTAAACTACTCATTTGTAGTTATTTTTATTTTAACTGTTTTTCGGTTACACATTAAAATTTACTTTATTAAACTACTACTGTTATTATATCTAACTGTCAAGTTTACATAGGAGAATAAATTTGGGAAAAATATTAAATAGGGTATATTTTAAAATAATAGGTCTTTACCTATGAAATTGCCGTATTGCAGTACAGACTTTTTCAAACAAAAAAAAGTTTTGATTGGCTATGAATTCTAAATTCAAATTAATTTTGTTTTAAAAATATGACATTCTATTTACAATATAAGTCTTTTGTTTATTGATTAGCGTTGTATTTTCATTACATTTCAACATTTTTCCTCATAATGGATACTTTGAAATTTCGTGTAATTATGGAATTTGAGTTCCGTCGTGGCAACAACGCGGCACAAACGACACGTAACATCAACGACCTTTACGGAGAGAACTGTACAAACGAACGTACAACCCGTTATTGGTTTGCTCGGTTCCGTTCTGGTAATTTTGACTTGAAAAATGAACCTCGTGGTCGTCCGGAAACTTTGGTCAACAATGATGAATTAAAGGCGATTGTGGAAGCTGATGAATCTCAATCTACAGCTGAGCTGGCAGCAGCTTTTGATGTTAGCATCAAAACAATATTGGTCCATTTACGACAGATTGGCAAGATAAAAAAGCTTGATAGATGGGTGCCCCACGAACTTAACGATCGCCAGCGCAACGTACGCGTCGAGACTTGCCTTGCGCTGCTTAACAGGCACAGAAATGAAGGAATTTTGAACCGAATTGTTACGTGCGACGAAAAATGGATTCTTTTTGACAATCGAAAGCGCTCAGCAAGTTGGTTAGATCCTGGTTCGGTACCAAAGCAATGTGCAAAACGAAAAATGACCCCTAGAAAGGTGATGGTCACAGTTTGGTGGTCTAGTGCTGGTGTGATTCATCATAGCTTTTTACAAAACGGCGAGAGCATTACTGCAGATGTGTACATTGAAGAACTGACCACAATGATGGCGAAACTCGCACGTCTGCAACCAGCTTTGGTCAATCGGTCGTCTCCACTGCTACTTCACGACAACGCGCGACCCCATACTGCACAACAGACCGTCTCTAAGCTGCATGAGTTGGGTTTGGAAGCTCTCCCTCATCCGCCATACTCACCAGATCTTGCGCCTACCGACTATTACTTTTTCCAAAATTTGGACAACTTTTTAGCGGGAAAAAAATTCAATTCCCGAGAGGCAGTACAAAACGCCTTTGAAGAGTTTGTTGTCTCCCGTCCTGCTGATTTTTTCAAGAAGGGCATCCATAAACTGCCACAGCGTTGCAAAGATGCATTGATTGCAGGGGTGATTATTTTGAATAAAAGAAATAAATAAGTTCGAAAAAAAAATACTTTAACTTTTTTCAAACAAAACGGCAATTTCATAGGTAAAGACCTAATATATCTAACTACTGCCTATCTAACTACTAACTATCCCATGCGCCAACCCTACCCTGTAGTATCAGTTTAGTCGATGTCGTTACGCGTAGATGTCACGATAGGAGGCGTACTGCGTTTCAGCGTATCAACGTACTGGCGTATCGCGCGTATCGAGGTCGGGCGCCTGCCGGGTTAATAAGTTACTCCGATGTTTATCGGGCCCAATCGCCCGACTACATTTGTATGACACGTCCACTCGATACGGCCCGGAGGGTACGTTTAATTTTGTCAATGTCGATCAATTTGTTCGCATTTGTTTGTACACGGCTCGGGTACGACTGATAAGCAAATACGATACAGATACGTTTTAATTAATTAGAATAGCGCGAGTGTCACGTAGGAAGTTTCAGATAGGTACAGCTTTGGGTGGATTGAAGCTCGCAGCTCTGTGAACGCTCTGCACAAAGCATGTTGTTGTAACATTCTATATTTTTAAACTAGGTAAGGAAGTATTTTGTAACCAGTTAAACTACCAAATAGATAAACATGAAAAAAACTTGAAGCTAACAAAAATTCCAGGTGATAAAACTCTTGCGCAAGTTTAAAGTTATATGTAGAGATTTATGTTTTATAGTAGTGCTTAGCGTAATTAACAGATTTTTTTTTTAGAGTTTACTATTGATTGATTGATTGATTTTGATTGATTTATTTGCAAAAACTTAGCCTAAGACACTGTGAAAGTAGTTAATTTTATACAAATATTACAATATTACACTACAATTTTACAAAATGCAAAAAAATAGAAGGTGGATTATTGTAAAGGAAAAACATGATTTGTCCGTTACACTAAAATTAATCTACTTCAATAAATGTCTTAAATATGTACAAAATCAAAGTACAAAAGCACAATAATCCAATGATCTTGCAAAAATTATTTTAGTTTTCTGATGGTAGCTTACAAAATTTCCGGTAGCTTATTATACCTTTTAGCCACCGTCTCGACTAAAAACAGATTTGAGTAGAATCATTTTCGTAATCGCGGAATAAATCAACGTCACGCCATAATTTCACCACGATCGCAGTGACATTAGTGGGCTGCCTTTTGTCATATTTCATTACAACAGGGCTGCCCCAGCTCAGTTATTTTAAGGTCATATTCAAACCAAGAATGAGAGGGTATCTTTTAGTCATATCCTAGACTTCATCATCACTTATCATCAGGATAAATTGCAAACGTCAAACACAAGCCTATAAAAGGAATAAAAGATAATAACAACAATAATAATAATAATAATAATGCTCAAGGATCACATACATAGATCTTGGACCCTAACTAGGATTCCCTGTGTCTAGGGACCCAGGAACTACGTGAACCATGGTCCCACAACACCCAAATTCAGAACAAATGTTTGCAGTTACACTATTTGCGCTTTTTTTTCTGTGCACAAATACTTGTCCTGCCGTGGGAATTGAACCCGCCGTCTCCAAAGATACTTATATACTCTCTGCCAAAGATACTTTTTGCAGTTCTGTAGTTCAGATATTTTAAAATAGAATGCCTCTTTTACTAAAAAATTATAGGTATGGGCCCTAGCTTTGAAATTAAATATATGAATATAGTTTATGGGGGTCGGGAGACTTAGTTCCCTGGAGCAAAACACCTGATTGACTTATGTATAGGTACTTATTTGAAGACTTAATTCACGTGTGATTTTGACAGAGGCAGTGAAATTCTTAATAGAAATAATTGTATAAAAACACTAAGCATACATAAACTAAATTAAGTAATTAATTTTTTTATAGATATTAGAACAACACTTTTTTAGGTTCGTTACTATTTATCAGTAGTTATTTCTTAATTTTTGTGATACTGGCTGATAGCACAGCCCTAAGCTTAGGTGACCTTGGTTCATTCAGTACACCTTCTGAAGATTGATAGTGCTGGCGAGCGCTCGTTAGCATGCCTTTGTAGACGCCCATCGATTATCAATTTTGAGGATTATAATACCCGAGAGACAAATTGCGGGACACCCTCAAGAGCTTAGATGGACGATGCGGAGGCTCTATAAAATATGGTAACACTGGTAGTAGCTTATTTACTTCTCTAAGATAATTTAAAGATTCAATACGGAATTAAATAAATAAATAAATATTTGTGGACATTTTACATAGAATACACAATGTAACACCGAAAAACAGAACATCGATGCTCATTACACAAATGTTTGTCCTGGGTAGGAATCGAACCCACAACCTTCTGCTCAGAAGGCAGCATGTATGTTATTACCAACTAAGCTATCGGACTAGTCAAGAATTACCAGCAGATTGCTTTTTAAAACATGTCTGTGCCTTTCAAGCAATTGCAAAGTTTCAACTCAGTTGTAAATTCAACTGATATAAATACATTGTTTAAAAAAAAATTAAACAAATAAACGCTCCTTCCTCTGCAAAACAAAAATGGAATAATCCAAACGATCAAGCAAATTAAAGTTGCGACTAACAACCCCGTCTTTTAAATTAATAATTCGTTATAACAAGAAAATAAGATAAATTGGAATCAAACGACTTTCAAATTGCCTACAAAATGACACGGCTGTGCCTATAATTTACTCCTTACTTTAAAGAATAACCGCTCCAAATATACATAAGGATATGGTATTATCAAAAAATTGGCTCTATTATCTAAGTATTCGCTCGGTAACTATCTTAATCAAATAAAAAATTTACGTGGATGGAGGGTGGTCGCATGTCATAACTACAAATTGGTACAATCGGTCAGTGTTGGCCGCAGGCGGAATCATAATATATTACATATCCGACAACGATATGCATCCATTCCGGGCAATCATTTCCGATATTTGTGTCTTACTTAATCAATGCCACGTCATTATTTCATCCGTGTTTCGAATTGAAACGATGGAACTCATTCGCACCTAACTTTCAAACACTAATTGAAACTGTAGATGAAGAAGAATTATTAAAAGAGAGTCAAAGTCATGAAACTTTTCACCTTATTTCTATATTCACAAGGCGCAATTTTAATTCAGTTTTCTTTTAATGACATGATTAGGTATTTGTAATCGCAAAACATCGGTTGTCTACGTGTCGCAGACTCGTGAGACGAATGTAAATGTAGTCTTTTTGAGTTTCCTGCGAATTATAAAATCAATTAAGCGTCGCAGCGACGCCGATGTGGATGAATAGATTATTTTTTCAATGTCTGCTGAGTTTAATCAATTTTAAATATATTAGTTTGCAGTATGCTCCTTGTTGGTTGTGCTGCATTGAAATAATTATACTGATTGTTAAAGGATAAGATTTTGGGTTTTCGGATAACGAGCGTTCATTTTGTTCATATTAGAAAAAAAAACCTACGCGCATAATTTTTAAGTTTTAAATTTATCTATCATTATAATTCTATTAAATTATTATAATTATTCATAATTATTATAATTATTCATAATTATTATAATTATTCATAATTATTATATTATTTACAATTATTCATTATTATTATTATCTATCATAAAAATCTATAAAGGATTCAATACATTTTGTTTTAACGTAATTATTCATCGCTGTGATTTTATAAAACTCCAGCATCACGCTTGAGCAGTCAAAAACAATACTTATTCAAATGAAACAAAAAGCAATTAACGGCGGAGATATCCCTCCGTCCTGGGAGGATACGAGAGGAGAGATTATTGAAAAAATAATTAATAAATATTTATGGCGGGCCACCTGAGGAACGACATTGGAAGACTGGAAGTTATCCTGTTTTTATCCACTGCTCTAACACGCTGAGCCACAGTAAATTTTCAGCTTGGAAATCAGTTTTGTGTGTTGTGGCAGAAACAGACTAAACTGTTAAGATTTAAGTGATTACTTAATTTCTGCATATTGATTTATATAACGTTCAAAATGAATTTATTTTTTAAAAATTTGCGTATATTTTGAGCCGTACTTTAAAACTAATTAGTATTTATATGTATAACTTTTATTATATACGGGGCTCGTGGGCAGTGGATAAAAATATTAAAAATAGTGGTAAAGAATTTAAATGACCTTCTTTTGTCTATGTAATTTTTTGTCAATGTTTTTTTTTAATGTTTTGGCTCCACACTTTTGTGTTTTTAGCCGGTGTCAAGTAATTGATAATTTATCAAGTTAATGATATTTCACCCAAATATGTGTCAAGTCATAGTCGAAGTCATCAAGTCAAGTTATAGTCAAGTCATAATCTAGTCAAAGTCACACTCCTAGTAAAGTGGTGGCAATTTTACTTGAAGTTTCTATGGAGTTGTGGAAACAACACGAAAATAAATGTTTCACCATCATTATACCATTTTCCCACACTCACGCCTGTAATCCAGCACTTAACGAATAGAATGCCACCAATTTTATGCACTAACACAGAAAATAACACAAGATTTGGAAAATAATACTATGCGGTGGCGCAATCTTTTTCGCTTTCCCACCAAAACTCCTTCAATTTTAGTCGTTTTCTTACGAAACTTTGTTTTTTATTGCACCGTATGTAAAACCTATGAAATATGTGAAGTTATTCACAAGTGGTTAAGATTTCGTACTGTACCTATATTTACTGTGACTGCAATACGCTGTACGCATCTGCAGCGTTACTGGGTAAAGCGGTTTATTACAAATGCAAAATATTCCATTCATATTCAAAATTTTATATCCCAATGTGGCCGGGAGAAGGCTAATTTATTCCGGGGGGCTAAGGAGACGTCCCGCCACCTCGCGTCTTGGGGCGCATTAAGGAAGGGTTGAGTACTGCCAAATTGACAGGTGCCTGTCAAAAATTACAATTAATAATTGAGAATTGAGATGACTGCAGCTTCAAATGCGGCGTTCTCTTGAAAATAATTAACTAAATCAATTGTTGCTGCATTAATTTGTTTACGTTAATCAATAAATTTTAATTTTATTTCATAAATTTGACTACATTTTGATTACTCACAAGTCAAATGAAAATATTATGCAGAAAAACTCACGTTTATAAATCTGGACAATCTCAAATTATCCTTCGTTCCAAACACATTTCCATGTCATGCATCTCGAACAATATCGGTTAAAATATCATAAATCTATTACAAATCTCAACGCATATCTTCTTCCAAAAGGGTTCTACTTGTATGTCCAAACACTAATAAACATAGAGCGCCGATCTACCGGTTTATTGCTACCCATGGCAACAGCGTAATCGTTAACAGTACCAAAACTTTGGCTACACCAAGTGGCGTACTGGTAATTGCGAGTCTTACAAGGATTAGAGTCCATCTCTTCCTGGGGATGCCGTAAGAGCCGGCTGTAGGAGTATCTAGGGAGTGGGCAGCAGTGTTCTTTTCGGTAAATTAAAATCTTTTAAGATCTCCAAGACGGCTACCATGCGTGGTGATTATTAAGCTTCCAATGTAGTGCTTTTTTTTTGTTTTGGTATGGCTCCATACTTTTGTATATTTAGCCAGTGTCAAGTAACTGATAATTTGATTAATGAGTTAAGTAATATTATATATATGTCAAGTCAAGTCCAAGTCATAGTCTAGTCTAGTCAAGTCATACTCCTAGTAAAGTAGTGGCAACTTTACCAGAAGCTTCTATGAGTTTTGGAAACAACACGAAAAGAAACGTTTCACCATCATTACACCGCTTTTTCCCACTCATGCCTGTAATTATCAGTAATTAACAAATAAAATGCCACCAATTGTATGCACTTACACTGAAAATAACACAATTTTTGGAAAATAATACAATGCTGTGACGCGATCTTTTTCGTTTTCCCGCCAAAACTCCAATGTAGTGCTGGGAGGCCTTTATTGACCAGTGGGAGTCTTCCAGCTAATGTGTGTGTTTAACAAGCATTATATGACACAATCTGTTCATCAATACGTGCCATCTAGAGTATTTTAGTTGTTGTGCACTAGCTTGCACGCTGTTAATTCTGCTCGTTTTCTAACTTATCTCGACTGGTCTGATAGCTCAGTTGGCAGTAGCTCTGCCTTCTGAACTATAAGTTGTGGGTTCCAGTTGTTCCTCCCAGAACAAACATTTTGTGTGAACATAGATGTTTATTCTTTGTCTGGGTGTTATATTGTATTCTATGCATATATTTATCAACAAAAAAAAGTATCTTAGTATTTTTTAAGTTATCTGATTCCCATAGTTACAGGCTTTGTTTAGTTTGGGACTAGATGGCACTGTGTGAAATGTCCACATCTACCTGAAGCAACTCATTGTTTAATAAAACAAAATAGTTACGTCAAACAGAAAATACACCGAAATAGTAATATAATAAAATATTCAATTTTTTTACGATCCTTTACTGGTGAATGAAACCGGAATAAAAATTAAATATCAAATATGTTTGATCCACTAGTGGATAGTTCCAGTGAATAGATCTTAAAATGCTATGTTAAACTATTTTCCAGTTTGAGATCATGTGTCTTACTTAGCAACAATATCTCAAGGGCAAAGAAGTGATATATATGTCAATGCTGTGGCTTATAAAATGTCCCATACGCGCAATTTGTGCTGCGTTTCGTGTCACTATTGATTACTTATGGCATCAATTGACTAGACTTTCTTTCATTGCTGCGCTGTGCCTCTATGGTTAATGACAGTAATCCACTGCCAAGAGTGGTTTACTACGCATTTACGACCGTCCGAATCTACTGGTTTGTTACTAAAATAAAATTAAATAGTGTTATTTTGCATGTAGGGGAACTTTGAGTTTGTAATGATTTTGATTAATAATAAATAAATAAATAAAATAAATCATAACGCCCAATGATCATATACACAGATCTTGTACCCTAAAAATTCCTTGTATCTAGAGACCCAAGAACTATGAGGATTACGGTCCCACAACACCCAGACACAGAAAAAGTAAAAAATTACGCCCGACGACGAATTCATAACTATAAAACCTGGACCTTAACTAGGGATTCACTGTACCTAGGAACTATGAGGATCATGGTCCCACTACTACGAGACACAAAACAAGTATTTGCCCTTTTTTGTTCACAAATAAATGTTTTGTCACGGGTATCGAACCTGCACCCTCCATGCTGTGAGCCGAACCGTTTAACCACCACACCACAGACAGGCTGACAGGTGTTTAATAATAATTGTTTCTCAGGGACTATACAGGAGCTTAGTATAGATAACTTACTACCACTTCGATTCATCAAATCCACATCAAATGGCATCGGTAAAGCTGCGTATAAGCCCTTTTTTAATTTCACTTTTGTACGACCATTTGCGAAAAATATTTTAAACTTTGTGATTTTAGTCAAACATGAATTGTTGATATTTAATAAATTAGAGATACTAAATCTATAACTTTCATAGTCACATTTAGTTATTACTCAAAAGTATTAGAATTTGTATCCGGTAAAATGCGGTTATTACTCGTATTTCACATCCCTATTTCGACGAGCCCAGTACATCTCCGGGCAGTGTTAACAAATGACAGCACTCTGTCAGGTCAGATAATACGAACTCAGTGGAGAATGGTCAGTATGATTGTGGTTGAACTATTTGTTCCGTGGGCATTATTTTTATAGGGAGTACTTATATATATATAATTACATGCCCATATCAGATCATATTACTCAAATTAAAATTATCTTAGTAAATTTTCAAAAATTAGATTTTGTAGTTTTTGTATTCCATGCCTGTTTTAAAAAAATGCAAATCTTGTCGTTTTCCTTTGATTCCAGACGGTCTGTCAAGACTCTTTTTTAAGAACGATTTTGGCCATACTGGCTGACAGGCTGTAGTCGTTTGGTGGACTGACAGGCTTTGTGGTACGGTGGTTAAACAGGTCGGCTCATAAACTGGAGGCAGCAGTTTTGGTTCCCTCGCCAGGATAACTATTTGTACACAGTAAAAAAACTCAAATTTATTTTTTGTGTCTGCGTGTTGTGGGACCATGCTCCTGGGTCCTTAGATTCAAGGAATTTAAGTTAGGGTCCAGGAAATATGTATCTATGTTTATATATGTAAGGTGTAATCCATCCTGCCTCATAAAAAAATATTCTATCGTGATCATGTTTCCACTAAATAACTTTACGATGCGGTATAAGCACAAAAAAATTAGTGTGCTTTAGAACACACGATTGAAGTAATACTTCTTTAAGTTAGCTTCATCTATCGACCGGTATGATTTTGTGTAATGTTAATGTCGTTATCTTACCGGACATACGAACATAATAATACAAATATTCAACTATTTTATGTTAATCTGATGATGATTTAGATGGAGATCTACGTGAACTAATTTCACTTCCGTTCGCCTCGCATTCCCGAGCTTACTCTCCAAGTCAAGCGTGCGTAACAATTTTACTTCAACAAAACATTTTTTACATAACAATTATAATAACATAAATATTGTATATATACGCCGTTGTTTATTAATTCCAATTACTATATATATACTATATATATACATCACAGAATAATTATGAGTATTTACCGCATTCGTCAAGTTTATTGATACGAAACCGAAGCCTCTTGACTGATGGGTTGCATTTTTCACCCGACCGCGACTGCAGGCCCACAGGCGGCGCCACTCTGTCTCTATCACGGTTTATGAGTTGATCGCTGTCCGGTTATAGATCGGCACGAGTAGTGGCCATCACAAATTGTTACAGGGAGTTTTGGCGGGAAAACGAAAAAGATCGCGTCACCGCATATATTATTTTCCAAAACTTGTGTTTATTTTCAGTGTTCGTGCATAAAATTGGTGGCATTTTATTCGTTAAGTGCTGGATTACAGGCATAAGTGTAGGAAAGTAGTATAATGATGGTGAAACGTTTTTTTCGTGTTGTTTCCAAAACTCAGGACATGTTGTTGACATGACATGTTACAGGATAATTTGATTTAGAGATGAAATAACTTCTATAGTTTGTACCGTCTTTTCACACTGATATTATAAAGGCGAAAGTTTTTATGTATGTTTGTGTGTATGTGTGTATGTTTGTTACTTCTTCACGCTCAAACGGCTGAATGGATGTGGATGAAATTAGGTACCAAGATAGGTTATACACTGGATTAACATATAGGCTACATTTAATTCCGCAAAAGTGAAATGTTCCCGTAGGATGAGCAAATAATTAAAATACTTTTTATCCGCGGGTGAAACCGCGGGGCGCAAATAGTATTATATAAATACACAAAAGCATAATAATGATGTGCTATGATAAATCGTAGACCTAGAGTTTATGTACATGCGTAGAGGTCGCTACGCGGCGTAGCTTATCTGTCAAACAGTTTACAAGCAAAATGTAATGCATATTTACTGTTACTTTTTTCAAATTTGTGAGTAATAATTGAAACCTGATTATTTAGAAAAAGATGAAGAGCAAGAGGTGACGTCACTCTATATGTAACGTCATGTTGCGCCGGATCTTTTCCGGGCACATATTTTAGAAATGCTTATTAATCCTTCTTATAATATGTCTCTGTCATCCATAATTATTAAATACGCAATCAGAAAAGCAATTAAAAGGCTCTCCCGTGCACATTTTCATAATCTTTACGATCCAACAGAAATTCACTTGTGCAATTTCATGGTGGAATTTTCATCGTGTCTGCGTCATAAATATTTTGTCCGATAAACCGTTCGTTCGACAGCCGCGAGGCGTAAGAAAATGTTAATTAACGAATCCATTGTTTTCCCGCCCGGCGGCTCCAAGATGGTGCCGCTTCCGTTTCCGGGGCTCCTTCTTTATGTGCGCTTCCCGCTCATTTTTACGTTAGGCGGGAAGGTTGGCGGCATTGTGCACGGGTGCGGTACGCGCCCGAGTATAATGGTTTTAATTTCCTCTAATCAAGAGCCTTCGGCGGAGCTTAAGAATTCTAATCATGCACGCCGCGGCCATCGCTGCCACGCCACGCAGCCGCGCCGCGCCGCAGCCGCAGCGGGTGACAGAAACATCACCACTTATTCAGATTGCGTTGAGTGTGGCGCTGAATAATTAATACGCCTTTATTTTAACGTCATGCTTCCGAAGCAAAACAAAAGAAGAGCCCCGCATTCATTTGTAAAATTGTACCCTATTTCAAATTGGAACTTTTGACAGCTCCGAATGGAAAATCGTGTCACAAATGCGTCATTTGCCATTTTAATCTTCTAATGACAACACGGAAAAGTATACACAGTAAAAATCACATTAAAAACATTTCGATTTTCAAAAATATCAATTCATAGTAAAAACGTGGTTGTGAGCAAAGTTTAATTATATTGGGTAGCTTAAAACATCCCCGCACCCTTTCGTTCAATTCGCACTAACGACCACATTTCGGTCGTCTAAATCACGGCGACGCCGCTTGCAATTAATTTTTTGACTATAAAACGTAGCTTTTATTGTGATTACTTCGTGTAGCAGGCACTTAACTACTTATATTCATAACCTACCTATATCACTGAAATGTATATTTAACTGGAGTAGGTTAATTTTAATATAAAGGACAACTTCATCACTTACCATCAGGGGAGTTGTTGTCAAAAGCATGCCCATTTCCCCATAAAAAAAAATAAAAAAAATATCACTGATTTGAAATGAAGTTGTGTATAGATTGTAAGATTCTACAAACTCGCTTATTCAATTCTAATGAATAATGGTACTTGTATTAATGACCTTACGACTAGTTGTTGCCATAATTATATAACAGGATTTTCACGCTTACTTACTATCAAAACGAAATATATTTCAGTAAGTTTTGATACCCCAAATAGTTAAAACATATTTCTACCGGTAATTAAAATGTTGAAAAACGAGTGTGCTTTAGACCACGTGACTGAAGTAAAACTTATTCAGCTCCATTTCTCTGGCCGTTACAGTAATATGCGAAACGTAACTCTTTCTTTCTATCTTCACGTAGAGAAGGAGATATAAGAATATCTCCCTATCAACTTCCGTTTGCCTCACCAGTTTACTCCCAAGTCAAGCGTGCGTAAAGAATTTTTACTTCAAAAATCACTTCATTATTTATATTCTCACATTATTATTTATATAACGTTTTTTTTATTTTCTTTGTAGCGGTTGTGCAATCAATCGACCGCCTTTTGCTGGGTGCGGTCCGCGAGGAACACCACACAATTAAGGAAACCCTTCCAAGGCGCGTACTTAGCATTCTAATCACTCCTCGACAGACGCTCGCGCCACAATACAACGCTTAACGCCGCAAAATTAAGTGCGAAAATAACAGGATTCCACCGCCACCCGACTGAATTATGTCGCGAAAGTCTAATTTTAATTTTATACGAAACGCTACTAATTTAGACGAAACAACAGCGCATGCAACCCTCGACACACGTCACTCATAACCCTCGAATGACGAAAGTACCAGGGCAATAAAATGCGAAAAACGATTACGGATCAATGAAGCGTGGCTTCCCTCTCGGGGCGCAAATAAAGCCGAGTACACACTTCAAATATGCTTTTCTTAATCGTTCTCATAAAACAAAGATCAGCCGCTTGCGATCTCCCCCGAGCGGCAAAAAATGAGTAAAAAACCTCTCCGGTTGCTCATATCGCGTCTATCAGTGCGGATTTTTACCACAAATTGTTTCCTGCGACGGCACCCTCGCAAATCGATATTGTTTGTATTGGAATTGCAGGTTCGGAAGTTATTATTAGTATCCCATTGTAAAAAGAAATGGAATTACGGCAGATTCCGCGCACTCTCGTGGCTCATTTACGTAAATGATTTTTAATGTGGTTTCTGTTGTACATATTTGCACGCCTAGTATTACGGACTTTTTTATAAACGATTATAAGGTCTACGGTCTTTTCCTAGGTGGTGGGTATTTTTGCAAAGTTCGTCGTGGTAGGTACTACCGCTTTGCCAGTTATTCTGTGTCCAAACAGTAGTGTGCAAACACTACTATATTCCGGTTTGAAGAGTTTGCTATCGTGGAATTACTAGGCCAATGAGACTTTATGACCTAACTTCAAAGTCTAGTAATATTATGACTGGACTGTGCTGATGTCTCAGGATGACGTACGCAGCGCAGTGTCACGCAAAACTCTATACTTTAGGGTTCCGAGTGATACCACAACTGATATAGGCAGTTAAAAAACTGCTCATATCAGTAACCAAAATTGGTTAACATCAGGTGGATGACTAGCAATCTCATTAAGCGACGCGCGTGCTCTTGTAAGCGACTACGTAGTGGGCGGTGTAACACGCTGGCCTAATTCACTTTAGTTACTAACGTTACTACTGTGTTTTTAATAAATAATACAAGTTTCATATAGGCTAGCAGATGGCTATATCTGTAGCAGACTATTCTTAGAAGGTATTAATCAAAACTGTATTAGATATACCTATAAAAACAGTTCACGTTTCACCTTTAAAATTCCAAGAAAACCCTCGGCATCAGGGCTCCTCAAAGTTGAATTGGCTTAAAACCTCCCGGTGGATGTGTCATTATAATTTGCAAGGGAGAGATGACGGATCCATCGCCTCCAGCCACTTTGAGATTATAATACCCTAAGCTATTTTAATCTTAACTTAGTTAAAAATCTTGCGTCCGACATTAGCATTAATCACTTTTGACAGTGTAATGGATATTGCAAAATTTGATGAATCTGGTGGTAATTAGTTTAGGAAAGTGCATTGTGCATACTACTAAACTAATAAATAAAAGATTTGTACAGTTTTCATTTAATTTTTCTGCATTGTACGCTACTGGACGCATCTAAAGCTTTTGAATTTTTTCATCTTATATTAATCCTACCGTAAGCTATACATATATATATACTTATTGTACCCCATAGAATCAAATACCAAATCTTTAAAAATTAATTAATTACATTCAACGAAACAAAGAAAATGCCTTCATCAAGCATAAAATCTGAGGCTTAATTGAACGTCGACATTGAGAGATTTCAATTCAATTACTAAACCATATTTAACGAAATCCAATCCCCTTTCCCTCGAAGAATAATATTATTTATTCACAAAAAATAATACAAAACGCGGTTACCGAGAGCGCTGTTGGTTCAACGGAGATCATTCGATGTAAAAGTTGGAAGTAGAGGCAGGAAGAAAACTTGGATAAGCGAAACCCTCTAAAAATGATTGATGCCGTACAGCGTATACCAGACCGGGGGACGATCGCTCACGAACGCAACGTTTTAAAACGAATAAACGTCGAACCGTTCAAAATTGGAAAATGAACATCATTAGCGCTATATCGGCGCCGAGCAACCACCGATTCATTACCCTATCGAATTCCGCATTTTTGCTTCCCCATTTTTATTGCCGTCAATCAAGTTGGACTCACTTTAGACGTTCGCATTGCAAAATGTCTAACAAAAGCGCTTCGCGAGTGTCGATAGTCAATTTGCTAACGTATTGGAAACGTGCGATTGTTCGAGGACATGTTATTACACGGGCGTTTAGCTGGAGCTAACTGGTGTCGTCGTTTGTTTCTGGTGCTCTTTGTTGGGAGTATAACAATTAGAGGAACAATGCGGCCGGTGGGTAGCGCTATCTTCTCGCCGGCGCAGACAAAAGCGGCAGGCGACAATGCGCGCTCAATATCTTTATGCTCTTGTATGAGGGCCGATGCACCCGCTGTTGAATCAGCTTTTCTTGGTGAATATTACGGTTGGCATAGAATAATTATATCACAGATAAGTCATAGAATTTACATCAATTAAATATTCGGTATGTATTATCTTAAAATTGACACATACCAACTAACTACTGTCTAGTGTGTGGTTGTAGGAAATTTATATAACAAGGAGCACAGTTTTGTCTTTCAGGCACCTTTTACTTGCTTTATATTAATGATCATCCATCCATCTATCATCATGCATCCAGTTTTAATGAGATACAACAATTTATGTAATTAGTTAGATATTTTAGCCAGTGTTTTTTTTTTTTTTCAGATTTGATTTTAGATTCAGTTCTGTAGTTTACTCTAGTCTGGAGTTCGTAGACTTTAGAGATGCGGTGCTCTTTGTATACCATTTCCGTCTCCTGGACGTCTCACCTGCTGAATGCTTCTTGTTCATATGCCAATCTTGAACAACGAGGGTGCTATGGAATATCGCATTTCAACTACTCATGCTCCTCTCTACAATAGAAAAATCAATATATTAATAACAATCTAAGAAAAACAAAGCTTTATAAAAAAATTGTTTTGCGATTTACATAAAGTAGTGTTTTCAGTTTTGCTGTGTACCTTCAGAGTGATCCATGGGTAGTATTTAGTTGAAAATAAAGGCAATTTGCCGGTAAAAAAAACTTATAGGTCAACAAAATAGGTATAGTTATGCACCTAATAGTTGTCAAGTCATTAGGTCGAAGATCTACGAAATTTCATGAAATTAAGTAATGTGTAAGCCTTATGGGCAAATTTGCATGTGGAGCAGTATAAGGCAGGTTTTTTGAGTGACCTTTGATATGTCGCTTGTGTTTTTTATTGTGTACTAGCTGCGACCCACGCGGTTTTACATGCGGTTAACAATTATCCTATGTGTCAATCCACTATATTAGCTGTCTCTATTGCAAATATTATCCAACTCCGTCCAGCCGTTGTGTCGTTTAGAGATAAACAAATATTCAGATACACACACAAATTTTCGCATTTATAATATTAGTAGGATCGTGAATGAAAGACGCGTGAATGGAAGAAATGCCTTTTCCAAATTTTATGCTGTATTTAAAAGTAAGTACTACCAATAACAAATAAAAATAAAATCTATATAAGTATCTAATATACCCTTCGAATGGTATAATTTGCATAATAATAGATGAACTATTAAGAAGCGCACGACTGTCGCGCGTTTTAACATTCGAGTTAATACAAAAAGGCCTTGTCCCATGTGGCTGACTGACAGACTAACTGACAGCGTAGAGCACAACCCACTGAACCTAGAGGCTTGATATTTTGAAGATGTCTTCTTTTTATAGCGTAGGGATGTGTAAAAAAAGGATTGAAAATTCAACCTCTTAGAAAGTCAAATGGGGGGTTAAAAATTATATATAAAATGTGGGTGAAAACGCGAGCTGCTTGTTATAAAAACATCAATGATACAACCCCAAATACAGTCGTATTCTGTTAATTACATTGACATTTAATCGAAATCACTCCAGTTCCACTCACGTCAGTGTGTCGACACCTGTGACGTAGGAGCGTTTAATCGCATAAAGAGCTAATTGTCTGTGCGGATTCCACAGGTAAACACTACACACCGCGCGTCATTTACCGCTTCCAACTACAAGGTAGGGAGGCAGTGGGTTAAATTAATTAATGGTATGCGGTACTGATTTTGGGCTTAGATTGGCTATTACTTGTATCAGGTGTTCATCAACATAGTTTGCTGTTTTTCTATTTTTGCGGATGCAAGCCCAAGTACTTTTCTTAGTTATTAATTTTATGTATATAATCTTTAGATCGTAGAAAAAATAGACAATAATAATTTCCTATTTTTATAATTTCGTGTTTTTCTGAAATATAAAGGATAAAACAATGTGTCTAGTAACTAATTTAATATCGTATTACGAAGACTATTTTTTTATTCAGCCGACTTAACAACAAATGGACCACCAACAATCAAATTGGTAAAAACTTTCAAATTGTTACATGGCCGAAGGAGTAAGGCATGAAAATATTTACTATTAAAGCTTGTTTTTAAGTTTTCAATATATAAAGATAAAAATCCTAATATATGCAAGCCTTACAAAATTTTGTTGTTTTAGACAATCGAAGAACCAATGATACGACACTATCTCATCTTTTATCGTAACATAAAGCTTACGTACATATTCCCTTCGTGTTTGCACCTCTGAAACACTATTCAATACAGAGGTACGTTCACGTTAACTGTCGATCCTGTAAACGGGGATTAGTCGTCGACGAGTGGTTTAATTCCAGCTGATTCATTACGCAAACGTACACGTTTAATGACAATTATGCTCAATAAGGTTGCGGTTCCAATGACATATGATTAAGCTGAATTACTATAATGGTTGGGGTTGCGTATGAGAGTGCGTTCATTGCTGGGTCGTGTTTTAGCGAAATGAGTAATATTAGTAAGTCAAATCATAAGGTCATGCCATATTTATTATAATATCGCATGGTGCTTTAAAAGGTTTTCAGAAAAGAGATTTTGCCAGGATGTTATGGGTTATAAGTCATCTAAAACTGATAGATTTTTATATCTTCGACAGCTGAACAAATCTCAATATAAATAGGTATGTATGTATATAGCTCCTACGAAATTACATGATGATACTTTTCGTCGTGGTAAACTTTAGTTTACTATGATTAAAAGTATCATGTAATTCACTAAAGACTAAAGTCCATGCGTACTAAACCGTGGGCAGAAGCTAGTAAAAAAATGAGAGTATAATATTAGACATTCAATTTATTAAAAAAAAATACAAATAATGTTAGAAGCATAATATTTGAACATACTTAAATATAACAATGTATCACGCATTAGTGGACTAAACATTACGACTAAGTCAATATAATTTTTATAACCCAGGATGTTTTTATGTCGCTGGGTTGAAAAGAAGGGGAATGTTTAACAGAATGAAAACATGGAATAAAAACCAGTCTGTATGAAAATCCGAGTTATGTTTAACAGTGGACGTGCGGGGAATAGGCACGTCTCGGCGAATCGGAGTCTTGCTGCGCCGAATGATGTGGGAACTAAGATTTGCACATTACAAGACTTTATAGAAAAAAAATGTCGGTAGGTAACCTAGAGTAGAAAATATGAGAGGCAATAAGAAAGTGCTAACTGGGTTTGAATAAAATACTAGCTGTCATTTGGGTCTTGTTAATACTCTAGTTGCATAAAGAAAATATGCAAGCAGCAATAGATTTTATTACGTAAGGTATAATAGCAATTAATTATAATTTGAATGAAAATTTGTAGAGAACGTTAACAGACCTTGAATATCATGAAAAAAAACCTGTCTGCCATGTAATTATTACTTAAAGTTAAGAACGTTTGCCAAAAGTTATTCAAACATGAACGCCCCAAGCATTTGTCTCAGGAAAGCCGACGTGGCCGCGACGCGTCGCCAACCTTCGGCAATTCTTTATTATTCATGGCCGATCTTGCTCGCAGAGTGTTTTATATGAGCGACGATCGAGTATCAATTTGTAACGAACGGTGCCGTATTAGCATTTCCCGTGCGAGACCTACATTGTTACGGAAACAAGAGGGAGGGACGAAAAATGGGATTTCTTGTAGAGTATTTTGTCGGGGTATTTTATGACCTATATATTTGATAAGCGTAGGTTTTACGACAGCTTATCCAAAGGCTTGAAGGTCCTAAACATTTTTTCCTCTAAAGATGAAAGGATAAATATTTTTCTAAAACAAAGTTGTCTATCTAGGTACCATTTATATAATGATTTTATTATAAAACGAGCTTCTGCCCGCAACTTCGCCCACGGCGTGGACTATGGGAAAATAATCCAACCACCCATTTCACCCTCTTAAGTGTGGAATTTCGAAAAATCCTTTCTTAACGGATGCCTACGTCATAACACTACCTGCACGCCAAATTTCAGCCCGGTCCGTCCAGTGTGGGCTGTGCGTTGATAGATCACTATGTCAGTCAGTCACCTTTGAGTTATATATATTTAGATTTTAAGGGTTGTTTTACTAAAAGTTTAGGTACACGTACAAAGCAGTGCAGGTACGAAATTCATAGATAGAACAGCAAAAACATTTCTCCAAAACTGTGATTTTTTCCAAAAATTTTCTTAGAATACCGAAATTGTAATTTACTTAAATAAACTAACACCACAAGCAAACACATTTTAACAACCGAGAACTAACTGAAGTAGATCCAAAGTAGCTTCAAAATGATAATTAAAGCAACAAGAAATTCTAAAACCTTGGTTTTGCAAAACGCAAATCCGACAAAGCTCTTCCGTAGCCCAGCGCAAGCTTGCGACGTCGCTGCACGAACGCCTCACCGACACAATAGGATGAGGACTGCATGCGCTTATGAGTGTTCATTAAAGATACGATAAAGACGGCGGCGGCTAAATTGCCTGTTTCTGACTGCGAAATTCTTAGAGCTAAACAGAGTAAGAAATCTTAGTGAAATTCGGGATTTCGAATTCCCCGTGTGCACTCTTTGTTGACTCTCAAACTATTTATTACATACTTAATCTTAAATAGAATTATTCTCTTTCTCATTTTTTGTTTTCCATACTCATTGAAAAAAATAAAAATCTTTGCTTTTTATCTGTCTATCTATTCGTCAAGGCTATTTCAGTAACGACTAAAAGTAAGTAACCTTTAAGTTAAAATGAAAAAATAAGCTTCTAACTCACTACTTTAAAAAAGATAGTATTTTTATCGCAGGAGATTATAAAGCACAATGTTGTTGCCCATTCCCTGCTTATTCCCTCAGCCAGCCCTTATATCGCGCACGATAGGAAATGAGTTAGGATCACCCATCTCCTCTCTCTTAGAATGGACCATACGGCAGATTTTTACGGCATTCATGACCATTAAGCACACAGCTCATACAGTGGGGTAAGAAGTAACCGTCAGCTTCGGACATCATTGTCCATGCGTTGCCTAGCTCGGTTACTGATTTTTCATGAAATTCTGTTTAAAATACTCTATGATGCTATCTCATTGCCACTTCGTAAGCTAATTAGACTATTTATAAATACTTATTATAAATCTTAATATATAAAAATGAATCTCTATTTCCCTTGGTCATCGCATCACGGGCGAATTGATACAACATTTTCACTAATTCTGTTTTATTGTGTTTGTTATTTTCAGAAGAAGGTTCTTATGAAAGAAAAAGTTAAGAAAGTATGGAAAATATTCACCACGCGGGTGAAACCGCGGGCACAGCTAGTTCAAAATAAAAATAAAAAGACGAGTGTGAACAAGCGACTGAAGTAAAACTTCTTCAGCTCCATCTATCGGCCGGTATAACTTTGTTTTTGTTTTGTTTAATGTTAATGTCGCCATCTTGACAAATGCAAATAGGCTATTTGACTACTATTAAAAATGAACAAGTAAATATTATTTTCATAAAGTAGGTTAAAAATGAACGTAATCATTGTAAAAATAAGTAAAATCGGTAAATTAATCACGGAGTAGTACGCTTTTAAAGTTTCATCGCCTGTCCCTTTCTCGCAAAACAGAGATCGTGTTGAGCTTCCTCACAGCTACTATGAAGGCATGGCTTGTGACGTCACATGCCAAAAAAATTGTATGTAGAGCTACCACAGCTTAGTAATGAGTTACTGTGAGGACTGGTAACTGACGTCACTGGGTGTTTGAGCTGTCTCTTTCTATTCCTGTATTTTAAAATGCCTGTAACTTAGTCATTTTTCAGATATTCAAGTTTTGTTTTCACAGTTATCTATTTTTTTAGGTATATTATTTATGTATGTAACAAAAATATAGCAGTCAAATAGCCTATTGTCATTTTACCGGACATACCAACATATTGATAAAAAAATTAAATAATTTTTAATTTTGTTATTTTGACAATGTAGATCTACGTGAACTAACAACTTTGAACTTCCGTTCGCCTCGTTACAGTTTCACCAGCATACTCTCTAAGTCAAGCGTTTGTAAAAAAGTTTTACTTCAATAACAACTACTAGCTCCTTATATGAAGAATCTTAGAATACAGACTGGCAACACGCGAACACTAGCTAATGTATTTTACAGGCAATGTTTAAATAGAACCCATTAACGGTAACTATCTCTTGTACTCTGTCACCAGTCGCGCGACTCCGCGATTTGGCGAAATGAACATTCGCGCACAGATGTTATAGTGTACCATAGTTCACTAACAAGGGGCTGTTAATTTAAATTTAGTATCTTAGCTCCGTAATGAACGGCAAGATGATTGCTTTAATGGGATTGTATTTGTGACTCTTGGTAGGTATGTGTAGTGGGTACTCGAATGCCTCAACGTCATTAAGGCGGATTAAAATTTTGAAAGATAAATAATGTAATAATTAGAATGAAAGAAGACAGATCCTATGAATTTTCATCTTAACCAGTCAGCTTTCTCTAGAAGCCGCATGCATGATTGTCACTTGTACGTAACGAAAATAAAAATTATCGATAGTATACATTAAATATATATTAATAGTAAATTGAATCATTTTTGTATATGTGCAAATAAAGTTATTGGAAAATTTCTCCTTAATTCACACTTATCTGCCAAAGGATAAAAATCAAAGAGTATATTATAATACCTAATAAAAACATGTAAAATACTCACGGATTAGAGAAAAACAGTGAATTGGAACCATAGAGTTAAAATGAATATTGAAATTTAAATGAATACTACTAAATTCTATCTAGAAAATAAACTTAACTTATTTTTAATTCCCAGCTTTGTAAATTACACTTAATTTTTTTTATGTACAAAAAATATTACATGAATATCCTCATGCACACTCGTAGCGTGTTCTTTTTTTACGAGGTGTAGGCCAGTTTTGCCGACATTCTTTTTCCGAAAATATTGTTCCAAATATGAATCGAACGTTGAACCTTCTGGTTTATTATTTTTCTCATGTTTATGGTAAGTACTGGTTCAATTGGTTTCAATATATTTTATAAAATGCCTTACTAAGCTGGATTTTCAACTCATCTCATTCAGCTGCCGTTCTACTTTGCTGCATGGATTCTCTAAGTACCCTACTAATTTAATTTTGTATTCGAAATTCGATTAATAATTTGTGATTATTTTAATTACACAAAAAGATTCTGGAAGCTTCTGAAAATTATCGAATACTTTTGTTTACTCATCTCCACTTAAGAATACAGCTTCTCCAATGGCTTTAACAGTGCGATAAAATTAAAAATTATAAACTTTTAGAAAAGGGGTCATACCGACGTCAATCGCCTTAATTTCATACTGAAAAATATTTGGAACACATATTTTTTCTAGTTATTATTATGTATTCTGTACAGTAATTTAAAATGAAACTACTAGTTAAAGTTTGATGAAATTTCAACGGGACTAATATAAAAGTATATCGTTTCAAATCAAAAGTTCTGAGGTTACAAACGTAAATAACATGCAACCGAATTAAGAAATTCCTGTTTTTTGAAGTCAGTTGATAAAATGCCTGAAGATAAATTACCTTACCTGAATAATTACCCAGTGCTTGTGTGAAACCTGTAAAAGTTCCCAAGGCCTCGATTTCCTCCAAGTCCCTACCAACTCCTCCTTCACCTGACGCCTCGCATTCGGTTAGTCGCGTCTCTCATGCAAATTAATGTAACGGTGGCAATTTTTAATTACCACTGTGTCTGAGCATCTGTCTAGAGACGAGTTGTACTCTCGTCAAAGTTGCCAGATGCGAAAAGTAATACAGTAGGTTTGGAGGTTAAATCTATATATACAAAAATTTCGCGTCACAGTATTTGTTAGCATACTCCTCCGAAACGGCTGAAACGGTTTTGATGAAATTTTGTTTTCGCACTTGGTAGGTCTGAGAATAGGTTGTTATCTTTTTTTCATCATCGTCATCACCGTTTTTCACCACCGTTTTCACCCAAACGTGAGTCGTAGCTAGTATATAATATATTTTTATTACATAAAAAATGAGTACTATTGCTTTAAAATTTAATTATAATATTGACTCATAGGTGTGCTAATTATTTACAGTAGGTTTACCCAATGCAATACAATACAGTAATACTTTATCGAACACCAATAAATAACAGACCAAATAATAAAAACAAAAGAATGATTGATCAACGGGCGGCCTCATCTCATCAAGCAATTTCTTCTAAGCTACCTTAGGTTTATTTTCTCTTCACACAGTATAAACCCAGTGTCAAATATTTTAACTCCCACATTAGTATTCAGTAGTTTCAAATAGTCAGTGCAAATAAGAGGCACTCTAAGAACTAGCAACACAATCCAAGGTGGTGAGGCGGCCGCGAGGCATGCAGGTGACAACGCGAGGCGACAGGGAGCGGTTAAGTGTGGCATTTTACGGCTTTTATGCATATTTGATGGCGCCGCCATAATCTCTGCGGCGGGGAGGCTTCCCTACTTCCCTAAGTTCCCTGCCAGTCAGGTGTACCTGTATTGGATATGAATTGCTTTGAATTCGCAAATCACTCTAACGCTTTAGTACCGTGATGTGACTAGAACTTGAAAGCTAGGACTATCATTGTACTGTTTATATGTAATGCTATGTATATGTAAGTTGGAAGGTCAAACTACGGTTTTTTTAACCGGAAAAGTGCCTTTATTCTTTCAACTAAATGCTATAATGATATAATAACTACTAACAAACACTACCTACTACAAAAATAGCATTTGGATTTTATACCAGCCGCGATGACCTATAGACAGTCCAAAGCTCCAGTCCACTACCAGTAACTAGCGTAGCCAAGATGCTGGCAGCATTGCTCCTTTGAAACTATGGGTTTTGTCTATTGTATGAAATCTAAATACAAATTAAATTTAAACTAGTTCTACTTTAAGTGTACTAAAATTGCATAGAAAATATTTTTTTAAAACTTGGACATGAGACCGTTGGATCATGTATAATATTGGTAAAGTACATCGCTAACAAACACAAAATCTTCATTAAGAACGAAGTAAACTATAATTAATAGCAAACCGTCACTTAAATCGAAACTTACATAAACCAATTAAACACACGTTGTACCATAAAATTAATTTGAAGCCGGAACTGTAAGTTAAATAATCCCATGTTTAAAATCCCGGAGCCGATGAATTTGAAAATAATGACTGGCATTAGACGCGTGCTAAGAGGGCCTTGTATCAATTACTGGACGAAAGCAAACGGGGCATTAGAGACTCAATATTAAAATCAAATTTACGAACGCCCCGTTTGGATACGACCATCGAGTAGTGGGTTTTCAGTGTGATGTGTGTATGGTAGACAAAAAAAAACAAATCATTTTCTTTTCTACAGTATAGCTTTCTTTTCTATAAGTTATCTAAGTGCCACCTCACCGTTTTTAGAAACTTCATTAAACTGAAAGATTTCGTAGAGATTTTCAACATTTCGCGTTGTCAAAAGCCCGTTAAAAGCAGTCAAAGTAAGACATATTGAATTTTTTGGTAACGTGTTAAGACATGAAGGCAACCAAATTTTCCAGAATTCAATATTCATGTGGTGCGCTAAATAAAAAAAGAAACGAGTAAAGTACATGGAAGGTATAGGCAATATGACAATAGAAGAAAGAAAGTCTTATCTACTTAAAACTATCAATTTAGAATTAACACCGCTAGAAAGACTAGATACAAGAACTAGAAGACACCGGGTAATTTTCAACTATAAATTACTATAATTACAAAGTAGGATAACAAATTAGTTACGCTCGAGCCCTGATTGGTGAAAGTAACAACAATAAGCGCAATACCCAATAAGCGCCGAGCGCAAACACTAACAATTTATGTTATCTGCGCATGTAACCTATAAGGTTTAATTCTAAATAGTGACACGCTTGAATTATATGAAAAGTGTTGAGAAAGGAGTCTCTACTAGAGTGTGATTGATATTTTTTTTGTCTACTCTGTGACTATAACATAAAAAGTAGGTAACGTTGTAAAATTGAGGTATAAGTAAAAGGTAGGGGTTTTTGGCGGGAAAACGATAAAGATCACGTAATCGCATTATATTATTTTCCAAAACTTGTGTTATTTTCAGTGTTAGTACATAAAATTGGTGGCATTTTATTCGTTAAGTGCTGGATTACAGGCATGAGTGTAGAAAAGTGGTATAATGATGGTGAAACGTTTTTTTTTCGTGTTGTTTCCAAAACTCCATAGAAGCTTCTAGCAAATTTGCCACCACTTTACTAGGAGTATAACTAGGCTATGACTTGACTTGATGACTTGGACTGTGACTTGACTTATATTTGCGTGAAATATCATTAACTTGATAAAATTATCAATTACTTGACACTGGCTAAGTACAAAAAAGTGTGGAGCCGAAACAAAAAAATACAAAGGTAACTAACTAACTGATTATGCTAACGCTACAGTTTAAAATGTTTGGTGACCGAACGTAACATCAATTAAAATCGCATTTCGTGTATTTCCACAGCACGTAAGCCCGTCATTTCCCATGTCCTTAAACAATCTGATACTGTAGTAAATGTGGCTTATAGCGTTAAAGTTAATATTTGCTTGCCTCTATTTTGGTCAGTCTCTATTGAAAATAACTTTGGAATCTATAATTACATAACTTTCATGTATTGTGTTGTTTTTGTCTCAATAATTGATATAATACTTTTGGTTGATCTAGAAATAATACAGTATATTAAATGTTTAGTGGTAATATGAAAAAAAGTAAGTTTTTAAAGAGAAACTCAAACTCAAAAATATGCGTATAAGCTAATGTTAACACATATACAAGTCGATAAAAATCAGAATGTTATGCTTGATTTGACATCGTTCGTCATTTGTTATCCTGAGTTGTTCCAGTCTTTTCCCTCGTCCATCGTGTTACGTCGTTTACGAGGGAACAAACAGGCATAATTACTGAGAGCACTTAGACCTGGGGGCCCACGGTCCCAAATACCTAGTGAAAAAATATCTTCCATTGTTAAAATAGCTGAACATCACGTCTTCGTGATGTTCAGCTATTTAATGAAATTTGCTTCCTCTAAAACTCTCTTTCAAGAAAAATTTCAATTCACATAGAAATTCAAATAGAAGCAAATTTAAATATTTTTCTATTATCTAAAAAATATTTTATCTATTGTTACAGAATGACGACGATGAGCCGATAACGCACAAACTCTTCAGACCTTCCACATCCACGTAAGTTTTAATTATATATACATGTTAGCATACGCGATAAGAACACAGATATATATCTTACACTCAAGAGCTTTCATATTACGGGTAAAAATTAGTACAAAATTTTGAGATTTATAATCAACTCTAAGTATCGGCCAATATTAAGACAAAGTAAGAGGAAAACAGGACGATAAAAAGACAACGGATAGACGCTTTAAAAATGTAATTCGGCGAAACGTAAAAAAATCGTACAAAGCACACCCACTGCAAACTAACTAATCACGTAACTTCAGCACATTGGCACAACTCACGGGGCATTTTTCAGACGTGCTAAAGGCGATCATGTTTCCACTATCATATTTTAAAAGCCACTACGCTGCAATATTGTGCATCTGCATCGTAGCGCAAACTCATGGAGTTATATAGTATTTTTTCACTCATTTATATGAGCGATTATGACTCGGCGGTAACTAGTGTGACTTTCAAACCAGGTTCAAATCCCACTCGGGCTTGCACAGATGATTTCAAGTTATTATGCGTGTGTGAAACTTGCACTCACTCTTTAAACGGTAAACGGATTCACGTAAGAAAACCGGCGTATGAAAAAATCACAAATTCGAGAATATGTGTCATCCACTAACCCGCGCTTGGCCATTGTAGACGATTTTGGCCTATACTCTCTTCCTGTGAGAGAAGGCTCGTATCTCAACATTGGTTACCTATCAAGCTAATTACAATGGCGATGTATTTTAGGACTAAGTTGAACTAAGCTAAATCCTGTAAGTTCTATGAGTACAACGCTGTGCGAAATGCATACGATAATCGAGTTAACATGAGAAAGTTATCAATCAAAGAAAAAAAGCGAGTGTGCTTTAGACCACACGACTAAAGTAAAACTTCTTTAGTTTAGCTCCATCTATCGGCCGGTACAACTTTGTTTTTGCTTTGTTTAATGTTAATGTCGCCATCTTGACAAATTCTAATTGACATTTTACCGGACATACCAACATAATAATACAAAATTTTAAGTAATTTTTAAATTCGTTATATTGACAATAGAGATATACGTTAACCAACCACTTTCAACTTCCATTTACCACGTCACGTATTCACCAGCTTACTCCCCAAGTCAAGCGTGAGTAAAGAAGTTTTACTTCAAAAAAATTTGAACACTTTCATTTTGCGTAACCTACGGGAGTTACAATCTTACAACTGCATCGTTCGAGCTTAAGAGAGAAACCCGCCGTGAGTTCTTAACTTAAAACTTTCACCAACGTTGCGCCTGCGGCAATAATTCTACACCACCCATAAACCTTGCAATTGTCGCAATATTTATTTATATACATTTGTGTTTCATAAATATGTGCGCGGCGCGTGATCCTCCCGCGGTAATTATTGCGTGACTTATTGGCGGACGCAGATAACACGTACCTCGCGACCAAAACTTTAAGACCCGTGGAAAAGCTTACCACCCCTCTGAAACATCTCAATTCTTCTCCATGAAGAGGGAAAGGCAGGTCTATGTATAGCGGTAGTGACGTCAACCGCTCGAGGGTTGTGGCAGCTTTATCTGCGCGTTTGACTGTTGATCGTGACTTTCCGACGGAGATTTTGGTAATTACGCTGATTATGAGGACGGAATCGTGCTTTGGAGGTTTCTGAAGACACCCTGGGGACATAATGGAAATAGATCATTTTCTAGAAAATTACTATTACAATGATTACGCACTCTTTCGATATGCTTCGATAATCTCTAGTATTTTTTACAACACACTTTTCTTTATAAAAAACGAATTAATTTGCCTTAATTTTATTTTGAGGATTTCGTAGGGTCACAGTCCATGGCCTGATAAACAAATAAGCACCCTAAAATCTACGTATATTACCTATATTCAGTACCTATTGATACTAGGAGCAAACAATATAAGTATTTAATAATGATCACACATAAATATTGTTTCTCAAAATACTCTCAGTAAGTGGAAATGGTTATTTTCATACGAATAAAACAAATTTTGAAAACATTTATGCCACTCTGCTGTGACGTCAGAAACGGTCACATGCCTCTAAATTCGAAATACGCAAACCAACTATAAAAATCATCTTGCATAGTGCTATATTGCCAAAACAGTTTAAGGCCGAGCAAAGCTTCTGCTGAGCTGTCAAATTACACTTGAAATAGTAGACAATCCATATAAAAGTAATTTAAGTAAATTCTGTAAAAAATCATACTGCGAAAATTTTCACGTAATAAATCCATGTTGATCCATAGAGTTCCATTTATCTATTATATTTTAAGTTCCAGAAACGAAGTACGCCCTATGTAGTACGCACTTGATTTAAAATGGAATATAATAATTAAATCATCCCAAGCTTGCCATTTTGAAGGAATTTTTTTCTATGTGTCATAGAGAAGTGACTTCAATTTATTCTTACTTTTTAAAGAATAACATGCAGTTGGGATAGGAGGAAGTGTAAGCGTTTCTTAGCACAGATTTATTCCGACTAATATTTATGTCCTGCTGACATGGCTTGTATATTATCATACTGTTATATTTAGATCTACCTATATACACTACACTTTTAACATCGTATATTTCTCAGTGCTCAAGATGTCCTGCATAGTTTTTCTTACTGGTTGATAATAGTATTAATTCATAGATTCACATGAGTGCTTAAAACTTTTGTAAAAACTACACAAAGTAATTCTCGTACATATTCTTAGTAGCAGGGATTCCATATGCCCCTCAGGTGCCATCAATGTTGCTTTTATAGCCCAAATTAACTTATTTTACCTTCCTCTCCGTAGTTTATGTTTCTCCAACTTAGTCGATTGAGAAATTTCATTGTTTTAGAAGCTAATTACGTACTGTCTTATTACATTGCAAAATAGTAAGTATAGGTTACATAACCCTTACACAATATGCGCCATGTGTTTATTTACCATTCATACGTTGTATACTAATCATGCTATTCAAAGATTATTACTCCAGTGTTACTCTTACTTCAGTGTTACGCCTTCCTCAAACTCCAACAAACCGTCACAATGAAAGCTTAATTTGTGAACAATGTTCAGTAACACACAAAGTACGAAGATACCTACCAACCCACTTAGCCCTGTTCCGAAGTTTGATCCAATAAAACAAAGTTCCGAACAAACGAATGCATTAAAGTCACCCGCAAACTGATCCAATCGTAATATCGCACTCCCAGACATCGAAAGTTAGTATGCATTGACTTTGAAAAGTCGTCCAAAACTAAGTTGGGTTATGTTTATGGAACTATTCGGATGCGGGTGTGTGCCGCCGATACACATGCAAGAACTCGCGCCCAACTCGAGGCATAGTTCGCTAAGTGGAACAGCTGTAAAACAAAGTAGCGAAGGGTCTAGGAACTTAGTGTGTACGTTGGCAACTATTCGGCAGCGGCGCGGCGCCGCGGCAGGCGAACACATGTCCTCTGGAGGCGCGGGATCCAAGGGCCGGCTGCCGGCACATGGCTCTTCCGAACTTTGACAGTTTAATTTGTGGAGGAGGCGCGCAGCCGGCCGACGACCGCTGTCGATTTATAAATAAGTTAAACTAGGTTTTAACTAAAGTACTCGCGGTGGGATGATAACGAACCAGGCGCCTACGTTCCGCCCCTCTCGTCGCGCCGCACGCCCGCGTGCAGATAAACTTTTAAAATGACTTTGGAAGCTTTTGAGCTTTTAATCGGTAAAGTTGTACAGACAGACAGTTCGGGCACAATCCTTGAACCGCTTGCGCCGGCGACGGCGGCCGCAAAACTTTGTTTTACAGGACTACTTTTCTTCTTGTTTCAAGGTTGGACTCTTAAAACAAACTCCGGTTCGACGGAGTTCGCGAACTCGGGCGCGAACAATTTACAAATTTCTCTCTTTCATAACAACTAACTGCCGCTCGGCGCGCCGGCGAAAGTTGTCCTGCGTAGATCTTAATCGCATTGTCTGTTGCGCTCGCGGTGCGAACAGCTGATTGTGACGACACGCTTTATCGAACTTTTGCTTTAATTTATGCACAATACTACCGTGTGCGTCTATAGCGAATGCGTTGAGCAGAAGATATGAATATGCGATATGAATACGGAAAGCCCTGAGCTGACAGGCGTTTTGTAACCTGTCTGTGGGGCGTTGAGTCCGAATACGATAACGCAAAAAATGCCGAGAGATAGACACCGGGCGCCCTCCGACGCGTTTATTCAATTCATTTAAGTGACATCGATGCTATCGGCTGCGGTATAAAACCTCGTCTGCGGACTGACGGCGAGTCCCCTCGATGACGACGGCGTCTTTTTTCAGTTGACGCCTCACCTGCCTGGGGCCAGAAGTGGTCTTGCGTGAAATACACTGATTGGCATTTAATTTACAACTGTCTGCCTTTTATTTCGCTGACCAATATCATAAGCTCATGAACACTTTTTGTTCACTTGAGTAATGTGTTGCTTAAAAAGTATGTGCGAGTTTAATGTCATGCAGAACCAGCTGCAGCGGAGTTTACTCTCACATCTTGTACAAGTCATGCTGGACAGGAATGGTAGTAATGTAACCGCGATTTATGTGCAGTTTCTTATGTATTATTAATGTTCGTAACCAAGCTAAATGCAGTATCGGGTATTGCGCGTAAATTTTACGTAACTAGAAATAAATAGGTTGCGGGTGTGTGGGGCGGGGCGGCCGTGGCGTGGGCGGCGGCGTGCGCGCGCTGGCACCCCCGCCCCGCACCGTCACCCGCTCCCGGCTCGCTGCGGCCTCCGCATAGTCCGCGAATCGCGCCCTGCGAGCCACCCGTACCGTCGACCGAACCGCTTCACTCGCCGCTACGAAGCGAGCTCTACGGACAAACTTTTTCGCCGTAGCCCGCTACGCCGCTACGCTCATAATCTCACCAGTGTCAAAAAACTGTGCAGTGATTTCTTGTGTATTTGTGCTTAAATAAAAACTATAGTGCGCGATGTGGAGTCACCCTTCATTCTTATAGAGATGTCGGCACTCGTCCGACCCGTCTGGTAAGTCGAGCTCAGTTTATGAAAGTTTATCTCGTCAACTATTTTCTTGGGGTGAATAGTTGAACTTTATAATATTTGATCGCGTCAATGTTGTATAACACCGTTATTTGAAAGTGGCATTGTTATTTCAGCGGTGAGTACTACGTGAAAAACTGAAGAAGCGTGCTTATTAAAAATTAAATCGTTAACGCACAAATCCCACGCTCGTAAAACCATTTCACGAAATGCTTTCAAATTGTGACGATAAGTTTGATTGTTTGATGAATGTGTTGTGAAATATTAAATGCAGCAAATAGGTACTTATTTGAGCATCAGATTATACTTCTCTGTGTGTGGTATAGGGTAATGGAATCACTCTAATTAAATCGCGAGTCAGCAAATAACCGCGACATTACGTTTGAGACGGAATACGTAATTACGCCGTTAGGGTATGTTTGGTAACCACCATTTAACTAAGCAAATACGAACACATGTACGTTGTTAGCTAATATTTGATTACTTAATTCTTTGTTTATTTATTCTTACTTCTAAAACAACAACATTGTATCTAGAAATGTTAATATTTTAATAATAGATTATTTATAGAACTTTATTATCAGACAATTATCAATCTTCATTGGATAATCATAAAATATTAATTAGTCTGGCTAACCTTTATACATCACTTGAAAATAGTTTAATTGCTGTGGTTACTTTATTGTGTATCTATTTAAGCTATGCTTTAAATTTCAGCACTATGGTGGTCAGATAATTTTAATCGTTCACAACGTTCTCATTGGAGTCTAAATAATAAGATATGAACGGCAAAACTTCATCAATTTACAGTCAAAATTATTATAGTAAATTGACTTGAGTTTAGCTTTTGTTATTTACCTAAATGAATCATACTTACGATAACTAGTTATCAAACTAAAACAAAATAGAATTACAAAAAGTACGTTTTTACATAAAGATTAATAGAAATATTATTCGTATAATATTCATTATTATTAATGGATAAACAACACATTCAAAAGTGTTTTTACTTACTTACTACTTACTAATATAATAAACGTTGTTCAGTAACCATAAACAATTTTCACGGCTTACGCCTCGCGAGAGCAACCATCTGATAAGCTGGAATTATTTGCCCTTTACCTGTGCCGACTGTTGCGGGCTTATTTTGATGATTTAACACCAACTTCATACAACGATAACCGAGTAAGTTTAAACTTAGGAAACAAATAACAAATGTTAGTAACTTTTTACCAGATTTTCACTGTTTAGGTACTAAATATGCAGTACTTATGCCTGCGAAGATACAAAAGGAAACTAAATAGACTTTTATATCAGAATGCAGAATTTATTGATCTATCGCATCTATATTATACTATATCTTTAAGAAGTGTACTATATTTTTTATAGCTTATTTTGAAAAATACTGTATTTCACTGAATAAATGTTGGCAACCCTAGCGAGAACCAAGAGTGACTAATAATCGTAAATTGAAATGAAATCCAGAAGAATTAATAATGGCTCCATTCGTTATTCTTCAGCGCCGAATAACTCCTAGTACCGCTTACTGCTGGGCAAGTATTGCGAAATCCAGCGGTCGTATTCGATGTGTCATCGTCTCGTCAATTCGTTAACTCTCGTAATCAATACATACATGTATTAACTAAATATAAATGAAAATACATACATGTATTGATTACTCTTAAGCAAGTAATTGTTTCAATATGAGCTGGAGGAAGTTAACTGTGATACTTGGGCCTTTTTCTATCCAAATAACTTTAACTGTTTCCTCACCATAATGCATCAAGACCTCATCGCCTACCTCAAAGAAATAAATTGCTATATTTCAAAGACCTGTAATGCCTTTGGAATACATTACATATATATATATATATATATATATATAATACTTACGTGTAAGATTAATCAAAAATAATGGAAAAAATTGTCTGGAAGTAAAACTTGTTTACGTCGTTTTAGGGAGTAAGCTGGTAAATGCGAGGTGAACGGAAGTTGAATTTGGTTCACGTCTCCATTGTCAACATAACAAAGTAAAATAATTGTATTAAAAGAACAGGCACCATGCTGAGTTGGGGCCAGTTTATGACAGAACTATGAAAGCGATGTTCTTATATAATTTTCATGTTAATAATTTTGTTCTGTTACATTATATTGTACATTGTCACATTATTTTTCTTTCTATTATTATTTTGGTATGTCCGTTAAAATGATGATTTACAATTATCAAGATGGCGGCATAACATTAAAAAAACAATAACAAAGTTATACCAGCCGAAAGATAGAGCTAAACTAAAAAAGTTTTACTTTAGTCGTGTGGTCTAAAGCTACTCGTTTTTTTTTTCTTTAAGTTATTCCCTGAGTCTATGAAAAAAAGTGAAGTGATATTACGTTATGGTTCAGGTTACCGTACACAATTTTCTCAACTTACGCCTCCCGAGGGCGACCTTCTGATAAGCTAGAATTGATTTCTTGTTTTCTTGTGTCTACTGTTAATAAACAAAATGGATAAGATACCACGATGTATTTACTAAAAGTGGACATAAACATATTTGAAAATAATTGATTCTTTTAAATCGTCTATATGGTTAAAACCTAAATCTGGGCGCTTATATAACTCAAAAAAAGACAGATATATGAATAATTTAGCCTGCATGTGCATATTTTCCTGAACGGCAGCTAAAAATTATAATTATAAAATTACTTATAAAAAATTGTAAATATATTTTTATAACATATTTAATGATAAAAATTTTGAAAACTCAATAATACAATACAATACAAATATACCTTAAGCTTATGACACTCAACGAAATATAAGAAACATTATATTTATTAAAATAAATATTGACAAGACATATCTATCTATAAGTGTATAGGTACTAAATTTTATTTAAAACATTTGTAATGTAAGATCATTACTCAGTTAATGTAACACCTCATAGATGTTTGCCCAGGCTTGGACTGAGGGATATCATGCAGTCATCCGTAAAAAGACGGCATCTCTTCAGAAGAGAGTCTCACAGTGAGAGGCAGTACCAGTTTTATTTACATTTGACTGCTGCTGTAAGTACATAGAACTTTACCTACATGAGTGTAAAACTTCTTTTAGAATAAATACAACACTACAGCAAATCAACTGATTTGTTTTATTTGAATAAAATGAACGATGTCATGGACGAGTTAAAAACCTCCCTTCACCATACCATAATAGATAAAAGGTGTATTTTTAATTCAAATAAAATTCTCGTTGGGAACCAAAACGTAACCGTTTAATTCAGGTGCGCTCCACACGTTACGCCTCCGCCCATCAGATAAGTGCAAATTGTTTCCACTCATGGCACGCTATCTGATGGGCGTACGCTGTAAGCATTTTATTGCTTGTTTTTCAATTTACAAACATTGTATGTTTTCTTTTTATGTTTCTTTCTTTAAATAGTGCTTTTGAAATCATTAACAATCTAACATGCTCTAATAAAATTCTCTGTCTTGCTAATGCAGTGCTTTTACACAATAATGATTACACACAGTGCTATAAAAAACGCCGGTGCAATCTGCAAGATACCTTAAAACCAGTTTTTCAATTTAGTTATATTAGAGTGAAATTAAAAGGAAGGTTTTTAAGTTCAAAACGTATTTTGAGTAAAAAGCTAGAATTTATTTTTATTTGAAACAGCGTGTTATGTGGATAATAATTGCAAGCAAAACATACATGGTACCTGTGCTCACACGTGAGGTCGACCGTGGTATACTTCGCGTCAAGTAAGTCCCTTAACTCAGGGCTGTCAAACCATCATAAATCTTTTTATAACGAAATAACAACAAAGTTAATTTTGCATCACATATTGTTTTAGTCAACAATGTTATATTATTTTTTATTTTTTTATTTGTACGAATAATTATGTCTGATGTCAGTGTCTAATATTATCAAAATTTGATTTAAAAAATTGGTAAGTCTAAATAAAGTAAATAAAATAAATAATTTTACACAACGCAATCTAGCCACAAACTGAGCAAAACTTGTACTATGGGCATCAGATAACTTACAATACTTAGATACTTTTTGTTTATAAATACATACAAAGTATACAATATATTAGGTCTTTACCTATAAAATTGCCGTTTTGTTTGAAAAAAGTTAAAGTATTTTTTTTCGAACTTATTTATTTCTTTTATTCAAAGTAATCACCCCTGCAATCAATGCATCTTTGCCAACGCTGTGGCAGTTTATGGATGCCCTTCTTGAAAAAATCAGCAGGACGGGAGACAACAAACTCTTCAAAGGCGTTTTGTACTGCCTCTCGGGAATTGAATTTTTTTCCCGCTAAAAAGTTGTCCAAATTTTGGAAAAAGTAATAGTCGGTAGGCGCAAGATCTGGTGAGTATGGCGGATGAGGGAGAGCTTCCAAACCCAACTCATGCAGCTTAGAGACGGTCTGTTGTGCAGTATGGGGTCGCGCGTTGTCGTGAAGTAGCAGTGGAGACGACCGATTGACCAAAGCTGGTTGCAGACGTGCGAGTTTCGCCATCATTGTGGTCAGTTCTTCAATGTACACATCTGCAGTAATGCTCTCGCCGTTTTGTAAAAAGCTATGATGAATCACACCAGCACTAGACCACCAAACTGTGACCATCACCTTTCTAGGGGTCATTTTTCGTTTTGCACATTGATTTGGTACCGAACCAGGATCTAACCAACTTGCTGAGCGCTTTCGATTGTCAAAAAGAATCCATTTTTCGTCGCACGTAACAATTCGGTTAAAAATTCCTTCATTTCTGTGCCTGTTAAGCAGCGCAAGGCAAGTCTCGACGCGTACGTTGCGCTGGCGATCGTTAAGTTCGTGGGGCACCCATCTATCAAGCTTTTTTTATCTTGCCAATCTGTCGCAAATGGACCAATATTGTTTTGATGCTAACATCAAAAGCTGCTGCCAGCTCAGCTGTAGATTGAGATTCATCAGCTTCCACAATCGCCTTTAATTACCGACCTTACCGACTTTAAGACCAAAGTTTCCGGACGACCACGAGGTTCATTTTTCAAGTCAAAATTCCCAGAACGGAACCGAGCAAACCAATAACGGGTTGTACGTTCGTTTGTACAGTTCTCTCCGTAAACGTCGTTGATGTTACGTGTCGTTTGTGCCGCGTTGGTGCCACGACGGAACTCATATTCCATAATTACACAAAATTTCAAAGTATCCATTATGAGGAAAAATGTTGAAATGTAATGAAAATACAACGCTAATCAATAAACAAAAGACTTATATTGTAAATAGAATGTCATATTTTTAAAACAAAATTAATTTGAATTTAGAATTCATAGCCAATAAAACTTTTTTTTGTTTGAAAAAGTCTGTACTGCAATACGGCAATTTCATAGGTAAAGACCTATTAGCACCCAGAAACTGAAAGAACCTCGATTTTCATCACACGAATATTAGGTAGGAATCGAACCCAAAACCCACAGTTCAAGAGGCAAGGTTACTACCAATTGAGCAATCGGGCCAGTAAATTGTTTTTGTTACTATGATGAGTTATTACGAATTGTATTATATTTGCGCGAGCTATTTTACGGTAGAGAGTATCATTCATATATATTTATAAACAAAATGTATGTAAGTATTCTAGTTTAAAATTAAAATTAAAAATATACAATAGCAAAATTATATTAAGAAGCCGCTACCAGTATGTATGTAACCAAAATGCTGGCGGCACTGCCCCATTGAATGGCAATGCTTAGTCTTTGGGCTAAATAAAGATCATCATTTTGGTGACGTGTTGAAATAAAGACAGTGTATCTATTAAAACTTTTATTTGTGTCAAATTCCAAGATTCTAGGTCAAATGTGTTTATTTTATACTCTCGGTTTTGATGAAGCCTGGAATGATAACTTTATCTGGAAATTAAGTGATAGGTTGGTTTCCAAGAGCTTAGTTGTGTTAATATAGGCAATTCCACCGCAAGCTGTCCAGCCTGTTAAAGTATATTTTCAACTGCTGCTGCTAGTGTACACTCGGAAATTGTATTTTCCATCTCAAAGAAGGAGGGTTCGAGTGCGATAACCCTCGCGTTGCACAGAGTAAGCCATATAATCAGGGCTGTCCAAAACTTGTTATTCAATATGTATAACTTTTTTTTCCGAAATCACGGCTTTAGCAAAATTTAAAGAAACGCTTTCTAGTATTTCAAAATGGTATTGCCGTCGCACAGCTATCTGAACATGTGAAGTAGACAATGGAACCTGTAGCTTTAGTGTTTCGGGGGAAAATGGTTTTTACCCTCTAAATTTTAACAAAACATTTTATTTTTGAAGTTAATAGTTTGAATTAGCCATAATCTATGCATACACGTTTGATTGTTATTGTTGTATCAAATATGTTTTGTATTCTAATTACAACTACCTTTCTTCATTACAATTTTGTCAAAAATAATTCGTCACGTGTTTATAGGATGAGATATTGCAAATACTTAAAGAAGGAAACAAACAAATAATTATTTCAATATCATTTAATAATTGCAAACAGGATAAGCTTGTTTGAATGTTGATCACATTCAAGAGTTGTTCAAAAATAAATTATGAAATTCAGAAATGTTCGATTGTTTGCCATCAAAGTCAAAGTCTAAAGATTTTATTGCAAATAGGCTATTTTTAGCAAAATTATATAAGGTACTTAAAATTAAGTTATTGTACTAAGCATATAGAATTACAAAGTGCTTATTGTCATCAAACTGGTATATACAAAATCATAAGAGTAATAACGTTTTCAATGCTAATAATACTAGTGAAAATAAAACCTATACTTTTGGTGTGGTTTTGTTAAATGATTAGGACTACACCTACATCCGGCATGTCAGTAGTCGATCACCATCCATTTGAGAACATTGGACAGCATTTAAATATTTTGGCGCCTAATTTTATATAATTTTGTTATATTTTTTAACATTAATTTTGTTATATTTGTTACAATATGACCGACGCGTATTTTATTATTTTGTTTTTATGCGTTAAATAAATAAGTAGAATTTTTTGAAATGAGTAATATGAGGCTAAATTAAAATTGTTCGCTAGAAACCAGAATGATATTTATATCATTCTGGTTTATAAACGTCAATGCCTTTATTCCGTGATGTGAATAAAACATCTGTTAGATCAGGACTAGTTTATATTCTGCTACCTCCATAAACAGTGTAAATATAATTTATTATTTTACATACCTACATAATACTACGACATTCCGAAGGTTTTTTAATCGCAATCATTGGCATAAGCTACGATTAAATCCGAAGCCTAGTCGAAGTAATTTCGACTTGTAACTGACGTGAGATAGCCGTTATTAATTTTCCAAAAAAAAACACATATTGTATAACTGTTTTTTTTTCTTCTGTGACAACCATAGCTGCCTTACAGTTAGGGTTGGGGGCGCAATACAATGCATCGTGCGAGTACTATTACCCCACTTATTTTAACTCGGTTTAACTATCGTGATATCGATTTTTGCACTCATATGTTTCTCTGTTTTGTTTGCGCTACATCGTGCCAATCAATATTTGACTGCTGATTGTTGAGAGATTTTGAGTAGACTATCATTTTTAATTTACGTGCTATAGTGTAACTTTTTATTTAAGCTAAGCATAGTAAGGAATATATATATTATATATCATATAGCTATTGGTAATATTTTGTTATAATTTTCTTGATTCTCGTTTCATCGTTGATCAGGTTAGTTAGAAGTTTAAAATATTTATAAGCCCGCCCAGTTACACGCTCTACAATTCTTGACATTTCACGCAGCGCCATCTAGCCCCAGACTCAGCAAAGCTTGTACTATGGGATACTTGTACTATTGTATTACAATAATGCCCTTTTAAAAAGTGAGTCTTTAATCGCCATCATTTCTTGCTAAGCAGTTCCTAAGAGTATATTAATACTTATACTAGGAAGTATCATCAGTCATCAAAGCCTTTATTCCGTGATGTGAATAAAACATCTGTTAGATCAGGACTAGTTTATATTCTGCTACCTCCATAAACAGTGTAAATATAATTTATTATTTTACATACCTACATAATACTACGACATTCCGAAGGTTTTTTAATCGCAATCATTGGCATAAGCTACGATTAAATCCGAAGCCTGGTCGAAGTAATTTCGACTTGTAACTGACGTGAGATAGCCGTTATTAATTTTCCAAAAAAAAACACATATTGTATAACTGTTTTTTTTTCTTCTGTGACAACCATAGCTGCCTTACAGTTAGGGTTGGGGGCGCAATACAATGCATCGTGCGAGTACTATTACCCCACTTATTTTAACTCGGTTTAACTATCGTGATATCGATTTTTGCACTCATATGTTTCTCTGTTTTGTTTGCGCTACATCGTGCCAATCAATATTTGACTGCTGATTGTTGAGAGATTTTGAGTAGACTATCATTTTTAATTTACGTGCTATAGTGTAACTTTTTATTTAAGCTAAGCATAGTAAGGAATATATATATTATATATCATATAGCTATTGGTAATATTTTGTTATAATTTTCTTGATTCTCGTTTCATCGTTGATCAGGTCAGTTAGAAGTTTAAAATATTTATAAGCCCGCCCAGTTACACGCTCTACAATTCTTGACATTTCACGCAGCGCCATCTAGCCCCAGACTCAGCAAAGCTTGTACTATGGGATACTTGTACTATTGTATTACAATAATGCCCTTTTAAAAAGTGAGTCTTTAATCGCCATCATTTCTTGCTAAGCAGTTCCTAAGAGTATATAATACTTATACTAGGAAGTATCATCAGTTAATGCGCTTATGCTAAAACTTTTGATAAATAGTGCATTATCTGCTATTTTTCATTTCTGAGAGAGTTATTATAAATGTAAGAATCAAATTATAATAAAAAATATAATAATAACGCCCAACGATCACTATACATAGATCCTGGACCCTAACTAGGATTCTCTGAGTCGAAGGACCCAGGAACTACGACGACCGTGGTCCCACTACACCCATACTCAGAACAAGTATTTGTGCTTTTTTTTCTGTGCACAAATACTTGTTCTGCCGCGGGAATAGAACCCGCCGCCTCCGGGCTATGAGCCGACCTGATCAACCACCATACCACAGAGGCTGTGATATCTATGTATGTGTGGGATATTTTTTTTTTATTCAACGTGTTCTTGTGTGATCTCTATGACAATTCTATTATGATTCGAAATTTAACTATCTTCGTGAAATGGCATAAGTATACGGTGTTTTAGTGTGTGTGTTAGTTATGTCGGAAACAAATTATGACTGTTACCAGAGATTATTTCTCTCAACTTTTTTATTTATACGAGGTTGTCTAATGATAGTTAAACTCGTCACTGTAAAATATGTTAAAGCAAGCATATTTCAATTATCAGCTGCTGGGAAGCCTTAGTGTAACTAGTAGGCGTTACCTACTAGTTGCACTGAGTGACTTACTTAGTTGTTTCACAGGAAAAACTACCAACGAAATTTAAAACCTTATTAGTAGCTTAGTAGATATAATAATCTTACCTACATACTACAAGTCACACAAAATAACCCATCCAGCATATTTCTCATTCTAAACGAACATACTTTTAGTTAAACCACGTAGGTGTAAGACCCCGTTGAACTCTTTTACATGATAAACTTTCGTATAAACTTTTTACTTAAGTGTGGTGAAAAAGCTAACTTCAAATCATTATTATAAGGTGTTTTATTCCGTGTCCCCTTTTTTGAAAGATTAATGCTTAATTGTTACAACGGGTGCTAAAACTTTTACATCGAATAAAGCCCTGTCCACTTATCAGTCAGTCTCAGTTGTTATTCGCTATAAACTTCATCCGAGCTCCCTTTTAAGCCATTTAAACACGAAACTCAATCCGGGGCCAAATTGGTAGAGTATTTATCTTCTCAGTAGTCGATTTAAAAGCAAAATCACGCGAGCACACGACGCCATTATCGCGAGCGCCCGATCCTCAGGCAAGGCGCGCGGGCCAACTCGGGCCAACTCTATGAATCTAATCCGCAGGATTTACCCGCTGATTTACAGTCGAGAGACGCCAAGGAGGGCGCCGCTGCTCGAAAGAAAAGTGATAATGTCTTAATCCTACCACACTCGAGCTCGTATTCATCCCTTGGCTCCCAATTTTATGGTCGCCGCGCAGACGGCACGTTTTGATTTATGATTTCAATAATTAAGAATTCTAAGGTGCAATTTGAATTTTGAAGCCGCGAGTCTCGTGATTTCTGAGGGCCCGCGGGAGGCCGACGCGTGTTTGTTATTGCTCAAGGGCGGGAAAGGGTCTCCCGGCTTACCTTTCATTTCCTAAGGAATTATAATGGAGTTTCAAGGAATTATGGGAAATTATGAAAGCGTGCGTATGTTTTTTTCATTGGCACGGTATTGTTTACCTACGTATACACTTTTAATATAATTGTAATTAAGTAAAAGTTACAAGAAGCTTGTACCAAAGTAAACAATGTAAATGCAGCAATGACGGAAATTTTCAAACGACTTCGAAAAAGGGGGCTCTTAATTCCATTGTGATTTTATAAATGTTTTTTTACTTTAGAACTTCATCATTTATTCAGTGATTGTGTATTTGAAACGATATACTTTCTGATTGGTAGATTCATAGGCTTATCAGAGGATGATACGGCCACGGAGCTCATAGAAATTTTCCCATAGAAATATAATCAGAAATCTGTAGTCTGAATCTGAGTTTTGAAATCATAATAACTGGAAAAAACCAGAATAATGATAATCTCAACCAATTATTTCTCAGTATGAAATTAAGACGAATGTAGTTCATTTCCCCTCTTTTTTAAAAGAACATGATTACGATTTTAGGATGATGCAACATCGATGATATTCTGAAAGTAATAATAGTAATAATTTATTGAAGTGTAATTGTCATTATCTTCCTAATACACAACTCAGACTAAATGAACCAACGATACTGTAGAGTTGTGGCGTGCCGGGTTACCTATACCTACTTACCAGTTACTTACCTTTCCCGCCAAAACCAAAAAATAAAATTTTTGTTGTATCTTCTAGTTTTATGACATCATATTCATAGTGACAGGCGACATTTATGTACCTTTGTGCTCTGATTATACTGATGTTTCTAAATCGATTGCATGATCAATATTACTAGTTTATTAGCTAATCCATTTCTAATATTGTTCATAATGAAATGGGCATACGTTGACTTTACTATACGTTACTTATAGGAAGTGAAGACTTCTGACTTGAAGAAGCCTAAAACTTTCGTCCCATTTTACCCCCGTTGACTTTGTTTGAGTAATTTCAAAACAGTTTACAGTGCAATGGATACCGTGCAACATTTAGGCTACCTAATAAAACGTCTGTTTGTCTAACTCTAGATTACATAGCAATCTATTCCAACATCCTACTACTCAAGGCACGTCACGTCTTACTCCAAGAAGCCGAAGGGGCAACCTCTTCAAATTCACGCAGTGAACGTCTTATATCTCGTTCTAATCTCCCGCATCACAATTAACGCGGGCCAAGATAACCCGCACCGCCAACAGAGGTCGCTAGCAGTTTAAACCGGTTAAGCATCGCCCGCCCTTAGGGTCTACCTAATTACTTCGCACACATGCGTAGTGTGTACGTGTGTTGTGGCCAGGATGCTGAGTTTGTGTAATTTGGAATCGTAGACACAGATCGAAACCTATTAATTCGTATGTAGTTTTGACTACACCGGTATCTTCTAGGCAAATATGCTCCACCGTCGACCGCGTCCTCACTTACCATAAGATAAGACCCTTGTCAAAGACAATCCTATCAAAGATAAAAAACTCTCAACATATCATAATCAACTAATCTGTGCTCAACGATGTTGCAACTATATAGCGCATATTTTTTATTACTGCTGTAATTTTATCCTTTACGAGCTACTGTCCGCAGCTTTGCCCGCGGCGTGGCCTATGGGAAAATAATTCAACCACCCATTTCACCCTCTTAAGGGTGGAATTTCGAAAAATCCTTTCTTAGCGGATGCCTACGTCATAACATCTACCTGCATACCAAATTTCAGCCCGATCCGTCCAGTGGTTTGGGCTGTGCGTTGATAGATCACTATGTCAGTCAGTCACCTTTGAGTTATATATATTTAGATTGTGTACCTACACTTTTTAATTTTTTAACTATTAATGCGTCATAACCTACATAGGAATAAGGACTCTTACGGCTACGTAAAATCTTGGAGGTTTGGCATAAGAACGTTTCATATAAAAGAAAAATACAATGAATTTTGGTTTTTCTAAATGTGAAATTATAACAAGACTTGCGATTCATTTTCACACAACATTCATAAAAGTCTACATAGATAAGTTTAGGTAAATACCCCATTCTATAGATCATACAGGGTGCTTTTAGTCGCTACTTGTACTTTTATTTTTTATGGAATCTTGTCAAACTTAGAAGATTTAATTGTTCATATTCTTCCACATAAGAATATTAAAATAATCTTATTAGAAACAATGCTAAATAGTGGTATGCTCGTGGCATTATTTTTTTAGAACTTCGTAAAAATAAATAATTAATAATTATCTTTTGAAACTTCAAGAATCAAAAACTCTAATTAACTATTTTTAAAGTACACAAAACTTAAGATTATAATTTTAAAAAAGAAACGAAAGAATCTAAACTGTTTCTCTGACAAATTTAAGTCGCATGGTATTATACAATATTAAATAAATAAATATTAACACCCAACGATCATATACATAGATCCTGGATCCTAACTAGGATTCCATGTGTCTAGGGACCCAGGAACTATGAGGACCATGGTCCCACAACATAGACCCAGACTCAGAACAAGCATTTATTTCTCCCCGAACCCGCCATCTCCCGGTTATGAGCTGGCCTGCTCAACCACCACACCACAGAAGCTGTCATATAAATCATTAGCTCTAATATATCAATCTATAATGATAGCTACTCCATGATAATAATCGTTATACCATGTTCAAGAAACGTATTTCATAAAACCAGTTCACAATATTCCGAAAAGATTTCGGAGAAGCGAATATCTACCAAAATATTGGCTCTATTTGTTCTAACCTAAGTCTATAGGTATCACAGTAAGGGTATACCGTCACGATCGTAAATGTTTGCCCGTCGTGGTTCTATCGCCAGCCGGTTATCCGGTCTCCGGTTGTTGGGGGGTACCTCAAGCACCATCGATACGTATCTTGACTCAAAATGGGCGCTTATTGCATAAGTTACACAAATAAGATTTTCGTTTATTAGGCTCTTATAAAAAATTGTTCCTATTGCCAGCATACGGACTTTCTCTCACAGAAATAGAGAGTGTAGGCCGTAATTGACTACAATAATTTGACCTGAATATTAATTGCATTGTGATGAAATTAAGTTCAATTGAATATGATTTATAAATTTAAATTAGTTGAGTGGTAGGTGGAGTAGGTAGGTACCACCGCTTTGCCAGTTATTCTGCCGCCAAGCAGTGGTGTGCAAGCACTACTGTGTTTCGGTTTGAAGAGCACTGTGTCTATTGAAATTATTGGGCAAATGAACTTTATGACCTGATATCAGTCTAGTGATCTGATTACCAGACTGTACTCACGATGACGTGCACAGTGCAGTGTCACGCGAAACTATATATTTTAGAGTTCTGAGTGACACTGCAACTGTTATGGCCGACCGTGTCGCTTAATATCGGGTGAACGACTAGCTCGTCACATCATTCATTAACATAAAAAATAGATTAGTAAGACTAAGTAATGACATTGTGTGAAAGCATGAAAGAAATAATAATTAAAGAATCCACCACGCTGGCCTAGGCTGGGCTTAGTGGATAACACATGTCCTCGAATTTAGTAATTCTCAGGAGTCTTAAACACGTCGGTTTTCTCATGATTTTTTCCTTCACCCGTGTAAGAGAAAGTGCAAGTCAAATAACTTGAAAATTCATTGGTGCAATGATTATAAGACTAAGTAATGACATTGTGTGAAAGCAAGAAAGAAATAATAAATAAATAATCCACCACGCTGGCCTAGTCCGGATTTAGTGGATAACGCGTGTCCTCGAATTTAGTGATACTCAAGAATCTAAAATACGTCGGTTTTCTCAAGATTTTTTCTTTCACCGTTGTTAGAGAATGTGCAAATCACATAACTTGAAAAGTTATTAGTGCAGCGCTGAGCAAGGGTCGACCCGGGCTATGTTGGATTGACAACCGCACCGATTTACCGCTGAACCATACATTCGAATAGCTTTATTTATGTCTGTTCTGTGGTACGTGACGACTATACGAGGCCATAACTACGTAGCGCACATAGCAGTGCTCGATTAGTCCGATCGGCAAAGTTAAGCAATGTTGGCTGCGGTCATGAACTGGATGGATGAATGCTAACAAAAAGTAATATCTACCGCTGAGCACTACCGTACTTTATAGGGAATTTAAACCGTCAGTTCTGGTCGTTAGAAACAATAGTAAGCCAACGCTTTAATTGTTAAAATTGGGTTAGAATAAAAAAATATTCCAGCTGCACATGACCTTATTAAATTAAACCAATTGATACTATATTTGTGATTTGTGACAGTGTCGCCTGCTTAGCGTGATCATGAGATTAATTTGTAAAGGAATATTCTTTCTATAATGAACCCGTTTGTGATTAACATTTTCCTTTACAAATTAATAAATTTGATCGTATCCGTTTATATTTCCCATTATAAACCCGTTTGACCTTGCTATTATACTTAATAACTACTGTGCGGTAAACGAAAACACTCACCTGTGGGATTCTGGGTTGGATAGCTGGACACTAGGAATCACCTCTTTTACACGTTCTATGTGAAGTTTTCTCGTGATTATTAAATATTTGCAAAATTGTATGCGCGCGCGGCAGTAGCTTTTTTGGAGTGTTGGAAGCGGGCGGGGGGAGGGAAGGGTCGGAATAGGGACGTGCCTCGTTCGCCGCCATAGATGCAATATCTTGCCAAATAGTGTTGTGAATACGCGACAACTACTTCCATATGAATCGAATTGAAACACTATTCGTGATGTCGCAAAATTTCACGAGCGATGGTAACAAAACGTATAATATCAAAAAAACACCCTGTTTTTGTCTTTATTCCGTAGCGCAACCTAACAAAAAACAACACTAACTAATACAAGGCTAAAACGTAAAGGTTTGCGTAGCCATAAGTCTCTCGTTCCGTAGAAGGTACGTTCAAGGACCATCGATTTCCATCTCGACCCCGTCGGCGCATATTGCACAAGTTCTAGGAAATCGATAAATCAGACCCGAAACGCTTTATGGAGCTGAGGAAGTAACTTTGGTAATAGGGCGGAGTGCGGGTAGATAATATCGGACACTGAATAACAGATTCGAATTTTCTCGTCTTTGTGGTACCTAAATATACAAATATAATAAATATATAAAGATACATAACTAAATTTTAGACATTTGGATAATAATTATTAAAATAATTATAATAATATCCTGTACATTCATATTACTTAAAATTTCACAATTGAAAATGTTTCAACATATATATATATATATGATTGCTGAAGGTTTGAATTTTTTTCATATTGTAATAACATAATTTATGGATATATAAAAATCGTAGTACAAATAAAAAAGTGAGAATGCGAAATAGCACGTAACAATTCTAATTCGGAACGCAAAATACATTTACATCCAAAACGTCTTGTACCTGATACCTCAGTTTTTCCACTCCCACACGTTGAACACCAGAAATACTAAGAAAAAACACGTCCAACAACGTATGACGTTTGTTTCTTTAGTCTGTAATACTTCAAATACTTTTAAATCCCTTTACATATTTTCCGGTTTCCGTATAGTTGGGAATGTTATGTATGTAGTATGTGCGTATGAGTGTGTGGTATATTTGTGCTAATTTATCAGTTTATGAACTTTTTAGGTGCATTTTAAAATCTAAATAAATAATTATCTCTAGCTGAAATATAAGCTGTTCCGTTTTTTAATATGTAAAATTTAATAAATAACATATATGCCTAAAATAACTTCCAACAAATAATTAACTTTATCAACGGTATCATGGTTACATTATTTTGTAAAGATTATAATAAATAAAACAAATATTTTAACATTAGATAAATCTCCAAAACCAATATAATTTATTTTCATTAAAATATTTTGCGGAGAAAAAGGAGTGTGTATTAAAGTAGCATAAGCTACTATTGGAATTAGGATCTCTTTTCTAATCCTTACTTTGAAATATAAACTTCCCAAAAGAAAAGTAGAAAAACCTCTTTTTTAAATCATAAGTTGCGGAAAGACAGTCTAAAAATAAAAAAGTTTGGAAAAAACGTAAAACTTTGACACAGTAATTTCAAAACTTTTCCAGAAAAGTTTTACTCAAAGTTCTAAAAGTTTAATTTTCTTGGCCAAGTTCACTAAATCGGCCAAAACAAAGCCTACCTTTTCGGGGATATATTAATGCGTGGTGTGTTTTATCTCAACATTTAAATAGATATACAATTTTTTTTAATATTACCGTAAAAACTCGGGTCTAACCAAAAACTAATTTGCTCGTAACTTCTCTATACATGTTTTTTTGGTTTCGTTTAGGTTTCAGTCTGATCTAAATTATTTTCAATATTGTTTGATTGTTGACTTTATGCTTTCATGCTTGTAATTTCCAACCATATAAAATATCTATTATCTGGTCTGAAAGCTCTTGAGTGAAATGGTTTTTACGTGGGAACGATTTTTGTGCAACCAATATTTTGAAAACAAGTGCTTTAAATGTGTCAACGTCGACTGAAAACGCCGAGAATCATTTCCGCGTAAAAATTATCTGATTGTGGATGGAAAATCGAATCGCAAGTACAATATTTTCTTATTTTTACATTATGTATTTACTGCTAGCTCTGTAGAAGTGGGCGTGTCTTATTTTCCTGTTTGTTGCAGGACGGCGCCACTGAGTGCACAGTCGTCACTAACCCAGATCACCAAGCGGAGACTGGAGTTTGGCGTGGATGTGGAAACTTTCAGAGTAAGCGACCGACGCTTCGAGCGCATCAGCACTGACGGCTCTATGGATGAAGAAGATTTGATAACAAAACGACGCAGGAGGCTACTTGACGACGAGAGGCATGATGTCGAAGCACGCCGCCGCCCACATCCCATGCACAGGCCGCCGATCATGCGACAGACTGACAAAGACGATGAAACGCTCATACGAGAGACACAAGCAGCACTGAAAACACTATCGGGCAACTGGGTTCGCAACCCCTCTCCACCACACAGTGCCGACGAGAACGATGATGCAAACGGCTTTGAAAACCTTTTCAACGATAAACGTTCCGACAAAATGTTACCGTCTTCCCCTTCACAGTCTTCCGAGAGCGCTGATGCCTCCCAGAGAAGTTACTCATATCGAGGAGAAGTTGAAGTTCCGATCAGCAACGGGAATCATGATATTGAAATTGAAATCGAAAATCCAAATCAATCTGAAAGAGCGAAAATCGAAGAATATGACGAGCACACTAAGTATTCAAACTACGACGGCCACTTTGATGAGCTCGGTGATTCGTCTTCCAATGAACTAGAAATAGACATGTCCGAACGATGTGACGATGACAATGTGACATCTAAGTTCAAACGAAAGTCTGAAATGGTATCTGTGAATAAGCAGTCTTTGTATAATGCGTATAAAGCTGCGACTGCAGCATTGCCTTACTCCACGCAGTCTGCCTTCAAACCTCCGGCGGAAGTGAAGCACCGACTGCACAATCCATCGCTGCCGAGTGAGCCATTTGGAGGCTACTCGAACGACCATGAGAAAAACTTGCAGAAGGTGTCGAAGCAATACACGGTGCTGCAACCAGCAGGCGCGGGATCGCGCGCTGCCACAGCGCTGCAGGAGGCGCGTGCCGTGCCGACCGCACAGCCCGCGCGTGACTCTCGCCCGCTCGCTGCGCTCTCCCCTCCAGCCGCCAGAGGTACCGGCCACCTCCACCTCAAACGGCGATAGTCAAACTTTCTTAACGACCTGGCCATAACGTACAACTCCGCGCTATGAACTAAGTCAAAGTTTGTTTCAAGGTCGTCCCGAGATCTCAAACGTCGCGTCGTTTCCAAACTCTACGTTTGACGTGCTGCAACTTGCTAGTACATTTCTTGTTAATGAGAATAAATAAAACAATACGACAGATGATGGTAATGGTGCTTCTAGATTTAGAATAATATGTCTCCGTCTCCAGTGATATTATTCAAAGTTTATTCGTTTATTCGATCGGGGTTTACTGTAGCAACCAAGCCGAATACAAATCATGCCTCATTTGTAAGACGTCTCCATAATTCAGTTGGCGACGGTCAAAATAAGGTTAGACTCCACCTACGTAGCAGTTGTATACTGGGTACCTAAGCGTTTTCCTCGTATTGCTGGGTGATAGCCGGGTTTACGTCGGGCAATAAAAACAGGTCAGGACGGGTGGTGGGCGGGGCGTTGGTGCGCCGCCCCGCTTTCCTAAAAGAAAAATTGCTAGTCCGCGCGCAGCCGCCTGGCGTTCTTTATTTTTTCTTTGAAGTTGTGGGTGGTATGGTGCGGGGCGGGGCGGGGCTGCGCAGGTACGCCCCGCGGGGCACGCCCGGTGCTATCGATCGCGCGCACGCCCCCGCCTGATGATTAGGAAAACACTAATTTGTGCACCGGTCGATTTGTTCACAGAAGGCAACAAGTGTCCAACGCCCGGCTGCAATGGGCAGGGCCACGTCACCGGTCTCTACACTCACCACAGGAGGTAAGTCATCGCAATGATCAGGCACTATCAACTAACAACCGTGGTAGGCATCACAAACACTAGCCGTTAGCCGATTTCATAGCATTAAGAATCTGTTATTTGACTGGGATCCATTTGTATACAACGACGTGGCATTAAGGCTACAGTAGATAATTACTTTCTACAAAGACCGTTAATCCCAACTGTTATAGCTTACGAGCACAATATGGACTGTATGTTTTATGCATTTCACAGGGTAAGCGATACACGAATAATGGGTAATGACTAATAACTAATACAGATGTCCATAGGCTATAATGATCTCTTCCCATCAGGAAGGAACTCACCCGTATGCTTGTTGGATATCTGTAAAATTAAAATTAAACACTTCATTAACTTAACCTTAATTTATTTATTTATTTAGGTAATAGTTTAGCACAAAGACGAACCTACAAGGAAGAATGAATCAAGGAAGTAATGCAAACAGTCCCTTATCACTAGTATCAGACCTTTCAGATATCATAAAGAAGGCTTTGTTATAATGTTCCCAGAATCATGAGCTCTTGTTTAAAAGCTTTTGCGTATAAATATTCCATAATCCTAAAACTCTTAAAAGCTTCTCTTGCTTCAGAATCATAAATTATTAGTCGATTGAATTTTAAAGTTACTAAATACCTACTGCTTATCGATAGAAGTTGAACAACCATTAATATTACAAACTAATTAACATGATCAGAGGTCACTTTTCGGACCACAACGCAGATACGTATTTATGGTGTAAAGGGCTTACATTGCCTATTTTATTTTAAAAGTTCGTATTTTTGTCGTTTTTATTACGAAATGTTAGAATTACCCGTACAATCAAAGAGCAAGTGAGCCGAGAGCATGGGAGAGCAATGTGATAGAGCTACAGAAGCCAGAGGCTTCAAGCCACTAAGATTATGAGATTCACATCATAGTAGCTATTGAGATTCGTATAATGGTTAATGCCCGTCTGCATTAAAGTTTGACAGTTTTTAAGTTCGCACTTATCCCCCTTTATTAGACATTAGACAAAACCCCCAATTAGAAAGGCCTTGATTGCTAATTGCTCTGGGCTAAAGGGGGGCAGACGGGTAAAATTTGTCCCCAGCCGGAAAAAGTACAGATGATAAATTTTGTTACTGTTTATCCTAAGGGGACAAAGTAGGGGGACAGATGGTAATCATTCGTATTCTCGTATATCTGCACTTTTTAACTCCAAACAATGGTTACCGTATTTACCTACTGCACTTCAACCACATCGTCAAATACAAATAAATTAGAATAATGTTTCTCTTTCACTAATAAACATTGTACATAACGGAAGAACTTTTATTTTGTGTTTTGTTTCTCTCTATCAAATTTAAAATATGCAAAAATAAAACAAGAGAGAACACTGAATAGTTATTACACTGTTATGTAATGTTTTTTTTTAATTAGGGAGTTGGTGTTTATGCGAACTATAGTTATTTATTAATATTCATCAGATCCTTCTAAGAAGTACCATTTACTTATTAACTGGAAAATTACAAGCTGAATTTCAGAGCACTCTTTATAATTAATTAGTTACGTAAACTTTGTATCAGGGATTATAAAAGCATTACTGTATTCAAGTTTATTTTCTCAGTCTGTCAGGATGTCCAAGAAAGGATAAAGTCACACCGGAGAGTGAGTATGGTTTACGAAATAGATGTCGCTTAAACTTACCTTAGTTGCATAGTTACGTACATTCAGTTTTTTTTATTAAGAAGTAGAATTTTAGTTTCGTCTCGTGGTTTCATTTAATTTTGCTATGTATTACTTATAAATTGATTTTGTTATATGTATTCGATAGATTCATTAGTATTTTCACTTCCCCAAAGAGTACGTGCGAAAGTGACAATCTACATCAACAAGCCCCGTAGACTTTACACTTACACAATGTGTGATATTCATACCTTTTTCATGTTAATGAATGACGTGATGAGCTAGTCATTCGCCTGATTTTAAGCGACACGGCCGCCCATAACAATTTCAATGTCACTCAGAATTTAAGTTTCACACTTCATCCTGAGGTGTCAGCACGGGCTAGTAATCAGATTACTAGACTGTGAAATTAAATTATAAAGTCTGTGATTTCAATAACTATAATGCTCTTTAAACCGAAACACAGTAGTGCTTGCTCACTACTGCTTGGCGGCAGAATAACTGGCAAAGCGGTGATACACACCTAGACGAACTTTGCAGATTTGTCCTAGTAAATATCGTGATTAAATATTCCTTTTTGAACCATTGCAATGAAGTTGTTAGTATTGACGAGACTTCAAATAATCTGTTTCAATCGATATTTAGTAGATATCTTTAACAATTATGAAAGTTCTTTTTATTTACCATCAATTTACTTAGAACAATTCATAGTTGCTTTATTAGGTGTACCTTTAGTTGCAATATTTACGATTTTTTAATCTTTGTGTAGATAATTTGTTACAGTTAACATTTATTTTATAACTTTATATCTAATTTCCATGCAGTTTTGGCGTTGCACGAGACAATCCTAAAGTGCCCTACACCAGGGTGCAACGGGCGTGGTCACGTGAGCTCCAACCGCAGCACTCACCGCTCGCTCTCCGGGTGTCCCACTGCAGCTGCGCGCAAGGCAGCTGCAAGAACACAACGCATCAGGCCTTTAGGTAGGCATAGCTGATTCATCATCATCACCATCATCATTGTTACGACTTTGTGTCTATTTGAAAAACTATTGGTAAAATTTCTGTCCACTTCCAAGGTCGTTTAAGTTATTACAAATCTTCACGTTACAGATTAAAGCGAAATTTTGATAAGAATAAGATTTATTTCAGCAAACAATAGCAACGCTAGCAATATCATCCTTATTTAGGTAGGTATGTGAATAAATCAACAACAAAGTTATAATTTTAGTAGACAGTATTATTCGAGCCCTGGGCTCCACACTAGGATTCCCTGTGTTGTGGAGGCCAGTTTACAAACATTTGTTTTTCTAATAAGCTGAAATACATCAGAAAACGCCTTCAATACAAATATATAGTTACATATCTGTATCTTTAGGTGACCGAGCTTCAGAGCACTCCAATAACAAGTAACATTATAATATGCAATCTTAACTACAACTAGTAAACGGCTAGCACTCTGAGTCAGCGCCGTGTCGCCACCGCCACCGCGGATCCATAATGATGGGCACCTATATTGCCTGAATACCGGTCGAGTTATTCGACTGTATCTTGTGCTAGCCGTTTACTAGTTGTAGTTATGAATACTACTCACGTCAGTTCCTATAATAACATGCAAGCTTCCCGAGATTAGCCAAACATATTTGAATCTATCTTTCTTCTTTCTCGTAGGTAAGTCATTAGCCCTAGTGTCACAATTTGTAGGCCACCCAAATGCTATGTAAAAGCGTGAATCTACAGATTATATAGTAATGCTATGATCAACAGTACCCCACACGCACCCGATCACAGCATCCGAGAGCTCTGCGTCGAGCGTATCGCGCGAGGTGACGCGCGAGCCGGCGGCGTCGCCGCACAGTCCCGCCGTGAAGCGCGAGGCGGCCGAGCTGCTCGTGCCGAAGCGCGAGGCGGCCGAGGCGGAGCGCGACTCCCCAGGGATGGAGACGCGCCACGCCGGGTACGGAGCGCCGCCCGACCAGAGGTCGCCGTACGAGCGGCCGCCTGATGACCACGTGCGGTCCTATAGGTGAGACTATTTATTTATTGAAGTAAAACTTCTTTACGCATACGTGGGGAGTAAGCTGGTGAATGCGAGGCGAACGGTGAAGGACGGAAGTGAGTTTTGGCGGGAAAACGAAAGAGATCGCGTCACCGCATTGTATTTTTTTTCCAAAACTTGTGTTATTTTCAGTGTTAGAGCATAAAATTGATGTCATTTTATTCGTTAAGTGCTGTATAACAGGCATGAGAGTGGGAAAGTGGTATAATGATAGTGAGACGTTTCTTTTCGTGTTGTTTCCAAAGGTTCTGGTAAAGTTGCCACCACTTTACTAGGAGTATGACTTTATTAGATTAGACTACGATTTGACCGGATGACTTGGACTGTGACTTGACTTGACATGCACCACAGAGGTTGTCATATTCATGTTGTTGTTTATAGTATTTTAGAAAACTGTCTTGAGTACTATTCATATTGGTGTAAATAACACGGGTAAACTCACGCCTATTTAGCCGAAATCCCTCCAACCAAGTTTTGGATATTATTAGATACGAGTATCTCTGGGAACATGTTTCTAACGCAACCCGTTACGGGCGTCGCAAGCGTCAGCACATACTTAACGCACGTTGTTTTTAGTAGTATTTATTAGTGTGTTGATTTAGTTCCGATTCTAGGCATAAGGTTTACCATCATTGAATACATCGTCACTAGTGCTGATACAGAAAACGGTGTTTGTCTTTTTGTAATGTTATTCATTTTTTACTTAGGATTTACCTATAAACGTACGTCATTTTCACAAATAGTAAATGACCCCTTGACGATAAGAACTAAATGTTTTTAATAACCATGATTCACTGTCCCATCAAATCTTGTATTAATTTGAGGAAACCTGTTTTTAGAAATAATGAATTAATGACATAACTGTGAAGCCTTAGACATTATTGGGAATTCCTGCTTCATTTATCCCATCTTCCTCCCAGCCAAATGAATGACACCCGGTATGGCTACGAGTCACGGTGCTACGAAGGCGCGCCCGCGTTTGAGCGGTACGACCCCGCGCAATGTCCGCAACGTCCTTACGGCTGGGAGGACGAGAGGTACCAGGATCCACACTTGCCTACACCAATGAAAACCGACCAATCAGAGGAGACCAGTACCGGACCCATCTATCCTAGGTAAGTGGACGTAAACTTGGATGCACTGTTTGTTGAAATGCCTAACCTTTATGTGGTAAACGAGACTTTAACATGCCCTTGATCTTTCAACTACTGTTAATCATCATTCGTTAAAAGGAAACTAGTATTTAGCTGTAGCAAAGTTTCAATAGGAGTGGTAGGACAATACAATGACTTTTACTTTGGGATGCTACTACAACGTAGCGTGGAATGCAGTGGAACAAATGCCGGAACTCACGGGTGACTCTTGTCCGTCCAGACCAATGTACCACTACGAAGCGAGTACCGGCGTAGGTGCCGTAGCCAGCGTGGGCTCGATGGGTCCCGTTGTTCCCCCGGGGTTCTCAGCCATCAACCTCTCGGTGAAGATAGCGGCGGCGCAGGCACAGCGCCCACGCAGCCCTACGTCCAGGGACCCCCGAGACCCGCGACCCGCAATAGATCTATCCACTTCTAGTGGGAGTCCACAGGTGAGAAAGCCTGTGATAACTTAGTCGGTTCGGTTGGATTGAGTCCATCGGCGACAGCTTGTAGTATCATGGATGCAGTTTTGAAGAGCATGAAATTAAAGGGGCAATTTGATCAAATTTGATAGACCTCAACCAGCCTCACTGGCGTTGATAAATAACATAGCGTCTGTACATTAATGATCTCCTTAAGAGATTTCTAAAGTGACTTTTCAAAACAGGGTCCATATGCATCGCCGGTGTACACGAGCGCCGGCGGCGGCAGCGGGGGCGCCCGGGGCAGCCCGCAGCCGGGAGCTTCGCCCCAGCTCACCGCCAGCCCGCAGGTGCCCAGTCCGCAGGGCCAGACCCTCGACCTTAGCGTGTCCCGTTTACCACATAGGTGAGGCATTGCTTGTAACATAGAACTTGTATTCGAATTTACTATTCATTTTGTTTTTCAAACTTTTGTGTTCTTTCCAGTCGAGGATTTCCCGGGGGTGTTTCGTACAGTCGAGAATCAACACCAGACAGTGGAGGGAGCCACCCATACCTAGAAGCCTACCATCGAGATACCGCTGGTGAGTGTTTTAATTAATTTAATTATAATTATCTTCGTTTTGGAGCCAACGGCTGTGAGGGAAGAAAACCATTAAAGTAATTTGGTTAATTTTCTAATGGAGATAAAACTTAGCTTGCAAACAAATTACGTGATATTAAAGTGTACAGAGCACATACGCCGAATTGATTGCTCGTTTCGCTTAAAATTGTAATCTAGTAGATGTACGGTCGCGGGTGGAGCGAAGGGGTGAAGGCCCTTCTACACTCTGGAACACGACGTACAAATTAAAACGCGACCGCGATAATGACTCCAGCCTGGCTCGGGCGCCGCAACATGTAACGAATGTTGCTTCTGCTAATCCTCACAAACTCTCACTACGCTTGCCAAGGCGCTGCGGTAGCTTTGGTTGCGAGACGTTACTATGGTTGCGAACCACAGCTGTAACTTGGTTGCCTCACGTTGCCAAGCGTTGCGGTTATTATCCTAGCCTGCATAACATGGCGGTTTTTGCGGATTCGCTGTATTAACATGCTTTAATTAACACGCGTTGTATTGTGTGAACGCCTACGCCATTTTATTCTTGCACTTAGCCACTTGCCATAATAACTACTTATAGTTATGTATGGCTTGTACTTAGATATTATGGTCTGATAGCTCAATTGCCCTTGCCTTCTGAACTGTAGGATCGATTCCCACCGAGGACAAACATTTGTGTGATGAACATCGATGTTTGTTCTGTTTCTGGGTTTTATATTGTATTTTAGGTATGTATTTTTTTTTTTAAGTATCTTAAGTAAATATTCTATCAGTCATCTGGTTCCATAGTACAGCTTTGATTTGTCTGGGGTCAGATGGCTTTGTATGAAATGTCCACACATATTTATTTAGTTTTATTATTATTGTTAATCTATAGGCTTAACAGCTTTCTGTTCCTGTCATAATAAAGGGCTTGTGATCGTATACCGGATTTTATTCACGGACATTATTCAAGTCTTCACAACCGCAAAAGATGTAATAAATACACAAAAAACGTGCTAAATTTAACTCTCTCAGAATCTGGGCTCTGGCATAACTCCTTAATAGCTCATGAAAATATTAAATATATATAATAATACTAGTTAACAGTTTAAAAAGGCGGTCTTTAGCATGTAAACATATCATTTTTAAGACAGATATAGCTTAGATTCTACCGCTAAGATGTACGTAACATGTAATATTTATGAAAATAAATCATTTTTTAAATGAAAATGAATGAATAGCTCATAAATCTCACGTGTAGTTTATGCTCACTCAGGTTACGGCGGAGTCAGTCCACACCCGGTTGCCGGTTACGGCCTGGCGCAGCCGGACTACGCTGCTGCAGCCGCCGCCGCCGGTTACGGAGGCTACCAGTACCAATGTGGGGCCTACCCTCCGCCCCCCGCGTACCCCCCGCACGCGCCGCCTTACTCACCCCCTTGCTACATGCCCCCGCCGCACGCGCCGCACGACAAACCCAAAGACAGCAGGTGAATATTCATAACTTATTCTCACATGTCACAGGTCTACCAACTTATCTTTGAAGTCTAACGGAACGTTGCTTGTATTGGCGGCACTTACCACAGAATAAATAATTGTGCTGCGTAATACCAACTGAACCAAATAATCTTACGACGCCAACGTTTTCACAGATGTGTTGGTAGCTCTGTACTTATACAGGTTACGTCGTTACGAGCCAATGGCTGCCAACTGTAAGTACAATGGCTGCGGCTGCGAACTGCGGCTTTCAGCCAACACTCGATGTCTAGTCGTTTACCTTCTCGTTATAGTGCCCGATGCACTTTTTATTCGTCACCCTCTATTTTGCTATTTTATATAAACATAGAACAAAGAGTACTATCTAACTAGTATTTTACTCGTTCATTTATTACGGCCGTGGTTACTACTAAAACTGGTTACCCATACATTTACCAGCGACAATATTCTAAATTCCAGCTCTAAAGAATATATCCCCTAAAGTTTATTTTGCATTGCACTGTGAGACTATGACACAGCAGGGTGTATACAGGGTGTATACTATGTAGGTACCTAAACAATTAGATCAATAATAATATCTTTATCACAATAATAATCATACTTATTATAACAAAAGGAATAGGTATGTACATACATAATGCAATATTTCAGAAAAGATTATTTTCCCAATTAACTAGCTTCGCCCCACGGTTTCAGCGTAGTGAAATTTTTCTAATTCCCCGCTCAACTTTCTTAATGTTTTCTCTCATAAGAACCTCCTCCCGACAATAATAATAACAACATAAAATAATTAGCGAAAATGTTCCATCCGTTCATGCGTGATAACTCTCTTAACAATTATTACATAATACACTTCGTATATAAGCGTCAACAAAATACAGAGGCGTGGCGTGGCGTCGGGTAACATGGCGCTGTTATTATATAGATAGGTATGACGCATATAATAGTAATAATATTTAATTTATAGCTGTAGTAGTTACTTATTTCATTGCAACATTAGTTATCTCCCTATCTGCTTACATTAAATTATTTTAAATACAAAACTATTTTTATCACATCAAAAGTTTTAGAACTAAAATTCTTTTGAGTTCATTTAAATAGAATGGAATCCAGTTTTCTTTGTTGTTCAACATTCAACTTTAAATGAATGGCATCACACGACGTGACGCGACGCGGCGCCACCCTATACAAAATTCTCATCGGTCTGTGTAGCGGGTCACGGATATCTTCTCTACTCTACTTGCCATAATAAAAATAATGTTCGTTCGGATACAGAAGCGATACACCGTAGACATGCTGTAGTTCTAACACTGAGCCATAGACAGTGAAATTTTCGGTCTACACATCACGTAAGGACTATTTACAAAATTCAATATTGGCCTGATTTTCCATAAGTAATTTCTTTCCAAGTTCGTCAATAGACATTATTATGTAATGTTTAATTTCTATACTAGTTGTTTGTGTGTGATAGATAATCGAACTTTTTACTATGAAATGCCCGTTTTCCGACTAGAAAGTTTAATCTATTTTCAAATATCAAGCTGCCAACTGACCATAGATAATGCAAAGATATTGCAGCCCCATTTCAAGTGGCAACGGTTGGAACCTAGCCTTCTAGCGTAACATAAATGTAACGTACTCGTTCCTTTAAAAAAAGGTTTAGTGTAAATTGCATAGTAAAACTAAAACTACTAAAAGATAATAAAAATTCTACACTGGCAACACCCGAGCTTCTGTTTTGTTTTGTTTCTCATTCTCGTATCAGTTTTTGACATTTCATTAACGCTCCAAAGAAATCAAAACAGTTTAAAACTATTTTAGGTTATAAACTAAACACCACGGAGCGCGTATCCAAACGTTAGTAATGTCATACTTGGCGGATCATTCTAAATATATAATGCGGGGTGGCCGCGCAGGCGCAGCGGCTAACGCTCTCCGAGACGCGCTGCGCATGATCATGTCAGATAAACAACACATGAACGATAAGATAATAGGTCTTTACCTATGAAATTGCCGTATTGCATTACAGACATTTTCAAACAAAAAAAAGTTTTGATTGGCTATGAATTCTAAATTCAAATTCATTTTGTTTTAAAAATATGACATTCTATTTACAATATAAGTCTTTTGCTTATTGATTAGCGTTGTATTTTCATTGCATTTCAACATTTTTCCTCATAATGGATACTTTGAAATTTCGTGTAATTATGGAATATGAGTTCCGTCGTGGCACCAACGCGGCACAAACGAGACGTAACATCAACGACGTTTACGGAGAGAACTGTACAAACGAACGTACAACCCGTTATTGGTTTGCTCGGTTCCGTTCTGGGAATTTTGACTTGAAAAATGAACCTCGTGGTCGTCTGGAAACTTTGGTCAACAATGATGAATTAAAGGCGATTGTGGAAGCTGATGAATCTCAAAATCTCTCAATCTCAAATCTCAAGCTTTTGATGTTAGCATCAAAACAATATTGGTCCATTTGCGACAGATTGGCAAGATAAAAAAGCTTGATAGATGGGTGCCCCACGAACTTAACGATCGCCAGCGCAACGTACGCGTCGAGACTTGCCTTGCGCTGCTTAACAGGCACAGAAATGAAGGAATTTTGAACCGAATTGTTACGTGCGACGAAAAATGGATTCTTTTTGACAATCGAAAGCGCTCAGCAAGTTGGTTAGATCCTGGTTCGGTACCAAAGCAATGTGCAAAACGAAAAATGATCCCTAGAAAGGTGATGGTCACAGTTTGGTGGTCTAGTGCTGGTGTGATTCATCATAGCTTTTTACAAAACTGCGAGAGCATTACTGCAGATGTGTACATTGAAGAACTGACCACAATGATGGCGAAACTCGCACGTCTGCAACCAGCTTTGGTCAATCGGTCGTCTCCACTGCTACTTCACGACAACGCGCGACCCCATACTGCACAACAGACCGTCTCTAAGCTGCATGAGTTGGGTTTGGATGCTCTCCCTCATCCGCCATACTCACCAGATCTTGCGCCTACCGACTATTACTTTTTCCAAAATTTGGACAACTTTTTAGCGGGAAAAAAATTCAATTCCCGAGAGGCAGTACAAAACGCCTTTGAAGAGTTTGTTGTCTCCCGTCCCGCTGATTTTTTCAAGAAGGGCATCCATAAACTGTCACAGCGTTGGCAAAGATGCATTGATTGCAGGGGTGATTACTTTGAATAAAAGAAATAAATAAGTTCGAAAAAAAAATACTTTAACTTTTTTCAAACAAAACGGCAATTTCATAGGTAAAGACCTAATACATTCATTAGACTATTTGTGTCACACCGACGCATTGCACGACGACAAGGACACAGATATGCGACGGAACAGGTAAGAAAAAACTTTTAAATAGTTTCAAAACTTTTGTTTCGCGTGTTCCAAACAACAAGTCAGTCGGTAATAATAGCAAAAAGTTTTTGTAAACATTTTTTTAAGTTTGCGTTGTTATCGCTATTTCGAAACGGTGGCGTTTCGCGTTCACGTATTTTATTATTAGTTACGCTGTAAATGAAGAGGTTCATGAGATCACATTCCATTTTTTAAAGTTACATCGTTTTTAGAAGTCGCGCTTGCGTTAGGGATATTTTATTTCTTCTTGTGTTTATTATTGTTTTTTTTTTTATTTCTTTACTGTCTCTTATTATTTATTCACGCTAGCTATCATCGTGACGACTTTTATGAGAAACTGAGTAACCGGATGATTCGGGAGGGCCGGGAACGGGATCTTCTGCAGTGCCCGGTGGAGAATTGCGACGGTTCCGGGCATATTTCGGGCAACTTCGCATCACACCGCAGGCAAGCGGGCGACTTGCGCATATTTTGCTATGCAACTTCGTATTTGCAGAAACTTTTAAATTCATAACTACCTAGTTGCACATTATAGTGAGTTGCATGCATTTCGTGCATATCTTTTTAGGTAACGGCTGTGTAAGTTCAGAACATTGCAGATTTTTTTTTAATCACACATATAAATAATGACTTCGACCTTATAAATTGCTTCCTTCTTGTTTTCTTGAACCATGAACACAGTTTTGAGTAAAGAAAAATTCCATCCGCAACCTTGAAATATCTTGAATTGTTATTAATTAGCTAGTACGAAGTGTCTCGTCGAATATTTACACAAATAGTTAAGTAACTTTTGAAATTATTTTGAACCCATCTATTTTTATAAAATAATTTGCAATATACCTGAGTATAAATTACTCTCTCATATACAATATTTTTGAAAAAATACTTCATTACTGATAATCATTGAAACCTGCATTCTATCTAACCCGTCCATAGTAGTTTCGGAGTTTTATGTAACACACACACCTTAATAAAAATAATTACATAGCAGTACAAGTACCTATAAATTTAAACGTTCAGGCAGACATACGTAAAGAATCATTCTAAAGACAATGACTTAGGGTTCATTGAACCCTAAATACGTAATCGCTTTAAAAAAGGGGGGTCTGCGACACTTACGTATACGACAAGCATTTTAATTACACACAAAGAAAATACTGTGATTCTTTTGCTGTTATCTATTGGAGTATTTTCTCGTATTCTGAAAGTACACACCTACTCCTATTATAGGAACCTACACTAAAATAAATTGTAAAGATAAAGCAACAAACATAAAAAACTTGAGAAGTTGCTTAAAAATATCTTCAATGTTGTACATAATTATGTGTGGCTACTCCGTTACAGTTTGTTGTCAGGTAGGTAGTACCCGCGGTTTCATCAGCAAGTCACCCAATTTCAAAACAAAGTTTTTAATTTGATTTCGTTGGACCTAAACAAGCTGTGCACAAAATTAGTTCAGTACTTCAGTCGTTTGGTATGCATGAAAGCAAAAACAAACAGACAATGTATAGATCCCGATATTATCGTAAAAATACTGGTATTTTGACAGTCTCTGTAGTGTGATGGTTGAGCAGGTTAGCTCATATCCTGGGGGCGCCGGTTTGATTCCCGCGGAAGGACAATATATTTTGTGCAGAGAAAAAAACGCGCATATACTTGCCCTGGTTTTCTAGACACAATCCTAGTTAGGGTCCAAGATCTGCGCATGTGATTATTATTAGTACATCGTAAAGGGAGGGAGGTAAAATAACGTTTATAATTTATATGCAATGTTTTTATTTATTTTTTGCAATGTTTTGTGTTTGCATAGCCGTTAAAAGTAGGTAGTATCGAGGTGTTGCCAGGCTAGTATTATACCCTAAGTTAATATTTAGACAGCTGATAAGATGGATAAAGATACATAACCACACAACCAACAATATATCTACAGAAAATCTAATAAATCTGAATAGATTCACATTATAAAAAAATGAATGAGAAAAACTTCTCTTGGTCGTTTGGACAACAGAATCATAGAGAATGTTCGCGATTTATTAACAAAATCAGTTTTACTTATCAAGTAGGTATACAAAATTAGTTACAGCTTGGGAAAGTGTTAGTGTTGATAATTGCTCTTGTATTAAGTCGTAAAAGTACATAATTAGTAATATTGGTCTTTACCTATGAAATTGCCGTTTTGTTTGAAAAAAGTTGGAGGATTTTTTTTTTGTGAAGTTATTTAATTCTTTTATTCAAAGTAATCACCCCTGCAATCAATGCATCTTTGCCAACGCTGTGGCAGTTTATAGATGCCCTTCCTGAAAAAATCAGCAGGACGGGAGACAACAAACTCTTCAAAGGCGTTTTGTACTGCCTCTCGGGAATGGAATTTTTTTCCCGCTAAAAAGTTGTCAAAATTTTGGAAAAAGTGATAGTCGGTAGGCGCAAGATCTGGTGAGTATGGTGGATGAGGGAGAGCTTCCAAACCCAACTCATGCAGCTTAGAGACGGTCTGTTGTGCAGTATGGGGTCGCGCGTTGTCGTGAAGTAGCAGTGGAGACGACCGATTGACCAAAGCTGGTTGCAGACGTGCGAGTTTCGCCATCATTGTGGTCAGTTGTTCAATGTACACATCTGCAGTAATGCTCTCGCCGTTTTGTAAAAAGCTATGATGAATCACACCAGCACTAGACCACCAAACTGTGACCATCACCTTTCTAGGGGTCATTTTTCGTTTTGCACATTGCTTTGGTACCGAACCAGGATCTAACCAACTTGCTGAGCGCTTTCGATTGTCAAAAAGAATCCATTTTTCGTCGCACGTAACAATTCGGTTCAAAATTCCTTCATTTCTGTGCCTGTTAAGCAGCGCAAGGCAAGTCTCGACGCGTACGTTGCGCTGGCGATCGTTAAGTTCGTGGGGCACCCATCTATCAAGCTTTTTTATCTTGCCAATCTGTCGCAAATGGACCAATATTCTTTTGATGCCAACATCAAAAGCTGCTGCCAGCTCAGCTGTAGATTGAGATTCATCAGCTTCCACAATCGCCTTTAATTCATCATTGTTGACCAAAGTTTCCGGATGACCACGAGGTTCATTTTTCAAGTCAAAATTCCCAGAACGGAACCGAGCAAACCAATAACGGGTTGTACGTTTGTTTGTACAGTTCTCTCCGTAAACGTCGTTGATGTTACGTGTCGTTTGTGCCGCGTTGGTGCCACGACGGAACTCATATTCCATAATTACACGAAATTTCAAAGTATCCATTATGAGGAAAAATGTTGAAATGTAATGAAAATACAACGCTAATCAATAAACAAAAGACTTATATTGTAAATGGAATGTCATATTTTTAAAACAAAATTAATTTGAATTTAGAATTCATAGCCAATCAAAACTTTTTTTGTTTGAAAAAGTCTGTACTGCAATACGGCAATTTCATAGGTAAAGACCTATTAATTACTTTTTTTACATTGAACTTATCGATTATTGACAATGTAATCAAAGGTGAGTGCATGATCGCTCTTCTCTTGAACACGTGCAGCATCAGTTCTTTGCTAATGTATACACAATTTTTTGTCGTATGTCAGAGGAAAAGAAAAGTACTTAGTATATTTAATTCAGTATGTAAATGTACCTAAACTAAAAAAATGTTGTATAACTTAGCCAGTAAATTTGTTTAACTTCACGGCAATTTTGAAGAAATCTCAGAAAAGGTTCGATTTATAATTAATTGTTGTGAAGCTTATTGACCTATACTATAAGTAGGTACCTGGCAACACTCGTCTCGTGCTGCACTGTGTGTTACAATTGCGCCTCTGACTGTGACTGCCAATTTTCACATTTCCGCGCCAATTGGCTCTCTCCCACGGGATTATGAATTATTATGAGTGGTACCGACATAGGCATAACTAACATTACAGCATGCTTTAAGTGTTATGCTTATTTTACTCTCTGATTCCATACCGTTTGACAGCATTGTTTTAACACCTTAATTTTATTTATTTGAGCTTGTTTGTTACCGTAAGGTACTCACTATTTTGTGATATCACACAGTTCATAAATAGGTAAGTAAAATTTTAATATCAACTCAACCATGAGCCAACCGTTTCGTTAAGTTTTAAAACTGACAAGATATTTTCGCAATAGCGTAATAATAAAAAATAAAGTAGCGTAATAGACAGAACTTTAGGTACCTATCTAACACCTATAATCCTCGTTTTTTTTTTCGGTCTGAATACTTCGAGTCGAACTACTACTGGGCATATGCCTTTTATTTTTCGCTGCATATATCTTTGTTCTTGTTTTATCTCATCAGATATATCAAATGTAACTAGTTTTCTACTCTTCATAGAAGATTTCTGTCAGTCTATTTATTTGAAACGGTTTCATAGCTATGGCATGTTAGATAATGTTTCATAGCATTAAGTCTTCCGTGTACATTATTTTGTACTAAAGTATAAATAAATATAACGTGTGAACCGCTTGGTAGGTAATGTGTTGTCTACCTAGATCTTCGAGCATACTTTATTAGTAATCTCTAAGACCTAGATTCGTTTGTTTATATGTAGATAATCGAATGACGTGACGAGCTAGCCGTTCGCCTGGTGTTAAGCGTCATGGCTGTCCATAAAATATTACAGTATCACTCGGAACTCAAAATAATCAGAATCAAAACCAGTTTCGCAGTGACACTGCACGTGCACTGCGCACGCCATCCTGAGACATCACAGTCTAGCAATAAGAATACTAGACTGTTATCATAAACTTTAATTTGCCCAGTAATTTCACTAGCTACACTGCCTTTCAAACTGGTAAACAATAGTACTTGCACACTACTAGAGAAACTTTTCAGAAAAGTCCTGCCACCTAGTAAAGATGGAAAGAAGTAAAGATATGGATAGTTTGAACCCTAGGGCAAGACAAGATAATTTAATAGCGCGGCTAAACTGTAGCAATAAGTACCTAGTACCTATATTTACATGATAAAATGGAATACAGCAGTATTGTAAACTACCTGTTGACAAAGGTATTCAAGGCTATTAGGTTTCTATGTAAGTGAAACGTCATGCTTAGACTAATGAGACAAGAATAACACTTGTTTAGCACTCCCGCGGTTAAATTTGTGCGTTATCCGTATTGAAATGTCTAAATATTAAGTCAGTAAGTACTAGGTCTTTATAGACAAGCTGGAAAAAATAGTTTTTTTTAATGTTTTGGCTCCACACCTCCGTGTATTTAGCCAGTGTCAAGTAATTGATAATTTATCAAGTTAATGATATTTCACGCAAATATGTGTCAAGTCACGGTCGAAGTCATCAAGTCAAGTCATAGTCTTGTCAAAGTTATTAAATCCAACGTATAGGTTAAGAGTAGTCTATTGCTTTTACTGTACATTTAATAGTTGTAAAGTTTCTACAGAAAATACCTTATCTTTGACGTATTGAGTATATTTTTCTAGGTTAGTTTGATATCACCGTAATTAGATTCTTATCTCTCTCCTTGTCTCTGTGTCTCTCTTGCTTTCTATTTTCATATCTCATTTTCCAAACATGGAAGTATATAAAGCAATGAACCTCTCATATAATTGTTTTGGTCTTCAAAAACATTACTTCAACGCTTTATTACACACTCTTAATTATCAGGAAACCAAAATACAATATAAAATGGTATATAATTGTACTTAGGCATCTTGGGAAGTCTTATCGTTCCCTCCTCCCAAGAAACATTGAGGCTTTAATTAACAACATAAAAAAACAGTATAATATACTAAATAAGTAATACCTATTACATGTAGTATGGCAGCAAAAGTAGAAGTTAAAGTCGAATAATTTTATTGCAGAATAGAATTTTTAATAGTTAAAATGAGTACTTATAAAATACTTAATATGAGCTATTGTTTGAAGTATATAAAATACAAAGTGCTTAATGTCAAATATAATAATCCTATAACAACATGTGAGTTTGCAAAAAAAAGTTCTAACTGTCCACTACAAGCAATCGGGCACAATGAAGTAACGAAAACTCCGATACATAGTCATGTAGTTTAATTATGTAGTTTTCAGTAGGTATCTGTACAGTACTCGCGTATATTGAATTAAATTTTTCCTCAATTCATTTTTATATCGAATGATATTAATTGACGCATTTATGACCAGCCCACCGTTGCCTAAGAGGAATGTACTATAAATAGATCTAAAAATACATTAGAAGAAACGTTTGACTGATCACGAAAGTGCACAGATGCCTAACTTTCTGTCGACTATTTTTAACATAAATCCTCATTTCGTAGAACGAACTAAGATAAGCATCACGTTAGGGAAACTGTCAAATTAAAATTATATAACTACTTTTATTTCATTACTTAGATTTATAAATATGCTCTCAATGAGAGGTATCGTATTAGATAGAACTGAATTTTGTTTATATACCTACCTAAGTATATAGTAAGTGTAAGTACACGTGATTTTCCAAACGTCCCATAAACTCATTAGATAATTATCTTTAACATCAGTTACATTAACGTAATAACGTATTCAATTGCCATGTGCATATTAACGCCTAACAACTCGTACTTATTTCAAATTACCATTTTCCCGAGATAAGATAATGAGCCTGTGGAAATTGTCTTTTTAATCGGAGTTTTTACAACATCTCTCTGATCACTAGGTAGGTAATTTAAAACAAAAAAGTCACAAGATCGTGTATGATGTTTACACGTGTCGTAGTCGTGTACATCATTCACAGTAATGTTTACTAAACCTAGATCTGTTTATTTAGGAGAAAAGTTAGATATCAGACAGATTAAGTAAACTTATAATACTTAACTACATAATTATCTCAGTCTAGCAAATTGTTATTAAAATTTCAAAGTCTTTAATATAAAACATTAACTCTAAATTCAACCTCGCAACTATAAGTTTTTCGTTATTGAGGATTAAAAAAAAATTGATACAAAATTTGGCAGCCTGTGTATGTAGAAATAATTTCAGATGATTTATTGTTAAGACTCTAGTTAATACGCTTCTTATAATACCATTTTGTACTTAGGTACACTATACTGCACTACAGGACGTCATGCTACAGCAAATTCTAAGATGGGCATATTATAAAAATGACGATTCAGTTTTTAGCCAATCTTATACAAAGAGTTCTTTTAAAATATGTTAAAAAAAAGTTTTAAAAAAAGTTAGGTGCACAAATAAGCCAACGCTGGCTGTATAATTGACTGTATAGTTTGAATTAAATCTAAAACCAATTAATCCATATTTCTGTAGGTAACTTGAGACTCGCCATGGCATACCATGTCAATATAAGTAGTTAGTAAGGTGCTTTGCGCAGCCTTATATCCTAAAAAGCACTATTAAGGTAGACTTGGTATGTTATTGAGATCTTTTCAAATCGAGTTTGTTTCTGCCCTGCTGCCCTAAAGAAATTGCTTGCTATCTATACATATAAAATTCAACGTCCTGACTGACTGACTTATTTAACGCACAGCTTAAACCGCTGGTCCTAGAGACTTGAAATTTGGAAGGTGTGTTCTTTGTAAAGTGTAGGTATTTACTGGGAAAGGGTTTTTCTAAATTCTACCTCTAAGAGGGTGAAATGAGTGGGTCAATTATCTTTGAATTTTTTTTTCTTCGTTTCCTATAAGCTACGCGGGCAGAAGCTAGTTAGTGTATAGTACATTAAAACTATGAATACTCTCTGCCAAGTCAAGTAGAAAGCCTCTCTAAGCCCCCTAAGTACATACGAAGCTGCAAGTGTCTGCCCCGCCACGGCATTGTAAGCAGTCTGTATATGTGCAGTCTGTCCGGGTGCCCGCGCGCCGACCGGTCGCAGCTGCAGCCGCACTCGCAGGAGCTCAAGTGTCCCACTCCCGGCTGCGACGGCTCCGGTCACGTCACGGGCAACTACTCTTCACACCGGTCGCTTTCCGGCTGCCCGCGAGCCAACAAGCCGAAGAGCAAGCCTAGAGACGGACAGGACTCTGAGCCGCTGAGGTGAGGTCTATTGGTTTTTTTTTTTGTGCGTTTGGCTCCGTGATGATTATTTAACCGTTATAGCAATGCAGCTGAAATAATATATGAAAGCCCGAGCTAACTAGTGTACAATCTTGCAGAGGATTCTTTGGTAACGGAGCTGGTCACTCTGATCCAGGAGAAAACTCTTGGAACAAACTTTTAAACTACGCTCTATTTTGGTATATTAGGCTAGGTCCTTTTTTCATAATGACTAATTAACATAAATTATTCATGATTCTAAGCTTTAATGCAACCTAAAATGTTATAAAAGTAGTTTATTATTTCAATTGGGGCCATACGTAAACACTCAATTAGCAACGAATGCTAAAAATTGCGCAACGCTAATTTCGTAAACAATTAGTAGGTACCTACAGTAGGTCAAATGACGTTATTAGATTCAGCTGCCTCATTACTTTAACATGTACTTGTAATACTGTTTGCCGTTCTACTACAATAAGTTTTGGTAATTTTCACGCTGCTTAGATGCCCTATACCGGGCTGTGACGGATCTGGACACGCTACAGGGAAATTCTTATCGCATCGGAGGTAAGGCGACAATTGTGTAAAATGTAGATGTGTAGTGTAGAGCGTAGACTTTCGTCATTAGCGACTATATTCGCGTAGCATCGCAGGTGTAACTTATGCCACATGTGCGTTTTGACAGTGCATCTGGCTGCCCGATAGCGAATCGCAACAAAATGCGAGTGCTTGAAAGCGGCGGTACTGTGGAGCAACATAAGGCTGCGGTTGCTGCGGCTGCTTCCGCCATCAAGTTCGATGGTGTGAACTGCCCAACTCCCGGCTGCGATGGCTCGGGGCATATAAACGGGTCCTTCCTGACGCACCGCTCGCTGTCCGGCTGCCCAGTAGCAGGCGCGGCCACACCTACACCACAGCCTAAGAAACCGAAGTACCCGGACGATATCACGCCATTATACCCTAAACCTTACTCAGGTTCGTATAGCAATCCAGTCAAACCTTAGCGAGGCTTCATTTGTGTAGGTTCCGACTGAAAATTAGATATAAAGGTCATATGCTCACCTTTATTGTATATTGAATTGGGAACTTGTCATGACAGCACCACAAACGTGACACAACATCACATTCTTATTTATCTTCATTTAATTAACAATAAAAACGCCCAATGATCACATACACAGATCCTAAACCCTAACTAGGAATATACCTGTACTTAGGAACACAGTTACTACAAGGACTATAATAGTCGCACAACACCCAGACACAGAAAAAGTATTTGCGCGCTTTTTGTGCACAAATCAAGTATTTGTGCACAAAATCGAACCAATAATCGTACCCGCCACTCAACCATCACACCACAGAGGCTGTCAAAATTATTATAAATATAATTATGTAATTAAAAGTATAATTAATTATATTTCTATGTTTCCATGTACAGGTGTATTTTTTAAGTTCTTTCACTTCCCAAACGATCAAATATGCATTTTTTGCTACAGCGTAGGTTGACAAGGCTTTTATTAACACCACCAAAGATCTGAAGATACATGAGGTTTTATTAAATAGTTTTGTGTTCCTTTTCAGATTACCATGATGAAATATAATGTTACAGGTATGGAAATGAACATGCAGACGGGCAATGGTGAGGACCTAATGACGCTAGAACAAGAAATAACAGAGCTTCAGAGAGAGAACGCGCGCGTGGAGTCCCAGATGATACGCCTCAAATCCGACATCAATGCAATGGAGACCCATCTCACACACGAAGAGAGGGTAAGGAAACTTCAGCCAAAACTTGTAATTTATTAAATACATTAATGAATTGTAATCCAAACATTTCTGACAATTTAGATGGTACGGTCATGGCTTCAAACATCCAACTTTGAGTGTCACTAGCGAAACTCGTGAGTACCATTTCATTTCAATAATAACGTAAATGTAATGGTACCACTGAACATTTGTCACTTGCAAGTTACCAAAGCCATTGCCGTTTGAGTTGTCGTTGTAATTCTCTCAAATACCTACCTGTTATTGTACCTATTATTTGACTGTCTCTGTGATGTGGTGGCTGAGCAGGTCGGCTCATATCCCGAAGGTGGCGGGTTCGATTCCCGCGGCAGGACAAGTATGCATATATAAGTGCATAGGAAAAAAGCGCAAATACTTGTTCTGAGTCTGGGTGTTGTGGGACCATGGTCCTCGTAGTTCCTGGGTCCCTAGACATAAGGAATCCTAGTTAGGATCCAGGATCTATGCATGTAATCGTTGGGCGTTATTATTATTTTTATTATTATTATTGAAAATGTGTTATCTTTCAGGAGAACCAGTTCATATCGCAGCGGAACAACAACCTGAACGAGTACTATGAAAGAATGCGTAACAATGTGATCACTCTGTTGGAGCACGTAAAAATCCCGGGCGGAGGAACGGTGGCGGTGCCGGCCGCGGCCGGGCCGGGAGGCGCGCCGCCGCCGCCCGGCCCGGCCGACAAGCCGGCGCACGACAACTTCGACTCGTACCTCACCAAACTACAAACCCTCTGCTACCCGGACGGCTACTGTCCCGAAGAAAACCGGCCGATCTACGAAACGGTGAAAAACGCACTCCAGGAGTTCACAGTGCTTCCGACACCCATTTAAGGGTCGCCCAGCGCCGCCGACACGGACCGACAGTAAGCGCCTAGCGGCGTCGGCGGAGCTTATCTCACGGCTAGTGCAGTGCAAGTGTGCAGTGACCTTTACCAAAGACTCGGATTTGTGAACCAACAAATTGCTCGGAGCGATCTGTGTTCTTAATCATTTAGGGTAAATGTCTGTTTTATAAACCGTTGTATACGATGTGTGACTTCATTAACATCACCATAACACACGACTCATTCGATTTTTATTCTCTAAGCTGGACTATACTAGACCTAAATAAATTTTAAACACTGTTACTCGTATGCTTAAAGTTAATGTTAGGGAAGAAGTTTATACTATTGTAGATATAAGGAATTTCAGCCACACGAACACGTTTTGGTTCGTCTATGTAAATATTGTACTATGCTGTGTTGTAATTAGGTATCATTTGAAATGGTCGACCACTTTTATAGAGGTCACGTCTAGTTAATAAAATATTCTGCGGTCTCGGATTTTATCAACTGATATTAAAATAAAATAGTGTGTAAGTCGAACGAGTATGTATCCTGTCTTAAAACTCATTTAACTGGGATTGTGCCAAAAGCTTTTCGACTCTCAGAAGCTCCCGATGCTGATGTGTTAAGACTAAACTATTGAGATAGAAAATAAACGGTGTAAACAAATAACGACTCCTTAGAGGACATTCTAGTCAGTTTTGTAAATAAAATTGTGAATAATGATAGTTGTCACGTCATCGTCATAGAGGCGTTTTTATTTGTACTAGGGAATAACGAGATCTCACTAGATCTACTAAGTTAATTCAGTCATTAATTGATAATCAATATTAGGGATAAATTATTACCTACTTTCTTTGTTAGCCAATGTTCACGCTGTGATTATGTTACGTGTTATTTATTGTTACCTTTACGGGATGTGATAGTGAAATTCTCCCAAGTCAGTGTTGTTTTGCTATTTTTATTTGATGTGCTTACGACTGTTTGTTTCATTAGAAAATACACTTCGATGAATCGCATGGCGTTCTCTTAATTATGTTTTTAGACTTATTAGCATAATATTTTTAAATTTTACTTTTGTCGCAATCAATGTTATACACAGAAATATGTAATATCGCATTTACTTACTTAAATGAAACCAATTAATATGTTACTATTCTGATTGTCATTATTATACGTTTCTGTAAAATATTGAGTATGTGTTGTTAAAGAGAATATAAATAAATAACAAGATTAAAATTATGGTTTTAATTTTCGAACAGTTACTAGGTACCTTTGTGGTACGAGTTTTTTTCTAATACGTACCTACCTACATTATATTTAGCCGTTAACGCTATCGATCGACTATTGTAAAATATTTATTTAAAATCCAGCACAGCGCCACTAGCAGCAACTACCTGTAATACATTTTTATATCGACCAGTAAAAGTACATTCGAATGGGTAAACTCTTACAAGGTATTAGGGATGAATGGACGAGGGGTTTAAATACCGCTGATGATTAAAATTATTCCTTCATCTACATTAAAAATTAATCAGTGGTAAAATATGCCTTAGCCTAATAATATCGATAGTAAAAATATCCTTGTAAGTCTTACGGGTCGGGGCTCGCTAGTCTCTCTGATCTCTACTAGGTACTTGAATTCCCATCCATCTCACATTTTTAAGAAGGCCATGCACCCCGCCACGTCTCGGTGCAACACCCCAACATCGCATCCAAACTTCTTCTTGTAGTCCAAGCGTCAAGCTACTGTAGAGACACGACTGACTCACCTTTCGCCGGTCAATCCTATAGCACCGTATTTAGTTGAGTATTGTTTGCGCTAGGATCTTCGAACAAGTCTCTTCTGGCTGTAGAACTTTCGGTGGTAGTCTGTACCTAATCAGTAGTAGGATAGACCACCATATACCAGAATCATACGCCGGGCTACATCGACGTAGGTACAACGTAGGTTGGCTAAAACGGTCGTTACTTTAGATTCACTAGGTACCTACTTATTTCCTATGCGAGGTCTTCCCGGCCGAGGGCGAGGCTGGCGCCCAGCCATTGAGCTAGTAGTAGTTGCCTATCTATGATTTTTGCCAGCTGCCCTAGCCATCAAAAGAGGAAAGCGATGCTGTGAAAGCCGGAAAGAGACTAACTTACAGCATTAGCTCGCCAAATATATTATGATCACCTCTAAGTAGAGATACTACGTGTAGTGGTACCACAGGTAGCTACTAAAACCTGGAATCATGATAAGGGTGAACTGCAGTAAAAAATCTTATTAATAAACACCCAATCGATAAATGCGTGAAAAAGATACAAAACCAATTAACGGCTATATATACCCATTGTGTGAAGCTAAGATAAAAAATATTCTGTTACTTGTCAGTGAAGTTTACGCTGTCAGTGTCAATGATGCAAGTATGGAAGAAAACGCAATAGCCATTTGCAGGAATGCCAGGTTGCCTGCGCTGCGCCACATGTGTTTGTTTACATTTTTATTTCCATCGTTTTATTATTAATTACTTCATTTACCGATAAATGAGAGTTAAAGCTAAAATTTAGTCATGAAAACTGAAAAGGTAAGTTGTTGCTATGTTACAAATCATTTGCGAAATACATTGAGCATCAGAGATTTATATATATGGTACAATTTATTTTACAGAAACGTTATTTTGACAAAAATATCAAAAAGAATGCAAATAAATTGAAACCTGAAAAAAAAATCAGGCATGATAAGAAGAATCATGGAGATCCTTTCAACGAAGAAACAGGCAATAATGAAAACAATGAAGTGGAAGTGTACAATATTAAAATAACCCCTAAGTTACTGAAAAACCAGAGATTTAAGGTGAGATTGTGTCAATAAAACCACTTCGAGCGTTTACCTGTATTGAGTGTCATATAAATTAAGCCCTTGTTTAACCAAAACAACAAGACCACATTATACGAATATTACAAAATTTTGCTATTGAGCAAAGAACATAATGTTTTAATTAGATGTGGACACAGTAATAATTTAGAGCACCACTTCTATAATTAACAACATTTAAACAAAAGTGTTACTATTAAACTAAATCACTTTACTAAAGCCAGAATACCTATGTTAACATATTCATGATTTTAGTTTAGCCTTTGTTAGAGATGGCTAATAATGCTATAGAAGCAAAATGATAGTTGTGTATTATATTGTGTGGTATATATAATAAGTCATGACACTACATGAGCAAAAACCATGTATGTGCCAACAACATAGTTCCTGAGGTACAGCTGAATGTTTTTCCACACATTTATAGTACATGGTATAGTCTGGTTTTCCCTTTAAAATGTATAAATAAAAGCTAACTTCACAATGTATTGGGTTAGCTCCATGTTTATAAGCCAGGGAATTCATTAATTAACCCTGTCATACTGTACTCCCATATTAATACAACCAAACTTGTTCTTTTGTGTCTGGTGTTGTGGGACTGTGGTCCTCATAGTTCCTGAATCCCTAGATACAGGGATAGTTAAGGTCCAAGATCTATATGATGATTATCACACAAGTACATATCTATGTAGATATGTACTTGTGTGATTGTTGGATGCTATTATTATTATCATTAAATTGTATTATAGAATGCGAAAAAAGCTGGACAGCCAATAAGAGAAAAGAAAGATGAAAGATTCCCTGGTAAAGCACCAATTGATCCAAAAAAGTTAGAACAACATTCAAGAGGGGAAGGGATAGGCAAAGGTGTTAGACATCCATTGTATGCTGAGAAATTGAAGAAGAAAGAAAGGAAATATGACTATGCCCAAGAGCAAGCAGCAAGGGCAGACATTTTACTAACTGAAAACCAGGGGTAAGCTATTGTTTACACTACACAAATTTCATTCAGAAGAGATGGGCACTATTTTATCTGTCTCATGACAGTAGTGAAATGACTACTAGTATTTGACCACTATCATGAAAGTGGTCATGATTAACCTGAGACTTTTCTTTAAATGCCACTGATATAGAATAGAAGCACACTTTTTGCACAACAAACCACATACAAGGGTACATTTAACTACACAAAATATTGATGATAAGATAGAAAAATGGGTGGTGGATTGCAGCCATTTTTTTCCCCTGTATTACTTTGTCTTCTAACTCAGCCAATTCCACACAATAATAATTTTCCTAACTACAACTAGTACACGGCTAACACTCACAAGATACAGTCAAATAACTCGACCGGTGTTTGGGCAATATAGATAGATTGAGTTATTTGACTGTATCTCATGAGTGTTAGCCGTGTACTAGTTGTAGTTATGAATACTACTCACATCAATTCCTATAATAATTATCCTGGATATTAAAAAAAATTACAATGTGCTTTTAGACAATGCCATAAATTATTACTCAGCAAACATCATGTCAATCCATTGATCCATTGCTGCAATAACAAACAGCCTAACAAAATTTCAACAGTATTAGTGTATGTATTATTATTACAGATGCCTCGAGGTTGGGGAAGATGTTAAAACCACATCAATATCGCAGAAAATAATAGCTGAGAATGTGGACATCGCTGCAGCGGCAAAGATATTTGAATTAAACCTGGAGTTTGGCCCGTACAGAGCTAAATATTCCAGGAATGGAAGGCACTTACTTCTTGGCAGTAAGAAAGGGCATTTGGCAGCTTTTGATTGGGTTACCAAGAAGTTACACTGTGAAATAAATGTCATGGAATCTATTCATGACGTAAGGTAAATTTAACATACTTGTTGAGGACGTGACTTGTTACTTGAGGATTTCATAACTCATTACTCAAAAATCATCATTATGGTAGAAGCCATACAGTGCCACTTCAAGCAGCCTCTTGCACCCAAGGGCTAGTGGCTGACTTAAGCTGAGTCTTTCAGGTTGTGGTTGCCATTCAAAAATAACATACATATAGTATCTCCTAATTTATAGAGATGACAAGAAAGGGGTCAATGAACACATGCAAACTACCCATCAGTCTGTCAAAGCTAAATTATTAATTTTATTCACGAGAGACAGTTTCACCTGCAATTTATCAACTTCTCCTGAATGAACTCTTAATTTTCCAAGATAACATGTACCTATGGTTAATCTTGGTAGCTATCTGCATGTAAACTTTCACCCAAATCAACAATTTTGTTATAAACCCATTGCATCAGGCTACAAGCCAACTAATTAAAAAGGAACCTATTATATGATGATTTCATGAACATAAACTGAACTCTTTCAGTTGGTTGCATGTGGAGACAATGCTGGCTGTGGCACAGAAAGAATGGCTGTACATATATGACAATACAGGCACTGAAATTCACTGTTTGAAGAGAATGGACAAAATACTGCGCATGGAGTTCCTGCCTTACCACTTCTTGTTGGCTGCTGTTGTAAGTTCAAATCTAAACTTCTGGTTGCTGCTTACAAATTTGTGTTTTAATCGGTTGCAATTAATTTACGTGATCAACCAGCTGGTCGAGGTTTCATTTGGATACTTTAGCCTGCTCTCCTATATGTACTGCTTGCATCAATAGTGAAATTATACAGTCCATCGATTTCATTCAAAAAATGTTCGAAATTATCATTTTATAACTTATATCTTGACTTAAGCACCGATTGATGAGCGTCTGTGTATCGGTTTAGTCTATACTACGAGTACTATTTACTGGTCTGCTTTGCCCTTTAAAACCAGAACATGATTGTTAGAATATGTACTATGAAAAGCCATTAATAAGAACCAAATATAAAGCTACCAAGCCCAAATTAAGTAGTTTTTTTTAAATGTAAACAAATGACTTATGAACTAGTCGTCGGCATGGTGTTAAGTTTCACGGCCGCTCATAAAAGATAATGTCAAACTCGAAATTACAAAGTTTGGCGTGATACTGCACTACCCATGTCATCCTAAGACATCACTTTCAGAATGAATATGGCTTCATGACATGGTTGGACATTTCCGTTGGAGAAATCATGGGGCATTACAATAACCGTCTTGGGCGGACAGCTGTGATGGCACAAAACCCGTACAATGGTACCATCTGCCTAGGAAACTCGAAAGGGGTGGTATCGTTATGGGCGCCAACAGTAAGGGAGCCGCTAGCAAAGATACTGTGTCATAAGACGCCGTTGACAGCGATAGCAGTTGACAGCAGGGGAATGTAAGTGTTTTGTTAATTTGCCATGCTCATACCTCTCATTTACATTTTGGCCCGATAGCTCAGTTGGTGGTATCCCTGCCTTCTGAACTGCAGGTTGTGGGTTCGATTCTCACCCAGGACAAACATTTGTGTGGTGAGCATCGTTTTTTTTTTAAATAAATGTCTGTGGACAATTCACACAGCGCCATTTAGCCCCAAACTAAGCAAAGCTTGTACTATGGGAACCAGATAACTGATACAATACTTAGATACTTTTTGTTTGTAAATACGTACATAAAATATAACACCCAGACACAGAACAAACACCTATGTTCATCACACAAATGTTTGTCCTGGGTGGGACTAGAACCCACAACCCACAGTTCAGAAGGCAGGGTTATTACCAACTGAGCTATTGGGCCAGTCAAATCGATGTTTGTTCTGTGCCTAGGTGTTCATAAATAGTTTGTAAATACATAAGTACAACATAGACATACATAGAATAAAATGATTCTGTGTATGTATTTACAAACAAAAAGTATATAAGTATTGTATCCATGAGTTGTTTTTTACCCCGCATTTTATCCTATTTTACCTTCCCTTAATATATCTGAGCATTTTATTAAATATCGATTCTACTCTTTGTTTGTAATGTGTTTTTATCAAATAAAATATTTCATTTGATTTGAATATTTCATTCAAATTGGTTCAGTAACTTCAAATTACAATTCATATGACGTGAACTCCATACAAACAATCAATATTAGATAGAATAGAACATAGAAAATATTGCTATTTTTTTCAGGTATATGGCAACATCAGGGGTAGACAGAAGTATGAAGATATGGGACATTAGAAATCTGGACGGCCCGTTACAAGACTACCGACTAAGATCGGCGCCAGTAGACCTGGACTTCTCACAGAAAGACATGTTGGCAGTTGGCCTTGGAGAAGTTGTTGAAATATACAAGTAAGTATTTTTTGTTAGCATTCATAAATATAATATATAAAATGATATAATATTAGTTATTATACTAAACACTACCTACTACAAAAAAAATGGTCTATATACTAGCCATTATGACCTAAAGACAGTTCAAAGCCCACTACCAGTAGGTAGCATACCCAATATGCTGGAAGTGTTGCCCCGTTGAATTGCAATATAAATAACAATGCTGTAAAAACTTAAGTGTATTGCAGTGTGCGCAAGAAGTTACTGGCAGTAACTTCTTGCGCAGTATAATACCAACATTGTCTCTACGTGTGGGTACAGAAGATCCACACCGCGAAGTCGCTTAAATGAATAGCGACTTTTGCTACAATGCAATAAAGTGTAGTTCGGCTCGCACAGCACTACAGGGCTACCCTAAACAGTTGCCTCTCGTTCTATCGCTATAGCGTTGCTCTTCTGACGCGTTACGCGTAATGGACCCCACTTCTTGACGCGGCAGTCCCATATACTTACTTGCAGCTTCGTACCTAAAGTGCGGAGTGAGCTATACCTGTGAATAAAACAAGCTTATCATAAGCAATAAAAATTGACACATCTTCCGCGAAAGAGTTTGACCAATGAACGATCACGCAGATCACATCATATAACTTTTATTGCGTTTTGATTGGTCAAACGCTTTATTGAGAGAAGATATATGTCGATTTTCATAGTTCATGCTAACCTTCTGATTGTTTATTTTCAATACTTTTTTATCTCGTTTTTATTTTCAGTAATTGCTGCACGCAAACAGTTGATAGACCCTACATGAGGCATAGGATGGGGAAGTCTATAAGCAACTTTAAGTTCTGCCCTTACGAGGATGTTTTAGGTGTAGGAACAAGTCGTGGGTTTACGAGCATCATTATTCCAGGTATTGTTTTATTTCTACTGCATGATGGTCCTTATTATAAGGTTGATAAAGTATATCTTAAGCATACATTTTTTGTTGAAACCGGTTGATTTTTTCTAATTCAAAGCTGGCATCGCGTGTTGTTTCGGCTATATAATTTTATAGAATAGAAACTGGTCAAAATTTAATACGATATTAGTGACAAAGTTTGCGCACATACGCTGATTCGGGTAAATGGATTTTGATAAAGATATATGATATATTAATCTAAAATAAGACATACAATATTTCATATCCTGGATAATTCAGTCCAAGTTTGCTCCAAACTCCAATTTTCACGTTTCAGGAAGCGGCGAGCCCAATTTCGATGCGCTGGAAAGCAATCCATTCCAAACCAAGGCGCAAAGGAAACAAGCTGAAGTCAAGGCGTTACTTGAGAAGATACCCGCTGAGCTCATCACACTCAATCCGTTCGAAGTCACCGAGGTCGATGTGCCTTCAGTCAAAGAACAGATGGAAGCTAAGAAAAACCTTTTGGTGGGTACCACTCATCTTCACATTAATTTCGATTATTTCTAGGAATATATTTTACTGGCTGCGCCCCGCGGTTTCAGTTTTTTTTTCGCATTAAAAAGTAGTCTATGTCCTTTCTCAGGCTCTAGACTATCTGTGTGCCAAATTTCATTTAAATCGATTCAGTACTTTTGCCGTGAAAGCGTGACAGACGATCAGAGTTACTTTTGCATTTATAATATTAAGAAGGATAAGACGGCTTTATATTTTCACCAATCAAGAGTGCCATATCTTATGATAATGCCTAAATAGCGAAAAAAAATATTGGAAACGTGCTTTTTCCGTTCTGCGTAATACATATTTGCGCCATTCAAGTACCCACGTATTACTTTGTTCTATACAACGTAAAACATTTTTTTAATAGTTAAGACATGTTAAAGCCGTCTTATCACAAAAATAATGATTTCGTTCGAAAGTGCTCACTATATCCTCTGTGGTGTGGTGGTTGTACAGGTCGGCTCATATCCCGGAGGCTGCGGGTTTGATTCCCGCGACAAGTATCTGTGCACAGGAAAAATTTCTTGTTCTGAGTCTGGGTGGTGGTTGGTCCTCGTATTTTCTGGGTTCCTAGACACAGGGAATCCTAGTTTGGCAGGATCTATGTGTGATCTTTGGGCTTTATTAATTATATTATTATTTATTTATTTACAATCTTAAATTTAAGATTTTTTACAATATTTTTATGAAAGTAACATTACAAAAATACAATAAAAACCTAAACCTAGTGTGCCGCCAGCAGCGGGGCAAGGCCCAGGGTACCGGTGGTTAGGGCTGCAGACTGAGGCTAAGGCCTTCTGAATCTGACCCTTGATCCAACCGTCTAACGAGAGCCTCTCGAGGTGTCGGTCGAGGCTCTTCTTATTTCTTATTATTATTATATCATCACTGACCAGCCGAAGCGGTTTTGTGACAATGTTTGTATTCGTAGTTCACCAGCAATTGTTATTAATCTTGTAATTTTCTTTCCCAGTATGTCAAGCCTAAGAAGTTCAACTTGACTCCAAGGCGCAAGAATAAAGGGAAAAACTTGATTGCCAGAAAGAAGATCATAAAGGAAACAGCAAAAAAGGTATGATGCATAATATTCATTTGCGCAATCTGATCCCGGTGTGAGAAGGGGACCACCTGATCTCTTCCCGCGAATGCCATAGGAGCCAGCTAAGAGAATACCTACCCTGCCAAGTGTGAAAAGTTGGTGGTTAGGGGCCATTCATAAAGTACGTCACACGTTAAGGGGGTGGGAGGGGGTCGAGGGAAGTGTGACAAGAGGGGGAGAGGGGTCCCAAATTTTGTGACATCACATTTTTTTTTTTCATATTATTATATTTCATATTTAAGTAAAACATAAATTTTAATTTTTTTTTTTTTTTCAAAAATCATGAAATTCATGTGACGTAATTTAAGGATGGCCCCTTATGGCAAACTCCCTATGATCCGCGTCGAAAGTGGCGTTTTATGGGGAGGCCTGTGCCTGTGGATCAGTGCATGAACAGCCGGAAAAATTTCCGGCTGTTGACGTGTGTATTTGTCATGTGCATATTCGTGTTAACGTCACGATTATACGGTCCAATTTTAGATGTAGGCCTCTCCAATAAATCGTAAAATATTATTATGAAACCCTTAGTTACGTCTAGTTACCGCTAGGGGCGCTGTGCTGGATTTCATATAGATGTTCTACTATTCTCACTTGACGCTCGGACCTCGGTACATTGGAATTGACTTGTACTGAGGGTACTGATAGCAAGCGGCGGACTGTATAAACTAAATGAAATGGAGAATTACAGATGTAAAGATGGTGTAAAAAGGTTAAAAACTGTATATTTCAATATATACAATAAAAATTAAAGCATATAAAATAAACAATGCATGTAACCAAAAACCTAGTGACACCTACATGACATACAAATAAAATGTAAAAGAAAACCATTTAAAAGAAAAGCCTGAATTCGGCCAGTTGTCAACAGGTACAGTTGTCTCCATCCAGTTTCCGGAAGTTTTCGCTCCACCTGATTGCAAGATTGTAGGATTGCATTTAGTTTGTCTTGGTTTGTTTTTCACGAGATGTGGCCAGCATTCTAGTGGGTCAGCATTATATCTACTGCGATCATTCAGACGCCTGACAAGCGCTGTGATTTTCCTCTAACGAGGGAGGACTATGTCCAGAAGTAGAAAAAGCTGAGATTGGAACCTAAATTATTTGGACGTAAATTTTTTCGTTGTTTAATTACATTGTTTCTTTATTGTTGACAGGAGTTTGTACAACAATCCATAGAAGCCAAGAAACTGCTAGACCTGCCAGAAGAAAAGAGAGCGCCAAAACATTCATTTGGTATCTTAGATAGATTTGTTTCAAAGAAATCAAAATAAAACAAATTATATAATTTACATCTAGTTTTATTTCAATAATATTCACTTAATACCTCGTTATTTACATGATTTATATAATATGTACATCGATTTTTAAACATGATCAAAAATATAGGTACGTGATTACACAAAAAATGTCTTCAAAAAAAGGAATAAAAATGTCATGTAAAAAAATCAAAATTAACAAGGAATATCGAAAAGATCACATAGCCCCTCTGAACCGCGCAGGGAGAACGAGAAGTCATTTTTCGTAATGGGTGGGCTTAGTCTAAGTAGACAATCTGAAATATGAACAGAAATGCAGGTTATGTTATGAATCATTTCATAGTAAGCTGGCGACTGACATGAGCATTTGATTTTTTTTTCCTTATTTGGCAAATGGCCTTTATTCTTTCAACTAAACATTTGTTTTGTAAATAATGTTTTTTTTAGTTGTAACTTTTTATTTATAGTGCCTGTACATATTAATGTTAGATTTAGATTTGATATAGAAAAACATTACTATATACTGGCCGCGATGACCTATAGACGGTCCAAATGCCCCAGCCCACTACCAGTATATAGCATACCCAACATGCTGGCAGTATTGCCCTGTTGAATTGCAATGCTGATTTGTTGTGCCAAATAAGTGCCAGCATTTTGGTCACGCGTATATCGACCAGGCGCTCTGATAAACTTAGGGAAACGCGATGAGCTCCCGCCCCCATGAGTCATAGCATTTGATCACTTGCACGCCGTGACCTGAGTATTCGTCTCGAATATTTGCTCAGCTAGAGGTTTATTAAAATTGTCTTCGTGTGTAGGGTTCCACAGTTGGGGATACTTGCGGTATTTATCAATAAGCTAAAGTTTTATTCCGATTTCAATGTATTTTACCAAACGCAACAACGAAACGCTGGTGCCGTCGCATGCGCTCACGGTGGTACTCGCGCTAGCGACTGAAACTTGAACATTCAAAGGGATTCGCCACAATACCGACAGGTGGAGCGCGCTCGCCAACGAGTTGCTCGGCTCGTTGTACTGACATGACGACTATTCGACTTAGAACGTGTTCGCATCAAGCAAGTGCTCATGTCATTCGCTAGCTGGTAGGAGAGTCAATCAAATAATAACTAACTACACGATGATGAAATGATGTATTTTTCAGTTTTGGCGGGAAAGCGAGAAAGATCGCTTCACCGCATTGTACTATTTTCCAAAACTTGTATTTTCAGTGTTAGTGCAAAACTTGGTTTCGTTTTATTCGTTAAGTGCTGGATTACAGCTATGACTGTGAGAAGTGGTATAATGATGGTGACACGTTTCTATTCGCTTTGTTTCCAAAACTCCATAGAAGCTTCCAGTAAAGTTGCCACGACTTTGCTAAGGGTATGACTTAGACTAGACTATGACTTGACTTGATGACTTGGGACTGTGGCCACTTTGCCTTGTTTGAGCTATATAGGTGGCCTGATCTAGAATTTTCCATTTAAAATATAAATCGATAATTTATCTATTCCAAGTTACTTACTGTCTGCACGAAGGGTATCACAGTTTTCTGTCAAATGTTCAACTTCACTATCATCCATATTTTCTTCTTCACTGTCCTGCAAGTTTTTAAATTGTATAAAGAATCAACTTTTATTACATGTATAACTACTTATTCGACAGCCTCTGTGGTGTGGTGGTTGAGCAGGTCGGCTCATGACCCGGAGGCGGCGGGTTCGATTCTCGCGGCAGGACAAGTATTTGTAAACAGAAAAAAAAAAGCGCAAATACTTTTTCTGAGTCTGGGTATTGTGGGCGTTACTATTATTATCATAAATGTTTGCGTAACTGAAAGAATAAAGAAGCCAAGCTCGATTAGAAGTCATCATACATAATTGAAATAGGTGAAACCGCGGGGCTCAGCTAGCACATAATAAGAAACGCTCAACAATCACATATTATTATATAGATCTTTGACCCTATGATTGCCCGTTTGATCATTAGGTCCTCGTAGTTCCTGGGCCCCTAGATAGGATTCCACAAATTTCCAACAACACCCAGAAACAGAACAAGTATGTCTCGTTTTTTTTTCTGTGCACAATAAATTGTCATGGGAATCGAACCCACAGCTTTCAGTTAATAAGCTATAGCTTATAAAGTGCTCCATTTATAATATAATAGAATATATAAATATTATACAATATAAATATTATAAGCTATTCTGGTTCGAATATGGGTAAATAGTGATTACCTCATCTGATCTGTTGCACAAGTGTATGAGGCCCATGGATTCTGGAGATTTGATGTGTAGCAAGTACCTTGTATCATGGGTCTGTAAATAAAATAATATGACATTGACATTTGAATTAAAATTTGCAATTGACATAGTGAAAAGTGAAATACACTATTGCACTGCAAAAATCCTATATGTGACCAAATTACATTAAAAAATATATATGTATAACAATTTTCAGACCAAATCTGTTCTTCAAATTGTATTCTTGATTATTCTTTTTAAATTTTGATATTAATGGCAAATTTTGTAAATAAAGAAAACATCCATTAAACACTTTTGTTTTACATACTTGAAAATGTAGTCCGAACAAAAAACCCATCTTTATTTTAATTATGTTATACTTTACATACCTTTTCACCAACTACGTCAACAGATACATTAGCTCCTAATGGAGCCTCCAATACTAGACACTGTCCATCTTCATAACAGCTTTGAATATCAGTATTGGTAACATAGAAGTAGTTTTGATGCTCAGGCTCATCCCAAACATTAGCAACACTTTGTTTGATCCAATGCAATTGTCTGAAAAGAGTATAAAAGATATATTTAAATAATATTGTTATTTAATGCCAAAAAGTAGCTCTCCAAATTGTTTAGAATGTAATTCAGTTGATGATCTTTATAATATTCTAATGGAATGTGCCCGGAACAAAGACAAAAGAGATACATTATTTGGTTCTCGTCCACTACACCTGGGAGATTGTAATATTATTCTTGCTGAGCCTCTCTCAGACTCAGCAAGAATAATGTGCAAACTTATAGAGAGGGACTAATTTATAATATTAAGTTAGTATTTACCAGCCTTATTAATAAACACGAACTAGCTTTATACTAGTTACACCATCTTTTGTCTCTTTTGATCCAGCTAAATATTCCAGTAGCAAAATAAGGACAAAAGCTGAAGTAACTAATCCGAGACTAATACCTGTTTATTAATAAGGCTGTATAAGTTTAAGGATTAGTATTAGTTAAAATAACCAGATAAAGCCCTATAATTTTGATCTAAAAAAAAATTTTTGTAACTGTCCCAGACTGTTTTTCTTCTATTTCTCCATAGCCATTTTATGAATTAGATGTTGAAGTTGATGTTGCAGTGATGTGCAATTATAAAAACCTAAAAATAGCAGTCTTAATTCAAATACTACCCAGTGACTTTAGTGGAATGTAGAACATTTTCAAATTTCCTATAAAATATATTACACATCATATCAGCCAGAACACAGCCACTGCTGAACTAGGCCTCCTCCATAAAACGCCACTTTGGATGCTTATCATAGGGGGGGGATTTGCCACAATCACAAACACTTGGCAGGCGAAATAGCCAAGCATGGTGCGAAAAATTTTAACGAATCGAGGAGATGCTGCTGCCCATTCCCTGGGTATTCCTTTAGCCGGCTCTTACAACACCCATGGTAATAATATTTAATATATTTTTTATAAACCAGGTTTTTTATTTTTGAACATACTAATGCTGTTGGTCTCTAGCAAACTTTACAGGGTCACAGCGCAGAAGGGATATTAAGTGACAAAGGCACAATTTTACAACTGAACATTTGGAACAGTGCTTAATAATTAATGTTTTCATGTACCAATATGATAATAATGATTTGGTTTAGTTAAAGTGTAGGAATTGGTTTAAAGTATAATATGCCGTTTCTTTTTCAAATAAAAAGCATTATTTTTTGTAATTATTTAAATTACGATGTTGCATATTTTAACAGCCAGCCAGCATTTTTTTCAGCCAAAAAACATTCAGTGGCCAACATTTGCATGCAACAATGTACTTGTTAAATACATATTTGTATTCTTCCAAGAGTTACCACAGCTTTGGTCATTGAACTCTGACAATGTCACTTAGCCAAACCTGCATAGGATTCACATTTTAATCTACATTGAGGTTGAAGGTGACAGAGTATAGATTTAAAAACAAACTAACTAACTTAAGGCTTGCGAATCAGGCTGCTGACTGACAATGTACCATGTGTGTAAATTGTATGTTAACCAAGCTCTAGTCTAGTCAGTCTAGTTTACTGATTATAATAATGTTTTCAGTTTATGCCTATAAAATAAACTTGAACTTACTTGTCCAGTACTCTATTATATTCATCTATCTGCAGAATTTGTTTCCGCAGTGCTATAACCCTTTTACCAATATCATGAGTGTTAATGTCCGGACCTGCACCTCTGGAAATTTACAACATAGTATTAGCAGACAGTTTTCAGCCAGGATTATAGAAATATTATAAATCACACAATCATAAGCTGACTACTTGTGTAGCAGTAGCAAGATAATGGTATAGTAACTGAAGCCACACATTTAACAAATAAACACTGTCAGCCGTAAAACTCAAAGTAAGTCAGACATGGGGATATAATATAAGTACGCTTACTTCCATTGGATGCTATTTTTGCTCTTCTTCTCAATCAATCCTATGCCTTCCAAAACATTTGTTATATCGTATATTCGTCTTTTCTGTCGAACCGCTAACAAGTTTGTTGCCTGTAAATAATCCGAGATCAAAGTTTTTGTACAGCATTTAAAATCGCAGTTCAAAATGTTTAACTTTTCGTGCCTAAACTAACATGACAGATCAATGCATAGTGAATACTCACGATTTTCAAATCGAGGACACCGTCTTTGGCTTTTTGAAGCAGAGAAACAAACTTTGTTGTAAGTAGACCCAATGATTTTTCATACCTTTTATATTTTAGGTCTGCCATTATATCGTTACACAAAAATACAAAAAAATTGAAATGAAAGCCAATATAAATTTGCGTCGCGGCGGGCTTATATGACGTTTGTATTGCTATCGTTGGCAGCATTGCTTTAAGGCCTTTGCAGTTGCACATAGAGCCATAGAGATCAATAGACAATAGAAGTTTTCTTGACAGCTGAAGAAACGTAGGTCCGTATTACAGAACGATGCTCAGTCATTGATCTGTGCTCAAGCAGAGATTTCATTCACTAAATTGATCACTTTATGAATGAAATCTCTGCTTGAGCACCGATTTGTATTATAAGCAATAGGCCATACCGGTTTTTTGACGGGAAAACGAGAGATCGCTTCACCGCATTCTATTATTTGCCAAAACATGTGTTATTTTCAGTGTTAGTGCATAAAATTAGTAGTGTTTTATTCGTTAAGTGCTGGATTACAGGCATGAGTGTGGGAAAGTGGTATAAAGATGGTGAAACGTTTCTTTTTGTGTTGTTTCCAAAGCTCGATAGAAGCATCTAGTAAAGTTGCCACTACTTTACTAGGAGTATGGCTTTGACTAGACTATGATATGACTTGATGACTTGGACTTGACACATATCTGCGTGAAATATCATTAACTTGATAAATTATAAATTACTTGACACTGCCTAATTACACGGTGGAGCAAAAATAAGGGCCATACCATGGACGAATACGTCGTTATAATAATTATTATAATAATGTTAAATTTATGGATTTCGTGTTTCATTCTGATTTTCTATGAACTCATCAAATAGTAACGTGGAACTCGTAAACTTACGGTATGTAGCTCGTGTATGTAGGTACTCTTCTAGTATAGGTCCCTTAGTAGTTTGTGAGTATAGGAGAAAAGGAACAATTATAACTAAGTATTGTCTTTTTTTTCTGTTAGGGCTCCTCTCCGAGGTTGATGGTTATCGGACTCGAAGGACTGTACACTAGGAGTAATAGTATTCTGTGTTGTACACGGTGCATAGTTGTCACAATAAAAGCAGTGCCGTAGAAGGCTCGAGAAGTGCGATCGCTGCCCATGCGTCTGTCGCGTACACGCGCGACAATTAATCTAAGCAAACGACACGTGCGGCCTTGCGACTGTGGCTAGAGCTAGGTAGGTACCACGTAGGTACTATAAAAAAGGTATGTTCACGTCAACCTGCGCTCGAACAAGTAGGTATACGTTTTTAAACGTAGCACGTAAACAGAGAGAGAGAGAGAGAGATAAACAATAAGGGTTGCTTGGCAGAGTTAGTTGCACAGAATACTATTGGTTAGTTGTTTCTCTGTGTAAGTCCATACGTGTTGATTGTTCCAAAATCTATTTGTGTTTGTTGTGTTTTATCTTGTTTCTATTAGTTAGATAGGTCAGAAAAGTGGTTATATGCTCTTTCGTCAGAAACACAGACAAACAAGAATTTCAATAGCGTTGGTTTAGAACTAAATTTTTTTAATAAGTAATTATAGTACAATTATGTGATGCAGAATCAAAACAAACAGATTACGTTCACTACACAAATGTTTGCCGTGAGTGGGAATTTAACAACAAAATAGTTGTAGGAGTTTTTTAATCTGCTGAGAATAGGCTTATTGGTAAAACAGTTGTTTGAGTAGCTCAATTTTCTCTTTTTCAATCTGTATTGAAGCTTCATTCTGTTTTTCCATTAAATGAAGTTTTCTACGTTCAAGAGATTCTTTGAATTCTAACTCTCTTTTCCGAGTTTTTAATATATCCTCTCTCAGCTCCAAATTCCTTTCAAATATTTTGTCTTCCCATCGTTTCTGTTCTTCTTGTATGCGTAAATATTCTAACCATTGTCGCTCTAACTTTATTTTTCCTTGAAATCTGTCACAGTCAATTCTTTTTGCTAATCTTGCTTTCCTCATTTCTATCATAGCTTTTGTTTCTGGAAGAGACTTTACTAATTTAGAAACATTGGGCAGATTTCTTGATTCATCATTCAATTTCTTTTTTGATAGAAATTCTGTGATGGAATATGAATCACAGTCAACATTGTAATTTGCATAAATGTTATCCATTTCTTTGAAATATTTAAACTTGTCATTTTTCCCCATATGAAGACAATGCTTATACTTCTTTGTTAGTGCATTTATCTTCCATCTTACTTGGTCGGGAGTTACCTGTAAAAATACAGTGTAAGAAATAATTTTGGCATGTGGCTAAGCAATTGGAGTCAAAATACCCACATCAATACCATAGTCCTTCAAATTTTCTGATATAGCAATCCATATTCTTGTTTTTTTCTTAGGTGTTTCCAACATTTCCAGTTTTGCTTCATAAAGGTGCACTAATGTTGAAGTAGCGTGTGTTGTCCAAACAGCACCTAGAGACAAAAGATAAAGTTTGGAGTGGGATAAAATTCTGGGATTGCATTATATGACAAGGTTTTTTAGGTTTCAGTTGTTGTTTGTTTCAGGTTTAGCTGGCCATTTTAGCGAAGCCCATTTCCACGACGCCATATTATCGATAAGCTATTTACTCAGCAGGTTTATTATCATTGAAATAGAAACAGAAAGACATTTTTTGCTATTCAATGCAGGAACTGTGTTTCTGTGTAGCTTTTACAGTGACTCCCAAACCCGAATTCAAGAGACACTTCAAAACATTTCCGCCAGCCTTTAACCGACTTCCGAAAAGGAGGAGTTGACGTTAAGATGATATTGCATTTATATTTCAAGCGTGCTCCACCTTAGACAACTTCGTCACTTACCATCAGGTGACTTGTTGTCAAACGCATGCCAATTTTGCCATAAAAAAATATATATATATATATATTATCGAAATACCATATCATCGTAATGTTCTATTTATAACATGAAATCCCTCGACACTCTCAGGGAACGATTTAAGGAGATAAATATGCTTTCAGTGGCTAGTCAATACAATAACGAAAAATTTGATGTACACTCGCAAAAACATTAATTAGCTCTTTGCCCAGATATTCCAATATTTAAAACTGAAAATTCCAAGATTCAAGCGGCCCCCACCATGGAATCGCTGGTTCATACATGGGGTTCATACACCTTACAGCCCACGCGGAGAGTCATCATCCAGCAAAGTGCCTAGGTGTCCCAGATCGCTAATTGTAATAAATTCTAAATATTGTAATAAATAGAATAATAGTAAAAAATTTAACAAAAAAAAAGACATCATTGTAAAGTTTCTTGTAGCTTCTTTTATACAGGTGTAATTGAAGTTTCAGATTGGAGTTTTCTGTTTTGCATTGCATCGGAGTGATTGCGCCAGTAAGTGCGAAATAAATAAAAAAATCTTTTTTTTTTTCAATTCCAATATTGTACCTAATGGGCTTGCTGTATAATAGTTGAAATTACACACTTTGTAATTTTATATGTTAAGTACAATAACTTACTTTTGAGTTTCTACCTAATCTGATACTGCAGTCAGCACATTTCCATGATTAACCAGCAGTGATTTGAAAAAGTGCTAAAAATAGCCTATTTGCAATAAAATAATTTAAATTTTGCTTTGACACAGCTTTTCAATGATATGGTACTGTGGAAATGAACTTCGCTAAAATAATCTTTCGATATTGGGTATGGGAAACCTGTTTGTTGCAATGTCTGTAAATGTACCTATAGTATTTTAGGTACATATTACTTCTATATCATAAATATTACTCACTATTTAGCTTATTTGATTCATGTTTCATACAACAATCATCATTTTTAAATGCAGTTTCACATGCATTCGTTCTCACTGAAGACTCTTGTTGGTCATGAGGATCTGAAATTATATTTTTTTTTAAATTATATTTTAAATAAAAGCATATTTATATACATTTAAGTTGTGGTATAATAACCGTTATACAGGGTGTAACTAGAGGGGTGGATCATCGGTGGCTGGGGGGTGGGGGACCTCAGTACCTGTCGATTTAACCCCCCCTGTATGTTCTGCGATATTCAATGGTTCAAAAGTTATTTAGATTTTAGTAAAATTTTAGTTAAAATCAGATTTCAGCCTGAACTTCACAATTGCAGCCATACTATTGGGTTTGCGACTCTCCTTTTTTTTATAAACAAGGTTAATAATGGGCCTTTGGTACCCTTACACCAATCGGAATTTATAAAAAAACCAAATAAAAACCATTATAGTCCATTTTATTTTCAAAATCTAAAGTTTACATTAGCTTTCTATGGTTCTAAAAAAAATATTTCGCATATTATTTGTTTCTACAACCTATCTTAGAAACTAATACCTTTCATAAAGAATAAACCCTAAAAATTTCATTTCACTAGTACTAGGTCTTCATATTGAAAAATGTACTTGAATAGTCGTAAGTGCCAAAAACGCGTACATAGAAGGTTGCATACCCGGTAGGTACTACTCGGCCCGAAGAAGTGCTGAGAATCAACCTAGATTGAATCGAAGAAGTCGTGGAAGAAGTGCAAAGTGATTTGTTAACAAGTACGTTCTGCGAGTTCTGCGAGTGGAAGGCATGTGAAAAACATGCAATGTTTACTACCTGCGGACTATCAACAATGTATTATTATTATTATAATAAACTTTGGCTGGAGTGAATATTTAATATGCACAATTACCACTCCGGGAGTATTGAAAACCCACATATGATACGCCGCCACGATTTTCAACACCAGTTCAGTGTCAACTGGCAGCATGTATGTATAAAACGATGATGCACATTGCAAGGTCTACAAAATAACTTGCCTGAAATGTTGGAAGAAGTCAACTTGGCTCTACGGAGACGCTTGTTCTAACAATGCCACTTCGCATGGAATGTAAAGGAATATTTATATATAGTATAGGGTAAGCCCTATATAAATATGCTTTTATTTAAAATATTTCCAGTGAAGTATAAGATACTTCACCCTTGAGATGTTGCTTAGCTGAGTTCAGGGAAATCGTTAACAATAATAGCAAACAGTCCATTAAGTGTGATTGTTATTTTATATTTTGTAACAGGTACGTATCTATAACTTAATTATTATGCCCCTATATAAAATTAGGCTTTGAAATAATTTTAATAAAAAATATGAGTATCCCTACTTGCAATACTTACTTGTTTCTATTAAAACGATATCAGCAACAGCGTATGTTTCATCATTTTCAACAGTTTTATCCACAAAAGGACTGTTAGTGGTCATTTTTATAAAGCTGTATAAGACTGTAAGTACGCCTTTTCTATACACTGTTAATTGCTATGCTGTTGTCAATAAGGTCGAGAAAATTGATTTATTTTCATAAAACAAAACAAATTCTCATCCCACACCTAAGAGTAATTACATACACAATATTACTATATGTAGAAAAGTACTCTGTGCACAATAATTATTAACACACTGTACACAGCACCATACGAAGTATCTCTACCTAATCTGTGCACAGCACTGCACTAAAAACCATCACAAAACATAAACAAGTGGAATAACATAGACACTGCGTCATCTTCACTTCACTTTTTTTTTGTTTTGGCTCCACACTTTTGTGTATTTAGCCAGTGTCAAGTAATTGATAATTTAGGAAGTTAATGATATTTCACGTAAATAATGTGTCAGGTCACAGTCGAAGTCATCAAGTCAATTCAGAGTCAAGTCATAGTCTAGTCTAGTCAAGTCATACTCCTAGTAAAGTGGTGGCAACTTTACCAGAAGCTTCTATTTCTATGGAGTTTTGGAAACAACACGAAAAAAAAACGTTTCACCATTTTTATACCATTTTCCCACACTTATGCCTGTAATGCAGCACTTAACGAATAAAATGCTATCAATTTTATGCACTAACACTGAAACTAACACAAGTTTTGGAAAATAATACGATGCGGTGACGCAATCTTTTTTTCTTTCCCGCCAAAACCGACTACTAGTACGTATCACGTTAATTATGGTCGATCCTTGTGGAACTCCGTATGTTTGGTTTGGTGACATTGGTACATTATCTTTGGTGGAACTCTTAACAAAAACAAAGAAAAATCGGAGTTGTATTTGTAGTTCGATGTACATACTAAAACATAACAAAAACAAAGCAGTCGGACTCAAAATATTCATAAAACAGAAATGTAAACGAACTACGCTAATGTTATTTTAGTAATTATAGTAAAAAATACGGTATGGTAATGGTAGACCAAAAAGTGTTATTTTGTTTAACTGATAAAATAACCGGTGACAGCGACGATAGTGATTCAAGCTGGAGTGATGTATGTAGCCGTAACTCAAAATCTTCAGAAGAATTCGGGAGTGACGACGATACCCTATTTTTTCCACTAATGCGATATTTAATAAGACTAAAACGTAAACGAGTTGATGACTATTTGCACATTATTGACGCATGGACTGACGTAGAGTTTAAAAATCGTTTGCGAGTTTCCAGATTAACTGCCGCTAGATTAATAGGTAGGTTTCTTAAACCCTGTAAAAATTAAAATCACTTACTGACAAAAAAGCTAACAGTCATAATTTATTTATTTTTTCAGATGAATTGGACCAGTCAGGATTTATAGCCTCTCATAAATTTGGACTGAAACCCTTAGAACCTAAGCTGTGTTTTTATATATTTTTATCGTTTATTGCAAATACAGAGCCCCTGACACCAATAGCGACACGTTTTGACATTTCAATATCCTCTACTTTCAGAGTTATTAGAAGAGTAATAGCATGGTTATTAACAAAATTAAATGTTGCTATAAGATGGCCGCAAAACCATGGTGAGATTAAATCTATAAGTGATAAATTTGTTTCTAACGTTGGAATTGCTAATGTTTTAGGGGTAATTGATTGTACTCAAATTAAGATCGAAAAGCCTAAAAATGCCTTAGAATATTATAACACAAAAGGTTACTATTCAGTAATTTTGCAAGCCACGATCGATGCAAATCTACAGTTTACAAATATATTTTGTGGTGAACCAGGTTCATCAAACTGTTCTCGTGTTCTGAAAAAGTCACCTTTGTATAATACTGCAACACAAGACAGAAATACTTTATTTCCACTTGATACATTTCTAGTGGGCCACTCGGGATATCCATCTTTAGCTTGGTTAGTACCACCATTTCGTGAAAATAAAAGATTAACTCCTCAGCAGAGGGACTTCAATTTGATCCATTATAATACTAGAAAACTAAGTGATAAAGCTTTCAAGATATTAAAGGGAAGATTTCGAAGAATCAAACATTTTACTGTCTACAGAAACATAGCTTTTATAACAGATACTGTTGTTGTTGCATGTATTCTTCATAACTATTGTATAAATGAAAATGATCATTTAGAACAAGAATAACACACTGAACAGTTATATTGTTCACTTTATGGTAGACAAACCCTTAATACCTTCGCTTCAGTGTAATACAGTTAAAAAATTAATACATAGTTTATCTTCATTTTATTTGTACCTAATAAAAAATACTATTGTATGTGTAAAATCTTATGAGTTTCGTTTATATTTTTTTATACAACTGTTAGTTAACAGTGAATTATTTGGTACAATTACATTTAATAAAATGTGTTATCATTTCACTGCCGCATTAATTCTTGATTTTCTATTAATTTTCTGAGCAATGCACATTTTTCCCTTTCAATTTTAAGAACTTCTTCTTGTTTCTTTTCTTTCAATTCTATTTTTTTCAATGCTATGGTTTGTTTTATTTCTAATTCTTTTTTTTTAAGTTGTAACTCTTCTTCTCTTAACCATAAACTTCTTTCAAATTTTTCTTCACGCATATCCTTTTGCTCTGCTTGTCTTTTTAAGTATTCTATCCATTGTTTATCTAGCTCCACTTTTGCTCTTCGCTCAGCTCTTAATTTTCTGAATGGTGTTGAAGACTTCACAGATTTGTGATTTTTGTTTTTTCTGATATCATGAGTTTGCATAATGCCTGATGCCAATCTGTAGGAATTGCTATTGTCATTATATCGTCCTAGAATTTGATGCATTTCATTAAAATATTTAAATGACATTGTAGCACCTTGTCCATTATCTATGCAGTCCTTATATTTTTTTGTTAAAGCATTGATTTTCCATCTTACTTGATCAGGGGTGACCTATAATATAAATCTGCTTTATAGATACTGCTATAGGTATATAGATTACACAAAAATTAGCTTCATCAGACAATGGTAATTTTAAATTAGATATTTGTTCATACTAACATACCTCAATATTGTAGTTTTTCAAATCTTCAGATATTGACTTCCACATTTCCGACTTCTTTTTAGGATTATTCAACATGTGCATTTTTGTTTCATAAATTGTTAAAAGAGTAATTGTAGCTTCTTTTGTCCATATAATATCTATAATTATTTAAGTCCCTAGGTTAGTCTATACAAGTTAAATTATTATAATGCAGGATTATAATAATTTAAGCAATAAATTTATATAATTATTATATATTTAATTCGGTCATAACACTCATGATAAAACATACTTAGGTATAAGGTTATAAACAAAAATTACACACATACAATTTTTTTTATATCTCTTCTGTGTACAGAAATTAACTCTGCAAGTTTTACGTTCTAAGTTTTTATAGCAGTTTCTAGATGTACTCAGAATAGTCTCATTTATCCATATTATGAGTATTTTAAAAATAAATTACTTACTTTGCTTATTACTTTCATTAATATTGGTTTCATCTTGATTTATGGTTTGGTTGTGATTATAATTAGTTATTATAGTTGGTTTATAAACTGCACCTAAAAAAAACATTTCCGTAAATAGAAAAGTTCTGACTGTTCTGTTATTAAATTTATTGAAGAGTTAAGTATATAAAAACTTTACATAGAAGCTAACCATACTTACTTTGATCATCCAGAATAGCTAAAACAGCTACATTGCTGTCAATACTTTCATCCATATTACAGTGTTTATTTATTTAGCCGTATATTTAATTAGCATTAATAAGCAGTGCACATTAAATTCACGCAATATTTATGAATATGAAGTGCGCTGTGGAATTAAAGCATTGACCAAATAGAAGATAATTTATTAGTTCACTTGACTCTTCATTGTAATAAACAATAACATTAGCAAAAAAATAATATTGCGTTTTCTTGTGATCAACACAAATTATAATTTGTGCACAGGATACTATTACTTTATTTCTACAGAGAAGAATGACGACTTCATATTAAAAAAATAAAATCAGAAAGAAAAGCGCCATCTCTGTGTGGCCCCTTCTCGGACAGTTTTTTTTGTTTAGGTTTTGGCTCCACACTTTTGTGTATTTAGCCAGTGTCAAGTAATGAATTTTTCAAGTTAATTTATATGATACATATGTATGTACAAGTCACCAAGTCAAGTCATAGTCTAGTCAAGTCATACTCCTAGTAAAGTGGTGGCAACTTTACCAGAAGCTTCTATGGAGTTTTGGAAACAACACGAAAATAAAAGTTTCGCCATCATTATACTAAAAGGGAATTTGTTTCTTCAACAACGAAAAAATTATGAGGCAACTTTTAAGCCGCAGAAGTAACACAACTTTCGTACATACTAACACGCACACTCTACTTCACTCATACACAATCTATACATGTGCACAATAACACACCGTCACATTCACACGTTCGGTCGCAAGCATACACACACACCCACACACCCACCCACACACACACACACTCACACGCACACACAAACACACACGCACACACACACACAATTGTTTTTATTTTTCTTTTCATCATAATAATTTTTCATGCATATTTTTATATTTTATATTATTTCATAAAAAGCTGTTGTGGATATTGCGGTTAATGTACACTAAAGTATTGGCGATGATACCCGCTTGTACCGGTTTTTTCTTCTCGGCGATCATCAGTCCGAGCAAGGGGTGGCTTGAAAAACAGCGCAGCGTGTACGTGAATACGTACATGCTGCACAACGCTGAAGTCATCCCTTTTGCTTCCAATAATAATAATTGTGATCTTTATGTTGTTATTTTATGTTTAAAAAAAGCAATAAAGTACATTTTTATTTATTTATTTATTTATTTATTTATACCACTTTCCCACACTTATGCTTGTAATCCAGCACTTTTGCACAAAATGCCACCAATTTTATGCACTAACACTGAAAATAACACAAGTTTTGGAAAATAATATACGGAGACACGATCTGTTTCGTTTTCCCGCCAAAACTCCGGACCGTTTAAAATAGTATACAGTGGCGCATTTAGTGGTCCAACGTGAAGGTATCGATACTCTGTGTATTCAGCTATCAAATAGCGGAATTTAAAGAATTTTTGATGAGGGGTCTCAACGTAATTAAAGTAATACTTTTTTTTTTAAATCATTCAAATGACATAATATTTTATAGTTTTTTACATTGCTACTGAATATGTGTGACATCAGACCCGAATACTTATTCCATTTAAAATCAAATGGTACCAAAGAAAAAAAGCACTTCATTCATATTTCGACTCTCATATCTAACAAATCGACAAATTTCGTCAGTTAATTGAGTAAAAAAATGTGCCACGCTATCAGTCCCATTACTTTAAAAACTTGTCCACTAAATACAGATTCTGAAAAAGTAAAATAATCATTGGTCACATTATTTCGAAAAAAAAGGTATTTATATTTTGTCATGTCTTCAGCAAAATATCCATCATTTTACTGTGGCATTTTGACTGCCAAAATTAAGACTGACATGACATAACCAAATTATAATTCCTCACTTGACATTGGCAGAATAATCGCCAAAAAGCGATAGCAAGCCATTAAATGAAGAAGTATGAAATCACCAAATGTGACGTGACACTTTAGTGTCGGTCGAAGTATTTTGCGAAACTTTAAAATAATTGCATTCAATTTAAGTAAATGCATGCCTCTAAACGTAATCATTTAGTTATTAACATAAAATAATAATGGCAAAGTGTGGTGATTACATTAAAAGTCAATTTCCATTGATTGATGATGAGCTCAAGCAGTATGTTGAAGGTTTGTTTTAGGTTATAAAAATAAAAATCTTTTTCATAAAACGATTGTGATAGTTGCTCTCATATTTATATACATAATACTTAAGAAAACATGTTTTATTTTTGTAACCTTCATATATCTCAGTTAATCATGACTAATTTAACATAACAAGAGAGTTGTATCTGCATCTAAAGATTTTTTTCTTCTCATTAGATATACTGGAGAGTAGTGCTGGGGAATTTGAAGACACAGACGAAGTTTACGAAGCAGTTGGTGAAGTATTGACAGGCGTTTCTGAGAAGTCGGAGAAAGATATTAGGTTTTTAATATTACTTTGTCCTTGCATTTGTTTGAAAAAACTTGTCTTTTATAAGTGGTTTGAATAATCCCACAAGCTTTACAAATTCTAAAATGAAAACAAAATATTATATTTTAGTCCTTCAAGAACTAAATTATTTTAATTTGAATTAATAGTCTTGCAAGATAGTATCTCATGGTTTTTCTTTTTGATACTACACAATCTACAATCTGTGTTGTAAATACATATACATAAATCCCAAAGGAGCTACTATGACCATACAGCCAAGTGAATAAGTTATGTGGGCAAAGGGTTAAAACTTATTATAAAACTGTGTTTCATCAGGGAAATATGTGAAAAATTACTGCAAATGTTGCAACCTGACAAGTTAGGTGTCCCCAATGGACCTAGAAAGGTGTTGGATGCACCGATACACCTAGCCTCAATGTCTGTGCCTGTCACTGAAACTGATGATCTCAAGAGCATATGGCTGCAAACTAGAGATGATACCCTGGTAAGATATTTGATGATGCTTTACAAAATAATAATAGCACCCAATGATCACTTGAATAAATCCTGGACCCTAACTAGGGTACCTTGTATCTAAGGGCCCAGGAACTATGAAGACCTAGGTCCCACAATACTCAGACGCAGAACATGTATTTGCACTTTTTTTGGCACAAATACTTGTCCTGATGCAGGAATCGAACCCAACACTTCAGTGCTATGACCTGACCTGCTCTATCACCACACCACAAAATATGTCTGATAAATGTTTTAAAGACTCTCCTTAACTCACTCCTACACTACTCTAACTCCTCTGAAATTCTGTAAACTTCCAAAAATGCAATTGTGTTATGGTCAGATATCAGCCTCATCCCACCCAACAGTTATTGCATGCAAAGATTCATTTCATTCAACAATGTTCAATGCAGTGGTTAAGAAACATTCACTACAGTTATTACTTTGATTGAGGACTGCTATAATAAATGGTGTTTATAACATTCACAAGTTAAAAGCCTTTAGGTGGCCTAAAATTTCCAACATCAAGGTTCACCAGTTGCCACAACATGATAAGATGATTAACCAAGTTATGAATTTGAATTTGTTCTATAAGAATAATCTGTTTAGAAAGAATAGCTACATTGATACAGGAACAATTTTTCACGAGCTACATAAATTTTATCTGACTAATAAACCTGACTGACCTGTCTGACTTATTAATCTATTATAACAAAAATCATTACTTTTTTCAGTATAGGTTAGTACCTATACTACTTATACTATATATACTATACTACTATACTATACTAGTGTTTAGTATTATATCATCTGTGGCATACATATTCAGTTTACTATCTTTTTTTATTCCCTGTGTTTTTTTTTATCCATTCTAAAACTTTAATCTGATTATTGAAAAATCACTAGTATATTGAAAAATATTTGTGGTAACTATCAACAACAATTATATGTGTCATATATAACTCTTGCTGTAATGCCTTTTTGTAACAATTACAATTAGGTCACTGCAAAAAATCTTAACATATTTACAATAACAATAAACATGGTTCAACCTTTTTTCATTTGTTAAATTTTTGTAAACATTTACAGAAAGTAGATGCTAGGAAGCTAGAAAAGGCAGAGGCTAAGCTTCAGCAAAAGCAGCAAAAACAGAAGGATGCGTCAAAGACTCCTGTGTCCGTACCAGTACTACAGACTGCTACAGCATCACAAGTCACATCAAAGAAGGACAGTAAACTTGAAGCAAAGGGGACAAATAGGACACAGGATATTAGAATAGAGAACTTTGATATTGCATATGGTGACAGGTAATATAGCCATGCCTTAATACACATACACAGCTGGAAAAAAATACGTTCACACCCCTATCAAGATGCCTTTTTTTTTAAATTTATTTAGGATCAACAAACAGTACACAACAAACATAATCTTAAAGTAGTATAAGCCTTAGAATGTAGGTAGTGGCCCGATAGCTCAGTTGGTAGTGACCCTGCCTTCTGAACTGCGGGTTGTGGGTTTGATCCCCACCCAGGACAAACATTTGTGTGATGAACATCGATGTTTGTTCTGTGTCTGGGTGTTATATTGTATTCTATGTATATATTTACAAACAAAAAATTATCTAAGTATTGTATCAGTTATCTGGTTCCCATAGTACAAGCTTTGCTTAGTTTGGGGCTAGATGGCGTTGTGTGAGATGTCCACACATATTATTATTATTATTATTATTATTATAGTTAGTGTACCAACAACGCTGACCACAAATTAATAAGAAATATAAGGAAAACAGAACAGAGATGTAACTTAAGATATATAGTAGGTAACTGATTCCGATTCTTTCTGACACTTATCATATAAATCAAACTTGAATAAAACTTTACATTTTATCTGCTTCGATGATAAATTTTATCCGGTCTTGGTATAATAGTGTGCTTAGAGCTCAGCACATTATTGTTATTATACCTCAATCAGGGCACGAGAGTAATTTTCTTCCTTCTCTGTGACTACATACCATGACATATTTAAGAAAAATAAAATTCAAGGCAAAATGTATCTTCTGCTTTGGATAATTTAGGAATATTTCTAGTTGCAAAAACAAATGAGTGTAATAACACATAACTAGCTTTCATCTCATGTAGGCAAGTGGTAAGCCTTTGCATAAGTATTCTGAAATAGTTTTTCACTGTGATAACTGTAATTCTTCAATTCAGTGGCAAATAATTTTATTTTATTCTTGATTCTCCATAATTATCATAATAACAGTCAAGTTAAGAGATTTGTAAATGGCTGGCGATCTCCTCCAAACCAATCACAATGTTGGCCAGTGTTGCTAGGGCTAGTTAAAAGAATCAACGTCAAATTATCATCAGGATGTTACTATTAAATAAATTCTTTCACAGAGTGTTACTCCAAGGGGCAGATCTAGTACTTGCATTTGGTCGACGCTATGGTTTAGTAGGAAGAAATGGTCTTGGTAAAACTACCCTTCTAAGGATGATAGCAGCAAAACAGCTGAAGATACCGTCACACATATCCATATTGCATGTTGAACAGGAGGTTGTTGGAGATGATACAATAGCGTTACAGAGTGTGTTGGAATGTGATACGGTGAGAGAGGGCCTTATGAGACGAGAGAAAGAAATAACAGCTGCAGTAAACAATGGGTAGTTATTATGCATTTGATTTTTTTTATTATTTTGTTTTCATATTGTATATATTATGTAAAAACTGTAAATAAGCCCAAGGGAATGTTATAAGGGAATGTTTTAAATTTGGAATGTTATGCCATGCAATGGAACGGGAACTGTTACATATCACATCATACCTCCAAATATAAATATATAAAAACAGGTTAGAAGTTTGATGTTTGTGTGTTGTAAATCCAAATCAGAATCATTTATTTGTAATCATAAATTCCATTGTTTTTGTAGGTTTCTAATTTTTTTTAATCACACTATCTTATTATTATTATTATTAATGCGAAAGTTGTATGTTTGTCCTCTCTTCACGCTGCAATAGCTGAACGGAATTCATTGAAATTTGTAATAGGTATAGCTTATACACAGGATATTTTTTATTCGTGGGTGAAAACGCGGGGCGCAGGTAGTATCAAATAGCATCGCTGTTAAATGATAATGCGGTCGACGTAGCAGCACGCCTGCTTCGATGAAACCTATTAGTAAAATTACTAAATGCTGCTTTTATGAATGTTTCTTAGATGATTACCACTAACATAAACGGTAGGGATTTTAACATTTTTACTATTGCCTTTCAGATCAACAGACACAAACCTATCGACTGAATTGAGCGAGATATATGTACAGTTAGAAAACATTGAAGCAGACAAGGCTCCAGCACGAGCATCGATCATACTCAGCGGTCTAGGGTTCACTCCGGAGATGCAAGCTCGAGCCACCAAGACCTTTTCCGGTGGATGGAGAATGAGGCTGGCTTTAGCTAGAGCGCTATTCTCAAAGTAAGTAATTAGTAACTAGCAAACTGAATTATGTGTCATTGAAAAATCGATTCTGACGAAAGCAAGAAACTGGTTTTCCTACTTCAATCATTACCTACCTTACATCTAGGTAAATTTAACAACCCTTACCTATATTTACTTATGTTAAATTAAATAAGGTATACATTACCTATATTTACGTTTGTTAAATTTAATCTATACTTAAAATGCTGTCTCATCTCCGATCATCCGATCCGTGTGTGGTGCCTGTGATGACGTGGCCTATTACTGTTGGCAATGCTATTTCTTCAACAACTGATCGGCCATTCGGCGCTGATAGGTTAACGGAAAATTTTGATACTTAAATTGTAAACTAATCATCATTTCAGAAACAATAGTGTCGATTCTGTGTCGCATTCTCTAAAACTAAAGTAAACTTAAAGTATGGCGGTACTCTTCTGATAAAGGGGAAATGAAAAAGACGGAAATATGTTAATTTAGTTTAGCTTTTGAGTATGCGACACAGAATCGACACCATTTTATATATTAAAGCAGCGCCGTTTAATTCGATTGTCATGATTTAAAAGACAAATAAATGTTTTTCGATTATCTGTATATCTATACATATAATCGAAAAACAAACAACACACAACAATAAATGTTTTTCGATTATATGTATATCTATACATATAATCGAAAAACATTTATTTGTCTTTTATTTATATATTGTATTCTATGTATATAAATATATACATAGAAATAAAAAAACGAGTGACTTAGACTTCGCGACTGAAGTAAAACTTCTTTAGTTTAGCTCCATCTATCGGACGGTATAACTTTGTTTAATGTTAATGTCGCCATCTCGACAATTGTAAATTGTCATTTTACGGGACATACCAACATAATAATATTTTTTTTTTACTTTGTTTGTTGACAATGGAGATCTACGTGAACCAACATCTACTTCCTTTCGCCTCGCATTCACCAGCTTACTCTTCAAGTCAAGCATGCGTAAAGTAGTTTTACTTCAAAAGTATATACATATTCTATCAGTTATCTGGTTCCCAGAGTACAAGGTTGCTTTGTGCCTAGATAGTACTGACATGTCGACAATATTTATTTAATTTATTGATTTGTTTTACTAATTTTTCAGTAAACAGGAGATTTGATGCACACAATTCGTAATGTTTTCTTTTAAACTGAAACACGCAGTCGTGAATCGTGCTCAAATACAGAATTAATTCATAAAAACATAATTTTAATATACCATACGGGACTAAAATCTTTGTGATTTCTTCTTACAGACCCGACCTTCTACTTCTCGACGAGCCCACCAACATGTTGGACATAAAAGCGATCATCTGGTTAGAGAATTACTTGCAGAACTGGCCCACGACATTGCTTGTTGTTTCTCACGACCGGAACTTCTTGGACACAGTGCCTACCGACATACTGCATTTACATACACAACGGATAGATACCTACAGGTAACTGAATAATTAACACGTACATTGTTTTCATTTATATTCAAATCAAATCAAATAATATTTTATTGACATAAAAGGTTTACAAGACTCCATTGACTCCTGAACACTGTATTTCAAGAGCCATGGCTTCTCCCCTTATAATAGGAATTCTTATAGATTGTCATATTTGATAGTTGATAGATATTATACACTTCTAAAACTACATAACGAAGGTAACTTTTTATATAAACCAAAAATAATGTTATTAAAAAATAAATGAAATATTATAGGATTTTTTTATATATGTATGTGCGTGTATGTGTATGTATGTATGTATGTGTGTATTTATTTGTTAATATTTGTATAATCGCACTAGAAGTAAAAGCTTTTTTATATTGGAGAAGGAGCGGCAAGAGGATCTCCATGCTTTCACGTGCAATTTATCTCGTTATTCCGCAGAAACTCTTAGTTTTCTAGGATAAAAAGTATTCTATAATGATTATGGCAGTATCGGTAATCTGTATACAAAGTTTCAAATCGTCAATCAAATCAAATCATTTAATTGCAAGAATACAAAATGTACATTAAAATCAATGTATATATTTGTTCTGTGTCTGGGTGTCATATTGTATTATATGTATACAAACAAAAAGTATCTAAGTATTGTATCAGTTATCAGTTTCCCATAGTACAAGCTTTGCTTAGTTTAGAGCTAGATGGCGCTGTGTGAAACGTCCACACATATATTTATGTTAACATCTAGACAGGCTTATTTACAAAGTATTGCTTACTATTTTGCACTTTCCAGGGGTAATTACGAACAGTTCCACAAAACGAAGACTGAGAAGCACAAGAATCAGCAGAGGGAGTATGAAGCGCAGCAGCAGCATCGAGCGCACACGCAGGAGTTCATCGACCGGTTCCGGTACAACGCGAACCGCGCTTCCTCAGTGCAAAGCAAGATCAAAATGCTTGACAAACTGTGAGTTACTGCTAAAGTGAAGCTAAAGTTGAAGTTACTGTTTTTGTCTAATTTGTCGTAAACCTTTACTTTAACTGCTACTATGGTGCAACCCACCCTACGAGTACCATAAATTAACAAACGAGCAAACCAGTGAGCTGTATATACATACCGCTCGCTGGTTTGCTCGTGCTCGTATATAATATACCATTTTCAGCGACAGGACAAGTATTTGTGCACAGGAAAAAATATTAATTGATTGGCCTGATAGCTCAGTTGGTAGTAGCCCTGCCTGCTGAACTGTAGGTTGTGGGTTCGATTCTCACCCAGCACAAACATATGTATGAAGAACATAGGTGTTTTTCTGTGTCTGGGTATATTCTATACACAGTGGAATTTAATTAGCTCTTTTCCTTAAATGTATGTAGATCATGCTATAGAATATTAGTACAAGGTCCAATAAAAAAAAAGATTTTGTTTTCGTATTTAGTGCTTGGCGGCAGAATAACGTAAAGCTGTGGTACCTACCGAGACGAACTCTGCAGAAAAGTCTTACCATCTAGTAAAATGTCACTAATTTATTTTATTTCCCTTTCAGACCTGAACTAAAGGCAGTGGAGAAGGAAATAGAAGTAGTACTAAAGTTCCCTGAAACAGAACCCCTTTCACCACCCATACTGCAGCTAAACGAAGTTGGTTTCTATTACTCTAAGGAAAAAGTTATATTCACTAATGTCAATTTGGGAGCCACGTTAGAATCTCGGATATGTATTGTAAGTTTTTATCTTGTATATTACATATTTGTATTTCTAACGGCAACACTTCTGTATTAGCCATGATAGTCATTTTTGGGGAATAAGTGCTCGAAATGAGTTTGTTTTTAAAATCCCCTAGATTCACATTTAACGCTTGTAAGTCCCAAAGTCGTCTGAAGAGATATAGAGAGAGATTAGGAAAGAATATTAAGTAACTGTAAACCTCGGGTCTTATTAGAACGACACGTAAAGGAATGCCTTTTCGTCTTTAAAAATGAGCGTTTCGTGATTTTTTAAATTTTAGCATTCTTTTCGGTGCAATTAACATCTCTTTACATGGGCCAATAGCCAATAATAAAATGATGCGTTCAAATGCCTGGATGTTTTAGATTCGGAGTATTAATTATACAGAGAAATATGATTGAAATGAAATCTGCATACATTTTCATCCATCCCTAGCAATTATCTATAGTTACAACTACTAAGCATGATCTTACCAGGTCATCTTCACTAATTGTAATTGCAATCTATTGGGACCGTGAGAACGTCTATTCAATGCGTTTATCGACATTAAATCGATAACAATGATTTAAATGCAATGCACTAGTTACGATTCAAATTGTAAATTTTTTACCAATAGATAGATAGATAACTCTTTATATACCTTAACAGCCTTATTAATAAACGGGTATTAGTTTTGGGTTAGTTACTTCAGCTTTTGTCCTTTTTTTGCTACTGGAATATTTAGCTGGATCGAAAGAGACAAAAGATGGTGTAACTAAACTAAAGCTATTTCGTGTTTATTAATAAGGCTGTAAAATACCAATGAAATTTACAATATATACAGGAATAAGATAAATCTTACGTACTAGTGACACTTCCAGACAACCTTTGGATGGAAAGTATCAGCAAATAACAACGATCTATGTCAGAACACACAAGATCATTGTTTCTCATTTTATTATTTCATTGCATGTGATTGCATTATTTTGGTAAATAAAGTATACTTTACCTTATTTCTAGGTGGGTGACAATGGAGCCGGTAAAACTACGCTATTAAAGATCATAATGGGTATATTATCACCTTCGAGTGGTATAAGAAGCGTGCACAGAGGGCTGAAATTCGGGTATTTCTCGCAACATCACGTCGACCAGTTAGAAATGAACGTCAATTCCGTTGAACTTTTACAGAGGAGTTATCCAGGTAACGAAACAAAGTTTCCGTTTTTTTATTATTATTTTTTTTAATGAATGATGTGACGAGATAGTCGTTTACCTGATGTTAAGCAACACGGCCGCCCATAACAGAACAGTGTCACTCGGAACCCCAAAAGATAGTTTCACGCGACACTGCACTACGCACATCATCCTGAAACATCAGCACAGACTGGTAATAAAATTACTCGACTGTGAGATCAGATCATAAAGTCTCATTTGCCCAGTGATTTCACTAGCTACAGTGCTCTTCAAACCGGAACACAGTAGTGCTTGCACACTACTGCTTGGCGGCAGAATAACTGGCAAAGCGGTGGTACCTACCTAGACGAACTTTGCAACAAAGTCCTACCACCTAGTAAATTATTTATTAATAGTAAAGTTATTGTTGAAATTGCGAAATAATTTTATATGGTATTGCAAGGTTGCGTTGCAACATTACAAAATGATGTATAGCAGCTGTAACTGGACTAAATCTGTACATTTTTGTGTGTCTGCCGGTTTGAACTCGGATCACCTTGAAATTACTGGACGGATTTCTGTGAAACTTGGTATGGTTATAGTTAATTTTTCAGAATAATATTTAGGATACTTAATTTTTTCATAAAGGCCAAGTGTTTTTTTTTCAATATGAAAGCAAATGAAGCAATAAGGATATTAATTTTAAGAAAATGAAAGAGAGAAAAATGGATGGGATGAAGGGTGTGGCATCTACCTCCCTTCGCCGTCCGACCAATCCATTTATTTTATTTATTGAACTAAAACTTCTTTAATAACGCTTGACTTGGGGAGTAAGCTGGTGAAAGCGAGACGAACGGAAGTTGAAGTTGGTTCAAGTAGATCTCCATTGTCAACATAACAAAAAAAACATAACAAAGTTAAAAATTAGTATTATGTTGGCATTGTAGTATTATGTGTTATTGACACCATCTTGACAATTCACAATTGTCAAGATGGCGACATTAACATTAAACAAAGCAAAAACAAAGTTATACCGGCCGATAGATGGAGCTAAACTAAAGAAGTTTTACGTCAGTCGTGTGGTCTTAAAGCACACTCGTTTTTATTCCAGGTAAAACAGTAGAAGAATACAGAAGACAGTTAGGCAGCTTCGGCGTCAGCGGCGACCTCGCGTTACAAACTATAGCCAGCCTCTCCGGAGGTCAGAAGTCTCGGGTGGCCTTCGCTAACATGTGTATGGGGAACCCTAACTTCTTGGTGCTCGACGAACCTACCAACCACTTGGACATTGAAACCATTGAGGCGTTAGGGAAGGCGATAAACAAATATACGGTGAGGACTTTGAAAATTTGTATCTAATACAATTTTAGATTGTTCCTGAATTATGCCTCTACCGATTATTCTCTTTTATTTTCTCTCTACCCACAAGAAATTGTTGCATTCCTGCAGAATCCATACGAAAAATCATGGAATTCGCGTCATCGTCACCGCATGAGCTATATGTCACGAGTTACTTAGTTTTCATTTCTATCGACAGTCTCCAAAGACTGCCGCGCACATTTTTTCTTCTAATAAAGGTACATAAAATTGTTCCAGGGAGGTGTTATTTTGGTTTCTCACGACGAGAGGTTAATACGAATGGTCTGCAAGGAGCTGTGGGTGTGCGGCAATGGCTCAGTTGAAAGTATAGAAGGCGGCTTCGACGAATATCGCAAGATCGTGGAACGAGAACTAGAAGCGCAAAACAATAAGTAGACAAATTATCAAACTACATATAAACACAAAAATTACCAGTACCGTGGTTATTCGATATCGACCGGTACCATAAGGCTGATGGAAAACTTTAATGGATTGAAAATGCAATACCGTTGATGATTTGGGCCCGTATTTAAACCGATCTTAATCATAGCTATCTTGAGAACATTTTGAATGCCTGTTTAGGAGGTCCATGTTACCTGGATCTTCCATATCGCTTGCGCTATGCCACATTAAAAAAAATTTTAATTTAATAAGTTTACTAAAGGAAAAATTAAAAAATAATAATTACATACAACTAAAATATATTTTTCGTTCTATCCTGCTTTTACGTATGAATGGATTAATATGATATTTAAACATTTGCAATGTAGACGGTTTAATTTTACACATTTTTCCAAAGTAAATTCAGTCATTTGAAATCTTCAAAAATGACTCGAAAATGGCGCGAGTGAGATAGCGGATTCAGGTTTCAGGAAAATCTCGTTAAGTATGGCAACACTAATATTAGCCAAGTTGGTATTTATTGGCCAAAAGAGGGCGTATGAAGCCGTCTATCAAATTACTCGTAGAAAGATGCATTTATAAATTAGGGTTATTTATTTACGAATCGGTCACAGAACTAATCAATTAAAAAGGCTTCAGTAATTTAAAAAAATGCTCTAATGATTTTGTTTGATATCGGCTGTACATTGTTTTTTTCGGTTCAAGGTTGATAATTGATAAATGAACAAGTGTTGTATAAAGCCGTGTTATAAAGGTCCAGAGTAATAGAGAGCGCGAACATTCGTTCTTTTTGTATGAAAGTTTTATTGGAGCATTGTTACAGCTATCGTTACGCAAATATTCAAACCAATCTTTATATATTAGGTCTTTACCTATGAAATTGCCGTTTTGTTTGAAAAAAGTTAAAGTATTTTTTTTTTCGAACTTATTTATTTCTTTTATTCAAAGTAATCACCCCTGCAATCAATGCATCTTTGCCAACGCTGTGGCAGTTTATGGATGCCCTTCTTGAAAAAATCAGCAGGACGGGAGACAACAAACTCTTCAAAGGCGTTTTGTACTGCCTCTCGGGAATTGAATTTTTTTCCCGCTAAAAAGTTGTCCAAATTTTGGAAAAAGTAATAGTCGGTAGGCGCAAGATCTGGTGAGTATGGCGGATGAGGGAGAGCTTCCAAACCCAACTCATGCAGCTTAGAGACGGTCTGTTGTGCAGTATGGGGTCGCGCGTTGTCGTGAAGTAGCAGTGGAGACGACCGATTGACCAAAGCTGATTGCAGACGTGCGAGTTTAGCCATCATTGTGGTCAGTTCTTCAATGTACACATCTGCAGTAATGCTCTCGCCGTTTTGTAAAAAGCTATGATGAATCACACCAGCACTAGACCACCAAACTGTGACCATCACCTTTCTAGAGGTCATTTTTCGTTTTGCACATTGCTTTGGTACCGAACCAGGATCTAACCAACTTGCTCAGCGCTTTCGATTGTCAAAAAGAATCCATTTTTCGTCGCACGTAACAATGCGGTTCAAAATTCCTTCATTTCTGTGCCTGTTAAGCAGCGCAAGGCAAGTCTCGACGCGTACGTTGCGCTGGCGATCGTTAAGTTCGTGGGGCACCCATCTATCAAGCTTTTTTATCTTGCCAACCTGTCGCAAATGGACCAATATTGTTTTGATGCTAACATCAAAAGCTGCTGCCAGCTCAGCTGTAGATTGAGATTCATCAGCTTCCACAATCGCCTTTAATTCATCATTGTTGACCAAGTTTCCGGACGACCACGAGGTTCATTTTTCAAGTCAAAATTCCCAGAACGGAACCGAGCAAACCAATAACGGGTTGTACGTTCGTTTGTACAGTTCTCTCCGTAAACGTCGTTGATGTTACGTGTCGTTTGTGCCGCGTTGGTGCCACGACGGAACTCATATTCCATAATTACACGAAATTTCAAAGTATCCATTATGAGGAAAAATTTTGAAATGTAATGAAAATACAACGCTAATCAATAAACAAAAGACTTATATTGTAAATAGAATGTCATATTTTTAAAACAAAATTAATTTGAATTTAGAATTCATAGCCAATCAAAACTTTTTTTTGTTTGAAAAAGTCTGTACTGCAATACGGCAATTTCATAGGTAAAGACCTATTATTAACATTTGTTTGGAAAGATTTCTCGCTCGTGCCTGTCTATTGTATTTCTGGACCCGTATTAATAGAGAAATTTCATAGGATGTTAAAAAATTGTATTTTTGTACAGTAATCTGTAACTTTGTTCATTTATCAATTAACACGTGAAATACTCTGTGTGCAATTGTAACGAAGTATGGAAAAGTTACTAAATGTTGTATAATAACTTCATGTAGTCTCATTATTTATTTTTAAATATATTATTATATATAATGAGGACGAAATGAAAAACCTGTTAATATCAATGCAAATTTTTATTATCTATACCTTCAACCTCACTCGCTGTCTGCATTTAAATAATTACACCGTACGATTCCATAAACATGGCAATGAAAAAAAACATAACTTAAAAAAATGCATATTTACAAATCATAATCCGAGATACATAATATACAATTAAAATAATGACTAAGATAGCAACAGAACAGTTAAGAAAACTAGTTCGGTTAATGTCGAATTGAACTCAAGGTAGTTATTACCTAACAAGCTAATGCCGTATCGAGACTTCATAGGTGCTCTGGTTTCAAGTAAATGCAATTGTTGTTAGAAACATGCATTAGATATCGGAGGGAAGTATAGGTATCAATAAATCGTAATAAATTAAAATTGTATTTGATTAGTTCGATTCAATACAGTGGTATAATACATCAGCTATACCGGTTCGAATTATGGCAAATTTATAATTGTGAATATATGTAGTAAAGTACCAACTAAAAGTTATACATTCTAACAGATCACAAATACTCTTAATCTAACGTTATGTCCAGTTGGCAATGACAAATGGCGGTAGCATCACTCGACTCTTACGCGAGTAAGAGGGGTCGAATTAATAAAATACTTTACTGGTGTTTCTTGCGCCTCGGTTTGGTTTTGTCGGCGTTCCTCAGCACTTCGGCGTAGGAAAGCTCGAGCTTCCTTAGCTTGTGGATCTCCTGGGATGCGGTACTCTGCTTGATGTCCCAGGAATCAGTCTCCGCGTTCCACCCCTGGTATATTTTGCCGGTGCGGCCGCTTGCCGAAGGGGTCGGGGAGTTCATATTCCGGTTGTAGAATTGTAGCGTCGATCCGTTCCAATCACTCTCCGCCGCTCGCGCAAGGGGACTTACTTCGATCGGTCGGTAATCCCGTCTCTTTTTGCTGGAAGATTTCTGATACGTGACTTTGGGTGGAGAGGGGAACACCGGCGAATCGGCACCTTGCCGCTCCTGGCTTTGCTTGCGATTGCGATGTCTGGACTTCTTTCTAGTGGCCGCGATGTATTCCAGCGGCTGGCGCACCAGCGGGGTCAACACGCGCTCCTTGTCTTTTTCCTTTTCTTTCTCCTGTTCTAGCGCATCTTTCTTTTCTTTCTTGTTGTTTGGTTTCTCGGTGGTGCTTTCTTCCGCTGGTTTTACCTCCTTCGATTTGTTCTCGATTTCCTTTGTCTTGGCAGGTTCGGGTGCAGGCTTCGCCGGTTTCTCTTGTTCTTTCTCCTTGAGAGTAGGAGTTTCGGGAGCGGTGATATCGGACACTGGAATCGATTGTTCGGACATTACAGATGAGAACACGCTTTGGGTGTCGTCAGTGAAGTTGCCGGACGGCTCCTCCGTAGCGGGAGTGACGGGAGGGACCTTACCAGCCATGTTGTCGTCAAGCAGTGGCAGCTGTTCGCCTTCGTCCTTGTTTTCAGCCGCTTTCTTGAGAATGGTGAAAATCTCCTTGAAAAGTTCTCGATACTCCGGCCGGTTCCGGAAGCGGCTGTCCATAGGCATAGGGCTGACGTCATCGTAGATGCTGAAGCGGTAGGCCTCGCCGTCAGCGATGGTGCAGAGGAAGGATCCGGGCCGCTCGCGCTCCGTTTGTGTCGCCTTGTTGCTCGTCTCGTCCGAGAAGCCAGAGCTGGATGTTTCCGCTTCGGAAAAATCGGGAGTTTGAATGATCTTCTTTCGCGAGGTGGGCTCGGGTTTCTTTTGCTTGTCACCCTTCTGCTCTTCACCGTGGCCGCTTTCTTCGTCAGTGTCCTTTACGCTGAACTGGCTGAAGTCTCCTGAGGTATGCAGCTCGTCTTGCAGCGACACGGGCCCGGACGGGTGCTGAGTTGTAGCTAGGGGCGCTGTTTTGTTCTTCCTCGCGTTCTTGACCTGCGACAGTTGCACTTCCAGCAGAGCCTCGTACTTCTGCACGAGCTCCCTGTAAGGGTTATCGTGGCCATCCTCTTTGTTCGCCCAAATGCCTTGAAGCAATTTCTCCTTGGCATTCTGAAAGGTTATCTGAGGTTTAGGTCGTGTTATTGAATGCAGGTAGCTGTGTCAAGTGATTGCAGAGGCGGCGGAATGGCTGTTATTTTAAAGTAATGATTTCTCTTCAGGTAATTTTGAAAGATTTAGAAGTTATCAGAATTAAGGTGATACATAAACTCAGTTACTGAAGAAATAAAGAGTCAGGTCAGTATGAATTTTGAAAGTTTGAAGTTTTAATTAGGTACCTGTCTACAATATCAAATAAAGTGAACATTTGCTTCCATGACATAAATTAGTCAAAAATACTCCCATTACCACATAAAGTTAGACGACATTTTATTATGTAGCTGATAAGTCATCATTTGCATGTTAAAACGACATAAGCCATGATAATACTGGCACTGATCTAAGATGCACAATACGAAAATACGATCTCCTTCACCCGATTAAAAATAAGTGCTATCAAGAACATGCAACGGCTTCGATAGTTACTGTTATCTAAATAATACGTCACAGTTACCATCACCATACGAGAATCGGAGATTACGAAGTTACGAATTAGCGTGCATTATTCGCGTGACATAGTATAGTAACGTGTCGGTAATGGACGTACCTTCGACTACATACGGTATATCCAAAGAAAACTACTGCAAATGCGCTTCATAATGCATATGCAAAGCGTGAGCAACAACATCAGGGGCAGTTGGAAAAGCTTTGCCGCCTAGAAACGAGTGAAACGTTCAATCAGAAGAAATCAAGAATAGTTAGATACGGTCTCGAGCCGATAAGAAACAACTCGTATGTCAATGGCATAAAAGAGCTTGTTAATAACGCCATGCGTTCGGAAAACGAACGCCTCATGACTGCGTAACCGCTCATATGCATGGATATAGTGTTTCTAGTCGGCTCAAGCCATCTCCATATTTGCGGAGTCCCTACAATCAGGGAAATCCAATGCCATGTTTTATTTACGGCGGAAAACTAAAGAGTTGCACATGACTTCTTTGCTAATCAGACAAAATGAAGTACTACACATTGATTAGTTTAGCAAATGTTAATATGTTAGTCATGTTGCAAGTTTACGCAGAATTGTGAATTAATTTTATTAAGATTTTATACACAGATTTTACAGATTTTGGTTAATGCTGAACAGTATTTCTACACATAAAAGAGAAGTTAAGCTAATAGAAAGAGGGTAGGCCGATTACTATATTAACATGCGAGGAAACAATGTAAATGCTTACATCAAACTTGACGAGTTTTGTGGTGACGAGATCTTCCGTTCTGGGGCTGTCTTGGCCTGAAGGAGGGAGTATGAGTGAGCTGATAGCACTTCTATCGTCGTCGTCTCCGTCGAGCATTGAGGACATGTCATCTCGCTCTACTCCTCTAAGACATCTGATGCACAGCTGTCCTTGTCTGTGAATCATTTTAATCAGTTATCTCTCAAAACCTAATATATTATCATTTTGGACATTGGTCCAAAGTGGTGGTACAGGGTGGCGTAATAGAACGTGCATATTGCATCACCTTTTTTGCGGAGTATATTACGCGTGGGCGTGAAAAACCTAATTTCGTTGGAACTATCCAAGACTCATGGCTACTAAAACTGCATGCAAATCTAGATGTCTTACCTGACTTCTTCAAGGATTGCAAACTCCTCATGCATAGATTTAGGCTCATCCTCTCTCAGATGCCAGTTCCTCAGTTGTTCTTGTATCCTATTGTTCTCCTGCACCATCGACGCCAGCTGTTCTTCTAGTTCTGTTACCCTTCTTTGTTCTTGGGCGAAAGAAACTTTGCTCTCTCGAAGCTCATCGCTTAGCCGGAGTAAGTCTTCGTCTTCTTTTGTCAGTTCAGGAAGTGGCGCTATTGCTTTAGGCGTGCTGTTTGCTTCAACCTTTTTTGTTGTTGAGACTACATTCTCCTTTTCTTTGGACTTTTCTGGTTGGGTCTCTGGCTTCCTCTCGGCTCGCCGCCTGGAGATTTCCAGTTGCGCATTTAGGTCGTCGACAGTCTTTTGTAGTTCTTCGCATTTGCCTTCCAATGTTTCGATGTTGGCGCATAATCTGAAATCCATGTGTTTGTCTTTAAAATAGCTTATAATGAAATATTAATTAAAGGGTAACTTCGTAATAAAGTAAAAATAAAGGAAACGTCTTTTTGCCACTTAGAAATATCGTATGCTATTTGCATAGATATGCAAGCTTGCTGACAAATATATGATGTGAGAAGTGTTACGTGTAATAAAGTCCAAAATTTAGTATCAGGTTACAGCAACGCGATAAAATAATTGGTCGGACTAAAATTAACATAGTGGTTACGAAGCTGTTAATGAGATTTTGTACATAAAAAAGTTTGTAAAGTATGCCGTAAAGCCATGCAAATGATGTAAGATATTCATTTACAAAAATAGAAACATAATTCATTTTGAAATTGCAGCGGTCGACTGTAATCGCCTTGATCTTGATAAGAAAAAGTAATATATTAGTAATGTTACCACGTTGCGACAATAGAATAATAGTAATAAAAAATATAAAAGTAAGGAACGTTGATGCACTGACGGCATATTGACTGCAATTCAGCCATGCAAGCCATGCTCCAGTCAATAACGAGCGGTTGATAATTTCACCGTCTAGTGCAGAACGAACTGTGCTATTTACTTAGGTATTCCTTACCTACTAAACGATTTTCTATGCTATCAAAATATATAAACATACTATATTGACAATTGGCAGTAGATATTGTTTTCCAAAAAATCTTTTTTTTTTACTTCATACTTGTCTAGCATTTGACCGCGCTCTCACCTGATGGGAAGTGACGATGCGATCGAAGGTGTAGCATGCTAGCCAAGTAAATACCTATTCACACGCCCCTCTTGAACACGCCCGGGTCATATTTTGCCGGAAACACAGACAATATCAAATCACATTCAATATCTTTTATTATGAAACAAGGTTACAAGGGTATAAGCGACACATAGGTTTGTCCAATGCTTACGTTTTAATGTGTTTCTTGTCGGCCGCGTGGTCGACGGCCAGCCGGTGGTTCGCCCGCTCCAAGTCTTGTATGCTCACTTCCAATTGCTCGTAGATCCGGAGGCGGGAGTCGTTCACCTCACGCAGCGCTACCGTTTGCTTCGTTAGGTACTGGAGAGGAAAAGAAAGGTGGGTTCGTCAGACAATAGATAAATATTGTTCCTTTTACTCAAGGACTTTAAATTTTAGTTTACCTACCTAGATACAATTGAGTCATTAATCAATTTGATTTGAAGGTAAAATAATACCTACTTGCCAACTTTTTAAGTACCTACCTATATTCATATTTGTAGGTGTTGTGTGAAGATGTTATTCTGTAGTTAAGTTTATTGTTCTACATCGTTCTTTTATTGAGTGGAATTTTACTGCATACCGATTGAATGCAAATTACTTGGCATTATGGACTGGGCTCAAGAACTAGGCTCCAGTAAACTCCAATTAATATTCTGTGCGGAACTGCAACGTACAATTTCCGGATTATGCTTTTATTAACCTTTTAGTTATTAACGTTGACGTTAATCGAGTATCTCAGTACGTACTATATGCTACGTAATAAACACTAGTCCTTGCTTAAAATCTACCCGCATGTCCCATCATTTACTACCTATCTACTACCTTAAAAACAAAAACAAAAAACTTACTAATTTACCACCGTAAAGTAAGTGGTAGACGAGAGTAATACTTCACAATCTTACACTTGTCCTAGATCATATTATATTCAGTGAAAATATATTGTGCAAAAACAGAAGTTTTTATCGCAAAACGGTGATGGAAAACATCGTCAGTGAAACGCCAGGTCCAAGAACCTCAAATTCAATGGCGTATGTATTAAGTATATTTTACAATCCGGACTGTGCTACCGTAACAGATTATACCTACTCTTGATTGGAAGTCCTGAAGTTCCAGAAGGTCAATAGCTCACACTAATCTACCGCTGGACATGTTTCTAACAAGGCACGCTTCTGAGTCTTCAACTCTATACTCTCCGTTTGCTGATAAGCAAACGGAGAGTCCGGAGAGTCCGGAGTCCGACTCCGACTACTAGGACTCCGGGCGATTTTCGAATTTTTCGGTCACATTGCACGGAAATCAAGGAGCAATCTTGAGAAATTGATGGTGACCGGTAAAGTTCATGGCAAACGACCAAGAGAATCGACACGTTAGTTGGTGGACTCGACACTTTCAATACTAAAATCTCTGATGTTATACACATCGTCGAATGTGAATTAAAAAGATAATTAAAGAGGTCATTCCATGTTGTGATCAATAACACTAGCATGGGGAAACGACTCAAGGGGGGAGGACCTTGAGTATACCGCCACTATATTTGGCCTCCTATATTACGTCTGCCAATTCCCGGTCTCTACTCCAGAACCCTGGGAATTTGGGGAACTTACGACTGATATTGGTAAATAAGAGTGACATGCTTACTTCGATTTCTTGTGCTTGATCCTCGATGACATTTTGGTGTTGACGTAGGGCAGTTTCGAGTTCCTTATTTCTTTCCAGTAGGGTCTTGCCGAGCTCTGCTGCTAACTGCAAATCTGGAAAGAAGAGAACGGTTGCGTTGTTAATTCCAGTTTTATAAGTTTTGTTGTTTTTTTAAATCGCAGATACTTGGCGTCAGCAATCAATGATTGCGTGCGGCACATATACCTTGTATGATTTTTTATAATACAATAAACAAATATTTGCTAATTTCTCAATTTATCAGAATATCAAAGTGAAATCAAAAACCACGGGGAACATTAAACAGCGAACAAATATAGTTAATACAGTTTAATACTAAAATAGTTAATGTAAGTTAGCAGGTGGCTGTTTGGGTGGCTGCTTGGTTTTTATCTACCTACTTCTTATACATGCCTAAATGTTTAATTAACTTAACAGATCAGTTAATCTGTAATTTTAATTATTGTCAATTAGGAAATCGACATTTTAAATGAGACAGCTGAAGAGACGGAAGCCGATTCTGTAACTAATTGCAATTTCAAACCAAATTATCCTTTTACCGCTATTTCGCTAAATGAATCGGCGATTTTACGACCAATGATGTATGAAATGCATTGCGCGTAATGCAATCAGTCATAACAATTATTATGAGTTGCTATCCTACTCGAGATATAGGTGTATAGTAGTAGATTATACATGTTGCCGGCTGACCGAGTTGTGGGGTTACGACACCGAGCACCAGCTCAAGTAGCCGTTCCACGGATAATTGACCACCTGCCTCCAACTGCACATACGAACTTAATCACTGATTCGTCACTTCATAATACACGGTACATTGCCGGCTTATTTCCACATCTGTCAAGTGTAACTGGAACGAAAGGAGCGTACCATGACGCCCGCATAAATCCGTGAAAGGTGCGGACCGATTGCTAACCTTGGCTAGCAAGAACAACTAAAAATTCGGGTCGATGTTCTTACTACACTGGAGATGAAAGTTGACGTACATTCATATCGGAGAAATTGTGATTTATGTATCTACGATGTGATTGGTCTGCAATTTCGATGGTACTTCGCCGGTTCTTTTGCGAGGAAAGAACTGCAATTGTGGGGTACCAACACTCATAGAGCGTGACCGATTTCCGCGTCCATTGTTGTAAAAATCGTTACCGTTAGCTTATAATTAAAAAGGATTGCAGAACGCGTGATGTTTATTAACGAGATAAGCTTTTTACACTGTGACCGTAGGAAACATTTTTCGCTCTAAAAACCAGGTATTTTCTTAGGCATTCTTTCACGTTTCGAGGTCCCTGAGGCTGTCGGCGAAGTAATACCGAAGTAGTGTTTCGCGAGAGCATTGTTTTGTTTGTTTTTGTAAATGCGTTTTGTTTACCTTCAACCAAAATATTATTATTGCTTAAGAAATTAACAGAAAATAAGCTGTATGTAAATGTAGGCACTGTCGACGACCAATACCGCTTCGTATAATTTTCTTTTCTTTTTAATTAGATGTTGATATCAGTGACGTTTCTCCGTGTTGGTGCAGGTAGTTATTCAAACTAGAGTCAAACGACATATTATAACTAGATATCGTTTTTGGCGGGAAAACGAAAAAGATTGCGTCACCGCATTGTATTATTTTCCAAAACTTGTGTTATTTTCAGTGTTAGTGCATAAAATTGGTGGCATTTTATTCGTTAAGTGCTGGACTACATGCATGAGTGTGGGAAAGTGGTATAATGATGGTGAAACGTTTTTTTTCGTGTTGTTTCCAAAACTGCATAGAAGCTTCTGGTAAAGTTGCCACCGCTTTACTAGGAGTATGACTTGACTAGACTAGACTATGACTTGACTTGATGACTTGGATTGTACTTAACTCGAGAAATTATTAATTACTTGACACTGGCTAAATACACAAAAGTGTGGAGCCATACCAACACAAAAAATAACTAGATATCAATAGTATGACAGTACGTAGACTAATGGATAAATTAAAAGTTTTGCTTCGACACCTCTGATTGGTGATTACCCACTAAGTATATATTTTAACATTATTATTGTCATATCCCGTATCAAACAACTTTTTAGAAATAAATTCGACGTTAAATGTAATCTTTTAGTACGTAGATAGGGACCGCAAAAAAATGAGGTTTTATTTAGTTCTTTGAGAGCTTATAACAATTAACAAGCACTGCTGTGTTCCGGTTTGAAGGGCACTGTAGCTAGTGAAATTACTGGGCAAATGAGACTTTATGATCTGATTTCACAGTTTAGTAATCTTATTACTAGATTCTGCTGATGTCTCAGGATGACGTGCGCAGTGCAGTATCACGCGAAAATCTATACTTTTGAGTTCCGAGTAACACTGCAGCTGATATGGGCAGCCGTGTCGTTTAACATCAGACGAACGGATAGCTCGTCACGTCATTCCTTAATATAAAAAATAAAATAAAAATGATATTAACCATAATTTGGTTTATCAGCAGTATCTTTTAAAATAATATATAAGTGCTTACAGAGCAAGAAGCAAGGTAAGTATCTAAATTAAAAACGGCAATGGTCACTCACCTATGTCGTGTTACGTGAGGTTATCCGCGAGGTTACAGCCGATTTAGTTCTGCGTTTCTATGAATAATATTCGCAGTTTTTTTCATACATAATTGAACTCTAACACTAAAATATAGCTAACGTGCTAGTGTTAGTGGCCTTTTTACGACCCCTATTAAAAATGATGAGATTGCGTGCTGATGTTTCCTTGTTGTGGTTATATAGAGAAAAAAACCTAGGTTAATTTTATGCTTTTTGTCATAATATTTATATATACAGCTGTGCGTTTCTTTGCCATTGATTTTATCTGTGTGTACCTGTGTGTTTTACCTACCTTATTCAATATCACTAATCACACCTATTTTAATAATAAATAATAATAATAACGGCCAACGATCACATACCTACATAGATCCTGGACCCGAACTAGGATTCCCTGTATCTAGGGACCCAGGAACTACTCGTAACACCCAGACTGAGAATAAGTATTTGCGCTTTTTTCCCGTGTACAAATACTTATCCTGCCACGGGAATCGAACCCACCGCCTCCGGTTTATGAGCCGTCCTGCTCAACCAATACACCACAAAGGCTGTCTCTGAGACGATATTATAAATGTGAACGGATTTGAATGTTTGGAATGACTAGCTTACAAGCTGGCTGATGAATATATACGGTACTTTTTATCAGCGAGTGAAACCGCGGGTAAGCAGCTAGTAGGTAATGTAATATATAAAAATGAAACTTTTTATTCCTGTGTTTGAACCAGTTCGCTTAATACCCGTGCCCGAAATTTTACACAAACTTCTTTTACATCGAGAATAAGATAGGCACGAAACATAAAAAGTCCTGACGAGAAAACGTAAAAATACATCTGTTAGAAAATCTATAAACGAAGACCACACATTACTGTCCATCATGTAGTTTTTTTTTTTTTTTTACTGAGTGCCGGTCTGTATAGAAATATATAAGAATTTTATCCAGTAACTACTTTCATATATGATTAAGTTGGCTGTTGAAAACACTTACGATGAGGTACAAATATAAATTGCGCTGTCTGCTCTGATTGTATTCAAAAGAGCTGTAGGCGTGTTATTAATTGAACAAAGATTATATGTCATCAAAATCAAAACTCTTAACAATAGGTGAGTAGGACGTAGTTAAATGGTACATAAATCTTGTTTTGTTGAAACTACGTTCAGGCTTAAAAATATACTTACTTACAATAGTCTGATACTTTTTAACAACAAAAAATCAATGATGAGAACGGCTGGATATATTAAGTATAGTTGGCGTCAATGTTACATGTTGCGAAGTGTGAAGTAACTCGTGTAGTGTGAGAGAGAACAATTAAACGCATTGTTACAAATAAGTACTATTAATAGAGCCATTATAATGTTCAATTGAAGACATGCGATAGTGCTTCTCCACGATTAGTGAGCCAGCCTCCATGTGCATACAATGAGAGTCATACGAGTCATGACCCTTGACTTTTCTTTTAAATACTTAGCTATTCACATGTTGAGTTGGCCGTGAATGTACTTACTTATTTTGAAATGAGAGACTTGTATTTCCAAATGTGTAGACGATACGTCAGTAAGTTGATGCTTTGCGTAGCTAGTTTTTTGGTCTTGCAGGCATATTTTTGCTATTCTTTGTCTAGTCTAGTCTAATAACTGCACTGATCAAACGAAACCGTACGTAAGGGACCGAGCCAGGCATTGTGTTAAAGTACTTATTAGGAGTATTAGATATACCATCAGCCCATTGAGGTATGATTAACGTGAACATTATTTGTGGGACACCAGCGGAATTATGAATAAAAAGGCTTGATGTTATTTTATTAGTGTTTATGTAGAAAATTAACACTAAATAATAAATAGGTTTTTAGTGTATGAGTTGAGTTACTAAGTCATGTATGACTTTCTAATGTCTATGCAGTTGTTTTGTATTTGTCGGCAGAAAAAAAGACTCAGAACAGGCATTTGCGCTTTTTTTCTGTGCACAAATACTTGTCCTGGTGTGGGAATCGAACCCGCCACCTCTTTGTTATATGAGCCGATCTGCTCAACCACGTCACAAAGGCTATCAATATAGTCAATAATATATTATTAAAATATAAAGAAAGAATGTCCTTAGGTTCATATTTTGGCAAAACCAAAATCTTTACGGGGATTAAATTTATATCTTTTATGTTTGCTTTATTGGTATGTGGAAAAAATTTGGAAAAGTTAATATGCTCGCGTTGGTTTGCTTGCAACGCAAAGTATTGTGTTATGATTTTTGCCCTTAGAAATAAAACTGTTTAAATAGCTTCTTTAAGTATAGATGAAGCAGTTTTCTATAATTATAGTGCAATGTGTTCTGTATTACTTGTCTCTCAATACTAACAAAATACAATATTGACAATCAATACGATAACAAAAATCTTTTGTGCGAATGGGCGAGTCATATACACTTATATATATATTAAAACGTACATTAGTATTACCTGCGTCAGGTCTAAATAAAACGGTAGATAACGTAAATGATTATCGCAATGAGTATCGTTCAAACTTTACCTATAGGCGACCTAAATTGATTGATATGCTAGGTATAGGTATTTCATTAAGTTTACTTCGGTAACAAAACAAGTATAACGCTGAAATGTAACGGTATTATTAATTGCTGTTGCTGATACTTTGGTATTAAGGCATTGTTCCGTTAACTTTGAAACCACGTCCATATCGCGACAGTAAATCTGATGATTTGACAAGAAATGATAACAAAATATTTTTGGAATAGATAGATAGATAAAACTCTTTATTGAAACATCACAATACAGAAACAATGTACAAGCACAAGCTTAAAAATTGTCACAATGAGCGGTCTTATCGCTTAGAGCGAAATGGAGTTATATTGTAACTATGTTTGACTTTGCCCCTGTCAATACAACAGCTTTAATATTGTATTGTCTGTAATTAGTAATTATACCCGCTCGCCCGAAGAGATAATGATGTTCGTGCGAGATTATCAAACCCGGAAGTGATTTGTAAACGAGTTACTTATTTAGGCAGAAACAACTAGCGAAAGCTGATCATCGAATTGCCGTAACAGACATTATCTAAACAATTCCATGGTTATTAATTTATTTAGTTTATTTGTTGCCAATTGATTTCTGAGCGGAGTCGCACGTTTAGCCAACGCAACAGTGGCTGCAGCGGCAGCGCGCGGCATTGCCTCTTACACAGCCTTGCGAACTAACCTTCGGTTCCTTGCAGGCACTCCAGCTCCACGGTGTAGTCCCACAGGTCCAGGGAGTTCAGGCCGTTCAGCTCCCACGAGTTGAACGAATCACACTGCTCCGTATCCTCGCTCATTTTCCACCAGGAACGTTCAAAGGTCACGGGCGACTGTGACGTCGTTATAACTTGGTGGCTGTTTTTGCAGCCATATTTTTGTTAAATCATCGTCGTGCTGCGTGGCCGGTGTTGAGCGACGCGGCCACGGTGGCGGCCCACAGCGGACTGAGGGGAGGCCGTCGCGCCGCACTGCGATGCAATTACCTCGCGCCATCGCCCGTCCAATCTAATTTCAATCTCATTTCTTTCGATTACTATACACCAAGAAGTTAACGAACGTCGCCTTCAAACTGGAGATGCGAATCGTAATTGGACAAAAACGCGTGGAATCTAAGGAGAAAGTATCAGCGATGAGCCGATGAGCTGGAGCAGTCGATTTAGGAGCTGATATGGAAATCGCGATCAAAAGTGGCGTTGTTCCAAGACTCGAGGCGTTTACTGCTTTCTCACGTTTTACGTTTGTCAGAGAATATTACCGTGTTATTATGGATTATTACGGGTCACGAGTTGTCGCAATTTTCTTTTGTTATTGTTTGCGATCAAATGATGTGGAAGAAAGGTTCTCGAGTGGCGACCACGAACCGGAAGACGCAACGTAGGTCAGCCCCCTACTAGGTGGACCGACGAACTTGGTTAATACCGTGAGAAGCCGATGGATGTAAGAGACCTGCAGCCGCTTAAAGTGACCCTCTATGGGGAAACCTATGTGTACAACAGTGGACGTCTTCAAGCTGTTGTTGTTGATGAAATGATGTGATAAACAAATAAAGTAACAGTTCTGTTTAAATCTCTTGGAGTTGAATGAAACATGCTGAAAATAGGTAAGTGAAGGGAAGTATATACTGGTAGATCGGCAGGTGTGGGAATTAGGATCGCGCCGGTTGATCGGTCACCGTTTTATTGTGATCACTAGACCGAAACTGTGATTGCTTGTCACGCTGGATAGAACAATTTCGTTACGTATTCTGGTCATTACTCCCCATACTTTGAAGTCAGCGTATGATGAGTCATAGCGGCACATTGAGCGTGGAACTAAACGCAAAGCGGAAACCGTTTTCTTTGTGCAATATAATAATTTTGATTGATGGTAGACAAGAGAGAAATTCATGATAGTAGCGAATGTAATCAAAAATAAAAATTGCTGTGGCTAACATTCATCCATTAACAGCTAGATTAGAGGCTTGATCAAAGATGTGAGTATTATTGATATACCGTGATTGTATATATTCCTATCTTATTTTAATAGCCGTTATCTCGAGACGATGAATCGCCGTCGTTGCCAAGTTGTAAGCACGTATTGCTATCTAGGTCAAGGGCACTTCAAGCTGCGTGTGCCTGTTCGAAGTTTCAACATTTTTTCATGACACAATTTAGGTATACTAAAGTAATTGTAATACAGTTACATACAAATACCTACTACTTACTAGGTAGTAGCTAGATATCTATGTAGAAAGTAAGAAAAAAGAAGATACCTCGTTGTATTCCATAATTTTGCATATTATTAGAGATACCTAATAAATACCTAATTTAATAGGTACCTATCCTCTGCTTGGTCTGTGCTATAACAATAACACAGACCAAGTTAACAAACTAGCTTCTGCACGCAGCTTCGCCCGCGTGGGCTTTAGGAAACGAATTGCATATTTTTTTGGCGAAACAAACATGATAAACGCTCTCTCTCTCTCTCTCTCTCTCTCTCTCTCTCTCTCGATGTATTATACAAACCGACAATATCCCAAACAGTGCAATAATATTAAACAGTAGAGTAGTATGGTTTTATTAGTACTCAAAGCGTGTGTGAAAAGATGGTCGAACGAGAAGAACATTTTACATAAATAATTTAACCACCCATTTCATCCTCTCAGGGGTGGAATTTCAAAAAACCCTTTCTTAATGGATACCTACATTTTACAAAAAACACATACAAATTTCAAGTCTCTATATAAGTCAATCATTCAGTCAGTCAGTCAGGACTTTGAATTTTATATGTATAGGTGAACGATGTCCCGAGTTAATTTTTCGCGTGATGTTAAGCAACACGGCCCTCATAACAGATGCAGTGTCACGCACAATTCTAAAATATAAAGTTTCGCATGTATGCACTGCGCACATCATCCTATAGACGAACTTTGCAGAAAAGTCCTACCACCTAGTAAAACTAATTTACCCCTGCGAATCCAGGGAGGGTCAGCTACTACGATAATAATTAATTAACTTCCCCCGCTCTATGTGTATAATTTGAATTTTCTCTTACTACGCTGAAAGAAAACATCGTGAAAAAACCGACTTATAAGAATCTCAAAATAGCAACTGATATGGGCAGCCGTGTCGCTTAATATCAGGCGTATGACTATCTCGTCATGTTATACCATAACATAAAGTTTTACGCTCTAACCCTGTCCAACGGAAGAGGAAAGTGAGACGGAAAAAGTAGTAGATGAAAAGAGTGAAAGGATGGTGAGCAACAACATCAGGGGCAGTCGGAAAAGCTTTGCCACCTAGAAACGAGTGAAACTTTCAATCAGAAGAAATCAAGAATAGTTAGATACGGTCTTGAGCCGATAAGAAACAACTGACTGGCCCGATAGCTCAGTTGGTAGTAACCCTGCCCTCTGAACTGTGGGTTGTGGGTTCGATTCCCACCCAGGGCAAACACTTGTGTGATGAACATCGATGTTTGTTCTGTGTCTGGGTGTTAGGTATATTGTATTCTATGTATGTATTTACAAACAAAAAGTAATTAAGTATTGTATCAGTTATCTGGTACCCATAATACAAGCTTTGCTTAGTTTGGGGCTAGATGACTATGTGTGAGATGTCCACACATTATAAGTACAGGAGCCAATGAAGGCCCACTTAATTTCAAAACCTCGTGAAATCTTGCAGATAAATAAAGTATAGAAAAAACATAAAGGAAGTTGTAATAATAATAATTAAAACACACTTGCATTATTGTCTATGGTACTAGTAGCATAAACCCGCGTAATTTAAAATGTTTCGTTTAATCATAACTGTATTTTTTTTAAAGTGGGCTATCTTAGGAGCCGGGCCATCTTCGGCGACACTACTTATATTATTATTATTATTATTATTATGGGAAGGGAGACATAGCGTGCAGATATCAGTTTTTACCTATTACCAAGGGATTCCAATCACGGGAAAGATCCCGTAAGTATTAAAAATGTAGTGAACGGCCATAAGGAAGATGTTTTTAGAACGAACGCTTTGTGTTCCACAGAAACAATAACAAAACACCCATGTAATAGAACTGTTATTACTGCGTGTTGCGTTATCTAATGCACTATTATCGCACGAATTCACAAACTGCTCGTTGGCCAACATTTTACCCACGTGCTTGCATCATGAGTGTTTGGAGCGTTGACATGACACATTGGCTAATTCATCTCAATTAACTTTACTGGAACAGCTCCTAAAACGTGATCTTTATCTCGTTGAATTAAGTGTGAGTTTATTATTAATAGACAGAGAATAATGTGTTGACGTGTAGAGTCATGCATGTGATGCGCTAAGCTTGCGATAAAAAAAATATGAACAAAGAAGCAAAAAAGTTTAAACAGTGCACGTAACAATAAGTTCCATGGAAAAAAACACAGATAATATAAATACTATGCTAATAACAAGACACTGTTTTATAACCTTGTACATTAATATTAACACAACCTAACTACTTACTGAAGTTAAATATTATTTTATTACTTCGCGCATGACTTACTATTATAGCAGGTTTATTTTTTCTATAATTGAAGGGGTGAGAATAAAAAGGATTTAACTGATTTTTTTGACCAAATGACTTATGGGTATCGTTGGATTCAGCGTGAAATTATCTTCAATAATACATTCTCAAAATACCGAAATGAGGCTTAAATCTCGAGATTTTGAGTCTAAAAATGGTTTATCTGTCACAGTAATACAGTATGCTTAGCATAAAAACATTACTTTATTTCTATTATTATATTATATTTTTACAGTAATTGTATGAATTAGTACTATATTTGGTAATTTTAAATAGAAATAAAACATTTTCAAGCAACTGAAACTTACATAAACCTTTTCTATTACCTTATAAGCACTCCACATAAAAATGACGCCGTTGACGTTTAAAGTCAATTTTCTCGAAACTGTCAATTTGTCAGTTAAATCCTTTTTATTCTCAACCCTTCAATTTTATGTTCAATCTTATTCCCTTTACTATTCTATTTCTTGATTAGCAAAATATAAGAATGTAAGAATAGATTTTCATTATTATATTTACATGTTAATGTCGCCATTATTTAAATTGAAGTCGGCCAATATTCAAAATTAGATAATTCAATATACTTGTCTAACAATAAATGAATACGAACAAAGTTAGGTATTCAGAAAACTTAACATTTTCCTAGGCATACATTAGCCACCACGAATAGGTACCAACCAATTTCGGTACCTAGATTTCGATTATAAGCAGCACGCTACCCATCGTTCATTCTCTTATATTACTTTATGTAACTGTTACAAAACATTTTGCTCAATACACGTATCGGTCTGTCCCCGACCGACGATAATCACTCAAAAGTTATGAAATTAGTTCACATTTTTGTCTGTTGCTCGGTTTTGTGTGACAAATCGCTATACTTATCTAACTTATAGCACAGAGTATAAAAAGCACTACGTATTTATAGTAGGCCATTATAATCGACATCGGTGCACATTCTTTTGCTGATAATTGACTGCTGATCATGACTGGGTATTGGTAATATTGAGTATACGTAAGAAATACGGAATACGAAAAGAAATACGCTCTATCTAAGAAATACGTCTTTACTAATATTATAAACGCGAAAGTATGTATAGATGTTTACTTTTTCACGCAAAAAATACTGAATGGATTTTAATGATACTTGGAATGCAGGTAGCTTTTACGCTGTATTAACACATATGATACTTTTTATCCGCGGGTGAAACTGCGGGGCGCAACTAGTCCTTATTAATATTATTAACCCGAACGTTTGTATGTACCTATAGATGTTTGTTACTCTTTCAAGCAATAACTACTGAATCGTTTTTAATGAAACTTTGAATGCAGATAGTATACGTTGGATTAACACATAGGATACTCTATTACCGCAGGTGAAACCGGAGGGCGCAACTAGTTATTTATAAAAGTAACATAAAATTTTGCAGGCATAAGCATCATCTTTTGCTATTGCATCTTCTTTTTAGCCAATGGCTCTTGCCAGAAGATGAAGAGAAACCTGTGAGATTTGTGCAAACATCAGAACGCAATTGAATACTAAGTTCTATTATAATAGTTAAGGGCGCAGTTATTTTTTCCTTATATATCTACATGGCAAAGCTTTATTAGGGGATCCAACAGAGTGAAACGTCAGCAACATGCATTAGGTATATGTAGTAACGAGCTTCTGCCCGCAGCTTCGCCCGCGGCGTGGCCTATGGGAAAATAATTCAACCACCCATTTCACCCTATTAAGGGCAGAATTTCAAAAAATCCTTTCTTAGCGGATGCCTACGTCATAACATCTATCTGCATGCCAAATTTCAGCCCGATCCGTCCAGTGGTTTGGGCTGTGCGTTGATAGATCACTATGTCATCAGTCAGTCAGTCACCTTTGAGTTATATATATTTAGATTATTTTTTTTACTTCAAACTTGTCTAGCATTTGACCAAGCTCTCACCTGATGGGAAGTGACGATGTGATCGAAGGTGTAGCACGCTAGCCAAGTAAATACCTATTCACTCTTTTCTTGAACACGCCCGGGTCATATTACGCCGGAAACACGCAGGCTGGCAGTTAGATAGATATATAATATATTAAAACATATCTCGCAGCGAGGTCCAAAGTAAAATAATGCGGGTTAAGTATTATTTGTATCGATGCGATGGATTAGTTGCGACATTGAGTTTGCTTATCGTTGCTATATCTATAAGCTACTGGATTAATTGATCGTTGCCATCTGCCAAGCGTTCAACGTTATCAATTTCCTTGTCCCTATTCACTTTCTGTTTCATGAATGATTGTAATGATGTGAGGGATCATGGAATGCTGGAACTCAGGATCTTTAGACTGTAGCAAAGAATATTTGATTGAACATTTTCTCCGAGCATCAGCTCGGCTAACCGGCCCGCCATCCATGTTTAATTCCGCGGGTGGCCGAGCGTGTTCCATTGTAAATTATTGTAGATCGCACACTCACAATAACTTTTAAAATTGACCACTACACCACTCATGATATATATTCGTATAATTAACCGATACTTCACTCTCTAATCAAATAATTACGCGAAATTTTATTAAACCGCTGTCACCATGCTGTGACAATGAAACGACCGAGCTTGGGACAACAACTAATTTATTAAGTCCTACCCGCCAGTACAATATATACACTACAACATGTTACAAGTATTGATAAGTAAGATTTGATCCATCTGTATTAAGTCGTACTTGGTTTTTCAATTCCATTGTTTTATCAGAGATAAGTAAAGCCCATAAAGGTACCTATTATTTAATCAATTACACGTTTTATTCCAATTTCTATATTTTTTTATATAAAAGACAAAGTGAAATTCGTTGAAGTATTTTTTACGAAACCATTGTGCATCGATTTACCCTTGAAAAGAGTTTAACGGGGTCAACATTTGCCATTTTGTCGCACGTTTTCGCAATAACTTGGTTATTTTATATTCTTTTATATTTGAAGTGATACTTTACGCACACTTGACTTGTGGAGTAATCTGGTGAATGCGAGGCAAACGGAAACTGAAGTTGGTTCACGTTCGCCATTGTAAACATAACAAAGTTGAAAATTTGTATTATTATGTTGGTATGTCCGGTAAAATTACAATTTACAAAAGTCAAGATGGTGACATTAACATTAAACAAAGCAAAAACAAAGTTATACCGGCTGATAGATGGAGCGAAATTAAAGAAGTTTTACTTAAAATATAAATAAAATAAATAACGCCCAACGATCACATACATAGATCCTGGACCCTAACTAGAATTCCCTGTGTCTAGGGACCCAGGAACTACGAGGACCATGGTCCCACAACACCCCGACTCAGAACAAGTATTTGTGCTTTTTTTTTCGGTGCACAAATACTTGTCTTGCCGCGGGAATCGAACCCGCCGCCTCCGGTTGATTGAGCAGGTCAGCTATGAGCAGCTATGATCACCACACCACAGGCTGTCAGGCTTCTGTCGTGTTGCCTACACTCGTTTTTTGTTGTGATTTAAAATTGACACTTGGTTCTTTTGGAATATATATTGGACGCATTTCGTACACTAAATCGTTTACAAGCAGAAAAGTCTCTAGCGCAGTCGTACAATATTACCATGTCGTTTTGCACGCGCTTGCGTTTAGGGTCTCAGATCTAACTCTCTATAATAGTGAACCCATACGGGATGACAGTAATAGTAAACACTGGTATGACTGGGGTAAATTGTGTAACTTCATTTAATTAGAAAATTTCAACTGTGTACGTACACTGGTTGACGCGTTCACACTGGCGCACTATTCGACTCCACCACCGTTCAAAAATGGATTAAGTAGGTACTTAATTTTTTATTGTATAAAAGAAAGAAAACATTTATTCAGCACTTACAAAAATAAATAAAATTATTACAAGAATATTGTATACATATTTTGACAGCCTCTGTGGTGTGGTGGTTAAGCAGGTCGACTCGTATCCCAAAGGTGGCGGGTTCGATTCCCTCGGCAGCACAAGAATTTGTGCATAGAAATGCGCAAACACTTGTTTTGAGTCTGGCCGTCGTAGTTTCTGAGTCCCTAGATAAAGGGAATCCTAGTTAAGGTCCAGGATCTATGTATTTGATCGTTGAGCGTTATTATTATTAATTAAACTGAAACAGTACCTAGTTAAGTATGTATGAAAAGAGAAGTAAAATATAAATAGGAGAGTAGATATAGGTAACAGTGGTGTCGAAAAGAGGTTAAGTACCTCAGCAAGATATCAAATATAAAAAAAAAAATTTAAAATAATAATAATAAGGATTCGTATTACTTAAAAGTATTTGGCAAGGCTGGTAAGATAAATGAAAACTGGCAACTTAGAAAGTGTTTTCCAGTGTTGCAAGTTTACATGAAGTGCAGTCGCGGGCTTTGACAAGCTACGGGATCAACGGTGAAGGCAATTTGTTGAAAGTAGAATCAATTTGTTTTAGAAAGTAGTCTGTTTATAGTTGTAGTCCCGTGACTTTTGCGGATTCACCTCGTGAAAATCATGCTTTTGATTGTTTGCACGCTGTTTTGATTGGTTGTTGGATATTTCCTTATTGCTATGGTGTCCCAATACAAGTAATAAGATGTAATGCGAATTATATTTCTCATTATGTTCAGGCTGACATTGCAAGATTTCAGCCAGAAAACTTTACTTATATACAGCCTCTGTGGTGTGGTGGTTGAGCAGGTTGGCTTATAACCTGGAGGTGGCGGGTTCGATTCCCGCGACAGGACAGGTGTTTGTGCACAGAAAAAAAGCGTAAGTACTTGTTCTGGGACCATGGTCCATGTGGCTCTTGGGTCCCTAGATAAGTACAGGGAATCCTTGTTAGAGTCCAGGATATATGTATGTGATCGTTGGGCGTTATTATTATATAGGTACTAATATTAAAATCCTATTAATATTTTAAGTGCAACTTTGTTTGTTACCATTAAGCGCTGAAACGGCTAAACAGATTTTGATGAAATTTAGAGTGTATTGATAGTCACCTATCTAGCCAGGTCCTAGAATAACCCTACTTCTTATCTCGGAACATATTTAAAATCGTTAACCTAAATTTATAAACTCATATATTTATTTGAGTATTCATACATTTTTTGCCCTAAAACGCACATGTGGAACAGGCATTTACTATTGTTTATATTTTGTTTGAAACGGGCCAAGGCTGAGTTAATAAATTCAATAAATAGTGTTGACTGTTTTATTTTATGTGATAATATTTCGGGCTGCCACTTAGTTGAGACAAATGTCCAAACATTTTTCACTTCCTTTGTGTATGAAGGTTGACCAGTCCACAAGACTCAAATGGATATACATATTAATTAAAATAAACTACAATATTGTAGTGATGAATGATATGGTATGTGACATTTACTAAAGGTGCGCCGTGAATTCAAATAGTGCCTCTTATATTGTAGATGTCTTTACGGTTGAACTATACTTACCTAGTTACCTACTTTATTTTTGCAGACATATTTAGTTCCAGCTTAGAAAGAATATTACGGAAATAAAAAAACGTGCTTAGTTATACAATCATACACACACTCATACTATTTATATTTTTAACCTACGACTGAACCAGCCATTGTAAAATAAAACCAACTAATATTGAAATTGTGCTTTAGGGACCCCTTAAGGCGAAATGGGTTCCAAACTTGATGTTTTGGCTACACGGAAAACCGATTTTACGCCGTTAAAAAAAAGGCGGTAACTCAAATTTAGTCGACTTAATTTCAGATCGTAAAGAACTTGCATAATTGAGGAGTTTTGTTGTCTCCAAAAAAACATACAACACAATCAAAATACATACAGAAATCATAGCAGAACATAAAGAACCTTCACCTTTTTTGAAGTCAATTAAAAATAGATTTAGGAAATCGATTATGCAGTTTTTGTATCGATCCCAAAACTCAGCAACTCATTTCGCTATTCCAATACTTTCGGATTTCACTATCTACGCCCAGTTACAAAATCCACTCTGTATAGTAAGTAGATGCAAAGCTATATTAATTCTGCAATCTCAAACCAAATTACTGCTTATTGTTTTTGTTTAATCCTTCGATAAGTTTTAATGTGAGAAAAATAAAATTAAACCGGTCTGGTCGTGGACGAGTTCAAGGGTAAACCGTCGTCGGGTAAGTAAACTTACTTTTTACTTTGTTTCAAGATTTAAGTACCTACATATTTTGCCAGCTTGATGTATACCCTAAATAGGTATTTCCAAGTAATACCTGATTTAAGAATACTATATTTTATGGCGTCATTAATAAAGGTTTGAATTAAATGCTCGTTGAGTTTTTGACTTTGATAAACAGTAATCTAGTAGTAAACGTAAGTAAGTCTTTAGAAATTTGAAGCAGCATACGTGCCTTATTAGCTGCAGAAACAGAACTTATAGTAGGTATCAAAACAATTGTTTTCTTACTATAAACATTAGGTTCACGACTCCCAAGTAATATAAACCGCAACCGAAACATGAAACTTTGGGAATGTGACTAATAATCCACACAACGTAACTTCTGACCTCAATACACAGCCAACTATTGCAATAATAAATACCCGTGAGCTATTCAAATCAATTTCTCTGCCTTTCATGAACTTGTTTATGACATGCAGTTAGGCTGTGAGTCATATCATAACTGGTTCTCGAGAGCCGGAATCTTTCATGTATGCTTTTTGCGCCGATGGGGCTACTTATATCGATTTTCAAACCCTATAAAAGTAGGGACTCGGCAGGGTGAACGCACGCGACGGCATGTCATGGTGGTAGACAATGACTCGTTTGCCAAAACGGGAACTGCCTGCCAAGTCGTAGACTGCAATTTTCAATGTCATCTCGTTGTAACCAGCGTGAACAACCACTGTAGTGAGTCATTTCACTGGGGAATATATTATCATAATAACTAATGAGTTATGATAGCTGGCCCTACAGTAAATCTAGGTACCTACTGGAACAATAGCAGATTTGTTTTTACTTAGTTGTCTTAAAATATTTTGATATCAAAAGCATATATTGTTTGGATGACAATAGCTGACCTGAAATCGTATAATGCATAATTTGCAGCAAAATATTTCCTTCGGTCATGTAAATCAATATTAGCCTTGGTATGTAGTTCTGATAAATCACCTACTTACTTAATATTCATTAGTTCGAACTTCGATATGCTCAGAAATATTCAGAATGTAAACAAGGCCGGCCTTCATTTTGCGAAAAAATCAATAAGCATTCTGCTCGTTTCCTTGAACAGATTCACAAAGTCTCTGCACGTCATCGCATAATCGCTGACATTCATTGTCTATTTAATGCATTATATCAAATCACATCGTTTGTTTGACAGAATATATTACTTGCGAATATTATAACGTGATGATTATGGTATTTTAAGCTAAACGGCCAGTCTTGCTTACCGTCTAACATAGAACGACGTGTAGTCAGCAAATCATCGTCATCGAAATCCTCGCGACCTTCAGGCTTCTCGTTAACTACCTCCATGTTTATCCTCAATCACAGACACTTCACACACATCACAACTTGAGCACTGATCGACGCGCGTTCTTCGTGACTTGAACCGTTCCCATAACGTGCACTTGCGAAACCCAGCTCACCAGGACCTCCACTAAGGAGCCGAGGTGAGGAGTAAGCCGCACGAAACGCGCTGTCGCGGTAGCCGTAGGCAAATAACTGGTCCCAATCGAGCGCCGTACATTCAATGTCAGTATCGAATGGACAATCAATTATGCGACAGTGCCGCGTGAAGAGGAGCCGCGTGTCGCAACTTCGCGAGTCGCCGGGCTCGATATGTTTCGGTGTAGGGGCGCACATGCGTTTCGGAGGGCATCAGGCGAGGGACGCATGCGCGGCGCAGAGGGCAACATGCCGATATCGATGAGCTGAGAGAGCGCGGCGACGCCGGGACGCTCTCGCTTCACTGGCCGAATGCTATCAGCTCTCTCAGATGTAAATTAATTAAGTAATCACCAGTAACGTCACCCGGACATTCAAGGCAATCGAGCAACTCGCTTCGTAGCTGTAGGTATCAATTAATCATCAACTATCAGTTCAATTAAAGTACGGGTATACTTTACAAAAACGAGTAGATGTCGGTTATGTATTAACCAACCATTCCCTCGCACAAATTTAAAAATTAGAATTCATTTACAGACAGAAAACCTCAACAACTTTGAATACACATGAACGCATTCAACGTCGTTCGTTGGTTTGCTTGTACCTTGCGCTTTTTCATATGCTACTTGCAATTCACTTCAAGTATATTGCTATAAGATTTAAAGTAGGCGTCCATAGGCAACCAGGCTTCCTTTAAAACAAAATAGTATTTCTTGATTCTTTGAACCTGACAGAATAATAGTAAAACAAAAGCATTAATTTTATCAATGCTAGTAAACTATTACTATCTCTCTGATAGGGTAACATTTTGACTGCAAATAGGGATTCGTTACGTATCACGGTATTATTTATCTCTACATATATGTACGCACATAATATATCTAATAATAATAACGCCCAACGATCACATACATAGAACCTAATATTTAGTTAATTATTTCATAGAACTCAATATTTTTTATTACCTATAGGTACTACGATGATGATGATGTGACCTCACAGGCCAGTAATCGTATATTTATAGTAAAATAACTTAATTTTAAGTACTTAATATAATTTTGACTTGGAAAAGTGCTTAAAATAGCCTATTTGCAATAAAACTTTTGACTTTTAGGGACCCAGAAACTTCGATAACCATGGTCCTACAATACCCAGATACAGAACAAGTACTTGCATTTTTTTTTCTGTGCACAAATATTTGTCCTGCTGCGGAAATAGAACCAGCTGCCTCCGGAATATGAGCTGACCTGCTCAACTACCATCAAAGCTATATATCTAAATATATATAACTCAAAGGTGACTGACTGACTGACTGATTGACGTACATAGTGAGACATTTCAGCCCAAGCCACTAGACGGATCGGGCTGAAATTTGGCATGCAGGTAGATGTTATGACGTATGCATCCGCCAAGAATGGATTTTTCGAAATTCCACCCTTAAGAGGGTGAAATGGGTGGTTGAATTATTTTCCCATAGGCCACGCCGCGGGCGAAGCTGCGGGCAGAAGCTCGTCTTATTATATACTAGACTGTGATGATGTCGCAGGATGACGTGCGCAGAACAGTGTCACGCTAAACTCTATACCTTAAAGTTCCTAGTGACCCTGCAACTGATACGGGCATCCGTGTCGCTTAACATCAGGTGAACGACTAGATCGTCATTACATTCCTTAACACATAGAAATATAACGCTTCATCTAAGCCTTAACATATATGTTTGTGTATCTTTTGCGTTTTAATCATTCAATACCTATACTTGTTTATAAACAATTATTGTAAACAATTGTTTATAAACTTGTTTATAAACAAGTATTAAAATTGAATGATTAAAACGCAAAAGATGAAAAAGATGACATCAACAACTAAGAAGGACAAGAAGTTATTACTTACCAACTACCAACTCATTACCTAACAAACGCCGTGAATCAATAAACACTTGATAGTCAATATGTGTGATGTGACATCATTTTCACAAGTCAAGTTCAACCAGGGCGTATCAAAGTTCATCCAACCGGTTCTCTATGGAATGAATTAACACACCAACGTGTGATTAGGGACAATATTAAAATGTAGGTAGCCTACCTGAGTGGCCTGGTAGCTCAGTTGGTAGTAACCCTGCCTTCTGAACTGTGGATTGTAAGTTTGATTCCCACCCAGGACAAATATTTGTGTGATGAAAATTGATGTTGTGTAATACACAAAACGTACCAATGCGGTATCTAAATATTGTATACAGATTCTAATAATTAGTAATATTTTAAATCACACTATTATTATAAAGGCGAAAGTTTGTATGTGTGTTTGTGTGTATGTGTGTATGTTTGTTACTCCTTCACGCTCAAACGGCTGAATGGATTTGGATGAAATTCGGCACCAAGATAGCTTATATACTGGATTAACATATAGGCTACATTTTATCCCGGAAAAGTTTAATTTTCCCGTGAGATGAGCAAATAATTAAAATACTTTTTATCTGCGGGTGAAACCGCGGGGCGCAACTAGCAATCTATAAATTTTACTTTTAAAATCTGCCAAGCCAGAGCTTTGTTAATCATTGCCATAAATAAATTATGCTGAGCTGCATAATCTAAACCGCTAGCCGCTAAAGTTTAACACGTTTAGATTGGAGATGTCGCAATAACTTACGTAGATCCAGTTCCTAAACGTCTCCAAACTGATTTACGACTCAAAACGCGGATCGAAATAACGATAGATCGATAAAGGCTCAAATACAAATAAATTAATTGTGTGCACTTCCGGTGCAGATTTCACGATTAGATACGAGGAATCTATAAAAACTGCGCTTGTCTGGATTGTGCAACTATTTGATAGCACGACAATTAATATGGTACGTAAGCGTCTTCGGACTCGAAGCCAGATCATTTGTTACAACTACAATAAAGGCCTATTCATGGGTACACAACAATGGTTACATTATTTTATGGCTCAGCAGCGAAAGCACTTATGCAACTTGTAAACGACGCTATACTATTAAAATAATTAATAGTTTAGCTTAATAACTTACATCATAGAGTCTCCTTTGATTGGGCCGTGTAACCACGCTTTTGTATTTGTGTCTAGGTTGGTTATTAAGTAGGTGGTGGGTGTCGCCCAACTACTTTAAAATGGTTTACTACTGCATTGTAATCGCTCTTAGAGCCCGTACAAAAATTTACTGTCATTTCGTAACTGAAGGTGCCAAAATATTGTTTTGAAATACGTTTTCTTTTGTTTTTAAGAAATCAAGTAGCTTTAATATGCTGTATACTTTCTTGACTTTAATAACAATATTTTTAGATAAATAATAAATAAATATTTGTACACATTTCACACAGCCTATCTATCCCTAAACTAAGCAAAACTTGTACTGTGGAAACCAGATACAGAACTGATGCAATACTTAGATACTTTTTGTTTGTAAATACATACATAAAATACAATAGAACACCCAGACACAGAATAAATATCGCTGTTCTACATATAAATGTTCGTCCTGGGTGGGAATCGAACCCACAACCTACAGTTCAGAAGGCAGGGTTACTACCAGGGTTACCATACCAGGGTTATTTTCATTTGTTACCCTAGGTACAACAACAATAATTTTTTGTGTGGTCGGCACGCATATACAGAGTTCCAGGAAACAGCTGCTGCTCGAGGTAAATTATATACTGAAGTATATTTATAATAACTACGTCCCCAACAGTTTCCGGAATGAATAAAAACATTGGCCAAAAGTGAATTTATTGTTTCTCAAAATATTCAGCGATGGCATAAATGCTTACTGGTGGTAGGTCTTTTCTGCAAAGTTCGTCCAGATATTATGTACCGCTTTGCTTTTCTGTGTTCCGGTTTTAAGGGTATTGTAACTAGTGAAATTACTAGGCAATTGAGACTTTATTAATTGATTTCACAGTCGAGTAATCTTATTACCAGACTGTGCTGATGTCTCAGGATGATGTGCGCAGTGCAGTGTCACGTGAAACTTTATATTTTAGAGTTCCGAGTGACACTATTTTGTTGTGGGCGGCCGAGGTGCTTAACGGCTAGGTCGTCACATCATTGATTAACATAAAAAATGCACTTTTACATACGAATAAAGCAATTTTGAAAACGTTTATGACACTCTTTGGTGTCCTCGGAAATATATGCTTTGCATGCTCTTCCACGGCCTCTTCTTGTGATGAAAATTGTTAACCGCGTAACTGGTTTTTAATTTTTGGGAACAAAAAAAGGGGCGACCTTGGAAACATGTGATGAGTTCCAATGGATTAGAACGACGCTCAGTCGATGTCGATCGATGACTGATCATCGTTCTGTAATATGGACCTTAAAATCGTGAAAAAATCATTCTATACACATTTTCACGAGTTAAATCTGAAGATAGACACGCAATTTCTAAAATGAAGCCCACAGACCACTTAGGAGCAAGGGCCCCCGTGCCCCCCCGCCCCCCTCCTCCCAGACGGCATTTTTGTGTACTGTGGAGATTCCATCACTGTAGGTACATACTTAGAAGCAAATACTTGAACTTGTAGAAACAAACTTGACTTGAAGTATTTATACGTTTTTTAAGTACCTATACTTGAAGTTTATTTCTAACAGCTCTTGTTGATTTTTTTGCCAGTCAGCACCCTTGTGCTCCTCCCAGAAAAAAATCCTGGATCTGCCCTTGCTTAGGAGAGACTAGATGACGCCACAATTTAAAACGTAAAAATTTAAAACAGTCAACTGAAACGAGCTGTTTTCTACAGCCAAAAAAATTCCATATCAAATGTTGTAATTACTTTTTAAATATGGTTTTTGTAAGTGGCTAGTTCCGGAAACATAATGCGTCCTATCGTCATCTTGAGAATAAAGTCTGCTTTTTCTATATTATATCGCCTTGCATCATGCAACTATTAAAACAGATTATTTCACGTGTCAGTTAACCTTGGTTTAGCAACGGCCTTTCCTCATCCAAGTTTCAGTCGTCAAGTGTCAATTTGGTAAATGCTTATGCTATAAAATAATCTGTTGAAATGCATAATTGCGTTATCAATCAATTTAGTAAATCTTATTTTAAATTTTCCTTCTCGTTCCAGTTCAAGTTTCGCACTTTCCCATTAGTATCACAGTTTCTTTGCATATTATGTAAAAAAACGAGTGTGCTTTGACCACACGACTAAAGTAAAACTTCTTTAGTTTAGCTCTATCTATCAGCCAGTCGGTATAACTTTGTTTTTTCTTTGTTTAATGTAAATGTCGCCATATTGACAATTGTAATTTGTCATTTTACAGGACACACAAACATAGTAATACAATTTTTTAACTTTGTCGTGTTGACAATGGAGATCTACGTGAACCAACTAAACTTCCGTTCGCTTCGCATTCACCAGCTTACTCCCCAAGTCAAGCGTCCGTAAAGAAGTATTACTTCAAAAATGCTCTTCGCGAATGCATCAAGCAATAGTAAAAAAGTAATAAGCGTCATAGATTTTCCATCAGCAACTTCATTAAGATTATGCATATGAAAACATTCGCACGATTCATCATAACGATACAATATACACTCGCAGATAAATAGAACA